>CM042834.1:106048289-107350164 GCA_023653725.1 Bungarus multicinctus
GCTTTGTTTAATTTATCATCTGAAACTGGAATTGTGGCTTAGTCCCTTTTCAAGCAATCCAGAGGTGGTGGGAGGGGTGACAGGAATGAGGAAGAGGCAGAGGTTTCTGCAGCTAGCCTTGATAACAGGCAAAGGTGGAAGCATGTCATACTATCATAATCCAAATTTTGCTTTTGTGTAAGTACTAAGAGGTGAAATTTGTGCATAACACATTGTATTACTTCCTTCCCCTTTGTATGCATGTGACTATGCACGACAGGAAGAACTATCATTCTTCTTTATGGTGACCTGCGTACTGTATATGTGTGTGTTGTATTAAAGGTAATACCTCCTTTGAGTTAAGCTTGACTCCTGGGTATTTATAGACATGCATTAAATTTCTTGGCAGCAGCATGAAAAATGGTTTGCTGTTGCCTTCCTCCAGGATATCTTTTAATCTACAGCCCTGAAATTTCCTGATAGTCTCCCATCCATGTACTAGCCAGATCTGGCCCTGCTTAGCTTTTGAACCCAGACAAGTTCAATTAAGCGCTGCCACCTTTTGCAGTAGAGAGGGGAAATATTGACAAATACTTCTGAGCATCAAACCAGCCCGTAATTTGTATTTTATGAAATAAGATTTATGAGACAGGGCTTGACATGGAAGCACACGGTTATTAATGACAGCTGAAACAGAGATGTGACCAAAACTTTGGAATAATAAATGTAGATAGGATGATTCTGCACTGATGGTTCTCCTGCCCATGGTTTTTCAAAGCAGTGCCATTTTTTTTTTCATTTTTCATTTCATTGAATGTCAAAGCTTTATTGATGCATCTGGGAGGAAAAGATCCCCGACATCATGACACAATTCCCATTCCCATTAATCTTGTCCTCCTGGAAAGTTTGGGAGAAACCACAGGAAACGCAATTCATTCTCCTTTCCCAGACAGCTAATCAGTTGGGGTTTGATTGAAATTAGGTATTTATCTCCATAGGCTGCTGTGTTTCTCCAGTTTCATATCCTGCGAAAGATATTCTTCTTTCTTAGTGCCACCATTAATATTCCACACGCTGCATCTATATTTTTTTTCAGTTCTCATGGTATTTAATACTAAAATTGCAAGCGCCCCAACAAAACATGAGATAAATTAGACTACTGACAACTTATATACAGGTAGTTCTCGACTTACAACCACAATTGAGCCCAAAATTTATGTTGCTAAATGAAACATTTAAGTGAGTTTTGTCCCATTTTCCGATCTTTCTTTGTTAAGTGAACCTCTGCAGTTAATTTAGCAGCATGGTTGTTAAGTGAATTAGTTTCTCCGTTGACTTTACTCATTGGAAGGTCGCAAAAGGGGATCAATCACGACCTTGGGATTCATTAATATGAACCAGTTGTCAAGTGTCTGAATTTTGGTCACATGATTACAGGGAGGCAATGTTGTGTGAAAAATGGTTATAAATCTCTTTTTTCAACACCTTTGTAACTTTGAATGGTCACTAAATGAACTGTTGTAAGTTGAGGACTACCTGTATTCATGTTTTACTTTTACTAGCACCATAAATGCTATCATAGAACTTTGAATTAGCTGCAGGTACCTCACTATCACTAACATTTCTTTAATACTAAAGGAGACATTAGATCCTGCTTGATCTAAGCTGATGAAAATTAAGCATTTTACTCTTAGCATAATAACCAATTATTTGGGGGTGGGGGAAACCCTTGGTTTTAAAGGCAACATGTAAAATTTAAAAGTAAATAAAATTGAAGTTTGTAAACCATGATTTTTTTTATTTAGAGTGCTGAATAAACCCAATATATTTGATTAATATATTAATCAAAAAGTATATCTGAGAACTCATAGCATACTATAATAAGCAAACCTGGCCAAAAAATTATTTTATTGATTTTGGCTTCACATAGTGCTTAAACTTAACCAGTTAGGTTTATTCATCAACTGATTTAAAAAGCAATAGTTTAATATGAGGGAATCAGATAATTTTGTCTTAGCCAGATCTTAGCTAGGAGGCATTATAAAGCTGATTTTATTCATTATCCATTGCTTTGAAACAAAGATTTCTTGTCAAATTTCTGCATCCTATTACTTAAGGTGACTCTGTTTCTAGGGAACTAGAAATCTAGACTCATATTTCAGGAGCTGCCTCACCAAAATTTGATATCACAAAACAAAGGATGGGGTAGAGAGACACCTTGCCTTGAAAACAGTTGCTGCTGTAGTGAGATTTTACTCTCTGGCGCACTTTGTTAAAGGACACAACAACAAAAGCTGCAGGAAGTATGGATCAAATGTTTTTCGTTCACCAATGTATGTTCCCCTCTGTAGAAAATGAAAATCCTCTGTAGACAATGTTTGGAATCTGTAACTTGGAAGTGGGGAAACTTCGGTTTTATTTCTATCATTTTTAACAAAGGCTCATTACTTTTCAGGACCCGCAATTGCAGGAAGTATATGCAGAATTTCACAGGGGACAGAAGAAAGATAACATGCTAGGAAACAAAGTGATTTCTCTATGTGCAAAATGCATAGTGTTGAGGTCCTCAATATTTTGGACTTTATGAACTTGATTATTCATATGACTAATATTTCTAGAGCGGGCAGGGACTGTCAAAGAACTAAATTGCAACATTGGAAAGTTAATTTGGCATTTGGCATACAACAGTGGAGCATTCATGGATGGATGGATGTTTTGTCAAAGTTTACACTGACGTTCTTCGCAATTACATATTACCATGAATTTTTTTTCTTCTCTAATTGCATATTACATCGGATATTTGTAACTGTTACCCTTTAAATATATCAAACTTTGTATTTATATTTTTGTTGTACTGGTAATATTTTATAAATACAATAAAACAAAAATAAACAGCCAAATTTGAAAGAGGGTGTACAAGCCGCATCAGGAAGCAGAGCTGAGATGTGATGGGCTTTATATTGTCTGTTAACCATCGTATGTCTCTGCTGTTTCTGTCTCTGGTGCTACCATCTTCCTTCCCCCACCCCCCCACCCCCGCCGCACAATTCTACTGCAATGCCATCTTCAGGCTTATCGGAACACTTTGCAAACATTAATTAAAGCCCACATCTTTCCACAGATGAGACTTAGACAGAATCGACAGACACAAGACGTGTATGTCCACAGGTGGCAATGCACGCTGAGCTTCAGGAGACAGACAGGCTGGCTTAGTGGTGTTGATACACCTCTGCACTGACACGCCATCAGCTTCAGGTCCCAAAGCTGTTTTTTCATCACGCCATCAGCTTCAGGTTTTCTGACTGACCATAAGTACCTCCCCTTCATCTGTGTTTCCCTTCGATGGGTTCCACTCCCCCCCCCCGCCACATTCCAAGAAGAATGATTACTAAGCATCTGAATGAACATTTTTCAACCCAAAGAAGCAAGGAAACTAAAAGTGAAAGAGATGTCAGGCATAGTCTCAAGTGGCCAAGTTTTTAACACTCCCATATTAAGATTCTATTCCTCAGATGGATCAAACCTTCCTTGAGTTCTTCTGGTAAAAAATGTCCTTTTCCTCCATATTTAATCTATCCCTGAAGGTGAGGTTTATAGCCAATGGCAAATGCAACCAAGGTGTTCAGTTAAGCAAAATACCATTACAAGGCCAAATTGCCCTCTGGATCAGGGGGCAGATTTATAACAGGGACACCTCTCCACACATTGCTTGTGACATCCCATGTAGTTAAATTCCTCAGCAATGACTTTTATGTCATGTCATAATCCAATTGGCATTTTCCACAGCATGGTGATCCCTGTGGAAAATTCCTGCAGGCTGAACTGTGGGGTAAACCTCAACCCTTTTTTCCTTTGCCCATCTTGTATCAATCTTTCCTGGAATGTGTCCTTCCCCATTGCATGCTTGTTTACATAAATGAGGAATTTGCTTGCACATTTCTTAATTTCTCCACGAAGAGAGAAGCATTCACATTTTTCTTAAGAATATCTTCTCTTAAAGAAGGGAGCTGCTGGTGTTTGACATGGCAGCTAGCCATCATCTGGGTGCTGTAGAATTGCTTGCAGTTGGCTGCCTTGAATTACCTAGCAATGAAAGTAGACCACAGCTAGAGATGAACAATAGGAATAATGCAATTGCAGCATTTTAGTAGCTTATCAAGGAAGAAGCAAGATTCAGGGAATTGTTGGGCAGAGATGAAAGTACAATGTATCCAGGGCATTACTTGGGGAGGGGGGAGATATACCTGGGGAGTGGGGACCCATCTCCTATAACCTGATTGGCTGGCTGGCATGCTTGAAAACAGAGGAGAAGCAAGCCTCTCCACACTTGATTCATTTTTTCCCTTGATATTCTAGTCATGAGAGGTGGTGGCAATACCAATTGGATAATGGTGATGGCTTTGGCACTGACCATGTTTTGGGTTAATGCAAAGGATACAGAAGATCACTGCTTATCTGGAGGGAAGCACAAAGCCAATCCAAGTGCAGAAGAAGAGTTAGGCATCTGCCAGATTTATGCAGAAAGTAAGTATGGCTTCTCTATAGAAGCTTGTAGTGTTATGTAGCAGGGAGAGAAAATGAGTGGTAGAATGAGGGGGTATAAAATATCCATAATATAGATAATGGTGGTGGTGGGCATACATCTTCCTTGGTCTGGACTGCAATTGTTGGAGGGTTAGTTTTGTAATAGACTAATACTATAGCTATTCTCATCCCAAAGAAATAGAGACAATAACAGAAGATTTCTTTCCATAGATGCCTGTTGCTCAGCAGAAGTTGCCCAGGAACTTTCCAAAGCCAGTGCTGGAACTTGGAATCATTGTGGAAGCCTCAGCATCAGGTCATCCCCAAGGCTGCTCTTCTGAAAAGGGGACCCCACCTATGTCAGCCATGGGCCTCTATAGCTTGTGAAGCTGGGCCCTGTCTCATGACCTTTCCACTGCCAGCCTTTCTGATCACTGAATACCAGGAAAGGGGGGGACGGGACTGATGCCTGCCTTACTTTTCTCCCCTGCATCTTAGGGTCAAATATTTATGCTTGCTGTTGTTTTGTTCATTTTGGCAGGTGTGAGGAGTACCTTCAGCAATTGGATTGTTTTTACCACTGCTCCCCCATTGCTGCTCAATGGCCTCACCTTGAACAACCCACAGCCCTGATGGCTGTACCTCTCTGCCAGAATTTCTGTGACCAGTGGTAAGTTATCACATGTCTTCACATCTAGAAGAGGACATCCTGCTAGGGAGGAAGATTTAAGTACAGTACCTGTTGAAAAATCAACAAATAGCTCTGTCGTCTGTGATTGAAAGCATACATATGTACATTGGGCTAAATAGAACCACGATCCTTTATCTGTTATCTGAAAAGAAGAGCCCATATTTCTGAAGAGACACATATATTTAAGGCCATTATTTATAGAAGTGTTATTAGAATTTATATAGGCAGTTTGGTGGTTCGAATCCCTAGCACCCCGTAACGGAGTGAGTTCCCGTTACTTGTCCCAGCTTCTGCCAACCTAACAGTTCGAAAGCATGCAAAAATGCAAGTAGAAAACTAGGGACCACTTTGGTGGTGGATAAACACTAGATGGCAGCATAGGCCTTTGCTACCATCTACAAAACAAACATATACTAACCTGATGTAGTCATTTTAAATTACTGGAAATTTGAGAAAACTAGTGTCCTATTCTCTATTGGTTCAACCTTGCTATTAGGGGAATAATATTAAAAAAAAAAAATTAAAAAAATTCCTAACAAGATTAAGTGATTCCATTCAGGAAAATTAACATCAGGCAAAAGGAAGGATTTAGGTTTAGAAATTTGACTTGGGTAGCAAGGGAATACAAATGTTGCTTGGAGAATCCTTTTGCTTTTATTATTTTGTTAGCCAATGTGATAAAATAATGTTATTTTAAAAATGAATAAATTTGTGGGGTAGGGTGCTCAGAGAAGGGCAGAGAAGCTACCAGCAACTAGCGTAAAAATTAACCCAGCAAGTGAAAGAATGTCAGCTTTTTTTGGTTAAATATAAAAATCTGAGGTTTTCCCCTAAACTGAAAAGGGTGGGGGCTTACTCTGGGGAGTTTCAAATCCAAATTTCTATCATAAGTCTGAGTGAATTTGGGTCTATTGGTATTGAGTCAAATGCCAATTAGCTGTCTTTCATAGCACTCAAACTTATTGTCCATTCAGGTACGATGCTTGCAGAGAGGATCTGACCTGCCCTGGCAACTGGCCCTGGGGAGCTGATGGACATAACTGCAGTCAGGAATGTCATTCCTTTGGCCAGGTGAGGACACTAAAGATGCTGCTTAGCCACAAGCAGAACCGTCCTTGTGTTTCTTGCTACAGCCTAAAGGTGTCTGTTCCAAGGGCCAGTTTGTTGGAGACAACATTCCAGAAAGTAGGCAAAACCAAGGCAAAAGAAAATTGGACCAGAACAAATAGACAAACATACATACAATTTAATTAAAGCCACTTTGACTAATCTCTTTCAATTGAACAGTTTGCCCCTTCAGAGGGGAAGGGGTTAAAAGTATAGATATCTTCACATATGGAGTACATGAATTTCAGAAATACAGAAGACCTAATTTCAGAATTCAGACAAATGTTTTAAAAAATGTGTATGCATTGGATGAGATCATAGCATGTTTATGTGAGGGAACATATGGCATATGTTTGTACAGGGCCTGAAAATGATGCGTAGGCTGTGGCTTCCGAAACTGAAGCATGTTTGAGAAGAGTAACTGTGGAAAGTGGGGAGAAAAACAGGAATTGCATTTTCCTGAAAGGCACCAATTACACTAAAAAACAATCCAAAGTTTTCAGTGTTAATAACACTTGCCCAGAACAATTGGAGTTTAACTCATGTGACTTTTATAGCAAACCTTGCTTTTTCTCAAATCTGAATGATTTCTAGCATTCAAGAAAAAAAAAATCAAAGAAAAGTATTCTCAAAGGGTAGGGATAGGAATAGGAAATGGAAAGGAAAAAATGCCAGATATAACCAAATGTTTATAGGTAAATGTTTTCTTCCTTGTAAGTTTTTTGTTTCCCACAGCCTGGGATTTCCCAATGGTCTTCATCAACTTTTATTACATACACTTAGTTTATATAAAATTAGCTTTCTATGAATACTAATGGTGTTTGTGACTGAAAAATCTGCAACTGGCAAATTCAAATGAAAAATATCTGAAAGTTAAAGCTTATGTAACAGTAACAACTCCCTTATCATTGCTATCTCCTTGCCATAATTGTTTGTTTTCTTGAAATATTGTGGAACTTAGAAAGCAACACTTTAATCTTTGGTTATAAACATATATACAGGACTGGAATAGTTATTGATTAATGTTATTAATGATTATTTACCATGAAATAGAGAGACTGAGAGAAGCCAGAATTGTCCATTATTTTCTACTAACCTCTCATTAAAAATGATTGGATCGTCAATTTCAACAACATGTAACTTGTATACTGAAATAGAAATTCAGGCAAAGGATGATGGTGGCTTGCCTTGAAGTTGATAGGAAATATACTTTTGTTAGTGGTAGCTGATGGCCATTTTATGGATTCACCTGCCACTTTTAACCCTTTTTTTCACCATAAAAGTATCTGGGCAACATTAATAAATGAAATGTCTTTAATATTATAAAGCCTATC
Organism: Bungarus multicinctus; assembly: GCA_023653725.1. NCBI lineage: Eukaryota > Metazoa > Chordata > Lepidosauria > Squamata > Elapidae > Bungarus > Bungarus multicinctus. The sequence goes on from CM042834.1 coordinate 106,055,925, forward strand.
ATAGTATACCCACATAGGAATATAAGTTATATTCTACACAAGGAATAGAACAATCATTATTAGGGACAGGAACATGATTTCCTGAAAAAGTTAAATAGCAATGGTTCTCATTTTTAGAAATCAAATCATGTGAGACTGCTCAGGTTCTTTACATCATGCCTTTGGGGGAACACTGCCATACTTTTTATATTCCTAAATTTCTAAACTTCTATTCCAGTTGCTTTCCAACCTGAATAGGCTTTGAGTAATATCTCCCAAGGAAGACTTTTTTTGTAACACTGGGCCTCTTTTTTTCCCCTTAGATGTATAAGGATGGCAAGGAGCTGTGTGAGAACATCTGGGATGATGCTTTCATAGTAAGCACTGACCCTTGCCAGTGCCTTATGCTGGATGCCTCTGACAGAGTCTTCTCCATCTCTTATTCTCACCTCAAAGAGAGCAACAGCCTAAAAGAGATAGGCATCAACAAGGCAGGCAAAGAAAGAAAAGATCATGTGAGCCTTTGCAGAGATAACCTTTTACTTCAGCGTCTAAGAAGGAATCTGCAGAAGCGTTCTATTTTTGTGGAAGATATGGAGGGAAGTGGAAGTGGATTCTAATCCAAGGTAACCATCCTTCCAGAAGAAAAAAAGCCCTCTCTCCAGTGATTGCCTGGAGCTTGGGGGGATCGCTTGTGATCTATGCAATTCTGTCACATCCTATATTACCAGCTTCCTGCCATGTTCTACAACTCTTGTGCATCTCATGGCTAGGCTGTGAATCTGGCACCTTCCAGGACTCTGAGCCCTATGCCCTAGCAGTAGAGGTTAGACCATTAGGGCACCTCTTGGGAACTTGCCTGGAACCAAGATTCCCCAAATACTCAGAGTAGAAAAGGTGTTAGAGAACAGTAAGCATTTCCCTCTCCATCTTCTTTGTGTCCTAAGAGCTGTCTCAAGGAAGAGTCATCATAGAACGCAAAACTAATGAGCATTAGTTGAAGGGAAAGCATCCTTCATAAGCAATTAGCTAAAGGATAATATCTGCACGGGAGAGAATGAACGGGGGTCAGAGGAAGATGGAATGAACTAATCAGTGCTGGAAAAGTTAGCCTTGGTTGTTGCCATGGCTTCAAATACAATTGCAAGTAGGACTCAAGTATAATGGAAAGATCTCCCTGAGCTCAAAGAAAAGGAAAAATAGGGGAAGTTAGATTAGAGACCAGTATGGCTGACTTTCCTGTTTCATTTGTATGCTGGAAAGCAATAGTTACTGGAGGACCAGCATTACTAGGTTACTAAACTGGATTACATCCAAAACGGAATTTCTTTTTTAAAGCAACCTAATTTGAGTGGGTGAAGAGGGAGAGATATATTGTGCAAAAGTGTATGATTACATAATAAACAACCTATGTCAAGGAAAGGGTTTCAAACCCTTGGATAATATATCACAGAAGTGGTCAGTGTAGACATATGTCAGTCAGAAAACATCTAATCAGTGGTGGCAGTGAGAGTCCAAGAGTTGTCATGCTCACATCTTTACATAGTGCTCCTTGAGCTTCTCCCACCAACTATCCTCTCATTCTAAACCTCCCTTATACTGTATTATACATCCAAAACAGACCCATCTTTATCTGTCCCTCCATCCTCATTTATCAGCTATATTTCATATTCTTGTTTACCTTGGCTACGCTTATTACAAATTTCAAATTATGGATTGATTCAAACCTATTAATATTGTGGGGAAATAAAAAAGGACTGCATGTTTGTGTTTTATTACGAGAATGTGTAAAAAATCAATGTGAGGATTGAATGTTAATGATTATTCTGGAAGGTACATATACAGCTCTGAAAAGAAAACTCTGCCCAATTTACCATACACTAGATAAAGGAGGATTAGTAATATCATGAAATGTTGCCAATACTTTCCTGGTGCAAGCGCTTATGAGAAACTAACACTACTTTTGACAAATTGTATATTCCATACTCCCAAAAGTTTGTTACTAGAACAGGTAAGATTTTACTAGGGAAACAGCCAACCCAGTTAAATGCATAATGGCATTATGGACAATGGTAAATTAAACAGAAATGTGATAAAATTTCTATTTATAGTTCAAAATATAATTTTTATTTTTCATATATCATAAACCAGTTGACAAAAGATAGTCAACTGTAGTTACACATTGCATGAAGGCATATTGACATCTGGGCAATTGGCATTGTAGTAAGAGCACTTTTTGAATGACACACAGGATATTAACATAAATGTCTTCTTTCCATTGTTCCACTTGATAACAATCAGAAACCATCCAGATATTGTTGAATTACAACTCCCAATGTATCTCACCATTATCAATGCTACTTGGGAGTTGCTGGGAACAGCATCTGCAGGCCACAAACTATTTATGGACTAAACTAAGCTTTCAAAATTGGATTATATAACCCTGAAATAGGATTATTATGTCCTGCTAAGAGGCCATGTTCTATCACTGCCAAGGAGGACACAACAAACATGACTTAGCCTTTGAGGAAAGGGAAAGGAGATGGAAAGCCTGGACATTAATTTAGACAGATGAGAAGGGAGGATGGATAGTCAAGCTTACGATAATATTCTTCTATGTCAAAAGAGGCTTGGTAGAGAGGCAGATCTTGGAGGCTCTTGAAGAGATATGAAAGAAATTTGTTCAAAGAGGGGGAAGGGTGCCTTAAAATAGAAAGAAACATGCCAAGCTTTCAGAGAGGAAAGAGATGAGGAACTGAAGTAGAAGAGCATGTGAAAACCTGGAAAACAAAATGGAATTATACACATCGAAGGAGTAACAGGGCTGGAAAGATAATGCATTATTAAACAATAAGGGCCTGCTATATGCAAAAAAGTGACTCTCTTCCACACTGAGACAGTGTCATATCATTGCCAAGCAACAGCAGTAACAATATTTCGATGCTTCCTTTAAATGTCTTCTGTAACAATGCTGTAACAAAAGGATAAATATGATGCCTGGAGATGGGTTGGAAAGGTCAGCAAATCAGTTTATGATTTAAGTGAAATTTCAAACAGGAACTTCATTTCAGTTTCATGATCACAAATACTTCTTTTAACCCTTGGTCTTTTCCAAGCAGTAGCCCATCTTCACTTCAAGGAAATCAAGACTGGACAAAAAAAAGTTATACAAAAGAAAAGTCTTAACTTAGGAGGATTTCTTGGTGTGCTTTTTATTTCTATCATAAATAAAAGTAATTTTCATTAATTTCATTATATAACCCAGCTTCAATATATGTATGTATGTATGTATGTATGTATGATGTGTGTCAAGTTAGTACTGGAATTGAGCCAAACATTACGATCATAAGTTGTGCCAGTTGTTACACATATCAACATGTTACAGTACCTGGTTTTATGACCTTTGAGGGGTCCTTGGTGCTCTCTGAGCTTGTTTTTTTGCAGACATTTCGTTATCCAAACTAAGTAACATCATCAGTGCTTACTATCTTTTCTGTGGCAATCATTGAGTGCAACAATCACAAATGTCAGGACCATTTAAGCGAGCTCATTGTTTGCTATCTGCATTTTTCCCAAGACACTGGAAATAAACACTGGCTTCTGGTAAAAATATTTAAATCATAGTTGGGATGTTAAGAGCTGTAAATATGGTCTAGTTGCTGAGGTCACATGACCAAGGAGAGGTGGAGCAGTGGCCATAACTTTGAATCTGGGTTGTAAGTGTTTTTTTGGTGGCTCTGTCATAACTTCAAATGGTTGCTTAGTGATTGATTGTAAATTTAATTTTCTTTTGTTTCACATTATTTGCCCAATCTTAGTGGTATCCTTGAAGTGAAGATGGGCCACAGTTTTTTAATTCCTCTTGGGAAAGGTCAAGGGTTGGGATTGAAAGAGCTATTTGTCTTCCTGAGATTGTGTTACGATAAACTAAATTCAGTTCCAGATCAGCAGCACAAAACAATACCCATGCCACGCTGAGGGTCAAAATGATAGTAATTGGCACAGACCAATAATTTTCTTTCAGATAAAAGTCAGGAAACTTTTGTCTTACTCTTTAAGAGGTCATTTTTAAAAAGCGCGGTCTTTCACTTGCAGCTTTTCCTGGTGTTCATGCATCTCGGTTGGCATCAATGCTTATTAATTTACATCAGACAAAAAATCTCATAATCAGTTTTTGATAATTTATTAACTAAAAAGGAATTAAGTCACAAGGGCTCCAGGAAGAACATTTATCAGATTCTTTCTCTGTTTAATTTTATATCTTTCAGCTGAACTTTTGGATTTCATGCTGTTTTGTAGCTATGGCTCAAAGGATTTGGGACTGCCCATTAAATAAAAACTAAATGTCAGTTTTCTGTCACAAGATAATTTTCAATATAAGACAATTTTCAACAAGAAGCAAACCACCTGCCACCAACTACAAGCTGGTGACAGTTTCCAGTTTGCGTTCATAAAAGAAGCGATGGGGTGTTCGCTTGGAGGGGGAAACCTTCCGGGTAAAGTAGCTGAGCAAGGACTTTGCACTCTGCTGGGATGGGCCATCTTCAGTATCATCCCTGAAGAAAGAAGCAAAGATAGGGAGAAATGAAGGATTGAGGTCTAACCTATTTTACTATCATATTCTTCTGTGCTAATTTGAGATACAGTATTCAGTGAATCTTGCTGCAACCACTGACCACTGGCAGAATCATCCTTGAAGGGAAACGGGAATTCCTTGCCCATAAATGATAAATCACTTTGAGGTATAAATTCTGCAGCTATCAAATATAACTCACATTCCACACATACCTACTATTCAAATAGAAACCCAAACTCTTCACCTACTCTCTTTTGTCATCCATATTCAACTCACCCCTACTTACTTGGTGTCCAGTCAATAGCAGTATGTCATGCACTTCCTGTTCTCTACTAGTCTGCTGTAGTGTTTAAGGTCCTGGCCTAGAATCTAGGAAACTGTAAATTCTAGCCCCACTTTAAGGCATGAAAGCCGGCTGGGTGATTTTGGATCAGTCACTCTCTCTCAGCCAAACTATCTCAGTGGGTGGTTGTTGTGGAGAAAATAGGAGAAGAGAGGAGTATTAAGTATGTTTGCCACCTTGACATATTTACAAAGTAATAAAAGCAGGATAAGAATCTAATAAATAAATGATAAACTCCCCAACCCAACTGCTGCCTTTGAGAAAGTGTACTTCCTTCTGGAAGAATTAAACTACGAGAATGAAACTGCTGAGACATCACAGTATATGGTAGCAGCAGTGAATAGTAAGTTATTTAACTTCTCCTTAACTCTCCATTATAATCTTTATCCATCAGTCCATCTCATAGCTTGTTCCTCCACTTACCAATGAACAGGCACAGCTTTGCTCTCCAGAATGAGCTGAGCTGTGCTCCAGCTAAATCGTACAAACTGTGGATAACCAAAGATTGGGTCCAAGTTTTGAGCGAGCCATTCTTTAGTCTTAGGATCTGGGGAGAGAAGGGATGATTAAGAGACTTTGCATATTATCGGCAAAGTCCTTTTATCAAACAAAAATATTTCAGTCCACTATTTCCGTTATAGGAGCAGACATTAGGCAAAGTGTATAACAAACATTAGGATAACTCTCTTTTCTCGCCATTCTGTTCTATAATTGCAACATGTTATAGTTCCACATTACAACCTCACCATAGTTGTAGGAGTTGGAAACCCCATCACTGCATCAGATACAACCTATGGCATCAGTTTTAACAACAGTGAAGTTTTGGCACCATCACTATCTATCCTAATGGAATAATAAATGATGACATCTCATCGGGGAAAAATCATTTAACTATAATTATGATTCAAATGTAAGACTGGTGGAAAAGAGAACTCAGGAATGCCAAAAATAATATCTTTGCTTTTCAGTGTTCTTGCACAGGAACATAAAGCCCTATTAGGCCATGGCATGAAAACAATACATGGTAGCTACACCTGGCATTCATGTCATCTCCAGTTTTGAGTGCACAGCCTTAGATGACTAGAAAGGTATTACAGAAAAATAGCATGCCCATCTAGCTGTCACTCTGAATTAGAGCATCTTCACAAAGCAAACATTTTCTGCTTGTCTAATCTTATTTTAAAACCACCTGATCTAAACATCACTATCACTTTACACAGCTCCAAATGCACAGAGATGGAACTATAAGAATAAACTAGAATTTACCATTGGGATAGCCCGAACCATAATCCAATTCTGCATCTTCCAGGTTTTCCAAGAATTTCCAATTCTTCACAATCCGGTCCCTTGCTACCTAGAGATTGTAAGAGATAACAACATTCCTGTACCATATGAAAAGTCCATATAATTTGGCATTTTTTCTTCAATAATGGACAAATTATTGCCTAAATTAAGAAAAGCCTAAGGGTAATTGAGCTGATGGGCTAATTTGAATTCTTGCCAGATAATGGGCTAATTTGAATTCTTGCCAGATAACATAGCATACATGTATTTGGAGACAAAGGAGTTTTGCATTACCTTGGCACAAATGCTGGCTGCGCTTACGGTAGGGAAGAGAGAGTCTGCCTTGGCCCTCACTGTAACCTCCAGCTCAGGAAACTGCTGCTTTAGCTTTTCTTGGTATTTCTCTGCTGGTCCCACTGTGTCTACAAAAACCTGAAAACAAAAAGACCCATGAAGGATTTAAGGGGGAGAGGAGGATTTCTTGCTACTTTCTGGCAGTCTAGGGCACTAAGCTAGTTCACCTCTGCAAGTTGCACTCCAGAATCTAGTGCATGCTGGATTAGGCCAATGGCTGTATCGTGGGATAGTGCATTCAAGTTGTACTTTGCCCTGTAAGGAAAAGGAAATCACATTGACTGATGAGGACAACTGACTATAAAGCTTATCAGAAAAGGGGTGGATAGAAACTGAAATTAGCTGGATAATGCAACTTGTCATTAAGGATTGTAACTCAGATAAGAGGGACCCTGGTTCTAATCCCTACCTGTTAATACAGCTGCCAGGGTGATGAGGACTGTCATTTTTAAGTACAGTCTACTTAAATAGATTGTTGTTGTGAAGATAAAATCAGATGTGATGCTGCAATGTTCATACAATAAATACAACAAATATAAATTAATGATTTTCATTCTGGGCAAATACAAATTATTCGAAATAGGATGGGCCACTGTATGCTACAATCAATGAAATAAAGAAATGAATTGTTTTATAACCTTGGATGACATTACAAATATGGATATATGTCTAACTTACTCTGGACAATTTGGGTTTTTAAAAAATTACATAAACGTTATATTCTATTACAGCTAAACCATTTTGGATGGTTAATAATAATTCAACCAACTCTCCAGGTGTATATGTTATATATAGTGACACCACATTAGAATTAGATCCATAGGACACAGGTTCTCTAGTGAGGGTAGGCCAGGCAAAAAAATAATTTTAGAGAAATGTGTGGCATCTTTTAAAACCTAAGATTTAATCCACCTAATAGAGAAACTGCCTTGTCTCTACCACACTCACCGTCTCTGCATACTAGTTGAGATGAAATTGGGGGAGAGGATGTGTAGGGCCCATCCTACATATTCCTTAGCAGCATCTATTTTCTCAAAGAGTTCTTCCCGTTGAGATTCTGTCAGAGTTTTAGAATCTGAAAGCAAGTGGAAAAACATCATTTTCAGGCATGGAAGAAATAACGTGGCATGGAAGAAATAAACATTATTCCCCTACCTTGCTCTCCCAATAAAAACAGAGTATTTTTGTTTTCCTTTTTGTACAGACCCTCTGTCTTGTGACACAGTTGCAAAATTACTGAAGTACAATCAGAACCTGACACTCCTTTTACCTGCTACTTTCAAAGTCTCTAGGTCTCCCTGCCGAGACACAGGACAGAAACAGATTCCATAGACCATGGGACCTGGAAAAAAACCAAAACTCCAAAAAGTTACTCAGTCTCAGCTACTATCATCTCTTTACAAAAAGTATAAAATTAGCTAGCATCCTTTTCAGATAAATAGGTAATACAAATGAAATGGCTTGAAAAACTGCTTTGACAGTACTTAAGCTATAACATCATCTCTACAATAGGCAACCCTCCATAACATTCTCTTACATTAAACTTTAATTACATTGCATTTGTTCAAGCTCCCGGAGATGAGGTGAACGTAGTAAACGTATGAGGATACCTTATCGGTGGATTTAAGGATCGGAAGCATATTGGCACAAAATGAGAAAATGGACTGCAAATCAAGACTGCATTAATTATGTACTATGTTTACAAGAAGATACTACAATTTGTAAGTTAGTTTCACACCAACAGGCAATTAGACTACCTAGAAATCCATACAATCCAGGATGATGCTTTGGGGCCAATACCCCAAAGAAGTGTTCCCTCATATATTTGAATCCATACCCAGTACTGGTCCTCTGCCTGCCTCATCGATGCCCAAACTACAGGGCTCAGTCCCGCAAACAGAAGGCACCGCAGAGGCCAACAAACAATTAACCGAATTGTCCCGTTCGAATTTGCCGAGATCCATATTCGTTCGCGCGCTGGAAGCAATCGGCTTCCACGGCGCGAACGAATAGAAGAAAGGGAAGTGCAAAGAGTGCAATGCCTTCTGGGAAGCGTAGTTTGTGATACGAGATGTTTCGCTAGGCAGTTCCCAGCGTTGGTCGAAAGGCTGTGGCATCTCCAGATTAAAATAGGAACTTTCATTAACAATCCTAGATGGTGTGCAGTGAGTAAAGCTGCGGTTGACTTCAATGCAGTTTTACCCCCTCCCCCTCATAGCTTATGCCTGTCGTTAATGAAAGTATGAAACAGGCTGTTGTTTAATTTGCTCTATTATGTGTTCTGTTTGGCGGAGCCTTTGGCTTTCGGAATCAGCTGGAAATTCAAGGGAGAGCAAAACTGGAATCGGGACACGGAATGCATTGTAGCTTTAAAAAATGCTCTCCTCGTCTCCTAAACTTGAGTGTACAGCAAGTCATACCCTAAAGAACTTAGTGTGAAGCAATTACGGGAGATAATGAAAAAAATGCCTTTATTCCTTCGATGAATTTCCTAAAGCATTGTAAGCCATGTAAGGCTATTCTTCTGCGCCCCCCCCCAAAAAAACAACAACAACAACAACAACACTTGCCCAATGTCAAGAATCAATTATTCCAAGTATGGCTTTCTCAGTGTTAGAATTTGCCCTGTTGTCTGGCCGCCTGGCAGCCATAGGGGTACTATTGGGAAGCCAATTTGGTTTTCATATAGGGACAGTGAGTGGAAAACCTATATAACTGACTATAAACAGAAACTCAGGGGAGAGGTGCGAGAGAGATCGCTCTTTTGGTTCCGCGAATTGCTTTTGTTAGCATAACGAAGACCGATCTCTTCAACAGTTTGGACTGCGTTTCAATCGTTGATCGTCGCAAGCAGCCAGAGTGTATCAGCAAAGGCCCGAAAGGAGAAAGAAAAAAAAAGAAAGAAATCCTAATCAATGACGGCGCTTCCAAACACTGCATGTTAGAATCACGCGCCGACCACCTTTGTTCTTGCTCCAAAATCCCCTTTTCGGATACGATCGAGGGAGAGGACCACGTGTGCCGCTACCCGCGAGAGGCAGAGCTCTTGCCGTGCCCCCGCCTGTACGCTGCCGGGCCTGCCCTCTTTCCGGCTCTCGGGATATAAAACCCTCCGCGATAGCCGCGGGTTTCTTCTTTTGCTGGTGCCACACCTCCTTTCCCTGAAAGCGGTCACTTTTCCCTCGTGCTGTTCGTGGAGACTGCGGTAGGTTAGGTGCTTTAAATGCTCTTATCGAGGCTCGTGAAAAAGCCACAGAAGGGGTGCCTTGTGATGTTGCAGCCGTTTGGGGACTTGGCAAGGTTTCGGGGGCGGGTGGGCCCGAAGCGCAGTTTGCCCTCGTTTTCAACCTTGTGGACGGAGGATTCCGTAGTGGGGGTGGTGTCCTTTCTTCTTTTAGAGGCGTGATATTGGGGAGAAGGGGAGAAATGCTAATGCTGGATTAAGGGCTCTGCGACGCATAGTCTCTCTTATTTTTCCCAAAACTCGCAGGTAGGCGGGCTTTCTTCGAATGAAATTGCAGGCTGCAGGCGAAGAATAGGGTCCTCTTTGTTCAGAGAGAGGATGGAGAAAGAAAGGAAGCCTGTCCGCTTCCTTTAATCCTTCCTATATACCCACCCCTCTTCACCTTCCCATTGCTAGGGGTTTTTTCCCCCGCTCCAATCCCTAGGAAAACGGGGAAGCTTTCTAGGCTAACCCTTAATTTTTGAAGTGAGGCAGAACAGGTAACCATGATACTTAAAATAGGGTTTCTAGTAACCTGAAAAAAGACAAATATAAATAGCTAAAAAGGCATGCCTTCCCCCATCTTTAGAATTTACATAGTGTTTACCCAATTTCTAGAATGCCTAACCATGTTGGCTAGTGATTATAAATATATATATATCCCAGCTTCCCTTTAAAAAAAAATAGAGGTAGGCATATTTTAAAAAGAGTACCAAATGGTATAAGGTATCTTCACATCCCAATTTTCAGTTTCAGTCTTTAAAGTGATCAGCTAAGCTTTTCAAGGTTAGGGAGTAGCTTTTAGGTTTAAGAGGACAGAGAGAATCGAAGGTACAGTAATGGCTGTGGGCTGGGACACTTAATGATTTTGTTCTGAATATCATTTTCTTTTAGGCAGCTGCACCGATAAATGCAAAGATTATAAATTAGGTGTTTTGCATTATGCCTATTAATGCAGATTTAGCTTCTTTGAACTACAAGAGAATTGTGTAAGGCCGAGTTCTAGTTCTGTAATACCATAGTCTGAGGAATTCTGTGAAGTATTACAACACCTGCCAAAACTGAAAAAAACTTTCAAAGTTAAGGATAGTCAGAGCATTTTCTCTCTGCCACCTACTCATAATCTCCCTAATAGATAGGACTTAGCTGCTAATAGTCCTGGAAGTTATTGGTTGCTGGAACTCTTTATGGGAAGAAGTAACAGTATGTAATAGAACTCTCTGTTATTCTATGTTCTATGTTGTTAACTGCTGAAGAACTGCAGGTCTGGAAATAGTCAAGGTTGGAAGACAAAATGTAGCATCAGAATTGACTAAGTGTAGCCAGTCCCTGTGCTGGGGCATAACTTCCCAAAGCTTATTTCAAAAGATGGCAGTTACTTAACCAATTGACCAAACCAAATATCTTAAAACATTACTGCCCCTTTTGAGCTAAGTCAGTTGATTTTGGCCCTTGTTCTATCAAGAATGTGGTGCTTGGCAGTGCTAAGGCCAGTTATACCCTTAAATTTTCATGAATGATCTGTACCAACTTGTGGTTACTACCATTTAGAACTGCAATAGTTTGAAAAGATAGGGTTAGGTCAGGATAAGGTATCTTTTCAAACTACTGGTTCCCAAAGACAACAGTGAGATCCAATTGAATCCAGTTCTTTATATGCTTACATCTAATGTAGTCTTGCAAGACTTAGGCTATAACCTTCAAAGCTAATCTAAGGTGTGGCTATCCTAAAGCTTTTCCTCCTTCCCCCATCCAGTTCAGGATTATACAATTTAGTTCCTTCTCTGGAATGTGCTGTCTCCTTCCTGGGAAGTTGGGTGCTACTGCTTAGTTCATCCTTCCCCCGCCAATTCAGCTGCACACTATCACAGCAGCCAGTTTGTGAAATGTCATGGGGGGGTTTTTTGGACAGTTTATTAATATATAGGGACAACCTCTGCCCAAGCCTAGAATATGTTTTTTGAATTTTTGTTCTAAGAAAAGGATGAAATTGTGCTGTAGTTCTTTAATTTGCCACTGAAATTTGAGACAATTTGGGAACTACCTGCCCCAGCCTCCCAAAAGAGACAAGAGTTTATTTTAATGCAGAGAAAATACAGTAAAAAGAAAATACCAATGGCTTCCTTTATACTATACATTTATTATCTATTCTGCTCACACAAGAAATTATAGGGAGGGAAATGTATAAATATTTTGAAAAGAAATGAAATGTAAATTCTTGTGAAGATTGAAAAAGATATATGCTTGTCTTTGGTCATTGTCTTCACATGTATATTGAGTTGACCCAAACTATAATATTTCCTATGCTTGAAGTTTGAATCCATTCTGACTTTATTTGGTCTGTTACTGTTGCTGCTGTTTTTTAGATTATAAAAAATAAATTGCATTTGTCTTTAGTTTTGGCCACCATTTAAGGCAATCTTTAGATGTGAAAGGTTGGGAGGGTGTGGATATAATTTCTTTTTGATATTTAAGAATTTTGGATCAATATTCTACTTTGTCTAATTTTATAAAGGTTCTAACTGGAATAAATCTAGCTTGGCTTCTAACTGGAATAAATCTAGCTTGGCTTTCCTGGATCCCAATACATAATTAGGTAAAGAAATGGGATTTGTGATTTCCACTGACACATTTGGAGCTGTATAAACCCAAAGATATGTCTAAATATTAAGAAATATGTTGAACATTATTATTAAGTGGATGTTAATAAATAGCTTAAAATTTCTTTAAGCCTTTGAATTAAAATTATTCTTATGAAAAATTTTCTTTATTTCCTTTATATTCTTATAGGTATTTCTATGGTTTAATAAATATATTGAAACTTTTTTAGGAAATATATTTGGGAAAATGGATCACCAAAGTTTTCCTTAGCTAAAGTGAGATTATGATTTGAGGAAGGTGGGTTTTTTAATTTATATGTTCTGTAAAAGTACCACTGGACCAATAATTTATCAGCCATCTGCTGGTGTGAAATGAAAATATAATGAATTTTTTTTTTATGGGCTAAATTGGAAGATTATCTAGTATTGAGATCATGGCAAATGGTTAGAACAACATAGAGCAAGAAAAGATTTTATTACTAATATTATTACCAATAGTAGGAATAGTGACGAATCTTTGGACCATATTGGACATAATTTGAGTTTCATAAATTCTAATTTGAAAATTGGTGGTAAATCATTTTATTAGAAAGCTTGGATAGAAATGGATTATTTTAAATCGGCTACTGGACTTTTTCAAATTTATTCAAATTCAATTTGGTCCTACCAGTTTGCAACAGTGAAAGTATTTTCAAGTTTAAGCGTGTTCTAAACTTACCAGATGATTTGGCTGCTTTAAAGGCCAAAAAGTTGCTTTTTTTCCCTGATGGAAATTATTGACAAAATAAAGTAGACATTTCTGGGATATTATAAACATACCTTTTAGGTCAAGATTAGGTTGGAAATCTAACTATTAAATGGCTTGGTTGGTAGCGCTTTCTTTGCACCATACTTTTTCTTTCTATAGTTAGCAAGATGAAGGAGGCATCTGAACTAGGAAATGCAGCACATTGCTCCTCAAAACAAAGAATAAGAATACCCAATAGCCTCACATTGCATGCCTCAGGGTTGCTGTGGATTTAAAATCATTATTAAACCATTATATTGGTATCACAGTTCCTGTGACTAGAACTTTGAATAGAGCATTATCCTGGATTGGTAGACTTTACTCTTTCTCTGAGTTTATAGGCTCTAATTGAGTAAAAGTTGTCAGAAAATGGGGAAAAAGTTAGAGGCCAAAATAGCGCTGCCTCTCTAAATCATCAAAAAGTAATTAGACAATACTTACTCTGAATCAACCAGTTATTCCTGAGAAGTGGTGCCCTTGCCAACTTAAGGCATACATTATTGTTCTGATATTTTAGGAAATGGCCTCTGGGAAAGCATATATTGGGAAACCAGTTCCAGATTTTCGTGCTACAGCAGTAGTGGATGGCAACATCAAGGATATAAAGTTATCAGACTATAGAGGTAAGCACTGTAGCTTCCATTAGGTTTTTAATTGTGCATCCATTTGATTACTTAGTATTTTAACCTGTCTAGACTTTATGAGAAGGCTAAGATGCATTTTCCAAATAGAATGCTTTATGGATCCACTTTAGCAATGTTGGCATCTTTGGTAATTATAGAGCAAATGTACATGCTTCATGTTTTATTAAATTTGTTTGCTGTCCATCTTACTGCAAGGCAACTCTGGATACCTTACAATATTATATTGTAAAATATTGTATAATGTGTGCCATGTATAATCACATTATTTTATTTATACATATATTTATAAATGGAATAATTTACATTTATAAATGTATACAATCACATTACAATTGCAAGTTATAGCTAAAGATGGGGAAGAAGGGACCAGGTGAGGAAGTGGGAACTGTTAAATCAGTCAACCACCTCCAATGTGATATTCCCTCATTGGCCCTCAAGTCAGCTGGCAGAGTCAGGTCTTTATGTGCTTATGGAAAGTCAGGAGGGCATGAGCCAATCTCACCTCAGGGAGTACCATATTCCAAAGGGCAAGGGCCATGGCAGAGAGGGTTCTTCTCCTGGACACCACCACCCCATCTGGAATTCCTTGGTGGGACTTATAGCATTCCTCCTCGGCCAACATGGGTGTGGCAGACTTGTCCCATAGAGATCAGACAGTTCCTCAAGTAAGCTGGACCCATACCATGCAGAGCTTTATAGTTAATAACTAATACCTTGAATTGTACTTGGAAGCAAACAGGCAGCCAGTGCAGCTCGTGGAACAGTGGTGTATCATGGGCCACTATAGAGGCCTCAAAGACTGCCCACACCACTACACTCCAGTTAAAGCTTTCAAATATTCTTCAAGGGTAACTTCATATGCACAACCATCATGAAAGTCTCCAGTCCAGGATACATTGGTAGTTTAAGGTCTATGTCATCATTCTTAGTGTAAAATGTAATATATTATCAATGAGTCAATTTGGTGTAGTGGTTAAGCATCAGGCTATAAACTAGGGAACCAGTTGGGTGACCTTGGGCCTACCAGTCTATCAGCCATAGGAAGGAGGCAGTGGCAAAGCACGTCTGAAAAACCTTGCCAAGACAACTGTAGGGAGTTGTCTACGCAGTTGCCAGGAATCGAAAACTGACTTGAAGGCACCACCCTCTCCCCAAAAGCCAAAGAAGAGGAAGCTGACAGTTCATAGTTCTGTATTTAAATTAATGGTGTTATAACTATGAATGAAGTACAGGAACATATTCAGTCTAGGTAGCCATTGCATTAAATAAAAGCTGGTTGGATCACTTTGGGTGATAATCGCTTACTGTCAGTACAACTCACCTTACAAGGTGAAAAAAATAGGACGGAGTATTGTGTGTATCACTGTCTTGGGTTATTTACAAAAATAATGACAGTATAAATACAAATGAACATGCATAGATAAATGGCATGTTTGTTTTGTAACTGGAAGAAAGATCCTGATTCAATCTGGATAAGATGCAACCATCTTATGAGTGTTGTCTTCTAGTGACTCTAAATTTTGTTCCATTTATAAACTTTAATAGGGATACTGTCCAAAAGATTATGGGAGTGCAAAGATTCTGGAACTCTTGATTGTGATTGTTTTATTGATGACCATTTCTTCCATATAGGCAAATATGTGGTTCTGTTCTTCTACCCACTGGATTTTACCTTTGTCTGTCCCACTGAGATAATAGCTTTCAACGATCGAGTTGAGGAGTTTCGCAAGATTAATTGTGAGGTTATTGCTGCTTCTGTCGACTCTCAATTTACCCATTTGGCTTGGTGAGACTCCTAGTATATAATTATTCATAGAAGTTGTTGTGCTGGGAAACTAATTCCAGAGGTGCATATTAAAAACTGTCTAATAATAGGACACTGACAGAAAGGAAGAATTCTGCTTTCTAAGAAGTGTACCCTGGCCTGGATTTTGCTGATATATGGAGATCTTTTCTCAGGCTTCGTTCTTGCCTAGGAACTGGAAATATTCCAGTCATACTCAGGCAGAAGGTACAACTGATATACCAGTCACAAGAAATCCTTGCAGTTATAGTGTTGAGAAGCACTTAGGCAAATGTTAACTGACAGATGGGTGTGGAGGTCTCCACCAATTTTATCTAGCAAAACTTGGTTGTTGGTTAGGAGGTTATCAGCTGGCTCACTAGCTGACATAAGCTGGTTTTACAATTAATACTGGATACCTGAAATGAGTGCAGAGAACTGTATGCACTTCTTTGAGCCAGCAAAGTCCATTGTAAATGAAATGGCTCTCTGGAAAATCCATTCTTTTAGTGAGGAGAAAAATGATCTACCCATTTTTCAGACTCAGTTACTTTCACAAAGTTGTGTGTTTCATTAGGAAAATATTTTCTATATTTAAAGTTGCTGGTTAATTTAATAATTTCTAAAACTTAAATGGTTTCAGTGTAGTAAATTTCAGGTCAATAAAACAATAGTATTGTGGATATTATTTTTCCCCCTGTAGGACAAATACAGCAAGAAAGGATGGTGGCTTGGGTTCAACAAATATCCCACTTGTGGCAGATGTCAACCATAACATTTGTAAGGATTATGGCGTGCTCAAGGAAGAGGATGGCATTGCATACAGGTATGAAAAGTTAATTCTAAGTGAATTTGGAAAAACCTGTTGTAGGTGATGGATATCTTGGTAGCTTAGCTGATATAGTCCCAGTTAGCATATGTTCCTAGTGATGTAAGCAGAGTGACCAGGGCGTCATAGGACTAACTTATATTCTGTTTATTAGCTATGTCTAACTAATCCATGTTGCTCAAACAACAACATGTTGGTCAAGTAAATATAGGGAAGCTATAGTAATCCAGTTCTTAGCAAATGCAGACCTGGAACCTTTACAAGATAAAATAATATCTGTGGTTCGTAGAATTCACTGGATCTCTCTGTCCTAGCCTTAACTTTTTATCTAGCTTAACTCTTTAAATTGAGAAAGCTGCATATGCAAAAATTCAAAATGTCACAGTTCATGGTTGATCCTAGCCCTATGTCCTATTGATTGATAGGTACAAGGTTCTAATAGATTCCATTATCATTTTAAAATGATAATGCTTGCAATTGGTATTGCTCCTTTTCTCCCTCAGAGGCCTGTTCATAATAGACGATAAAGGCATCCTGCGACAGATCACAGTCAATGACCTACCTGTGGGACGTTCTGTGGATGAGACACTGCGCCTGGTTCAAGCCTTCCAATTCACAGACCAGCATGGTGAAGGTGAGTGACATCCTGGGATAATGAAATGGACATAGAAAGATATAGCAATAGTGCTCTGGGAAAGATGATTAATTTAAGATTGGTTCATAATTTCTCTTTAGGATGCTATGATGGGTCTGAGTGAGTCATAGTGGGGATTGCATAACAGTTCTAAAACAATTTAGCAGAAAGATAACTTAAATTTGGCTTTATCTTAGCAGCTTTCTTTCCCAGTCTAAACTCTTACAGACTTCAATTTTTAACATCCCTTAGCTAGCATGTTCAACAGCTATGTTATGGGAAGTTGTCATTTAGAGACCAAGAATCTTCCCAGCTGTTGCTTACGTTTTGCAAGATTACCAAATTTCAGTATTTGCCCATAGGTTTTGATGAAGATGTCAGCCATTTTTATATATTTGGTGTGGACTGGTGGAATTATTTACTAGATTTATGTAGCATCTACCTCACAGATGTGACTCTAAATTACGTAAAATACATACCAATAGTATAAAAAAATTGAAGACCTAGCATCCAAGTGTCATTTTAAAAAATCACTAATGTAGCAAGGGGATAAGCTCTGTCAGGCATCCAAGGCACCAAGTTCAGGCACTAAACTATAAATCAAGTTTTCAGGGCTTTGTGGAAGATCAGCAAGAATAGAGTTAATCTAATCTCAGAGGGAACAGTGTTCAAAAGAGTAGGCACCATTGCAGAAAAGGCTCTCTTTCTGGGCCCCACCAGCTGACACTCCTTAGCTGATGACACCCAGAGCATGCGCCTCCTGAATCAGGGACAGATAAGTCCTGTAAGTAATCAGGTAGACAGATAGTTGCTGGCACTGTTTCAGAAAGTAATTAATGTTTTATGCCCATGCCAAATAGTGGGCCTCTTCAGTAGAGCCTTTTAAAATATGTAAAATTCTTAAGATACAGTTAGCAACATTCTTAATATTTTTTGCCTGGAGCAAACTGGAACATAAGCTTGGTATCTTTCCATTTCTCATGCTATGTCTTGAAGACAGTTTCAAGAATGAACATGAAATTCCTTTGATCTGATGTAACAATCTCAACTTGCACAAGTAGCTTGCATATAGAGACATAGCTAGTTGCCCTATGATGTCCTCTAATTTAGGATCATATATCTAGAATGTAAATCACTGTCCAAAACATTTCATAAAAGGAACATTTCTAGTGAAATAACTATTGGTAATTAAGCCAGTAAAGAAGCATCAGGCATTTGCCTTCCCAGGCAGACATGCATATTCTGAAGCCAGAATAGGAGCTTCTAGATCCAAACTGGAAGTAGAGTGTAGAGAGTCTTAAAAGTGTACATATACAATACATTCTTACCTCAGAGCAAGAGCATCTTAAATTGCCTTAACTGACTATATTAAATACGATTAAATACTAGAATGTTATGAAGTTGAGTTTGGATATCCTGGCAGTCCTGCTTCCTCCATGGCTTGCTTAACATTGTATGAACCAGGAATATAGATTGAATTCTTTGTTTGCCCAAAGTGCAAACAGTTCCCAGATAGCATGAAGTCATCCTAGTTTATTTAGCCATTTCTGCCATTGCAAATTGTTAATTTCCAAAATCTTTTATGATCCTTGCTGATTATGTCTTCTAATCTACATTATACCCATCTTAAACCATATTACCCAAGAGGATAAAAAAAACCCCTCAAAATAACAATTTTTTTTTTGGGGGGGGGGATGAGAGATAAAATAAGGCTGTTTTATCATCACTGTTTTATGCAAATATATTCTAGCAGAAAATACTGAATTTTTGGGAATGTTGTCTTTTGTAGAAATTCTAAATAGTGTGTAAGCACATATGCATCCATGTTATGAACTAGCTTGGGTGTCTTTCTGATATTAATTCAACTAACTGGTTTCATCTCTTTATTCATCTCTTTATTTCAACAGAAATAAAGAGGCAGCCTTGTTATTTAGGTTTGCTCCCTTTCTTGTCTTGAAAAATCCCTATTTCAAAATACTTATCTACTCTAACATTTGTTCCTGTTCTTGCTACAGTGTGCCCAGCTGGCTGGCAACCTGGCGGTGACACCATCAAGCCCACTGTGAAAGACAGCAAGCTTTTCTTTGCCAAGCAACAGTAGATTTCTCCTTTTATATGCTCTATTAATGAAGTAATCTGGCTTAATGTAAAGGGATTTCCAGTAAATTCTCCATAACAAAGAGGTTTGGGAGATAATTTGTCTATAAAAGTGGGCTGCTGTATAAGTAATTGCCCATAGAACTAGATTAGATGCAAATTTCAATTAGGCATCTTCATTTCTCAGTAAAATGATCATTAAAGGAAGCCTGATGTTACCTTCTAACGTCTGTATTGCTGAACTTATTTTAAAATAAAAAAACAGTTTCAAGATCGTAATGCTGAATTTATCATTTCATGTTATACGAGAGAGGTCAGGAGCAGGAGCAGACAAATAGGTCTGATTTTCGAAATGCATAGCATACATTCTTGTTTGTCTTTGCTACAGTGCCTTTGTGATAAGCTGACAATGTAACAGGCACTGATTTTTTTTAAAGTACTAAAATCGAGAAAAGACTTAGCTATTAGCTGACAAGCCACAAATCCACCCATTGGGTAAGAAAGTAGAACTAAATCTGTTGAGATGGAAATCTTGTTTAGTCCATTGTCATCCAATTCTAGAAATACACAATTCCTAGCGCAAGTTGTTGCTATCCTGGAACATTTTATTTATATAAAATAGGATATTGAGTTCTCCATTAGAAAACCCATTCCTGGGGGTTGAAGGAACTTTTGAGTACCATGAGATAACGAGTGGAGAGAGTAGGAGAAAAATTCAGCCCTCTTCTTGTGAACAGGGAGGAGCTTAAAAGAATCATATACAATTGTAAATTGAATAAGTTCAAGTTGGCTAACTATAGGCATCAACCTTCTACAGTCCTCTAAGATACTGTGTAGTTTTAAAGTTTGCTAGACTGCTGCTGAGAAGTATATGATATTAACCATTTTGCTTAGTATTTTTGTTTTCTTACTCTTAGTATTCTTTTGTGTTTAGTTGCTTGATTTCACCATTCATAGCTATAATGATTTAGATTTTTTAATAAATGATACATTTATCTTCCTAAGAAAAATATGCAACATAAGAAAAATAGTACTACTGTAAGTAGGTTCCTTAATTCTGCAGACACCCTGATTCGGAATGTACAGGTAGCCCTAGACATGTGACCAGAATTGGGACTGGAACCTCTGCTCCTAAGCAGTTCATTTGTTACAAGTGAGTCATGCCTGATTTTCTGACCCTTTGTGTCATGGTTCTTCAGCAAATCACCTAGTTGCTAAACAAATCCGGCTAGCAAATGGTGATCACATGACCCTAGGATGCTGCAACCATAAATACATGAGTCACCAAGCACCCAAATTTTGATCAGGTGACTGCAGGGACTGGTCAAACGTCACTTTTTTCAGCTCTGTAGTAACTTGAAGTGGTGATTAATAAGTAGTCATGGGTCAAGGACTACTGGTGGAAAATTCGCTACAGACCAGAAGTTTGGTTATATTGCTAATTGTTATGAAAGCTTAAGAGCAAAAGGATTAGATACCACATGATGTACCATCAGCCCTTTTGTGGTGACCCCCAAAGCAGTCTTCCCCCTAGTTCGTACAGGCAAACCTGCTGGGAGAAAGATTATTTCTTTAAGAAAAAGGCTACAAAGATAGTTATTTTGTACTTTCAGAAAATTGCCATTTACCAAATTTTGGAGTCAACTCCTTCCTATGATACAGTCACATGGCCTTTAGAAGCTAAAAAAAATCCTCTGGACTCAGTCTTTGAGTCCTTCCTTAGCTTAAGGAGAAGGAGGACCTCATCTCATGCTTTCTTAAATGTACTTGTACAATAGCCCAGTTTTTCCCCTGCCTCTAGAATGTAAGCAGCATAACTGGTTTTGGCTGTGGTTATAGTTTGCTAATTACTGGTTTACTTAATCTTGGTTTTTTGGAGGGAAAAATGTTACCAAATGAGACCACTCAACGTGTTACATGGTAAATAACCACTTGGTTCAACATGTTATATTACTTGCATAAACTTTACATGTCATAACTAATCAAATACATCTTGGCACCATTCTGGTGAGTGAGACTACATTGCGTACTCTGACCAGTTCTGAAAGTGCAGTCATAATGCCCCGTATTCAATAGAACTGGATTTTCCATATTCTTTCAAAATAAATTACTGAAATTAAAATGCCATGTAATAGTTATTTAATATTACTGAGGTATTGACTTTATATAAGCAATATGAGATGTTGCCCTTTAATATTAAATTATTCTAATTAAAACTTAGACATTAACATGAGTAGATTTAAGAAGCATTTTATAAATATTAATGTATTGCTCCATCTTAATAATTTCATCTAGGTTTTTTTGGCAACAAAGCGTAAGTGACTTCTTGTTGCTGTCTTCTGTTTTGGTTTTGCTATTTAAATTTTCCAATCTCGTCTACAGCCCTGGTACACCCTGGAAGTTTTCCAGTCAACTACAGTACTAACTACACTTAAAACTCATTTTTTTAAGGTAGCCAGGAATTATATTTGGATTTGAAAAGGAAAACTTCTGCTGTACCTGTTATGCCACTAGAGGATGCTGTTGCTCCACAGAATGAGTTTCTCATTTGTTTTTTAAAACAAAAAGCAATTAAATCAAGCTTTCCCATTTTTGATTTGGCTGCACAAACATGAAATAGTGTATCTATGCAGATAATATGTGCCAAAGGACATATGACAAAGGACAAAGACTATGCTTTGTTAGTACCAAGAGTAGTACTGGACTGTAACAGCCAGTATTCCTATAGGAGGATGGCTTTCTTTGGTGGAAGGGACTCTGTATAATTCACCTGGTTTATTTTAGAGCTGAGAAAAGCTGCTGGAAATATACTGCCTGTTGATTTTGAGCAAGAAAAGCCTTTTTCCTCCATCTGTTGCTTGTATTGGAATTATTCAAGTACTACTGATTTTTTCCCACTGAGTACCATTGCAGCTATTTTACCCTTTGAGGGTGGAAAATAGTTTTTTTTTTCCTGATCTTTAATTCAGGTTAACCTATGAGTTTTAACTTGATTTTTTTCCCCTTTAATCAAAATAATTATATAAAACACACCCACAGTATTTATTGTGTTGGTTTTCCACATCTACTTTAATTTCGTCAAAATGCTTCCGAGGTGGGTAAAATGAGAATCCAAATTGTTGGGGGCAATATGCCGACTCTGTAAACCACTTTGAGAGGGCTCATTTTACCCACCTCAGAAGCATGGAAGGCTGAGTCAACCTTGAGCCTGGTGGGATTCGATCTGCCAAACTGCAGTAGGAGTAGCTTACAGTAGCACACTCTAACCACTGAGGCTCATGCTGGTTGGGCTGTCTATGAAGGGCAATTCAAAATATCTACCACAGATGGACCAGCTTAGGGAAAGCAAACATTAATTACCAGATATACCAGCAGGAAGCACACTTTATTACCATAGCTCTGGGGATGACTGAATGAACAATTCAGATATTTGCACCACAACGGATTACAGGCAGTCCTCAACTTACGACCGCAGATGAGCCCAAAATTTATGTTAAGTGAGTTTTGCCTCGTTTTATGACCCTTTTGCCGTATTTGTTAAGTAAATGGCTGCAGTTGTTAAATTGGTAACATAATTGTTAAATGAATCTGGTTTTCCCATTGATTTTGCTTTTCAGAAGGTTGCAAAAAGTGTTCACGTGATCCCTGGACACCAGTGGTGGGTTTCAAAGTAGTTTACCACCAGTTCGGTGGGTGTGGCTCGGGCAGGCTTTGCGTGCATGCATGTGCCAAATGCGCACTTTGTGCATGCGCAGAGGCTTCCCTATTCACTTCCTGCAATCCTGCACGCTCCTTGTGTCTCCCACAGCTGACGTGCGGCACTCTGCTGTGCTGTGCAAAGCAGCTGGACTTCAAAAGCAGGACACAAAGGTCAGTATGGGAGCCCATCTTAGAGAACTGGTTTGGTCTCCATTGGTGTTCAGCGCTACTGGCTCAGCAGAACCAGAGTGAACCAGTAGCATCCCACCTCTGCTGGACAGTGTAAGTTGTCAAGGATCCAAATGTAAATCACCTGACCATAGGCATGCTGCAATGGTCATAAATGTGAAAGATGGCCATAAGTCACTTTTTTCAGTGCTGCTATAACTTCAAATGATTACTAAGCAAACTGTTGTAAGTTGAGGACTAGTGTTGTGGCCCGGCGGTGTCTAATGGAGCTGGCAGTAGAATCAGACAGGAGGTTGGGAAGGAACATGGGCCAATCCTGGAAGCTGAGGAAGGCTTGGACGAGGGCTCTGCATCAGAGGCAGAGATGGGGCCAGGGCAGGCTGGCAGTTATCAGCTGCCTTGAGAGTCGGACAGCAGTGAGGCAGGGGAGCAGTTGGAGCCAGTTCCCAGCCTGCGCATGTGCAGAGCTGCCAAAAGAAAAGAACAATCACAAACTAAGGGTTGACGTGGGAGTAACGCCACAGGTGAACGGTGAATGGCCCCTCCCATAGGGATTAAAAGAGGAGCAAAATGGGAGGGAGCTTTTCTAGGAAACAAGTTTGAAAATATTGACTTGGCAGCTCTCCAGCTAGATAAGGTCTATGCTCCTAATTAGACTGTTTGCCAGGCCTTTGGCCGAATGTGAATGCAAGTAATTCACCTTTGTTTAATAAAAGGGGTTTTGCCAGGACAAAAAGTCTGCTTAGTGCTTTTTGAGGAAGCCTAGGTCAGAACAACTCCCTGTACAAGTAACAGATAGCAACCCAGCATAGCACTGCAGCGCCTCAGACAGTCCTGAACCTTTTTGAAGCTCAAATGCGTTTATTTAAACTGTTGTTGAATATCAGACAGGTGGAGCCCCAAGTTTCCATATATAGTAGAAATGAGAATGGAAACCCTCTTCTAAAGCTTTATTCTACATATAGTTCTAATGAGTTTAACTTTCCTCAGGGCAAGGAAAAATGTTCTCACCCACTCCACCCAGTTACATTCTACAGTACTTATCCTTAGTTAAATTATGTGCTTGCTCTGTGCAGCCCAGTGCCTAGGTTTTGCAAAATAACAAACAAGAATTGGAGTCGTGACTTGTAGCTACATATCTTCCCAAGTATTCTGAATTAAGGAAACAGATGGTAGCAAAAATGAGGGAACTTCCATTGAGTAAGAAATTCTATGCCTTTAAAAAAAAGAAGGCAAATGGGTGTTTGTCTAAATTGCTCTCAGAAGATCTCCCAAAAGGAAATTGTATCATTTTTCTCTGTAAATACTCCCCTGCTAAGTCACACTTGCCCCAACCCCTGGTATTTAACTTACATCTACTATCCTGTAGTGTCTCACCTTGTCTAATCCCCTGAGTACAAGGTTTATCATCATTTACTTTCCGGCTCATAACATTTTAGCATTGGTTTTTGCTGTTTTTATTTTACTTTTCTTACAATTTACTGCATGTGTTATCTATACCTTGCCAATTGCTTATCATTCTAATCAGAAAATAGGTGACCTTGTTCATTAGTATATGAGCTACTTACCCACTTCCTATTATCTTTGTATTTCTTCCTCAAACTTTTTTATAAGGCTATTTTGCCATGGAAGTACTCAATAATATCCTCAATAAATTATCATGTCAAAATGGATAATTTGGCTTAGATTCTGATAAACAATTCAGAAGCTAAATTGATGCTATTCTTTTTTTAAGCAAATTCTGTTCTCTTTCTGACCTTATATCAAATTGCTTGATTTGTCCCAATACTTGCTTTAAAAAAAAAAAAAGCTTGTCATTCTTTGAATCTTATTTTACTTTATAAAACCCTGGCAAAAGAGATGTGCTATCCATTGCTTCTTTTTCTTGTAGATTGTGGATAAAATTCAAGGTTTAAGTTTGATCTCGAAGTCTGATATGCCTTGGGCACTGCCCATCTCACCATTTATCTTCAGTTCTTAGTATAATTGTGTCCGTGGCCACACTATTTTCTTGACTGTACTATGATTCAAATTTATCAGAGAGGAGGTTTTGCCTAACAATTGCAGAATGTTTTCCCCCAGATGTTCATGGTCCAGTGCCTTCCTGGAAGAGTAGTAAAATTTTCCTCCTTGATTCGCCTAGTAAATGCCAGCTTGCCAGCCAGGCGTTTATTTTGTTTTCAGCTTCCCTTACATTTCTTGGGAGTTATCCATTCTAAGTCCTTTGAAGAGTCAAGATAAATGTCAAACAAATCTAGGACCTGGCTTTTGCACATATATCTTTAAGAAATTTGCCCCACATCCCTTTTAAGAGGCTTGAAGCCACCAAGATTCAGCAACATGAATTCAGATTGACCAAGTATTTTGAATCATTATTCTACCTTTTAGCATCTTTGTTTTTGTCAATATTATGTAGCACTGCAATTTCCTTCTTTGCCAAGAACTGTGTATTGAGTAATCCTAACCTTAAACAAATACAGGCAAAGGCACACACGTGCATCTGATCGTCTGCTTGTTTGGAGCCGAGCAACAAAGCCACTTCCCCATCCCCAGATTTGCTTTGGTTGCTAATAATCTTACGTGTCTATGTTGTCCCCAGTATCCTTTGTTAGTTACAACTTGTTTTGCAAGTTTGCTGTTCCAGTTTTGTCCCAGGTTATTTATGCTACTTGTTCCTTGATAACCTGTTTTGCTTTTTTACTTCCTTTAAGTTACCGTATGATGTCACAGCATTAAAGGCTTCTTTGTGCTTTACTTTTATCTTCCCAGTTTCTTGTGTCCCTTCTGATTTCAATCATTTAGATATGAAATAGAAGAAGACAGGAAAACTGCTTGCCTGCCTCTCTCCCTCTCCTGTCTTCCCACCCTCCATTCTGTTGCCCAGAGATATAGATGAAGACAGACACAATATGCTGCCTCATCTTCAGCTGTGCCATAAGTACTGCGGCCATATTCCATTCCAGATCAGCTTGTCGTCTTACCAGGGACACTAGGTTGCTCCATATAACTTCAGGGAGGCCAAGCAAGGATCTTGCCTCGATCCTTTAAGTGATAGCAATAAGTAGTTAAGAACCCAGGAAGACAACATAGACAGAAGGATTTTGGTACTCTGGTGCTAGCTACCCCTTATCAAAATCCAGTTTTTAACCTCAGTGATAAATGGCATCTGAGGAGTTTGACTGCTATAATTTCTGTCTGCTCAATAGACCTTCCTCAAAACCCTGATTCAAATGTCCTTGTACCTATTATTGTATTCCTAGTATGCCATTGCTATCCTCACTTGGGATCATAGAGAGGTGTTGTAAAGATGCAACTCCTAAATCAAAATCTAATTTCTCATTTGTTAATACATCTCTATTCTGCCTCTCAGCTTATGAAACTATATAGTTAGGCTCTTCTGCATAGTTCTTGCAATCTAGTAAAGTTAGGCTTTTCAAAGTTGTTCTTAAGTTAATTCACAAGCTTTTAAAAATAAGAGTTTATTTTTTCTGGTGAAACTTGTGTTTCACATCATATGTAATCAGAAACTATACATACAAATCAAGAACAGAGGCTGCCAGTTCTTCTTTCCCCAACTTCGGCATCTATATTGTGAGAAATAACCATGTCCTCCTTCAATTCAAAACCACCCTATGTCTCATACATAAAATTGGTGCTGCCTTTATGAACACTTGTCGCTTGTTTGAAGACAAATTGCCAGAATGAATTTGGCAGTTCCAGTCCAGGAAAACCCCAATGCGCATGTCTTTCTTCAGCCATTGCTATTAGATGACTATAAATGTTCTCCATGGTCTGACATCCCATTTACTTTTTACTGAGTCACACTGACCTTTTGATCTGTGGCTGAAGCGTGGACTAGCATTTTTTTTAAGACAAGAAAAGCAGGATACCACATCCTGCTTTTATGAGTAACTTTATTTTAGCCCACCCACAACTTCACTTACAAGTCCAGTTGGAAGCACATGCTGGATTTTGAGCCAGGAGCATATATGAAATATAGGATGTTTGGTGTTCCATTGCCTAAACCACGGGTGTCAAACTCGTGGTGTCACATTGCTGTCACATGACGTATTGCGACGTTTTTCCCCTTCATGGAGCTGGAGTGGGCATGGCCTGCTCATGACGCATCCGGCCTGCGGGCTGCCAGTTTGACATCTAAACAAAATCACTAAAGTAAAAAAAGCCAATACCAAGACTAAAATATAGTGACTTGCAATCTTAATTATTCGTCATACTAAGCCGTAATTTCTAATTTAGTGTCATTTTAACCCAACAAGTGTGATTTGACAAATCATAGTTAAAATAACTCATGGTTTAGTGTGAGTGTGGACCTAGCCACAGTGTTACTCAAGGCCATCAATCTGATGACACCAAAGAAAAAGATAGTCAAAGTGCGTTTACAAAGTCACAGTATCCTACCAACTTTAATCTGTTGGAAGAAGGAACATCAGCAAAGTCAATAAGCAATCAAAGATCCTTCAGATTTTCACACAACAGAATTCAGAGATAATCATGGCTGAAAGGACAGCTACTTTACAGCATAGTTTGTACGTCATAGTAAGCCAGAAGTGTGAAGCCCGAAGCATTTACCCAAGGCTTTTGAATATTGTTACTGAATTGTTAATCTTCCATATGATCAGAGGGAAAACTTGACTATATGGGGAGTAGCCGTATTTATTTATTAAAAATTGAATGGAATCAAAATTAGATTTTATTCTGACTGTGTCTACTTAGTTTTTTGGAGTATGGTCCCCAGCATATTTCACTCAAAATCAAGAGCAGCCCTAAACTCAGGAAAACTTTGGCATATCCATGTATTGACCTATAATGGATAAGTTTATATCATGCCCCACACACACAGGCAAAATGCCTGATAATTTAGCTTTACATGTGAATCACTCAGACAGTTAAGCAAGAGATGCAAATAAGATACATTTTAAATGGGAAACTAAACTCCTATTTTGTATAGCTCTATTGCTCTTCTTTACAGATGCAGGAGTAACAATGTGCTCTTGAAAGTTCCTTAAAAAACTGTACATTGTGCATAGCAAAGATGGCGGTGATGTGCACAGCAAAGATGGCGGTAAACAAGTTTAGATCTGTCACTATATTCTCATTATATAAAACTTAAAACATTTATTAAGCTGCCTCACATTTCTTCTTGTATCATGTCAGATGCACTCCCTGAAGTAAAAGGCATTAGGAAGCAAATAGTGCGGCAAAGAAAATGTACAAGGAATGTATTCTGAAGCACAGAAACCAATTATGATGAGCTCAAATTGTGTATTGTAGTTTGCTTCTTTAGCAATTTAGTTAAGATTTACATTGTCTTTCTTTTTGGAGCTCATGGTAGAGTATATAACTTTCCGTCCTATTTTTCTGCACAACAACCACCCTATGAGAGAGGTTGGGCTGAAAGAGAACTAGCTCCAAATCATCCAGTGATATCCACAACTGGAGAAGGACTTAAACCTGGATTATCCCAGTGCTACTCCAACACTTGAACCACTGCACTACAGTGACTCTAAATACTATTATATACTATATTATACTATACTATATTATACTAAATACTGTTATACAGCATATTAATTCATATAGTTTGGTTGACTTTGTCTTAGCATATTGCTTGAGTCCAGGCTATTGTGTTGGTTCAATTCATGCCATAACAATGCCTAAACAAGTTCCCCCACCACATTAATTCACTAAACAGTTTCTATATGTTGTGTGAAATCAACTATAAACACGTGTCTCTAGGCCAGTGTGTGTACCCACTCAGTTTTATATTATTCAACAAGTTGTAAC
The DNA here is from genome assembly GCA_023653725.1 of Bungarus multicinctus. Lineage (NCBI taxonomy): Eukaryota > Metazoa > Chordata > Lepidosauria > Squamata > Elapidae > Bungarus > Bungarus multicinctus. Next base: position 106,084,751 of record CM042834.1, read on the forward strand.
TAAATTAAGTCTAGCTTAGAGAAATTGGTGAATTCAGTCAGTGTCTTCTCTCTCCGGCAAATACTCCTTAGGAAAGCACCAAAATAGAACCTCAACAAATGTTTACAAGACTGACACATAGCAAGAAAACATTTCTCTTAGATCTTTCACGGAACAACGCTAATGGTAACGTAAGAACCACTAACAAATCTTCTGAACAGATCTTCTGGGAAAAGTGCTTTGCTTAGCCAGGGAGTAGGAAAGGACCTGGTTTAGGATTTGCGAGTCAGAATAGCCTCAGTTATTAGCTTCGAGCTCCTGGACTAGGGATAAAGTAAAACCAGCTAATATCCTCACTGAGCTGTTTTTAGGCCTGGCTTAGCGTTTTCTTTCTAAAGGAAACTCGAGATTAGAGACATTCGATCACTCGATTATCTGTGTTTATAGAAGTCCTATATGCTCTCAAGAAATGACTTCTGAAAGGGAGGGGAGCATGGCGTGCTCTCTCCACGCCAGCATAAACTCCGTGATATTTACGGAGGAATCGTTGGCACTGACCACACTAAGATTATCGGCAAGAGACAGTATTACGGGAAAACTAACAAAAAGCCGACAATCCACAACCACGACCCCCTCGACAGTGTGTCATTCCCCCGCAGCACAAACGTGTGAACAAAGCATTTGTGTTGCCCCCACGGGTTAAGCGCGCTCCACCCAGCCCGCTGGCTTAAAGTTCGTGGCTTTGCGGTGTCTTGGGACATTCCCAGCCCCAAAAACATCGCCCCCTTCCTTGTTTGGCTGGAAATTGACATAGTCCAGGGGCCTTTGCCTGGCAACGTGGGCGGGGGTTCCCGGAATGGAGCCCGAGCAGCAGAAACGTCACGAGGCAGAAACTGCCCAAATATGGGCATCTTCCCCTGCGTCAGCACGACCCCCCCCCCCCGCTCGGTCCCGGAGGCTCCACCCACTGGAGCTGAAGTCAGAACTTGCGAGATCAAGGAAGTGAAGCTTAGGCGTGTGGGAGGCCAAGCCCTGGGGCCCTCAGGCGCGCCCCCCTCCCTTTCCCGTCCCTGACTCCAACAGCACCAGGGCTTTTAAAGCATCAAAGCTGAGACTTTGACATTAAAAGGGAAAGAAATGGGAGGGGAAAGGAAACCGACTCCGAAAACCTCGGGAGAATGACGCGCGGCAGAGCTCCGATTCGGGGGATCACAGAGAAGACACCAGGCGGGGAAGATGAGGAAAGGAAAGAGAGCAAGAGGAAACGCGGTGAATTCCATAGAGCACATGACGGCCGGTCTAATTAGGTTTACACTGACAGGCCCATTAGGAAGAACAAACATCCACCGGAAGGGTTAACGACTAGTTACTGCCATCCGGGCGTTCCAGAAATTAAATCTTCCCCCATCTACGTGATTAAGTAGGTCGTGTCCATGCCTGTACAGAAATCCACAAAATACTTTAAAAAAAAAACCAGGTAAACGAGTTGGTAAGTTGTGGCACATGAAAAGAGGCACACAGATAAAGTAATTGGAACATGTTTACTTAAATAATTAATAAAAAGTCAAAACACAGACAAATACAATCATGGAGGGTGAACTTGAGGACTCAAAAGTATTAAAAGCGCTAGTAAACAAACCCGCTTCCCCTTCTTGGCCCTTTTGTCCATGCAATGGCCTCTTGGGGGAAGAGAGAGGCTGAGATTCCATCACTTCCCTGACAAACTCTGTCCTGGTCCCTTTTCTTTCAGTTATAAATTAAATTAAGTCCATTTCTTTTTCTACTGGCATGAAGGAGACCAAAAGACCAGTTTTCTGGACTCCGTCTCGAGTACCTCCAGTTCCACTGCACCATCCAGCGATGCAGCCGAGAGCACGAGAGCGAGAGAAACGCGTTTCTTTTAAATACACACACATACGAAATCACGCTCACGGACAGCTATAAAAAAACTTGTACACACTCAGCACAGATCGAAGTTCTGGATCCACCAGACTGAGTCACAGACGTAACTAGGAAACACGGACTTGGGATCAGAGACGCATAACGTCAGTCCGGCTCCATGTAAACTTTTGCGTGACAAGTCCACTTCCCTTTCTCCCGGCGGAAAAAGTCTTTGAGAAGACGACGATCGGCCCGGTCCCTCACCGCCTCAGAAGGACTGCTGCATCTTGGTTGTCAAGAGGAGCTGGCAGCCGTTGTTCACGTGGTTCATTACTTTCTGCTTCAGCTGCGCTACCTGGTCTCGGAGCGCGCTGGCAGTGTTGGACAGTCCCGCGTTCTCGTTCTTTAAGCTCTTCACCTTGTCCTCCAGCCGAGCGATGCGCTCCAGCTTCCTCTTCCTGCATTTGGTGGCGGCCAGGCGGTTGCGCAGCCGTTTCCTCTCCACCTTGATGCGCTCCTGGTCTTCCATGTTAATGGGAGACACGGGCGGGCTTTGCACATCCGGCACCGTCTGGGGCTCCTCTTTGAAACCCCGCGTGGGGTGGGGCAAAGCTAGGCCGTGAGGCTGCGGCATGTAACTCAGGTTGGCACTGGGGAAGCTGGACGTGGTACTCAGGGCGCCGGGAGGGTTATAGCTGGTCAAGTTGGTGTAGACAGGAGGCGGCTCCTGGGAAAGGGAAGCACCGTAGCCGCTGCTGGCCGACGAAGCTGCTACCGCGGCCCCGATCGAGACATTGGGGGGCGGCATGTGGTTCATCTTATGGAGATCGTCCAGCGCCTTGACAAAACCGTCAGCGAAGCCTTCCTGCTCTTCGGTGGCTCCCCGCGGATAGTAGTATTGTCCCGGCGGCGTGGGAGTGGTGGTGATCACGCCGTTGCTGTTCTGAACGATAAGGCGCTCCAACTCCGGGGCAGCCAGCTTAAGCGAAGAGCTCACCGTTTCAGCCGACTGTTGCTGAAGCGAGCCCGGAAAGTAGGCAGCCGGGCCGTCTTCTTGGGAGCGGAGGTGATGGGGAAGCTGGGACTTCAGGCCGCGGAACGGCTCGGCCGACAGGTTCAAAGCCATGCCCGACTTCAGCGCCTTGTAGTCCTGGCTGTAGCCGGAGAAAAAGGAGTCAGGGTAGAAAAGCTGCTCCATCTTCGTGCACATCAGCCGCGCGCTGGGAGGAGGGGGTGGATACCCGGGCTAGGACCGTCCGAGATGGCTCGGGGCTCACAGGAAAGGCCTTCTCTATCTGCCTGCCTGGGGCGTGGATCGAGTTCTTCTCCCAACGCGAGGAGAGCGCGCTTCCGCCTCCCTCCCAAGCTTCACTTCCAGATTTCAGAGCGAGACAGACACAGAAGGGGGGGAAGAAAAGCTGGTCTTTCCGGCGGCTTCTCCAACCTCCCGCCCTGACTAAGCTCCGCTAGCGAGGATGATTCACGCTTGTCCCCCACAGAAGGCAAAGCCCACAGGACGAGCGTGCTGGCTTCAAGCCCTCCCCGAGAAGCAAAAGGAGCAGGTACCGTACCGGCCAAGGGAGAGAGCCTCCAAAGCGCGCTGATGCCAATTGTGAATTATCTGGGCTGCAGCGTGCGTTTCCCGGCGCCTTTTATTCTGGCCGTATCCGCGGTGCTGGCGGAAGGGTGCCCTCATTGGCTGGAAGAGCGGAGCGCCTCCGCCCACCGGAGCCACACGCGAAAGGGGAACTGAGCTCATTGCTCGGCAGCTCGTGCTCCAGTAAACAGCCCGCGGGGCGGCGGCGGGGGTTGGAAGACAGCGCGTCAGAGTAACGGGATGGGCGGGAGAGCGAGGAAACCGGGAGCGAAAGCAGAAAAAAAAAAAAAAGAAGGGTGCAGCCGCGGCGGCCGTGTGAGCAAAGGCACGCACGAAGCAGAGGCGCGGGAGAGATGGCGCGTGACGTCCTCTGCGCTGAGGAATGAGCCTCTGAATTCTCTCTCTGCTTATTTCTAAGCAAGCGCGGGGCATTGTAACCGAGAGATAATAGGGGCGGAGGGTGGCTTTCTTTTCTTTTTTGAATACAGTTCCCCAGAGAGCGTCGTGATCGTGCATTGGCGGCCGGTTGGCTATTAGTTTGGTATTAAGGGCCTTCTATCTAGAGGTTTAAGTTGGCTGTGTGTGTCTTTGGCATATCACTTCTTCAGCCGAGCCAACCTCATGGAGCTATGTATAAAGAGAAAAAACATAAAACAACGCTCATAAGGCAGGTGGGCAGGCAGGCTTTCTTGGAAGAAAGGTGACAGATCGGAACTGGGTGTTTTTTTTTTTAATGTATTCAAAGGCAGATCAATTTCATTCCCTAAGCGCCAGAAACCCAATCTGATTTTTCAGGATTGCAAGAGTTTCCAAGGTTAGTAAATATCAGGGAAGCATTTATTTATTTATTTAGTCAAGCGATTATTAGATAACAGGTATAAGTATAAACATGGTTATGAATACATGAAATGGATACGAATAAGAAAAAAAGAAACAATAGGTAGGCACATTGGTGTGCTTATGCACACCTCCTTCCTTTGTAAGAATTGCCTCTGTGAAGATAACATGGTTCATCAACGCTAGAAATTCCTTCTGAGTAAATATTTTTTCATTAAAATACAGGCTTAAATGACCCAACCTCTGATGCTAAATGTCCTCTTTTCTATGAAAATTTAATGACGCAGTGGCAGATTAAAGCTCACTAGTGCCCTAAGCACTGACAAATCTTGGTGCCCCCCCTCCTTTGTACATACTGTACAAATGAAGCCATATTCTCAACTCTGTGGTGTCCCCTTTGGGCCTGGTGCCTTAAGCATGTGTTTAATCTGCTTAATGGTTAATACACTGACTGGACACAAACAGTTCAGCTAGCATACTGAGAAATGAATGTATACTCTGAGATGCATTCAAACAGGGATGTAGAAATGCCATAAAAATATGTAGAAATAATCCTATGTCAAATACACAAATTGAAATCAGAAACCACAGACAAATACCACTTGAAGGCATAGCTCAGACATAGGTTACACCCTGCCATATTCAAAATAAACACAGATGAAGAACTTAGAGAGATCTGCATACCACATTCAGATTCCAGAGAAGAAGAAAAAGAAAACATGCCAAAGATCATAATGTACACACAAAAGCTTTTTTTTTACACGTATCTAAAGTGGTCATTAAGATGAAAATGGCTAGGAGTGGATATTAGTACAGTTATCTTAACTACTTGCAATAGCAGAGAATAAGAATGGAAGGATTAAGTTAAAACTTCCACCCATACATTCAAGAATTTTGAGGGAGAGGACACATAAAAGAATCTTCAAAATATAGACCTGTATCAGTTCTGATCCAACTGAGTCACTTACAGCTAGATATACAAAATAGAAAGCCAGACTCAATCCTGGTATCTAAATACTCAGCGGGTGATCTATTTCTTCTAATCACAACTATGTATGGTAGTCCACAGTTTATTTAGTGACCATTCAAAGTTATAAGCACAGAAAAAAATGACTTATGACCATTTTTCATACTCATAACTGTTGCAGCATCCCCATGGTCATCTGATCAAAATTTATATGCTTGGCAACTGACTTATATTTAGGACAGTTGCTTTGTCCCAGGGTCATGTGACCACCTTTTGCGACCTTCTCATAAAGTCAATGGGAAAGCGAGATTCACTTAACAACTGTGTTAGTAACTTAACAACTGTGATGATTCACTGAACAACAGTGGCAAGAAAGATCGTAAAATGGGGCAAAATTCATTAGCAACTGTCTCACTATGCAACAGAAATTTTGGGCTCAATTATGGTCATAAATCAAAGACTATCCGTATTACATATATTCTTTCTTGTAAGCCTTTAACATGCTTACTTTTTATATATAGACATGTCTATGTGTGTATGCATATACATACATAGATAACTACAAGTATTTTGGAGAAACACCATATTAAATATTTTTTCCATTAATAACAAATTTGTCTCCAAGCCATCATATATTGGATTTAGTCTATCTGATGTCTGAAAAGGGAAAAAAATGAGCTAAGTAATTATAAATAACATTTGCCCTCAATAATTTTATTAACTATGAAACAGGTACATTAACACTGAAAGATAGTCATGGAACGAATATTCAGAGTTAAGTTTAGATACATGTATGTGAATAAAACAGGTATATACAATATATCTAGATATATATGGCATTCATAATTTCACAGCATTTCCCCAGGTAATAACAGAGGCAATTTGAAACAAACTTTTCTTATGCTCTGGCTAAGTGACTGCACTCTAATGGAGTCAAACATTTAAAAATTCCCCAATTATACTGGTTGGTAGAAAGCAACTACTTTGGAGTCTGACACAAAAACTGATTTTTGTAACAAAAAATGCTTTCTCATGCCCTGCCTCTCTTTCTTGTAAGAAAGAAACAATCATAAAAAAAAATCCTGTGCGGAGTTTGATTAAAATATACTTGAACTGAGTAAATTGGACTCAACATTTTCAGATACAGAGAGGACAGAATATGTATCCATGTGGACAAGTGTCCTTGTCTATATGGATACATGGTCCAGTAGCAAGAAACAAATGAAAGCTACAGTACAGTACTATGTTTTTTTAAAACAGTGCTATAAATAGAAAGACAATGACAGATTCAGACAAAATATTAAAGTGCAAAAACAGCACATCAATAATAAAGTATCTATTTTTGAGGCTACCTGTGAAATCTGGATCATGTGAAAAGTGGAACAAGGAGAAACTGATGCCTTTGAATTATGGTTGTGGAAAAAATTGTTGAGAACAACCATGGACCACAAAGAAAAGTCATCCAAAACTAGATGAAGATTACTCACTGGAAGCACTAATGAACGTAAAAAGCCCAATTTCTTTTGGGCTAAAGAACTAATGTATTAACAAATGGGAGAGAGCGAGAAAGGGAAAGGATAGGAAGGGAAAAGATGGATCCACCTACCTGGACTCTGGTTACACCTATTTCTTGTATAGAGCTTTCAATAGATTACACCCATAAGAATGAAGCTCTATGCAGAAAAATGATACTGGGCCATGGCCTAAAAGCAATTTGCTTATGTTGAGATAACCCTATTCCTGTCCACAGGAATTCATTTTGAAGTGACAGTTGAAATATATGCAGAACTATTGAAATACTAGAATATACTGTAAAATGTGTGGAACTAAATAGTGTGGGGGCAGAACTGAAAGAAAGGGAAGCAACCTCACAAATCCTATTGCAAAAATGCATAAATCGTAAGTGATGAAAGGAGGTGTTCCAGATAGACAAACACTATAGGCTCTATCAGGCTAGAACAAGAGCCAGCCTTAGATTTTGTTCTCTTCTCTAGTACCATAGCAGGAAGTGCCAGCCTCTGGCGTTGCCATTTAATCGTTACCTTTGTTTGCCTGCTTAACCCAGGCATCAGGCAAGAGGGTGAAGGTTAAGGTGCGGCAGGGTGTGGCAGGGAACACTTTCTTCTATGGCAAGTATCTAAAAGGTACCCAACCTTGCACACTGGGAGAGGGAGGGAGAGAGGGAGAAAAAGAGAGAGAAAGAATATACAAAATAACTCAGAAGCAACTTAGCAATAAAAGTTGATATATCCAAATGAGCTTTGTAAAGCAGCACACGTTTCTTTCTTTTGCAAGATTAGCCTTTCAGTATTTGTCATAATTTAAGTCATTTATCTAGTTCTGTAGCATATAAAAATATGATTGCCCCTATAACATTTCATGTAGAATACACAATGAAGTTTTCAAGCAACCCAAAAGCGTCCTTCGCAGAATTACCTTTGGTGAGATGGGAGACTATATAAATTTGATCAATCAATAAATACAAATGTTAAGGTTAATGAAGTTATTTTTTTAATCATCATTTGAAATGTATAATAAAAAGCAAGCAGGAATATCAGTTTGTGGATTCTGATTAAGCATTATATATATTTACAAAAATCATTTTATTTCTATTCATTTTATTCATTCATTCATTCAATTTCTATAGCCGCCCATCCGAGTCAATGGCACAAGGTTTACAATTAAAAAAATATAGAGATAGTTTTCAATTTACGACAACAATTGAATCCAAAATTTTCGTTGCTAAGCAAGAGGTAAGTGAATTTTGCTCCATTTTCAACCTTTCTTGCCAATGTTGTTAAGTGAATCATTGCAGTTGTCAAATTAGTAACATGGTTGTTAAGTAAATCTGCCTTCCCCACTGACTTTGCTTGTCAGAAAGTCGCCAAAGGGATTACATGATCTAGGACCTGCAACTAAATATGAGTCAGCTGTCAAGTATCTGAATTTTGATCATTTTATTTTTTATTTATTTATTTTTGTCAATTGCTTACAAGATAATAGCTATAAGTAAAAACATAGTTATGAATACATGGATACATATAAGAAAAATAAAAGACAGGGACAATAGGCACATTGGTGTGCTTATGCATGACCCCTACAGACCTCTTAGGAAAGGGGTGAGGTCAATAGTAGACAGTCTAAGGTTAAAGTTTTTGGGGTTTGGGGAAGAAACCACAGAGTCAGGTAGAGTATTCCAGACATTGATCACTCTGTTGCTGAAGTTGTATTTCCTGCAATCAAGTTTGGTGCGGTTAACCTTGAGTTTGTATCTGTTGTGTGCTCTTGTGTTGTTATGGTTGAAGCTGAAGTATTCATTGACAGGTAGGACATTGCAATGTATGATTTTATATACTAAACTTAGATCGGACCAAAGGTAGCGTAGTTCTAGGTTTTCTAGGTCTAGAATTTCGAGTCTGGTGGCATAAGGTATTCTGCAACAAGTAGTGGAGAACTCTTCTTGTGAAATATTACTGGACTTTCTCAACTGTGTTAATATCAGATATATACAGTGGGTTCCAGACTGATGATCTGTATTCGAGTATTTGTCTAGCAAATGTTTTGTATGCTCTAGTTAGTAGTGTAATATTACCAGAGAAAAAGCTACATAAGATTAGGTTAACAACTCTTAACGCTTTTTTGGCTATGTAGTTACTCTAGCACTTAGATCATTAGAGATGAGTACTCCAAGGTCCTTGACAGAGTTTGGATCATCAACAAGGTCTTGACTATTCAGCCTGTATTTTATTTTCTGAACTTTTTTGTCAATATGTAGGACAGAGCATTTATTTGTTGAGATTTGAAGTTGCCATTTGTTTGACCATTCTGATACATAGTCAAGGTCTTTTTGAAGGGTAGCAGTATTGTCTGTGGTGTTGAATGGCTTTACATCTTCAGCGAAGAGAACGCAGTTGCTCTTGATATGATCACAGAGGTCATTTATGTAGAGTATGAAAAGAGTTGGTCCTAGAACACTGCCTTGGGGGACACCACTGTTCACAGGTACAGAATTTGATAGGACGCTCCCAATTTTGACCATTTGTTGTCTGTTTGACAGGAATGCTGTTATGCAGGTGTCCAGTGATACCATAAGATTTTAGTTTTAGGAGTAGTTTGTCGTGTACCACTGAATCAAAGGCTTTACAGAAGTCTATGTAGATTGCGTCTATTGCTTTGCCCTGATTGAGTTGTGGAGTCCATATGTTTTTGCAGTGTAAGAGTTGCAGATTACATGATAGTTATTTCCTGAAACCAAATTGTTTATTAGAGAGTAGGTTGTTTGTTTCTAAGTGGAGGATGATGGATTGGTTAATAATTGATTCTATGGCTTTATAGGTGACGCAGCATGAAGAGATTGGTCTGTAATTTTCAACTAGGCTGGGGTCTTCCTTTTTGAAGATGGGGATGACCATGGCTTGTGACCATAGTTTTGGTCCTGAAAGATTTTTCAAATCTTTAGAGGTTCGGCTATGGCAGTGGATAGCATTTTTAAGAAGTAAGCATGTATTCCGTCCGGTCCAATATATAGAGCACGGGAGGAATTGGTACGTAGAAGGTTTTCTTCTTGTTTAATGTGATAATTGGTGCATTCAGTTTTTATCTGGTGGCATAAATTTTTGTATCAGCTTTTGAAGTTGGCAACGTGACCAGATTTGTTTTTCCGCCAAAGTGATTTCTTTTTGGATTGAAGCTTCCCTATTGTTTTGGGTAATTTGTTTTTTCTGGTTTTGGGAGTTGTTAATGGTACATATAGTTTGATGATCCTTTTGAGTTCAAGTAAAAATATTTTGTAATGGTCTTCTACAGTATTGCATCCAGATAATAGAAATTGCCAATCAAGGGATGAGAGATTGTTGTTTATAAGATCATAGTTGCCTTTTTTGAAGTTATAATTGGGGATTCCGTCGTGATGTTTTTTGTGTGGTCGTATGTTGAGACAAAAGTCAATCATGTTGTGTTCAATGTTGGAAAAGCGTTCTTTAATTTGTATTCTGTAAATTGAATTCAAACTATTGCAGAAGATGAGATCGAGGCAGTTATTAAGTCTAGTGTTGTTGGTTATTAGTTGTTCTAGTCCCAGATTTATTACTGCATTGTAGAAGGTTGCATATGTGGGTTCAGTTGTACATTCGTTAAGGGTCCAGTTAATATGAAGTCACCAAAAAAGATAAAAGCGTGTGTATGTATGTATGACCATAGGGATGCTGCAACAGTCGTAAGTTTGAAAAATGGTTATCACTTTCTTTTTTTTCAGTGTTGTTGTAACTTCGATCCGACACTAAATGAACTGTTGTAGATTAAGGACTATCTGTATTACACTTAAAACACTAAAAACATGTTAACACAATAAAAATACATTGTTTCAGTTGCTATTTGTCATTTAAAGCACAAAACAAAAAAAATTAATACAATTTTAGAACAGTGAAGGAAGAAAAATCTTGGATTATGCCATGTCTATTTTAATTTGGGATATGTATAAGGAAGAAGGCAGAAATCAAGAGTTAAAGTATATAGTTTATTGGTAATGCATTTTCAAATGAGTTTATCCACACATTAACTATGCCTATAATGTGTTTTGTTTGACTGTGTTTGTTTTGGAAAATCAGCCATTTGTGGTGTGTAAGGTATGGTTTGTTTATTTACTATATTTCTATACTAGCATGCTTTAGGCCATTTATGAGGTAGTGTACTATATGAACTCCAATGACTGTTTTATTCCATAAACAATGGATTAGCATGTTATATGAGCCAGTGACTTTTTATATACTACATAAATTGGGAATTTTATACTCTATCAGTTAAGGAGGGAATAGAAATAATAAAACAGTAAAAACAGTAGTAAAAAATGAGAAAATAATTATGAGAAAGAAGCTCAGACAGAGGTAGAATTACTAATCCAATCACACATTTAAGTCAAGAATACAGCTCTATCTATTGAAATATTTAAAAACACAGGGAGAAACAGAATAGTGGAATGTAAGAATTCAGAAAAGCTGGAATCAAAGAAAAATTATCTCTTGGCTATGGAGCAATACAAATTTCCATATGCAGTTTAGAGTAGGATTAACTAGTCCAGAATAGAACGGAATGGAATGGGGATAGGGACAGGGATAGGGATAGGATAGAATTGAATTGAATTATTTATTGGCTTCTTACTAACTGCCAGAAAATGGAATTCAGAATCCCTGGACTTTGCTAGGCCTTGAAGTAGCTTTTATATCCTGAACATTAGCTGCACTTATTGTACTCAGCTGTGATTTTCCACAGTTTAATGAACAAATAAAAATCAATGTGCAAAAAAGAAATAGCTTGATGTATTGTGAGCCAGACTTTAGTATTTGACTGCTCTTCTCTCTGGATCCTAATCTCAGTCCTTGATGCTTCCAATCTAGACCTAAATCTCCTAAGGACCTTTTGAGGTATAAGGCAATGGCTGAACCAGGAAAAATCCTACAATTTTTGTCAACTGCTTTCTTTGTGTTTTTACAATTGAGATATTGGGGAAAGAATGTCAATGAATGATTGACACATATTATGATCTGTCTATGTTTTATATTATGTATTATTGTGTTGTGTTTGCATTGCATAAACATTTATAAACTTTTCTTAGCAAACTCATGTGTAGCTACATTTTTATCCTAGTGTACAAATCTGATATTTTAGATGTATTGTGTCATTCAGACCCAAAACTACCAGTATCGTGGATTATCTTAATTGTTAATATATCTGGGTTAAGATCCAGAATAGCAGTTCTGGATTTGATAGATAACAATGAGCCAGAAACCCCAACTGAAAAAATATGCATTATTTGGAGCTAGTTCATTTATCATATCTTGAAGATTTGCCAAGTTTTGCTTTTCATATATCCAAGTACCACATGAATGTGTTAGAATTGTCAAACTGAATGTGTAATCAATACAGGCAGAAGGGAGCACTATTAAAATGAATAATTGTAGGTGGCTATGAAACAGCTTAGATCTAAGGATATTTGGTTTGTGGTAGCTTTCCAGGCAACACTGGTTGTTGTACTGGCTATGTTTCAGGTTTTCAAGGGCACAGTTCTCAGAAATAACCTCTCTCCCCCACTTTGTTTTTGTTCTTCACTAGAATTGCAGTACGTGTATTTGGCTAATAAAAAACACCAACATTTAGAAATTGTTTTTCTTTTATAAGTTTTCTTTTAAAAATCACAATTAATATCCTATTAAAAGCTACCTGCAATCTGTCTGTCTCTGTCATCTTGTGGAGCTGGATTGTGTATAGTATGTGCATTGTGCATAATAGTAACTGAAGGATTTGCTAGTCAGCTCTGTGTGCTAATCTGACCTGTGGTGAATTGCTAAAATATTCTTCAATAATTCACTTCAGTATATGCTAGATCGGGGTCACCAACCTTTTGGACCTCAGGGACCACCAAACTTATAATTTTAGATCCCAGGGAGCACTAAAAGGTGCTGTGGGCATGGCCTAATTTGTGGCTGTGGCTTGGTGGTCATGTGACTGGCTGGGCATGGTTTATATGTAAATATTATAAATATTTATATAAATATTGAATTTTTTATAAAAAAGAGCAACGTTTACCCAAATCAGGCAAAGCAGGCAGGCAGATTGAGTTGCTCACAGAATCATTCAGTGATCTATCTATCTACCATCGGCTAGCTCAGTCTCTCAAATTTGCTTGCCGTGAGTCTGCACTGAATTTGCTTGCAAACAAACCTTCAATCCTAAGGAAGGTTTGGCTGTGCTTAGCTAGAAAGCAAGAAATCCAACCATTTCCTGCTTCCTAGCTAATCTAAATCTCCCACTGCAGCAGAACAGATGATGGTCGGAAAAAGGAAAAATAGCAACTGAGCAGACAAGTTTGTCGGGTAAGGAGTGAGTGGGCGGGGAGGGTTCCTGTGGGCCATGTGGGCTGAGCAGCCTTGTGTTTCTGCACAGCCTGGATTAATTGCTTTGGGGGGGGGGTGCTCTTGGGGTGAGATTTCTCTGCTGTCCAACAAAATTTTCTCACGGCCCACCAGTGGGCGACCACTGTGCTAGATGACACTTCAATCTTATAAACAATGCATTATGTAATGCAATTAACTGTTTGCTTCAACAAAACATAAGTTCCAACTAGATGAAATAATTTTCACAAACCTGTGCTTGATTTCTCTGTAATTTATAGAACAATCAAGGTAGAGACTCCACAGAAACTTTAAGATATCTTATGGTTTTAGTTTAAAGAGCGGGTATGATAATTAAATAAATAGTTAGGTTCTTAGGGTTCAATCACATAACTACCTATGTGATTGCAAATCCCAGCTCTTGGACTAAGACTTAAAGAGATAATTAGGTCACAGACTATTCACCCCTTTTCAAAAACCTGGCCCTGAATTAAGTAGCATTTATTTCAGTATGGATACTCTATTTGAACTCCAGATTATTTGATTTTTGCCCTAAATGAAATAATGGAATTGAGGCAAGTCCAATGGCTGAAATTGCATTGATCCACAATGTGTCTTGTGTGAATCCAATCTATGAAAATAGCTTAGTGCAAAACTAGAAACCTGTGTTGAGCAATGTGCAAAACTAGAAACCTGTGTTGAGCTAAGCATAAGAATGCATGTTGAATGAACATCAGCACAGTATTCAGATGAATGCCCTGTTATTTAGCTGCACACAGGACCAGAGCCTTCAGTAACGTTTTGCATATGTATTTAAATCACACAAGACTTTTCTGAAAATAGGCATGAAAAGAAAAGATTTGCCCATAGATTAAAGCAAGTCTTGTTATATCCTCTGATAAGGGGATGAGACTGTCTAAGTTTGGGAGGAGTTTGCTGTCAGGGCTCTGAAGTTCTATTCCTGGGTCTCTTACTGATTCAGCATGTAAAGCTGAATGACTCACTTCCCCACTGTGGCCTCAGGTTCCCCATCTGTGGAAAGCCCTTTGGGATCACTGGATAGGAAGCACTAAATATAATACCCATTTCCACCCCCACTAAATTTTCCCAAAGAGGAAGGGGAAATGGCAGGATAGGGGCAGCTGTCCTATCTCAAAAGGCAAGCAGTATCAAAAAGAAAAACTAAAAACATTTCCCAATGGTACAGGAAGGCAATAGGTGACAAAAGCACTTTCAGTTTGCAGGATACCCTGCTCTGAAATATCACAGTTATTTCCCTCCTACAGGTATTTCGCTTCCATGTCTAACGCTTAACAGGTGATAAATTTTATAATATGTCATTTATTACTTATGACATGGCATTTTTACTTAGCATTTTGCTTGTTCGCTTTATTTTCTCAGATCTTCTACAAGGATTGTTTAATACATGTTGTATGACAATACTTATCTTTTAAAAGAGAGGTTGTCAAAGTACTCCATAGGAATACGAAGTTGTTGACTCTAAATACAGATAGTCTTTGACTTATGACTTAGTTGAGCCCAAAATTTCTGTTGTTAAGTGAGACATTTGTTAAATGAGTTTTGCCCTATTTTAGGACTTCCTGCCAAAGTAGTTAAGTGAATCACTGCAGTTGATAAGTTAGTGACCTGGTTGTTAAGAGAATCTAGCTTCCCCATTGACTTTGCTTGTGAGAAGGTCACAAAAGTTGATCACAGAACCCTGGGAGACTGCAAAGGCCATAAATATGAACCAGTTGCCAAGCACCTGAACTTTGGTCACATAAACATGGGGATGCTGCAAAGGTTATAACTATGAAAAATGGTCATAACATTTTTCAGTGCCATTGTAATTTTGAACAGTCACTAAACGAACTGTTGTAAGCCGAGGATTACCTATAATGCAAGGGCTGCCGGCCAAATGGCAGAAATACTCTCTACCTTTATGAGTTTGTATGTTTGTATCCTGCCTTTTCATGCAAGAGATCAAGGCAGTGCATACAGTTTTCTTTCCTTCCATTTTTCTCTACAATCTTCACCCTATAAATAGATTGGGCCGAGAGGGTACGATTGGTCAAAGTCAGTAAGCTTTAGTGGCCTTTCTAATGCAAATCCATCGCCTTAACCACTACACCACACTGGTTTTCTCATATATATTTGATTTTATTGTGACAATAAGGGAAATAATAACTAAGCTATTAATAAAATCACACTCAAAAAAGCAACAGGAAAAAAAACATTGCTTCTGCTATTTACAGATCCATCCTATATATATGTGCTAGAATAGCTGAGTCAGGAACTGTAGGACTGGGCACAAGACAAGATACACTGGTGGAGCATGCACAAATGTATCTGCTAGTGAAAACCAATTGGCAGAACATTAAAATACAGAGATTATGATCATGGATGGGTTTGTTGGTTTTAGAATTTTACACAATCTCTATAATTTATGGGGCAAAAATCCTCTATGTTGACAAGGGCAAATAAACATCGATAGCTATAATCAAATCTCCCCCTCACACACACACACACACACACACCATTTGAAATATAGCTACTTGGATCCACAATCATTCTGCATTTGTTACTGCAATAAGATCACAAAATATAGCAAAAGACAACATGCAATCTCAGCTTCCTAGCATAGCCTATAAACCCTACACTGGAAAGCCATTATTCAGTTAATTCACTATTTCCCGAAAATCTGTAATGGGGTTTTCCCTTCCCCTCTCAGAATGAGTGGCTGTAGGATAAGACAACCATTTCACCAAATGTAGTTTCAATTCTTAGAACTTGTCTCTCTCCTTTTTGTGCTGTTATTTATTTTTCATGTGTATATCCATTGTACAAGTAGTCCTAGACTTACAATCATTCATTTAGTGATCATTCAAAGTTACCACAATGCTGAAAAAAGTGACTTATGACCAGTGTTCACATTTACGACATCCAACAGTCACATGATCACAATCTGGACATGTGGCAACAAGTTTGCACTTACAACATTTACAGCATCCTGCAGTCATGTGACTGTTATTTGCGACCTTCCCTGCCAGCTTCCAACAAGCAAAATCAATGAGGAAACTGATAGGAATGATCAAAAGTTGTGGTCAGATGATACCTCAAGGCTGCACAACTTAATGATGAATTTTCCAGTCCCAATTGTGATTATAACTTGAGGACTACCTGCAAGTGGCCATTTATATAATGACATGTTAATATACAGTTAAATCCAGTCAGTGAATCATTAAATCTTTCAATTATTTTTAAAATTAAGTAATGGAAGTCAACCCGCTTTAGGAAAGACTGAACAGGACTGTGGCAAACAGTTGCAAAGAAGCAGAGAGCAAAAAACTGATTTCTGAAAGAAAGAGATACACAGATGTTTTTATCTAAAATGTAAAATGCAAGCATACATAGAATCCCAGCTTGGAATTAAGAAATTAAAAACACTGATTGTGATGCAGCAATAAAGTGTGATCTTGTAGAGAGAGAACTGGCACAAACGAACTCAGCATGCAGTTTCTATTGCCAATCTTGACTGTTTCTCTATTAGTGAATGGTGTTGTCCTTTACATTTACGAACGTGCCAATCATTATACTCAAAGGTTACTGTTTTTTTTCCTATGGCTTGTTGCTATCCTCTTTCAGCAAACCACCAAGCTGTGGGGAAAACCTCTAGCTACAGCAGGAATGGGGCGGGTCTCACTTCAGGATTCTTCCCGTCTTGCTCCGTGCTGGTTTGTCTGGGCCTTTCCACACGCCCATTTTGGGTATTTCTCAAAGAAAAATAATGTGGAATTTTACAAAGGGGCAGACACCAAGGGAGAAATAGCTCAACAAAGAAGCAGGCTGTGCCATAATTGTGCAACTAGCTAAGTCCTTAGAGTAGAAGAAGTGAAACTGACCAAATGCCAGGCAAACCCTTCTCCTGGAGAGAAGAAATAAATAAATGGAATTGACAGATTTAAGAAAATTGGCAAAAACACAACAAAAGGCTACTTCAGTATCAATTCTCAGGGGCTTTTGGGGGGGGGGCACTGCAATGAAGAAAAGAATGATGTATCTTAAGACAAAACATGTTTCAGAATACTATTAAAGTAAGATAGAAAAAAATCCCACCCTCTTCTTCCCCAAACAGGATAACTGGAAGCCTGGAGAAAAGTTAGTCTACAAAAAAGGGGAACAGATAGATAATAGAATGGAAAAAACTGATAAAACAAGATGGCCAATGGAGGGCAGAGGATGGAGAATAGTAGCTACCTCAGAGATTGGACAAATACCATGTGTGAATGTATCTCCTAACACTTTTAAACCACCTCTCATCATATCCTCAACAGGTCAACTGACATTCTCTCCAAAATAATGAGTGTAAGGCAGATTTTATATACCTTCAAGGTATAGAAAGATGGTGTGCAGTTAAAGGGAAATTGATACATTAAGTCTAGTGCATTTAATGACGACTTAAGGCTGTTTCACTCATAATCTTGAGATGAAAGGTCTTTCCACGCTTGAAACAAACCATGCCACAAACATACTCTGGCAACATGGGTTTTTTTTTCCTACTATGGCCCCATAATTGTTGCCTTCACTTTATCTCCAGCCTAAGCATTAGACAATCCTAAAGCAGCATTTTGCCCGTTAATGTTGACATTGCTCAAGTGAAGCCTCACAGTATAAAAATCTGTTAGGCTTTTTCATCCCTTACTTCGAAGGAAACATAAGTGACTGAGTGATTGAAAACAGGCGATAGAAGCAGGAAAGGGTTTGGCATTGAAGGCATTTCATGCCAATATTTTTTCTATCAACTTAGAAAACAGGTGAATAATATTTTCAACTGAACTATTTCAAGTAGAGAAAGACTTAAACAATATTGTACGATCAAATGGAAGACTAATATTGCTAGAGCATGATGTGTTACTAAACTGGAAGCAGGGTTGGGCAGACAGACACTCAATTCTGGATTAATAAATTACAAAATGATCAACTGTGTTAATGCAAATTGTCTGTCTGTCTGGCTATTTGTTTGACTGGCTGACTAGATAGCTAGCTGCTAATATAGCTAACTAATTTATAGAACAAATAACTCTGGGCAGTGTACAACAGAATTAAAATAATAAATATCTAAAATTATTAGCAAATCTTAAAAGCATCTTAAAAATCTATAATAACAATGAAACAAGTATAATAGAGAGAATTCAGAGGCAATAGCCCTGAGTTTTCAAAATCAAACGTGCTACATCAGGGGTGTCAAACTCAAGGCCTGGGAGCCGGATTCAGCTCGTGGAGTGCTTAGATCTGGCCTGTGGGGCCGCCCTGGAAGCAGCAAAGGACTGGCCCACGGTGCCCCTGCCAGCAAAAACGGAGCTTTGGGAGGGCCCTCCCAAGTTCCATTTTCGCTGGCAGAGGGTTGCAGGAGGCTGTCGCAGCCGAAAATGGAGCTCTGGAGTCCGTTTTTGCTGGCAGAGCACTTGGGCCACCACAGACACCCCCAATACAAGTGACGTTGAGCTGGCCATGCCCACTCTGGTCATACCCATCCTGGCCCCCTGAGGTCAAACACAATCCTGATGCAGCCCTCAATGAAATCAAGTTTGACATCCCTGTGCTACATGAAGATCTCAGTGGAACAGTCTCAAATAAGGAAACGGGTCTCTTAATGATCAGATGATCATAAAAACATGGTGAGGCTCTTTCTCATTAGGGACAGGTAACAGAAGACCAGGTAGAGCAGCACAACCTAAATTTTAAAGAAAATACTTCGCAGGTCAATATTGATAGAGAATATGACAACCAATTCTCTATTTTAGGCTATTAAGCCATTAGAAAACATGAAAGATGTATAGGTAAAATTCTAAATGGCTCTTCTGAGCTTTAATGGGAAATGGCAAAGCTTGAATCAAGGCTGAGTAAGAGGCACAAATGCTGAGATTAGAATAGTTCAGAGGCAAAGAAAATAGGAAGCGCTCCCAAAGTCAAAATGAGAATCTGTCCAGTCCTTAGTATCCCCTTTCCTCCTTAGACATTCATCTTGGTTCCAGTGAGTTGCTGCATAAATTGTAAGATAGAATCCATAGTTAAATTGCAGCCATAGTTAAATTGCAGCCACACTCCTAATTATATTAGATGGCTTTTGTGACCCTCTAGGACTAGAAGCTGAGTTGTATTCCTTGGCTCCTTCTAAATTTTTCTTTTCAGGTTTAGTGACTTAAATGATAATCTATATATGTTATGAAAAAGCTAAACAGGGCACATTTTTCTGTGCCAAAGGTACATTCTACATTTTGAATTCATGTCCTGAGCTTGAAAATAAAATGGCGACCAGGATGGGGGGAGTAGGAAATCACTATTTCTCAAAGGTGCTACAGTAGACATGGCTAGTCATTAAAAAAAATAATCTAACAGAAAAAAAAGCAAACTGGTAATGCTATTTTTGCTGCTTTGTCTTGCTATGCATTATATTATCAATATGTCCTCCCTCCCATAGCATCTACCATCTTTAAAAAAATTGGAGCAATGCTTTTGAGGACTATATGAAATTCCAAGAACGTGAACTTATAAATTTTGGATACTATGATTTATTTTTTTTTTACACTATACCATCTCCTTTATAATTTTGTTTGAAATTAAAATAATCTCTTAACAGAATAGAGCAGAGCGGGCACTATGTTGGGGAACCAAGAATTTTAAGCAACAATGCCTTACTATGATATGTGAACCAGGTCAGTTATTTAAACATATGAGGCATTTTGTTTTTACACTTTACAGAAGGCTGAACTTCAGAAATTCATTTCCAAGCAGCGTTATGTAGAGGAGGGGGAAAGCACATTGCTATTGAATTGAAGACCCAAGACCTCTGCTTATGGTATCTGCTGGCAAATCAAGCATCATTGGTCGCGTTGATGGATGATCTCTGGAGGGCACGAGACAGAGGTTGTTCCTCTGTCCTGGTGCTGTTAGATCTGTCAGCGGCTTTTGATACTGTCGACCACAGTATCTTATTGCAGCGATTGGAGGGGTTGGGGATTGGAGGCACCGTCTTACGGTGGTTCACCTCCTTCCTCTCCGACCGGTCGCAATTTGTGTTGACAGGGGGACAGAGATCGACCCCAAGGCCCCTGCTTTGTGGGGTACCTCAGGGATCGGTACTCTCGCCCCTATTGTTCAACATTTATGTGAAGCCGCTGGGTGAGATCATCCGTGGCTTTGGGGTGGAATTCCATCAATACGCTGATGATACTCAGCTATACATCTCCACCCCAGACCACCCCAACGAAGCCGTCGAAGTGATGACCCGATGTCTGGAGGCCGTGCGGGATTGGATGGGTCATAACAGGCTTCGTCTCAACCCGACCAAAACCGAGTGGCTGTGGTTTCCTGCTCCCAGATACAGTCAGCTTGTTCCTTCGCTGACCATAGGGGGAGAGGTACTGACCCCTGTGGAAAGGGCGTGCAATTTGGGTGTCCTCCTGGATGTACGGCTGTCTTTGGAAGAACATATTGCAGCCGTTGCCAGGGGGGCTTTTTATAAGATTCGCTTGATCTACCAGTTGCGGCCCTTTCTGGATCTGGACGCACTTCGCACAGTCACTTCCGCCCTCGTTATCTCCCGCTTGGACTACTACAATGCTCTCTACATGGGGCTCCCCTTGAAGAGTCTCCGGAGATTACAGTTAGTCCAGAATGCAGCCGCACGGATGATTATGGGCGCCCCCCGGGACGCCCACATAACACTTCTCCGCAGACTGCACTGGCTTCCTGTGGCCTTCCGGATTCGATTCAAGGTGGTACTATTAGTATTTAAAGTGCTCCATGGCTCGGGACCTGGCTACTTACGGGACCGCCTTCTGCCACCAACAACCTCCCGCCGCCCAGTACGCTCCCACAGGGTCGCCCTGCTTGGGGTACCGCCACCTGATCGTTGTCGGCTGGCGACCCCGAGATTACGTGCTTTCTCTGTGGGAGCCCCCTCCCTTTGGAATTATCTCCCCCCGGAGATACGAGACACATCGGACATCCTAACCTTCCGGCGTGCAGTCAAGACCTTACTTTTTAAGCAGGCCGGCCTAGCCAATTAAGGGTTTTCTGAGATTTTTAAATTTTAAATTCTAATAAGACTTTTAATTCTATTTGATGGGACTCAGTCATTTACTTACTTATTTTACTCATTTATTCTATTTTCATCTATTTATTTTAATTCTGATTTTAATTGCTGTTTGACTGTATCTTTTATATGTTTAGTCTGTACACCGCCCCGAGTCCCTTTTTGGGAGAGGGAGCGGTATAAAAATACGATAAATAAAATAATAAATAAATAAATCATCCCTTGGATAGTGTCCCTCGGGGTTGTTAATTAGGGCCAAACAGAACAAGTCATCAGACTTCATTCCCTGGGAGGCTCCTCAGTCTGCAAAGTGCTGAGAGAAGCCACTGGGTTTGTCAAACATCTTTGTGGAGGAGGATCAATCTCACCAGAACTCTATCTCAGCCTCACTCTACACAGGCACGTTCCACCCTGGAGAAACCTGCCCCTGCAGGAGCATCTGGGCCAGGGACACCTCCCTGCCAGCCAGGGCTGGGCAGGGTATGGCGCCAGGTTGGCGTCGTCTCCAGACTTTGCTACATTCTGAGGCCTGGCACCCAGACTGGCCATACCAGTGCATCTCAAGGACAGAAACAGGGAAACAGGCAGCAAAGCTTGAGTCAGCATTTAAAATCCTTTAAATGGCCACACCTAGAGCTTTCCTAAGGCACAAGGATTGGCTAATTACAAATGATATCCCTCCAGCCTGAACTGAATTTCAAACAGTGCCGTCTCTCCAGTCCCCTTCCTTTCTATTGTTCCCCTCCAGTACTGACTTACAGAATTTCTTATGTTCTTCTTGCCAGGAGATTCTCCATTGCAATTTGCCATTCACTCTGAAGACCCTGTGAATAAGGCTAGTGCAGCAGCACCCAAAGAACAACAGAATTATATGTCTGCTTAGGAGAGTTTCACTGAATTCTGTAGAACCTTCTTCCAGTTAATTGAATAGGGAACTCCAGTTTTAGATAATGAAATGCTGGAGATATGTCTGGAATTTCTTTTCTTTATGCATATCCTGTGAGAGCACAGAATGAAAAAAGTTCCTACAACTGGAAATTAAGCAGTTGTTTGAATTATATCAAATCCTTCAAAATAATACTGAAGATTCCTGCTTCCCATAACATTTTCAATATAGAATCCAGCTCAACAATGTTACATAGATATGTCTCTAAATTCTAACTACAATTGCTTATAATTAGCTTTCCTCATTAGGTCTCTCAGTCTCAGTAGGTATCATAATACCAGGGCTGGAAAACATAAGTTCTTGAAAGTGTCATAGAAGGCTCAAGGATTTATAACTTCTAAGGATCAATCCAAACATCAAAAGACAAAAAGGAGCTGTAAACCACTGATGGCAAGTAATCATCACAATTGATTTCAATAGCCTTCTGATAGAAGCCCAAGTATGTGAATGTTATGTTTAAAGGTGTGAAGCCAGTGCTGTTTGCATAATGCACCCATAATTAATACTGACTTTGGTCTATCTCTTAACTATATAGACTTCCGTCAAGATGATCATCCCCAATCTACCCCTTCAGATCCCCTAACAAGGCACCTATCATTCTTGTAATCAAGTCCATCCACTTGCCTATCCTCTTCTATTTTCTTTCATTTTTTTCAGCATGAACTTCACATAATGTATTCAAAATACAATAGCTTGAGCCTAGTCATTTGTGCTTCAAGAATACTTAATTGATTTATTTCATGACCTGTTGTTTTTCAGTCTGTTGTATTCTCAAATGTCCCCTTCAGTAGCAAAATTTGAAAGCATCAGTAATCCACCTTGCTTCTTCCAAGTTCAATTTCCAAACAGTATTGCGAGGAAATACCTTGCCTGCATAACTCTGATCTTTGTAGGTATCCATCATGGCATCCAAGTATCTTTTCCAAGATCTTTATTGCTAACATTGAAAAGGTGCTGTTTCTTGAATTCTGGTTTTCTTTACTTTTGAAAGTTGATCCTAGTATCTACCACTTCAGTATCAATTTAAAGCTGATTGTTGTAACTCGTCATTAGTTTGCTCTTCCTTTTATTTAATCATAGTCCTATTTTTAAAAATATTTGATTTTCATTACTAGAGCTTGTAGATTGTTTACATTTTATTAATGTATGTTTTATTCAATTAGCCCAGTTTAATAAGTCTCTATAAGCTATTGAACTATAAACTAACTACACAGGCTGGGGTCTCATAACATGCTACATTAAAATGTGAATGGCTTTATGAACACAGTGTTCGGTTTGTGAATATAGCCATTAATGAATTTAGTCCAGCTACTGAAATAAACACAGTTCCTATCATTAATTTTTTTGAACCCCCAGTATATCTTCCAACACTCTTTGCTTAATACTTGAATATTAAAATTGTTGTAGAAGTTGAGTAAATACTATTATTTTATACGTCATTCACCCTAGTAGTTTGTTTGGGGCTTAATGTAACATGTTAATACAGCCATTTCAGCTTAATATTGCATTCGATCAGGACATTGTGAAAAGTTCAAAATACCATCCTTAGAAACTCTGGTTCAGTATTTTATAAGACTAGCATTTACTCTTTACTGTGCTTAGAATTTATTTAAATAGTTTTCCAAGTGGTTTCAACTACAGCAACATAATCTCCAAGCTGTAAGTAAATGAGGGAACTAGCTGTTAATTGATACAAAAGTCTTAATCAGAAGTTTGTAAATACGTGTGTGTTTGTGTGTATCTTGGAAATTTGTCCTCAGTATCAGTGTACTCATATTAACTATCCACACTATTTAACCGGTGCTAAAAGAGTGTCATTAAGTGTAAAGATGTAAATATTATTTTCACAAATATATGCCTTACAGTACGATGAACATAGTTCAATAATTTAAAAACCAGGATCCAGAAATTGAGTTATCCTAGTGCCTTCAACAATGCATGGTATACAAATAAAGTAAATTCAACTTAAAAGTAAATAAATAATTAAATAATTAATAAGGGCAGAGTTTTGCATGCATTTACAGAATACAATCAATTGTGAGGCAAGGAAGACAACTACAAGTAGATTCATGTCACACAAACAATTCCAGGTGTAAATTTGATTTTCTTCCTCTTCTTTTTTTCTTCCCTTACTTGACCACACCCATGACTTTCAAGAACTCTTAAGGTCCATTATCCACCAGCTTCTAATTTGTAAGTATGTAGATACATATGTATCTACTGATTGAAGTGCTTGGTTTCATATATGGTAGAAAAGATATTTGGGAAATAAAATTTAAGCAAATTATGAAAATCAAATAGTTCTGTTTTGCAAAGAAGCTTTTCACTATACACACATAAATTAAAGCAAACGACCAAAAAGAATAGATTCTCTCAGTAAATTCCCTGTCTTTCTATGAAAATTCAATCCCAATATTTTTCTATGGTTTGAAGTGTGAGGCACTAATTCTTACTCATTTGTTGGAACGAAAAGCAGTAGCACTAGTCTCACTGATTAAGTTTATCCTAAAATCCTGCTAGAGATCTACTTCTGGGCTGCAGAAATCCAGAGGACCACCAGATAGCAGCAGAAACTATTCAAAAAGCACTAGCTCTTTTCTCCATCTAGTGGTCTTCCAGATGTATGCAGTTCAGATATAGTGATAGCTGGGCTTTTTTAAAAAACAGTAATTTGTATTGAATTTTTCAATTGACACAATACACAGCACAAGTAACAAAATAACAGTTAAAATCAAAATAAATTTCATTCCTAATAATTGTTCTTAGATAAATTTAATAAACAAAGTAGATTCATTAGTTTAGGCATGGCACTGCTATTGATTCACTACCATTTCTAATGACAAAAGCAGTCACACTTCTCAACCCTAAACATGTAATGCAAGCACCATACATGAGAAAAAAAGCTAGGGAGTGGCAGGGATTTTCCCAAGGAATCAAGGATGAAGCAAGGACAGAATTTTAACTTCCAACCTTCTGGCTCTTGTTTCTAGGAGTGGGAGAAGAAAAGAAGGGATAAGAGATTTCAGAATGTCTAATGAAACAACATCATAAACAATCCTGGGTTTTGTCTTTCTATGTAGAAGACCAGAGGGAATGTGCAGCAATACTACCCCACAGTTCTCTTGCTGTGTGCCTGCAAATATATATTGTCTAAAAAGAATGAGTTGGTACTCAGGAAGTGGTTAAGAGTGAGAGGAAATGTTTCATGTCAGAGGCAGAGGCTATTTCCTCAGCACTGCCAACCTCCTCCTATTTTACATGAGAACAAAACAGGAGTTCTGATAAATCAGGCCACCAGTCCCAATATTGGCTAACTACATGCCCTTCAAAAGTTCACAAGAACGATAGGAAGATTGTAGCTTCTATCCATCATCATTCTTCATCCATTTGTATGTAATACGTGCTGCTTATGATTTAAGATGTACTATATACATTCATCAAGTCTAACAGCCAATGCTCTTAGCATTAAATAGAGCTTTTAAATGTTCTTAAATTTGGGAAATGTCCCTTATTTTTATTTTAAAGTTCTCCCACACTGCAACATTTGGTCTTTAAGAAATGGTGCCTACAGGGCTATCAACAACTTCAGAATAACAGGTGTGATCAAAGCCCCATTCTCTTTTAACACGCAATGTATGCATTTTATTCAAGCAAAAAGGGACAGGCTTTCAATTGCTCTAGTTGCACCTGTCACGTTGACATCATTGATAGCCCCTGTGGATACCTATCAGAGACTGGTTTCATACACTGCATTAAGCCATATTTTCTTTAGCTATGGATTGACTACACCACCACTGGGTGAATTCATGCAATATGCTGATCCATGAATAATTATTAATAAACCACAATACCAGGGATTATCTAGCCCAATTTACCTCACAGGGAAAAATCAGGACTGAGTGCTATGGGTGCTGCCTGAACTCCTGAATGAAAGACAAGTAATAAAAGCAGCAACAAGCAAATATTAGAACAATGTGTGTAACCATAGAATTTGTGGCTTAATCAACAGATGGTCATTTTAAAAAACAGTGGCTTTGTCTGATGGATTGTTTTCCAAATTGGTTGAATATCCTAGTATAGACTATCTTTTTAAAAAGAAATACCCTAATATTAGATCTAAGCCTATTTCTTCCCATCATATTCTCTCTTCCTCAAATCCAATTTAGTTATATCCATGAAGTAATCCAAGATCTAGAATGGGCTTGGGCTGTCTGGTGTATTGTAGTGTGTGTACCGTTTCCCATTTTGTACTACTGATGAGTTCTCAGATCTTTTAACAGGGTAACCTAAGAATATTGTTAGTGATCACATAAGTAAATTATATATGCTTGTTCAATTATTATTAATTTGCAATCTAGTCAAAAATAAGGACTCTATGCTTTTAGCTTGGTGAGTTTGATAAATCCCATTTTAAAGCCAAGTATAATCAAAATTTCCACATCTGCTTTTTGTGAGATGTAGGCAGTAGCATTAAAAAGGGCTTCCTATTATATGGAGGTTTTGTTCATATAATCCGACTGCTGACTGCAGACAACATAATCCTCTGATACAATATATAATAAAATATGATAAAAATATGATAAAAGGTTTTTGGATGCCTTGTATGCCACTCAGTAATATATTATTTGAGTAAACCAAGATATGTTCACCATACATAAGCCATGCATATAAACATAGCTAAAGATGTCCGCAGATGCCCATCTTATCAAGCCTACCATTGCCAATCATCTTGGGTGGCACGAGGCAAGGTCAACTGGGAAGAGACTGTGGCTCCCGGGCACAGCTCAACGCTACGGAATGAGGTTCCGGGGCCTGGAGGCATCTACCGGCCCAGCGAGTTTAACCTCATTCCCTCAACCCTGCTCACATCCTGGAGGGGAGGGGAGGGAAGGGCGAGGAGCACGCAGGGCGAATGAACTTGCTGCCCTTTTTGCGGGGGCAGGAGTTCCGAGCGAGCAGCTCCCAGCGGGCCGGTCGAGGAATAGGAGGCACCTCCTTAAGCTCCAGTCAGCAGCCAGGAAGTGCTGAGTCAGCGGCGGGGCGGATGGGGCATGAACCGCGAACAGGCCCGTTTGAAAGCCTGGCGATCTCTTGTCGACCCCACTCCCCAACACCGTTCCCAAATCTTTTCCTTTCCAAGCAGCTGCCGCAGGAAATACTGCTCTTGGTTCAAAGGTCCACCCCCGCCCCCCGAAAGGCGGCCTTAAAAGGCTAGCGGGGGGACAGCCCAAGAGGAGAGGGATCCAAGGCAACTCTCCTCCCCCTCCCTCTAGCATCTGTATTTCCCCCAGGCTAGCTTTCGGCTGAGTCACGGGCTGAATGCGGAGCAGTCTCTATAGCCTCCTCCCGCTGTCGATCGATTTCCCTCTCCCCACCACCACCCCCAAGGACCCCGGCCGTCTAGCCATGGTGTGGAAAGGCTTTAGGATCCATTAAGCGCCTCTTACAGCTCCCAGCCGAGGTGGCGCAATCATTTGAAACGGGATGGAGCAGCTTTGTGTTATCGTTTATCTACCGCCGGCTACGACTCGTCTCTTCAAAAGCAGCATCTAACCCCTGGAACCTGTTTCCGAATCTTTTGTGCGCGTGCAGAGTGCTTTTGCACCGAAAATGGCCTTAGGCTAAACGCATACGGCAGAAATCTATAATTTCCACGGAAGCAAGGGGATGTCTGTGCCTGCTCTCTATTCATTTCTATATGTATGCCTGAACTGTAAATGTAATAATGAAGGCAAAGGACATTGAAGCCAGCTTGGCTCATAAAAAGGGAGGACACATCAGGGAAACAATATATTTTGTGCAGTAGCATAGTTACTTTTACACAAGTGTGCATGCAAAAGGAAATGTGAGGAGAGAGGTCCTATAGTTGTCAGGTACAGGAAATCAGGAGCCAGGATAGAATTCCAAAGCACTAGTAGTTTATTCCATTTAAAATATACACAAGAAGCGATCTACTAACAGTCAGTGCAAATTGATGCCAAAATAACAGTCCATGGACTTCAAGTAGAGGGGGTCTGGACTTAGTCTCTTATAAGGTATGTGGACTGTACTGATGATGCATTTGACCCAGTCCTCGGGCTCATCCTGGTAATTTCTTACAATAGTGTTCCAAAACCAAACAGTTGACATTCACAAAACAAAAATCCAAATCCTGTTTGAATAAACTGTTAAACAAGAAAACCCTATGAATGGAAACTATGTTATATTATAACATATACCACATGTTGTAAATTTTCCTTTTATTGCAAAAGTAATCCCTGTGTCTGAGTTTTATCACCTCAGGCCGTGATTGTGGAGTATTATTTATGACAACTCCAGGATTTAATCTTTATTAAAATGTGGCCTGGCCTGCAATGGGAAGGAAGCAAGCTGGAAAAAATGCCCATATTAGTTTGCTCAATCAATCAATCAATTGCTTTAGTTTAGCTTGCCATGTGTAAAACAAAAGAAAACATGTTGACTGGGAAGACCAAGAAAATTGCAATGTGTCGTTAAATTGGAATATTGGAATAATAGTACCAAAGCAAGAATAGGTTACTAATGACTCTTCAAGTATATGTGGCTCCTGGCTTCCTCTTTACAGCCCATGAAAATCACCATGAATATAAGGGCTGATCAATGATAATCAAAAGCACAACTATCCATGATTTTGAGATAGAAAAGTTCAAAAGTCCCCAAATACAGGTAGCCCTTGACTTAGTGACTGTTCAAACTTATGATTGATCTGAAAAAGCAGTCATATGAGCCAGATTCAAAGTTTTGACACTCATTTCCTATAATTATATGATCAAATTTCTGGTGCTTGGTAGCATGGCTGCATTTATGGCTGTTTGTAGCATTCCGTGGTCATGTGACTGTTTTGCAATGATTTTGCTGGATGCACCCACAGCAAACCACTGGTTGGCTTCACAACTGCCCTGTTCGCTTCATGACTGCCACAAAAAATGTAAAACTGTCACAATATACAACCTTAATGGGCAAGTTCTATAATGGACATATTTCAAGGACTACTGTAAGTATAGCATAGTTAAGAAAACAGAAAAATGTGATCTTTACTGCTTGTGTGATATAGCCGCATCCACTTTGTGACCCTTTTCCCAATTATTAAAGGCAGCCTTTGGGTGCCAAAAGTTTGCCCCCACTTTATGCTGAAGCCAATTCATTTAGATGAGCTCGCCTAAATGATGGACAAAAGAATTCCACAAGAATATCTAGAACATCTGAATTGTATGTCAATCCCTTTCAGTCTTGCCTGCTCTGAACATCAAATCCCAATTTCAATAAGCAACCAGTGGTCCTCAAAGCTGTATTCCTAGTCCCAAATCATCATTAGTTGTGAAAACTTTTTTTAAAATTTAGCCTGGATATACACAGCTCCATATGTGTACAAATGTTAGTGTATTTATTTATTTATCTATTTACTGAATTAATTTATTTACTGAATTCCCCCATGGCAACTCGAGGCAGCTTACAGAATGTAAAACCATATTTAAAACAATAATACAATAAAAACTAACAAAAAAATCAAATAAATTAATAAAGTACAATAGAACAAAATCTGGAAAAAAATCACACAGGCCCCAACTCCCACCCCATGCCCCGACAACAACAGATTACAGGAGCCATTTGATGAGCTCTATCCTGCTCTGGGTTCCCCAGGCCCGCTGGCAGAACCAGATCTTCAGTGCCTTCTGGAAGAGTATCAGAGAGGGGGCCATTCTAATCTCGGGGGGGATGATGTTCCAGAAAGAGGGAGCCATGGAGAAGGCCCTTCTTCTGGGTCCCACCAGGTGTATCTCCTTCAGGGATACCGCCCCCCATAACATTCCCTGTCTCCCACTCTAATGGGTCAGGTAGATGTGACCAGCAAGAGACATTCCCTCAGATAACCTGATCCCAAGCCATGAAGGGCTTTAAAGGTGACAACCAGCACCTCGAATTGCACCTGGAATCAAATCTGCAACCAATGCAGCTCTCACAGGAGAGGTGAAACATATGCAAACCAGGGTTGCACAAAACCATGTGGGCCGCTGCATTTTGCACCAACTGGAGCTTCCGAATGCTCTTCAAGGGCAGTCCCATGTATTCATATAGCATAGAAAATAGAAAATATATTAAAGCTGAATGAATATTTTAGCTGCTGGGTATTTGCTATACAAGTAATCCTTGACTTAACACCCATATGTTTAGTGACCTTTCGAAGTTACAAAGGCACTGAAAAAAGTGACATGACCCATCCTTACACTAACAACCATCACAGCATTCCCACAATTATATGATCAAAATTAGGGCACTTGGCAACCGGTATGTATTTACAACAGTTGCTGTGTCCGTCCCAAGATCATGTGATCACCATTCGCAACTTTCCCAGCCAGCTTCCGACAAAGTCAATGGGAGAAGATGGATTTGCTTAGCAACCACTTGATTCACTTAACAACTGCAGCAATTCACTTAGCTATGGCAAAAAAGGTTGTAAAATTGGGTTCATTTAACAAGAGCCTTGATTAGCAATGGAAATTATGGTCCAATATGTGATCATAAATTGAGGATTACCTGTTGATACAGAGAATATAAAGAACTGGTTTTTGGGAAAGCTTTTTTATAAGTACACTATAATAATAGTGTTGTACACGGTACAGACTTTATCAATATGTATGAAAGAAAGCCCCATCATTTCAAACAGGAACATAATGAAATCCAATAAGAAATAAAGTCATCTATCAACTTGTGAGTTGAGTGACTGTATTACTTTTGCCTGTTTTAGAATTTAAAAAAAAATTAACCACAGCTTCCAATGTGCCTGTATTCATATAATATACTAACCCCAAAACTTGAGCATGGAATGTTTCTTTACAACACTGTAGTTCCCTGCTGTTTTTCAAACAAGGTTGAAAAATCACCGGATAGAATAGAATAAAAATAGAATAGAAATAGAATAGAATACTTTATTGGCCAAGTGTGATTGGACACACAAGGAATTTGTCTTGGTGTAAATACTCTCAGTATACATAAAGAAAAGATACATTCTTTAAGAATCAAGAATCATAACGTACAACACTTAATGATAGTCATAGGGTACAATCAACAATCAAATCATACTAGGAAACAGTCAATATAAATCATAAGGATACAAGCGACAAAGTTACAGTCCTACAATCACAAGTGGGAGGGGATGGGTGATAAGGAGTGATGAGAAGATTAGCAGTAATAGTAGTGCAGACTTTGTAATAGTTGAACAGTGTTGACAACTCTGTTGTTTAGCAGAGTGATGGCTTTCGAGAAAAAACTGTTCTTGTGTCTAGTTCTGGTGTGCAGTGCTCTATAGCGTCGTTTTGAGGGAAGGAGTTAAAACAGTTTATGTCCAGGGTGTGAGGGGTCTGTAAATATTTTCACAGCCCTCTTTTTGACTTGTGCAGTATACAGGTCCTTGACTGAAGGCAGGTGGGTAGTAATTGTCTTTTCTGCAGTCCTAATTATCCTCTGAAGTCTGTGTCTGTCCTATTGGGTTGCAGAATCATCCATTCTTTGGACAAACATTCACCATTTCCTGCTCAGATTATAAACAGAATGCCTAAAACTATAGTTTTAATTCATTGTTCAATTACATATGCATAATGTGAACATTCTTTAACCAAGTTATTGGCTTATTACAGAACTGTGATAATCTGTAAATCACTTATAGCTTAGGATGTTTTGTGAACTCAGCCACTTCCAATTTACTCAATACAATTAAGCAAACTATGGTTTAGCACAGGGGTCTTCAAACTTGACATCTTTAAGACTTGTGACTTCAACTCCCAGAATTCCTTCTCCAGTCATGTTAGCTCAGGAATTCTGGGAGTTGAAATCCACAAGTCTTAAACTTGCCAAGTTTGAAGACTCCTGTGCTAAACCATAGTTTGCTTCTTGAATAAATTGGAAGTGGCTGAGTTTAGCATGATGTATGAAGGATGAAACCAAATCTAAGACTCACAATGATCTTTAAGGAGAAGGGCAGGGATAATTAAGAAAGGAAAATAAAATATTTGAAGGCAATTCTGTTTGAACTCAGATCAGAAACTAAAAAGCAGAGTATTTACCATGCTGTCTGCTATAAAACACTGAATTAAAATTATTGTTCCTTGTCCAAAGAGCTGAATATAGTTCTCTGTATGGTATAGGCAGTTGTTAATATAAGAAACACCTGCATGAAAATGCAGCTGTCTTTGGGATGGAGAACATTGTGTTCTTTAATTGCCACCCAACAGCCCTGTAGGGCAATTTAGGAATGGAAATTAAGGAGGTGGCTGAAATTATTCAAACTGAATAGTTGCAAATGGCTGCATGTCAGTGTTGTCAAAAACAGGCATCTCCTACTGCAACCCAGCAATGTATACCCATATTAGTGGGCTAGGATAGATGGTGATATAGTAATGGTGATGATAAGGAAGAGGAGGAAGAGATACAAGAAGAAGCTTCTCTTGAGCCTGCTCTTACTCAGCATTACCTCCAAAATCATAGCACTTCCTGGCACTGGAATGGCAGGATGGAGGAGGCTCTGATGCTAAAAGGAGTACTCTCACAGCACCTTACTCTTTCCTTAGGGTTGTCATTTCCACATTTTCCCCTGATCTGACCTTGCTTAACTTGCAAAATCTACATGGCTTCAAGCCGGAGGCTACACAGCTGCAAAGGGTGGAGGAAGGGCCCCGGCAGGGAAGGACATGCTGAGCCAGATAGGGCGTATGAGGCTGGATCAACTCAGTGGGAATTTCTTCCCTCCCTCCCTCCCTCCACAATCCGTCTGGAAAATCTGCATTCATGCTCAGTAACGCTTTCTGTGAGGACTTTTACATCTTACATGTACCTACATGAGTGTGTTTGACATGAATAAGAAAAACAATGTATGTAAGAGCACTGGCTTAGGTTTTCCAATATGGTACAATGTAGTAGTCACCATGAATATGCTAATATATAATAAATTAATACAGAAAAAATGCTGAGAATTCAGCTAATTTTGTCAGCCTAACCACATTTTCTCCAAAAATTATGACCTTCCATCCAGAGAATCCTGATTCACTATTTGAAACCCCTGGCTTACAGAAAGGAACGTTTAACTGTTTTACCCCAAGGGAATATATCTATACAAATGCGGAACATAACAAAATACATACCTGTACTTCACATCACATACCCTCTGATCTACTTTTGTAATCTGGTCACAGCAATTATTAAGAGATGAAAAAGAAACAGAGTCCCTGCCACAATTCTGCTAAGAGACCAATATGTTTTATACCCTCCTCTCCTTGAACTGATTTTCACCCCATTCTATTTTAACACTTTCCCCCCCAAATCGTTTCCTTTTTATTACAATTGTCACTTCTATTCCATCTATTCCATCTTACATGCTAAGTACAAGGTCATGAATTGAATCAATATTAGTTCAGGAGCACTTTCACATGAATATTTTTTTTAAGTTGCGTATCATTTTTTGAAGTTTGATACTCTACAAGTTTGGAACATACAGGCTAAATGTTCTTTGAGCAATTTGCAACTAATTTATACTATGCCTGATAAGTGAGAATATGGGATGTGTGAAGTTTTCTCCATTTTCAGGGCACATGTACCATACAGTTCCAATGACAAATTTTATTTCACTGTTGCAAATGGCTTGTCTTTGACCGAGTCTCCTCCTCTGCCTCACCCCCACTCCCTGTTTACCTGATCTATACAATGAAGACATACAGCTGGGCTGATAGGTAGGAGGGTATCTCTATCCTGTATGAATTACTATAATTTACCCTCAGCACTGGAAGGATGTGCTGCCTTCCCCAAAGATTGGCACATCCTGTACAGATGCCCAGGGAAGGGTTAATTTAATTTGGGCGGCACTCCAAAGCCTGGGAGCTGCTCCCCACACCCCATCCCTGCGTCAGCTCTACTCCACTCCTTTTCCCAGCAGCTGCACTAGACCAAGCCCAGAAAAGGGAGGGAAGCTGGGGGTGTTCTCAGATATCAAGCCCCACACTGGCATCAAGCCTGCCTCCTGCAGAGAAATGATTTGTAAGGCAGAAGAGATCTGGCTGGATCTAAGGAGCTAACCAGACCAGCAGAGAATCATAAGCTATGTTTATTAGACTGAAAATCAGGCGAGATTATGGTGTGTGCATTATTAACAGAAGAGCATTAGCCCAGTGGTTATGTAGGTTGGGTGGATGTTGTGCTACTTTGGTTTGACATGTGACCTAGAGGGCTGCTGAACCCAATGCTCTGCAAGTAGGAAAGTCTCAGGTCCCATGTCCCAGCAGCCAGCTCTGCCTACTCTTTTTCCATCCCTAGCTAGGGTGTGCTTTCCCTTCTCTGACAGGAAGTTCATTGTTGAGGTCTTGGAATCTGCCAGACGATACAGGAAGCAGCTGCTACCATGGTAATGACGTGGGACAGAAGCAAACCTTGCGCCATCATGGGTGTGGGGATATGTCCCAATTCACAGTCTTCTTGCTGTCATGGGAACTGGGATATGTGCTACCAGGCTGTTTTCCTTGATCTCCTCCCATTGCAAGTCTTGACTGCTTCCCTTTGTACTCCACACAGCAGAGGGTGAAGTAAACAAGGTCACCAGGTTCACCACTTGCCTTTACCCATAGTAAAGGTGCACATATCTTGGGCTGTACAACAGCCACAGGCATACTTGCACACAAACCACTTCCCAAAAGACTCAAGGCATAGAATATGTGTGACATAGTGCCCTACAATAAATAAAATCATAATTTTATTTTAATATATAAAATAAGTTCTTCATGGTAAAATAGATAGCCAAAGAGGCAGCCAAAAGATTTCCATTTAAGCATATTGCATAGAGTTTCAATAAGTTGAGCACTAATGGTAGCCTGGGTGTATATGAGTATACATACCCAGGGAGAATTCAGATATCAGTTGCCACACTGCAGAAGGATTAATGTTGAAGTAATACACAATATATTATACTTCTGCCTTTCTCATTCTTTCTGCCTGTGAGATTAAGGAAGTTGTAGGCCAAAACCATCTGGACACCATCATCCTGGGGAAGATTAGTTTTTACCATACCCACAATCCATAACAAGTATACATTTATCACCATATTGCCTGTACAAATAGCACAAACCTATAGAACTTGATTAAAATAATGCATCTGTGTTTATGAAAAACTCACTTCTGGCACTACACATGTGTACTCAATGACAAATTTCCCTAATATAAAGATAAATACTTGTGTGTGAGAGAGAGAGAGAAAGAGAAAGAGAGAGAGAGAGAGAGATTGCATGCTGTGTTGCATTTCCCTCCTTACTGTTATCTGGGCTTGAGTCTTGTGGTGGCTGCGGTCTTGAAAGGAGGGGGTTGCCTCGCCCAGTGTATGAGTCATAGAGAGCAGACTTCCCTTCCCAGCAGGGCCAAGGGCTCAGCCGCTTGCCTGCCGGGAAAAGCTCAGTTTGCTTGCTAGGGTCAAAGCCATGGCTGCTCTGAAGTGGCCAATGGCAAGGGTGGGAAAGAAGTCTCTAGAGAAAACAGATGTTTGCCTAGAAGGTAAGGAGACCATGTACAAATCAATCTTCCAGTTCATACATCATCTTTTCTACAGTCTGAGAGCATAATAGGCTCTTTCCCTATATCTATATTCACCAGTATGCTTCTCCAGCTGATGAAGGCTAAATATCAGATTTTTGGCTCAGAGGAAGTAGCAAATTAGCTAGCCATCATTGCCACAAATATGGCCCTGGAAGTCATCCTAGATCAGGGGTGTGAAACTGGCGGCACATGGGCGGGATACATCACGCACAGGCCACATCTACCCCAACTCCGCAAAGACAAAAAACATCATGATGTTCACGTGATGTCACATAACATGATCTAGTTTGACACCCATGTCCTAGATGTATGCCTAGATCATGCATGATTGGTTGAAGGGATCTTAACTGTTCAAGAGAAAGACCCTCTTCAGGATGTGTGTCATTCTTAACCTACTCCAGGGATATCAAATGGATCAGACATGCAAAAATGCATATTAAAGGAGTATTTCTGTGATTATCTGTTCTGATCTTTCGGGGCAGTCCCACAGAGCTTGCCTGTCCCTATTGACAGTTGGGAAATTCCAATAAGGGACAGAAGCAGAAGTCTAGATTCATTTAATTGGCTACATCAAAGCCGGTCCTCAAAGGGATTCAATAATGTGGCTCCCATTTCTGCTTTACATCAGATCTACCTTTTACTGTTCATGTCCATCCTTCTTAACTGCTACATGCTCTCCTGCCCATAAATATAATTTGGAGTTGTCTGATCTTCTGGACACCACCACCTGCCTGGTTCCTCCCTAGCCTAAGCTGTAATTATCACTTATTAAAGGTCATTAACAAACTGGGAGTTAATGACTAGGTGGGAACAATTTGGCCACAGCATTTGGGGTGTTGGCTTCTTTACCTGCCTGTTTACATCATTGACAAATAGTAGAATACCATCAAAAAGCACAGATAGATGGCCAGTGCTTCCACTAAGATGGATGCAAATAGAACAGACTTCAGTTTCCTTAAATTCTATTAGAATTATGTAGACCTTGGGGAACGGTAGATATTTACTATGAATGAGCATGGAATCAGGTTTTTCCTAATCCTATAACCCTAGAATCACCTCCTATCTGTTGTGTATTAATTAAATATGTTTAACAGCTGGGGAGCAAACCAGAGAATTCTGATTCAATGCCAACTTACTGTTTACCTGATCACTAAAATTCCCAGGTAGTTCTTCCTGGAATTAATCATGTCCTGCTTCAGACTTGGGTGTTATCCTCATACTGTTTGACTGGGTAGTACACTTCATTCTAGACACTGAAGGTAATATATTGTGTAACTAAACATGCCCAGTCCCTAATTCCTAGTGTTACTATCAACCCATTCTATATTTTTACCCCAAAACAGAGAAAATCAGCAACAAAATAATCTTTCCCTGACCTCTCCTTCCCATTCCTAAATATCCTTCCCTTGTCTCCTCTGTTTGCTTTTCTGTGAAATCATCTGTTTTTAACTGTGGGCGGCTACTCCAACCAGGACGTGCCTAGAGCAGAACAGCTGCCCAACAACCGCACGCCAGAGACAGGGTGTGTACGTGCAACAAGAAGCTGGATATATGTGGTACAGAATTTGTGATAGGATACATTGTGCAGAGAATAAATGGGTGTGTGCAGGGATATACAGGATCATGTGAGAGAGGATGATGAAGAGTCCAAATGAGGTATTTGTTGGATTGAATCAAGTGTTGTATGATTTGCTTACATTGTATAAATTTGTGGAGAGCAGAAGCATAGTTCAAGCAAGTGATGTAGAAAGCATTTTAACTGGACAACATACGTGGAAAAATGTGTAAGAATACACTTTTCCATATATGCTGTCCAATTAAAATATGTTCATACTTTACAAGAATATGATATAAAACCCAGCATACTGGAAACTATTACAAAGCATGAGTGTTTACATAGTCCATAAAGAAGTTTTAGATGAAAAGTATAGGTACAATTTTGTTCGAATATATGTGTGTTTGAGGAGGGAACAGTAATATAGTAGTATCTCATGCCAATGTGTAAATTCCCATTCACCCAGTTGCTTGCAATAAGAATCACATATAAGAATCCAGTATTTACTAAAGTTATTTTTTTTCTATGCCACAATTCCATACAATGCCGATACAAAAACTTATGCCACCAGATAATCACATTAATTATCACATTAAACAAGAGGAAAACCTTCTATGCACCAATTCCACCCGCACTTTCTACAATTTTGTAAACAACAAACTAAAAGACTCAAGGTCCATCCCACCCTTGAAAGGACCTAATGGTAAAAACTGCAATGATGACACCATTAAAGCCAACCTCTTTAACACATTCTTTGGGTCAGTATTTGTAAACAGCAATAGATCATGCCCAGTATTTCCTAGTCGAACCACAGACAACTACAATGATCTAATACATATCGATTTTACAGAAGACAGTGTTGAAAAAGCACTACACAATCTAAAACCATCTCTATCTATTGGACCAGACGAAATATGTGCCTACTTCTTAAAAAGGCTATCCACTGCCATAGCCGAACCTCTAAGCATAATCTTTGAAAAATCTTTCAGGACCAGCTCTTTGCCAAAACTATGGTCACAAGCCACGGTCATCCCCATCTTCAAAAAGGAAGACCCCAGCCTAGTTGAAAATTACAGACCAATCTCTTTATGCTGCATCACCTGTAAAGCCATGGAATCAATTATTAACCAATCCATTATCCACCACTTAGAGACAAACAATCTACTCTCTAATAAACAATTTGGTTTCAGAAAAAAACTATCCTGCAATCTGCAACTCTAATCTGCAACTCTTACACTGCAAAAACATATGGACTACACAATTTGATCAGGGCAAAGCAATTGACGCAATCTACATAGACTTCTGTAAAGCCTTTGATTCAGTGGTACATGATAAACTACTCCTAAAACTTAAATCTTACTGTATCTCTGGACACCTGCATAACTGGTTAGAAGCATTCCTGTCAAACAGACAACAAATGGTCAAAATTGGGAGCGTCCTATCAAATTCTGTAGCAGTCAACAGTGGTGTCCCCCAAGGCAGTGTCCTAGACCATCTCTCTTCGTACTCTACATAAATGACCTCTGTGATCATATTAAGAGCAACTGCGTCCTCTTCGCTGACGATGTAAAGCTATTCAACACCACAGACAATACTGCTACCCTTCAAAAAGACCTTGACTATGTATCAGAATGGTCAAACAAATGGCAACTTCAAATCTCAACAAACAAATGCTCTGTCTTACATATTGGCAAAAAAAATCAGAAAATAAAATACAGGCTGAATAGTCAAGACCTTGTTGATGATCCAAACTCTGTCAAGGACCTTGGAGTACTCATCTCTAATGATCTAAGTGCTAGAGTAACTACATAGCCAAAAAAGCATTAAGAGTTGTTAACCTAATCTTATGTAGCTTTTTCTCTGGTAATATTACACTACTAACTAGAGCATACAAAACATTTGCTAGACAAATACTCGAATAATGATCATCAGTCTGGAACCCACTGTATGTATCTGATATTAACACAGTTGAGAAAGTCCAGAAATATTTCACAAGAAGCGTTCTCCACTCCTCTACTCGTTTCAGAATACCTTATGCCACCAGACTTGAAATTCTAAACCTAGAAAACCTAGAACTACGCCACCTTCAGTCCGATCTAAGTATAATATATAAAATCATACAATGCAATGTCCTACTTTCAATGAATACTTCAGCTTCAACCATAACAATACAAGAGCAAACAATAGATACAAACTCAAGATTAATCGCACCAAACTTGATTGCAGGAAATACGACTTCATCAATAGAGT
Organism: Bungarus multicinctus; assembly: GCA_023653725.1. Classification (NCBI taxonomy): domain Eukaryota; kingdom Metazoa; phylum Chordata; class Lepidosauria; order Squamata; family Elapidae; genus Bungarus; species Bungarus multicinctus. The sequence goes on from CM042834.1 coordinate 106,124,331, forward strand.
GATCAATGTCTGGAATACTCTACCTGACCCTGTGGTTTCTTCCCCAAACCTCAAAAACTTTAACCTTAGACTTTCTACTATTGACCTCACCCCTTTCTTAAGAGGTTTGTAGGGCACGTGCGTAAGCGCACCAATGTGCCTACCGTCCCTGTCCTATTGTTTCTTTTATTTTTCTTATATGTATCCATGTATCATAACTATGTTTTTACTTATACTTATTATATTATAAGCAAATGACAAACCAAATTTAAAAAAATCATCTACATCAAGTAACAAATGGGTTCATAACACAAACCTTATAGAATAATATCATTCTAGTATTGTTTGAAAAGTTGAATAGATTGCCTTGCATCAGAAATGCCATTCAGTTTCACTCCTCTGTATATAGGAAGAGACTGCCAGAAAACCCAATTTTAAACACTCTATCTCTACCTTGTTTCAAGGCAGATTTCCTTATCAACAAAAAGTCCTAAAGGTGACAAAGGGAGTCTTAATAGTAATATATTCAGCATGGTTAGACAAAAGAAATTAGATCATCAGCTTTAAAAGATGCCATATTAGAAAGGCCAGCTTTTAAAGGCTGATCCTTAAAAACCATATTGGTCAGATAACAATCCTACTAAGAATTAAGGTTATCATCAAAGCTGATTTGACTATCAAGGAAGAGAAGTCAAAAATTGATTCAACAACTGCTATGAAGAAATATATACCTGATAATTTATGGTACTTTTCTTGATTATTAAGCTTCACATACACATTATGTGTCACAGATGGAAGTTTTAAAGAATACTAACTATAAGGCTGCCTAATGTTAATGACTGAAGTGGAAATTCAATCAGGAATCCTCTATGCCAGGGGTGTCAAACTCACATTGTCACAGCGTCGTCCCATGACGTATCGCAACTTTTCTCTTCGCTAAACTGGGCATGGCCATGTCCAGCGCATGACACATCTGGCTGCAAGTTTGACAGCCCTGCTTTATGCTGTATTCCTATGTTGCCTTCCAGATGAATAGGTACTGCAATTCCCAGAATTCTCAGCCAATCTAGCCAAAGCAATTCATTACACTATCTAGGAATTATGGGATTTCTAATCCCAACAGGGTAATCAGATTAATCACAGCTGATCTGGAGTACGTGGCTTATTAGAAAAATTAAAAATATCATCAGTATAATAAATAACTGTTCAGCATAATCTGCAAAACAGAGATGGAGTAATAGGGATAACAGTGATGGCAATGACAGAAAATGACCCCATAATCAGTAAAAACACATAAAGAACATACTTCTTTTTTATGTACACATCATTTGGAACAAATTTGAAAAACTAATATATGGGTTAATACTAGACAGTCCTAGGAAGGGAAGCTGAGAGCAGACAGTGTCTGAGTTGCTCCTGAGTCACAGAGGCCAATAACACGTTTCCACCTAAGGTAGCCAAAATAACCCAGCTGGGAACTTTCCCACATGGAGTTTGTTTTCCATCTCAGTGGTTACAAGAAGCAGAGGACATGAGAAAATAAAACACATTGCTCTCTAGTGGGATATATATTTGCCAAAAGCTGCTAAGTAGTTAGCGTGGCACAACAGAGAGTGGGTTGGGCTTAAAGGCAAAAAATAAAGATTCTAATCGCTATTCTGAAAGATGATGGGCCATTGTCGAAAAGCTACTACCATTAGCTTCACCTATGTAACAGAGTGTTTGAGACTAAACATATTTTTGCATACCTTGAAATCTTTCCCTAACTGGGGGTCAACAAAATATTTTGAGACCACAATCCTCAGAATTCCTAGAGATACCAAAAACATCTGGTTGAAATCTTCTCAGGAATTATAAAAAGAAAGATTCTACATACATGTCATAAAGAAATATATAACTCACTCAAAATTATGGGCTTCTCTGGTTTAAGAAAGTTCTTTTAAAAGTACCAAATTTAACAGAAACCTAATAAGATTAAAGTTGATGTCTGCCATGCTTTTTATTACTTAAATTATAAGATTTTTAGGTGTCTAGACATGTCAGTTCTATGACTTTGAGAGCCAGTTCAGTGTAGTGGTTATGGTACTGGCCTAGAAACCAGGAGATTCTGAAGTGATGCCTCCCTTAGGCATGAAAGCTGGTTGGGTGAGGTTGGGCCAGTCATTCTCTCTCAACCCAACCCACCTTACATGATTTATGTTGTGGGGAAAAATAGAAGCAAGGAGTATTAGATACTGTATGTTCACCGCATTGAATTATACATAAACAGATGGGATGAAAATATAATAATAATGATGTCAACATATATCTAATTATGTTCAATAAGATATTTTGCTAAGTAAATATCTATCACTGCACCCCTAAATATTCCACTTCTGTGGATTGGAGCTAAAAACTATGAAAGAGAACTTCTACAACAGAATGATATTGTTGGAAGAGTGTGACTTTGGAAATCTAAAACAAACATAAAAATCACAGAACTGGGTGGGGGCTAAGGAACAGAATGAGATGAAGGTAGAGGTTCACATATCGTGCTAAGGCATAGTTTAGGTATTTCATATTTGGTTGGGTTCACATGGTTTACAAAAAGATGGTTTACAAGTCGCAATGCCTGTGGTCACATACCATCGTTAAGGCCCTTTGTTCTTAGTTGCTGCCCTGACTTCCAACTACTACAGTAATGTGTAACAATTCCAAGTTGTTTACAGTCGTTGAGGCTGTCTTTAATAGTTTCAGCATAAGAGATAAAATATTAAGATAATATCAGTGTAGTTAACTACTCACTTAAGGTTCTTGTGAGCCTGGGGGGGGAGGGTGAAATAAATGTAATGTGTGAGCTAGAGCAGTGGTCGCCAACCAGTGGTCCATGAGAAAATTTTGGTGGTCTGCAGAGAAATGTCACCCCCAAAGCAATTAATCCAGGCTGTTTGGGAACACAACATTGCACCACCCACATGTCCCGCGGGAACACAAGGCTTATGTTGCTTGCATTGCGAACAACATGAGGTAGTGAGGGGGAAAGGGCAGAGGGGGGGAACTTGCCCCACGCACCAGGCCTGGCCACCGGTCTGCTTTTTTCCGCTTCTTTCTTCTTCTGATTTTGGCTGCATGCAAGGAAAGCAGAAAAAATCTTTCTTTCTCTCCCCCAAACTCTGCCAGAAATGAGTCTTTGGGACCCTGCAAGGCATCCTGCTCCAAGAGGCTGTGCCATTCTGGTGGAGTTTGAGGGAGAGAAAGACAGACTTCAACTGCTTCTGCTGCTTTCTTTGCACGAAGCCAAAAGTCTCTCTCTCTCTCTCCCCCACCCTGAGAACGAAGCTGGAAATGGTATCCTGCAATCCCAAATAAAGAATGATCGATTGGTAGGAAAATGGGGTGGGGAATTTTCTTGCAGACTTTTTTTGGGATTTTCCCAGGGTCTCTGGTCCGCAGGATTTAAAATTATGAGTTTGGTGGTCCTTGAAGTCCAAAAGGTTGGCGACCCCTGGATTAGAAGTAAATTTGTACAACTTCAAAATCACCACTGAAAAATACAACATTTGTGTGTGTGTGTGTGTGTGTGTGTGTACACACATACACACTAAGAGGACGCAATGGCTCAGTGGCTAAGACAATGAGTTTATCGATCAGAAAGGTCGGTAGTTTGGTGGTTCGAATCCCTAGTGCCACGTCACGAAGCAAGCTCCCATTCCTTGTCCTAGCTTCTGCCAACCTGGAAGTTTGAAAGCATGTAAAATTGCAAGTAGAAAAATAGGGACCACTTTGGTGGGAAGGGAACAGCGTTCCGTGCACCTTTGACATTTAGCCATGCCGGCCACATGACCATGGAGACGTCTTTGGACGTGCTGGCTCTTCTTTGGCTTTGCAACGGAGATGAACACACTGCCCCCTAGAGCCGAGAACGACTAGCACGGATGTGCGAGGGGAACTTTTACCTTTACCTAAACATACATACATATCCCCACCACAGCAACCCTGTGAGGTGGGCTGGGCTGAGAGAGAGAGACTGGCCCAAAGGCACCCAGTTTACGCCACTTATTTTGAGAAAACCTCCCTCCCTCCCCTTCTTTAAGCGTCTTCTGCCTCCTTTCCAGCCATGAAGTCCAAGTTCTCCACGGTGGCCAGCGTACATGTCTACAGCATCCAGAAAGCCCAGTTCAGGGACAGCATCCCCCTCTTCAACACCGACTACGACATCCTCAAGGTGAATCTCAAGAACTGCAGCAAATGAGTGGACTCATGGCAAGGTAACCGTCATTGTCATGGCGGCTGCTCCGCTGAGCTACACATTGCAAGCTGCCAACCTGACATCAGTAACAGAGGGGGAGGGAAGCAGTGGGGCTGGGAAGGCAGGGAGGGATCTTACAGGAATCGAACCCAAGACGGGAATGCATCCCACGGGAAGCATTAGCCGTCAGCGAGCGCATGAAGAGACAGCTTTTAAACCATTTGTTAAGATCTTGTCTGATAACCAGGGGGGATTGTCCGGGACCAAATGGAAAATTAACTATATTTTGCATGCAGAAATCTCTGAGCCAGCTTTGCCTCTTCTGTAACCACTTTGGCTTTACTAAAGTACAGGTAGTCCTTGACTTACGATCACAATTTTCCGTTGCTAAGTGAAACATGTTTTAATTGGATTTTGCCCCATTTTACGACCTTTCTGCCAGAGTGGTTAAACGCATCACAGCAGTTGTAAGTAACACGGCTGTTAAATGAATCTGGCTTCCCCCATTGACTTTGCTTGTCAGAAGGTTGCAAAAGGGGATCATGTGACCCCGGGACACTGCGACCGTCGTAAATATGAGTCAGTTGCCAAGTGTCTGAATTTGGATCACATGATCTTGGGGATGCTGCAATGGTTGTAAGTGTGAAAAAACGGTCTTAAGTCACTTTTTTCAGTACTGTTGTAACTTTGAACGGTCACTAAATGAACTGTTGTAAGTCGAGGACCACCTTTTGGCTAATCATGGGCCAGGAGTCTTCCTTTCCTAATTGACCCAAGTTGGGACAGTCAACAAACAGATCTGAACGAGCCAGGTGAGACTTTGCTGAACGCTGAAATTGTTTCCAGATCCTTGACAATTTTACTTAACAATTTCCTCACTCAACAACATACATTTTGGGGCTCAACTGTGGTCGTAAGTTGAGGACTGCCTGTATTTAGTTCCGCTGCTAACTTTTATTTGCCTTTATCAAATGAAACACTAGTTGGGACACTGAAGTCATCACTCAAGTCAAAATCAAATTCCCTCTCAGAGCAACACAAAAGCGAGGCATGCTGCTACCCCCTAGTGGGGACTTTCCTACCTGAATCTATCCAACTCCCGCTTCTCCTTTCCACAGACTTCATTCCTCGGCATTTTAACGTATCCCGTGGCGAATCGGTTTATTGCTAACGCGTTACCGGTGCAGAGCGCCTGGGGGAATCTGTTGAGGAGTTTGATGAGAAGGCTAGGCGGCCAACACACTGACATCCACAACAACCCTTACCAGTGGTTTTCCGTACTACGGGAACATACGTGAGACAAAATACTCTACCTGACTCTGTGGTTTCTTCCCCAAACCCCAAAAACTTTAATCTTAGACTGTCTACTATTGACCTCAATCCTTTCCTAAGAGGTCTGTAGGGGGCGTGCATAAGCGCACCAACGTGCCTACCATCCCTATCCTATTTTTTTTTCTTATTTTTCTTATGTGTATCCATGTATTCATAACTATGTTTTTACTTATACCTATTATCTTGTAAGCAATTGACAAAAATAAATAAATAAATAAAAATAAAAAATAAAATATGCCCCTGAGCATGTATAGAGTGTATCTCTTACTACACACCCGCAAGGATGCCTCTCCCATAGGAGGCCGCGAGCGCGCGCGCGCGCAACCCCCCCCGCCCCGCCTTCTTACGCTTAAAAAAGGACACCGAAACAAACCCCGCCTCCAAGCGCCTTCCTTCTTCGCCGACTGGAATAACAATTTCCTAGACTCCTAGAGCGTCTCCAGAGGAGGTTTTCTTTTTTTCCTTCAGTTTCCTACCCCCCCGCCGCCGCCTTAATTGCACGCCGGTGACGTCAGGACGGGGCGCGAGGGCCGCTCTAGGAGGCGTGGCTCTTGGAAGAGTTCCTGCGAGCGGCGGAGCCATGGGCGAGATGGGCCCCGGCGAGCGATGCGGGGCGCTTCTCACTTGGGTAAGCCGCCGATGGGGTGCGGGAGGAGGCGGGCTCCCAAGGCAGGGTGCTGCTTTCGCTGTATTTCTCGCGCCGTCTCCCGCAGCGCTCCCTCGCTCACGCGGCGTTTTCCTCCAACGCCGGAGCCGCCCGCCGCCTTTGCAAGCGGTTTCAACAGGTGTCCTTTTCCTGGGTCTGCCCCGCGTTCAGCTTTTGCCCCTGGAACTGCCCCAAGAGGGAAAAGGTGGCGGTGGCCGTTCCTAAATGTTCCATTCAGAAGGCACCTGCTGCTCTCACCTTTGCATCTGCGGCGGTTTCCTGCGCCCACTTGGCAATTGCTGGCCTGCTTCGGTCATAAAATAGGGAGAGGGGAATAATCTATGTCGGGCTGGGCGGACTTCCTAAATCCACCTGTTTTGGAGATGGCAAAACGAGCGTGCGTGAGGAGGGAGCAATGCTGGCTTGGACGTGCAGATGCTTGTATAGACCTCCTGCCGCAGAAGTTTCAACCTTCTTGTTGACAACACCAAACAGCTCTTGAAGGTCTCTCGAAGCCACTAGGCTTCATGTAAGCATCGATCGCGCTTTTTTTGTAGCCTTTGCTTGGTTCAGATGGACATTTTATACAGTAGTCACTTTTCCTCTCTCTGTGGTTAGTTGGTTTTTTCTCTTTGCCCACCTTTTTAAACTCTGAATATCTGGCCTTTTCAGGATTCTTGGTTTTTTCTTACACACCATGTCCCACTTGCTTTTCTGTGAGGAGGATGGATAGCAACTGTCCCTTAAAAGCCAACAGTAATATATGTGCTGCTAAACCATGCATAGCTCTGTATAACACAAAAGACATCTATTTAAACCTGCTTAAATATTCAAGGTCAGATCTAGTGGAATTGAACTCCTGGTTAGACATACCTGTGTGTTTTTCTTAACTATGTTGTAGGGAAGCGCTTTGCCACTGCTTCCTTTTCAGGATGTATTTTTAAACTGGCCTGTAACATTCCTTGATTATGAGTCTACAGAAGATTGGCCAGATACTGCCACCTACTGAGACTTGCACAATAAAGGCTTAAACAACATGTCATGGGGTCAGATTACCAGGTGAATCCATGTTCTGTTAAAGAGCTGATATCTGAGATTACTAGGGGAAGGCTTGTTGGCTGTACTATAACCTGCAGACTGTCACCTGGTACTGACAAGCTTCAGTGACAGGCTTGGCTTGTAATGATGCTCAGGTGCTTCACTGTCCCCATGTGTTCAGACAAGATCCAACTGCAATGTGCTTTGTATTCCTATTAAAATCTTAAGTTACAAATTTTTATTAGTTGATCAAAATATAAAATATAGAAATATAAAGAAAAAAGAATAATGGGGAGAAGAAAGGAATATGGAAAATGTCTAGGATAAAAGGGAAAAGAAAAACAAAAGCATTGACTTCCAACTCTTTGGCACAGTAGAATAAGGTAATAACATACAACTTCAACTTTTTATAGTTACATAATTATATATTCTAGCCATTTCTATAATAGCAAACTTATGTAATCAGCAAAACCCAAAATCAGAGTTTATTTTTTTCCACCTAAAGCACAAAGTCCAGAAGCGGTTTCAAAATAGAGTGTTCCTATTCTGTCCTTTTCCTCAGGCTTCTTTTGGTTTGATATTATAGAGGATTACAATTATTTTTGTTCTAAATGATCACTTAAATTTTATAATTTGTTATATTGTTTCTGATTGCTATGTTATATAATTTAATGCTCCATTTTGTTTTTAATTGTGCACTGGTTCAAGAATTTTTTTGTTCTAGCAAGCAAAATATGTTAGTGAAATACATATAGAACTGTCATCTGTCAAGGTAACAGACTGCATCATTGCTCAAAGGCAAATTAAGTTTTAACGATACTTTTTTAAAAACTGAGATTAATCTTACTATCTACCAAGAGGGAAAGTTTATATGATTAAAAATATTTTTATAACTTTAATAGTTTGTGAGGGAAGATTTTGTTTTTGATTTTTAATGTTATAGATTAGGCAAGCAAAAGTTATAATGAAATGATGAATGTCTTTAGAGTAGAAATTTTTCTTTTTAATCTTTTCAATATAAAAAAGTTTTTTTAACATAAAAATAATGGTTTCATATACATCTAAAAATTATAACCATTGTCAATTAATGATTTTTATTTATCACATTTATACATTGTTGCAATCCCAAAGACTTCTCAGCAGTTTACAGGAATAAAAGATACAATTATAACTTAAACATCCACAATTGGAATAAATTTAAAATAGAAAATACAGAAATAGGTAATAAAACCCAAATGAACCTGTATTTTTCATGATATCCAGTGGTGAGATAAGTTACAAATCAATATATTTTAAATTTTAAGCTTATACTTTTTAAAATACATTTTCACTTTGTATATTGCCCATGTGCTCCTGTCTAGATCTAGTAGCAGGATTGTTCTCCACATTCATTTTATTTTCTATCATTAAATACATGTCTCACCTATAGTTAATCAGTTTTTGTCACCCATTGAGGTAATTGCCTCTCCTCATTTGCTACATTTTATCGCATCTGAATAGCCCAAAACCAGGCATGTTGTGATTGCTGGAAATGTAGCTTTTGTCAATATAGGGAACATGCACATACCTTTTATAGTAAGATGCTAATCTCTTAGGGATTGAGGACAAGCAAAGAAATTATATTGAGTGACAAGACAGCACTCTAATAACCTTTTGTTAACTCCTGTAAAGAGCAGAGGAAATGCCTCTGAGGAACAGGAGGAAAAGTCACTACCTCAGCAATGGTCAAATAAAAGGGCCTGAAGTCTGGCCAAGAAATTAACATGAATAAACATCTTCCAACGAAGTCCCTCCCTAGTCCACAAGAAAATAAAGGAAGGGAGGAAGCCATTCAGATCTGCAAGGTTTGTTACTACAACTTTATGATATAAATAGTATTGACCTACATGGTTTTGGTTTTCTATCCTGATCTTTCTGGAAATGCTTTTAATTTTACTGGGTATAATACTGTATAGCTAAATTTTGTTTGAGCACTCTCACATGCTCACTGGAATCCCTCCAAGCAACTAATCAAGAAGCTTCTGGACTGATCTAGTTTCAAACTGGGTCACCTCACTGCTCTTTCCATGTACAAAGCCAGATTCCTTAGATTGCTTTGTTCTTTGTTTGGTTGCTTATTCTGTGTACAGTGCTGCTTTTTTCCCCCTATCAGGTCTTGTCAGGCATAATTCTGTTGTAGTGTTATGAATTCTAACTCCTACAATTGTCCAATGCGTCTAACATTAGTCCTGGCTACAGTCGTTAGGCCTGGGCCTCACACTTCTGTCCTCTTTTCTGCTGCCTCTGCTTCAACTCCCCCATCTGTATATCTACCCCTCATCTTTGCCTCTTGGCCATCCTGCACTCTTCCAGTCCTCCTCTTGACGATGTGTACCCAGCCTGGCATTTCATAAGGTAACTGCTGGCCTTGCAAGACCTTCCCCAGGGCAGCAGGGGCAGCTGAGGGCAGAAGAGTCAAAAGGGCAGATGTGGGAGAGAGATAGGCGGTAGAATGAGAGTGGCGGGGGGAGCTGCCAAGTGCCAGAATTTTGCTCATGTAACCATGGGGACTCTTTAATGGCCATAACTTTGAAGACTGGTCATAAATACTGCTTGTTCATTGTCATTGTAACTTCAAACAATTGCTGAATGACTGTTCCTTGGCAAGATCGGTACTAAAATTCGCTAAAGCTGTTTTCTGTCTTGACTTTTGATTTCCCGCTGGCTTTCCCATTGAATTTCTTTGTAGAAACCTGGCAGGGAACATTGGAAATGGCTCACATGACCATGGCTGACCATGGCAGTGCAGTGGCATGGCAGTACTGAAACAGCCACAACTTTGTCAAATGGATGCATTATTTAAGTTAGTTCATTTAATAGTTTTGTTGCCCTAGGATGCATTGTTTTGCCTAGTTGAAGGTTATAAGCAATCAAACAGACATGAGAGTTTTAGTAGTACAATGGTATCTCTACTTACGAAATTAATTCGTTCCGGAAGCCGTTTCGTAACCTGAAAATTTCATAAGTAGAGACACATTTTACCTGTAAATGCCCTAATCCGTTCCAAGCCCCCGAAATTCAGACAGTAATTCTTCGTTATTACTTCGTGCTTTGCTGGATTGCTAGCGTGAGACTGAGAACACGGCGTGGTGCGTATACAAAGATCCCTCCTAGCCAATGGGATGCCAGGAAGATAACCAATGGCAGAGCAGCTCGGACGCGCCATTTTCCAACAAAGCCTTTCGTATCTTGAAACATATTCGTAAGTAGAGACGATATTTTCTCGAAGACGTGCTTCGTAACCTGAAACTTTCGTAACTAGAGCCTTTCGTAAGTAGAGGCACCACTGTATTACTAAAACATTTACATATTATTAGAAGTATACATTGTGAAATAAGCTTACAATATTATTTTATCTTAAAATATCTTATATTGCCATATTTCAAGGTTAAGTATGTTGTGTGCATAAAATTTCAAGATACCGTTTTGCTGGCTATGCAGCTTCCCACTCTTTTCAGAATGGCTGTCCAACATGATTGCCTTGTTATCTTTGTTATCTTTAATAAGCAGTACAGTAGTTGCAAACCTTGATCATCTTGTGCAGATATCATTTTTTTTACCTTGTTATGCATCATTATCTAAAATGCCAGCTGTGTGGTAAGGAAGGGCAGCTTTTTCTCCCACTGCAATAATGGGAAACAAGAGGCTGCATTTGCCAAACGTCTTTTTTTTATAAATGCATTAAAGGAACAGAATTTATCTTCTATAAAAATCTGGCAAATCAAAAGCTGTTGGAAGTTTCCTACTTATAAGAAATAATATTTTTATGTGAAACCCACGTAGTAATTAGTTGCAAAATTACTAGTACTTCTGCCACATTAAGACTGGAATGGTCACCCACATAGTGTTTACATCAAGAATAAGCCATATTTTGTATGAGAAGACTGAAAGTGATTGTCATATTATTAGTGAAAGAAAAAGCAGCTGTCCACATCCTGTTACATTATTAGCAAGATTCATCGGGAGCTCTCAACAGTAAACTATTAGTTTCAGCTAACAAATCTAGATACCCTACTCCTAAGGGGACCTCATGCAGTCTGATATCAAAGGCTTAAACCAGGGGTATCAAACTGGCAGCCTGTGGGCCGGAGGTGTCACATGCAGACCACCGCCCACCCCAGCTCCACAAATGGGAAAAACGTCACAAAACGTCATGTGACGGCAACATGATGCAGCAAGTTTGACACCCGTGGCTTAGACTGTAAAATCTACAGGGCATAGACAATGCCATTTGATCTAGTGGTTAAGGCACCAGGCTGGAATCCAGGAGATTGTGAATTCTGGTCCTTCCTTAGGCATGACAGTCATCTGGGTGCCTTTGAGCTAGTCACTCGTTTTTTTTAAAATATTTTATTTACAAAAAATATATATAAGAAACTCAAACATACAATTATACAGAAATAAAAAAATGTATAATCAGAACAATAAACATATTTCTATTGCATTTGATAATTGATTGGATATTTCATAGTAGACAATAATAATTGGCAAGTATTCCTTGTCTCTTGTAGATTACATATTAATTAATAAATAACACATGTTATTCTACTATTCCTATTGGATTATAACTGTATTATTTAATCAGTGAATCCTTCATAATGTTTATATAATAGAAGAGAAGCTCGAGACCGCTATTATTATACATTCAATATATATAGCTGTATACAATATATTTCTTAGGTTCATTTATTCTATACGTTCTTTTTCTTATGTTCTACCCAGCTGTACCATTTATCCAAGCCAGGTAGTATTCTGAGTTTCCCCATTTAAGCATGAGCCTCTCCATTTCGGCACACTCATAGCTTTTTTGAATAATAATGTGTTTCAGTGGTACACTAGGCCTTTTCCAATATTGTGCTAAAGAAATTCGCACTGCTGTTAATAAGTGGATGATCAGGTATGTCATTTTAGGAAAGTAGTCCCCTTTAATCATTCCCAGGAGGAACAGTTCTGGTTTCCACTCCAATCTGCATTCCATAATTTTTTTCTATCCATATTCTTATCCTTGTCCAATATTTCTTAATCTCAGGGCATGTCCACCAAAGATGAAAATAAGTACTTAATTTCTCTTTACATTTCCAACAGTTTGGATTTGCTGTTTGATATATTTTAGCTAATCTAGAGGGTGCCAGATGCCATCTGTATATCATTTTATATAAGTTTTCCTTGTATGATATTGATTTTGTTAATGTAAGATTCCTTTGCCAGTTTCTTCCCAGTCGTCCAAATCTATATTATAACCGAATTTTTTTGCCCAGGCTAGCATTGGTCCTTTCACAATTTCCTTAGCCAATTCGTATTCTAATAGGTAATTATATAATTTAGATATCATATTCTTCTCCGGACCCAGGAGTATTTTATCTAATTGTGTATTTTTTATTTCAAATCCATATTCTTTTACATTCTTATTGTATCTCATTTTTATTTGAAAGTAGGACCAATTGTCAATAGTTATTTCTTGGGTTTCTAATTCCTGAACCGATTTAAGTTTTCCCTCATTGTCTAGAATTTGGTGGTATTTGAGCTTTTTACTAATATCCATCGTGTTAGGATGGAACATCGCCTCCATTGTTGAAAACCACCTCGGAATTTTAGTGTAGTGATTCCTTCTGATATCTGTCCAGATTTTAATCAGAGATGTATGTAAAGTGTGTGTGGAAAAAAATAAATGATTTTTATTATTTGGGTTCCACAAAAATGTGTGCCATCCTATCTGTAAATCATGGTCCTCAAGTGTTAAGATTCTTTTGTTTCTCAATTCAATCCAATACTAATGCCGTCGCTTTGTAATAGGTCTCCCAGGAAGGGAGTCCAAAGCCATCCCTGCTTTTATTGTCTTGTAGATAGATTTTTTTTTATCCTCGTTTTTTCCCCTGCCCAAATAAATTTCATAATAATTTTATCCAATTATTTTTAAAAAATTATCTAATATCGGAATTGTTCGAAATATAAGATTTTGGATAGGACATTCATCTTAATCGTTGCTATTCTGCCTAATAGTGAAATTTGCACTTTATTCCAGTTTTCCAAATCCTTTCCAATTTGTTGTAATAATTTGGTATAGTTGTCCTCCCTCAAAAATTAATTTTCTAGGTCTTAACCAAATGCCTAGATATTTAATCTTGTTCACAATTTGTAATCCCATCATTTCCTCTAGTTTCTTTTGTTTACTGTTTGTTATGTTTTAAACTAGCATTTTGGTCTTTTCCTTATTAATTTTTAATTCTGCCAATTTGCCTAATTTATCTATTCCATTTAATAATATTGGTCCCGAATCTATTGGATCTTCTATGGCAAATACCATGTCATCAGCGAAAGCTTGTAATTTATACTCCTGACTTTTAATTTTTGTTCCCTTAATTTCTTTGTTCGATCTAATTCTGTCCAGTAATGTTTCTAGGATTGTTATAAAAAGCAGGGGTAGTCACTCGTTTTCAGCCCATAATGACAGGTTTAGTGACAAACCAGTTGTGAGTTTCTATGGCAGGCAATAGATCAACACTCAGTAGATCTGAAAAAAATCAGAACTCTAGAGTTGCAGGAAAATATTATTGGGGGGGAAGGATTTCAATGAAAGATACTTTTGTTGAGACATTACACCACGGGTGTCAAACTCAATTTCATTGAGGGACGCATCAGGGTTGTGTTTGATCTCATGGGTGGTGTGGGCGTGGCCAACTTGACATCACTCATCTTGGGAGCATCTGTGGTGGCCCAAACACTCTGCCAGTGAAAAGGGGCCCCTGAGTTCCGTTTTTGGCTGCAATGGCCTCTTGCCACTCTTTGCCAGTGAAAACGGAATTCACAGCCAACATGAGCTCTGTTTTCACTGGCAGAAGGCGCCAGGAGGCCATTTCAGCTGAAAATGGATCCTGGGAGGGACCGTGGTCCTTTGCTGTTTCTAGGGCGGCTTCACGGACCAGATCTAAGCACCCCACAGGCAGGATCCTGCCCAGAGCCTTGAGTTTGACACTCCTGCATTACACCATATAATGCCATGTATGTCTTATCAATTTAATTTTTAATATGGGCCATGGTAAGATGCCAGGCTTGCAGCCTGCTGAGGCAGTTCGATTCCCATGAGCAAAGAAAAGAAAGGAGCCTCTCCCGAATGCCTACCGGCATTCTGCTCTCCCAGGGGTAACACCGCCCCAAAAAATTTCTTTCACAGAGACAGCTAACCACCTCCGTGATCCCTGGCTAACACGTACCATACGCTAAATAAATAATTTTTTAATACAGTATGTGGCAAAGATTGCTAAATTGACCATTTTGATCAAAGAAAAGAATATAAGTACTTTTGTTACTGCATGGCTACTGCTTCTGGACTTGTGGTTGAGATGGAAAAAAATGAAACTTTGATTTTGGATTAGATTAATTTTACTAATTAAATTGATTTGTCGGTACAGAAATGGCTAGTTTATAATATGGAAAAGTAAAAAATCGAGTTTCTATTTTAATGCCTTATTCTACTGCAGGGGTATCAAACTCATGTCACGGTGACATCACATGACATATCGGGACTTTTTCCCCCTTCACTAAACCAGGCATGGGTGTGGCCAGTGTGTGATGCATCAGGCCCATGGGCCGGGAGTTTGACAGCCCTGTTCTACTGCAACCGAGTCAAATCAGCCCTTTCCCCCACCTTTTCTCCCTCCCCTCCTCACTTTTCTTTCCCCTTCTCCTCAATGTGTCTTACTATTTGCTTTTGTATTTTGTATTTTATTCTATAATCTAATAAAAAAATTTAAACTCCAATAAAAAATTAATGCAATATGCAAAATATTGAAAAATGCAACCTATATGAGCAAAGCAATCTTGGAATCATTCATAATTTTTAAAAGTGGGAAGGAATTCTGAAAGCAAAATGTGTAAGAAACACTGATACAGTCTAAATAAGGTGAAATATTGAAAAAGGGGAGATATATAAAACTGATATGCTGGGATGTGGGAATACTTGCATTTTAACTCATTGCATAATGGGATACTATTGTCTTGCTGCCCGTTAATCTATAAGCATAGATTTTAAGTTCTGTAAAGAGAAAATGTAAAAATTTTATATTGGTCTTAAGCAGATCATTGGTCCTAAGTACATCTATTTTTCCATAGCAGTTTTCTCCAACCAGACTATGTTTGCTGTCCTAGCCTGAGAATTCCTGTCACTGAAGTACACACATCTGAAAAGCACACAGATGGGGAAAGGATGCTGCATACAATTTTACTTGATCAAAAGTAACATTCTATGTAATAACAGAGTTCTTTCCTTTTGTATCTCCTTATAAAATGGAAATTATGAGAAAGTGATAAAATATTTTCTATTGTCACCATATCTAATAGAATCAAGTTGGGTAACTTGAGGATGATGTATAATCCAAGTTTGGTTTCTGTTTCATAATAATCCAGGCCTGTCAAACTGGCATCCACAGGCGGTTGTGTCATGCACAGGCCACGCATACCTCAGCTCTGCAAAGGCAAAAACTGTCATGATACGTCACGTGACTTGACTGAATTTGACACTCATGGAATAGACTATCCCTTTTCTAAATAGAGGAAATTGCCTTTTGTCTGTACTTAACAAGTGATTTTATATTTTCCAGATGCAAACTTTCCATGTTCCATCACCATGTATCAAGATGGAAGATTTGACCAGTGGAGTCACAATTGCCCAGGTGCTACACAAGATGTGAGTTTCATGAAGAACCTAGTGGAAGAGGGGAGTGTCTTAAAGCGATTCTCACAAAACCAATGATGGGGAAGTTTAACAGAAAACCCTCAACTAGCCCCTCAATGTCTGTTCTCTGTTCCTATGTCTTGCAAACTGCTAACGTGAAAGCACTCAATGAGAGCTCTGAATGCCAATATCAAAATACTTTATTTTGATTATTGACTAGACTTAAGAAACATAGATAAAGGTTTCCCTGTCCAATCATGTCCAACTCTAGGGGGCGGTGCTCATCTCCATTTCTTAACTGAGGGAGCCAGCGTTGTCTGAAAACACTGCTGTGATCATGTGGCCAACATGACTATATGCTGAAGTGCACAGTGTATATAATATAGAAATAAAATATGATAAAAGATAAAATGAAATAAAAAGATAAATTGAACATGGCTAGTAAGGTAAAGTTTTCTTAATAAAGATAAATCAATTTAAACCCTGATATTTTTAACTCATTTCAGTGGGGGGAAAAGCCTTTGTAAATATAGCTAGAAATAGATAAACCAGATTAACAGATTATTTACTAAATTTGTAAACAATAGCAGATCTGTTAGAGCAGGGCAAACGGTCCATAGTCAAATTTTATTTGACTGATGATTTAAGAACACATCTCTCTGGTTAAGTAAAAGATAATTGTGATTAAAAAGAAGCAGTAATGACCTAGGTATTGAGCTAATGAAGGTGTGATAAATGATCCACCTATTTTAGAATTGATAGTAAAGAAGCCTCTGGACTATTGTATTAGAGTGTCAAAGGTGTTCATTATCTGTAATGTTCTGGAATCTCCCTTTGAGAATCACAGTTTCCCAGGCATTATAGTATAAGAGTGTCATAGTTCTTTGGAATATTCATATAATTATCAGATACAAATACGGTAGCAAATTATGAATTATAATTTGGTTGCTACATATCAAATTCAGTATTCACTGACTTGAGATTTTTCCCAGCCGAGACATACCCCATTATTATTTGTACATGAGAAGTATAATAATGCAGCTTCTGTTCCAACCCATTTTTCCATATTGATATAAAGGAGTCAGCTAAGATACTTGCAACTAAGTCTCCCCAAAAAATTAAACACTCTCAATACATATTTCCTTTTGCACAATTTATAGCTGGAGAATTTACTTCTAGGTTAGATCAGATCAGACATAAAGTCAACAGCTTGTAAAACAAAAGTTCCCATGGTAATTATCTTCTTTGTCATGATGGGATAATGAGAAGAATGTCTTGTTTTTGGGGTGAAAAGCAGGCAGAGCATATGTCTAAGTAACTACTATAAAACCTGTCATCTGGATTTTCTATTGCTTCTGGATTACTGAATACTTGTGATCTGCTGTAAAAAGTTTATTTCCTATCTCATATAAACACAAACAAATCCTTTGCATTTTTCTTTCCCAGAGATCCATCTTGGTTCAATGAAACATGGCTCCTTCGAATTAAAGATGACACTGGTGACAATTGGAGACTGAAGGTATACATTGTGATTCAGTGAATTGATGTCCCAAAAGCATCTTGTCCCAGATATTCTTACCTCTGATGTTTGTATTTCTAACTGTTTTGATACACTACTTCTCAGTGTTCAATATATTCTGCAATTCTTGAACATGACTAATAAAGAGGTTTAACATAAATATATAACAAGGAAATTAACCATGACTCAGTCCTGGTTTTATCTTGCTGTGATATACTTCAGCCTGGTAAAGCAAGTTTCAAGTCAACATTGTTAATCTTCAAATACAGAGAGCCAAATGCATATAATTTGGATTGTTATGTATGAAGTCCAATGTCTTAAATGCTCATAGAGAAATGGGAAGGGGTAAATAGAAAAGAAACTTTTATTTAAAGATCATTTACATGGCAATGAGGTTTCCAGAAATGAGTATGGTCATGCAATACAGCTTCAGCAGTATAGAAAGTGGAACCAAGGAAGAAATGCACTGGGGCCAGAAGAGTGGAAGGTACTGTAGAAAGATAATCCATCTTTTTTTAAAGGCCCAGTCTGCATTTAGAAGAAAGGAACAGCGATTACCTGTGTGTTTGACTACTAGCTGGGAGGCCTCAAACTCAGAAGCAGAAATGAGAACTTAAGAAGAAAATTCAACAGCAGGCAGAGGCAGCTACAAATTTGGAGGTTTCATTGTTCTAAACCAGTTATATACTGGCTTCATAAAACATTTGAGATACAAAAGAGGAGCCAGTTCTAAAAGGCACAGGATTCTTGAGTCTGATTATCCTAAATGTGGAATTCAAGTTACTAGGTTGCTGTATATATTGGATAGTGTTATTTACTTTTCCATACTCTCAGTATTGCCAGTTGTATCTTGAATCTGATTATAACAAGAAGAAATCTGTGTTTATAATCTTTTAAGAGAACCTGCATCTGCTGAATTAATAAATAAAACTGCTCCCTTATTTGTGCCAATAGTGATTGAGATCTTAGCAAAAAATGTCAGCTTCATTACCTTGACTCATCACCTTGGCTCCACAAAATTCCAAGGTGCTTTTTGAAGGAATACATGAAATAGACAGCCGAAATTTGCACTCCAAACAGAATCAGCTGTCTAGATTGAAAATGAAGGTGGCATTTAGCAGTGAGCCATCTTCAGCAAGCAGTGGCAATTAATTGACCTGGCTTGTATCATGCTCTCTTGCCCTTTTAAATCATCACAACTCCTCTTCCTATCAAGATAGCATTGAAGCTTGTAAAGTAGCATGATTGCCTATCTCATTACTAGGGATATTGGATTCCAATTTAATGGCTTCTTGAAGATGAAAACAGAAATACTCGAGCAAATCTATACAAATATTGTCATCTTTGCCCATTTTTCCCCAGGTGAGCAACCTGAAGAAGATCTTGCAAAGTGTGGTTGAATACTCTCAGGATGTGAGTATTTTCTGTAGGCTGAGTTTGCTGGTCGAATGACAATATAATTGTTGCTGAGACATTAAATAAGCAAGCAAGCATATGCTTTCAAATGAAGAATCTCAGGTTATCCGTTTCAGTCATATTAAAGGCAATGTTAAAAAGTAACTGTTTGTAGCTTCAGTCTACATCCCTTGTTTTGTATCCATAGATTTTGTTATTTAGCATTACCTCAGATATGTTGAATATGATATTTCATTTTCTGTGGATATACAGGTTTGTTTGTTTCCCACTTCCTATTCTGTTGAGACTCAGAATGGGCTTAAGCTAGGGTGACCTGGGTTCAAATCCTTCTTTAGCAGGCTGATCCAGGGTCATTTGATGTAGAGGGCTTATACAGGAATGAAAGTGGGAAGGATTGGGAAACATATATCAATCTGAGTTGTCATTGCTTGCAATACTTGCTGGGAAATGGCTTTTTTTTAAATATATGATATTCTTAAAATGTAACTTTCCATCTTCTGCATACATTGCCTCAGTTCTGTTTGATAAGAATTGTGCTTCCAGCAGGTAAACCAAGTTAAATAGATAGCGGTAGCTGGAATGCTAGAATGCCCATGGGTGGCTAGGAGGTATTTTTACTGCTATCTACATATCCCTAAGGTGCTGGGCCACCAAGTCCCAGAGCAGCTGTTGCCTGATGTAGCCTTAGTTGGAGAGTTGTCTGATCCGGCCGAGCTTGGGAAATTACTACAGTTGGTACTAGGCTGTGCCATCAGCTGTGAGAAGAAGCAAGGTATGTATGTGCAATTTGATAGTACAAGGGAGGGGATAATAAGGCTGCATAGACATTTATGCTAAGAGAACAGCAGTGAGTACTTTAAATATTGGTATGGAGAGGCTAGCAAGCAGCTGTCCAAAATGTGGTGTTGCTTTCCTATTTACAGTAAATTCTTAACTTGTTTGGAATTTCATCAGCACTAAGTTTAGAAGTTAGAGAATCTGCTGATCCCTCTTCTCTCTTCTTTTAGTTTTCTTTTTCCCTTTCTTCCCATCTCTGATTCCATAGGGGTGTCTTCTGCTTAAAATTGAGACAAACTCTTTAAGCTAACAACTGATACTATGCCCTACCCACTACTCTGTCTAGTTCTGTCCTCTAATGTTGTTCAACTGTCAAAGCATCATGATTCAAATAAAAGGATGGTCTGGGGAGTTGAGTAAAGAAAGAAACTAACAAATTAGACCTTATTTTGAACCCCCTAACTTAATCTATTTGTAGATTACATCCAGCAAATCATGACCTTGGAAGAATCTGTTCAGCATGTCGTTATGACAGCTATTCAGGAGGTAAGTATGGTTTTGGACTGCCATCTGGCATCAAAATAATTCAGTCTGGAACTGGAAGCCTTGTTTTGATTGCCCTTCATTCTCAAACCACAGTCACACTACTTCCCAACCAGTTGTTTCACTACAGTTTTAATTAAAACGAATAGTGCCCAGATGCCAGAATAGTTTTGGTCTTCTCCAGGATGACCTTACAAAGTCTCTTAGTTAATTTATGTCTGTTGAAAAATAATGTGTGCATGTAAGTAGATTCTACACTGATGCTCTTTTCTCTTGCAGCTGTTGACCAAAGATTCATCGGACACATTAAGTTCAGAGACATATGGGAATTTCGACAGTCAGGTATCCCAATGAATTATATAACTGGGCAAACTAATGCATATTACTTACTCAGGAATGGAGAGGTCTGCCTTTTTCTGTGTGATGAGACAGAGGAGGCAAAGCATCCATTGGACAGAGTTACCTGAGTGTGTTTATGATCATGCAGTTCTTCCCTGATTCATTCCTCTGCTTGATTTACAGTCCCGAAAGTATTACTTCCTCAGTGATGACCTAGAGGAGACAGATGACATGCGCCAACATTGTCATGACTTGGAGCATCAGGTGGGTTTCTTTTGGAGGTCAGGGATGTTAACTTATGTTTCTACTTTCGCTTTCCAGATATAATTCCAAAATGTGCATCAGGTGCTTACAATGAGGTGCCATTGATCTTCTGTAAGTTGAGTAGTTCTCAGTCTGATGGAAAATCTCAATGGCTTACAGGGTCTGATAATTTAGCAGGCCTTGTCCATACTTGGTGCATTGTGGGAATGATTACTGATGGCTTGGGAAAGTTTTGATTAATATATCCCTAAACCATGGGTTTTGGCACCTCCCCTGCTCTAAGGACTTGAGTAATTGGTTCTGCCTTGGAGAAAGTAAAATGTCTCTCCCTCCCAAGCCCCAGTTACTATCCTACATCTTTGGTTGAGGTGCAAATGTTTTGTTAATCGTGTGACTTGCTAAGCTGCATGGAACCAACTGGGTGTGGCTGCAGTGTGGTGGTGTATCCCTCCTCCTACCCTTCCCACTTAGTGCTCAGCTGTTCTCTTTCTCCACTCTTTGTATAGAGAGCAAATCCAGCATGGAAGCTTTGAGGCTACCCTGAGTCTGGTAACTTTGTCAGGTGACCTGTAACCCAGGTTTGTTACTATGTAACGGAATCCATACATCACATTAAACCCTAATTTGTTTAACAAGTTGCTGTGACCCAGTTCATTCAAAGGGCCAATCCATAGAGCATGGTAAGAGCCATGGTAGCACAGTGGTTAGAGCACAACCCCACAGTCAGGAGTTCAATCTTGATCAGTTCAAGGTTGACTCAGCCTTCCATCGTTCCAAGGCTGGTAAAATGAGGACCCAGATTGTTGGGGGGCAATATGCTGACTCTCTGTAAACTGCTTAGAGAGGGATGTAAAGCACTGTAAAGCTGTATATAAGTTTAAGTGCTATTGCTATACTAGCCATAATGATTGGGTTTATAAAAACAAACTACGTTGTGGCCCAGCGTAGTCTTTGACCACAGCCTGTATCTCTCACATTCATCCAATAGCAGAAATAAGTTCATCTTCTATAGAGCTACACTGTAACACTTGCTGTAATTGAGAAGTTATTTGAATTATGTAGTCATGGAGCATAGCAATGGGTGGTGAGGGATCTGAAAAAAGGTAGGTTGATCTCTCTCCCTTAAACCCCCTCCCACTTTACTCCTCCAAGGTGCTAAAGTGCCCCTGGGGATGCAGTCCCTTTCCAGAAGGTAAGTGCCCTCCCTTTCTCCAAGCTCTTGCTTATGATAATTGAAATGCTTATCCAACAGCAAAGCCCCATGCCTGGTGGGCCTGCCTAACCTCCTTGCATGAGCATGTACAACGCTGACCAGTTAACAGCTGCTTGGGATTGGCTTGGGAGGCATACAGAATCTGGGGTGTGTGTGGCAGAGTAGATATTTCTGACCTCATAACAATTTAGTTTTGACCACACAATTAATTTCTTTAAGCTTCATACTTGCCTCTAAAGATTCTTGACATATTTCAGTTTGAGGGGAAGTAATGATTGCAGCCTCTTCAGCCGGTAGTATTTAATCTTTGTAAAAGCCAAGGATTGTTGTCACAGGTAAATAAATGGCTAGGTTTCATACCACTGTTGCTTAGACAAAGGAAACGCAACTTTTTAGCAAGATTTCACTAGATTTTCTGAAGGAGAAAACGGCCCTTCTTGCTTGCCTTATACTATTGCTTACAAGCTAGAAGTTCTAGCGTGAATAATAAAAGTTTTCCCAGAAGGTGGTGCAAGAGGAATTGTGTTCTTTTGGGATATGGGATAGGAGATCTTGTGCATAGCACAGTTGTCTTTTGATTCCGTTTTGATTACCAGCTGTGGACTTTCCCAATGCACACAATTCAAGAATGCAGAAGCAAGTAACTATCTATAGCTTCATGGATGGGCGTGACGAAGGAGAAGTTTGGGTTTTCCATTTTTGATCCTGGGCAGAGGGGTAATAGCAAACCTTGCCTGCCTCTAGTGCGGCTCAGACTTTGAAGGCTTTAAATCCCCTTGGACTTTAGCTGTAAACTTTGATGGCCACAATATTAGACCTTTGGGGCCTCATTTTTCCAAGCTGCTTGACACTTGCTCTCTTCCCCACCTCTAGATCTCCATTTTAATGGAAGAAAAAAACTTACTGGTGCTGGAAAATAAGACCCTGCGGGAGCAAAAATGTTCTCTGGAGTCAGATGCTGCTGGTCTCACTGGCAAGAAGTTGCTTTTGCTTCAGTCACAGATAGAACAGCTGCAAGAGGAGAACTTCCGGTAGGGCAGGTACTTGTGGGGAGGGATGGGAGGGGGAATTGGTACTCTTTGCTAAACCACCAGGGCCCAGGAAAGTAGGTTTGTTTAACTAGGTGTCTTTGGGGCCAGGCTGGAAAATGGTAGAGATGATTTTCGAGTTCGTTGCGAAGATCTGGAGAAGGAGGTGCAGGAGCTGCAACACCGTAACGAGGAGCTGACTAGCCTGGCAGAGGAAGCCCAATCCCTCAAAGATGAAATGGATGTACTTCGGTGAGTCTTTTGATACCCAAAAGCCATCACTCTGCTAAACTAATAATTCCATCAGCACTGTTCAACTATTACAAAGTCTGCACTACTATTACTGTTAATCTTCTCATCACTCCTTATCACCCAACCCCTCTCACTTGTGACTGTATGACTGTAACTTTGTTGCTTATATCCTTACGATTTATATTGACTGTTTCCTCATATGATTTGATTGCTTATTGTACTCTATGACTATCATTAAGTGTTCTACCTTATGATTCTTGACTCTTGACGAATGTATCTTTTCTTTTATGTATACTGAGAGTATTTGCACCAAGACAAATTCCTTGTGTGTCCAACCACACTTGACCAATAAAGAATTCTATTTTATTCTACCTTGGCTATAAGACAGAAAAATATTATTTCTGTAGGTGTATTTGTGGTCTGGGAAACAAGCTATGCTCTGGGATAGGTTGTAGGTCAAACCTGCATCTGCGTATTGGGTGCTACATATTTTTAGAATTCTCTGATTTTGGAAAATAAAAAACAGCTTGGTAATTTAAAAGGCATTTTGGAATTGTGTAAGAAATATATTGTAAATAAAAATCCAGATGCTTTGTAACCTATATGTGCTCATAAACTGACAATGGCATATGAAACTCTGGAATATAGTAGTTTGGATTAGCTGCAACTTGAATTTTAAGGAACTGCATATGGGAATATGGAATAAGCTTCTTATATAGAATCCACTTTGGGCTGACCTGTTAATGTATTTCTGTCAGCATTTATTGTGGCTGTATACATTTCTAAGCTTCCTTCTCCTTTGTTTGAATTTTAACTTGGCACAAAGTATGACATAAAATACCTGTTGCAAATCTTGTGTTCCAAACTCTAGAAACCAAGTTTGTTTTTTAAGCTAGGTTGTCAGATGATCTTGTGTAGAAATTTTTGCGTTTTCTTTTAATTCTTAAAACGCAGCATAGAAATCGGTTTTTCGGAGATTATATATAAAATACATTTCATTCCATTTAGACTTTGATTCCTATGCCTATAAATGCATTGGTTGGGGGCCCTTTCAGACTGAAAACCAAATTGGGAGATAGAATATAGAAACATTAGGAACAATATGAATGAGACAATTGTTTTCCATTGTTATTGTTTCAGTCTGTGGTACATACCAACCTTGTGCAGCAATATCATTGCTTTACACTGATGCTTCCAATAGCCAAGAGTGTTACTTTTCTGCATAAAAAGCAGGCAGTTAAATGAGAACTGAAACTGGATTGATGTTAAAATATGTGACAAGTGTTACACTGCCTGTTGTTGTTTTTTGCTACAGCCATTCGTCAGACAGAGTGGGACGGCTGGAAGCCATGGTAGATTCTTATAAAAAGAAACTGGAAGACCTGGGGGACTTGCGTCGGCAGGTTCGCCTACTAGAAGAGCGAAACACAGTTTATATGCAGCGCACCTGTGAGCTGGAGGAAGAGTTGCGGCGGGCCAATGCTGTGCGTGTCCAGCTAGAAGCCCATAAAAGACAGGTATGGAGGTCCTATTTGATCAGCTGGAAGCCTTGTTGGTAAGGTCAGCAAGCTGCTACGGCAGGGCTGCTGAGAAGCGAAAATGTTTGTTTGTTTGTTTTGCGGAGAAGTCATTTGACTAGAACTAAACCAATTATTGTATTTGTGCTGGGGCTTTAACTGTATCTTTGCTACTGCTTTGGGGACGGAATAGTTATCACAATTGCACAGTATAATTTTTGGCATATGAAAGCATTTAACGTAGACATATTCATGATTGGGAAGAACGGGCAGATCCCGCAAAACAGAAAAGAGGAGAAAACAGAAACCCCAACCAGATCTCCATTCTTCTCTTACTCAGGTTCAAGAGCTCCACAGCAAACATGGAGAGGAAGCCCTGAAGGCGGAGAAGTGGCAATTTGAGTATAAAAATCTGAAGGAGAAGTTTGAGGCGCTGGTAAAAGAAAAGGAGGTAATGCAGAATTGGTATTCAGGCTGGGTATTCCTCCCCTTGGCAGGGTGGCAAGGATAGAGAAATCTGGAGGGAAGGAGGTGCCTTGACAGGCTGGTTTTGTTGCTTCTTCAGGAAGTAATTAAGGGGCTGATGTTTTAAGTAGTTTTGAGGGGAGTGTGACGTTAAGAGTGTTTCCACAGAGACTGATTGAAGAGCGGGAAGCCCTTCGGGAGGCTAATGAGGAACTGCGATGTGCTCAGGTGCAGCAGAAATTCCTAAACCAAGCAGGTGAGTTGGGAGAAAACCTTCCTCTGTTCTCTTAAAGGCTTCTCCGTATTACTTCGGGAGAAAAGTGGAGCTCTGATCTCTTGAACCAATTCGTAATCACAGTGAGCAGCCACAGTGAAGGAAGGGAATCTGCTCTCATGTTGGTTTGATTTCCAGAATCAATAGCTCATAAAATGGTTCAGTTTCAGCTTTGTATTATAAATCAGCAATTGTGGTCTGTAAACTATATAATTAATGGTTTAGCTTGTATTATTCAACCAGTAATGGTTTATTCAGTAAATTGAGTTAATGGTAATCTATTTACTACGTCACTCAAGTATTCAAAGAGATAATCCTGTTGTATCTGTAGTGGGATATTTACGGTAGGAGGTGTCTTAAGAATGATATTTCCCCTTCTCATGACATTAGCATTTAGAGGCATTTAGAGAAGTATGAACACGTATGCTTGATCTGGTTACTGAATTAAGCCATTTCTTTTCTGGATATGTACAATATTATAGCGTCAATTAAGACCCATGGTGGCACGGTTAGAATGCAGTACTGCAGGCTAACTCACTGTACGCTCCAGAAGTTCAATCCTGATCTCTGGAGGGCCCATGACAGGGGGTTTTCCTCTGTCCTGGTCCTATTAGATCTCTCAGCGGCTTTTGATACTGTCGACCACAGTATCTTATTACGGCGGCTGGGGGGTTTGGGAGTGGGAGTACCGTGTTACGGTGGTTCTCCTCCTTCCTCTCCAACCGCTCGCAATTTGTGTTGGCAGCGGGGCAGAGATCGACCTCGAGGCCCCTGATCTGTGGGGTACCTCAGAGGTCGGTGCTCTCGCCCCTCCTGTTCAACATTTATGTGAAGCCGTTGGGTGAGATCATCCGTGGCTTTGGGGTAGAATTCCATCAGTACGCTGATGATACTCAGTTGTACTTTTCTACCCCGGGCCACCCTAACGAAGCCGTGGAAGTGATGACCCGGTGCCTGGAGGCTATGCGGGGTTGGATGGGGCGAAACAGGCTTCAGCTCAAACTGGCCAAGACCGAGTGGCTGTGCTTTCCGGCGCCCCGATACAGCCAGCTTACTCCTTCACTGGCCATGGGGGGGGGGGAATTCTGGCCCCCACGGAGAGGGCACGCAATTTAGGTGTCCTCCTGGACGTATGTCTGTCGTTAGAAGATCATATAGCAGCCATCGCCAGGGGGGCTTTTTGTCAGGACAGTAGGATCTACCAGTTGCGGCCCTTTCTGGATCGGGACGCACTTCGCACGGTCACATCCGCCCTCGTCATCTCCCGGCTGGATTATGCTAATGCTCTCTACATGGGGCTCCCCTTGAAGAGCACCCGGAGGCTCCAGCTGGTGCAAAATGTGGCCGCGCAGGTGGTCTTGGGGGCTCCTCTGAGCTCCTATGTTACACCACTTTTGCGCGAGCTGCATTGGCTCCCAGTGGCCTTCCGGGTGCGATTCAAGGTGTCAGTGACCACCTTTAAAGCGCTCCATGGCTTGGGACCTGGGTACTTACGGGACTGCCTGCTGCCACCGTCAGTCTCTCGCCGACCAGTGCGCTCTCATAGAGCGGGCCTTAACCTCCTTTGGGTACCACCGGCTGGACGGCTGATGGCCCCGAGGGTTCAGGCCTTCTCTCTGAGGGCCCCCTCCCTCTGGAACGAATTGCCCCTGGAGATAAGGACCGTCCCCGACCTGTTGACCTTCTGGCGCGCACTAAAAACCCACCTATTCCATCTAGCCAGTCTGGCCTAGAGTTATATAAAATGGTTTTAAATTCGGTTTTTAAATGGTTTTTAACTTTTCTAATTCCCCACTTTAACTCTTAAAGCCAATCTATTTAATTCTTTTAATTTATTTTAAAATTATTATATTTGTATTTATATGTTTTTATCTGGCTGTGAACCACCCCGAGTCCTTAGGGAGAGGGGTCGATATACAAATTTGAATAAATAAATAAATAAATCCTGACCCGATCTAGGTTGACTCAGCTTTCCAAAGCCAGTAAAATGAGGAGCCAGATTGTTGGGGGCAATATGCTGACTCTGTAAAACACTTAGAGGGCTGTAAAGCACTGTGAAGTGGTATGTAGTCTAAGTGCTATTGCTATCAATTAACCAGACCAAAGACTCAATTCACTAAACACCAAAACCAAGCTAGCTAACCAAATTTTGCAGTCATGTAAATGGGGCAATTTAGTTCTTTGCATGTTGGGTAAGATGACCAATTTAGTCATCTAAACTTAAGTAAACTCTTTTCCCAACTTGCATTTCTTCCTCCTCGTTCGTTCTGAGAAATAACTCCTACATTAGAGCGTTTTTAGTATGCTATGCCATATAACTGCACTGATATAGATGTAGTGCAGGATTGTTAAACTCACAGCCCATGGGCCAGATGCATCATGCGCTGGCCACGCCACACCCGGTTTAGTGAAGGGGGAAAAGTCCCAATACATCACTTGACAACACTGTGACAATGCAAGCTTGACATCCCTGATGTAGTGTATTTTAGTCAAGTGTCAGGATTCCAGCAATTGCTCTAATTAAATCATGATGCTCAAGCCAAACTTCAAAAAACCTCAAAGGGGTCATTAGAGATGACATACAGGGCAGTGCCAGTATGTCGCCTCTAATGAATACTTTGAAGTTTGGCTCAAGAATCATGATTTAATCAGTGATTGCTGGAATCCTGACAGCAAGCCAACTCTGGTATACATAATTTACAGTCTCCTGTGACCCTGTTTTCCCCCACCTCCCCCCTGGTGTCCCATAAACCAGATTCTACAATTGAGCACGTTCACAGGCTGGGTGTCATCATTCACGTTCTCCAATTAAATATATTTGCGAGCAAAAACTCTGGTATTTTAGTTACGGTCTTTTAAAGATAAGAATTGGAATGTACTTTTGCTTTCAACTGTTCTTCCAGATTTCGTTCCTCTCCCCTTCCTTTTTTATGGCAACTACTGAAACAGGTATAGGAATGTTTTATAAGTTGACATTCGGCTTCTCTCACTTCTTGAAGGTGACCTATATAAAGCAAAACAAATTGAGTGCAGATATAGAATTTAAGATTGCAAAAAACCCCTACGCTTGGTTGGATTTTCTGCATGGAATCTTGCTATAAGGTGATTGGCCTGGACGTTCCTACTCTTTACCCAAGATGCCTCTGATAATGGGTAGCCCTTCCACTTGATTAAGTATTGGAGTTGTCTCCTGTGCCACCTTGAATCAAGGATTCTCTGCACGTCATAATGGGTTTGGCCTCCTATGACCACGGAAACTTGGGGGCTCATGAGGTAGGGGCCACAGGTTTTAAGAGGCTACTATGGAATACCGGATATATCTTCCCTAGCAATCAGGGCAATTTGAACTGCACCGTGACTGGGTTAGTAATCTTTACTATGGGGAATGGTTTCCAAAACCCCAGTTTCTTGCTAGGGAGTTACACCCGGTATTCTATAATAGCACTGCCCTGTATATTACCTTTAATTAATCTTTGAAGTTTTTTTAAAGTTTGGTCCGAGAATCATGGTTTGTATAAGGTTGAACTTTTACCTGGTAATTGATAATGCCCCTCCCCAATACTCCTTTTTTAAAAAATAAAAATAAAAACTAATGTTTGTTCCCTTCCTTATTGCAGATGCTATATTGGAAGACATTTCTTCTCCAATGGATAATTTAGCAGCTGAAATCATGCCAGCAGAATTAAAGTAAAGTACTGCGGGTTTTTTATTATGTAAAATATGATTATTTAGTCTATCCTGAAATCTTTTGATAATGATGGTTTTAATAATTATTATCAATAAGGATAACACTAAAATAAACATTATCAAATTGGGGGCCTTTTCTTTGAAATAAGGGCAAACGCCTTCAGATTCTAGTAAGGATTAGAGGTTTAACATGATTAATATATTATAATTGGCTTTTTCCATCAGCCAAAAAGCCAGAGAGAAGATCCACACTGGGAAGTATGCCAGATGAATTGATTTTGTTCTTCCTGGTGCAGTGAATGAGGAGCAGATGCTCTCTGGCTTGCTTTCCAAACTAGTAAAGGTAGTCCTTGTCAAGCGACCACAGTTGAAACCAGCAACTTTTTTTGTTAAGTGAAGCAGTCACTAAGTGAAATCCCAACTATGCTTATGATCCTACTTCAGCTTTCCTTTACTTTGCAGACCTGCAAAGGTTGCAAGTATTGGCTGTAAAAATTACTTTTTCACCACAGCTGCAAGTGGCCCCTAAACAAGGCAGTCACTAAGTGAAGACTATGGTACCTGTTGATCCCAAGGATGTAACTAATTCCTTGGTCATCATTCATGGCCATCTGTCACATTGTGGATTTTTGCCAATTCCTCATGCATTTAAATGCATTTTAGAAGCAGTACAGGTAGTCCTCGACTTACAACTACAAATGAGCCCAACATTTTTGTTGTTAAGTGAGACATTTGTGAAGTGAGTTTTGCCCCGTTTTAACAACTTTTCTTGCCTCAACTGTGAAGTGAATCACTGCAGTTGACAAGTTAGTAAACTGGTTGTTAAGTGAATCTGGCTTCCCCATTGACTTTGCTTGTCAGAAAGTTGCAAAAGGGGATCACATGGTCTTGGGAGACACAGCAATGGTCATAAATATGACCCAGTTGTCCAGTATCTGGATTTTGATTATATGATCATGGGATGCTGGAAAGGTCACAACTGAAAAATGATCATAAGTCACTTTTTTCAGTGCTCTTGTAACTTTGGTCACTAAATGAACAGCTGTAAATTGAGCATTATCTGTAATCTATTTTGTTTTTTGCTGTAATCAGGTCATGAAGAATTGAAAGAAGGTGAAGCCCTGAAAGCAATAATCTGGAATAATAGGGTTGAATAAGGATTGTACTGAAACAAAAAGTTTTCTCTATGAGCCAGAATTCCAGATAAATCTGGTCTTCTGTCTTCAGTAATCCTGAAACTGGGTTTTTTTGTCCCTCAGGGAGACCATTGTACGGCTACAGCATGAGAATAAGATGTTATGTGCTCAGGAGGTATCATACCGGCAGCAACAGGCAGAATTGCAAGGACTTCTGGAAGAATCAAACCGCAGTAAAAACCAGTTAGAGGCACAGCAAAGGTATGCAGGAAAGCTGGAAAGTTTCTCATTTCCTGCAAGGAAATCTTTTTTTTTTTTTTTAATTTAATCCTGGACAGAGACTGAAGAAATTTTCACCCTTTATTATTGAAAGAGAAGCCATCATGCCATATAGGGCAGGGGTGTCAAACTCGCATCATCATGTGATGTATCGCAACTTTTTTCCCCTTCGCTAAACCAGGCATGGGCGTGGCCAGCGCATGGCGCATCTGGCCTGCAGCCTGTGAGCTTGACAGCCGTGATGTAGGGGTTTCCATTGGGTATGTAAAGCTTCTCAAATTGGCAGTTTTAACATAGTGCTTGATCTTACTTTGTCCTGGTTAGTGTTTTGAAGCTCATTGATACTGGTTTATTATTTCAGGAGCAACGTTTTAGCTTTTATATTTAAATAAGGAGTGAGGGTCTTGAGCTGAAGCATCCTGTGCCTGATGCAGTATGAAGATAATGTTAGTGAATTGCCTTATACTTCTTCCATTTTTAAATAGCAATGGCGATTTTCTCTGCTTGCACTAAAGTCACTCAAAAATGGAAAATAGCCTTGGCTGTTAGTTTCTTTAATTCACCCCACTCCCATCCATATACTACAAACTGAAAAATAATATGCAACTGGGAATTACAGAAAATTATAAGGCCTTATAACTCAAGATTTCAAAATATTTCTTCTAAGCGGGGTAGCAGTGTTTTTGTAATTTAAGAATGTGAATGTTTATGATTGCAGATTAGGCTATAGAGAAACTATTATCCCGAGTTGCACAGGGCTGCTTTGGTAGTTTTCTGCAGTTGGGGGAGGACTTAGTAAGATCTTAGTAGTTTAAGAAACAGCCATGAATCATGGAAGTTTGAAAGCTCCACTGTTTTATGATAGTAAATTCTTCCTGGATGAAAAAGGGCTCAGGCAATCTTCTGGTTGCACAAAACTGCCATTTTGAGAATTAGGAATTGGATGGAGTTTTTTTCAAGTTTAACATTTAATCAGTTATAGGATCATATGGAGTTCAGTCTTCTTCCCATTTGTTCAATATGGTATGATTACGTGAGCCATGGCTTTGCATAATGTGTGAAGATTTTGTCTGAATTTGATAAAAGATATATTGCCTTTGGAAATATAGTGATAGTTAGAAATAAAGCCTCATGTATGCAAGGCAGCTTCTTTCTGGGAAAGTGAGCACAGAACCAAAAACTTAAAATGCAACAGAAGATAGTTTTGAACAATCTGCTTTTACATTATTGGGCTTTCTCAGCGTGACATCTTGATTTCTCTGTCTAGGCTGAGCCAGCAACAGATCTCTGAGCTTAAGGCGCAGGTGGACGAGCTCCAGCGGACTCTCCAAGAACAAGGAAGCAAAGCAGAAGATGTGAGTTTCTCTGAAAACGGGCTTAGAACATCTTAAGTGAGCCTTGCAGAAGGGCTGTTCAAGAAAAGTTTCATAGAAGCTGATATCCCATCCACTCCCTGCGTCAGTGCTGAATTCCTTACCAAAATAGCAGTAATGGGATTGGCATCATCCACCTACCAGCTGTGTGGAGCTGCTTTAAAAAGAAGTTGGTCCCATAATCCACCATCTAATTCTGTATTGAATTTCAAATATAAGTTTGGGGCAACTGTATATTTCCTGTTTATCTCTGCCAGTTGCCTGAGAACAAATGGAAATCTAAATCTGGTGGGTGTTTTCCATGTGTCTTTTTTTAATGGATGGCATAGTATTTTTTTCTCCTAATTACATACTGCCATGACTTATAAAATGTTAATGTTATTTAAACTATGGTTTGAAGTGGCCATGTTGAACAAAGAGTGCTATTTAGCTAGAATGATACATGCCTGGATATTATGTTGATATCCTTGATGTCCTTTCTCCATGTCTTGTCTTGAAATCCAGCATGATCCCTTAGCTCAGGGGTGTCAAACTCACGTCGTCAAGGCGGCATCACATGACATAACGGGACTTTCTCCTTTGCTAAACCGGGCGTGCGTGTGGCCAGTGCATGACACATCCGGCCCGCAGGGCAGGAGTTGGACAGCCCTTCCTTAGTCAGTTCTGTATTTTTCTCCTGGGTCCCCACATACCCAAATCACTTTACTAATAGCCCTCTCTTTCTCCTCTCTGACTTGCTGTCTGTGCTGCCTAGGCCATTGTAAGTACTTATATATTCTCTGCTCCCACAATCTGTGTTTCATTCCTAAAATGCACTGTTGTTTTTCTTCTGCCAGAGGGTTGGTTGTTGGTTTTTGGGAGCCTTAACAAGGGGTAGTTATTTGAGTTTCCATACCAAGCACTTATACGGTCTGCTTAGAGTTATTAGTGGCTTAAAGTTTGGAATGGGATTAGAAAGATATTTGGCTTGTTTGCTCCTTACACATCTTTGAACTCAGCCTAGTCCTACTACACAGTCATGGCATTATGAAGATGAAAGGAGATTGCAGTAAGTGCTACCTTGGACTTCCAAAAGAAAGACAAAATCTAAATGTGTTGATCAATAAATATAAATTAATTATTCCAGTTTACACACTGATAAAATTAAAAGGTACCAATATATTGCTATGTGTATTATAAGATATCTCTGAGGAGTTGCAACTTCCCTTACTGAGTCAGTAACTATTTCAGATACATAAAGGATTCTGTGTTGAATAGCGGGCTATATTAACTCACATTATTACAAATTCTGGCTTTTGTACTGCCCCCCCTAGAGGAACTGGTCTTTATGAAACTGAATGAAACACTTCAGTAACTCTTCAATTATGTGTCTTCAGTAACAAAATTGAATTCAAGAGTATCCCATCCTATCTTTTTTAGTTTGGATCACAAATCTGTACTTACACCTAGTCTCACCCACATCCAATCAAAGTAAAGCTTTCAAAGGCAGTGAATATATACAAGAGGTTTCCAGGACTTTATGTGCTGAATGCTATGAAAGTACATAGATTTTAACATCTGGAGTAGAGCACTACCCCTTCTAATCATGGGCAATGGGAAAATTGTAAATTGTTCCAGTCTGGCTTTCTCAACATGAACACAAATCTAAACACTCATTTCCTTTTTTTCTCTTTAGTCTTCCCTATTACAGAAGAAACTGGAAGAGCACCTGTAAGTGATTCTATTCAGTGTTTTAAGGTGGGGTTGGAAAAAGAATTCTATGTAAAGCTTAAGAGACTTGCTGTAGTACCTAGAAGACTGTATTTGTCAGCCCGTTAAAGCCTGTAGCAAGACTGTTTGAGTCATATTGGTTGTAATATATTTCCAAACTAGAGTCTTTGACCTGCTATTCTCAAAACTAGTTGTGTAACAAATTCCCATTTGTTTCACCTTCTGACCAGAGAGAAATTGCATGAGGCTCATGCAGAGCTTCAGAAGAAGAAGGAATGCCTTGATGAACTGGAACCCAAAGTAGACAGCAACAGTAAGTGATTGAAACTTGGTCCTGTTGTATTAGATGCATAACAGATAGGCTTAATCTTTCTTGACCATGGAAAGAGAAGAGGTGCTCTGTAACCAGGATGAAATTCTCAGATGAAATACCCAGGGATTCTGAAATTCCTGAGATTTGGAACAAAATTTCTTCCCTACCTCACCACAAACTTCCAAACTGGAAACTATAGATAATCATGTCTCTTCCCTTTTCCAACAGCTGCCAAGAAAATAGATGAACTTCAGCAGACATTGAAGAAAAAGGATGAAGATATGAGAGCTATGGAGGAACGGTATAAACGCTACATGGATAAAGCCTGCACAGTAAGCAAGGTCTTTTTACTTGCACTGCTACATATGAACACAACATACACTGTGTTTATTAAATCCTGTGGACTTGCTGGCTTCATCTCTGTTGCCAAAGCAAGATATATTTCAGTCAAGATATGTTGACGTCACAAGAGGCTATCTTTTAGTTAAGCTATGTAGTTATGAATTGTCTAATGAATTCTGGATTTGTTTATCTCCTGTTTCTTTTGTCATTATCTTGGTGATATCTCCAATGTCTTAAGAGCAGTAAAGCAACTCTGAACGGTTTTTTTGAAGGCATTTGAGAGTTTTTATCTCTTTCACACATCTGCATTTTTCTGAGGAGGAAATGAGATTTCTCCATTTGTCTTGTACTCATTAAAGAGTTAGGGAGAATTATATCATTGCCAGGTATAATGAGAAAAAGTGAGAAAATGTAAGGTACTCTATTTTCAGGCTGCTCTGATCTTGGACATCCGCGAGTTAAAAAAAAACAACTTGGATAAGTAATAGTATATCAGGATTCTAAGTCAAACAAAAATACCTGCTAATCATGATTTAGCACATATGTGAACCAAACCAATAACTTTGTGAATATGCTGTTTAGTAGTGAGAGTGATTCAAATCAAAAATATTGTTTCTGACCTTTTCTAGTATCTAGTAGTCCACGTTCTCAGAGGCTTAGTTATGATGGCAGCAGCTTCACTTCTTCCACAGGTCATCAAGAAGCTAGACCCCAAGCAACAACCTCACGTAGTTCCCTTGGAAATTCAGGCATTGAAGAACCAGCTGCAAGAAAAAGATAAGAAAATAAGCCACCTAGAGGTGAGGTCCTCTTCCTTTGTTAAGGACAGGGTAAGCAACTTTTCCTTGGCTGGGGCCCCATTTAAATATTTTTGGATGGGTGGTGTGGTGGATGATATAAAATCAGTGGGACCAAGACTTAATGGGATTGTTTCCCAGATTTGAGAGAAAGTTAGGGAGGAATCTTTAATTTTTTCAAGGTACATCATACTTACTGATATCTAGTTCAATGGTGTGAAGTAGTCTTTACTGATTTTTCTTCATATTGGAAGGCGGCTATATAAATGTGGTAAATGGTGGCCTCAGACATCACAAAGGAAGGACTTGAGGACTCATGCCTTCTAGCCTCAGGTTGCCAGCCCTGGTTAAGGACAATAATTGCAGCCTTCCTTATGCGTTGACTAGATTCATATTTTGCACTAAATGTTAATTATTTTTTTCAGGCTTGACTTAGTATGACATGTGAATAAATAAGCCATGATTTACTGAGTACTACCAATCTCATGTTTCATATTGCATGGAAAGAGTGTCTTGTTCAGAGAACTGCATCAGATTGCATATTTAAATTATCTGAATATTTTAGAAATTGCATGGCTTTTTTTTCCCCTGGCCTCCTGAGGTAATTTATAGTGATAATTACCCATACACTTTGTAGTCATGGACAGTATAATACTTGAACTTTCCATACATGTTTTGTCCATCCCATTTGACTCCTGGGCATGTGTATAGCACACAGTGACTCCTGTTAACTTCGGAGTCTCGCTTCCTTGAAGCAGTGAGCATGATGTGACTAATGAAACTAGCAAAGATCTATTGAAGATGCCTCCCCAGGCTGTTCATTCTTTCAAATCTGTGTCTCCCTCTGCCTTCTTTACAGTTCATGAAACTGCTTTTTCTTGCCAGCTTCTTTTTTAATTGGCAGACTAGGAATCTGCAACAAAACTGAAGAAAATGCGCTTTCCACCTCACCTGTTGTTTAAGCTGGTCTTAAAATACCAGCTACAGCTATACAGTTATGTCTTAGTATAGCAGCAGATCAGTATATATGACTATATACTAAGGACTTTTTCTTTAGAAACCAGTTGGGCCAGGCCAAATAGCACTGTCTGGAATGATCAAGCCGTTCTGATGAAGACTTTTTAAAATGCAGGCAAGGATCTGTTGAAAGCTCTGCTAACATTCTGTTACTAAATCAGGGTGTTGTTTTCTTACTGTGACTATTCATTTTTTCAGATTCAGTTGTGCTCAGGAATAAATGTAGGTCGATCAGAGTTTTTGATTGATGGGATTTTTGGAAAGCATTCTAAATAGCCCACATTCTTTGAGGCAAACTCCAATCACAGAGGTTGGGACTGCTTCCCCCCCAAAAAACACACTTGTGATCAACCGCGCATGTGAAGCGTATAATCCCTTCTCAGTCTGCTTTGCTGGTTCTTTTGTTTTTTTCTGTTTCTCATGGTTTTTTTTTTTTGTCCTCACCATCCTGCTGTTTTCAGAAGCCCACTTTGCATTATAGCCATCCTTCTGTTGTCCAATCATCTTCAGCGTTTTTCTGACATGGAGGAATCGTTTTTCTTTCCTTTTCTCCCCTTCCTGAATTGGGCTTGGTAGAATATTGTGAGAAAAAGTAACGTACTGAAACTGAAGGCCACGGCTGTGCTTTAAAGCAGGGTTTTTCAAACTTATGTTCCTTTGGATCGCTAAGCTTCTGCAAAAATTTAAGGATTCCATGAGAGGCTAAGGGGCAAAAGAAATTCATTTGGATGCAGTCAATTTTCTATCATTTTCCTTTTGATCAGGGATTTGGGGAATTGTTTTTTAACTGATTAAATAATAAGCTTGAAAACCCTGCTTTGAAGGGAATCTTCTTAAACTCGAAGAACTAATGGAATTGAATCCCTCTGCAGTTGCTGAAGGAGGAGAGGTATGTTGGTGGCCTTCATTCTGTGAGTCTCACTTGGTTTTACCAGAGAGTTAAAAGAGTTTCCATCTGTTTAGGGCACACTGTTTGGGAAAGTGTTTCATAACATTTGAAGGATTGATTAATTTTTTAAGCTTATCAGCTTTGGACAGCTTTTTTAAGCTTATCAGCTGCCCTGACATTCTTTGATATTGAAGGGTTTGTATTCTTTTCTCTTTCTCTCATTGGATTAGTCTGATTTTGAGAAGACAAAATCACAGCAGGAGCATGAAGAAAAACTCATCATCACTGCCTGGTATAATATGGTGAGTTTGACCTGGATTTGAGAAACAGCAGGATCCTGAATGATAACTGGTATCAGCAACAGACACAAAATGGTCTCTCTGCATAGAAGCAGTTTATCCAAGCTCATGTTTTCATTGATACTCAGTTTAGTATCCCAGAATTTTTAGTGATCTTCTGGCCAATCCAGAATTTGCTCTTGCTGAAAAATGTAAAGGAAGAGAGCCTTTTGACACTGTGGGGGCATGCAGAATATTATTCACTTCAAAGAGAACAATACATTTAGTAAGATCAAGAGTTCTCCTAACCTCTTGACATTTCTAATAATGTAAATTTTATAGTACATGAATAGTGGGGGGAGGGAGAGGGAGCAAAAAAATGACAGTGTTAATTTGCAAGCAACAGGCAATTCTGAGAGACGAATCTTAAAATCAATGGAAACTTGTATGATTTTCCATTCTGGGGATTTGAGCTTATGAGAAAGATAAATTTGTTTGGTGTAAAGTGAGGACTCAGATTGTTGGAGGCAATCATCTGAGACTGTAAACTGCTTAGAGAGGACTGTAAAGCACTATGAAGCGATATTTACGTCTAAGTTCTATTGCTATTTAACATTTATTTATTTATTCGTACTTCTATACCGCTCCCTCTCCCAAAAAGGGACTCAAGGCGGTGTTAGATGCTAGATGCCAATTGAACATTTAATATTTTATCGGCCCTTCTGCAGTGTAGGGGGTTAAGACATTGTTACATGCTGATTCGGGTCTAAATTCAGTTCTAAATACTATTAAATACCTTTAACAAAATTAACATTTTCTTCACTTTAAAAGAAAATTAGAGAATTGTTATCCAGATGCCTGACAGTGCAAGTCAATTCTTTCTCCCTGTTACAGGGCCTAACACTGCACCAACGAGCTACAGAAAAGCGATCGTCCAATCCTCCGACAGTCCAATCGTTCTTGGCCCAGCAAAGATTGGCCACCAATACTCGTCGGGGTCACCTGAGCCGAACTCAGCCTTTGTTGCTTTGATACAGAGGAGTTGTCTTACGGATTGTGATCGGGGAAAACTTTAGTGCATGTGTGCTTTGAGTTTAGCCAAAAGGGGGGGTTCAGTTTGAGCTCTTACTCTGTGCAGTGGTGTCTGTTTGGGAATTCCAGCCTCCGTCTGTATTGCTGAAAGTAATTTTCCTGCTGCTCAAGAGTCTTCCTTCACTGAGCTTTTGCCTCTGAAACCAGATGAATGGGGCATGGGGCAGCCAAAGATTTAACTTTTCTCCAGCAAACCTAAACTTAACCTGACTTCTCTTTCACTACACACTGCTGGTCACCACTCCTCTTGCATTTTACATGACGTGTCGCATTTGTATAGCCTTTTAAGTGTGCCATGTTAAAAGCTTAATTTCATGCTTACAGGAAGGATATTTTAAATTTCTGGTAGATTGGCGCTCTTGCTACAATGAGAATACAGGCTCACTCTGCCCATCTTGAGAATTGAATGTACAGTACAAGGGAGAGGTAATAGCTCTGAATGTGGACTTTTGATTAAGGCTTGAGTCCTAGGACAACTAGTAACAGCTTCCCCTTCCATTGTGGCAGCACCTAAAGCTCATCAGACATAGCTTTGCTTAATGGTTACCTTCCAAGAAGGGATTAGTGCAGAAAAAACACAAGTTGAATCTCTATAAATACTACCTAGGTACAGACTTAAACAAAAGGGAAAGCTTGCAGTCCTGCCCATGAACCATTTGAGTGTATTCCTATAACTATACTGTTTTCACATCAATATTTAGAGTCTGGTGCTTTTTCTTAACAAAAAAAAAGTTAACTCTTTTATTCTGTTAGTATGCCTTGTTTAATTTTGGATCATCCTATCCTGGAAGTTGTAAGAAGCTGTTTCCTTTTAAAATCTGTTCTTTAAACTTTGTTTTTATTTTTTAATAAATATAGGTTTACTGCTGTAAATTATACATTTTGTAAAGCGATTTGTTCATCTAGGCAGGTCTCTGCCTCTTTATTTTTCTATTGGACAGAAACCTGGCATGCAGTGATGGAGGGGGGAAAAGGGGAGAATATGTCTGTAGAATCTTTTCATTATAAATAAAGGTTCTAAAATGTTCTTTGTCATATTATTCCTCTAGTAGTGCTGATGTTCCAAAGGCTAACTTCTTATGTCAGTGGTGCAATGGTTAGAATGCAGTACTGCAGGCTACTTCTGCTGATTGCCTGCAATTTGGCAGATTGAATCTCACTGGGCGCAAGGTTGACTCAACCTTCCATCCTTCTGAGGTTGGTAAAATGAGGACTCAGATTGTTGGGGGCAATATGCTGACTCTGTAAACCGCTTAGAGCAGGGGGTATCAAACTTGATTTCATTGAGGGTGACATCAGGATTGTGTTTGACCCCAGGGGCCAGGGTGAGCATGACCAGCTGAACATCATTTGTGTTAGGGGCTCCTCTGGTGGCCCTTTGCTGTTTCCGACGGGCCAGATCTAAGCATCCCATGAGCCGGATCCAGCCCATGGGCCTTGAGTTTGACACCATTGGCTTAGAGAGGGCTGTAAAGCACCATGAAGTGATATATAAGTCTAAGTGCTAGTGCTAAGTGCTATCATGCCTTAGGCATCATTTTTAAATTAAAAGTTTGTCTTCCTATGTAAAATAAACGATATATAATCCTTTGGTCTGGAAAGGGCATCTTTTGGGGGGATGGGAATCT
Organism: Bungarus multicinctus; assembly: GCA_023653725.1. NCBI lineage: Eukaryota > Metazoa > Chordata > Lepidosauria > Squamata > Elapidae > Bungarus > Bungarus multicinctus. The sequence continues at coordinate 106,164,412 of CM042834.1, forward strand.
GAATTTTAGGATCTAAGGTCATGTATTAACATCAAATACATTCCAAGATAGGACCCTTTTTTGTTTTTATTGCCATTTACACAACCATTATTATTGCCACATACGCACTAGTAATTTTTTTGTTCTGAGTTTAGTATTTACAACCGAGAAGCAACAAGAAATGTCTCCTAAAGAACTTCATGAACTATTTTTAGAAACAGTGTAACTTTCCAAGGCATCCAGTGTTGCAAAAACCCTTCTGTTAAAGTTAACTCTTCGTCAAGGGAATGCTAACTCTCTCGATAAGGAGAATGATCATAAAATCATCACAGTAGTACTGCCTACTGCAGAATATTTGACTTAATATTGGATAGAGCAGTGTTATCCAACTTTTCCAGCTTTGCGGCCCGGAAATGGTGGTGGATGGTTCCGAGTGAGTTATGGTCAAGTGCTCGCACACTCGGTCAGGGACTCCTGTGATAGAGTACTGAATATTTTGAGGCGTTTCTGAAATTATGTAAAAAAAAATCTGTTTCGATATAGTAAATTATTGACATAATAAAATGAAAATTCTTCCTGCCTTTCAGAAAGGATTTGAATAAAGACATCTGTCTGTTTTAAGGGAAACGGGGTCCTGAAGAATTCTGTCTATCTACTCTAGAACACTGCAGCACTCTGCAACTCTAGACAGCTAAGAGGATACATGAAAGATTAAAACAAACACAGTAGGGTAACCTAGAAGTCTCTAAAGTCTTTATCATCCTATAATTGGACTCACGGTTTTGTTTCTTTCAAATAAGAAATTTGGTACGTTGCATCACTTAGCCTAACCTGACAAGATCGCAAAACTGTCTAGCTTTGAAATGAAAAGTGCAACTATCATTAACAATCTTCATCTTTTATATCAAGTTTGGTTATAAAGATTGTAGTCTGTGGTTTGTGACATAACAAACATTTTGAATTTGAAACTCACCCTGCCCCACACGTAGAACATCTGTTCTGGCCAAACTGGAAGAGCACTAAATTGGCATTTTGACAACTCAACAGTGCCATTCAAATGTTTCCAGTGATATATATCAAATATATATCAAATTTGAAATGTTTTCCTTAGTAGTTAATACTTGTTTAGATGTAGAGTAGATGGTATAAGATTAGTATAGTACTTTTCTTTCTATCATGGAACTAACGGTCTCGTATGCGTTCCTGGTTGGTTTTAGCAAGGTTACTGAATGATGTCCCTTCTTTGACTACAATAGGCAAATCAAATCAGTGTGTTCTTGCTCTTGTTTGCACCAATAGAAATCAAGTCCATTTTTAGCTTTGTGTTAAATTAGGCTATCCCTAGTTGCTTAGATTTTCTTAAATGAAATTAATCACCACCATGCCCCATTATTAAAAGTGTTCAGGTTCAGTGTTCATATGCTATATAGCTCAGGAGCCCCCAACCGCTGGTCCACAGACTGGCACAGGTCTGCGGCCCTTGGGGAACGAGGCTGTACAAGCGATGTGCACGCACACGAAACAATCCCCTCTCCCCACAGTCACTGCTAGTCCACAGAGTTGAAAAGGTTGGGGACAGCTGCTATAGCTGACTTGAATATGTCAGAATATTCATGAACTGGCAGAGACATAGTTAACAAGGTCAGCCAATGGGAGCTGAATTGGGGGCTGAAACTTAAAGAGAGTCTGGGTGTGGTTGAGCTCTGTACTCTCTGCTCTAAAGTGAAACAGAAACTGATTTATGAGCTCCTGAACTACTGCTTGTGTTTTTGCTTGTAAAATTGGAAGAAACTACAGATATTGTAAACTTTACTTAATATGTTATTATGTATACAAAGAAGTTAATGAATCCTGCTGAATCAATCATCTGCGTGTGCTTTCTGGATTTAAATTTCTTTTGCAAAATCTTAACAGTATAAATGACGTGCTCCAGTATGAGGATATAGTATTAAAATTCAAGGGTTCTTAAAATAAATTTTTATTGTACTTGCTATTTCAGAGTACAATGATCAAATTCTATTTAATTAAACATTTATCTCTTCGAAAAACAATGCTAAATTTGTGAAATAAAAGGCATCAGTGCCGGATGAATGTACTTATACTTTTGAATAAGGTATCTGTTGACAATTATATTGCCCCAGGACTACAAGAGCAGGGATCCCCAACCCGTCAGCCATGGACTGGCACTGGTCTGCAGCATGCTAGAAACTGGGCTGCACAAACAAGTAACGCCCCATCCATGGGATTCAGGCAGCATACAAAACCACAGCCCCCCCCCCCAGTCCATAGAAAAACCTCCCTGGAACCAGGCCCTGGGCCACTGTATTAGTGGTTTATAATGAGACACTTTAAAGTCTAGTTTTCCCTGCCTCCTTCAGTAAATTTTATGTAAATCTTCTAAAGACTGGTAAAGACCCTGCTAATTATGCAGGTTATTACCTGACGCTAAGATAATGAAAGTGCCTCTGGCATGAACAATACAAACACTACATCCCTGCCATTCTTCCTGTGCTTTCAGAGGCCAGAATAACATTTAAAAACGACAAACTTTTGGCAGAATGAAAGTTACTCACTACTTTGTTAAAGGTGCAAAGAATGACGGTAAGCTTTAAAGTATTCAAAAGTCTCGATGTTTTACAAACAAACATTTAATAAAACATAAAAGCATAATCTTTAAATCAGTTGACTATACAGGGTTATGAAAGAAAAAGGTGCCATAGAACTCATTTATACTTCATGGCTTTTTTCTTCTCAGTTCATCTGGATGAGAAAAAAGAATAAGAAACATTTCACCAACACTGCAAAGCAGCATGATACTCATATCTACTCTATGTTCGTATGTAGTCTATTAAGTTAAAAGCAAGGTTTAAAACTAGCATGTTCTTTGGTAGGAACAGTATTTGCTAATGAAACTAACTGTCTGAATAACAATCTCTTAAAATTCCCCCGAGTCCCTGCTACAAAGGTGTGGTTTTTACAAAAGTGTGTTCAGTTCTACTGGTCCCTCCTTTCAGGGCCTTCCAGTAAGATCACCATAACAAGACGTCCCAGGCAATACCTCCATCTCATCTGTGGTTGTGCAATAACTGGCTCATGCTGTATTTTCCTCCTCAATGGGGCTCTGCAGCCATGGAGGATAGCTGCTCCCCTTGCTGGGAACTTCCTTTGGGTTGTGAAGGAAGGAAGTATCTGAAGAGTCATGTTCTAAGAGTGGCCAGGACAAAACATTTGTATTAACTGATGTATCCACAAGGGGCTCTGGATCATGGGGGGCAGCTGTAACATTCTCCTGGCCCAAAGCGCTCTGAGAAAGTTCACCCAGCTCAACAATGTGAGACTCGGGAAGAACACTGTATGCTTCCTTTCCTGGGCTGCTGGTATCGTGGCCAGAGTCTCCTTCAGGGATGAAAGGAATGCTGTTACTGCGCATCTGCTGACTGGCAGTTGGGGTACACGTGCAGTCAATGGCCTGCATATCCTGACAAAGGCAGCTGTAAGTAGTTGATGGTTCTGAAACACAGCTGTTCTTGCGCTTCAGCAGAGAGAGGCGGCGTCCAAAACCTCCTGAGGTAGGAGCGGTAGAGAGCAGTCGGTTCAAGAGGTGGGCAGGCACATGGCGGCTCTGTTCAAGACCCTCAGCAATCTCTTCCAGAGGCTGGAACTGCATATCCTCTTTGGCCAGTCTGGAAAGTGAGGACAAGCGGTTGAAGAAATTTGTGCCACCATTCTGCACTATCCATAGCTACCTCTCTTACTAGAAAGGCACAGGGCTTTCCCTCAAGTGGGAAATGCAGAATCACAATGCTGGTACAATTACAGTCTCACCAATGGGGAGCTTCACGCACACTGGGAAAAGATTGCGGATCTATCCCAAATAAGGAAAACCTCAAAGGTTAATTCTCTTGTGATCCTCCTTGTTCCTTTACCAGTTAAACATTTATTATTATTACTAATTTTTGCGTTGCACAAAGAAAAAAAATCCTTACGTCACATCAAAAGTGGAGCCTTGGAATGATGGCTGTTGCAACAGAAAAACTGTAGCTGCCGTATACGGGGCTCGTGGGTTTGAGGCATCCCAATATCTATCCTTCTCCAGGAGAGGCAGATCCCCATACATTTCATCCACAGCCATCATGGAAACCTTCAGAAGAAAACCAGATGTGAAGCATCCCTTTTGCAGTCAGACAGTACTGGTGTTTGCCTGTCTGTTTGTCAATGTGTATGTAGGATATGTATGTATTGGGGTAGGGAGGGATGAGAATCTCAGCTGTAGGGCAGGGGACAGATTTACAACTATTGGATCATGGAAAAAATTCATCTTCCCTGAATTTGCTTTGCTTCACTCAAGTGCTTTGCCAATCCTTAGCAGAAGAGGAGAGGTTGGGGGATTACCTGGAAGTTCCTGTCGATCAATAAATTGGTTTCAAAATCATCATCATCCTCTCCAAAAGGATTGATGAGTTGCTCAGCCACCTGCAAAGATCCACAAGGAGGAAAGATTAATCCTCTGACTGTCTCTGTTTTTAACTTTGTACAGAGCCTCCCAAACTTCTGCCAATTATACAAATAGATGGAGGAAGAAAGCTAAATCTCTTAGATGTTTTTACTCTGCCCCAAATCAGATTCCCTGGCCTAGCACTGAGCAATTCTTTACAGCAGCTTTCCAAGGTAAGGGATTCCAGCCATTCCCTCCTAAGATTACCATTATCCATATTGACTCTCAATACAGTGGTTAATAGTGAAAGAACTGGTTGGGAACCATAGTAGTTGGAGATAATGAGTACTGTTGTTCCAGAGGAGCTTTTTACAAAAGGCAACTGGACTTTGTTTTTGTTTTTTTCCTTTCGCTTCTCATCCAAGAAACATCCAAGAATTGAAGAAGCTTCCTGGATGAGAAGCAAAATGTTTTCCAAGAAAAATAACCAAGAAAGTCCAATTGCCTTTGGAAAAAAGCATCTTTGGGACAACCATGACCTGGATGATTGAGAATCTCTGTAGACAAGAACTTCTCCTGTTTGGCACACCAGGGCAAGATCTGCTTCAGGAAAGCAATGTAGGAAATGCTCCAGCAATCACTGCAAATTAACCAGCTCCATTCTGTCCTACCTTGAGCCATCCAAAGTAGAAGAAAAACTGAAGCAGGGTGAAAACAGGAATCCACAGGTCTAGGTCATGTCCTTCATATTTTTGGGCTGGATCGAGGAACTGCCTTCCAATTAGACAAGAAAAGAAGAAGCTATATACAGCAATGGTAACCACCTATCAGAGCAAAGAGAAAATGAAAATGAAAAGGTGGAGAGCTTCTTTGCTCAGATGAAAGAGTTTTTTTAATTACAATAATTAATTAGGATGCAACTTGGAGTACAGTTTAATCCTTGCTTAATCATCTTTCATTCAGAGAATTAGGACTGCTAAGAAATAAAACATATTTTCGGTCTGTTTTAAGTCAATGCTAATATAAGAAATTATGATGATTCTAATTTTCAGATTATGCACTTAATTCCATGATAATTTTAAAACTCTAAGATAATTTACCATTTTCTATTTAGTAACCAGTGGAAATTAGGAATATATCTCATGTAACACTGAAAAACAGAACAGTAAAGTTTTTCCCACTTGTTATTAACCAATAATGTATGCAGAAAGGCACTGATAACTAATTTAAATACCATTAATTACTTTTATATCATCCTGAGTATGTTTCTTAAGGTAAGGATTGCAAATAAACAGTTGGTACAGCTATTCTAGAGTAAGCTAAATATCCTGGATTGCTAGGTTGTAAAGGACAGCACTGTAACTCTGTAGATAAGATGTTGCTGGATGTAAATAACCAGTAAGGAGATCTAAATTAAGTGTCCCAATAAACATACTAGAGAGAGAATTGTCAGTCCTAAGGGAACTTCTGCTCTGGTAGAGTTATTGTGCACCCAAGTACTCTGATGGAGAGTATATATTATCCATAGAATTTATGACATGCTTTTTGTTTCATATCTTAAAAGTATGAGAGTTTTAAAACATTTTAAAATAAATGTCCCAACTCTGCTTTAGCTGTGGCTTTAATGGCTTGCTGGTTTTAGACTATCTTTCAAGGCAAAAGCTTACTAAGGCAGTTAAATAAAATAAATAAACATCAAATAAAATAAAATAAAAATATACTACATTACATATGTAATCGATGTGTCAATAATCCACAATTCAAAATAGACTGAATTTAAAGCGTTCAATATTTAAAATAACAGCAGCATACTAATTATGCTTGAAATAATGGTAATGATTTTGGCTACCCAAGTATAAGCTGTTTGAACTAATAAAATCAAGGCCAGAATTGAAAAACGGTCAAAATGATTTGAAGTGCAGATTGTACAAAGAAGAAGAAACAGTGGATCATATACTCAGTTCATACAAGATCACACAAACTGATTATAAATACAATGTAACATATTCTTGAAAATGATTCCTGGAGCTTCTATAAAAATTACCATGTACCAATAATGAAAAATGGGTGGGAACATAGAGTTGAAATAGTAGTAAAAATGGGCAGGTTAAAATACTGTGGGATTTCCAAATTCAGAGTCTCAGCTCATAACACACCAGGTATAACTATGGTTGAAAAGAAGAAAAGAATGTGTGGATAACTGATATGGCAATATCAGGGGGTAGTAGAATAGAAGAAAAAGAATTGGAAAAGATCCCAAAGAATCAAGATCTGAACATTAAAATTGAAACCGACTTTGATGATCCCAGTGGTTATCAGCATACCAAAAGATACCGGTATTGGAGAACGTATGTGTTGACAACATTTCCATTAGTCAATTGCACATTGCTTGGATTTACACATATATTACATAATATGTTACAAGATCCTAGATTTTGGGGGAAAACTTAATGCATATGAAAACCAACACAGCTAAAGAATCAGCAGCTGTGATTTGACATTGATGTGAACATACAATAATATATTAAACAATAATAATACTATCATCATAGGATGTATGAGTTAGAAAGGTCCTTGCAGGTTGTCAACCTAGTGCCATCTTGGCCAAAGCCATCTTGGAGCTTCAGTGCTGCCACACAAGAGCTGGGGGATAGGGTGGGGGGGATTAGAGATAGCTGGCGCTGCATAGGCAAAATAAAATACTTTCTCTTGGGAACCAAGAACATTCTCACACCCGGCCAGAGGGAGGAGTAGTGATGTCCCCAGACCAGCAGATACTGCCTTGATTGGGCCATGTGACTGGGGGGGGGGGGACTTTCACTTTTAATTAGGTGAAAACTGAGGGACCCTTCAGAGTTGGTTTTTACCAGATATGTGCCAATATAATATTTCCAATAAAGCTATTCTTTGAGGAATCTACCTGCCTCAGAAGTTTTGCTTGCAATAGATCTATTACTTGGAACCCTGACATTCATCCCTGTTCATCCCTCTGTTGCAACCAAGACTCCGGGAAATTTTCCCTCAGGCATTCTCCCCATTCATTCATTCCTCTGGATTCCCCCAATTATCCCAATTAGCTCCCCTTGAGTTTCTCTTTTACAAGCTGACTATTCCTGGCTTCAATAACTGTTGTTCATGGGATTTGCTTTCTAGACATTTTATCATCCAGGTAACTTCCTTCTGAATATGCTCCAGTTTATTCATCCCTTTTAACGTACACCGTATCAGCTCTTAATACAGAACTCCAAATGCAATCTAAGCATCACAGGTACAAGGGAACTATGATTTGGGCATAGCACGTTGCTTTTTTAACTGCTATATAAACATTACCTGCTCGTGTTCAAACATTGGGGTATCTTATAGCTAAATTTTTCTTTTGTGCACTGCTGTCATTTGGACTTTCTCCAGTCCTACATCCACAACATAGTTTTCCCTACCCTAGTTATCACAGTTGTGCTGTGATCATTCTGTCTGTTGAGGTCATTTTTGTGATTTTTATTCTGTAAGATATTAGCCAATCATTTTAGCTTGTTGTCATTTGCAAAATTTAGAAGCATCCTTTCCATCCTATCCTTCAAATCACGTTTTTGCTGATGATAGAGTTCTGGGGATGCCACTTAATACTTCCCTTCAGAATGATACAGAATCATTTACAAACACTACTGGGTATAGCTGTCAGTCAATTAAACCTTAATGCTATGTACAAAATCTATTTGTGTGAAACAATTCTACAGAGATTCCATCTCTATTGTTCATTAATCTGATAAGCTTTGATAGTATACATTGCTGAAGATAGTCTGATGCTGTTTTCCCAGATATAGACTACAATTCCCAGAATTTCCAACCGATATAATGGGAATTCTCAACATTCTGATCCAAATATATCATGAGAGCATTAGGAAAGAGGGAATAGAAGATAAGCTTAATTATTTTTCTGCCATCCACTGATTTTTCATAAAAATACAATCCCTTGCATTTACTGTATAAGAAAGTTCTTTCTAACTGCTCTCTGAAACCCGGACAAATAATTGGTTGCATAAGGTACAGATGTGTGATAGTTTAGAGAGCCACAAAACAGAATTGCTAGATGTAAGAGATGATAAACCTTTCCATCACCAATTTTTAATCTTCCTTAAACAAGAGAAAAAGAACACACAAACCCAAAAAGCCAACAAGAGGATATGCTTAAACAGTCTGGCAGCTTACCTGAGTATATACTAATGGTACACTGATCCAGTCATAGTGGTAAAGCATGCTGCAGTTGCCACGAAAGTGATTCAGTTCCTGGAGGGAGAATGAAATCATCATTGCTTGTGTGAGGCATGAGATCTTTCTACAATTACATATGGCTTTCCACAATGCCTTCAAGTATATGAATAGTTTTACTCAAATCAACCAGTGAAAGTGACTTGTTCTGGATTGACGCAGAGAAATGTGTTTCTGCTGATTCTCCTGGAGTTCTCATAAAATTGGCCATATATAGTATCTTCCAATTTGGACATTTGGTGCTTCAATAGTTGCATCACCTAGCTCTGGAAAGTAGTGTTAAGCAGGAGTGGGATACGACAGGTTTAACTACCGGTTTGGGATTTACGAGGGTCGGGGATTTATGATGTGCTTCCCTGCACGCTGGGAGTTTGCGACCGTAAATTGTCATCAGCACGCTGCGTGCAGAGAAGCAGCCTTTGAAACAGCCCTCTTTTCCTGCTTTTTAAACTGCAGCTGTGCCTAATTCGGCAGATGAAGTTGAAAAATCAGGAAATAAAGATCAGGTAAGAGCCCAGGTGGGCGGGTGGGCAAAAACATCAGCAGACATAGAACCGGTTGTATGTCTACTGCTCTTCAGAGCTACCAGTTCTACAGAGGTGGACAGAACCGGTAGAAACCCACCCCTGGTGTTAAGTTACTGTTCAGTAGTCTCATGGTAGTTACATGGTAGATGATGGGAAATTGCCAGCAAGGCTGGGAGGAGGGGGTCAAGAGAGAACCTAGCTTTGAATCCTTATTCAAATGCTTATTTGGATATTTATATGGATATAAGCAAATTATATCCATAGCATTATCACAATCCAATAAGGAAGATGTAATAAAGATTAAATATTACAGGAGTAACTTTAATAAATCCATAATTTCTCTAATTATTGCATTGTTTTCAAGATTGTTACATAGTTACCTTTTTATATTCTATAGTTTTCCCAAGTACTAAGATTATATAGCCTCGGAATTTACAATAGTCTTCCTAGCTTTCGGTTCATTTAAAAACTAATCGGAACCTAGATACAAAATCCAATATTTGTTCCACATGAACCTTTATATTTTATTTTGGATATCACTCTCCCCATTTGAGACAAAACAAATGATGGCTAGGATAAGAGGTGGTGATCATGGTTCAATGATAGGTATTAATGCATCTCAAAGAAAAGCGCTCCTGACCCAGTTTTGCAACACTAAATCCGTAAAACAGAATCAGACAGCCTGGTGCTTTCTAGATGTTTTGGGACTACAATTCCAACAATTCTTTGCTGCTGGCCATCTTGAAAGGAACTGATGCAATTCTTCTAAAATGCCAGGTCTCTATGTTATAGAAGATTTTTAAGCATTATGGATGGCTGAGAAAGAGCTCAGAAATGTTGAAACATCAGAAACTAGAAGTTTCTGAGAAGTGGAAATAACTATTAAACTAGTTTAAGTTTATAATTCAAATGCTAGGATTTCCAACCTCACCTCCATGAGCAACTTAAGAGCACAATTGTCACGTATGCGGCCTTCTTTACGTGCCTGTGCAGCTAAGTTGGTAAACCAAATGCAAGGAACCCAGTATCGATTGTAGGAAGAGTTGAGATTTTCAAATTTCTTGCGTTCCTCACGAGTCATGAATCCTTGAAGCAGATGCAAAGAAGCAGGTGTTTAGATACAATGCCACTCATGCAACTGGTGGAATTAATTAGGAGACGCAATAGCACATTCTTATGCAGACTTTCATAGCCTAAGGTACTCTGGATGTGTTGGTCTATAATATTATTGTCTCCATTGGCTCTACCGATTATGGTTACTGGCCAGGTAGCCCAATATATTTGGATTGTACCAGATTGGGTAAAGCTGAAAACAGTGCATTACAATGGCATTTACAGGCATTTGGAAGACAGCACCTTCCAAATTAAAGGATGTCCTAAATAGTGCTTACTTTGACTTTCTACATTCTTTTTTAGAATGTTCCCATGTAATCACTTCAAAAGTCAACAAAATGATGGCCCTCTAGTGCTACATTTACCTGCTTCCACCACATGGTCCATGGTGGGAAAGCGCTTGAATACAGCAATGCTGACTGAGCGCAAGATCAAGACTGCTGACAGACTGCAATAGCGCATGAGTGTCCGTCGATAAAGCCGTCCCTTCTCATCTACACCATGGACATTTCCAGAGATGGCACACATCAAGCGATCTGGCATTGGCATGCTGGTGTACTGGTTCCACCAGCGGTTTACTACCAGCGTTACATAGAAACCTGAGTGAATCCAAGAGAGAGAACATTATTTATTCATTTATTAAAACTATATTCTGCCTTTCTTCCCAAACTACATTAGAATGTGACTTCCACAATCCAAATCTCATTGGAAGTAGGATTATTTTGTTATAAAACCCAAAACAGGTCCTGAAAGCCAAAACTCAGCCATGAATAAACATGTAAACAGTAGATTATAACAAATGTGTATTAACAAAATGTGTGAAGTGTTTTTATTCAGTTTTTTAATCACTGCATTTTATTTGTATTCCACATAGCTTATTTCTCTTTTCAATAGTCAGTTCAGCATTTCATGCCCACTTACCATTCTCAGCTTTTACTGCTAGACCCCATCCCTTTCATAGTTTTTATTTGTAATTTTTTTTACCCCTTTTGCTCATTAGGAAGCCAATTATAATCTTATAATTCCATAAAACCTGTATTCTTCAATAAAACTCATAGCTAATGTCTGATCCCCTGTGTTTTTCTCTGAATATTGAGCAAAGGCCAAGATTTTGGAATTAAGGATTCCAATATCTTGGCTTCGAGGTTTTACTTTTTGCTTTTTTGGAAACAATTGACAATTTGTAATTTGCTTAGTAACCAGCATCCTTTTATAGTATATAAAATCATATATTGCAATGTCCTACCTGTCAATGAATATTTCAGCTTCAACCATAACAACACAAGAGAAAACAATAGATACAAACTAAAGGTTAATCGCACCAAACTTGATTGCAGGAAATACGACTTCAACAATAGAGTAGTCAATGTCTGGAATATTCTACCTGACTCTGTGGTTTCTTCCCCAAACCCCCAAAACTTTAATCTTAGACTGTCTACTATTGACCTCACCCCTTTCCTAAGAGGTCTGTAGGGGACGTGCATAAGCACACCAAAGTGCCTACCGTCCCTGTCCTATTGTTTCCTTTATATTTTATTTTTCTTATATGTATCCATGTATTCATAAGTATGTTTTTACTTATACTATTATCTTGTAAGCAATTGACAAATATAAATAAGTAGAATAAATAAATAAATTCCCTTCACAGAATGGGGAAATGAAGGAGGCAGGTTCATATCTGAGCCGAAAACAAGAGAGTTGGAGAGGTTCATATGTTTTTTTTAAAAATCACCGCATTTTGCCCATTATCCTTGAGGGCAGATGAGGAGTAGAGAAAGGTTTGGAATGGAAATAGCAAGAAGGGGAAGGTTGGGAAATTAAGCATCTCACCCAAAACAAAGGAGATAGGGATGAGATTGGCATACTTGTTGCAATAAATGACCACCTTTTCGAAGACCCTTTTCTGATCTTCTTTTAAGATAAACCTAGAAACAGAAAGAAGAAAAGAAAGATTAAACAAAATTAGTATTTGGCAATGGCTGGCTTCCATGGGCTTGGATTGAAAACTGGGATAATTGAAAGAACCATGCATCCACTGTAAGATGTCAAGAGAGACTGCTTTCACACATTAATTATCAACATTTGGCTTATTCACATTTCAAGCTCAGTACAGCTCAACCAGGAAGAGAAATACAGACATATTCACCCAGTGCCCCAAATAGGAGAAAGTGAAATCTCTTTTGCTTAAATAGGCTATAACCGACACAAGTAATTTCATGAACCAGGTTAATTACACTGTTGTTGAAAAGGAGCAACACCTTATTTACATGTAGCCTCATCACTTATGTTATGTTAGAACTGGGCCAGTAATCGAGCCAAGGTTACATAGCAAAAGTTATATGAGAATTATTTTAACAATATACGTCCTCATGCCGAAATACACTTTCCAGAAGCAACAATGTCCTTGGAAATTTAATATAGTATGACATGCAGGTAGTCCTCGACTTACAACACTTCATTTAGTGACTGTTCGAAGTTACAACAGCACTGAAAAAGATGACTTAGGACCGTTTTTCACACAACCATTGCAGCCTCCCCTTGGTCATGTGATCAAAATGTGGATGCTTGGTAACTGGTTCATATTTATGACGGTTGCAGTGTCCCAGTGTCCTGTGATCCCCTTTTGTGACCTTCTAACAAGGAAAATCAATGGGGGGAAGCCAGATTCACTTAACAACCAGATTATTAACTTAACAACTGCAATGATTCCAGTGGTGGTATTCTACCGGTTTGGCCCAGTTCTACCAAACGGGTAGCACTGATGAGCAGCGGAGACCGAATCGGTTCTCCCCGCTGTTCTGCTGTTGGGTCCACCCGCCCGCCCGGGCTCCCATACTTACCTTTATCCTCTGTTTTTGAAGCGCAGCTGCTTTGCACAGCACAGAAAAGTGCCGCACGGCAGCTGCTGAAGTGACCGGGAGAGTGCAGGCTTCCAGGAGGTGAGTTGGAATGCCTATGCGCCTGTGCAAACGCCTCTACAACTGCACAAAGTGCGCATTTGGCACACGCATGCACACAAAGTGTGTGCACGTGCACCAAGCACACCCACCAAACTACGCCCACCACCATCGTGCCTCCCGTCCCTGTCCTATTGTCCCCATTTATTCATACCTATTTCCTGTATTCTTACTCATGTTTATACTTATATCTACTATCTTGTAAGCAATTGACAAATCAAATAAATAAAAAAATAAATAAAACATTTTGAATCCTACCACTGAATAAATCACTTAATAACTATGGCAAGAAAAGTCGTAAAATGGAGCACAAAACTCACTTAACAAACGTCTTGCTTAATAGCATAAATTTAGGGCTCAATTGTAGTCGTAAGCTGAGGACCACCTGTAGTAATTCTTCCAATTGGAAGAATTGAGCATGCAGGTGGAATATTAATTACAGCCCAAAGTTCTTGGGCTGTTCTGAGACAAGAGAAGGAAAAAGGACGCCTACTGATATCCCGATTTACCGATATGTAAGGCTTAGTCCCAAATAGGAAACCGAGAAGACCAGGAACTCCTTGTACAGCAGCTTATAGATGCTCCCACGCCACAGGCTCAGTAGCTTGTAGAAGCCTCCAAAGCGGGCATTGGCCACCCGAGCTGTATATGTAACAGTCATGCTAGGCAGACAGAGGCTCAGTGCACCTGCAATTGAAGGAGACACAGAATTAGACTTTAGTACATGCAAACTTCTCGTGTAGATTACCTTCTCTGTTTCTCACAACAGGGCTTTCAGTGAAGAAGAAAATGTTAGGTTCATTCAGAGCCTAGTTTCATTCCTTTTGGACAGAGACTCAGCCTTACCTTTGGGAACTTAAGTTGCCTTCCCCACCCTGAAGCCCTCCAGATTTTGCCTCCGCACTTTCCCACGGCAAGGAGAAAACCCTGCGGGAATTTCTTGCAAGTCCTACTGAAAAACTCTGAGGATACTCTGGTGAGATCACTCCTTTGATTTTCAAGTGGGTGTGTTTGTAAAAGAGCTTTTCTTGCCTCAGCCCCTGTCAAAAGTGTTTTTCCTTTGGAAAAAAGTGATAGTTATGGAACAGGGAGTAGCATCATTGAGGAGGAGTTATTACAACATCCAAACTGCTAACTGTCATAGAAAGAGAAATACTTTTTACAATAGGGAGATTAAAAAAACTTATCCCTTTTATAAAACTGCTGATTTTAACTGGGTAGGAAAGTCAGACCCTCAAGCCATTTTTCCATGGTAATTCAGCTATCAGCTAAAAAGAATAGCCCTGATTTGCATCTTCCATTCTTCTGTTATGTTCTCTATATTGGCACACAGAAATCAGTTCCTCCCTTGCCCTATTCCTAGGGCAATATCTAGCAAATAAAAAGACAGGGAACAATTCTAATTTTCTCCCCTTTTAAAATAAGACTAAACATTAAAAGTGGCAGGGAAAGACAAGATTGCAAGTGGAAGATAACATTATCTGGACACTGAAATCATGTAAAGTTGTACCAGCATTTGCAGAAGATTGTATAATACAGCGTACACAGAACACCTTAGGCTAAAATGTGGTTGGGTACTTTATGGTTCAGGGTTAATTCAGTAAACTGCTGTTTGGATTAATCCCTTGTGTGAGCGCATCCTAGAAAATGTCCTTGGGAACCATAGTTATTTGTTATAATAGACAAACAAAAGCAGAAAAGACTTTATGTTCATCTTAAAGGTTTTTTAAAAAAACATTTAAAAATTTATATTTACATAAATTTTTATGATCAAATTTTGCTGTGTGTAAAGATAGTGTTAATAAGGTTACATGTTCAGGTGGGCATCATTTAACAGGTACACTTGGGACAGATAATACCACCGCTAATACATACATTCACAAGCACATCTTCAGGGAAGGAAAAAGTTTAAATAAAATTGAAGGTAGAATTGTGAGAGAAAGAAAGCAGCGCTTCCTTTGCCAAATTAAATTACTCACTTCTAACATCACTTCACATTTAGTATGAGTTACAATAATGTAAATAAACATCCGACGTTAGCAGATGGTACCTTTTGACCTACTAAAGATTCTACAAAGAACAGCAGGCATATCAATCCTGCTCTACCAGTTTAATGCTGGAGTGACCGCTGCTTTGAATTTAAACAATCCTCATTGAAATAGCTTAGAAGATTTCAACATCAGTCATTACTGTTAAACATAAGCACAGAATAAGAATATCTAACCAAGTATTATTCATTTTCTATGCATCAAATGTGGGTCTGTTTTTTTTTAAAGTTTGCATAATTATACTAAGCTTGATAGTTTTTGATGCCTTAGTTAAATAGCACATATATTAAGTGCAATTGTCAACAATCTTATATTGCAGCTTAACATGCCACCTTCTCTTACGTATTCTTTGTGGTTTTCTCTGTATCAAATACTGCATGCTGTGCTTCCCAAGGCAAAAGCACCTCTTCTCGTACCACCATGCGTATTGCTGGTGCTATACACATCATAAATCATCATACTATAAAAAAGATGTTGAGACTCTGGAAAAAGTGCAGAGAGGAGCAACGAAGATGATTATGGGGCTGGAGGTGAAAATACATGAAGAACAGTTGCAGGAATTGTCTAATCTAGTGAAAAGAAGGACTAGGGAGTGACATGATAGCAGTTCCAATATGTGAAGGGTTGACACAAAGAAGAGGGGGGTCAACCTATTTTCCAAAGCACCAGATGGCAAGACAAGCAAAATGGATAGAAACTAATTGAGAGAAGCAACCTAGAACTATGGAGAAATTTAACAGTGAGAACAATTAACCAGTGGACAATTAACCAGCTTACCTTCAGAAGTCATGGGTGCTCCATCCCTGGAGGTTTTTAAGAAGAGACTAGACAGCCACTTGTCTGGAATGGTATAGAGTCTCCTGTTTGAGCAGGGGCTTGGACTAGCCTTTTAGAAGGTCAGACTAGAAGAAGCCCAAGTTCCCTCCCAACTCTGTTATTCTGTTATAAACTTAATTCTGGAAAAAATATCTGTGTGCCCATTTGAATATGATATTGCTTTATTTATGATAATTTGGAATCAAATGATACTATGAGGGGTTGCTTTCTGCACCGTCCTTGTGTTGGAATAGGTTGTCATATTTATTTCATTTTAAAATAAACCTTCCTTTACCTACAGTGATTGCCTCTTTACCCCCTTTTCTTCCTAACCTTCCTATGAAGTAGGCAAGTTAGGCTGAGAAGCAATGACTGATCCAATGACCATCACTTCTTGAATCTGGTTCCACTTCTCTACAATGCTAAGCTTGGCCCTCCCACAACTGAACAACATTATCTCTCTACAGGTGTTGCTAGCCTAGCATTTCCTATTTGCTTCCTTCTTGTGCGCAAGAGAAAGAAGGATGGCCATTCCCAGCAGAAAAAAAATGGATAATGGATAAATGTGACAGCAAGTACAGTGATTCAAATACAGTAATTTTAACAAGTATTACAATCAAACCACAACCAAATAAAGATCCTGTGATGGAAAAATATTCAGTTTTCCCACAATTAGTACATAAACATTCAAAGAATCAAAAGCAGCCCTTTGCAAGTTATAGGCTATATATACAATAGCAAGGAGAGAAGTAAAACAAAACCTGCAAGGATTCCCACAACACTCCTTTGTTGGACTGGGATAACCTTGCCAATACCTCAGCTTTTTGTTTAAAGCAGATGGTAGATCAAAGTGCTAGATATCTAGTTGTACCAATCATTCCTTCCAAGCCCAAACAAACTCCAAGGCTGTTGTAGGAAGAAAAACAGGATATAAGATTCCAGGATATGCTACTTTATGATCCTCAAGGAAAAATGCAGGCTATAAATCTAATAAAAGATCTTCCATCGTACTACAGCAATTCAGCTGGATTATTGAAATTTTTATTGATAGGAGTTCTGCATTTGGCAAAATATGTAGCATTCAGCAGAAGATCTTCTCTTAAACCTTGGGGCACAGCTGTAGCCCTTTCCCTTTTTATTTTGAGCTAATGAGTTGCTCCTTCAAGCCAATAAAGCAAATATTCTAAAAGAGACCTCTTACTATACTTTGAAGGGGGGGGGTCTGATTTAATCTTTCACACACACACCCTTACCTTGTCCAGATCTAGCAATGCTTCTCTCATCTGGTACATTCTTTTCAGAGATTTTCCCTCCCCACTTGTTCTTCCAAGAAGAATTGAGAAATCAGATGCCTTCCCCTGGGGGGACAACAATCAAACTTCCTTGGATTAACAGTGGAAGGCAAAGCCTTTGAAGGAGGGCAACTTCCCAGACTATCTAAATAAGTTCTTCATTAATGAGTAAATGCTGAGCCAATTTTTTTTCTCTTAACTAAAGTCTGGCTGTCATACAACTGACCACTGACTGAGATTCAACCCATAAACAAATATTAAAAGATTCTGATGTTTTCTTTCTTTCTTTCCTTCCTTCCTTTCCCCAGGAGCAGTTGGGGGATGGAAGAAAGGAAAATGTGAATGAGAGAAGACTGATCTTCAAACCAAAACATTGCTCTTAGGTGAGATGAGTCTTAATATCTTTCAAATGGAAATAATGTGATAAGCATCTTGGTTAGCAAGTTTAGTCTGCATGCAACTATGTTAGAGCCTATATAAAATTTGCACAGAGTCAGAAAGTCTAGAATGATCCTAATGTGTGGAATCCAACTGATCACATTAGGCACAGGTAAGTTTTCCACATGCTGATCGATTAATGGGAGAACTCAGTAAATAGAAACATTTAATTCTTTAAGATTTATATTGTCTAAGTTCTACATGAAATCACCAAGATTCTCATGGCAGTTGATAGACCAAAGGATATAACCAATTCCAGGAAACAGTTCAGGGAATAAGTACTGTCATTAGCCTATAATTGCAAATGCAGCAGCAGATTTTGAAGGTGACATTAAAGGACTGCAAAAATAATTTTAGAATGAATTTAAGTATATTGTCAGGATAGATATGTATAGATTAGACTACAAATAGCCTTATTTCATTCATATTTATTGTTCAGCAATTAAATAATACACAGCATATAATACAATACATTGCTTAAAGCATACCTTATTTTTAGAATGGGTATCAATATTCAATACATTGCCTATAACTTTCAAACTTTCAGGGTCTCAGACTGGGCTAAAACAGTTTTTTTTCTTTCTTGGCAAGCATGATGCCTGGGGAATACTGGGAACTGACTTCTATCCCTCTTCAAGTTGCCAAAGTTGAAAAACACTGAACTAGAGAAATGTAACAACTCCAAACTAATTTAACAGTAAAGAAGAGACAGGGTTTTCCTCCAGATTTCAGCCCAAAATTCAATACAGGAATAAATATAAATGCCTCCAAGGAGAAGTCTTTCTAAGTTTATCACTCTGATCCTATACTGATGAAGGAGGAGAAGGCAAGCATTTAAACCTTACCACCTCCAATCCCAAACCACTTGCAGGCCAATTGTAAGTAAATTTTATTAATGATCTCAGCATGCAATAGCTTTTAAAGAAGCCATAAGCTTGTAACAACATTCACAGGATTCAAAATTTTACAAAGCAAGGAAAAAGAACCAGCTCCTTGAAGGAACAGACTATTTCAACAAACTATTTTAACACTAACCTGTGCAAAATATGTTTTGCTGTCTTGCAGTTGCCTTCAACCAGGATACCTGCAGGAGCAGACTGGTTTGCAAAGTTCTCTGACAATGGTTTTCAAATCCAAACTTCACTAGGGATGCAAGTGTTAGAGATAAGGTGCCAAAAAAGGGAACAGCTCAAGCAGCCCCTACAGGTTTTTAAATACTTACATATGCTAGCCTTTGAAATCTGAACTGACTTTTTACAACCCACCCACAGGTAAACTTTTTGATTGCTGGGCATCTGAATCTGGATTGAGAGGGGAGAGGTAAGCAATGGAACTGAAAGGCTGCAAGAATTGTTGCAAGCACAAAAAGGCAGGTTATTTTTGAGTCAGTTTTAAGACGAATGGGAAGAACTGCAGAATGGTGGAAGCTTTTGAACAAGAGAAAAGAGACAGTTCTTAGGAAACAATATTGGTATTATAATATGTAACATGAAATATGCATTTAAACCGATGCATTTAAACCTGTAAAAACATAAGCCTGAAGAGCAAAAAAAATGCATGATAGTACAGTATACTAAGCAGTATACAGTAAAACCAAACAAGATATAAAGAATATCTATTTCAGTCAAAATCTCAGTATGACACACACAAAAATACCGTCCGTAACACAAACACTTCAAAGATGAAAGCCAAGTCCCAAGAAAGGGAATTCCAGAACCGGCACAGCTACTTAAGAAGTATCATTTATTTTATTTTTTTATTTGTCAATTGCCTACAAGATAATACGTATAAGTAAAAACATAGTTATGAATACGTGGATACATATAAGAAATATATATATATATGGATCTTTGGTTCTTCGGGTTTTCTCCCACGTAGAATTGGAAATATCTAGGCGACATTTCAATGAAGTCTCATTCATCATCTTCAGGCTTGTGTCTTCGGCCTTGTGCTTCTCAGAGTAATGTGAGCTTGCAGCTGCTTCTTCCTTTTAACTACTAGTGGGGGTGTGACTTGATTGGGTGGGGGTTTGGCTGTGTTCTGATTGGTTGGGGGGTTGGCTGTGTTCTGATTGACTGGGGGTGTGTTTTGTTCCGGTGGGGGTTTGGTTGTACTCAGATTAGTCTTAGT
This sequence comes from Bungarus multicinctus, assembly GCA_023653725.1. Lineage (NCBI taxonomy): Eukaryota > Metazoa > Chordata > Lepidosauria > Squamata > Elapidae > Bungarus > Bungarus multicinctus. The sequence goes on from CM042834.1 coordinate 106,184,413, forward strand.
TGCTGGGGGATTTGAGCTGGTGAGCTGTGATCCTGTTGTTTGGCTTCGCGTTCGTGGTCGTGCCACATCTTCATGGTGGGCGTCAGTTCCCTTCATGTATGGGTTGGGGGGGTTTGAAGCAGGTAGTGATGCAGCTGTGGTACGGCTTCTGGTCTGTGGTCGTGTTTCATCTTCTGTGTGGGTGTGAGTCTGCTTTCTATGTGGAAGTGTGGTGGTAGTTTCTTGTGTGGCCCTCGTGGGTCTGGTGTCCTTCTTCATGTTAGGTACTCGTTTGTTAATGAGGGTGGGTTTCCAAATGGCTGGTAGGCGGGAGGTGTCATCTCGTTTATTCATGCTGTGTGGACGTTTTTCTATCTCTATGGCTTCTCTGATTATTCTGTTGTTGAAGTGTTCGGTTTTGGCGATAGTTCTGGTATTTTTAAAGTCAATCTTATATCCTGTGGCTTTGAGGTGTTGGACCAGGGAAGAGGTCGGTTTTTCTTTTTTGGACAAACTAACAGAAGAATAAGTGCACGCATTGAAGAACACAAGAACTCAATCAAAAAAGAAGAACCGACCTCTTCCCTGGTTCAACATCTCAAAGCCACAGGACATAAGATTGACTTTAAAAATACCAGCATAAGGTATTCTGCAATGAGTAGAGGCGTGGAGAACTCTTCTTGTGAAATATTTCTGGACTTTCTCAACTGTGTTAATATCAGATATTTAATGTGGGTTCCAGACTGATGATCTGTATTCAAGTATTGGTCTAGCAAATGTTTTGTATGGTCTAGTTATTAGTGTAATATTACCAGAGAAAAAGCTATGTAAGATTAGGTTAACAACTCTTAACACCTGTTTGGCTATGTAGTTACAGTGGGCTCTAGCACTTAGGTCATTTGAGATGAGTACTCCAAGATCCTTGACAGGGTTTGGATCATCAACAAGGTCTTGACTATTCAGCCTGTATTTTATTTTCTGATTTTTTTATTTTTTATTTTTTTGCCAATATGTAGGGCAGAGCATTTATTTGTTGAGATTTGAAGTTGCCATTTGTTTGACCATTCTGATACATAGTCAAGGTCTTTTTGAAGGGTAGCAGTATTGTGTGTGGTGTTGAATAGCTTTACATCATCAGCAAACACAGTTGCTCTGTGATCACAGAGGTCATTTATGTAGAGTATGAAAAGAGTTGGTCCTAGAACACTGCCTTGGGGGACACCACTGTTGACAGGTACAGAATTTGATAGGATGCTCCCAATTTTGACCATTTGTTGTCTGTTTAACAGGAATGCTTCTAACCAGTTATGCAGGTGTCCAGAGATACTGTAAGATTTAAGTTTTAGGAGTAGTTTATCGTGTACCACTGAATCAAAGGCTTTACAGAAGTCTATATAGATTGCGTCTATTGCTTTACCCTGATCGAGTTGCGTAGTCCATATGTTTTTGCAGTGTAAGAGTCGCAGATTACATGATAGTTTTTTCCTAAAACCAAATTGTTTATTAGAAAGTATATTGTTTGTTTCTAAGTAGAGGATGATGGATTGGTTAATAATTGATTCCATGGCTTTACAGGTGACGCAGCATAAAGAGATTGGTCTGTAATTTTCAACTAGGCTGGGGTCTCCCTTTGTGAAGATGGGGATGACCGTGGCTTAGGACCATAGTTTTGGCAAGGAGCTGGTCCTGAAAGATTTTTCAAAGATTATGCTTAGAAGTTCGGCTATGGCAGTGGATAGCTTTTTTAAGAAGTAGGCACATATTCCGTCTGATCCAATAGATAGAGATGGGTTTAGATTGTGCAGTGCTTTTTCAACAATGTCTTCTGTAAAATCGATATGTATTAGATGATTGTAGTTGTCTGTGGTTCGACTAGGAAATACTGGGCATGATCCATTGCTGTTTACAAATACTGAGCCAAATAATCTGTTAAAGAGGTTGTCTTTAATAGTGTCGTCGTTGCAGTCTTTACCATTAGGTCCTTTCAAGGGTGGGATGGACGTTGAGTCTTTTAGTTTGTTGTTTATAAAATTGTAGAAAACGCGGATGGAATTGGTGCGTAGAAGGTTTTCTTCTTGTTTAATGTGATAATTGGTGCATTCAGTTTTTATCTGGTGGCATAAATTTTTGTATCAGCTTTTGAAGTTGGATATGTGACCAGATTTGTTTTTCCGCCAAAGTGATTTCTTTTTGGATTGAAGCTTCCCTATTGTTTTGGGTAATTTGTTTTTTCTGGTTTTGGGAGTTGTTAATGGTATATATAGTTTGATGACTCATTTGACTTCAAGTAAAAATATGTTGTAATGGTCTTCTACAGTATTGCATCCAGAGAATAGAAATTGCCAATCAAGGGATGAGAGATTGTTGTTTATAAGATCATAGTTGCCTTTTTTGAAGTTATAATTGGGGATTCCGTCATTGTGATGATTTTTGTGTGATTGTATGTTGAGACAAAAGTCAACCATGTTGTGGTCACTGTTGGAAAAGGGTTCTTTAATTTGTATTCCGTAAATTGAATTCAAACTATTGCAGAAGATGAGATCGAGGCAGTTGTTAAGTCTAGTGTTGTTGGTTACTAGTTGTTCTAGTCCCAGATTTGTTACTGCATTGTAGAAGGTTGCATATGTGGGTTCAGTTGTACATTCGTTAAGGGTCCAGTTAATATGAGGTAGATTGAAGTCACCAAGAAAGATAAAAGCGTGTGGACAGGATGCTGCCCATGTTAGTAGTATATTTAGCTTGTTTGCATGTTTGATGTCACAATCATGGCTCTGTAACATAGTAAGAATCGAAATGTGATATTTAAGGATAGTTCACAGACGATGGTCTCAGGAATAGCAAGCTCCTGGGTAACTTGGATGTTTTTTAGATGTAGGGACTTTTTATAGAAGATAGCAACACCACCTCCTCTACGGATTTCATGATCTGATTGGTAAATGTGATAGTCTCTTACTGTGGTAATGGAGTCAGGGAGAGATGTGTTGAGCGATGTTTCACAGACAAATATAATGTCGAATTTAGCTATATTTAATAAGAGGAGTTGCAACTCTAAAAACAGCTACAGGATGGGTATAAGGTGAAGGACCAACTCTTAAATATCGTGAACCCATCCCCAGTACATGTAATTTCTCACATTCTGCTCAGAAATAAACGTTATAGTAGTCTGAAAATTACCTGGAAAAGGTTTAGCTGGAGAAAGGAAAACTTGACATGACCTTGAATTCTTACCATTGAGTTTTCTAACCTCAGAGGTTACAGCATTTTAAATTGATTTTCAGCACTGATGATTCAGTATGGGAATTATCTGTTTATGGAAGTTGGACCTTTATATACAATCTCAGGCTGTTCTAAAACCAGCCAATAATAGGCTTGTGAAGGAATTTATAATCCTTTTTTTCTGCTTGAAACCTGATGGAATCATTCTCCCCTTTAGGCCTTTTTTTCTTTTGGTGTTTAACAAGTCAATACCTTCAGGGCTTGGTTTGTAAAACAATGAACCAAGCAAACAGCTATATTGCCATGGAAACTATGACAGAAAAATGAAGAGGAGAGGCAAAATAATTAGTTTCTCACAAGCACATTTAAGTGCTTGCATTTACATGTACGAAAGTATAACACTCCCATTTCTTTTGCTATTTTTCCCCATCTTTAGGGATAGGACTTAGATATTGAGTAGGAAGATGGAAATTATCATTCCTGTGTTTTCTCAAAACATTTCTAGTTATAGAACTGTAATGATTCTGCTGGTGTGTTATCTCCTTGATGATTGAAACTGCTATGCAAATCATATTTGTTACATCTGTGTGGCTGGCTTTGCCCTTTCCACCTGATGATACTATTAAACAGCTCATTAGAGCTACATTCTGCTGTTCATGAGGTTGTTGAGTTTATTCACTAGATTCACACCAGGCTTTTCTTCCAGGAAAAACACTGATAGAAGAATCTTCCTTAATTTCATCATCATAACATATTTATGAAACAAGCGAGGCTGAGAGTCAATGACAGGTCAAAGTCAGCAAGTCAGTTTTCATGGCAGAGAGTAGGTTCTCCCAAGTCCTAATCTTACCTTAATCATCATAACATACTGGCTTCCTTAGGTAGTCCTTTGGAAAAGCAGATTGCCATAGACCTATGGTTTGTGACTCTGATAGAAGAATGCAAACACAACAAAACCAGTGTGTCCTAACTTTGTTTCTTGGAGGGCATGCAAACCCTTTAAAAAGATCATTAGCATCTAGACCAGAAGTCTCCAAACTTGGCAACTTTAAGACTTGTGGACTTTAACCCCCAGAATTCTCTAGCCAGCATAGCTGGTCTAAACTCTAGAGCAGGGCTGTCAAACTCCTGGCCCGCAGGCTGGATGCATCACATGCTGGCCAGGCCCTGGTTTAGCAAATGGGGGAAAAGTTCCGATATGTCAAGTGACACTGCTATAATGACTTGAATTTGACACCCCTGCTCCAGAGCCTATCAGAATGAGACTGTTCTCAGTCTTTTATAGCAAAATAGACGGCATTTTAGTCAACCAGGAAGCATTACTCATAGAATTTGCATAATATATTAGGCTAAGCTACGATGTAGTACGTCATTCAATATATTGTGCAAGTCCAACTAGTATGGCTTGTTTAATAGTTCAGTATATTGTGAAAACCAGGCAATTGTATTAATTCAAAAATACATGTTTTTGTTAAATATAAGTTTAAAGCTAAAAGCTGCTTGTTTTTAATTAGCGGAACAGATAATCCAACTACATTTTCTTGGTTTGTTACAGTTTTTTTTTCATCATCCCCAGATTCAGGGATCAATTTTAATGTAAATTAGTAACAAACACTATAGTAGAAGTACTTTAAGCTCTATGTAAAAAATAAAATCATATACCCAAATACATATTAAAAAAAGTAAAAGTTTCCCCTGTCCAGTCGTGTCCAACTCTAGGGTCAAGCTAACAATTAAAATATTAATCTCTCAACCCTTAACTTTAAATCACAATTCATTGTATGCTATAAATGTGGAACTGAGTTTTCAAATAGATCATTTCTAAACTCTGTCACTGAGGTGGAATTTGTGCTATATATCCCAAATAAATCTTTTTTGGTCAAGTATCAATTACATGATTTTTTTCTAAAAACTCTCGTCTTACAGCTACTGTTTTGCTCTAGGGCGTTTTCTCCAGGGATGCCCACTAGGTACATCAGACTTCAGGATTCTACTGCCTGAGAGTTAGAGAAGTCAAAGTCCAACTCATCAGAACTGATCTAAATAAAGCAATGGACAGAGGAAAAAATAGCATTATCTACCCAGCAACGAGACAATAAGGAGAAGCAAACCCTGCTTTGCCAGCCATTCACAGTCTATGGCCTAATCCGTGCCCAATGCCCATTACATACCTTACAGAAATTTCCAGAGATGCATCATCTGCATTCAACAGCTTCTGTATCCAGTGTGGTATGGGAAGCTTAGCTGGTTGTAAAATAAACTGGGCAGGTACCTGCTAAAGCCCAACCCTAGCAATTGAATGGATGCAATCTCCAGATAAATACTCTTAAGTGATCAAACTAGCATGGCAACCTTTAATTTCAAAGCCACACACTAGGATATGACTCTTTTTAGGCACTTAAGGTAGGAATATGCAATACGTTCTGCAATTATGATAGTCTATCACATCATTTATTCAAAGAAATTCTTTCTCATAGCAAGATAGAATCTTGATTGAAGGCACCTAATAAAAAAATAGTTGTTGAATAAAAATTACAAGTTGGGAAAGAAGGAGATGAGTAACATCCAATTATATAATCCAGACAATTTATTTTTCTTATCTAGTGTATCACTGATAATTATCTAGACTATACTTGATTTAACTGGTTTAAGAGAAATTAGACTGCACTGCTTAGCATTTTACCTAGCGTATACAGGCCTTACCAGTAAACAAGAGCAGTGTTCATCAGGATTGTGCCAAATTCTAAGATTGGTTGTGGACCGGAGCAATCTCTAAATGTCTGTTAGGAGAGCTGAATCAAATTATTTGATTTATTGGACCTTCAACAAAGCTACTATTTTATTTTGATTTACTGTGATTCTGCAGACCTGATCATAGTCCATTTTTCCATTGGCCAGGAACATTTGCTTCATCCATCCTTCCACATACTAGAGTCTTTCTCCAAACACAAGTTTGCCTATGTGCATTGTTATTAACTTCTCTCTTTCTTCCCAATTGTTGCAGCGATAGGCAAACATGGCCACAGTGATTAAGAAAAGCACCTGATTGCAAATTTCCAAATGTTTGAATTATTGCATCTTTCCAATTCAGGAACTTAGAAACACAACAAAGAAAATCTTTGGGAGATGCATATGTTTTTTATACTCCACTGTCTCCTCTACAGTTATAGATGGCTACCATAGCAACTAAATAAATGCTTTTTGTAAACTATTAGATAAACATTAATGTACAGGTAGTCCTTGACTTACAACCACAACTAAGCTTAAAATTTTTGTTGCTAAGTGAGACATTTGCTAAGTGAATTTTGCTCCATTTTACGATCTTCCTGGCCACAGTCGTTAAGTAAATCACTGCCGTTGCTAAATTAGTAACACAGTTGTTAAGTGAATCAGGTTTCCCCATTGACTTTTCTTGTCAGAAGTTCGCAAAAGGTGATCACATGACCCCCCAGGACATTGCAACAGTCATAAATGTAAGTCAGTTGCCAAGCGTCTGAATTTTGGTCACATGGCCTTGGAGAGGCTGCATGGGTCGTAAGTGTGAAAAATAGTCATAAGTCACTTTTTTCAGTGTCATCACCAAATGATGGTAGTCAAGGACTATCTGTAGTAAAATATATGGAAGAAACAGCATGGTATTTCAGATGGCAGGAAACAGATTGTGCAATATTTGTTCCACCCGCCTATTGGTCATATACATATATATAGTGAAGATATTAAGGAGCTGATTTTAAACTGCTTTTTGTGTGTGTGTGTGTGTGTGTGTGTGAAAACAGTGTTGAGGAAAATCCCTATATCTGTGATGGTGAACCAGGTGGCATGCAGAGCCATTTGTGCGGACACACGAACCCCAGCCAAAATTACCTGCACTTGTGTGCACCTCCCAGCTGATTTTTGGCCTGCTTGGGGCTGTTTTCGCCCTCCTGGAGGCTTGAGGGAAGCTTCTGCAGCCTCAGGAGGCCAAAAAACGGGCCTTCCAGAAATACCAGAAGTGCCAAAACGGGCCCATTTTTCAGCCTCCTGAGGCTGCAGAGGCTTCTCTCGAGCCTCCAGGAGGGCGAAAATGGCCTAAAACGAGCCAAAAATCAGCTGGGAGGCATGTGTATGCGCAATGCAGGTAAGAGGCGGGTCAAGTCTATTGCGCATGCATGCGCGGGGGGCAGGGCACATTGGATTGTGGGTGCCGGCACACATGCGCTTTCAGCAAACCACAACAAAAAGGTTTGCCATCACTGCCCTATGTTATACAATTACTGGTATGACTACACATTCAATGACTCTTCAAAGTTACTCTGATGCTAAACAAGTGGGACTTACAACTAGTCCTTGAAGTTGCAGCCATCCCAGTACCCACTTCCAGTCACGTGATCATGATCAGATTGCTTGGCAACTGGATTGCACTTCTGTTGCTTCCTCTCATGGTCATTGGATTGCCATTTGCGACCGTCCCTGTCAGCTTCCCACAAGCAAAGTCAATGGGAAAGCCACAGGAGGTTGCAAGTCACTCCCAATGCTTTTTTTGCACCTGCCATTCTGCAAACCTTATTAGCATCCGATGGTGGTGGCTTCCATGGTGCTTTCCTGCCCACCTGCTTGTCTGGGACTCTCACCTCTTCCTATATCACTCTCAGGTGAGGTCCTTGTTAAATGCGGTCCTGGGATTACAGTGGAAACTGGGAGTGCTGGAACTGCTGTTGGAAAACAATGTGGTCATGTGACATCACATTTTAAGACTGCATTGCCCAGTGACAGATATTCCAGTCCCAGTTATTATTGTAATTGAGCATTACTTGTATCAATGCATGATAGAATCCACTCTTAAATCTTATTTAACTTGTATTAAATCTGGGGGAAGCTTCACATATTGCAGCAAGTCATAATATGGCTTATTTATTATTGGCTTAACGTGGCATGAAAATAACACTTTGGTTATAAATTGTAGTTTATACTCATCACATCAAATTATGTTTACTATTAACAAATTATGTTAAAAGATTATATGTTAATGCTCTTCAAATTTTATAAAACTCTGGCTTATGATTCTGGCTGTGCTAGAATAGCTGCTAGATCTCTCTTCCTCCATTGGATGCTTTCTAGATATTTTGGACAGGTAGAAATTCTGGAACTTGTTGTCTGTTTGGATTGGGAAAGTTTGGTTACAAGCCCTAATCCATCCTTAATATTGGTTTTCATACAATGTCTACCTTTGAGCACAACAGCCTTGGCCTCTGCTTATGAAAGCTTTTCTGCCCACTGTTCTGCAACAAACATTACTTGGATTCAGTGCCAGAACTTTCTGTTTCACAATATGATGTTCCTAATCTGCTACACTTGAATCTTTCTGTGATTTGTACTTGTCTCAAAACTAAGCAACGTCACACAATATCAACAATGAATATTGGTTTCTAGGTATGTGACTAAACATGTGTGGAAATGTCCATGGGTGTGTATGTTTCTAAGCATTGTTATTGTTGAATACAAAATATAATTTGATGTTATCATTTGACTTATTTTCTGAATGAATGTTGCCAGTTTGTATTCTTCTGTTGAAATAGTGTTTATATGCACAAATACAATTCATACACCCAGACGCTTACTATAATTGCTTCTTGCTTTGTATGTTACACTGAAACTTGCATTCCATCCTGTACTTGGGTTCTTATCTATTATATTTTAGGTACCTAGACAGAATAATGGGAGGCAATAATGGCAGAATCATTATGTTCTTGCAACCGTGCATAAAGATACCCATCTTTATCCTTTTTGCTTTAAAAGTATAAACTTAATAAAAGTCTGCTGACAGTTAAGGGTGGCTGAAGCTCGGGAGGGAAGTGATGAGGCAAGAGATCTTTCACCAGGGTTACTAGATTGAAACTACCCACCTGCTTTGCAGAATTACACTGTTGAAGAGAGAATGAATGAATGCAAGAATGAATGGAGTTTGGGTTTGTTTGCATTTGAGATTACCTGACTCCAGTGGATTCAGCCACTGAATTTAGCTGACCCTGTGAGATCCCAGAGGCTCAGAATTGCTTTCAGACCTCATGTTGAAATTCCCAGACATACCACTCTCTACTAGAATATATCAAATCAGTATGGAAAATGTACACTGTATACTGCTGTCATTCCAAACCTACTTTTTTTTTAAAAAAACTATGCCTCTAATATGTTCTAGGAATGTTATCAAACATGTTTTAAGTTCTAAAATTTTTTCAAGCTCATAATCTAGTGTGTGTGTTTTGTACAACACAGGCACATTTTTGGTAGCAAACATATACTGTATTTATAAACAATTGACTGTAAACCTTCAGAAAGAATGTTTCAAACAGGATTATAATGGTCGTTCCTCAAGCAGTGACTCAGATTGGTGGCAGAGGGGCATTCCAGAATTAATGCCAAATGACTTTCTGGAAACACATGGAAATCACAACTTTGTATCTTTTACCCTTTTCACTTTCCTTCAAACCTTGCAAATCCTGCAAATCTTCTGAACTTGTACTTTAAAAACGGTATCTCTAGGTAATGTTAAACATTCAATAGTGTTAAACATTCAATAGTATTAAAGAGGATTTATAATTGAATGACCAAAGAAGCCCAGCACCACACCAGAGGGATTAGGTGCAATAACTGCTATGTATAGGTATTTACATATGTCCCAAAGGTGCTATTTCAAGAGGCAACTGGAGTTTTTGGTTTTTCTTTGAAGTCTGTTCACTTCTCATCCAAGAAGCTTCTTCTTCTCTGAATATATCATTTACATATGGCATATTCTAATAAATTCTAAACTTCTTGCATTCAGTTTAGGATGACTTCCATTTTACCTTAGAACAAACATCTGTAGAAGTTTGAGCTGAATTAGTTTTCCCACAGCAGTGCAATTGACTTCACAGCTAAGGAAGTATCTATGCTAACATTTCCACTATCTGAATCTAATATAATTGAGCTCAGCACAAAGCAGGGACCCTGAAGGCGTCATTACTTTAAGGAACAGAGAAACAGTTCCACCTTTTGGCAATCTTGAAGGTCCAGAAACCTACCCATATTATTCTACAAGGTTTTTCACCTGTACTATGTAAAGGTAGTCCTTTACCTACAGCAGTTCACTTAGTGACCATTCGAAGTTACAACGGTACTAAAAAAAGTAACTTATGACCATTTTTCACACTTATGACAGTTGTAGCATCCCCATGATCATGTGATGTACATTCGGATGCTTGACAACTGACTCACACTTTGTTCTGACCCAATCCCTTTTCCAACAAATCAAACACAATCCAAAAGGAAAAGAAACCTTGTAATGCTTTTGCAAAATAATTAGCTGTGATAAGCACAAGCTTTGCCAAACTGTGCAAGACTTGCCAAAAGATAACAGGCAAGAAATAATTTGCAATACAAGAATCTTCAAATACAAACTCAGGATACTGGAATGTCCATAAGGCTGGAGTTTCAAAACATCTTTGCCTTCTGCACAGCTGGCTTTTATCTTCTTGAAGGAGGGGCCATTACCTTGCAGCCTTACTCCCGAGTCGCCCGTGCTGTTGTAGCTGCTCTTTTCTATGAGTAATCCTGCATGCACGCGCACTTGGCACAGGCTCCTCAGGAACCTCCTCATCGCTGCTGCCAGCCTCCACAATCTCTGAAGGCAGCAGTCCACTCCTTAATGCTCCTGGCCCCTCATCTGAGTCCTCGCTTTCCTCAGCCATCCACACCTGCTGCCGGCTAACCACAACACATTTATGATGGTTGCAGTGTCCCGGGGCTCATGTGATCACCTCTTGCAACTTTCTGACAAACAAAGTCAGTGGGGAAACCAGATTCACTTAACAACTGTGCTACTCACTTAACAACTGCTGTGGTTTACTTAACTAAGGTGGCAAGAAAAAGTTGTAAAACTGGGCAAAGCTCACTTAAATTACTCAGCAACATAAACGTTGGGTTCAATTGTGGTCGTAAATCGAGGACTACCTGAGTTTAAAAAAAAATTCCTCTCAGTATACATATCTAAAGCATTATTTACAGTTACGCTATTTGCAGCTCAGTGAAAGTTTCCATATAATCATCACATTGCATGAGAACATTTTGGAAGTGGCAGCTGCAGGATTAGGAGGACATGTTTGGACCACAGAAGCCAAAAACTTTCTCACACAAAAAAACAGACACCCACCCCAACTTTGTTCTTATTAAACCTCTGGAGCTGTTGTAGCGTGCAGCTGCAGTCATGCTGGACTGGTTTCAGATGCTTGGCTGAGCGGCTGCTAATGAGTTCAGCAGCCTCTGGTTGAGGCAGAGTGTTCCAGACATCGCCTGAGCACCACTTACATAAGAGCGCAGCTGCTGCTGCTGCTGCCACCACCCTAGGCACCTGTCTGAGCCAAACAACAGACAAAGCAGCCACAACACCCACAGGATGCTATTTCATAACCGTGTGGCTTGAATGCTAGTGGCAGTTTTGGGAGAAAAAGGCCTAAGCTGGCATTCTGCATGGAAGGGGAACAAGAAATGAAGTGGTAGCCAGACATTTAAACCACCTGTGAAGGGAGGGAAGTTTTCCTCTTGACAGGAAGCCTGAAAAACAACCCTTGAAACCTGTTCACCAAGCAAGAATAAAAAAATAAGCAGAGTTGGTTTAACAAATGTGAGGGAATAGTAAATAAAAGCATTTGCCAAGGAAACAAATTGTCATTCAACACCTTTCTCTTCCCGATTATCTGCTTTTAAGATTCCCCTATGTAAGTAGCGACATTTTTCAACATTAAGTGTGTGCGTGTGCGTGTAAATCTTCCTCAGTATAGTTTCAAAATTTGTTAGATGCCATTTAGCAGATTTGAAGAGAATCCATCAGAATGGTACACACAGTCCAGCTTAAGCTCTCATGGAGAAAAGATATATTTAATGATCTTACGTCATTGTGTGCTGGAGATAGAACAATGGTGTTTTTTTTTTTATCAGCCCAACAGTGTCCCTACAAAAAAAGATATAAAGTGAAAATTTAGCATTGTTTGAAATGGGAATGCAAATACTGTATGTAACATTTCTCTTACTATGGAAAACCAATGTTGTCTTCTAGCATTTTGGTCTTTTCATCTTTTGGGATGTGTTTTGAAGTTTACAAAATAAGTTGGAAGAGCTGAGGCTTTTCAGCCATTTCTCTAATCAGATCCTAAAAGCACAGCATTCAAGGAAAGGAAGAGCAGCATTGCACCTTCAAGCAAACTCAATCTGTAAACTTCAAAAAGATTAACCCTATTTTTAAAGGCGACCCACAGTCTGGGATTCTCAGCCAATATTCTTCACTCCCATTAATCTAATCTCTCCTTAAAAAGCTAGAAAATGGTTGGTCAAACTTTTTGGATCATTTGGAATAAGAGTGATTAATCATGATTGTTGATTCTCATTCACAATACTGTGATGAAAACAGGATGTGTCCGTTCACAAAAAGGTTGCAGTGTTGGTGTGGTCTTTCCAAAAATAAAATGTCAAAGCCATCTGAAATCTCACTATTATGCAAAGAATATGGATTGAAGCCCTCAATATTATACTAAATTACATTTGCCCTTTCAACCATAACGTTATGGTCATGGAAATTAAGTGGGTAATGATGCTCAGAGAAATAAAGAATAAAGAAATGACAGTAACAAAGCACATCCCACAAGTGAGTTAGGAATCAGCCAAGCAAGAAGTATTCCAGGAAGGAGGTTAATTTAAAAATCAAGATGGTGTTGGCAGCCATATAAGGCACACACACAAAACAGAAAAGAGCTTCAGCTGCATGGTTGTGACCACCATGATTTTTACCTTGTCTGGAGACAACCCTACTGGCAAACCTCAGAGAGTTGTCTACAGACACAGAGGTACTGAAAGATCCACTATCAGAGATCCTGGTATTTATTTATTTATTTATTTTAGGTTTTATATACCGCCCTTCTCCCGAAGGACTCAGGGCGGTGAACAGCCAACTAAAATACATGTAGACAAATATAAATAGTTAAAAAAGAATTAAACCCTAGGCTGTCCCTATAAAAATCTAAAAAACCCCAATTAAAATAAATTAAAACTTTGTACACCCATCCCAACTAATCTAAAAACCCCATTTAAAAATCCCATTTGAGTCAGCTCAGGCCGGCCTGCTCAAAGAGCCAGGTCTTCAGGTCACGTCTGAACGCCCTCAGGTCATTGGTCGTTCGTAGTCCCGGGGGCATCCCATTCCAAAGGGCGAGTGCCCCCACAGAGAAGGCCCTGTTCCTCGGGGTCACCAGGCGACACATAGAAGGCGTCGGGACCCGGAGGAGACCCTCTCTGTGGGAGCGCACCGGTCGGTGGGAGACTACTGGCAGAATGCGGTCTTGTAAGTATCCTGGTCCGATGCCATGGAGCGCCTTAAAGACCAAAACCAGTACTTTAAAGCGAACCCGGAAGGCCACCGGCAACCAATGCAGCTCGCGCAGGAGGGGCGTCACGTGGGAGTATCTCGACGCCCCCATAACTACCCGCGCGGCTGCATTTTGTACCAGTTGAAGCCTCCGGGTGCTCCCCGCAGGGAGCCCCATGTAGAGGGCATTACAGTAGTCCAGACGGGAGGTGACCAGGGCATGAGTGACTGTGCGTAAGGCGTCCCGATCAAGAAAGGGCCGCATCTGGCGTATCAGGCGAACCTGATAAAAAGCCCCCCTGGAGACGGCCGTAATATGATCTTCCAAAGACAGCCGTACATCCAGGAGGACACCAAGATTGCGAGCCCCTTCTGTGGGGGTCAAGATCTCATCCCCAATAGCCAGCGACGGAGTCAGCTGACTATATCGGGCTGCCGGAAACCACAGCCACTCGGTCTTGGAAGGGTTGAGTCGAAGCCTGTTCTCGCCCATCCAGTTCCGCACAGCCTCCAGGCAACGGGCCATAGCCTCCACAGCATCGTTGGGGTGGCTTGGGGTGGAGATGTAAAGCTGAGTGTCATCAGCATAAAGATGGCATTTCACCCCAAAACCACGTATGATCTCTCCCAGCGGCTTCACATAGATGTTGAACAGAAGAGGGGAGAGGACCGACCCCTGAGGCACCCCACACGAGGGGCCTAGGGGTGGACCTCTCCCCCCTCGTCAACACAAATTGCGAGCGGTCCGAGAGGAAGGACGAGAACCACCGCAAAACGGTGCCCCCAATTCCCAACCCCTTCAACCGCCGCAATAGGATACTATGGTCGATAGTATCAAAAGCCGCTGACAGATCTAAGAGGACCAGGACAGAGGAATAACCTCTGTCACGGGCCCTCCAGAGATCATCTACCAACGCGACCAATGCTGTTTCGGTACTGTGCCCGGGCCTGAAGCCCGATTGGAACGGATCTAAATAGAATGCTTCCTCCAGATACTGAGGGAGCTGACGCGCCACCACACTCTCAACAACCTTCGCCACGAAGGGAAGGTTGGAGACAGGACGATAGTTATTCAAAAGAGCCGGGTCCAGGGAAGGCTTCTTGAGGAGGGGCCGCACCACCGCCGTTTTCAGGGCGGTCGGAAGCGCCCCCTCCGTCAACGAAGCGTTGACAATCCCCTGGAGCCAGCCTCGTGTCACCTCTCTGGAGGTAGAAACCAACCAGGAAGGGCACGGGTCCAATAAACATGTGGTGGCATTCAGCCTCCCCAGTAATCTGTCCACACCCTCGGCAGTCACAGGATCGAACTCCTCCCAGATAACCATCTCAAGACCTGCTCCGGACACCTCCCCTGGGACCACCCAACTGGAGTCCAGCCCATCCCGAATCTGAGCGATTTTATCATGCAGAAATCGGGAAAACTCTTCTGCCCTACCCTGCAAGAGGTCCTCCCGCGCTCTCGGCTCAAGCAGGGAGCGGGTCACTCTAAACAGGGCAGCAGTCCGATTTTCTGCCGACGCAATAAGGGCGGAGAGGTGTGAACGCTTCGCCGCCTCTATCGCCACTAGGTAGGTCCTAATATAGGACCTCACTTGTGTCCGGTCAGACTCAGCACGACTGGCCCTCCAGATGCCCTCCAGACGTCTTTTCCGGCATTTCATCCCCCTCAGCTCCCCCGTAAACCACGGAGCCAGGTGGGATCTATGCCGAGTCAGAGGTCGCAAAGGCACAACTCGGTCCAGAGCCTCAGCGGCCAACCTATCCCAGGTGGCCATCAAGTCTGTGGCCGAGTTATGAGCCAGAGTTTCAGGAAATGGCCCAAGCTCCATCTGAAACCGTTCAGGATCCATCAGGCGCCTGGGGCGGAACCATCTCCTCGGCTTCTAACTCTTCCTCCTGCTGCTATTTCAACAGGAAAATAGACTCAACTATTAGTATTTTGTGGAGAAACTATCTTGACAGGTGCTCTAAAATTCCCATAGATTCAGAACAGAAACAGCAACAAAATACATAATAGTGTTGCTTAGATCAGTATCATATAGCTTTTTCTGAGCCATTAATTACATTTGAGCTTTAAGTGGGATGTTGGGACTCTACTTTCCAAGACATATTAAAGAAAATAATGAGAATAAAATGAGACTTTGGTGATAGATTTCATGATTTTTGATAGCCATCACATTAGAAATTACAAAATTCACCCTGACACAACATAGTTTTCGTTTAAAGCACCAAACAGAAATCCAGCCAGGAATAACTAGTCACAAAAAAAAACAATTGATACGCAAGTTACGGGCTTTCCAATTTTTTTCTTAATATGTTGAAACTCAAACTAAGGATTTGAAGGGCTGTGGGTTCTAAAGAATCTTAGCTGGAACTAAACAAGCTGGCTGGCCTTTCATGTATGTTTCAATCAGGTGTCTTCACTATAAATCAGATCCTATTTTATTCTTTCTTGGTTAGAATGCTCAGAATAGAAACTGATCAATAGCTATTTGATAATTTTTATTGATTACTTAGTAGTAAGCAAATCAAAGTAATTCAGTCAGAATACTCCATAATGAAAACCAACTGAATTAGTTTCACAGCCTGTTTTTGTTGTTGTTAAAACATTTTCTGATAAATGTGAATTTGTACTCTGTTTAAATACTCTACTATAAGAAGTCCCAGCTGCAATGACATGTTTTGCTATTACGATATATTACTTTGTTAAATAAGGAAAAATATCATGGAAGTTTATCTAGGTATCGGTAGTGAGAGAAAACCTGTGAATCATTTAGAACTATTCATGATCCTACATACCATGGCTTACATTATGATCAGAACTTCATCCAAAGAGATTTTTCTTAAACAATCATTATCCAAAACATTTTATTGTTTCTTATCTTTATTAATTGAACTTAGATTCTGCAGGAACCTGCTGAGACAGCTAATGGTTAACAAAATAACACACTCAATATCAAAGTATTCACAGTAACCATAGTTTAAATTAGGAAAAAAATAACATTAAATAACAACCAACCACTGGCAAATACAACCTTAAAATCCATTAACAACATTCAAAATTAGATGCAATCCTCAGTGAACTTTGGAGGAGCTTATGCTTTTTTAGCACCAACTGAAATGAAACCAAAGAAAGAAGAAGCAGGATCTCAACAGCACTTTGAATTGTGCCTGAAAGTTTAGAGTTAGCTAATGCAAAGCCTGTATCAAAGATTTAACATGCTTTTGACATTTAGACCTACAAATGGTGCTCTTTCTTCGATAATGCTTCCCCATCAAGGGACACAGGGGCCAACAGAGAATCTCAATGCACAAACAGCAACTTCATCTTCATCTCTTGGGTTCACCTGTTTTGTCTCATCCAGACTCTTACAGCTTCCAGTAAACACAACAAAGCCTCAACTGCATCTCTAGCACAACTTGGGGGTGGTGGTAGGGCTATAAAGCTAAATATCATCAGCATATTGAAGGTGTCTTGCCCCAAACCGATGAGCTTTCCCAGTAGCTACATCTAAAATATTTGAGGCAAGGAGACTGAATCCAGAAGAATCCCAAAATGAACACCAGCTTGATCTTTTTTTTCCCTCTACAGAACTGACTGGGTTGCTACCTAAAGAAGTAATGAAACCATTGAACACTGCTTCCAACCTCCAACCCTTGCAGATAGTCTAGAATACTATGTTTGATGCTATCCACTGGAAGGTCTACAAGGACCAGGAGGGGCATGCCTCCCCAACGGAAGATCTTACAAACTGGTTACTAGAGTAACCAGTTGTCACCTCTATCCCAAGCTCAGGTTTGAACTCTGATGAAAATGTGTCCAGATAATCTGCTTCTTCATAGGAACAATGTAGTTGTCTTCTGATAACTATGTCACAATAATCTTGTTCCAGAAGGGAAACAGTATTATTGTCCAAAACAACTAGATTCACAGTGGGCTTCTTCATCCACAGTAAGGCCACCAGAACTTCAAGGCTGTAGCATCATACCCTCTCAAAGTGTGATTCTGATGGTTCTCCAGATTGCCCTGAGCCCACCTCCACTTAAAGTACTAGGAAAGGCATGGATGAAGCCTGTGAAGAACAGAACTCATTCTAGAGAGTACCCTATGTCTATTTCACTAAGGTTCACCAATCAAAAGACATCTCTGGATGATACATGCAGGTATTACCACAATCACATTCCTCTGCCCATAAAGCCATCTTTGGGAAATCTGAGTGACATGATCAGCAAAATCCTGGGCAAAGTGGTCACCATGGAAAGCAGATCTACATGCCATTCCTTTGCTAAAATGGAATTCCCTATTTTTATTAAGAAAGCTGGGAAATATCCTGCTCACTCAATGAAAAGAATTGAAGAAACTTTGACCTCCTTGTTCCCAGAGTGTAGGCCTGAATTTGGTTTGTACTTGTGCCTAGTCAGATTCATTTCAGACCAATGCTCCAGGGATTTTTACTACCACTTTCTCCTGGAGTTCCTAAGTAAAGGTGTCTTCCAAGATCAACCAATAGAAAAAGTCTGGTTGAGAGCAATTAAAGTGCCAAGGAAGCCTCTTACTGCTAGTGGCCAAACAGACAAAATTGCCCAGCAGATGACTGAGAGGCTGTGCAAGCATCTTCTAAAAACATTTGGATCCATTAGGCATCAGAGAGTATCTGAATGAGCTCTTTCACCTTAAAGACTTGGTAGACTGTGGTGGTATCCAGCAGGTTCTGACCAGTTCTGGAGAACTGGTAGCGGAAATTTTGAGTAGTTCAGAGAACCGGCAAATACTACTTCTGATTGGAGATTTTGCAGTATCCCTCCCCTGCCACACCCAGCAAGCCACACCCACAGAACCAGTAGTAAAACATTTTGAATTCCATCACTGGTCCCAATCAACTGGACCAGGAAGTAATAAGATTATTGAAAGGGCTGATACCCTTCATATGCCTTTCATGAAACTGCTCCAAGGGAAATACAAAGTCTAACATGTATATTCCTATGTGTGACAAATGTAAGACTGAGCTATGGTTTTTATGTAAGTCATGAAAGAAATCCTGAGCTCTTCTAGCCAACAGTGCATGTAGACTGAAACCTCCCAGCACCACTGTTGAGCAAAACCCAATACCAACTCAGACCCCAAGTCCAGAAAGGCAGGTAGAAACTCTGTTGGGCAGGATGGTTACACCAGTAAGTTTCCTGCCTTATCCTTATGGCACAAACATTTGTACTCCATCATTTCAGAAGCAAAATCTCTAGTCAAGCTGAAGTATCTTTAAAGATCAATAGCCTTCTCACCCCAGCCCCACTAGATCTTTACTTTGAGGCTTTGAAATTAAGGGCAAATCTCTGAGAATATTGCCACCGCTGCCCATCCAAGATTTGCCAATGGATATCGTGTCTGCCTATTTGTCCATGAAACGCTCAGAAAATGACCCAAATCTATAGCAAATGAATATTTGTGATCAGCAATTTGAAGGTCACTAGAATGAAAATGAGATTATCAATGAAATGGTTTCCTTTATTCTGAAATGGACTGTAGAGTGCTCCTCTCAACTCTATCTCAATCTAACACAAATAAGAACCGGTTTCCCTTGTATTCCTGTAGCTCCAGGCTCTTTCCATCATTAACCCATCATGACATTAACCCATCATGACCACCAACCAACCAACCAAAGCTAGCAGAGCCACTCAAACTAACAGCATTTTCTATTACAATCAATATCCCTCCTATACAACCCAAGACTTTCATAGCAATGGGCACCCTCCTAAAGCCAACCTTCTCATTGAAAATGGTCCTCCCACTTTGCCTGACCCCCAAAGTTGTTGACCACAAATAGCCCTGCAGCTGGAATCTCCTCTGGACTTCCTGAACCCATTGAATCAGCAGCATTGGTGATCCCTAACCTCACTGAAGCTTCTCAGTTTAACCTATGACAGGATAGGTTGTAACATATCAGACCACTAAAGTTGGCTTTATATCTCAGAGTATAAAAAGGAATAGGCTGTAAAAAGGAATAGGTTGAGCTATTGCCAAGCTGATATGCAGGACTGGTCAAGAGAAACCAGAACATTTATTTGAAGTTACTAATAGTAAATGAGATGCCATAAATTATTACATCTAAAGTTTCACATACCATCCCCTCCAAAAGTGAATGGTCCAAAAAACATGACACATGACAGAGATTTGTATATTTTTTACCAGAACCTCTTTATCTATTAATATAGATGAAGCTCAAATCACTTATAGGCCACAATATTGCAGGGTTATTGATATTTTCAAAGGTTTCACAAACTTTTGACAGGTTCACAAACTTTCACCACTGTATTCTGCTATTAATTGGGGGAATATAGAACCCTGAAATATCAAAAACAAGCACAAATATGAGACTAAATCTCTTCAGTGAAACTCCTGGCAAGCTGCCATCTATGGCTTCCATCAATAAGATTCATGTAGCTATTTCAGACTATAGAACTGAGCACTGAATGGAGTTACTTTACATCCAGAAATGTGCGTAGCATTTAACATTAGACTTATTCGAACTTTAGATATTTTTTTAAGAGGCTCAAACTCACTTTTTGATATACCTGTACAATGTTTAATATATATATTGGCAAAAATATGTAAACTGTGTTTTGAAAACAAAAATTGTGGGAATTTATATCCATTAATTCCAAAATATTTGTATGTAGATGAAAAAATAAATGAGCTAAAACTCTGGCTTGCCCAAGTCAGACTTTCAGCTCACTGGAATGAAAACTATCAACTTCCATTTGACAAGGTCTCAAGAGGTCTTTCATTCACCATCTACTTAATTCTTCTAAGTAGGAATGCCAGGGAGAGAATTTTGGAACTTCAAAGCTTTGGTCCACCCCCAAAGAAAACCTCTGAATTTTGGTCCATGAAAAAGCAATTATTTCCTCCCATCAGAAAAATGTTTATATACAACAAATTGCAGTTGACACACTTCTGGCAATGCTTTTCACAGCTGCATTAACTCTAAAAAACCTTTCTGACGCAGATTTGAGCACAAACGTTGCTTAAGATTCTCCCCACCCCCCTAATGTTATAAAACTGTTAAAGGAGAGAGAAAAGAAAGATTTATTAGGAAGGCTTTCAAAATTACAGTAGTTTGACCTGTCTCTATCTATTAACTGAAGTTAGTAATGTTATTCTACAGATATCTTCTGCTGAAGTACTACTTATCCGTCCATTTGTCGTACCACATTTTATATACATTTAAAGCCTGCAACTTAAAAATAAAAGTACCATCACATTTGTTTCTGCCACAGAAAAAGGGAATCTAGTCTTTTTCAGAGAGAAAATTCATACTTTGCCACACACACTTTCACATTAATTCACCCATTCTTCTGAAAAAAGCCAGAAAGATTCCACAATTCCTTGCTTTCAAAAGGTGAAGCCTATTATCAAAGAAAATACCATATACTTAAAAGATCTAAGTTCGTAAATTCCATGTCTTTTGAAAATCAGCGTACTGTGGGAGCAAACACACACGCTCCTTTATCTACAAATGAATGAAGTCTTCAAAAGAACCTACTTTATTTTATAAAAGGAAATTTCCATAGGATTCAGAGTTGCAAAGTCCTCAACTTATAACTACAATTGAGCCCAGAATTTATGTTGTTTATAATTTAGAAATTTGTTAAGAGAGTTTTATTACTTTTTTGCACATTTGTTAAGTGAATCACTGCAGTTGTTTAATTAGTAACATGGTTAAGTGAATCTAGCTTCTCCATTGACTTTTGTCAGAAAATTGCAAAATATGATCACATGACTCCAGGACACTGCAATCATCATAAATATGAACCAGTTGTCAAGCAACCAAATATAAATCACGTGACCATGGGGATGCTGCAATGGTCGTGAGAAAGGGTCATATCATTTTTTCAGTGCCATTGTAACTTCGAATGGTCACTAAATGAAGCGTTCTAAGTTGAGGACTATCTATACTGGCAACTCATGCTTAACTCAGTCATCAAGACCATATCCCAAATGTCCAAGTGAAGGAATGTGCTTTCAAAGTATTAAAATAGCCTATTAAAGCCATTAACTAACTAATATCTAGTCTTTCCCGCCTCCCCTGGGATAAAACTCCCTCATCAGTTTTACACTGTACCCAGTGAAAGATTCAAAAGTGACGTGGTAATTTCCTTTCTAATTTTCTTAGAATTAAATTACTCCATAAATACAGTATTAGAACACTTAACTCTGGAAGAGCTCAATTATAATTAATAACAATAAATCCAGCTCTACCGTGAACTGCTTTGTTCCAATTTACACTTTTTCCTTTTATATTCCAGTACACAAACACATATGAACTTCATAAATAGTGCATACATTGACATTTTAATACCATTGACATTTTCTTTGAGTGAAGGAACTGGGGACTAGAAAATGACCTGTACATATACCCAAGTATTTTAAACACCTATAATTTGTTAAACTCCAAACCGTCCTATTCCCTTGCCCATTTTTAACACCATTTTCCACACTTATTTCCAGAGTCAGAAAGCTGATAAAACCACCTCATCATTAATTCTTTTGTTAACCTTAAGGAAACAAATAATTTAAGCTCAGTGGCTTTATACTCCCCAAAAGTAAGCATACCCTCCTCAAATAACTTCCATGTTTTGCCTCCAGTTCTTCTGACACTACCCAATGAAAATTAGACAGTTTGAGTGACAAGAAGCACTGAAATTATTTCCCTTACAATTTATTTACATACTTCTCATCAGTACTAGTGATCCTGATGTTGTAAATGAACTGACAACTTCTGTATCATTGTCATAACACCTGGCTGGCACCGCAATTATTAATCTCAAGAGACTTGATCCAAACAGAAACCAAGGGACAGAGAAATAAACAAAAAAGTGACACACATTTAACTTAGGTAATTGGTCCAGGAAGGAAATGGATTCAACGATGTAGTTGGCTTTGAGATGTCCCAAGGAGTTACATAATCAGTGTATTAGAACAGAAGTTACGTGAGAGTGCCAATTCTGCTTCTTCTAGCTTCACCACAACTGTCAGTTGTACGATTTCAACAGATGAGAAGTCAATGGAAAAGATGGAATTCCATCAGGAAAAAAATAGGGAAGAGCAGGCATGGAATGGTAGAGGGGGCAATTAGGGGAAATCAGTCTATTGGGGTTCATTTTGCACTGGGTGGTTTATAAGGCTCCAGTAGAAGACTTGAAAAGGTATTGACTTTATCAGCTCCTCGCACTTCATGGGGTAAAAGTGGCAACTTTACAATATGAAAGTCTTCATAAAGGTCTTCCATCTGAATAAAAGAAATGGAACAGTCAAACAGTCCTAAAACCTAGGAATCAGGATTAAGAATTACAGCATTTTCTATTTCAATTTATAGTGTTAGGGTAGAAAGTTTTACTATGTTTATTCTGTATAATCCTTCTTGTACTATCTTAATTCAATGATAGGATTAAATTCTAAATATAATTTGCATTTCAATACATTAAGTATGCTAAATTTGAGGTTTGCTACATTTTTATAGCAAATCAATTTTTTTTGGTGCAAGTTATTCTATGGAACTAACGTTATATTCTAGTGCAATTCCACTTATACAATTAACTCACTAGGTGATCCTTTGTATTATTATTATCTGTTCACAACAATATGAAGTCATAGCTGCTACTTGTTATGTTGGCTAGGTCTTCATATACACTAAGTTCTTCTCAAGAACCCAGGATATAATAATTATAAGTGTAATATATATATGGATCCAAACAGTGTGGCCTTTTGGAATTGACTGATGGAAATTTTTGGCAATGTGCAACTTTCCTAAGTGCTGTCCAATAGGTTTTGGTATATCATCCACTATATATCAATTTCGATTTACAGATGTTGATAGTTCGTGATTTTCTCTGATTCTTTGTGTTCTATTCTATTATCCCCAGAATTTGCCAAATCAGTTATTATTATCAGCCAGAAGTTTAGACGATTATTATTATATCTTCCAAGTAACATTGGGCTTTAAATGCTGGGCTCAAGGAAATTCTATCTGAGGTTAGTCATCCTCAGAGCAAAATTTAGTGAAATAAGAGTCATATAAAGGGAGAGGAAGGAAATTATGAGAGAAATTATTAAATTAGAGAAACACTTGAAAGGAAAGTGGTCTGGGACTAAAAAACAGAAAACATTTCTTGAAAGCTGTGAAGAAATTAAAGAATAAAAAGGGAAATTACAAAATGCTGATGCTAAGTTTAGAAAGAAAGACAGAAAGGTTGAGAACTTTAAAAGAAAAAACAAAAGAGAAGGTAAGGAAAGATTTTAAAAAAGGAAACAGCAGAAAAAATAGAAATAGGTAACACTTTGAAAATAAAGGGAATTGGACCCTAACTTATTTAAATATGACAAAAACTACCATGCAAATTAGTTATTATATACATCCTTTATATTATCTAAAATGTTTATAATCATAAGGGGTTACAGAAAAGAATAATCTGCATACCCCACAGGCATATAAAAACAAGACAACAGCATGACATCCTAAAGAACAGCATATCCAAAAAAAAACAGCTGAAACATTTTCTGCCCTCTTTAGTCACCTGTGATCAGTCAAATTTTAAGTGCTAATGAGTAATAGACAACTGGATTTTATATACCTTCAAAAAGGTTAAACATTCACTGTGAAACAAATGCTGAGAATGTTCTAAAGCACGATACTTAAGCCTTAAAGGCTGAAATAGAATTGCTAACTTCTGGCTATTCAATCTTTCCTAATATAAAACAAATCCCTATTATACAGATCAGGCCTACACAACTTGTAGTGGGAAAGGGCTACACTGACACATTAAAAATCACTGCAGGCTGCACAGAGACATCTGGAGTGCCACAGCTGGCCAAGCAGCAGCAGCATTAGAAAACCGGGAGTGCTTGGCAGTGTCTTTTGGCACAGAGACAGCAAATTTATTATCACATAAGGTTGCTTGGAAGACTATACAGGCTTATATAGATGAATGTTCCCAGCTTATCAGGTATTTGCAGAGCTTCTAATCATACCTGGTCAAGATATTTAGACTGGATTTTATGCCGAGCCTCACACATCTTGCAAGGCTTGTCAGGGTCAGGAAAGACCAATTGATTGACTATGATATTATGGGTGTCAATTTTGCATTTGGCCAACTCCTGGATAAGCCGTTCTGTTTCATACAGTGATAGGAACTCCGCAATGCAAACACAGATGAAAGTGGTTTGTTCCTGTAACACAGACAAGATATAATTAGTTCAGTGATGTGAACAGAAGTGCATGGTGTAGTTTTATTTCATTTGCTCTCCTCAGAACCCATCATCAATGCAGCTGCCTCTTTCGCCATTCCCTTTCAAGTCTTACATCATGTTTTAGAAAACAATAGTGCCAGAAATCAAATCTGACGAACAGAAACAGAACAGAAACAACTTCCCCTAAGTACCTTGTTTTACTGAACTTTTAATAAACATAGAAAAAACTAATGCAAAGGGAAAGAAAAAAGAACAGTTCAGAAGGTGCAGAAGAAAAACAAAATTACAAATAAAATACAAGTAAAAAACGTTTTTCTCTATAGCCTAATTGTCATCTTTCAGTATTGTTTCAGCAAAAAAATCCATTGAGAGTTGCAAGAAATATTGAACAAGCAATTTATCCCTGATCAAATGGCCCAACTTCCTTTTGCTCTTCACAATCTTAACATTTAAGTCATTCCAGTGGCATTGAAGGATTTGATCTTTCATCAATCTCTGCTATTCAAGAAGTCTTCAAATCTTTCATCAGCTTTATTCAACTTTATAAATCCCATAAAGAAACATTATCCAGAAATTGTCACAGCTATTCCATGTCTAGATCCTTTTCTTGATTTGTCTTCTGTATTCTCGTGTTGGTTATCTCAATGTTGTCTTCCTTGTCTTCAAACTCTATGTCTATTTTTTCTCATCATTTTCTAAAAATTTATCCACTGACATCTGTATCTTTTTGGAGATATTATATATTAATACTTCAATCTAATTATTTAAAAAATTCTTCAAGATAAGATTATAGCTTGCTTAGCCATTTTAACTCTTTTCTGCCTAGTCTTTTACTCCCTCTAGTGTCCATTTGCAACGTTTAAGCCTCAGTTCTCAATATCAGTTCAGTTCCGTTTCAGCCATTTTCTACTAGTATATTATTTAATTATATATTCAAATCTTATAGCAAAATTAACCAATATGTCAAATATCTTTAGTATTCCCTTCCAGGTAAATTAACACTACTAGTACAGTAAGCATGAAGACAAGCCATAAAATTTGTACAATGTACAATCTCAGAAAATGTCTGGAAAAGACAGCTTGTGGGATAGTTCCTTTGTTAGTCATTTTTGACCTATCTCTAACAACCCATTTTTAAAATATCCTGCTTGACGACTCTTCTTGGCAACACATCAGATTGATATTTTAATTGGAATATTTTGTTTTCAACTTGTTCAGCTACAATCGGAAAGATCAAATACATTACTCAAATTAAATGATACATATGAAAAACAGATTAACTGCATTTAAGTGTAACTGGCTAATTAATATCTCTCCCCATTATTAGAAGGATGGGGAGGGAACATCTACAACTTTTTTTGAAAATCAGAGTGAGACTGTAACCATATAAACTAGGCTTGATGGCTAAGCACCAGTACTTTTGCTCAGTTTGTATGCTGTTCAACCCAAATGCCTTCTATGCATGATTTTTAAAATAATTTTATTATGTTTTTATATAGATAAAAGACAAATACCGAAATATATATAGAGAATGGTGCAGAAAATTTAAAAAGTGACTTCTACCCTTCTTCACAAAATTACAAACTCTATCCCTCCTCCCTCCTAACATTACAATAATCCCTTCAACCCAGTCTTCAAATCCAAAGATCATTATTTCTTTTTTTCTATTTTCAGCAAAAAGTCTATAAATTTTCCAATCTTTACATTTCATATATAAAAAGTTGACTCCAGTCCTATATACATTAATGACACCAGTTATAACCGATGCCCTGAAATTTTACCTAACATTATTTATATGAAACTGTGCCTGAAAACTACTCAAAATAGATTGTTTCTGGGAAGAGCATACAAGTCATGTAATTCTATGCCACTTCTACTAGTTGCAGGTCTATTTGCAAATGCATTTTAGGATGCTGGCTATTACTCTTAAAGCTCTGAGTGGGTTAGGATTTGCATACTTCCTTCCATATCAGCTGGCATGTCCCTCCTGCATGAATTCAATAACATGGTGACAACATATAATAGTAGTGGCACTGCCTATATGTAGAATTAAGAAAAGACTGGACAGCCATTTGTCTGGAATGGTATAAAGTTTCCTGCTTGAGCCGGGGGTGCATGTGTGTTTGAAGCAGAAGACCTCCAAGATCCCTTCCAACTCTGGTATTCTGCATTCGGTATTTAACCTAGTGAAAACATGTTTGAATAAAAATGATTCTAGTTAAAAGTAAATAGTTATTCTTGAGAATCTAGATGCAGAAAGGATCATCCATCTTCCCTCACTACCACTAAAATGAATGTTTCTCCAATTTCCAGGAAAAAAGTGAATCTCTTTCAGATCTGCTTATGTCTAGACATTCATTCTCACTATTCCCTGTTTTTTACCATATACTTACTGGATCTTTGAACTGTTCACTGACAGAGCGGATGACAGGAAGTGTTTCTTCCAGTTTGGAAGCCAGCTGGTCAGCATTCATGTCTCCTAGGCCAAGCATGTTACACATCTAGTGAAGAACAAAAAGTTGCAATGATGGGCAACATCCAACAGAAGGCAAATCATAATTGTAGTATAAGGCAAATAAAAGAGAAACTGAAATAGGTTAACCAACTCAGGGCAGAATCATTAAGCATAGCAATATACTGTACTTTAGTGCTATTGAATTTTGCTGGTTGTTGACAGAATAAATAATATTTTGATTTCTACTCCATCCTAGAAACCATATCACATACCAGAGCTGATAATTATACACTGTTCCCTAAGGCTGTATTGGAAGTAATACTGGAGTTCAGGTAGGAACAGAGAACAGGTAGAATTCAAGTCAGATACTAGCTTAATATTAACAATAAAATCTTATGCATTTAAGTTGTTGATGATTCTCCTCCTTTACCTGGGATATGAAGGGACTGATTTGGTTCTTTATTTGCATCAGTCGGCCTAGCCCCCGCTCCACGATTGTGGGGAAATTAAGCAGCCGTAACGTGTGTCCCGTAGGTGCTGTGTCAAACACCACCACAGAAAAATTCATTCCTTTCACCAACCTGTTCAGGCCAGAGATAGAACACTATCAGCATACTGCAAAACAGTATTATTCCCAGATTGCTAATTTCTATTATACTATTATATAGTACAATTAAAATGTACTACAAATCTTTCTCTTACAAATCAAATGAAATACATAAGGTTGCAGCAGAATCTTGGTCACTAGACAAACACAAGATACATACAAAAAATCAATAGTATATTTTATAAGGCTCTTGTGTACTTTGTAAAATATGGTTTGTGTTCATTTTGCAACATCCAGTAGCTCTTATTGTCCACAAATTCAGCGAATGTTCAGTTATCCCCGAGCTGAAGGAAGGATTCAGATAATCCATGACTTACAACCCTAATTGGGATCAAAGTTTCCATTGCTAGTAGGAGGCCACAATGGAAATTATGTGACTACAGGACACTGTAATAATGCAGAATTCATCCAATGACAGCAATGGAACTGCTAGAACTGCTGCTGTAAGCTGGCGTGGTCATATGAAATAATATCTTATGAGAATCGCTTCAGAGTTCCCAGTCCTAATTACCATCAGTAAGCAAGGACTATCTGTAGATATTGTCAGGCTCACAGTTTGCAACATATAATGACCATTCAGTTATTATTGACTTTTTTTTTGCTCTGTGAGAGAACTGTTTATTCACAGTAGGCCATGAGTCTGTAAACATAAATGAAATCAGCATCACAAATGAGAACCTGACATTCACATCACATTGGACTTACTGCTAAAGCAAACTGTATTACATGTTACATTGCTAAATGCAGGCAAAAATGTTCATCCTTTGCTTCCAAAGTGAAGTTTCAAATACATAGCAGGGTAAATGATGAGCCTGATTCTTCAGTTCACAAATCTCACCTCATCACTTCAGCGTAACTCATTGCTTCATCAATACCAGGAAAGGCACTCATTGCCTCTTGCATCATCTTCTTGCCCATACTTAGCATATTATCTTCCTCAAAAAATTCATCAGGAAGCTCTGCCACACCCAAGCTAGGATCAATCTCCTAATAATAAATTATGGACAGAATAATTCAACACCACTATGTAGAAGCTGCTTCATTAAGCTACTCAATACGAATGGTTTGAGTGAAACAGGATTTAAGATATGAAAATAAACTACACATAATCCTCGACTTTGTTAAATTCTACCCCATTTTACGACCTTTCTTGCCACAGTTGTTTTAGTGAATCACTGCAATTGTTACATTAATAACATGGTTATTAGGTAAATCTGGCTTCCCTGTTGACTGCTTGTCAGAAGGTCGCAAAATGTGATCACATGACCCATGGATATTAGAGCCATCATAAATACATGCCTCAAACACTCTCTGGTACATGAAGAATTCACACTGGATTCTATGATAGTGAACTACCCAAACTCTGATGCAGCAAAGCAGCTCCAAACCATAACATTTCCATCATCATGCTTTACAGCTGAAAACAGGTTATTCTGTTGAAATGCTGTCTTTGGGTTTTTGCCAAATATGTCCCTTGGTATTATGGACAAATAACTATCTTTGCTGTCTTTGTCCGGAGCACAATGTTGCAGAAGTCTTAGTCTTCGTATACAAGTTCTGAAGTAAAATTTAGTATTGCCCCAATGTTCTTTCTAGAAAGCAAATGTCTCCTCTTAGCACATCTCCCATGAAGATCTAATTTGTGCAGGTTCTTCCTAATGATACTCACACACTTTCACATACCTAGTGGCAAAATGTATCTGTAGGCCATATAATGAAACTTTGAGGTACTTAGAGACTTTTTTCAGCTACTTGCATTCTGTTCTTAGGCTAAATTTGTAGGCTCGCCTGGCCAGAACAAGCTGGCAGTTATTTGACGTTTTCTCCACTTGGAAATTATTTTCTTGAACAGATAATCGATGGTCTAATCATTTGCAGCTGATCCTCATTTTAGGCATTGAGGTTGCAATAAGGATGTGCACTTACTTTTTCCATTTGATAAATTTGCATTTATATTTATTTAAATGACAGAATGGACTACAAAATGTAAACAGTGCATCACACGTTAGATTTCCTTTATCAATATTGTTGAAACAAGAATCAAATCTGTGCTGAAATATGTTGAAAAGTAAAAAAAAGTAAAAAATGTCAATGGGGTCCACTTACTGTTTCATATGACTGAATAGAAGTCATATATCCACAGTTGAGGTTGGAGGTACTTATTCTCTGTTTGAGATTTGTATATATTTCAGTTTTAATTATGTTTAACATTGATATTTATATTTTTAAATGTCTTTTATTGCTTACTGTACAGTAAGCAATAAAGTAAAAGTAATAAAGTATGTAAGAGTAATGTTTTGTGATTAATAAAATAAATGCAAGAAGGCAGTCCATTTTTTACAAGAATGACCAAATATTTACAAATTTTTTAGGAGGAAAAGCCTTTACTAATAAGGAGGCAAGTAACTGGAATAGCATTTTCTTCAAATAATTTCTGAGTATTACTGTACTACTTAAGATAAAAGAACTAAAATAATTTTTGTCCCGATCTTTCTTTCTATGCAACATTTGCACAATTTTAACACATGAAAACATGTTAGTTATTTATCTTCTCAGAAGTACACTCACCATGGCAAAAAGATTATCATAACCCTTTACTTTTGTGGGGACCTTGGAAAATTTCTGATCAAATGCATCTGAGATGTTATGAGCAGGATCAGTAGAAATGATGAGGACACTCTCACGTACCTTGGAGAGCTGTACAGCTAAGCTACAACTGGATCACATAAGAGAAGTAAGAAGCAGTTATTAATACAAGCACATAAACTACAAATAGGACAAGCTCCTAAAATTCAGATCTGCCTATACTGAAGGACTGTATGCAGAACTTTTAAGATTTGTCCAAACTATTTAGTAAATACAAATGTAAACTAGCAAATTGCAAATGATTACTGCATGCTTTTTTAATGATGAAACTAATTTGAAAGAAAAAGATACTGGAATAGATATTATGCTGATGAACTGTTGTATTTAAGATTAAAACAGTTGAGATTTTGAACAAGGCAATTTATAAAAATAGGATTCTATTTAGGATAAATAGAATTAGAAATAATCTGAGATATTTTACTATGTTTCATAGAAGTTCAAATTTAAGCTTTTTTCTGTTACAAAAGACAGCTGTGGATGTTTCTATATAATATAGTACTATAGTTCAGAACATAAATGCTAAGTGATATGGTCTCAAGTCAACATGGAACCAGACCTGATTTTATGACCATTTTATCCCAATCATATGATCACTAAATAAATGAATCCTACTTGCCCAGTTGATTTTCTTGTCAGAAGCCAGCTGAAAGGAAGGCTGGCCCATTTGAGTAGTTAAGAAGCATTCCATTTTGGATTCCACAGATAGGAGAAGAAAGCATATGAGGTCAGACACTAAGGTATATTTCTGGCTTTTCCAGGGGAAAGCAGACAGTTGGACATGATTCTTACGTACAATTGAGTCAATAAAGAAACCTAAGCCTGAGAGCATTTTGTTTGCACCCGATAGCTAGAAAGGTCACAAATCATGATCACATGACAATGCAACCACCATAAATGTGAAGCGGCTGCAAAGTGCCCAAATTATAATTGCATGACTGTGAGGGTGGTGCAATTGTCATAACTTCAAGGATGGGTCATAAGTCACTGTTTTTGAGGACACTGTAATTTCAAATCAACATTAAATCAAGGACTACCTGTACTGTAATTGTAAAACATCTCATTATTTACCTTCGATGGCATTTTTACTTCAATAATAAATTATAATCCTATGGACACTTCTTTTATAGTGTAAGAAAATCTTACATTAAGTCAAAACAGTGCTTTAGCAAACTTATAGGAAAACTGTCAGTGTTGAAAGAATGCAACATTTAAGATAAAAACAGCTCTCTTAAACTCACTTCCAAACATCACATATATAGGACTATACTTTCTCTTATCACATCCCTATCTCAGGATAAACTATCATGAGAAACTGCCCATTTGATAATCAATTATGAGCCATACAGCACATAATTATAAATTACTACTGTAAAATTAGACTAATTACACACCCACGTATAAATCTAACACTACAAGCCAATGCCTTTCAATGTTTCTATCACAAATTATGTTTTATGATTCCAAGACAACTTGGAACAGAAATATTTCACAATGACAAATCTATCACAAATCACACCGTTTTTGTCCCTGAAAGTACAAAAACTCTTGTTGGTAGAGTTCAACAAATAGGATGGGGATTCAAAGAGGTCTTAACTTCATTAATCCAGGATTTTTTTAAAAAAATCAGGCATTTTCTAACTTACAGTTTGAACACTTTTATATACGTGTCAGAAAACATTTTTGACCTGCTCAAACAGAAATGTCCAATTAGGAGCCGCGAAACATTCAAGGCCATTGAGGAAGAAAACCTATAGAGCTAGGGAGACCTAAGCAAGAATAGTTTAAAACTTGACTATAAAAATAAATTTCAATCCTTAATTTTATTTCAGATTTCAAATGCAGCCAATGGTCCTTTGGGAGGAAATGACGCCAACCATGCGACCCGGCATACATTAGCTAGCCTCTAGTTTTCTTACCCCTTCAGTTTCTTCACAGTAATTTTCACATTTTCGTTTACTGCAAGGTCCCACCACTCAGCGCCGTCGGGCTTCCTCTGCCAGCTAAATACGAGGCAGCAATTCCAGAGGTGGGATTCTCAACAGCACTCCCCCCACCCACGCATCTTGACCCTTCAATAACTCACGAAGGCACAAAACAGCCGCCACCCACCCGATAAAAAGAGAAAAGTGGCGCCCGCCGTCATCTCACTCCTCCTTGACTCCGTCCGACTCACCTGCAGGTGGTTTTGCCCACGCCGCCTTTCCCGCCCACGAAAATCCACTTCAGGCTCCGTTGCTCGATAATGTTGCTCAGCGTCGGCTCTAACGGCTCCACATCAGGCGCGTCCTCGAACTCGTCCGCTTCAGCCGACAGCCCAGACGCCACCGCTGCCATCTTGGAACAAAATCACGTGACAAGATGCTCGGCTACACCATTTCAAAGCGGGGTTCTAATGTTAACAACCGGCGCATCAACATTTAACAGGGAGAGAAACGGCACGTCGCGCTCGCCTTGTGGCCTCCTCTTGGACTTAAATCGTTAACGTCATCTGTTAAATCATCGCGTCACAAACACATCTGACACTACACCCTATACCTCTGAATAGCTGGTATATTCCTGTCTAAAAAATTTTAATCGGATTGGTCGCTTAAGTACCTCTCCCGATTGGCTTCGGCATAAGCGGAAGAAGACTCAAATACCTGCCCCTCCTTTTCTCCGATTGGCAAAGGTTGGTTCAACTTAATCGGTGATTTAAGCGTCTGTTTTGATTGGCCAGAAGAGCTGTCTATTCTTGAGCCATCAGAGCGCCGTGCGCCTCAATCCGCAAAAAAAATTCACTTCGACGTGCGCGTGGCCGGACCTTAACGACAGAGGCTTTCCCGGGATGCTTTGCGGCGGACTGGCTTCGTAATCGTTTCCCGTCATCCTCCGGGCGCGCGCAGGCTGGGCCAGGGAAGGGCTCGAGAGATGGCCGGGGCGGCAGGCGGAGAAGGCCCGGCTTCCGAGGCGGCAGGACCGGGCGGCGTCAACGTGTTCGCCAACGACGGTTCTTTTCTCGAACTGTTCAAGCGGCGCATGGAGGAAGCCTCTGCGTCAGGAGGAAAGAGTGGACGAGAAATGCCGATCGCCGGAGCCGAGAAGCGGAAAGAGACCGAACCGCGGCCAGAGCCGCCCGGGGACCCAGAGCCACCGGAAAAGAAGCGGAGCGGGAGCGCCCTCAGCTTCGTAAGGGATCTGGGCACTGACCTTTTCTCTTCTTCCCCTTTTATCCAACCCCCGCCTCCCCCCCTTGGCCTTCCTCGAAGGACCGAGGAGCAAGAACCCTTTTTGTCAGTTTGCTTTCTCTCAACATTAGGATCTCTTGGATAAATACAGGCAGTAATTCTCCAGGTGCCGCCTCTCTACGCTATTCGCTTCCACCATCCCGTCTAGTATTCCCTGCTCCCCTATAAAAGAGATTACTTTTTATTAAAGCAATATGATGTTAGCAGGAGCAATGTTGCATTTTATTCTTCCTCCCCTCCCACCTACCCCGGTCTGTTTTGAAAAGGCATCATATTGGACCCATCTTTCTAAGCATGTTTTGGGTATTTGTGGCTATTTGGTAGATTCCCCCCACTTCCTCACTGTATTAGTTCCTCCTTCCCTCCCGAAATACGAGTAGAAACATGAACAGATCCACAGTTTTTCACAGGACTGTGATGCTCCATGCTTGACACCTTTTATTCCTGGGCAGGTTTATATGGTTTGCTGGGCTTCATAATATTGGCTGAATAATTATTACTCTATGTCATAACCCTTACCTTGATTTGATAAGGGTCTATGGCAGGGGTCTCCAAACTTGACTGCTTTAAGACTTGTGAACTTAAACTCCCAGAATTCCTCCTCCAGTCATGTTAGCTCAGGAATTCTGGGAGTTGAAGTTTACAAGTCTTAAACTTGCCAAGTTTGAAGATCCTTGGTCTATGGTGACAGATGTCCCAACTGAGTTTTCCTTTTGTGAATGTGAAGCTGCCATTCTTGTCATGCATATAATGTAGTGTTTTTTTTTTTGAAAATGGAAGCAATAGAGATGGGAACACTTTGATCTGTTAATACGTAATGCAATATGCTTTGCTCTTAGTTGTCTTTGGGAAAACTTCATTTTAGGCTGATTCAGCCTTTATTAAAGCACACGTAAATTAAGTGGAATGTGTTAAAAAGTCTATCAAAATGTTTTTGAAATGAAATTGCTTCCCCCTCATACATGTTTGTTGCTAGTGAATAGTAACAAACATTTTTTAATACATTGGGGGGTGGTTGTGTGTATTCACCGTTTAAAACTCATCAGTGTGTCTCCTGGGACCCAAATGAAATCTTTTTGTTCTTGTTAATGTGATACGATAAGTCTGAAATATACTGAACCATTTTTATTTGCACTGGCTAGGGAAAATTGCAAGTATGACTTTATTCATCCTACATTAAGCATTAATTATACTTTTTAACATGAGAAATAGTCTGTTCTGCATTAAATGAAATACGATAATCCTGGCCATATTTATTGACCTGTAATTCTAATTGGGTTCAATTGAATTTACTCCTAGGTATCTGTAGGCATTGTAGCCTAAACATTACAAATAAAGATGTTTTATTTCCAGTCTTTAAAATGTTGGGTGGAAGTTTTTAATTATAAACTGTTTTCCAACATGTATGTTTCCATCACCATACATAAAACAATTTGTACTTGCAATGCATGTGGCATTGCTCCAGAAATGGATTGGGGAGGGAGTGCTGTACTATCTAAAAGTGATAATTGGAACCCCTGTTTTGTTTATTGCTAACTGAAATTGACATTTTCTATTTTAAACTGTCCTCTTCAACTGAAGATCAAAAATTATGTTTTTCAGTATAAAAACTGAATCACATACATGCTTATATGGTATTGTAAATACCATTTTAAATGTATGCAGCAGTTATATCTAAGATTATATTAGCATACACCACACTTCCCAAGACTATCAAAAAGATAACTATTTATTTTGAATTAATGTTGTATTGATTCTGAAACTTTATTGCTTTCATGACTTTGAGCAAATAAAAGTTCTTCACATAATGTATTCCAGATTGTTATATTGTAGGGAAATAAAAGTAAAAATAGAATGGTGTTCCTATTTTCCACCAGGCAGCAAACCTGAAAAGAAATTGGAATACTTCCATTTCTTGTTACTTGTTAATGTCTTTTAATGTTTGGGCTTAACTGTACAGATGTATTGGTGAACACTGCTAAGGTGCCCTTTTACCCTCCTAGCACAGCGGTGTAGGTAACGCTCGGCAGCTCTGTACAGACTGACAGGTGTGATGGCGAGCTAAGATGATCTAATTGAAGGACTCCCTATACCGTTATATAGTGGGCAACATTCCCCTTGCAGCTCCCAGGCTCGTATAACGGTTGCAGTCTTCTATCCCTTCACCCAGGTGGGCAAGCGGAGAGGGGGCAGCAAGCTAGCCCTGAAGACAGGAGTGGTAGCCAAGAAACAAAAGACAGAGGAAGAGGTAAGCTGGGACACATCAGGAATAATAAATTGAGAGATGAGGGGCAACATGGAGCTTCCTAAAAGTTTCAATGAAGAAAGTAGCACTGTCGTTTTTATTTCAGCATTCTAGAAAGTGAAGTTGAGCTCTTTTACCTTCATGCTACTCTAGTTTAAAATGGACAGTGGGATCTGTCCTTATGGGCTTGGGAAAATAGTGAATTGTTTCTTGTTCATTTGTAATAAGAACATTTTCATTCATTTCCTAAATCTCCTTTAAGTGAGATTTTTATGTCTATTTTTGGTGTATAAAATGCATTTAGCTCCAAAAAGATCAGAGCAGCAATATATTATCCTATTGGCCCTAACTGTACCTTATGTAGCAGATTAGAATGAGACAGGGTAATCGAAAGTCCATGCAGTAAGTATTGTGGCTGACATCTCCAATAAAATTGCAAACTTTGGTTTCAATTGAATGGCTTTCCTAGATTTATACGTAGGCTGATGTTCATGGGAACTGGTACCCAAAGAATGTTTTAAAATCCAATTGTTTAAATGTGTATTCCGTAACTGGCTCCTTTTTTTTTTTCTGTTACAGGTTTTGACAAATAAAGGAGATGCATGGGCGAAATATATGGCTGAAGTGAAAAAATACAAAGCTCACCAGTGCAGTGATGATGATAAAACCCGGCCTTTAGTGAAATAACTTTTATCTCCAGCCTGGACTGTCTGTGATGTACATAATTATTTAAAATATCAAAGGAGTAGTGCTGTCCCACAAGACTGAATGCTGCCATGGCAGCAGGAGACTTGCCATACTTTTATATTTGAAAACTTAAGAGCCTCCTTCACTGATTCATTTATTGTTTTCCCCTTCTTCTGAGAGCTAAGAACTTTGACTTAGTTGCCAGATTTTTAATTTGTAACATCCTCTCTCCAAATAGTGGAATTGGTCTGACATTTCTTTCCCCAAATCATCAGGCATCAGGCATTCCTTTGCTGATAAACCTTCAGCATTGAGCCTTTGCTTAACATTTTCTGTACCCCTGAACTTTCTACTATAGGATATGCTAAGAAGCTCTCTTTATCAAATTCAGTACTTCTTACTGCTGAAGATAAATTTAAAATATGGTTGCAAATAGTAAGTACTGCAGAGCTTGAAGTAATCCCTCTCTTCACTATGAAAGACAAATGAATCTGGATCTCTTGATACGTTTAATGTCTGACTGTTCCGTAGTTGCATTTTTGCCCGTATTATTCTCTTCCCTTACTTCAATTTCACTGCATATTGCAGTGAATTATGGAGTTTTGTATTTAATTCCAGCTGCTGCTTAAGCTTTTTCCTAGCCTTTTCCTATGCATGCTCCAAATCTAATACTGGGGGGTATCCTGTGCCTGTCTACTATCTAAGAAGCAAAATGCTTGGTGTGTTTTTGTACCAAGTATTACATATTTGAGAAAATCATTAAAATTACCTTAGGTGCTCTCTGAAATGAATTCTAGATACTATAATTTTAACCTTTGACTGCTCCTGTGCCCCACTCCCAGGTGTTATGAGCAGAGGTCCTTGGCTCTGAAAGCAAAAGCTTAGGTCTGTAGCCATTGTATTGATAATGGGTTTTTGCATGCATGGGACCTATGCTTTTTCACTACTTGTTTACGTATGCTGAGTTTGATTTTTTTTTATACTTTCCATTAAAATACTGTTGAAATGGAAAGTACCTGACGTGCATTGGACACTGAAATTGAGCAGGGCAATTTCATATAAGGGCTTCTGGTACAATCCCAACAACCGATTTCAAGTCAGGAAACACTAATGAGAACTTCAATTTTCTGGCTGGCATAGAGAAGCTATTTTTTGTTGTGGTGGGATTGGGTTTCACTTCTAAATGTTATCCAGTTTGTGCCATTTTCTCTTAATAGATTGGGCTGGTTTTTGAGCTGCACTATTAATGTGATATTCACAAAGATGGATTTGTACTCTGGAGAAAAACAAACTAAGGTTTGATCTCACTGTTTGGGTCTATTTTTTCCTTCAATCATCACTGTTCATCACTGGACCAGATCAAATACATTTCTGCCTTGAAAAGGCCATTGGTTTCCACATTCAGTGTATCTTGGGCCTTTGGGTAATACATTTAAAGAACAATGCTTTCTTTATATCAGGGTTCTTTAAGCATTTTTGCTGGAATTTCACATAAAACATCTGAGTTTCTTTAGTGTAACTAAGAACTCTCATTACATAATAGATTTTATATGCACAATGAGCATGTAGGAACTATTTCTGAATATGGTTAAGGGAGTGGTTAGACGAAACAAAAAATTCTGTCTTTGCCTCTCATAATATCATGAGAGATTGCTGTTAAAACACCAGAAAAATAATAAAGATTTGGTATTTTATTTTCAGCCTCCTGTAAAGTGATGCCAATTTTCTTCTTCGTTATATACTCAATCAGGCTTGTGACTCCATTGTTTTTGATCTCCACAGCCCAGATTAGAGTACTAATAATCATCCTTAATACAGTAATATTTTTTAAATAATAGAATTTCGTTGTGGGTATTTGTTGGTCTATGTTTCCCATATATTTTTTTTCTAGATGGCATTATTTAAACATGCAAAGTCATTGAAACTGTCTACTGAAGATATAACCATAGCATCCAGATGTTCTTTTGCTTATGTGTTAATAAGAATTCTTTAAATACAAGTGACACTGATCAATAGTTATCAGAAGGTTGAAAGCTAAATGAGTTGTTCTGCACTTAAAAGGATTAGAATTGTTTTCCATAAATATGCATTGTAAAGAGAGAAAATTTTCTTATAGTAATTGTGCAGCCAAGAAGTTTATTTCTAAACTGTCATGGTTTGCACATGCATAGACACTACTAGGTTCATGCATTGTGCTAAGCCCGAATGAGACAACCCATGTTAAAGCTTATCATATTGCATAAACATAGTTATAATTACATAATTGAAAAAATGGAACTTCTGTCTATAAACTAGTGAAATGTTGTATTTTGCTTTCAGTTAATGAAAAAAACAAGATGCATTTGCCTTTTTCTGAGTTATATTTACCATATTTTTGAAAAAAAAATAGCAGTTAATGGAATAGGTAAAAACCATAGTAAGTGGGGCATGAAAACAGTTCCTTTCACAGTACACAAGCTGTTGCTCATATTTTCCAGAAGTTCTTTGACTAGTTGCATGTACTTTGTATTTTGAAATATATCTTTTACTAAATGATGATCACTACTGTTCATAAATAACTTCAATTCCATTGCCCAAGCTATTTCCATATCGAAGTTACAATTTTGGGTTATATTACTAGGTTTAATCAGTCATATAAGCCACATGGAATTGATCCTCTGTTCTGTGGATTTTTTTCTTTTTATGAAGTAAACAGCAATTACCTTACCAAGTGATTCTTTGGGATAGAAAAAAGATGTAATTGATACCACTTCTCAACCACTTCCCTTACAGTAGACTGCCTATCTCCCCCTTTTTCTTTCTGATTTTCCAAACCAGGAGAGGGGCTTTAAATATCCTTACATGCAGCACTGGAGATAGTGATCTCATCTCTTGAAAGGAGCTATGCCACTTTTTAAAGTCTTTTATATATTGCCCGCTTCAATGTTCTGAGTGGCTACAGAGAATTCTCTGTAGATGAAGTGAAATGTTTGGCACAATATTGTACCCTGTAGGAGACTGCTTGTCCTGAAAGATATATGCCATGTTATTTTCCTCAGGATTATGATTTACTAAATACCAATTTTGATGGTCTGCATGAAGCAATCTTAATATTTCCCGTATCTCTAAATAGCAAGGAGATATTAATACATAATAGAGCTTGCTGGCTAGAGTATACTAGTAACTTAAATAGCAAGCTCCATCTTTACTTCTGCCACTTTTTTTGTGGTGAACTTCAAAATGAAGATACAGGCAATACCAAGGGATGACATAACAGGGCAAAGACTTTCAGACAAAGAAATGTACTTTAAAATGGGTCTCCTAGTCTGTAGACTGCTACCAGTTTGTGGTTTATTGGCAATCGGACCATGCAATCAGTGGGCAAGTATGTGCAAACACAACGCCGCGTCCCGTCCCCCCCCGCCCACACACACTTTTGCTGGTCCAGAGCTGGAAAGGTTGGAGACTGCTGCTTTAAAATATGGATTCTATTCACTTCAATTATAGAAATGGTATCACAGGCAAGGAAAACTTTGTATCTTCTCCCCCTGAGCAGATGAAGAGGAATCCATTGAATACTGACATCTAATGGGATTTGCCCTTTCAAAGCACTGTTTTTTGAAAGCATAAACCACAAAAATCTCAACAGCAATGGCAGTTTCATTTGAAAAGATGAGAAGAAAGTGGTTATTGTGGTCTTTCACTGTTTGCTTTGTGGGGCTGGGGGTCATCCAAAGTAATTAATAATTCTTGCCTTAAACTGATTACTAGACTTTCTCTTATTGGTTTCTTTAATTTTCTGTATTGTCTTATGGTCAAATAATTGTTTGACACATTGAGCTGTTTCCTCCCTGCTAGTTTTGGAATTACAAATAAAAGATGATTTGTAGTATCGCTTAGAAAGCAGATATGACTTCATTCCCAACTCCAATGTGACTTTCTTGTTGCAATTACAATTACAGTTTCCAAGATTTCTTACAATACTGCAGGTCTGCTGGGAGTTCCATTCAGAAACTTCAGAAGGGCCATACAATAGCAAGATCAGTTCCTACTACTGCATAGAATCGTGCTTGATTGCAACATGGCAACTAATTTCTAACTATTAAAGGTAAAAGAAAAAAACAATGATAAATTGATTCAGAGTATCTCATTCTACTCACTTTCATTAATAGAAAAGTCATTTACAGTCATTTTGACCAAATGTATGTACTTTAGAAGGCACAGCTGACAATCTATTTATTTTCCATTTCAATGCAATATACATCCGTTTTTTAAATTTTTCAAGCACTAGATCTTTGCTATGGACAATACATAATCAGAAAAGCACTTTGACATTTCTGTATTTGCAAGGCAATAAACAATATGATTTAGGAAAGCCTTTTCACATGTTGGCTTTGCTGCATCATAGTAACAGCCTGCCTTAACAGGTTCTTATGGAACAAAATCTTTTACGTAAGACAAATAGTAGATTGTCTACAAATAAACATTTCTTCACTCTTCAGAATATATGGATGCTTTAACTCACAACCAGCATCTAAAAGGATCTTACCATACTGAATCGTAAATTCCATAAAAATATTTCTCACTTTAAACAAGCTATATATATCTAAATGTCAACACTTTTCCCATATAATAGAAAGGCAGAAATTTCACATTGTGACAAATCATCTGCACTTATCCCATCCCTGCTCCTTCCAGTGAACTTCACCCAAATGAAGATTGAGTGAAACAAACTATTGCTTTCAAAATCTGTTACATCCATGTGATTTTCCTCTAGTCTGGTGAATAAGCATTAGGTGGGGAATCTGCTTGCCCTATAGGGTTTGAAAAGAGGTACCATACACTTCTTCAAAATAGATAAAAACTCTTATTTGATGAGCAAGGAAAAAGAGCAAGGAAATTGTATTCTTTTAGTTTAAAAGAAGCACTTCCAAAAGCAAAAAGAACAGGTTCAGTCTCCTTCCCTAGCAATGTTACAGCTTCAAGCTACACTGTGTAGGTAGCTAGCTAGCTTCTAAGGCTTGTTTTCTGCATTGCATACCTGTATTGATAGATGAATTTTCAATAATGGCCTGAACATAAAATGCCTGGGTTTTTTTCTATATTAAATTATTTTTCTCCAAGAACTGACCAGAGCTGGTATAATAGCCTTAGAATTTCTCTTAATTTGTAAAATCTTAAAGAGATCTTCAGCATCAGCTTTAAACAGCTTTCTCTTTCATTAACAAGTTAGAATTCCACTACAGTTTCCTACGACTGTACTCAGTAGCTTAACAGACTTACAAAAGTATGAGGGTAGATAATTGGGTCAAAGAAGAACCTTGATTTTCTACAAAACTAAATTGTGAGTAGAGTGGAAGGAAAGTTTTAGTTCCACCATTCCCTGTTTCCTTCCAACCCCCAGCCCCAGCCCAATACATTGGATGAAACACTCAAAATATGGCACAAATCATCCTTTAGTACAACCAGCATGGCTGCATGTGTCCATAGGGGCTAGGACCGGTTTCTTTGGTGTACCCCAGAATTGTGCAAATAACGTCCCACATCCCAGGCCCCCAATATATCCACAGACTGGAAGCATGAACAAGAGCAGGGCTCAAAGCCGCCTCAGTTAGTTTCATAGGAGGAGAGCAGAGCAGCATCAACTGGCTCCATGCAAGAAGGACACGTGAACGATCGCATCAGCCAATCATCAATGCAGTTTACATGGTAGATGTGTAGACAAGGCAGGAATCGGATGGGATCTCCATATACAAAATCCAGCATACAGATTACACATCTGGAGAAGTAAAAAGAGAAACTGCTAATACAAAGGTTGCAAGATGGTTACCAGGCCAACTTACTTCTATTTCTTACCCAATTTGCTACTTGGTAAATTTCAATGCAACTGCAAAAGACTAGTTGCTATATTGTTTTGCCATACACTCAGCTTTTAAAAGTATAATATCAAGCCTGCACTGAAAATTTATGATATTTGAAAGTTCCCCCGTGTTATTTTTTCCAAGTGGAAACTTGCAAGAATTGCTTTTTTCCATGTATAAGCCACATGTTCTAGACTACAAAAAAATTGCACACAATGAAGGTTTTTAACATGTAATAAGGGTTCTTGATCGCTAGACTCTGTCAGGAGATCAGTATATCATTGGTTTAATCCACTCCTATTGCATTCTTGATATCAATGTCATGATAACCACAAAGAACCTCAAATGCCCTGTCCAAAACAACAATTAACGCTGTTGATGCAGGTATCACCCAACAGGTTGTACTGTGATGCCGGAACGGACTGGCTTCTTGCTGGCTGTAAACGCCAGAGCAATGTACTCTAGCCTACTGGCTGATGGACTGTTTAACTTGTCTGTCCAGAATTTCTATTTTATAGGAAGCAAATTGGTTATTAATATTACTAAAGTAAGTTTGATATATATATTTTAGTACCCTTCCCTGCACACAGCTATTTTGTAGTGTGTTGCTGTCTTGAGTTTGGTTGTTTACTTGCAAATATTTCACTACTCAACTAGGTAACATCAGTGCTAGTGAATGTGGGGTTTGCCTTATTTACATGCCTTAGCTTACCCTGCCAGTGTTTCTGGGGTGTGGTTTTCTCCTTGATAGTTCCTCAGTTAGGGTATTATTTTCTGCTTGTTTGTCTGGTATTAATCTCTGCTTATTTGGTAGTGATTACTGGAGAGGATATTTTCAAGTCTTTTTGTTTCCCTTCTTTTTAATGCCTCTTTTGATTGCTGTGTAACAATGATTTATCTCTATGTCTACTGATGGCTGATTTGTCTGAATATCAAGCTTCCAGGAATTCCTTAGTATTTTTGATCTAGGATGTTCAGTTTCTCATTTGAGGCTATGGTTGAGTTTGGTAATATGTTGTGAGATTAAGGCATTTTCATTGTGTCTTGATTGTTAGTTGGTGTTCATGGATGTGATCTGCTAATCTTTTGCTTGTCTGTCCTACTTACCATCACACACATCACCAACATTGGCAAGGTAAGCTACTATATATGAAGAGGAATAAATCCCAGTCTCATTAGCACTGATATTGCTTAGTCAAATAATGAAATGTCTGAAAGCAAGCAAACAAGCTGAGAGATCATCAAGGACCCCATAGTTCAACCCTGAAGTACATGTATTTTCTTCTGTTGATATTTAGTGGTTAGTTCTTTAGGAGTGGAAAGGTCTGGGCAGAAAAAATTGGGTACAGTTTTATTAGTGCCTGGTGAAATTTGGAACTGATTTTAAGCATGAAACAGGAACCCAGCCTTAGCACATTTTGAATTAACAAAGTACACGAAGAACCCCTCTCAGTCATTTTTGTATGAATTTCAATAGTTCTGGAATTTGTGCTGCCTTTTATACCACCAGTTTAAAGCATACAAAATCAGTTGACAGATTTAGTCATAAATTTTTTGAACCAAAACTGTAGCCAGATTTGTGACCAGGTAATCAACTCCAAATGCTAGCCTGTTTTCAAGAGATGCTATATACCATCATTACTCATCCCCTTTCAGGTGAGATCTGCATCTCCTGGGCCATAATGGAATAAACATTACCCAATACCTTATGCACGGGTGGGATTCAAATTTTTTAACAACCAGCTCTGTGGGTGTAGCTAGGTGGGCGTGGCTATGTGACTTGGGTGGGTGTGGCATTTTTTTTCCAGCAACCCCCCTATTTTTTGGGCCTTCTGGGCCTCAGGAACCAGGTGTTTTTGCTCCCAGAAGGCTTCCCTGGGGCCCAGGAAGGAAAACATGGAGCCTGGGGGGAGCCACAGTAACCCCCCATGCTCCATTTTGGGGCCTTCTGGGCCTCAG
Organism: Bungarus multicinctus; assembly: GCA_023653725.1. Taxonomy (NCBI): domain Eukaryota; kingdom Metazoa; phylum Chordata; class Lepidosauria; order Squamata; family Elapidae; genus Bungarus; species Bungarus multicinctus. The sequence goes on from CM042834.1 coordinate 106,228,885, forward strand.
GGAAGTCTCCTGGGGGAAGTTGTTTTTGCTCCCAGAAGGCTTCCCTGGGGCCCAGGAAGGCAAAAAATGGAGCGTGGGAGGGAGCTATGGCCCCCTCCCCATTTTTTGCCTTCCTGGACCTCAGGGAAGCTTCCTGGATAAAGCAGTAAAACAGCGAGAATCCTGGCACAGTTGATCATAGGAACAGCTGATCATCGGGGGGGGGAGAAATACCTTAAGAAGTAATGGGTAGGGAAGAATGTAGCGATGTCAGACATGTGCACGATGTTGCACATGCGCAATAAGGACTGACAGGGGCGGGTGGAGAGGGGCATGATTTGCTGGTTCTCTGAACTGCGCAGAATCATAACAACTGGTTCTATAGAACCGGTTCGAACCGATAGAATCCCACCCCTGACCTTGTATATATTCGCCTTGAATATCACTTTTGCCAATTTTGGGTCAGTGTCAATCAAACATAGGCTTTCTGATCATGAAGCCACTGATCCTCCGCTCTATTTTCTGAAAATTGGGAGGAATATTTCCCTTGTCTGTTGTGACAAGGGAGGGAGATCTTCATCTAAACTACGGTAAAACATCTCAGTATAGGGTCCACTCTCCTTAATTCAAGGGCTGATGACTCAACCTGCTTGTTATACTGTTTAGTAATCTCTACTGATACGGAGCATAGATATTTGTCAACATCATTATGGTAGTTGAAAAATGGTACTTCCTCTGAAGGCCCATTATTTCTATCCACCCTACCTGATTACATAGGCTTTGGTCATAACATTGTCCATATGACACCAATTTGCCTAGTGTGAAAATGCCTTCAGAGGCATTTCTACAATCATAATCCCAGTTTGTTAGTAGACAATACTAAACTATGATGGAACCATAATCTCTGCATTAAGCTGTTTGGGAATTAGGCTCTGCACCTCATTAGGATAGCTTCTGTTGTTTATTTGATCAGAAAGCCGAATGGTTTTCTGTCTGCCAATTTATGATTAGCCACCAATGCAATGATTGGGTTACCTTGCTTGGCACTGTCTTATGCAGATAGGACTGGGTCTAGGCTGGAAGGAACTACTAGAGTGATCTGGAATGGAATTGGGCCTATGGTGCTGAATCAAGAGTTGTATTATTATCCTTGTAATCTGGCCAGCATCTTGATCTCCCTCCTGCCGATTGTGATTTCCAGGGGCAGATCTGCTTTAATAATATGAATATGCTCTTGGTGAAATTCATCATGAGATTGTTCTCTGTGAGGTATAAAAGCATCAATATCAGGCTGTTAATTGCTTTCTCCACAGAAGGCAATTCATTCTAAGATAAAATGAGGAACCATCACTGCCATCTCTCTCTGGTAAATACACTGGATGCTAAGGCTAGTCTAAAAAAATAGTGCTTTGAACTTGATTGGGATTGCTGCAACTGTTGTTAAGTCACATGAAGTCATGCTTTATGATGTCATTTAGCAGTGGAGTTGCCACTCCTTATGACTATAGTTAATATATTCTATCTTTCAAAAAACCTAATTTACTGTATACTCATGTCTAAGAAATCAAAGCTAGTGTATATATAAAAGTAGTAATATCCCCCCCCCCACTTCAAATATGCAATTATCAAATTTTTCTTCATGTTCTCAGTAATACTGAGATTCTGAAATAAATATTGTTCTGCTGGTCCAGTGCAAAGAAGCACCATTCAAATTTCTGGATCATTTTGACTATCCATGATGAGAATTGTCACACATTTAACAAAAGGTGCTCTGTGTCTTTTCCATAGAGAATGTTCAAAAACATGCAACTCCTTACAGGTAGTTCTTGCTTTATCTGCCTTCTTTAGTCATCAAAATTATAATGATGTAAAAAATAATTTTTTGACCAATCCTTGTATTTATGACTCTTGCAATCTCCCCTGGTGACATTGGGACACTTCCCAATTGGCATGCATTACTGACCATTACAATATACAGAGATCACCATTCACTTGCTTCACAAATGGCTTCTCAGTTAATGGAGAATATGAAAGTAAAATTGAAGTTGTGGTCATGTGATGCCTTGCTTAACAACTAGAATGATTTGCTTAATGACAAATGAAAAGTAATGTAAGCTTGTCATAGTCACATGATTTTACACTTAGCGATCACATGCTTACTGATGGAGTTACCACTCCCAACTGTGGTCACAAAGTGAGAATTACCTGTAATTATTTTACTTAATAGTTTAGCATAAGAACCTATAATAAAACCTTGCTGTGTTGATGAGTTTGGAAATAGATTCAAGAGACTTAAGTACAATTTCGGGAAAGATGCACAACGCATCATATCCTTGGTTATTTAGTAGAATGCCTACATCAAGTGCATTTTTTTTTCAGGGCAGCAGTAATCTGTTTTGTTTTGTTTTAAACAAAAAAACAAAGCAAGTAAAGTTTGTAAGCTGCCCAAAGTCACTTCTGGTGAGATACACAGCTGTGCAAATGCTACAAATAAATTAATAAAAACAAAGCATAGCATATTCCTGTTGCATTTTGGAGGACCAATTCTGTATACTGTCAATAATTTCTAAAATATATGTTTGTATTCATTAGCAGTTAATCACTATAATACTTTCAAGATTTGTTCTGACTTTACAAAATACATTTAAAGCATTGTGCATGGAAACATACTCTTTGATTTTCTTTTCTGATGGCTCTGAGCCAGGATCAAATATTCCTTTAGGAAGGTGCTGAATTAGTCCAATCCTTTGAGCTATCCGGATTTGCTCCTCTTCTGTTAATTGTGTGGCAAGACGTGCCTGGCTAGGCGTTGGGTGATACACTGGAATTGGAGTGTGATCCTAAGAAAGTCAGACAATAGTGTGACTGAACATTTACTATTCTAATAAATAGTTTGTTACCTGGATTCATAATTACACATAATACAAGCAACAATTCTCTTTTCTCTCAGATTACTAGAACATTTAAAATACTCACCCTTTTAATATGCTCCCTCTTTAACTAATGAAAATAATCCAAACAAATCCTATACTGACACATATAGCTATTTATCATTTTGACACACAGAGGGCTGAACTGTAAGATAATATTGTGGTATGGCAGATAGGCTAAAATAAGTTTTCTAACGAGTGTCTGAAGCTTTTCTACAGGATCAGTCAGCTGTTGTTTTCACATGTCACAGAAGCTCCTTTTTTCTATATGCGCATCTGTTACGAACCATGCAGGCCATTAATTCACCGCTAAGGAATGGATCCCCATATGTTTTCTAACTAGTCTTACCTTTAGCGCAAACATTTTGATTTGCAGTATGTTAGCATGCAAAGATAATTTTCCAATTTCCTTCAGGTATTAATAAGCGCATTTCTCCCAAATCATTTTATTTTTAACTAAGGAGGCAAATTAAGTAAGAAACATGCACAAAATTTTCTATATTGTACACAGAAATCCTAAATAGCATTGCTCCATTCAGAATTTCAGGACACAAGAATTACAATGCTGCTTGAAGTCAACATTCAGCTTAATTTTGTAGTTTATCCAATGATCACTAATTAAAATTTTCACAGTGAGAATATCGGAAACAACATACGCTAGCAATCAACATTTGATACATATGTTACCCTTTTCCAATTTGATATCTTTTCAACAGGGGTGGGATTCAACCAATGTTACCACCAGTTCAGTGACTACGTTTTATCACGCTGTGTGCGCGTGTAAATAAACCTTAAGCTGTGCTGCCCGGACAGCTGAAAAGTGCTGCGCTTTTCAGCTCTTTTTTCCTGCCTTTTCAACCTCAGCTGTCCAGCGCAAAGCAACTGAGGTTTGAAAAAGCAGGAAATAAAGGACAGGTAAGATCTCAGGCAGGCGTTTAGGCCAAATAGCAGCAAACACTATTCTTCAGAGCTACCGGCTCTATGGAACCGGTAGCATCCCACCCTTGCTTCTTGACATGTTGGAACACAGCTTCCACAAATACTAGTCAGCATAGCTTGAAGAATAATGGGAGACACAGCCTAATAATTATGGAAGCTGGAAACTAGTGACATACACAACTACTGCATTTGAATGCTTGGGATTATAAAATATATCTTTTTTAAAAAAGCAATCTATGCTAATTTATGCAGTATTCCATAAAGGTGCTTGGTTTTGGTCTTTTTAAAACATCAGTCTTTATTCATCTCTGCCTATTCATTTCAGCTGAATGTTGAAGTGTCCTTGTAAATCCTTACTCATAGAGTCTCTTTTTAAATATCCACTATGAACAATATAAAGGGAATTATTGCTTTATTCCATTCCCTGTTACTTACTGCACAAATTGTTCATGCCTAGCTTAAAGTGGGTTAGTTATTGACACTGGATGTTATATGACCACAGCCCATAATTAAATGAATGGTTCAGTGTATTGTATGAATCCAGGCAAATGAGCAAGTTGTGACTCAAGTAATCATGAATTAGCATACACTGTAACTCAATGGTTCTCAACCTATGATCTGCAGACCCCTGGGGGGCCATGATTCATCACAGAAGAGGTCCACGAAAGCTTCAAAAATATTATGATTTAAATCTTGAGTTAAGTCTTGGTGGTCTATGGCCATGGTCCGTGGCGACAAAAGGTATTTAAAGGGTTCTGTGGTGGAGAAAAGGTGGGGAACTACTGTGGTAACCAATTTCAGTCAGGTCTATAGTAACATAAAATGATACTATTTCTCAGTCTTCCCTGTCTCTTCTTCCTGTATAGAACAGCAACTTCACTTTGGGGAAAAAAGTAGTCTGTATGTATAACAACTTGTGAAAACATAAAAGAAAAATATAATTGCTCTCAAATCTCTTGTGCTCTCAGTAATAGAGAGGTCTCAGGGGCAGCTGAGACAACTAAACATTCACAAGGAACAAGATATGCATATTTAATAAAAACAGGCTGGAAGCTTAACACATGCTTCAGATCTTTATTTTCTTTCGCAAACTATCCCTGATTGATAGCATTTTTGTAGCATGAGTTAAATTCCAGTTTCCCTCTATCCAATTTCACTTGTAATTCAAACTTGATAGAGTTCCTCATCAAAAGCTCTTGGGTAAATTTAGCAATAATGGGATAAGAGGACTTCCTAAAAGTGAGGACAACCAGTGGAACTTCAGCAGTTGTAGTTGCTTCTTCACAGGAGGTTAAGAAAAGACTGGCCAGCCACCTGTTTGAAATGGTATAAGTTCTCTTGCTTGAACAGGGGTTTGGACTAGAAGACCCCTTAAAGTCACTTCCAGCTCTATTCTGACTGATTGACTTCCAAAGCACATGACCAAATTTCAGATGCTTAGCAACTGCCTTTCCATTACAATTGCTATTAATGTTAATCTAGGTTTGCTAGTAATGTTGATGCAGTTACAGTCAAGCCTGATTCTTTGATAAGTGCATAAATATATGATGCTTATATGCCCTCACTTTCATACTTTACATTTTAAACTTAAAGAGCCCCAGCTCTAAAAAAAAACCTAATGAACCAAATTGTTCATGTATTAAGAGGTATCTGATTTTTGGTTTTCTCCTACAGAATGTTCCTAAAGACATATTTGTTGTCTTCCTATCTCATTCATGATATTACAGAATATCCAATAACAGCTTCCTTTTGTAACTTTCCCTGTGTTTTGTTTACTGAGTTTCTCAGTCATCAAGGTCATGGTTGTCCCAAAGGTGCTTTTTTAAAAGGCAAAAAATGGGCTTTGTTTTTCCTTGAAGACATTTCACTTCTCATCGAAAGCTGAACAGAACTGAAGAAACTTCTTGGATGAGAAGGAAAACATATTCAAGGAAAAACAAAGTCCAGTTGCCTTTTCAAAAAGCACTTTTGGGTTTCTTGTGTTTTCTACTTCCTTTTTTCCCTACTACATACAATATATTAAAAATAAAAGACAGAATGTTGCACAATTTCTTTGCTTCATAGTACTAGGTCTTTGTCTGGAAGCCCGCACCGCAAGATCAATTACATTCTCTAATAAATTACCCCAACAGCCTTCCATTTCCCATGTCTTATAATAAGCTAGTAGTGTTTTTCCATAGCTGAATGACAATTCCTAGTTTTTCATTTAGAATATTGACCATGACTTAGCTTAATTCCATTAATTTATGTTTCATAGGATTTCTTTTTCTGATTGGGAAGACTAATTACAGCAGTCCAAATGTATACTAGCCTACACTCACAGCAGCCCGAGTAGTTTTCTCTTCAACCAAGGGAGTTTCCAGACTGATGGTTGGTAGCACAATAACAGCATTGTGCAGTTGATATTTCATATTTTTTCTCCTTAAAAGGTATTTAGTAATAAGGGGGGGAAACAGGAAGTAATGAGAAAACACGGAAGGTTACAACAAGCAGTGGTAATTTTCTGGAGTCTAAATTTTCACAAATGAGTTTGATTAGAACAACTGCAATCATAAAAGCCTCCTCTAAACCCACCCCAAGTTTAAAAACATGTTTCTAACCCATGGTCAATACTGTGCTAACGGAGCCGGTCGCCGCTAAATGAATTCATCCTTGTAGCAATCTGTGGAAGAAGCGGGGGTCAACACTGCAGCAACATCTGCTCTTATCTCCTAGGCAGGGTCTAGTTCACGAGTGGACCGAGTCAAGTTCTCCATCATGGCTCCGGCCACCCCCAGCCATCTCGCGTTACTTGCCCCCGAGTTGCGACATTCTCCAATGCTACCCGAATTCCTCCCCCTCGTCTGCACGCTGACTAGCCCCTCGCTGGCTACTCAAAGCTGACCCCAACTGGCGAGAGCATGGGAGCATCATCAGTCCCAGGGCTTCGGGGCTCTCTTTCCCACCCCACGCGGTACCTGGTAGGGGGGCGGCTGGGCAGGGAGGGAGGGTGGGGGTGGGTCTCCAGGCCCAAGACTCGCTCCATCGCCGGTAGAATCGTTGAGTAGCGACAGGTCATCAGCTGCCTGTGAGGACAGGCAGCCCCCCATGCCGGGCCGCTGCCGGGACCGGCCCGGCCAACCTCCGTCTACCAGCTCTAGAGGGAGGGGGGAGTGGCGGCTGGGAAAGGGGGGGCCTCGCCTAGCATGGCGGGAATTGTAGTTCTTAGCTCCGGGAATCTTGCGCTTGCGCAATAAAGAACTCATTCTCTTGAGGATGGAGGAAACAAGCTAAGCGTAGTGCCGATCCATACTTCGCTTTCAACCACCTTTCCTTTCATGCTGAGGCTGAATAAGAGAGGCACCACCGTGCAGTAACTTTTCTTGCTGTATGGTTTTAAAATAATTTGTAGTTTCATGCGTAATAGTGATAAAGCTACTAAACAGCCCCCATCCCTCTGATTTTTGAAATGTATTACAATCAACAGTGTTATTCTGGCGATTACTTGCATTACAAATTTTTGCTAGAAGCTTTTTCATTCCTGAGGTTTAAATAAATGCTTCTAAAGGGTAACATTTGATCTAGTGGTTAACTAAGAAAATGTAGAGCATCTTTATACATTCCTCACTCTTCGCGAAACCACCAATTCAAGCAAATGTCTTGCATGAATTATTTTCCTGTTTTCTAGAACAGGGGTCGCCAACCTTTTGGACCTCAGGGACCACCAAACTCATAATTTTAAATCCCAGGGACCACTAACTGGTTCTGTGGGCATGGCCTAATTTGTGGGTGTAGCTTGGTGGTCATGTGACTGGCTGGGCATAGCTTGTATGTAAATATAAATGTTTATATAAATATTGAATGTTTTATTTTAAAAAGAACTTTTACCCAAAATCAGGCAAAGCAGGCAGGCAGATTGAGTTGCTCACAGAATCACAAATTCATTCAGAGATCTATCTGCCATTGGCTAGCTCAGCTTGTCACATAAAATTTGCTTGCAAGCGAACTCACAAAATTAACTCACACCATGTATGTAAATATTGAATTTTTTATTTAAAAAAACAGCAACTTTTACCCAAAATCAGGTAAAGCAGGCAGGAAGATAGAGCTGCTCACAGAATCATTCAGTGATCTATCTATCTGCCATCGGCTAGCCCAGTCTCAAATTTGCTTGCTGTGAGTCTGCACTGAATAATAGAACCTTCAGTCCGAAGGGAGGTTCGGCTGTACTTAAAAACAGAGCCGAAGAGCTAAAGACTAGCTAGAAAGCAATAAATCCAACCATTTCCTGCTTCCTAGCTAATCTAAATCTTCCGGCACAGAACAGATGATGGTCAGAAAAAGGAAAAATAGCAATTTAGCAGGCAAGTTTGCCAGGTAAGGAGTGAGTGGGCAGGGAGGGTTCACGTGGGCCATGTGTGTGGCGCAGCCTTGTGTTTCTGCACAGCCTGGATTAATTGCTCTGTGGGGAGTGCTCTGTGGGTGAGATTTCTCTGTGGCTCACCAAAATTTTCTCACGACCCAACAGTGGGCTAGGACCTACCAGTTGGCAACCACTGTTCTAGAAGTCTCGTCACCCAACAATTACCTTGGGATCTTGGTACTGACTAAGCTTGGTTTTCTTGTAATGAACGGTTCATAAATAATCTCTGTAACATAGTCAATGCTTTGATGCAAGAGATTGGTATTTTATGAGGGGAAGCTTCTACCTATTTAAATAATTACATTATTGTAGGTTTTTATGTTAAGATTCTTCAAAAGGAAAGGCTAGATCCCTCATTCTACATTTATTTCCTGTAAATTTTGTGTTTTCTTAATTGGGCAAGGCTTCTGCCTTCTGAAAGAAGCCTTATGAACATGGATACCCACACACCACAGAGAGGGAAGGAACAGTATGCATTTTGTTTAATGTGGCTTTGATGAACTTTGAAGAATTCTGAAGATATTTGCAGTGACTTTTGTACCAAAACTTTCTGGCCCAATTTCATTTTCTTATCTTACTGTTCTCATTTGGTAGCCTGTAGAGGTTTGTTCTTTGAAAATAAAACATGATTTTAACTTTTGTGTACAAGTTTATTTCCTAAGGAAGCAAGACCAATTAGTCATGATCACTAGGGACAATTAAATTGTTAACTGCTAAGGCAGCCTATGCACTTTTGCTTTATAATTTTTAAAGCTCCACATGTTAATCACTGCGAATGCAATACATTCATAATGTAATAGAATGCAATCTAGGTTACATATGAATATTCTCCAAATTTTATAATTTCAGGTATTTGTCTCCTACTCCTATAGGAAGACAGTACTTATATCAGCATTTGTGCGTTTCCTGAATTTGGACAACAGGTTAGATTAAAATTAGGTTGCTTTGAATGTGTTGTGTGAACCCATGAAACTAAATTAATTCACCATAATGTGATTACAGACATTATTTATAAAGTGTTCTATCCCATAGTCATTAACAGAATAAAAAAGCATATTTAAACATGAATCACTATCTGTTCACGTAGTTTAAAACCGCAATTGCAGCAAGTCACAATACAGTATTTGGTTAAGACAAGCAGTTGTAGCAATTAAAATGCTGAACAAAATAATTTTATTTGCAAAAATTCCAGTACCTGCTCAGAAAATAGTTGCTGGATACTCACACCAAACTATTTCAAATGTGAGATCATTGTTGTCTGTACACATATAGGTGACAAAAGAGATGTAAGGATAACATACTTGCAAATATAAAGTGAGAATCCAACTTCAGATAGATAATACTGTGTAGTTATTCTATCATTAGACTTCCATTATGTCTGCCCAGACTATTCCCACTATGATTTTTTTGTTCCCAATTCTTTAACCTTTTGATTAATATTAATTGCAGATATTCCATAAAATATATTAAATACTTCTTTTACATTGAAATACACTTTGTTAAATCAATACATGAAAACAAGCTGCTTTACTTAGAAGACTATGTCATTCCTCTAGTTTTCCCTATGGGACTAAAAATTACAATATATAATAGTATTAATAGGAAGTATTTGGGCACAATCTTCCAAAGCTTTTTAACCTTTCTTATGATGACAGATTCTGAAAGTCTTGTTATTTTAACTTCCTATCAAGCAGAGAGCACTTTGTGATGAAATGGTGCCCATGGCATGCTGAATCGAAAACTCAGTAAATTCTGATAGTATTCTAGATCAGCGGTCACCAACCTTTATGGCTTGGTGGTCCAGCGAGGGGAGAGGGGAACTGGACCACCAAGCCATAACTGGGCTGTGGCCTGTTTGGAACTGGACAAGTGGCAGGCTTGCACATACATTCCATTCAAGTAGCCCGAGCAGCGGGCCAGCACGTGTGTGCAGCTCAAATAGCGCGAGTAGTGGGCTGTTGAGCTGTGTGCACATGCACACTAGTCAAGCTGTGCATATGTATAAGCCTGTCATTCACACTGTTTGGTTCAAAACAGGCCACAGACCGGTAATGGGCTGCGGCCTGGAGGTCCCTATTCTAGATTGTTTTTGTGAGAATTCAGACTGCCCTATTTGTCAGGCACAATTCCTTCTGCTCCTTATATGAGGAACTCTGACAAACACGTTGGAGCTTGTTTGAGACGGACTGAGTAAAGAAACGTGTGAACATAACCAAGATTTTCTTATTGCATTGTCTTCAATATGCTATAGAACTGTTGAATTTTGTTAACCATCCAGTTAACAATGACAATCCATTAACTAATCCACTATTTCATACCTTAATCAAATTGCTTCATTTCACACAGCACATCGAATCTTTTGGCTTTGAAAAACCTTTTATCTAAAATGTGGTGGACTAATTTGCAACTCAGGGGTTGCATCTATACAAGCAGACTTTGCATAACCGATTCAATTCAGTTGCCTCGGTTTGCCTTAACGATAAAGTAACAAGTGCACGAATATGCGTCGTAGAGTACTTCGGTCTATTTTTACTGGCTACTTGTGGATTAACGTGCTGTGCAGATGCAGAAAACTGGATCAAGTCAGTGAACCGTGATTCCATTAATCATGGGTTAGCATTCCATGTAAAGATAGGACCTATAATCCTATAGGACAAGAAAACATACTTTTTGCTCGTTATAAACTCAATATTTTAGGAAGCCATTCGAAAACAACCTCCATTCCGCCTCGCGACCATTCTCCGCAAGATAAGGTTGTGCCACGTGACCACTAATACCCAGACTCCGGAAGAAGGGGCGTGGCTACCGCCCTTTCTTGAGCTGCTACATGATGCACTTTCTTCCTTCGACGTGCGTAAGCAGTTCGGCTTCCTGTCGCGTTTGCGCCGGGACACGTGACAGGCAGAGACGGCGGCCGGCCCGGCTCACAGTCCGCGTGTAGCGTTCGCTTCTGGCTTGCCGCCCCCTTCCTTCCTTCTTTCTCTCCCTCCTTCGAAGCTGACGCCGCGGCCTCAGCCTGGGCACGCGGGAAGCGGGCAGGTACCTCGCTGGGGGGAAAGGGTGGTCGGTGTAGGGTCAGGAGCGCCGGTACAAGGCGGATGGTGCGAGTTTCGGCCTAGACAGGAGGAGTTGGGTGAAGGAGAGCCTTCAGGAGTCCGACCAAACCTGGCCTGAAGGTGCTGCGGTCGGGTACCCTGAGGAGGGCCGGTGGCGGAGCGGGGACTCTTGATTGTCTGAGGAGAAACCAGCCATGCTTGAACGGGGTGGGTCGGTGGGCGCGACGCTGCCGGCTGAGCTCTTCGGGGTCGCTGGCGGGGGGTGAAACGACCCCGAAGCTTCAGTTGCGGCTGGTGGGGCCCTCCTGTCTCGAGAGGGGCTTTTCGGGGAAGGGGGCTCAAGTGCCCCGCGGTGGCGGCTGCTTTCCGTGGCGCGCCTCTGTGTAGGAGGTGATGCTGCGGAACCCGGGCGGGCGGGCGGAGACAGAAAAGCAAGCGCGTTCGGGACTGCGCGGAAATGTGCTTCCAAAATGCAAGACAAAAGCCTTGGGCTGATCGAGAGCGCCCGCGGGTTCGCTTAGCCCCAGTATCATCTTTACCCCGAACACAATTGTACAGAGACGCTCTCCAAAAGCTCAGAAAGGGCAAGAAAATACTGCTTTTTTTTTTCCACGCGATTGTCTTCTGGGCCCTTCCTCCTCCCGGTACTTGGAGATAATAATCTTTAACATGGAGGCCCCGTTGAATCGTTGCTGATGGTTGCCTGGTGGGATCGTGGAATAAAAGGATTTCCTGGGTGTTTCCATTGAGTTTTTCAGTGGATTTAGTTCGTAACATCCCCCCTCCCATCAAAATAACTGCAATAGAATGGTAGAATAGCTTTATTTTTCTGCTTATAGTCCCTTTCAAGCATTTATGCTTGATTTAAGGGCTTATATTAGGAGGAGTGGAACCCCTTTTTCCCCTTTGTTACTATTTAAAATTATTGTTTTTTTTTTTGCCAAATGAGTACCAATGTCTGCTATAAGCAACTCTTTATTCTTTATATTTTTTTAGAATTGAGGGTTCATATACATTTTTTTTTCACAGCAATGTTTGCTTTGTATTTTCTGTTCTTAGGGCTTTATAAATAGTTTATCCTTAAGTACCTGTTTCCAATAATACCCTGGGTTTTATTGTAATTCTTTTAACCCGTTTTTGGAACAGTATCATGCTATTCAATCCAAAAGTAATAAAAAATTTCCTTGCTTTTTTGGTCATGCTAATATGATCTTTTTAAAAATGAGTGTTTGGGAACATGTGACATAAAAAGCTTACAAAACAATAGGGGAGCTTTTAAAGAGATTAATAGATTAATTTTTATAATAAAATAATTTGGTCTTGATTGAAATGTAAAGAAAAATACAAACAGCTAGAAGGTGTAGTTTTATTTGGTCCTCTATCATAGAATATTGGATGTATGTAGAAATCCCACAAATACATATAACTAAACATCATGCAGAGTTTTCCCCCTGAGATACAAAATATCAGAGCATGGAAATAATTGGACCACTTCATGAGAGATAACTGGATTGCCTGCAACAAATAATTATTTGACATGGATGAGTTCATGTGCTCAAACAGACTGAAAGATTTGAAAAATCTGTTACGTTTCATGGCAAAGCTAGTCATATAAGTATATGAGGTGAGGAGTCAGTTCTACCAAGAGTTTTAGCTAAAGGTCTGAAAGTGAAGTTGGAGGAGACAGAGGAGTCAAATAAGTTGCTGAGTTTGAAGAATTTACAGCTTTTTTATCTTTAATTTACCATTTTTGAAAGATGGTAAATGAAGGCATCTGGCTTCTTCTCTTCATCTCATATCATCCTCTGCATTAATTTCATTTGCTGTCTTCGTGTAATTTATTTTTCAATTTATTTCAATATAAATCCTCCTTCCCTACCAGATCTCTCTATCTGGGAAAACATAGAAACAAATAGTTCCCTGCCCCCTCTGCCCCACCATGACTAAATGTTGTGTGCTGAGTCATAAGAAGATTTTCACTGTGGTGCCTCCTATTTTTCTAGTAGCCTCTAATTGTTTTTTGTTTGAAAAAAATATTGTCCAAGATATTGTAGATAAAAGTTCATACTAGATTTCATTTATTCTGTTTTATATATTCTTCTGTTTTCATAGGGAACCATAGCAATTTTATTTATAAAGTTCATGTGGAGTATTATATTGCATAAAAGTACTTTGTTGGTGAAATATGAAATCAATCTGAGAAACTCTGGCTGATCTTTAAGATATCCTATACCACAGAAATATGGAATTAAATTGTCACCTTTCTTTATTAATATAATGTATTTTTAAGCCCCCATTAGCAAAATCTTGGATTTAATCCTTTCTTTCCTGAATATAAGTTAGACTGGAATTAAGTAAAGTTTATGTGTGTGATTTCCAAAGTCTGGTTTATAAAGCAGTATCAAATGTGTGTAGCCATATAATTATTCATTGTAGATTAATTTACAGGTTGCATTCTTAAGGGATTTTGCTGTTAGCTTTACTTGTATGTGTATAACTACTTTTAATTTATGTTTTAATAATTTTTCTAACTACAGATAGGCAGTTTTCCATCATGGACTGGCAGCCAGATGAACAGGGCCTCCAACAAGTTCTTCAGTTACTCAAAGATTCCCAGTCTCCAAACACAGCAACCCAGCGTATTGTGCAAGATGTATCCTTGAAATAATTAGCATTGCTACAGCATTGCTTGAGATTTAAAAATGCAGTTCTCATTTGCAATGAACCCTCCCAAGACTAGAGGGAGAAAAATGATATGTCACATTGGGGAATATAGGTAATCCTTGATTTATCACCATTTGTTTAGTGACTGTTCAAAGTTACAATGGAACTGAAAAAAGTGATCTATGACCGATTTTCACACTTAGGGCCGTTCTAGCATCCCCATGATCATATGATCAAAATTCGGGCACTTGGCAACTGGCATGTATTTATGACGGTTACACTATCCCAGGTCATGTGAACACTATTTGTAATCTTCCCAGTTGGCTTCTGATAAGCAAACTCAGTTGCATGGATTCCCTTAACTGCAGTGATCTGCTTTACAATTGTGGCAAAAAAGGTAATAAAATGGAGCAAAACTCAAGTGCCTCAATAACTTAGTGCATTCTAACAGCAATGGAAATTTTGGGCTCAGTTGTGGTTGTAAGTTGAAGACTACCTGTAATTGCTAATGAGATAAACAGTTTATTAACAACTTTCCCAACATATTATTTTTCCAGATATTTGGGGCTGCAATATCAGAGGCTCCTACTCTAAAACAGTGCTAGCCGAAAACAAACCTGAAAGCAGTTCTTCTGGCAGTGTCTTATTGTTGTAGCCTTCTGTAATGGGCTGGCTGGGGGATTATGGATCTTGTATTCCAGCACATCTGGCAAACATCAGGTGGAAAAAAGCTGTTGTCATAAGGCAATATGTTCTTACTGTGGCTGGAAAAAAGGGGGCTTTTGGAGACTTAGTTGGAACATATTAAGAATGAATTCTTAACTAATGCTACAGAAACTGAAACAGCTCAACCAGTTCCCTGATTTCAATAACTATTTGATATTCGTTCTGACACGGCTGAAATCTGAGGGTATGTCTATTAAATCTATTACAACGCAAATTTTAAAAAGCTCTGTATTATCTGTATAGTATTAAAACATCTAATTTATAATTTCTGCTTAAATTAATTGGCCATTAGAATATTGGGAAAATTAGATTTTGACTTAAGGCATGTTTAGCTTCTGAATAATGTTGGAAAACTTCCTGATTTAACAGCTTAAAAGAAGATTTCCCTTTTGATGCATGACTGATAATTTGGTGCTCTGTATGGCTTAGAAAGCAAAGGAGGATTTCAGGAATCAAAAATCTAGCTTCCTTTTTTTTGTTTAATGCTGCTCCATTGGAGCTATGCTCCCCCTTCAAAATGGTACAGCAAGATTTAATAGGCTGAGCTTTTGGAAGAGCTCCAATGAAAGAATCCAGAATAGGGTAAGAAGACAAGCGCATTGTAAACATATAAATTAACTTGCAAGAGATCCTATAGATAAAGGTGTTTTGTGTCTGATGACCCAAGGTCTGTAGTGTCCTGGTTTTTAGATATACCAAAAGGATTGAGTTGTTTGGATCTTTATAATAATTTGTAATAAGCCATTGTTTGTACTAGAAACAAATGAGACTCCTGAGTGAAATAACTGTAATAATTATGTTTTTACCTTCCCCCCCTCAAAGCTTTTAGCAGTTTTGTTGGATGACTTAGGAACAAAGAATCATTTAATTCTACACACAAGATTTATTGGTATATTAAAATGCTCTCATTTATTTTGTGAAAGCTGGGGTTCTTATAGTCACCCAACCTTACAATGTTTTTAAACAAAATTTAATCTACTAAAAAGCTAATATTATTAACTCTTTAAGTTTTCATTTTTGGTATCGAGGCAGTAGTGTTTACCCCATCAGTTATAGAACTTTGGTACATTGAAACTAAAAAAAAAATATTGTGTTGAATAATCCATGCATCTTGATTTTTTAAATTTTAATTGAAGTACTATGCTCTTTACATTGCTCTGAATTATAGACTAATAAATATAGTATGAAAAACACGAATAGAAATTGATAGTCTAGCTCAGTACATCAACAATGGTACTGTCGAATTTCTTAAAATCTGGAAGTGTATTTATCACATAAAATTAAAGGAAGTACATGAATGTTGAGTTGCATTGTAGAGCCAAAATAAAATCATGCTGCTAAATTTGTTGGCTGAATGGGAGATCAGACTGACCCTTTTCAACACAGCTTGGTTAATGCACTTTTTCCAGTTATAGCAGGATCAGATGTTAGACTCCAAACATAGTTTTGCAGTCCAAAGTATATGAGAAAATTATATGTGCAAACTCTTTATGGATGTTTTTAAGACATTCATAAGGAAGGTAATAAGATGCATATGCATACATAGACTGCATTACTTTTTTGATATACATAACTTCATTGTATAACAATCAGCCAATTGTTGAATTCAATTTTTTCAGTGTCATTCATATCACTTCTATTTCTGTCTTTTTGTATGTTAATATATAAAGTGTCTCCGTAATTTTCTGTAACATCTCATAAAAGTTTAGTTGTAATCCAACTGATCTCTTTCAAATAGATGAACCTACCCGTTCTCTGAGTGGCTTGATCCTGAAGAACAATGTGAAAGCTCACTACCAGAGTTTTCCCCAGCCTGTTGCTGAATTTATTAAGCAAGAGTGTCTTAATAACATAGGGGATGCTTCTTCTCTTATAAGAGCTACAATTGGTGAGTAGCTGTAAGAAGCTGAGGATGAGTTACTAACTACAATTAATCTGTGCAGTGTTTTGGATCTTGAAACGAGCTCAGGAGCACATTGGAATGTGAAAATAGTATCTGTCTGCAACTCTGAGCAGCAGTGTTCTCCCCACCCACCCACCCATTGTATTGAAACTGCAAATAGCAGCTATGCATACCAATGCTGGTTAGATCAGAGGTCTTCAAACTTGACAGCTTTAAGACTTGTGGACCTCAACTTCCAGACTTCCTCCTCCAGGCATGTTAGCTCAGGAATTCTGGGAGTTGAAGTCCACAAGTTTTAAACTTGCCAAGTTTGAAAATCCTTGGGTTAGAGAGACATAGGTACTTTGAAAGAGTTTCAGACAGATGCTATTTTCTCCTGTATACTCCCAGCCTTCTTTTAAACATTTTTTCTGAAGAACTGTACTTCAGAAAAAGAAGGGTTATACTGTGTCTTTTCTAAATTAGTGCCGTGAAAGTGTTTTAATTAGAAGCAGAATTATTAGATAAGATGCTTTAACTTGTCACTAACTTTGTAAATTGGAACTTGTTTACCTCCCTTTGTGTATCGGAAGACTTGTTAAAAAATAGGTGGCAGAGTTTATCAAACATGAAGCAGGTGGACTTGTATAAACTGAATTTGTCAGTATAAACCTTAATCATAGTATATAGTATCTCTTTAAGGGCAAAAAAATATAACTTAAACTGTAAAAGTTTCATTTACTCCAATTGTGGCTCTCTAAAAATTAACGTGTAGCATAAAGGATTTGCACAGTTTATTTTAATTACCTATAAATAATAGTTCCTCCTAATATGTCTCAGCTTTAAGAGTCAACATGTTTTCTGTTAGATTAGTTGGGGAATCAACAGGTTTGTGTTCCAGTGAAAAATAGGTAAGAAGCATATTGGGTCTCAAGTAGAAATTTCATTTTTATAGCAAACATTATAAAATCAAAGTTCTTACATGAGAAATTGGCTTGTGAGGTGATCTTATTGTTTGTTCTTTGTTTTGACAACAGGTATTCTTATAACAACAATTGCTTCCAAAGGAGAACTGCAGATGTGGCCAGAGCTTCTGCCCCAACTCTGCAATTTACTTAATTCTGAAGATTACAACACATGTGAAGTGAGTCTGGCAACTGCATAGAATTAATTGATGGCTTGAGCCAGCAAGATGATCTTAACTGCGGCTGTAGAGTGTATAAATTTGGCATTGAAATTTTCCTAAGAAAGCTAGTGTAAGTGATGCCAGAGGCCATATTTTATTTAGTGTGTTAAGGATTTTTCAGTTATTTCTAGGTATAGTATATTAATATATTGAACTTCTAATTTATTAGTCACTTCATGTCCATTGGAATCCTATGTCTGCTCAGTAATCAGATATTGTGTGAGTTTACTCTTTCTGATCAGTAAACATCAGACAGAATCCCTCTGTGAGAGAGATGACAGTTTTAAAATTAGACAGATAGTCAGAAAAGGTTTCCCCTCCCAGTCATATCTGACTCTAGGGGGCAGTGCTCATCTCTGATTCACAGCCGAAGAACCAATGTTGTCCGAAGACATTTCCATGGTCATGTGGCCAGCATAACTATATGCTCAAGGTACACACATCATTGTTACTTTCCCACCAAAATGGTAACTATTTATCTACTTCCATTTGCATGCTTTCAAACTGTTGGGTTAGCAGGAGCTGGGGCCAGTAAGAGAAGCTCATTCTGTTACATGGTACTTGCATCTCGAATGCCAATCTTGTTGTCCACAAGCCCAGCATCTTAACTGCTTGGTGCTTGTGCCCCTCTAAGATAGATAACATGATAAGATGAAATATTGATGTTTTCAGGATTTATGAATTGAATGTTTTAAAAAGACTAGCTGGTATTAGATGGTGTTCACAATATTTTTTGAAGATATGTCATATTTCAGAAATGTGTTCTTGCTGTAAACAGTATGATGCAGGTAGTATAGGTAGTCTTTGACTTACAACCAGTTGGTCAATAATCATTCAACCAACCCATCCTCAAAGTTACGACAGCTGCCTCACCCCCTACCCCACATCACGTGGTTGCATTTTGTGAGCTTGGCAACTGACTTGCATTTACAACTGACTGCATTTTTTTTTGCTCTTTCTAGCAAAAACCTCACCCATTCAAAATAATAGATTTGCTTAATGACAACACAGTTTGCTTTATGACCATCCTAAAAAGAGTTCTGTCTTGGCTTACTGTCTGAATGATGTATGACTGAAATTTGGAGCTCCATCGTGGCTGTAATTTGAGGATTACTTGTACTCTTGTTTCATCATTGTAAAACTTCATAGTGAAAATGGTGTGTGTGTAAAAAGAGAGTTGGGCAGTATCATGTCCAATTGGTACTCTAAAAAAAGTTCGGGTTAAACTTGCATCTTGGAAATATGGGTTTTCTAAGAATATATCCAAGTCTTCCCAGTTTTTACTGCTGAAAAAAGTTTTTTTAAAAAATAACAATCCAATTGGTACTCCTGCAATCTCTTTAGCTGTGTAGCCACTAGAATGGCACATTAGCAGGTTGTTGCGTAGGAAGTCTGGCGCTGGGTAAGAGGACAACACGTTCCTTCAAATTGGCAGCTTTCTCTTCTCTGGCACAGAGTGAATACCGCTCATGTTAGAAAAGCAATTTGAGGAGCAGAGCCAAGCTGCAGGCATTCAAATGAATTTTAGATGCTCTTTGCCTGATTTTCCATCTCCATATATTTGTTACTAAACGTTACAATGCTTTATAGGGGGCATTTGGTGCCTTACAGAAGATCTGTGAAGATTCTGCTGAGCTCTTGGACAGCGATGCTCTCAACCGGCCTCTTAATGTCATGATCCCAAAGTTCCTTCAGTTCTTCAAGCATTGCAGCCCCAAAATTAGGCATGTATTTGTTCTAACATGAAATATTTAGTGGAATGTGCCATTTTGGATTAAAATTAAAGATAGTAATTAAAGCTTTTTGTAATATATTTACTGCTTTTTGATGATGTTAACCCATTAACAATGATTTTGCAAAGTACAGTGGTCAAATCATATTTTAAAAGAAGACAAAACATCTGATAATTTAATGTAATATTTAATTTAATATAAAATCTAGATAGAAGCTTCATAAACATGAAACTAAGCCAAAAGTCCTGGCTGAAATAAATCAGGAAATAAATGAGTCGTATAAATGGAAACAATCCCCTCCTTTGTGATGGGATTTTTCTTTCTTTCTTTACAAGTAATGGAACTAACTAGAAACCACCATTGATTGTAGGTGTCTAGTTTACACATAACAGGCAATAGAGTAAATTTTGAGTAAACAATATGTGACCATTGGGTTTTACATCCTGAATTGCTTGGAATAGTTTTCAGTTTAAGAAAATGTTCATAATGGCAGTTTTCAGAATAGGCTCCTTGATTACGTAAATGGAAAAGCAAAGTTGGTAGAAAGTGCTACTTGTCATATCCAGGCTTCTATAAGCAAGATTCTTCTCTGAATGTTCTCTACAGAGTGCCAATGTGAAGAACATTTATTGTTATATAGTGACATATTTTAATCTTTGGAACTATCCTTGTAACATAGTTACCATTTTAGTAATGTAAACATATATTTTCTATCTTGTTAGGCTTTAATAGAACCAAATTATTGATTTGATCATCAGTTTTACTGCTAATTGTTTTAATAGTATATTGCATTTACTATTATTAAAATAGTATATTAATAAAATAGCAATAAAAATACAATTACAAACCTATCCTTAATTCTTATTTTAGGATTGCATTACAAAGAGCACTGCATCTTATATACTGTAGTTTCCTTACATCCACCTTTGTTTTTTTTTATGGAATGCAGTGGGCATTGACAAGCATGGTTCCTTCCTCTGAAGGTGACTGCTGAGAAACAAGCATCCATTGTTGTAAAATTATATGTTCATAGTTTTACACATTATGCTTCAAAATTGTTTAAACATATTTTACTGAATAAATCAAAACCAATGTTATGTGCAAAGCAACAATTTAAATAAATTGTATGATGACTTTGTGCAATAAGCAAACTCAGTTGTGTCCAGGTTCATTTGGAAATAGAAATTTAATACTTAGCTAATGTTCAGATTTTAATAGAATTTGGCTAAGTTTCTTAAAGTTAGATCTGTTTCTTATTTCACATTGCATGAGAGCTACAAAGTTTGGAAACCATTTTATTTAAGATGGAATATTTTCTTTTAATAACCTCCAACATTCATTATGATTACACTAGTATTACTTAATGCCTTGTAAAATTAGAATAATTTCTTCTGTTGTAGAATTAGAATTGTACTTAGTTTGTGAGTTTTAATTTTGAAGGCTTTGAGGAGGAAAGAAAACAAAGGTTGGAAGTAAATAATTTCATTTTTGAATGGAAAATACAGGTAGTCTTCAACTTGCAACATTTCGTTTAGTAACTGGTCGAAGATATAACGGCACTTAAAAAGTGCCTTATGACTGTTTTTCATACTTAAGACTTTGCAGCATCCCATGGTCATGTGATCAAAATTCAGGTGCTTGGCAACTGACTCATATTTATGATGGTTTCAATGTCCCAGGGTCACATAATCACCTTTTGCAACCTTCTCATAAGCAAGTCAATGAGAAAGCCAGATTCACTTAACAGCTGTGTTACCTAACAACTGCAGTGATTCACTTAATAATGTTACAAGAAAGGTTGTAAAATGAGGTGAAAGCTATTTAAGGAATGTCTTGCTTAGCAATCGAAAAGTTGGGCTCAATTTTAGCCATAAGTCGAGGGCTTCCTGTATAAATAAGTAAAGAAATTGTTAAGTCTGATCTATTTTTAGAACAAAATATTGGTTGTCCAGAACTTGAGATTATATCATGTTAGTAAATTACTGAAGTTAATAGTAAAGGCTAAACCAAATATTTTTAAAGCTGTTGTTTTCTGTTCCTTAGGTCGCATGCTATTGCTTGTGTCAACCAGTTCATCATGGAGAGGGCCCAGGCCTTGATGGATAACATAGATACATTTATCGAGGTGAGAGGAATTAGCCTAGACCAGTGATGGCTAACCTTTTCCACGTCGTGTGCCGAAAGTGTGCACGCTTGCGTGACTGCACCCATGATGCAATGTGCATGTGACCCACCCCTCCCCCTGCTCATACGCATACATCTCCCCCCGCACATGCGCGGCAGATACCGACAATCAGCTGGCAGGGGCACGCTCACATGAGCAGTGGGGTTCTTCTGAGCAACCTCTTGCATGCCGGAAAAAATGGCTCTGCGTGCAACTTCTGGCATGTGTGCCATAGGTTCACCATCAAGGGCCGGACCAATGGTTGTTTTGAAGTTTGAGGTTTTATAGTCCATTTATGTATTAGGCATTCTATGGACTCATTAGTATTATAATTTTAGAGTACAGTTGGGTAATTCCCAAATCCCTTTTCTCCAACTTCCAGATCCCTTTCAATTTACAGCACTTCCTATGTAACTTTGGTGAGCAACTACAGCAAACCGATAAGTTTCTAATAGACTTTATAGACCTTTAAAAATAAAAAAATGCATCCTTAAAATTACAGTAAAAGTCTCCTTATAATGTGATTATAACATAGCACTTTATGGATGGGAGGGGAAAACTCCTGACTTTGTGAGCTTTCCCACATTCAGGTAAATTCTCTGTAAAGAGAAATCACTTCATCTTATATAAAAAGTCTGTGAACATCTTCTAGAGGTTTTCTTTCTGATTATTACAGTTATTGGTTCAAGTATTCTGAAACTAGAAACATATCAAATGTTTCTGTATCTGAACAATGGTGGAGAGAAGCTGTGGAATTGTTTTTTGGAAATTTACTGGCTTATGTGTAGATAAGGAGGCCTCAAAATTTTAAGAAATGCCAAGAATCTTCAGAGCAAAGTTTGATGTCATTGAATTAACAGTTCTTTAATCTCACAACATATGATCAGACTTTCTTCTGTTATTGTTATATTTATCTACTACTGTAATTCTAGGGAGTATCAGTTGTTTTTGTCTAGTGCTTAATGATTTCTTAAAGGAAGATAAGTATGCATCCTTAGCTTTCTATGTTTTAGTAATTTCTTTTAACTTCAGTTACATATCCATAGTAAGAGACAACCTTAGAAATACAGGGTCCAGTACAGAGAGAAAAGTATTTGGTTCTTAATATCAATATATTCCTTTCCATAAATTTAGATAAATAGAATATGGCCTCAAGTATGCATACTGAGGTCATTGTTTTGCTATCTTGTTCTACCTCTGTACTTGAAAATATGCAGACAGTGTCTATGAAAAACTTGAATATTCTTAGAGTATACAACTTGTTTTGGCTTCACTAACTTCGTTGTCACTATGTGTCCAGTTGTTAGAAATACTACTTGCACTGGGCTTGAGTTGCATGCAAAATAAATGCATTTCTGTATTGATGAAGAACACAGATTGTAATGCTTTTCTGCATAGGAGAGAAGGTTTTCTTCTGTCTAGTTCTATAGTGCTATAGTTCTAGAAGATCCATTTGTCCAGCTGTTGAAGATGGCAGTTGATTCATGACTTAAAATAATTTTTCCCTATTCCATTCTTGGCAGCATTTATTTGCCTTGGCAGTAGATGAAGATCCTGAGGTTCGAAAGAATGTTTGTAGAGCATTAGTAATGCTGCTAGAAGTGCGAATTGACCGACTGATCCCTCACATGCATAGCATCATCCAAGTAAGTACTCTTGCTTTGAAAAGTTGGTCTCTCTAAACCAGTGATAGCAAACCTACCACATGCACGTCAGAAGTGACATGCTACAACATTTTGAGTGTCTCGCAGCATTTATCAATATCCGACAACTATTCATCCTGTTGATGTTTATCAAATATAAAGTTTATGATGATTACCAAAGAAGCTAAATGAACAAAAATACAAGAAACATGTGACCCTGCACCATCCAGTCTAAAATTTTGTCTACATTGTACAACATTTGTTCATCAGTTTTTTGGGAGAACAGAGACGAGAAAGGGATAATGTGTGCTAGCCACTTGTGTTGCTCCTCTGGTCCATAGAAAGGTTCATTCTCACTGACTTATGCTACTTATGTGACAAGTCACAAGCAAATACATATTAGATCACTACCAAATAGAGATAGTCCTCAACTTATCATAATTGAACCCAAAAGTTTTACTGCTAAGCGAGCCATTTGTTAAGGGAATTTTGCCCCATTTTCGACCTTTCTTGTCACGGTTGTTACATGAATTGGTGCAACTGTTAAGTTAGTATGTGGTTGTTAAGTCAATCTGGCTTCCCCATTGACTTTGCTTGTCGAAAGTTTGCAAAAGTTGATCACATGACCCCAGGACACTCATAAATATGAAACAGTTGCCAAGCATCTGAATTTTGGTCACGTGACCAGGGGGATGCTGCAACAGTCACAAGTGTGAAAAATAGTCATAAGGCACTTATTTCAGTGCGGTTGTTATTTCAAACAGTCACTAAATGAAATGTTGCAAGTTGAGGTCTACCTGTATTCTCTATTCAAAAATGAAAACTACTTACTTCCAACCTGTTTTCTTTCTTCCCCAAACCCTTCAAAATTAAAGCCCGCAGACTAATATTTATTCAAATGCAATTATTAATTGTACAACAGGAGAAATTAATTTTACAAGTCATTAAATAATACTAGTAATATGATCATAATGAATGTTGGAGGGTTTTTAAAGAAAATATTTAGGAATGATCACTAAACGAGGTATTGTAAATCAAGGAGTATGTGTACTGCTTTTTGCAGCAAACACAAAGCAAAAAAAATGGTTTCTGAATCAAAGCTTTTATGTCATGTGGTTTTGTCTGTTACAGTACATGCTTGAGAGGACTCAGGACAGTGATGAAAATGTGGCATTGGAAGCATGTGAATTCTGGCTGACATTGGCTGAGCAACCCATCTGCAAAGAGGTGCTGTCTTCACCTCTAGTACAGTGAGTAATTTAATAGCGGCAGTAGTGCATGATCTACTTTTTGATCCATGAACTTGTTTTCATGTAGTAAGTGTTTGATCTTTACATTGTGAAAGTTTGCAGATGGTTCCACTATTGTATCCTTTCTTAACAGAAGCTTTGTGCAAAAAAGGAGATGGAATAATAAGCCAATTTTGCTTATCTGAATTTCAACTTGGCTGAATAGTTTATATTAAACTATATATCAAACATATATAGCTCAATGTATATGTTTGTGAGCTTTCCTTAGAGAAACTAATGCAATAAAATAACAGAATATAGAAATGAAAAAAGTTAATATATATCCAAAGGAGTATTTTCATGAGAAATTGTCCACAACTATTTTATTCCAGTTGGATAGTATCTCTCACCATAAACTAAACTTTAGACGTCACCAAACCAACTGTCACTGTACTAGTTATTAATCAGAAAAATGGGACAAGTCGGTTGGCCACCCTTTTCTAAGCAAATCTATCTTCATATTTCAGCAAGTGAAATTGAACTTGCATATCTTGGCATGTCATTTAGATTGCTTCTTATAGGACTGAGCATAAGACTTGATTAAAAGAAAAGTATTTTAAAATTGTCCATCAATTGCTATTGCTTGGCTATTATCAATTGCCACTGTCAATTGCTACGTATACTTCTTATATTCCTATAATCATCTCACATATTAATATAAAATTATTGTGGATTGTAGATTTATTGTAGAATTAGAAAACCAACCCTCTGTTCAGTGCAGAATACACTACAGCAGTTCTGATTGGCTCTCTTTATGAAAGAAAAATCACCACATAATGTGATGGCCTATTTAACTGATCAACAGTTCTTACAGTTATAAATTATTCCTGATTTCTGGCTTGAACCACCTTTGTAGCTTTAATCCACAAAATCTGGTCTTGCCCTAGTGGTTATCAACCTGTGGCCGGCAGATCCCTGGGGATCCGTGATGTCATCATTTGGGGTCTGTAAAGTTTAAAGAAATGTTATTTAAATTTTGAATTAAGTCTTGGGGGTCCACGGCCATGGTCTGTGGTCACAAAAGGTATTTAAAAGGGGTCTGTAGTGAAGAATGGTTGAAAACCAGTGCTCTAGAATGTCTTATTACTTTTTTTAATCACACCCCAAGTCTGAATGGACTTTATAATTTACTACTGTGTTTCTCCAAAAAGAAGGCTAGGTCTTATTTTCTTTTGAGCCCCCCAAAAATGGCTAATCCTTCTTTTTGGGGAGTTCTAATTATTGATTCACCTTGTGGTGGTGGCACCGATAGCCCTGCCTAGCAGGAGCCCACTGCTGGCCCACTTCTTCTGCGGCTGCTTGCCATCACTCGTATGCATTGCCCCGGCCTCTGTTTCGTCTTCAGATGCCTGCTGGAAGGCATCTGCAACCAATAACAGAGCTCCGGATCCAGCTGCAGAAGGTGAAGCAGGTGTCAGAGTGTGCGAAGTCTGGTAAGTAGGGCAGCTCCACCACCACCCCATCCCCATCCTAGCTTATTTTTTACCTGTGTGCCTTGCCCCTCCCCTGCACCCCGGAGTGGGCAGGGTCTTAGGTCTAATTTTGTGGGTGGGGGCTTAATTTGATCACATGTGCTCAAAAATATGATAGGGCTTCTTTTCAAGGTGGGTTTTTTTTTGGAGAAACACTGTATTACATACTGTAGTTGCATGCCTAACAACAGAGGCCATGATATCTTGTGTGAATACTTCTTTGCCTTTAAAAATAATTCAAATGTTTTTGAACTCTCAGATGCTATTGAAATGCAAATCATACATTTTCATTCCTATTTGTCAAAGTTGCTGTTATCCATATTGTTCTGGGTTAAATTTTCACCTGATAAACTAATCTATCTCATTTTCTTTTAACAGATTGATTCCTATTTTGGTGAAGGGCATGAAATATTCAGAAATTGATATCATATTGCTGAAGGTATTACTTTGACCATCCAAACAATTTAGGAATACTATATTGCTTATTTCTTGATATTTTTTCTTTTCTGACTTTTTATCACCACTCATAGTTCTTTACTAAGCCAAGTTAATTAAAATGATAATATTCCGTGTTGCATAGTAGCTTCAATACTGCTTCATTGTTTTTTATGCCATTACTGCTGAATATCCATCCTTATGTACTGGAAAAAAAGATAGACATTTCTATGAAATTGAAAAGTACATTATCAATTGCAAAAAATATAATTCACATATATACTGGTCCCTTCATGTCAGTTTTGACTTCTGGACGAATCCTTGTAGTTTTCTTGGCAAGATTTTTCCAGAAGTGATTTGCCATTGCCTCCTTGTAAGGGCTGAAAAAGAGTGATGCCCAGGGTCGCCTAGCTGGCTTTTTATCTAAGGTAGGATCAGAACTCCTGGTTTCCTGGTTTCTAGCCTTATGCCTTAACTACTACACCAAACTGGCAGTCATACTTTATATATCAGGTAACAAAATAAAGTTATTGGCAATAAGTCAAATGGTATGGATTTTTGCCTCTTAAAGTTATAACGTATTTGTAAATACAAGGAAAAGGCTGAGCAAATGCATTTATGGAAATGATGCATTACCTTCAATCTGACAGCAGTGATGGGCATTATATTCGTACTGTCTGATCCATAGAAGCATTGTCTGAAGCCTCTTGAGAAGCTTGTAGTTCACTTCATGCTATAAGTGTTTAAGTAAGCATTTTGAAGTATTTTCATAAGTTGATTTCTCACTAGTCAAATACAGATGGCTGCAAGTGAACATGATATCCATGGTCTTTGTTGGTTTCTTATCTGAATCTGTTCTATACAGAGAGTAGCCATGTGAGTTTTAGAGAATAATTCAGGTATTTCATTGAAGAACCAGTGGAATACGATACAGTGCTTTGCTTTCCTAACAAGAGAGATTCAATATCAAATGGGATTCCATAAGCTCTTTTCTCTCCCTTGCAGGGTGATGTGGAGGAGGATGAAGCTATCCCAGATAGTGAACAAGATATCAAACCTCGCTTTCATAAATCACGCACAGTTACTCTGCAGCACGAAGAAGAGCGGTTGCAGGATGAGGAAGATGGAGAGGATGAGGATGATGACGATGACACACTGTCTGACTGGAATCTGAGTGCGTAGGGGAATTGGTTTTAAATGATGCTCTAGGGATCGAGGGGAGTAAAATGCCAGGGATGTGGATTCTGGGAATTCATGGGTGAAATGGAGAGAGTGCTATACTATGACTATTTTTGAACTTGAAACTGTAGCACTTGTATAGGTGAGATGGTTAATGCATTTTCTACTTTGTTATTATATGGAATTGGATTATAATTAGATTGTAGAAAACAAGTTTTACTGGGAACCTGTTGTTAACACTTCGTTGTGGCTGCCCCTTTTTAACTCTAATTTTACATCATATTGGCAGGGGCTTGAGAGAAGAGCATATAATTAACTTTCCAATACATGCCGTTGAAGTAATAAATACACTTCTGACATAACAGGTTTTAGCACAGAAGCTCTTCGTACTTATTAATGTGAAAAGTTTTTTTTCCAGACTTCGTGTCATTTTTGTCACATGGCCCATTTCTTTTGCAGGGAAGTGTTCGGCTGCTGCCCTTGATGTGTTGGCCAATGTCTTTCGAGATGAGCTCCTCCCACATCTGCTGCCACTGCTCAAGGGGCTGCTTTTCCATCCTGAGTGGGTCATCAAGGAGTCTGGAATACTTGTCCTAGGGGCAATTGCTGAAGGTGGATCTTGAAGTTATTAACTTAAACCAGAATTTATTTCTACTGAGGGACAAGGACATTAGTGATCACTTTTTTAAAAAAGCATGGAATTGACAGTTTTAATAAGTTTACCTGACTACGTCTACATCATGTACTAAAAACAATTTTTGCATTTCTAGGCTGCATGCAGGGCATGGTTCCTTATCTTCCTGAACTGATTCCCCACTTGATCCAATGTCTGTCTGACAAGAAGGCTCTGGTGCGTTCCATTGCCTGCTGGACCCTGAGCCGCTATGCACATTGGGTTGTAAGCCAACCCCCAGACATGTATCTCAAGCCTCTGATGACAGAGTTGCTCAAAAGGATTCTTGACAGTAATAAAAGAGTGCAGGAGGCTGCTTGCAGGTAATCTGCTCCTGGAATGTGTCAGTTATCTGTGAAGGACAGCATTGGAGACTTAAGCTTTTTTTTTTCTTTATCAGCACAAATATGCTTTTTTATTTATTTACTTATTTATTACTTCTTGTGTTTCTTTTAATTTGTAATCAAAGTGGCTAATAATTAAAATACAAATAGAACATTGATGGTCCTTTACCACCCATAGTCCTCCCTGCTTAAATGTAGAAATGTCTTTGTAGAGTCCCAGCTGATTATTGTTATCTCCTAGGCTTGATAGGGAGCTTAAAAATACTTAAGAAAGATATCTGGAAACCTTGAGCTTCCATCTATAGCCTTGAATAAACTAGGATCTGTAGCATGAATGGATTTTTGGGAAACATAAATGTTGCATAGGGTATTATATATTTTAATGCCCTCTATTCCTGGCAGTTTGGCTTGGGATAATGACTTCTATTTTCCATTGTGCAAGTAAGCAGTTTGACATTGGTTCCTTGGGAGAGCGTAGCCTCATTTTGCCTGCCTATTATAATCCTGAGAAAGAAACACTGGGAAAACAATAATTATTACATTGCCAACCTACATCCAGAATATATGATTTGTATGGGCTGGTCACCTATATCCTGAAGCATGTCTACAAAACTCCCCTTGTAAGGCTTTCTACTGTTATCTTGAGGCTTTCTTTGGATATGATGAAAAATGTGATGGATTGAGCTCTATCACATGATGAGTCATGTATTCGTACTGTCTGATCCAGAGAAATGCCTTTATATTCGAGATCAAAAGTAGTAATTAGGCTAGCACAATAAAACTGTTTTTTAATCCAAACTGAAACAAGTGTTGGATTGACTTTTCATTTCTATCTATCCACTTCATTGTGCTATTATCCTTTAGGTTTGTATTCACTTCTTATTGTCATTTTTTTAGTGCTTTTGCCACCCTTGAGGAAGAAGCTTGCACAGAATTGGTCCCATATCTCAGTTTCATTCTGGATACTTTGGTTTTTGCTTTTGGAAAATACCAGCACAAGAATTTGCTGATACTATATGATGCAATTGGCACTCTGGCTGATTCTGTTGGACACCACCTCAACCAGCCGGTTAGTACATTTTTTTCCTATTTCCAGTGTCAGCAGAAACTGCTAGCATTAAATGACTGTGATTAGTTGAACTGTTTCCCTATTTCTTCCCACTTGAATAAAATACTATTAGTGCCAGGATTTTTAAATGTAGACAAATCCAGGTAGTGGTTTTGTTTTGTTTTGTACTCAATAGGATAACATTAGGAAGAAAGGGATCTGCTACTTATATCTGTTTTCTTTAAAACAGAAATCCTGAAATTAAATGTTTTTCCATAATAAAATTTGATGGTAGTATAGGTAGGGATCTGACTCCAACATAAGAGAGTAAGTCATAATGGGGCGCCTCTTACAGTTCTTGGATTTCCCTCAAACCTATTTCCTTAATGCACAGATGGAATTTGTAGAAAAGAAAAGCTGATAAATATTCAGTTCATGACTGTTGATGCTCTTGACATTAAGAGATTTCCTAATGACTGGAGGAACTTGATGGAAAGGGTTAGCTCAATGGAAGAGATCTTACCCTGTGTGCAGAAAATCCCACACTCTGTTTTTGGCATCTTCAGTTAAAGGATCTCTAGGTAGTTCAGGTTCTAAGGTAGAATAGACCAGGATTATGCAGATTCAGAGGAAATAGAAAAATATTTAGGGAAAAAAACACCCCTTGAATCAAAGAATCTTTTGGGGCACCAGGATAGAATGAATTTCAGAGCTCTTCCATATCAAAACAAAAGCAGAAAACAACCTCCCCCTAATAATTAAGATTAGCTTCTTTATAGTTATGGTTAGTTTAGAGCAAGAAAAGAGCAATGTTATTGTCAGTATTAAATAAGTGGAAGTTGGAAATCATTATTGTCTATTGCAAATCATTCAGAGATCAAAGTTTACCTTCACCCCATCCTAAAAATCAGGTAGCCCTCAGCTTGCAATTGGGACTAGAATTTCCATTGTTAAGGGATGAAATTGTAATACACGACTGCATCATCCTTGCAGTCTTGGTTGGTGTCGTTAACTGAAGCCCATAGTCATTAGGGGAGGCAATTTCCTGCCAACTTTCCACAGTCAAACATAACAGAGAAGCTAGCAGGGAGTGGCAAGTCCCAGGCAGGCAGGTAAGTGGTTCCTACTGGATAAAGGAGGGACCCAGGAGGTATGGAGGAGGGTCAGGGAGAGTACGCAAGATTGCAAAGAGGATCAGGGAGACAGTGCATGAATGACACAGGATGGAGAAATTATAGAGGATGCGTAAGAGGTGTAACGTGGGCTGAGGAAGGTCTGTGAGAGTGTACAAAGAGATGTGTAAGAAGTGTAGGTTGAAAGGTGTGGAGGAGTGCGAGTGTTGCAACACAGAGTGCACAAGACAATGCGTGAGTGGTGCATGTCAGGGAGGTTACACAGAGTATGTACAAAAGTCAAAGTGCGGTTGGTGAGGATGTACAAGTGACCAGCATAGCACAAGTACAGAGGGCTGAGAAAAGGTGTGCAAGTCAGGGAGATTTACCCCAGAGATTTATGACTTTCCCTCCCCGCTTCCCCATTGACTTTATGGGGGAGCAGGCAGGGAAGGTTGCAAATGATGATCATATGATTGCTGATTATTGATTGCTGATTATGTGTTTTATGTGTTTTATAAAATCTTATCTTTTGGGCACTAATTTAATTATTTTAAATTGCTTTTAACTTTTATAACTTGTACAGTTTTTATCTGGCTGTGAACCGCCCTGAGTCCCGCTTTTGGGAGAGAGCGCGGTATAAAAATCTGAATAATTAATAAATAAATAAATGTGCTGCAACTGGTTGTAAGTGTGAACTGGCTGCAAGTACTCAGGTTACAATCATGTGACCATCGCGGTGCTGGGAATAGCCAGAACTCCGAGGACCAGTCAGCCATCATTCATTTCATGCCATTGCAACTTCAAAAAGTAGCTGAATGAATTGTAGGTTGAGAAGTATCTGTAGACTATATTGAACAACTAATGATCTGCCTCTGTATCAAGTGCATCAGGAAACTGGCCTTCCAGTTCTTCCGGTTAGGCTCCCTCAGCAATGAACGAAAATCTGCAATTGTCCGTAGTTTTGGTTTGTGCTCGCCACTGGAGGGCCCCGATCTACTTGATTTGGGGCCGAAGCCACCCTATAGAGGTGGCAGAGAAAGGGGAGAATGCCAGTTGAGTTGAGGGGAGCTGCATTTCCCCTCCTTGGAGAGGCATAAAACTCCTCTCCGAAGACGGATGCACCTGTGGCCAAAATGGCCATCACAAAGAGGAAGAGAAGGAGGACAGCTTGGGTGACCATGCTAAGCAGGATTAACATCTGAATACAAGGTACCCTGGAGCTAAAATACTTAAGAACTCTTTGGAAAAGACTTAAAGCAGTGGCAAAGAAGAGGAGGGAAAAAAGTTCTGACAATTGGAAGTGGCTTTGAATTTTGAGAAAAAAGTTAGAAAAGGAAAATAGTGAAAATGATCCTGACACCAAATAGGCAAACTTAAAGCTGAAATTGAAAGTGTCAAAAGGCAAACAAGGAGCTTTTTAAACTTAAAAGCCAGAAAAGGAGAAAAAGCGGAGGAAGGAAAAAAAGGGGTGGACACACTAAAGAGTGTCATCTGATGCTAAAAGAAATTAATATGAACTTTTAAAAGACTTTTAAAGAATAACAAAGTAAATGAAATTTTGCTACAATCAAATAGAGCCCCTGGAAAGTGAAAGTGGAGCTTGGACTTTGTAACAAAGAAAAAAGCAAGAAAAAACTGTTCTGGAACTGTGATGATTTTGGAAACTTTGAACATTGGTTTATTACTGGATACAATTGAAATTTGTACTGGTTGTCTAAAAGTACTGGGAAGTGTTGAAAGATGGCAGAACTTTATTTCGAACTGAAAAATTTATTAAAAAATATGAAGGAACAACTGCAAGTAAAAGAATTGTTTGGCTTTGTTCTGCAATCTCTGGAAATGGTGGTTTTGAACTATGAGGATCAGCAAAAAACTTCAGAGGAAGAAGACAACTTGAATAAAGGAGAGGCCATCTTTAATAAAAAAATTGGGATGAGGTTTGAAACTCAAAAAGGGGGGAAAGGGTCTTAAAAATTGGAGTTTAGAGGAGGTAATCAGAAAAAGGAACAGTATGAGAAATAAACAAAATATAAGGAAAGAGCAGAAGGGAGGATTACAGAAGGAAGCATTAAAGAGGGAGGGGGACAAAAACTGGAGTGAGAAAAAGAGGAAGAAAATAAAGGGAAAAAGAAGTTATAAAAAACAGAATCAGGAAATAAAGAAATATGGGAAACGATCAAGAATTAAAGGGAATAATTTGATTGATGGACACAGATAATGGCTGAAAATACAACTAAAATAGAGGATTCTGCATGGTGATAAGGGATTGTATAAATATCTTAGAAATAAGAAATTATGTAGAAAACAGGAAAATATACATAATTAAAATGGAAGATGAAACGGGGATTGTTACTTAATGGAATACTTGACAACAGATCAAATAAACAAAAATATGTAAAATACAATTGAATTATATTAATGTATATTAAGGATTTATAGAATATGATTGAAATGAATTATGAGAAGGATTGTAAGGGAAATAATACTAGTCTTTTCTTTTTAGGATGAATTTGAACTGATTAATTATCTTCCTTTTTATTTTTTATTTCTTTTAAACTTAAAATTGTTTAGAGGTAATTTAAAGGGGAAGTACCATGCGGAATCTGACTAATTATTATGTTACATTATTATGTTATAATATAGCTATTAAGTGATGGGATATTAGATGACATTTAATGGGATAATTTAGAAGTAGAATTTTTAATGGGATGTGAAAGGGAATCAACTATAAGATATGAAGGTGACACACTTTAATTGGCAACTATAGGGGAAACCTTGTTTTGTAATGTTTGAAATGTGGATAGAAATTATACAGGACAGATAAAAGTATAATTATTTTGAAAATATGAAAACCTTGAAAAGGATATGTAATAGATTTAATACTTTATTGATTATACAACTAAAACAACAAACACATACATATATACACAACACACACAAAAAGGGAATATATATATATATATTCCATTATCAACAGTCTGTGATTCCTTATTTGTTATCATTATTGGTGTCATATTTAATAGATGTAATAGATGTATGTAATAGATTTAGATATGAATGAGAGAGTTATAAAATATGCCTGAGGGAAGTATTTGAGGGGGGAAATTAATAAAGACTATTTAAAATAGTGATAAGATGAAATTGAATGTGAAAGATAAAAGATGAATATGTAACTGAGATTATATCTGTATGCAGATTTGAAAACCTGAAACCAAACTATTCACTAAAAAAAGATGTTTTATTTTTCTTTGTTTTGTGAAAACTGAAATAAAATTGTTTTTTAAAAAAGGAAACTGGCTTTCCAGATATTACTGACCTGCAGTTCAAAACAGCCTTCAATAATGATGGGTGTATGTGTGGTTTACTGTTTTTAGAAACAATCAAGGTGTTACAGGTTCCTACCTGAATGTTAATGGCAACATTCAGTTGCTTGGCTCCTTCCTGGTCAGCTGCTTAATCACTTCTCTTAATTTACTTATAGTCAAAATTTCAAGTCAGATGTTACTGAAATTTATCAGATTTGTTTTCTCTGGTTTTATGAATAGATGTCCCTATCAATGCAATTGTTAGCATTTGCAAATCTGGTAAATAATACATAATTATACTTAATTACGGACAGCCACGGACCTGGGGACCTTTAGGCGTGCTTTGAAAACCTGGCTTTTTGACCAGGCCGGCTTGGGCTGATTTTAGTTTTGGGGTGTTTTGTTTTTATTAAATTTTAGGATTTTAGAGTATGGTTTTAAATTTGTTTACAGCCAGGGTTGGGTTTAATTTAGTTTTATTGTTTCACATATTTATTGTTTTAATCTCCCGAGTCCTTCGGGAGAGGAGCGGTATATAAATAAATATTATTATTATTAATTATAATTCTAGCAGAAATCCCAATGCCAGAAACATATATGACAAATTAAAATTGTGACTGTTTGAATCCGTAATGTACTGAATGATTTTTAGTTCTAAGGTTTCTGGACTGATGCTGGCAATGGTTCCAACTGAAATGTGTAAATTGCCTTATTTTTTCCAGGAATATATCCAAAAGTTGATGCCTCCACTGATCCAGAAATGGAATGAGCTGAAAGATGAGGATAAGGATCTTTTTCCCCTCCTAGAAGTAAGTAGCCAATCAGCTACTAATTATTTGGATGGGTATTAGTGTCTCAAATTATATGATTAATGTTCTTGTACATGAAAAATTTACTTGTCTGATGCTCTGTTTAAAGATAAATGTCTTATTCTTGTCTGTAGGTCCTGTTTTCTGTAGGGATTCGTCTTGGTGTGTCATTTTAGCAACTTGAGAAAAAACTGATATTTATTTTCATGTTTGATCTCAAATTCCTGATCTCAGTATTTAAGTACAGAAATGTACATGCACCATGATCTTTCATGCACTGTCCATTCACTTCTACAGTGTTTGTCATCTGTAGCGACTGCTCTGCAAAGTGGCTTCCTACCATACTGCGAACCGGTCTATCAGCGCTGTGTAACACTTGTGCAGAAAACCTTGGCTCAAGCAATGGTATGTCAGTATTTTCTCAGTAGTATCTGAGAAATTTGTTCTAAGTTCCCAAAACATGTTTCTGTTTTGTCATCATGGCTTGCTAGTGGATAAGAAGTAAACGGAGCAGATTACTTCATCATAAGTTTTTTTGAATTGAATAATCTTTTGTTGCCTGAATCTTAATTTGCCAAGTCTATTGTTTTAATGTGTGGGTGTACAGTTTTCAATCCAAGGGCTATATTTGGTTTAGAGCTTGACAGTGTGGGCTGCATTCTGTAGAACAATGTGTAACAAGGTGAAAATTCAAATGTGAGTTCGTTTAGATTTAATCAAAATATACTGAATAATTATTGTATTTTTAATTTTTAATCTGCAATGTCAAAAGTTACAATTCAGTGGAAATTTCTGGAGGGCTCCTGGGAGCTGCATATGATTGCAAGCTGTCTATCTCTTATAGTAGTAAAAGTACTCTTTTCAATCTGCTCAAGAAAACTTGAAATCTAGTCAAATTACCTTTTTTTTCGCAATAAATTATTTTTCTCCCTACGCAGATGTACAGTCAACACCCTGATCAGTATGAAGCACCTGATAAAGACTTCATGATAGTTGCTCTGGATCTGCTAAGTGGTTTAGCTGAAGGTCTTGGATGTCATGTTGAGCAGCTTGTGGCCCGTAGCAATATAATGACTCTACTGTTCCAGTGCATGCAAGTGAGTGAACGTTTTACATGTTTGGCTCTTTAGCCCAGAAATAGTTCCTCAGGGCTCAAAAATAATCACAAGGCTTGAAAATATTATGATAAAAATAGTGAGCTGTTATATAACATATTTTAGCATGATTGCAAGAGTGGCATGTAGGTAGTTTAGAGAAAGTATTTTGCATTGCATGTTTTTAATTATTTGTTTTATAAAACATTCTAAAAATGGAAGCTGTAAACACTTTGGAATAGTTACCACTTCAAGATCATTTTGACAGCATATTAAAGTTATGACAAAGGGGATTGGAGTAGATTAAATAACTAATTTAGAAATATACATAAGTTTTTATAATTAAATGAATCCAAAAAAAGCTTAACAAAACTGAATAATAAAAAAGAATTCAAATGGCTAGCTACAGGTTACTTGTCCTAATCTTAGTTCAACTTAGTTCATCTTTTAATATAAACATGGCAATTTTTTAATCCGAAAAAAATAATCAGCTGTATGGTAATACCAATAAGGCAAAGTGCCTGGAGCAAAGGCTTAAACAAAGCTGGCACAGATGATCCGATTTCTGTGTCTGAAATAAAATTTAACCATGTAGCTGATAAATTCACACATTCGCTTTATACATCATGTTAGAGCTTGTACTTTTCTAGTTTTGTTCACTTTTTATACAATACTATGATTAAAATAATAAATAGGGCTTTATTTTCTCATACTACTTCTCCTGCTTATAGGATACTATGCCAGAGGTTCGGCAAAGCTCCTTTGCACTCCTGGGAGATCTTACCAAAGCCTGTTTTATGCATGTCAAGCCATGCATAGGTAGGTACCTTTCCCCCCCAAGGCCTGCAGGTATTTATTATGATAGTAGCAGTCTCAGTATTGATGCTTTTTAAAATCCAAGGTAAGAAAAGCAAGAAATGTACATTGGTGGGAGGTTAGAAGGACATTACGTTAATTGCTAACTTTGACTTGTATCTAGTTTATGTTTATATCCTCCTGATAAAAAATGATCTTTGGCATTTTCTTTGCCCGTCCCCATTTTGAAAAGTACAGATTCCAGATGTTTTCCTTTCTATTCCACTTAAAAGAAGCTCCCATTAGATAAAAGAAAGTTTCATTTAATGCAGTATGTTAACAACTAGTTAGAGAGTTTCTCACTAAAGAGAGAAAAGATTAAAAAGAAAGTGATAACTGTCCAGCCAGTTTTGTGTGGGCTGAGGACTCAAAGATGGCAGATATACAACTGATCTTCTATTCTAGGTTTTGTGCTGCTAACGCACAGAAGTAGATTAAAGAAAGGGATAATTTGATCAGCTCAGTCACATTAGCTTTAACAAGTACTGTGATACTGAAGGAAGGAGGAGGATCTGCCAAATCAGTGGTTAAAACTGTGATAAAGATTATGCTGATGTTATTACACATTTGAGACTTTAAACGGAAATGTTAAAGACAATTGTTTACATTAAAATGGAGCCCTTTATACCAACCCATTTATTGGAGTTTTACAAAAATGATTTTAAAAATTTACTGCTTCCAGATGAGTGCTAGTAAATCAGTGATCCAAATATAAATGCTATTTCTAATGTTGTAGTTGAATACAGTAGGAGTTCAAATTTAAGTGTTCTGTATTGATCTTTTAGAACTAAGTCTAGATTTTCTTAAAATAGAAGACAAATTAATCAGACATTTGAATTTTGCCAGTCCAGATCCAGAAGTACCTTTCTAAACTAAGATTGAAAGACCTAAAACAATGATGAGATAGTTAATTCTTTCTGTACAGAATCTTTAATAATGGTTATTTGCAATCTGAGTGTTCTTTATTATGTTGATAATCAATGCTGAGTAAACATATTTTCTCTTTAGCGGAATTCATGCCTATCTTAGGGACCAACCTGAATCCAGAATTCATTTCTGTGTGCAACAATGCTACTTGGGCAATTGGAGAAATATGCATGCAAATGGGTGAGTGTAAAAAAGTGCCCACGTAAATATGGGTGGATAGACTACTAAAACACTTTGCAGTTGTATTCTTTTCTGGTTTTTTTATATCAGAACAATATCTTTTTGGCATTTTAGGGTGATAGGCTTCTTGTTGCTTAGGTGATGTATTTCTTCATGAAAACTATTGAAGTTGTGCTTTTTGATTTTAATTCTGTTAGTCCCCCAGTGACATTTTCACTCTCACAGTCTTGAGCCATTGATGCAACTGTTAATGATGGCTATGATATATTTTGATAATTTGATGATATAATTTGTTGAGGTGCTATCCCAATGCATGGAGGCTGTGTGAGCCTCAGTGGGAAGAAACTAACACAAATTCAATGCCGCAAAGACCAAATGGCTGTAGATGTTGGAATCATCTAGATATGGGGACCTTACATCTTTATTCATGGATGGAATTGCATTTGTCCATTCAAGAGTGATAAAACTCTTCTTGGACTTAAGAAACCAAAAAGGCCTTTGCAGAGTTCTGTCCAGAGTATCAGTTGCATCCTTTCCTGATTTGGGAAGGCCTGCCTGTGAAGACCACTTGGAAATGTTTCTTCTTCGTGAGCTGTGAAGATTGCCAGTGTACCTCCAGGTACAATTCAAGGTGGTGATGATAGCCTAGAAAGCCCTAAATGGCACAGGGCTTGATTAATTGTGAAACCATCTCTCCCATGGTTTCTTCCCATCTAGTAAAAACTGAAAAAATAGACATTCTCTGGGTCCCCGTAATAAACAGTGCCATTTGTCAGGAAGCATGCCTTTCTATGTCTTGGTGCCTGCCATCTGAAATGGCGTCCCCCCTGAGATTTGAGTGGCTCCCACCCTAATGGCATTCTGGAAGCCCTTACATATCAGGGTGTTCTCCCATGCTT
This sequence comes from Bungarus multicinctus, assembly GCA_023653725.1. Lineage (NCBI taxonomy): Eukaryota > Metazoa > Chordata > Lepidosauria > Squamata > Elapidae > Bungarus > Bungarus multicinctus. The sequence goes on from CM042834.1 coordinate 106,267,813, forward strand.
GGATTAACTTGGATTGAATTCCTTGCTAGATGCTTGCATGTTTTTTTGATGGTGTACATCCAAATTCCCCATATTGTTCATTTGTTTGAATTTAACATTGTGAGTCAGCCTAGAGTTGGATGGTGTCAAAATCAAATAAATACCTAAATAATAGCATCAATTTCTACTTTATAGTTGTGCTTCATGCCTAATTATAATAGGACTGTTTTCATATGTTTGATTTCTAGCCTTAAATAATGTTTTTAAGACTGATACAAGCTTTTTTGATCAATGAATCAAAATCATTTTGTTTCATGCATGAAGCAGCAGCAAGATGTTAAATTGGAAGACATTCAAATATGGAATGTAGATATTTACAGTTAGGCATGACTCAGTTCACTAATTTCTTTTTACCAGGGGCTGAAATGCAACCATATGTTCAGATGGTGCTGAATAATCTTGTGGAGATCATCAACAGACCAAATACTCCTAAAACTCTTCTGGAAAACACAGGTGAGTGGGCATTCTAAGTCTTGTATTAAATGCATTTTCTGTCCTAATGATAGCTACGATTGCTTATTAACCCATAAATACAGATTTATTAATATTGATTAGACTTCATAGGCAATCCTTTAATATGACAATCATTCAAGATTATGCTTTAACCACCAATTGAGAAGAAAATGAAGTTGATAATCTTTATGATCAAATCGAATTGGAAAAAACAAAACTTTAAAGCAAGATGTGTTGTTTGTGATTGGAGACTGGAATGCAAATGTTGGAAACACAAAGAAAGAAAATACTAAATTGTATGGCTTAGGAAACTGAAATGCAGCAGGGGGTCAGCTTATCAATATCTGCTGTTCTAATTATTTACTGGCTGTCTTCGAACAAAAAAAATAATGCCTCTACAAATGGATATTATCAGATGGAGGATGTACAAATCAAATTGACAACATCATTGATAAAAGGAGGTGGAAGGTCTCAATTAGCATCAAAGACATGGCCAGGTGCTAATTGTTGAACAGATCAGAGAGCTGTTACAAAATACAACAAGCAGTAGTACAAGAGCATCTGTAAAGACACTGAATATGGAAATGAACAAGGGAAAAGAAAGGTCTTCCAAAATTTCTCTGAACTCAGAAGGTGTTCCAGGCTTAATATATTGAAGAATGCCAAGGAACAAATAGACATTGATTCAAAGATAAAAGATGGAACCAACATGCTGAAATACTGTGCAATAGAAATAGAATATAACAGAACAGAATAGAATTCTTTATTGGCCAAGTGTAATTGGACACACAAGGAATTTGTCTTCGGTGCATAAGCTCTCTATGCATAAAAAAACATTCATCAAGAATCATAAGATACAACACTTAGTGATAGTAATAGGATACTAGATAAGCAATCAAATCATTCCAGGAAACTAAATAAAGCAATATAAACTGTAAAGATAGAAGCAACAAGGTTATAGTCATAAGTAGGAGGAGATAGATAATAGGAAAGATGAGAATAATAATAATACAGTCTTAGTAAACACTGTCAGTTGACAGTGTTGTGGGAATTAGTTGTTTAGCAGACTGATGGCATGCAAGGAAAAACTCCTTGTGTCTAGTTGTTCTGATGTACAGTGCTCTATAATGTCATTTAGAGGGTAGAAGTTGAAACAATGTATGTCCAGAATATGAGGGGTCTCTAGATACTTTCACAGCCTTCTTTTTGACTCGTGCAGTATACAGGTCCTCAGTGAAAGGCAGGTTGGTAGTAATTGTTTTTTCTGCAGTTCTAATTATCCGTTGAAATCTGTGTCTGTCTTGGTTGCAGAGCCAAACCAGTTATAAAGGTGCAGATGACAGACTCAATAATTCCTCTGAGAAATGTGGCAGCAGCTCCTTGGGCAGACTGAGCTTTCTGAGTTTGCACAGAAAGAACATTCTTTGTTGTGCTTTTTGATGACGGTTTTGATGTTAGGTGTCCATTTTAAGACTTCAGATATGATAGAACCTAGAAACCTGAAGGCCTCTACTGTTGATACTGTGTTGTCTAGTATTGTAAGAGGTGGTAGTATAGGATGGTTTCTCCTAAAATTTACCACCATTTCTACGGTTTTGAGTATTCAGTTCCAGATTGTTCCAGTCACACCACAAGGCTAGTTGTTCAACCTCCCGTCTGTATGCAGATTCATCGTTGTCTCGAATGAGACCAACCACTGTGGTATCATCTGCAAACTTCAGCACTTTAACAGAGGGATCTTTTGAAATGCAGTCATTGGTATAGAGAGAGAAGTAGAGAGAGCATACAGCCCTGGGGTGGGGGGTGGGCGGGCTCCTGTGCTAATTGTAAAGGTATCTGATGTGATGTTGTCTAGCTTCACCTGCTGCTTCCTGTTTGTTAGGAAGCTTATGATACACTTACAAGTATGGTTAGGTACAGCTAGCTGATTTAGTTTAATTAGAAGAATATCTGGAATGATGGTATTGAATGCTGAGCTGAAGTCTACAAAGAGGACCCTTGCATAGGTCTTTGGATTTTTAAGATATTGTAGGATGTAGTGATGGTTTTCAAGTAAGCCAGCACTAGCCTTTCAAAGGTTTTCATAACTACAGATGTTAGAGCAACCGGTCTGAAATCATTCAGTTCCTTGATGGAGGGTTTCTTCGGCATTGGGATGACAGTAGAGTGTTTGAAGCAAGAAGGAACATAGCACATCTCTAGTGATTTATTAAAGATGCGGGTGAAGATGGGGGCCTGTTGGTCAGCACAAGCTTTTAAGCAAGGAGTTATCTTGTCTGGGCCTGGTGCTTTTCCTGGCTTTTGTCTGTGAAATAGACATTGCATATAATTTTCTGTAATCACTAGAGGTTGGGGGGCCAGTGGGATGAATTCAGTTGTAGGAGGCTTGGACATCGTTGGTGTGTCTGAAATGGGGATTGTGGAGATAGGCGGCACTAGTTTCCTCTCAAATGTACAGTAAAACACATTCAGGTCATCTGCCAGTTGTTGATTTCCTTCAGCACAGGAAGCAAGTTTGCTGTGACTGGTGATATTTTTAAGAATTTTCCACATGTTTGCTGGTTCATTGGTTGATAACTGATTCCTTAGCTTTTCAGAGTAGCTTCTTTTTGCTGCTCTGATCTCCCTTGTAAATATGTTTCTGGCCTGATTGTACAGCATTCTATCACCTTTTATGCAGATGTAGATGTCAAAATACCTTAGAAGATACAACTTACAAGAACATATAGTACTAGAAGATAAAATTAAATCAACAGTCTGTTCATTGCTAAGTCAAAAGGCTACAGGAACTGTTGGAATACAACAGTATGACAACCAACAGTAGAAGAATCAAGGCTCCAACAGAACTATGCCAGAAAATCTGTAACATGACAAAATATGACCTAAAATAAGAAGAGGTCAGTCTGCACTCCAACACCAAAACTAGTAGACTTAAGGTAGTGTGCAAACTCTTTTGTATAATATCCTTAATGTCATATGCCAACAAAATAATGCTCAGGATCATCCAACACAGATTAGAGTCTTACATGGAAAATGAGATGGCATAGATTCAAGCTGACTTTAGAAAAGGTGGGAAAGATGAGATATTATTGCTGATGCATGCTGGATAATTGGGAAAGCCAGAGAATGCCCAAAATATGGGGATTCGTCAATTATAGAAAAACCTTTGATTGCATCAGTTATGTCAAGTTGTCAAAAATGCTCCAAAGAATGGGAATCCAAGAATGTAATCTTCATGAGAAACTTATATAGGTCAAGAAGCCACAGTATGGACAGAACATAACAAACAGATTGGTTCAATGCACTCAATGGAGTGCAACAAAGCTTAATACTCTTTCCTTATTTATTCAACTGATGTGTGTAATATATTAATAGAAGCTGGATTGGAAGAACAGAAAGGTGATTTTAAAATTAAAAGAAGGAGCACCAGTAAACTGCACTATGCTGATGTCAGTCCTGATAGCCAAAAACACAGAAGATCTACAAGCCCTACTATTAAAAATCAAAGAGCACAGTGAAAAAAATGGGACTAAAATTCAATGTAAAGAAGACCAAACTAAATGGCAACAGAACAATCAGTGCTGAAATCTGCAGTGAAAATATTGAAGTGGTAGAGAGCTGCATTTTAGGATCAATCCTTAATAAAATAAGAAGCAGTCAAGAAATACACCACAAACTGACACTTATGTCCATTCCTACAAAAACCAAAGTCATGCAACCATGCTATTTCCTATGAAATTTTTCCTATAGAAGGAAAAATTGGACTTTAAAAAATCAGGATAGGAAAAGTGTTGATGCCTTTGAACATTGGTGGCAGAGAAAACTCCTGAAAATACTGCTCACATTCAGTAAAACAAACTGATGGATCATTGAACAAATCAACTCAAAAGTTTTGACTCAACCATGCTCAAATTATCCTACTTCAGACACATTATGCGAATACCTAGCTCTCTAATGCTGAGAAAGGTAGAAAAAAGGAGAAGAAAAGGACGACTAGCAAGGAGGATGAAATTAGTTATGATGGTAATGAATGCACCATTGGGAGATTGAAAAAATAGGTTAGGGATAAATCATTATGAAGGAAATCTGTAAGAAGAACTTCAAAATGAGTTGATGACACATCATAATCAAAGGCTTTGTATTTTCATACATGTGTTTTGAAAATAGGATTGATTTATAAAGGGAGCACATAATCATAGATAGAAATGTGTTTAAACCTTGGACTTCTATAGCTGTTTCTTCACAAAAATTTCATTAATTTAAAATGATTGATGATTTGCTAAAGGTTTAATGGAATTAAACTACACATTAATCAAGTAGGGTTTTTTTTCCTATGAACAACAGGTAACTAATTTGATACCATGTACTAGTGTGGAACCATCTTTATATTATGTGCTGCAGTATAATAAAGCTAAGGTGATATACTGCCATATACCTCCATTGATTCTGTCCACCCATATTTTATTACTACAAATTGCTAAGACATGCTTTGCTTTTGTGACATATTTGTTTTTTTGTCTGTTCTAGCCATCACAATTGGCCGCTTGGGCTATGTCTGTCCTCAGGAAGTGGCACCGATGTTGCAGCAGTTTATCAGACCCTGGTTAGTGTTTATGAAGAGGCATAGAAACAGACTTTGGGGCTTGCTTTTTAGGAGTTATATCAGACTGGAGACATCTTCCATATGGGCTCAATCTTAGTGCATGGTTTGGGAAATGCATTGTTTTTGGTCTTTCTTAACATATGAAAGATGTATTCTTGTTCATAGGTGTACGTCTTTGAGGAACATTCGTGATAATGAAGAGAAGGATTCTGCTTTCCGTGGCATCTGTATGATGATTGGAGTAAACCCTGGTGGAGTTGTACAAGTAAATAAGCTTTAAAGATTATTGTGCATTGTTATGTATGCTATTCCAGGCTGAACAAGAAGGTAGATCTTGTTCTATTGGTAAATCTACTGTTAAAATAATTAACAAAGTTTGACTTGGAAATGCTTAGTCATAATAGTAGTCAATTATGAAATAGATTTTTATATGAGACAATTTTTAAATTTTACATGTCTCCTTTGCTAGACTCCAAATACAGATGTTTAGTATTTCTAAAAAGATTGATCCTACTACCTTGAACTCTGCCAACCTAATTCATAATAGTCAGACATTTACTCATTCCTGTGTAAGTTTCATTTGTTATGATTTTTCATTTCTCATTAATTGACATTAGAGCTGGCTGTTCCATTTTCTATAGTATTTTCAGATGCTCATTAATATATAGAAAACTAGTCACAAACATCCCGTATGTTACATACAGTAGTTCCACAAGATCTTTCTTGCCAGATTTCTTAGTTTCATCATACTGGTTAGATTTTTTTATTTCATGCCCTATACTTTTGTATAATGATAAATGTGGTTTTTGCTTGATTGAACTATAATCTGTAGTGAATGTTTTCTTAAGAATTCTTATATATTTTTAGGATTTTATTTTCTTCTGTGATGCTGTTGCTTCATGGGTGAGTCCAAAGGATGACCTGAGAGATATGTTTTATAAGGTAGGTCATCATCATAGGAAGAGGTTCGTTTGGCAGTATATTAAGAGTAATATTCTTTATTTTAGAATTTGCTTTACTTTAGTAAGTTGATGCTATTTGTTTATATACTCGTGTTATTTCCTAGCTTATATCTCTGAATTTTCTTTCTGAGTTTTTTTGGGAGGCTGTAGATTTTAGTGCTTCAAGTAGTTTAGTAATTCTAGTAATTTTATGTGAGAGTGGGTTGTACTGATACGGGTGTGGCTGTAATGTGCTTTTTCTTCTCTTCCAATGTGTGATAATGTATTTTTTTCAGATTCTTCATGGTTTCAAAGATCAAGTTGGGGAAGATAACTGGCAGCAGTTCTCAGAGCAGTTTCCTCCACTTCTGAAAGAGAGGCTTGCTGCATTCTATGGTGTTTAGGCGTAGCAGCAAAACCATACTTGGTGAGTTCCAAGAATGTTGAGTGAGATTTTATCCCCAGAATTGAAAGGAGAATGGGTAACTAAAAGGGAGTGGAACCTTTTTTTAAAGAAACCTTGTCTCAAGGATGAAAAATTGAGAAGAAAGGGATAGACATTCCAGTTCTAATCACTAATCCATACTGATTTTAAAGATCCAGCCTTTTCATTTGACTTTATGTAATTAGGACAAAAAATATACCAATAAGACTTTAATATCCACCATACCCAGTGGCATTGATTTTTATTGCTCTTGAATTGTGGCCAGTTTCCACTTCTAATTGTAGCTGTATTAATTTAACTAATTACTCTGCAATGTGAAAGTTAGGTAACTTTGGTAAAATGAGTTATGGAAAATGGTTGTCTTGTGAATTTAGTGTGTTGTGGGCTACTTTTTTTAATTCCGATAATCTTTTTCTTTCCTCAGGTTCCTGTGTGCGCTGGGAGGGATACTGGGAACTCGTCCATAACCCAGTGTTGCAGATCCCTGTTAATGGGGGGTTAGGGAGGACGGGAAGAGCATTGTGGGACATAAAATGACCGCTCCCCATCTCCTGAAATTTACAAAGTTGGGGGGGAGGGTGGGCCTCCATAACCAATTGAAACAAAAACCAGGGTATCTCAGTGGCAGAAGGAAAGGCCTCTTTATTCAGAGGCCATCATAGATGGAATGGGGTGGGGTGGGACTCGGCCCTGCGCTGAGAAAAGGGAGCAAACTTAAACTGCAACACTCTTGAGAAGGGGATCTAACTAGGGGCCATCATAAAGAACTAGCTAATAATAATAAAGAATAGGTTTAAGATGTTAAAAAGGATTTAAAAGCTACAGTGGTTTAAAGCCAGCTGATGAAGAGGGATGGGTTAAAATGTAATCCAAGGGGGTTATACTACTGTATATTTCCAGTCACTGGGATTCAAGAGATCAGCTATTCTTCACCTTTTCAAGACTGCATGGTGACCAAGAAGTAGATTAGCAAATCTGTGAGTAGCCCATAATGACTAAGTGTAAGCATTTTCATCTAGGAACCTTAAAGAAACCCACAAAATCTTTTTGCCATAATAATTGCCATGGCACTGTGTGCTAGAAGTGATGCTCAGTGCAAAGGCAGCCTATGATCTTGCAGGGACCTGCTAGCCATCTAGAGAGCAGTCTTTTTCATAAGAAATACTGTTGGAGAAGCATGTCTTCATTTTTTTTAAGATGCCACAGTGCAATGAATCTTTTACCCTGTTGTTCAGCTGTTACTTTGTGACACTGCTATTACATTGCTTCGGTTGCAGGAGGCAGGAAGGAGCAAGGAGGGAAACTGAATTTCACCTGGGAATGACTACACAGGACAAACATGGGCAGAAAGCAATGCATTTTTTTAAAAGGCTCATGGCATACAATGTCCTGCACTCTTCTGATCAGAGTGGTATTTTACATGATGGTTATTTACATTTTCTGTCTTAAGGACTTCTTTACCACATTCACCATCCTGGCTTACATAAGAAATAGTAAACATAACAAAGTACAGAAGAATGATTAAACAGGGAACCCACCATGAATGATCAGTGAAAGCTTGTAGCTTTTGCTGCATATTTAAATGGAGTTACTATCTTAAGAAATTCTTATCAGATCCAGTTACATTATTCTCTGACAATGGGGGATTACTGAATGCTTTTAACATAGTTAAAGCCATAGATTTTTTTTAATAAGAAATGAACATGTTGAAGTAGAAGCCCATTTCCCCAAAGGCAGCTAGGATGTGGGGGAAAGGGAATACTGCTTCACTTAATGAAACACTTTTTGGAAAAATGAGGAATGCTTGAGGAGAGGTAATACTCAAAAGGAACGCTCTGCAGAATAAACAAGAACAACATTTGTGCGAAGCAGTGTTTGTCTACAGACAGCTTGGTGACAAGGAACAAGTGAGCTGAGCCACATCTCCAGCTTTCTTAGCAGATCCCAATGGAACTTTGGCAACATCAGGATTAATAGCCAGACAACTAGGTTGAACTGTGCCTTGTGTCCTACATTGCTTCTGAAGGTGGTAAACGAAAGTGGTGAGACTACTTAGATGTTAAAGATTTATGTGACAAAAAGGACATCTCTTTCGGGGGTTAAAGTTATACTTTCTGACAGTAACTGACGGTGACATTCTCAGTACTGTGTATGAATTTTTAAAAGTGTATTTGTGAGATTGCTCAGTAACTTAAGCTTCACTGATACACCTATCTACATTTTTCTTTATATCTTTGGCCTCTGTTTCATATGTTAATAATGCTTGCAGTTCTTGGAATTTGACATAGAACTTGCTGGGGCATTACCATTAAGGCCTTTGTGCCAGAAAATCATTTCATTTTGGAGATGACACATACCTAGGTGAAAGCTGCTATTCTCATTTTTGGATCTGGTTGTTAGAAGGTGAGGCACACCCTTGCATCTCCACATCTCAAAAAGGTCAAAGAAACAATAGTAAAATTGCAGATAGCAAACTTCCTGAATTCATCTTTTTAATAGCATCAAACTTGAGCAGGTCTCTGAAAGCAATCGGCTAGTTCTTTGCATTTTAATTGTTTTATTACAAGTGTTCCTCCTTGTGCTGTATTCTCCTTGTCCTGGGGGGAGGGGGAGCAGAGATTCTATTGGTTTTTAAATGCATGGGAAAGAAATATGCATATTTGGAGGTGGAATCCTGGCTTGTGCTTTGAAACCAAGTTTTCAGGAATATGAAAAGAAGGCTGTGCACTCTACCATCCAGTGAAGTTTAAGCTACTTGGCCTGACTGACTGCCTCTTGAAATGGAATTTGTCTTTTGTACAAGTGCTTCTAGTATTGCCTCCTGTTTGTTAATCCTGGATTTGTATATTTGTAAATGTGCCGTAATGTTTCCAATGGTGGAACTGCAGTGTACCTAGTGTTGAAGCAGCTGCTTGCACCTTGCTCAAATGAGATTTTTCTCATTTTTATGTATAATTTTTGTCAACTAAAAAAAAATTCCTGTGACTCCAGTTTCCTTGTTTCTGACCACTTTCTTTGTCTTAACTTAAATGTTTTTCATTGTATTTTCCAATGTAGTGATTCAGTGTCACCCCAAAATTCAATTGGGCTGAAGAATTGTAAATTCTATATTTCCTAAAGCTCAACTTTTATTAATTTTTCCTTTGAACTGCCTTGTTGAAGATAGTACTTCTGTCGAGGAGGGGAAACTATTTTTTCAAGTAACTTCAGCTTGTTGGTAAAAAGATTTGCCTTTTCAAGTTATCATAATGCAGTTGGTAGAATGAAACATTTTTTGAAAAGATGCACTTGAGTAATGTGGAATTAGAATTCTAAACTATACACAAACCCAAGATTATTTCCTTTCTAATATAGATGTGCTAGTGAAGCTGCTGGAGCCCTTTGATAACCATTATTTTGCAATGAGCTCAGAAGATAATTAGATTTATGCAAATCCTCAGGCTTTCAGAAAAGAGGAAAATTAGAGGTCACAATAAGTATCTTGTGCTGTATCCTTAGAGACAACCGTAACAACTTTCCTGTTACTTGGACGTGAGGTATTAAATGTACTTATTTATTTGATTTGTCAATCACTTAAAAGATAACAGGTATAAGTATAAATGTAATTATGAATACATGAAATGGATACATATAAGAAAAATGAAAAAAAATAGGACAGGGACGGTAGGCACGTTGGTGCGTTTATGCACATCCCCTACAGACCTCTTAGGAAAGGGGTGAGGTCAATAGTAGACAGTCTAAGGTTAAAGTTTTGGGGGTTTGGGGAAGAAACCACAGAGTCAGCTAGAGTATTCCAGACATTGACCACTCTGTTGCTGAAGTCGTATTTCCTGCAATCAAGTTTGGTGAGGTTTACCTTGAGTTTGTATCTTGTGTGCTCTTGTATTGTTATGGTTGAAGCTGAAGTATTCATTGACAGGTAGGACATTGCAATATATAATTTTATGTACTAAGATCGGACTGAAGGCGGCGTAGTTCTAGATTTTCTAGGTCTAGAATTTCAAGTCTGGTGGCATAAGGTATTCCGAGTAGAGGAGTGGAGAACTCTTGTGAAATTTTTCTGGACTTATCTCAACTGTTAATAACAGATACATAATGCGGGTTCCAGACTGATGAGCTGTATTCAAGTATTGGTCTAGCAAATGTTTTGTATGCTCTAGTTAGTGTGATATTACCAGAGAAAAAGCTACATAGGATTAAGTTAACAACTCTTAATGCCTTTTTGGCTATGTAGTTACAGTGGGCTCTAGCACTTAGATCATTAGCTAATGCAATATACATCAGAACTTTAGCCACTAGCCAATTTTCTGGTAAGATGCATTTCATCTATATTACAGATTTGTTACTACACAAAGTCAACTACAGGAATTTACTATTTTATCTTTCTAGACAAGGTTGTTCTGGAGCGCCTTTAAACTGGATAGTAGTCATGCTTGTATAATGTTTAGTTACCAAAACATGTTTCAGTTATATTTAAACAAAAGTAAAATGATTGTATATTTTATGCGTGCGTTTGCATAATATAATTTTATACTACATACTTGAACATGCACAAAACCATCCATATATTTGTTCTTACATATATTCTAAAAACCTTACAATGCAATCCTGTCATGCTAAATTCCTCAATTGTCTTAGTCCTCGTCGAGATGTTAAACAGCAGCCCGTTTTGCTAATAGCAAATGTAAAAGAATGTTTTTAAAACACTGTCATAAGCCAGATAATAAACAGCCAGATTTCGGAAAGAGTATGGTTGAGGCTGCCAAAATGCAGCTGATACCCGTGGGACCATTGTTCAAAAGCCGCTACGTAGGTAGGCGTTCTTGTGCGCACGCTCCGTACTTAGAATCCAGAAAATCGGGGACGTGGAAACAACTAAAAGGTTGCCTTGCGTCATCAATTGGCGCCGGAAGCGATTGCTCCTTGGAGACGAGACGCGCGAAGGCGGGCGGGACCTGTCAAGACGAAGCTGTCTTAAATTGGCGGTGCCGGTTGTTCCCTTCCGACGAAGTGGTTGAGGCAGGTTGCCGTGAGGATTAGGATCCTCGCTCACTGCTGGGGCCGGGAAACAGGACTCGGAATTGGGATTAATCTGTGTGGAGCTCCGCACCTGCAGAACGGAGCTCTTCCAACGGTACTAAGGCGGGCATGACCGCTCTTCGTTTGCCCTGCTATCTGCCTGAACGGAAGATTTGTCTTCGGCAAAAAAGAGCTGGATTTTTCACTTGCTGCATTTCCCGAAGAGGTCCATGATAAGCGTGCGTGGAGGAAGGAAGCGAAAGGAGGGCGGCAGAAGATTTCGAATCGGCTCTGGGCTGTGCGCGCGGGGAAGAGCAAGATAAGGAGGTTCTGTTCTAAAAAAATTGTTTGCTAAAATTATGATAAGTGTGAGAGAAGTAGTTGCTTTTGCGAGATCTGAACTCTGCTTCTCTATGGTGTCAAAGGATAAGCTGTCTGTGGAATCTGTTCCAGGGTTTATTCATTAGGGAAAATGACAGCCATTTCAGAACAGACATTTTTCTCCTATGGGATGTGCATGAACCGAACATTCCTGATGTAACTGGGAACCATAGCGTTGCATGATCGGATCATACAACAGTTTTATTTGTGTGGACTCAGCTCTCGTTTTCAGATGAAAGTTTGGAAGTCAGAATGCCAGCAACTTTTATAATCTTATTCTTTTCTCTTCCTATGAACATTATTGTTTGAAAAGAGATAAAACCAAATAAGATTATTTCTTCATTTATCATTCAGAAGTCACCTTCTTGTTCATTATCTAGGATTTTTTTTTGAATGTCCAATAGATAATTTCTTTTTACATCTTGTACCTTGAGCATCATTTTAAAATTGTCAGGCTTAAGTGGACCTATAATTTATGCTCTCAAAAATTCCCTTTTGCCTCATAAAACTTTTGCGTTATTAGTTGAAATATCTATTTGTAATAAATAAGGTATAACTTTGGTTTTTATCATTCCTTTCTGAATTGTTTGCTTCTTGCCTTCCTGCAGCAATGGAAACTGTCCCAGTTGAACAGCAAGGTTCTGACAATGACTCTGACACAGAGAGCAAAATAGATCCAGATACCCAGGCCCTGGAGTATGTGGAGCGTGTTCTTGGAACTTCAAATCAGTCCAGGCAAGCAACCCAATGTCTGCCTCCAGAGTCTCTCTCAGTAGGTGGTAGAGTCCGAACATCAGACCTCAAATCACCTCTAGAACTGAAAAAATCTTCTGTTGAAGAAACTGCTTCAGGGTTGTTATCTCTTCCTCTAGAGTTGATTTTAGAAATCTGTTCCTACCTGCAAGCCAGGTTTGTTTTGCATGTCCTTCCTTTAGTCTGCAAGACACTGAGGGACATTGTTCAAGATGAAGTCACTTGGAGAATTCGACTTTTAAAAAGAATTGGCAATTGCTATCCAGTTGTAGAAGGTAGGTGGGTTTTCTTTCTAGCTGTGTGTGACCTGTATTTTAGCTTTTCACAAGCAGATTCTTGCATCATTAACTTTTGATTTTAAGGGAAGGTGGAACGTGTTTTAAATGTAGAGGATGTTAGGAGGAAGAAAGATGCTAAAAGGAGTTTTCCTTTTTATCTGAAAAGTGAGAGGGTTATCACTAAGAATGAGTAGTAATTTCACTCTTGAGCTACTTTTCAAATGCTGCAATTTGTAAATATTGCTGTAAGAATTCTGGGTAGAACAACAATAAATATTTCCTAGCCTGCTTTTCTTTCATTTTTGGAATGTTGCAGGTAAGCTTAGTAATATTGTCTCTCAATTGATAGTACCAAGTCCTTTACGATTTAAAGATAACATCTTTAACGTGTTAGTTCCCATTGCAATTTTAGAATTTGTCATAAGTTATTTTTACAGCGTTGCAATTCAGGCTACATTATGTAAAACTTCTGTGTTTTAGTACCTATCCTTTTTTGTGTTTAAATTCTGTAAACATGTTAACACTTATATGCAAAACCACTACGTAAATATAAATAAGACACATAAACTTCTCTATATTGCTTAATTTTTTTACACCAAACAAAAGAAAGCTATCTCTTTATATGCTTTTTTTAATTTTTTGGCAGGTAATGATTTTAACTGGCCAACAGCTTGCATTGAACTAGAGGAACACCTCCAACAATGGGCAGATAGTGGCAAAAACACAGAGTATTTTTCCCTTACTGAAGGGCACTTTGCTTCTGTTGATTCTATATTGCTCCTTCAGGTAAAAACTTTCTCTTTTTGCTGCTTTTAATGATGCAGATACAGTACATTCTTCAATATCCAAAGTTTAGTTAAAAGGAGTTGAAAAATGTTCTGCATTTTCGTTTTTGAGAAATAACTAACAAAATTCATCTGGCCAAATAGTTTCCTTGAATAACTATCTCATAGTAGGAGCTAGTTGTGTATTTGTTAGCATTTTATATGAAATGATTCTTTAGACCTAAATGCTGAGTAGAGGATTAACTGTGGCCAGTTCCTTTTAAAAATATCAACCCCCATTTGTCTATCATTTAATCTAAAAAGTATTGCTACTATTGCTTTCCCACTATTCTTATTCTTGATTAATTACAGCTAAAGTACTGTATTTGTCAAACCATTCTGATATTGTCTTTATAATGGGTTTTCAGTTTTATGTTTGTTTATTTCCATTTATATAGCCGCCTATCTTACTTGTAGGACTCTAAGTGGCTTACGTGTAAAAACAGCAGAAAAATTAACTTGTATAAATTAAAACAATAGATTACAAAAATAAAAATGCAGGAGAATATCAACCAACACCCATAAGCAATGCAACCATCTTGCAGGCTCCCCACATCCATCAGGGACTTGACTTTAGGGACTTCCTAAAGGCCAAGATTGGACACAACCTGACCTAAGGGGACATAATTTTCCAGACAGTGGATGATGCAGCAGAAAAGGCTCTCCTCCTCTTGGATCCTGTTAGATAGAACTCCTTCATGCATGGGACCCACAGTACATCCTTTCTGCTGGATCTGATGGAATGGGTAAAGGCAATCAGGGGAAGGCAGCCCTTCACAACAACCAAGCCTCGTGCCTTATAGGGATTTGTAGATCACCTTGAATTGAACCTAGAAGCAAATTAGCAATCAACACAACTCAGAGAACAGAGGTATAATGTGCATCAATCTTGGATGCACATATTTTATTTTATTTATCAAATTTAGAAATCACCCATTTCCCTCACAGAGGGACTCTGGGCAGCATACATATAAAATATTGCCATATTTGCATTAGCTGTAGCTTCTGAATGCTCTTTAAGGCAGGCCTATGTAGAGCATCAGGAGTGAGATTTGAATTTTTTAACAACCGGTTCTGTGGGCGTGGTTTAGGTGGTGTGTGTGGCTTGGTGGTCATGTTATTGGCTGGGTGTGGCCAACTCAATATTGTTTACATCAAGGCATGCATCTCCTCGCCTGGCCTCTTGTGACTGTGGAGATGCTGCAACAGTCGTAAGTGTGAAAAATGGTCAGTCACTTTTTTCAGTGCCATTGTAACTTTGAATGGTCACTCCACAGAAGCAAAGGAGGGGAAAAAAAACCTCCAGAGAAGTTCCTGAGACAGGAAGTCTAGTCCTGCCAAGAATGTAATAAGGGTTAACAGAGAGGCAGTTTCTGTAAGCAACACCAGAATGTTTCCTTCCTGCCTTCCTTACAGGATTAGGCCAGTAATTTCTTCTAACAACCGGTTCTCCGAACTGCTTAGAATGTTAACAACTGGTTCTAGCAAATAGGTGCGAACTGGTAGAATCCCACTCCTGTAGAGCATGTTACAGGAATCCACCAGGGAAGTGACCAGGGTGTGAGTGATAGAGACTATACATAAAGGGTGGAGGTGGGGGTTTGTACTGAAAAAAGGTTGAATGTATGCTCACTGTCTTTGTGATACTACTCTGAAATATGAGGAACACTAACTTATATCATTTGATTAGTATTTATTTTTGTTATCCAGGGTGGGGAATTGTGTATTTCTGGCTCTCGAGACCGAAATGTCAACTTGTGGGATCTAAAGCAGCTGGGCAAAACACCAGAAAAAGTTCTAGTGAAAGCGCTGGGGACTGAGCGCAATGGAACACACAAGGTAACTGGAGATTCTGAAGCAGATCAATATATTAAACATAAATATTAAGCACTGTTACAGAAATTCTGTATTATCAACTCTGATAGCCCCATTCCATTGATAGCCCCTTTCCATTGTTTAAACTGGAAAATAAAGTGCAATGAGTTTCTGTGTCCATGAGATGTAGTCCTTGAAGTTACTATTGTAATTGAGCTTTCAATTGTAGTCATAAGTAATGATAGTCATATAGCAGGTCACTACATGACCAGAACCAGTTTTATGACATGTTTTGCAGTGGTCATTAAGCAAATGCAGTCATCATAAAGGAACAGTGTGGTCATTATGCAAACCCATTGTTTGCTGTAGGGCAGTTTTGTCAGAAACCAGAAGTAAACGCTGGTTTCTTGCAAAATTGTAATTCATGACTGTGTGCCTAAAGGGTGTTGCAAATGACTGTAAATGTGGGCTGGTTGTTGAGCGCTCAAAATATGGACATATTAGGGGAGCAGACATCAGAATTTCAGAACCAGGTCGTAACTATGTTCTGGGGGACCCATCATAACTTCAAACAATTGTTAATTGACTGGTCATAAATCAAGGACTACCTATAAGTGTATGACATCTCTTGTGATTTGGGGATTTTCTAATTAATAGCAGTACATCACTGTTTCTCTCTTTTGAATGTTAAACCTTCCCCTTTTACAATCTTCCCTGGTAGCTTCTTTGTTGTTTACTGTAAAAAAATAAAATAAAATGGCCCATGCTTTTTTATGGCTAGTTACAAAGAAAAGTAGGTGTATATATGGTGTATAGGCTATCCGGCAGAAATATGGCCTCTTGCTTCCAGAAAATAGATGGCATTTAGAAGACCTTTCAGTCCTCTCTAATCTTCAGCAGAGAGTGACCATTCCCAGTGAAAAGGAATGGAATGCTTCATCACTTTACTCTGGTGATGCCTAAGTGCAATATCTTCTGCAGTGGATATAGAAAGTCCATGCACCCCTGTTAAAATGCCAGGCTTTTGAGATGTAAAAAAATCAGACCAAGATAAATCACTTCAGAATCCTTTCTACCTTTAACTTATAAGCTGTACAATTCAATTGAAAACAAATTGAAATCTTTTGGGAGGGAAATAATAATAAAAAACCTACAATAATATAATTGCATAAAGATGCACACCCTTAAACTAGTACTTTGTTGAAGCACCTTCTGACAACATTCAATCTTTTATTTGACCTTCTAGTGAAGCCATTATTTTGTTGATTTGGATTGGAGCTATGCTCTGGGTCATTGTCATATTAAAAAGAGAAAATCCTCTTCATCTTCAGGATTTTATTTTAGCAGAGATTTTGTGCCAAAATTGACTCATATTTGGAACATTTCATAATTCCCTCCACCTTGAATAAAGCCCAAGTTCCATTTATAGAAAAGCAGCCCCAAAACATAATGCTTCACTGTGGACATGGTGTAACTTTTGATGATGCACAGTATTGTTTCTGCGCAAAACATACTTCTAGAAATCATGGCCAACATGTTCATCATTGATCGCATCAGACCATAATACATTTTCCCACATGCTTTTGTCAGTCTTGATGTAGGTTTTTGCAAAAGGCTTTGATGTTTTTTTTCCTAAGAAAAGACTTCCATCTTGCCACCCTATCCCATTCCCCAGACATAAGAATATGGGAGATTGTTGTCACATGTAGTATAAAACCAGAACTTGACAAATATTTCTGTGGCCCCTTTAATGTTGCTATAGGCCTCTTGGCAGTTTCTTGGATCAGTTTTCTTCTTGTTTTTTCATTAATTTTGGAAGCACAACCAATTCTTGGTAATGTCACTATTGTGCCATATTTTCTCCACTTGTTAATGATTGTCTTCACTGTGCTTCACGGTATATCCACTGGAAATTTTGTAGTATCCTTCTCCTGACTGATAACTTTAACAGATACCTTTGATGCTTTGTAAACTCTTTGTGAACCATGATTTTGCTGCAAGAGGCAATAGAGTAAATATCAGAAAAACCCTACTAGAACAGCTGAAGTTTATATGGGCCTGATCAGGATCACTTTATTAATGGCAGGTGTGTATTAATATAAGTTTGAATGTGATTGGTTAATTTTGAACACAACTACATTCCTACTTATAAGAGGGTGTGAACATTTGTGAAGCCACATTTCTCTAGTCTTTTTTTGCAATTCCACCCCCACCCACCCCCGTCCCAAAAGATTTCAGTTTTTCAATTGAATTGTACAGCCTAAGAATACTGAAGCAATTTATCTTGGTTTCCTTTTTTTTGACATTTGAAAAACCTAGCATTTTAACAAGGCTATATAGACTTTCTATATCACTGTAGATCAAAAAATTGTGATACCAAATTGAAACTGTTTCTATTCTAAAATGATATACATTTTATTAGAAATATAAGTAGAAATATACAATGATTCATATTTATTAAGCTGTTGTACCTTATTTCATATATAACAGGAGATAGGTTGTCTTCAGAGAACAAAAGCATTTGTTGTAGTTTTGTTATTGTTATTACAATGTATAATCATTGAAAAGATCAGCTGAAGTTGTCATATATATTTTGTCCCTGCTCCCCCGCTTTTTTCCACCCCCCACCACCTAGGGGTGGGTTTGGTCTCTGGCTTCACATGATAACCGGGTATGTTCAGGCTCCTGGGACAGCACAGTGAAGTTATGGGATATAGCTGCTGACGGAAAACAATTTGGAGAAATCAGGTATTGTTGCTGTTTATCCCCTTATGCTATATTTATTTGGAAGAGTAAATGGCAAAAGGAAAACTAGATTCAAAGAAAAAGTATTAATAATGACAAGAGAATTACGATATTGGCTTCAGTCCTTAATCGGGGCCCCAGAGAGATTTAACATCCTACTTCCTAAAATCAAATCATTATAAAAGGCCAAAAATAGTACCAGTCCTGAGTTATATTAAATGTCACAGTAATTTCATCTAATTTTTTTCTTGTTATATTTTCCAAGGATTTATTTAAAAAGACTAGTTTAATGTACAATCAATATTGTATCACCATAAAAAGGAAAAACAAAAAAAGATTAGACAAAGGGTTGTGAAGGAGCATTGGAGGATGAAATGTGGTTCCGGGGTTCAGGTGGGCCTATTGATCACATATCTGGCTCCCTGCTATGTGATTTCGGCCCTGCCTGAGCGCCTTGAGGTTATAGCCGGCTTGGTGGTTGAGACCCCCAGGCTTATGGTCATGGGGGACTTCAACCTACCCTCTGCTGGCGAAACCTCGGGGATTGCTCAGGAGTTCATGGCTTCCATGACAGCCTTGGGCCTGACCCAATTAATTCTGGACCCCACACACACTGGGGGTCACTTCTTGGTTCTGGTTTTTGTCTCTGATCAGTGGCAGAATGATCTAGGTATGGGGGATGTTTCTATAGAGCCCCTGTCATGGTTGGATCATTCTCTCCTTAGGCTGAACTTCTATTCCGCACCCCCTCGTCGCAGGGAGGCGGGACCGACAAAATGGTTCCACCCCAGGCGCCTGATGGACCCAGATAGGTTCCTGATGGAGCTTGGGCCGTTTCCCGAGACTCACACACACGACTCGGTGGGGGACTTGGTGGCCACCTGGGATAGGATGGCTGCCGAGGCCCTTGACCGGGTCATGCCCTTGTGGCCTCTGACCCGGTGTCGATCCCAATTGGCTCCTTGGTTCTCCGAGGAGCTAAGGGAGATGAAGCGCCGGAAAAAACGCCTAGAGAGTGGTTGGAGGACCAGCCACTCCGGATCTGACCGAACACTTTTACGGTCCCATATTAGGGCGTGTTTAATGGCGATAAGGAGGGCAAAGCAATCTTACTTTTCTGCCCTTATTGTGTCTGTAGAAAATTGCCTGGCCGCCCTTTTTAGAATGACCTGCTCCCTTTTGGATGTGGGAGCACAGGAAGATCCCTTGCAAGGACGGGCCAAGGATTTTTCTCGATATCTGCAGGACAAAATCACTCAGATCCGGGATGGGCTGGACTCTGATTGGGCATCTCTGGGCAGGGGGGCAGGGGCGGATGTCAGTGAGGTCATATGGGTTGAGTTCGATCCTGTGACCCTGGAAGACGTGGACAGGATTCTGGGCGGGCTTAATGCCACCACATGTTTATTGGATCCGTGTTCCTCCTGGCTGGTTTTGGCCACTCCGGAGGTGACACGAGGTTGGTTCCTTGAAAGGCAGTGGTAAGGCCCCTCCTCAAGAAACTGTCCCTGGATCCAACACTATTGTCGAATTATCGTCCGGTCTCCAACCTTCGCTTTGTGGCGAAGGTTGTTGAGAGTGTGATGGCACGACAGCTCCCTCAGTACCTGGATGAAGCGGTATATCTAGATCCTCTCCAATCGGGTTTCAGGCCTGGGCACAGCACGGAGATGGCATTGGTCGTGTTGCTGGATGATCTCTGGAAGGCCTGGGACAGGGTTGTTCTTCTGTCCTGGTCCTGTTAGATCTTTCAGCGGCTTTTGATACTGTCAACCACAGTATCTTATTGTGGCAGTTGGGGGGTTTGGGAGTGGGAGGCATCGTGTTACGGTGGTTCTCCTTCCTCTCCGACCGCTCGCAATTTGTGTTGGCGGGGGGGCAGAGGCCGGTCTCGAGGCCCTTGTTTTGTGGGGTGCCTCAGGGGTCGGTGCTCTTGCCCCTTCTGTTCAACATTTATGTGAAGCCCTTGGGTGAGATCATCCGTGGTTTTGGGGTAGAATTCCATCAGTATGCTGATGATACTCAGCTATACATCTCTACCCCAGGCCACCCCAATGAAGCCATTGAAGTGATGACCCGGTGCCTGGAAGCCGTGTGAAGTTGGATGGGTCTTAACAGGCTTCGTCTCAACCCGACCAAAACCGAGTGGCTGTGGTTTCCTGTGCCCAGATACAGCCAGCTCATTCCATCACTGGCTGTGGGGGGAGAGATTTTGACCCCCATGGAGAGGGCACGCAATCTGGGTGTCCTCCTGGATGTAGGTCTGTCATTAGAAGATCATATTGTGGCTGTCGCCAGGGAGGCCTTTTGTCAGGTCCGACGGATCTGCTAGTTGCGGCCCTTTCTGGATCGGGGCGCTCTTCGCACGGTCACTTCTGCCCTCGTCATCTCCCGCCTAGACTACTGCAATGCTTTCTACATGGGGCTCCCCTTGAAGAGCACCCGGAGGCTTCAGCTGGTGCAGAGTGCGGCCGTGTGGGTGATTTTTGGGGCTCCTCAGAGCTCCTGTGTTACTCCGCTCCTGCGTGAGCTGCACTGGCTTCCGGTGACCTTCCAGGTGCGATTCAAGGTGTTGGTAGTCACCTTTAAAGCGCTTTATGGCTTGGGACCCGGGTACTTACGGGATCACATGCTGCCACCATCGGCCTCCCACAGGGTGGGCCTCCTTGGGGTGTCATTGGCTGGACGACGCTGGCTGGCGGCCCCAAGGGTGCAGGCTTTCTCTGTGGGGGCACCCCCCCTCTGGAATGAATTACCTCCGGAGATGCGAGCCATTACTGACCTGCAAACCTTCCGGCGCGCACTAAAAACCCATCTCTTCCAACAGGCCGGTCTGGCCTAGTACCAATTATTAGGGTTTTAAAATTTTTTAAAATTTTCCCTGGTAATTTTAACTTTTCTATCTTGTTTTGACTGTTTTTTCTCAGCCATTAATTTAATTCTTTTAAACCTTTTTAAAATTCTATTTATTGTGGGGTTTTTTATCTTGGCTGTACACCATCCCGACTCCCATTGTGGGAGAGGGGGTGGTATAAAAAATTAATAAAATAAATAAATAAAAAATAAATAAATAAATAAATATGGACAGGAACTGATGCACACCTACATAGAGCCAAAATATCAACTAAAATGTTATTTATTTGAGTTTATGTTTACTATAATGTAAATATTGTACATCTTTCATTTGCTTAATGAAGTAAGCCATCACAGAAATTAGTTTATTATATGAAACATCCTCTATGCCTTATTTCTCTGATATGCATATATAGCAGATTGCAGGTGCTTCTAGGAAATTTAGATTTTTTTTTCTCCCTGTCTTTCAGTCCATCCCTTTCCGTCCATTTTTTTTCAGGAAAAAAAATCTTTAATTTGGATAGGTATAAGCCGATAAAGAAAATTCCAACTCACTTACATAATAACTCACCCTGTCACAGGGAAGGAGGTTATTCTACATAAATGTATTATGGCTGTAAGAACAGTGCAACCTTTTCTAGGCTTATATTTCTAGAATTTCCACACTGACATGCTGGTTTTCGATCCAGAGAGTTGGAGGTTGCAAATTTAATGGAAATGAACTTTGTGGACCAGTGGAACACACTTCCAGATTTATCAGACCTTAGCATATTGAATGTTTCATATAATAAACTAATTTCGGTGATAGCTTACTTCATTAAGCAGATGGTGCAGATTGCATCATCTGCATTAATTTATGGTATTTGAGCGGAGTCATTATGCAAATGCCAAAAATAACCAAGATGATATTCTTATCTGTTAAAAGTTCATATTTAATGATATTCATATGTATGTATGTATGTATGTATGCCACACACCCCGGCCCTCAAACCAAGCAAACTGACACACGCCATGAACACAGAGCCAGGCCTCAAACTCAGAGCCAAATCAAAACCTGGAACGTCACATCACAGCCACCTGGTCAGGATATCACATCACAGAACTTAGGAAGCTACACCACAAAACCTCAGGATGTTGCAACACAGCCAACGACCCAGGAGATTACAATACAAGACCCAGGGTGTCACAAGATTAGAACTCAGAAGGTCATCACACAGCCCATTACCCAGGTCATTATCACCCAGGAGATTATAGCACAAGACCCAGGATATCAAAACAATAGAACTCAGAAGGTCATCACACAGCCCATTATCTAAGTCATTACAACACAGGAGGCTGATAAACACACAGCCAATACCTCAGCCACACATGTTCTTAAGAAAAAGCCAGCCAATCTGCAAACATCAACTCCATCAACCAATCAAGAAATGACAACACAGCCAACTTCCCCAACAGTATATATATAGGGAGACAGCAGCTCAGATCACGCTTTGCTCGCACAAGCACAAAGTCGAAAGCACCAGCCTGAAGATGGCGAATGAGATCTCGTATATATAACTATTTATGAATTACTTTGCTCAATTAATTCATTGAAATTAAAATTCTTTATAATTCAGCATGTAAATAAGTCCTCTATTGGCTCTTCTAATTTGCAGTCAAAGATTAGTTGTAGATGACGCTAAATAGGTAGCCACTGCAAGCAGCAAAATGGGAACTAGCTACCATAATTTATGTTGTAAATAGTGTCAGTCTACAAATAATGGGAAACCCAAGGTTGAGCAAGGATTTACTGACCATAAAGTATGCTTCTTGACACATTGCCTGATCATTTCCTTTTGGATTCTAGTGAGAAAGCAGCTGTATTATGCCTTTCGTATTTGCCTGACATTCTGGTCACAGGAACATATGACAAGAAAGTGTCAGTCTATGATCCACGAGGTTAGTACCAGTTGTTTCTTTACATTCTGAAGACTTAAAATGCCTACTTGCGAACGATCATTGTCACAACAGTTAAGGCATAGAGGTTGCATGATTGCATTTCAGGTGCTTGGTAACTGGCTGGCATTTACGATTGGTTGCAGCGTCCTCCAGTCATGTGATTAAGTTTGGTGGGGTGTTGCCATTTTTCAGTAAAAAATGCCCACAGGATAAGCTTGGAATGAAACTTATAATCATGCGTTTCACTTAATGACTATGTGATTTGCTTCATGATTGCAGTGACTTGCTTAACAAACAATGAAAAAACAATCATAAAATTGAGTGATCACATAGTGACTCGACATTACAACCTCAATAACATAATCAAACTTCTGAATTTGATTATGGTTGTAAGTCATAGATTACTATATGTCAGTATCTTCTTATCTCAGTGGACCAAGAACAGTCAGAAAAGAAAGAATTATTCCATCTATCTAGACATTTAGATGACTTCTGTGCCAGATATAGGCAAATTGTGGATGCTCCCAAATAATTACTACCATGTAGAAGTCTTGCCCATTCACAAAATATCTATGAACCAATCACAAAACACTCAATTATCAGTAAGCAAACTATTGAGTTTATTCCCATCATTCTCACTAGCCACCAAAGATGCTTTCTACTTCTTTAGCTTACACTTATCTTTTTTTAGAAAAGAAGGTCCATTTTTGCAGTCATCTACCATTATTATTTTTCCGGTGGCCAATGCAAAGCCTAGAAGTACAATGTTTTTGAAAATAACTGGTTTTGCAGCACTTTCCCATTTATTTATGTTTAAATCAATATAATTTTTATTTAAAAAAATTTAAATTAGGTGGGGGCAGTAGGAAATTAACTGGCATCAAAAGACATACTGGTAGCTCAGAGTACGTTGTCTCCCTACAGCTAAAATTAATTTCTGAGGACTGCCATCTCGAGCAGAAAGTTTGGTGCAAGAAAATTATAATTCCCCACTCTGGTTGTTTGGGTATAAATTGTTATGATGGGTAATACATACTAGTTTTCTATATGTAATAGGAACCTACCCACCCCCAAATTCATTAGGAGTAGTGAGACAGGGAGGAGCTGGCAAGAGAATTCCTAAAGGAAGCTCTGCTTTCTCTTCTGCTTGATTATTAAATGGCAAACCTCAATGTAGAGAAAGAATTTGTATCTGATTATAGTTGAGCAAGCCACCAATTTTATAAGATTTATCTTGTGCAGGTGACTGGGCTCTTGTGATGCATCTCTTGGCCCTCTCTCACAGCTGCTTATGCCCCAGTGATGAGCCGCAGGCTTCACTCCAATGCAGTCCTATCCCTTGCAGCTGACGAACACTTCATTATCTCTGGCAGTGAGGATCGAACATTGGTATGTTTTGACAGGAGGACCAATAGTGTGCTTCAAAGGCTTCAGGTGAGCTACTCAACTTCAATCTCTTTTTCATGATAAAACTAGCCGTTATATAGAAAAAAACCACCCAAGAAAAATCAAATCCTTAACTATTCCATACAATTGTTCATATTTTCTCTTAGATTGTAAATTGAACAAATCCAGGGGTGGGATGCTACCGGTTCTGTCTGGTTCTAGGGAACCGGTAGCTCTGAAGAGCAGCAGACATAGAACCAGTTCTATGTCTACTGCTGTTTTGGCCCACCCGCCCCACCTGGGCTCTTACCTGTCCTTTATTTCCTGCTTTTTCAACCTCAGCTGCTTTGTGCAGCACAGCTGCAGTTGAAAAAGCAGGAAAAAGGGGCTTTTCCAAACACTGCTCACCCGCACGCAGCACTGCTCAGCTGTCCGGGCAGCTCAGCAGATCATAAATTGCATTCACGCGACTCGCACATGTATGCACGACACAGAGCAAAAGAACTGGTAGTTATACCAGTCGAATCCCATCCCTGAAGTTAGATAAGAATAAGGTAGTGTAAAGGGACAGATTAGATTATATTAGTAAAATGCAAAGTTAATAATACAAGGAAGTAGAAGATGAGATTAAGCAGGAGATGAAATGGATTTCCAGTAAACATCATGGTAAAGTTAGACATCCTTGCTGAAGGGGAATAGTGTTTATGGTGAAAAGATCATGTGATTGGCATTCACACTCTGAACTGTCAGTCCACATAAGGAGACTACAAGAACTGAGGTTTTATGATTGGCTTATGAGTCAAATGGCTAGGAGTTTAATGATATCACCTAAGCTCAACAGTTATAACACAGCCTGTTGTGTACAAAACATTCTACCAAGTTTTATTTCTTAATCATCTTTGGGATTATTGTTTACTGCTTGGAAATCAGCAGGTTTTTATGGTATTCACTGAGTGAGTCTTATTCTCCCTGAGGAAAAAAAAAATTAAATGTGATTTTAAGGACTTGGGGAAAATACTGGGTTTTCTGAATAAGGAACAAAAGGGTGTTGATTTTAGAATATTAAAAAACAGGGATATTTGGAATAAAAATTCAAAACTAATAAAAATCCTTTTTGCTTGGGTTCATTGGGGAAAATGATATGAGACTTTGAAGATTGGACACTAGAAAGAACTAAAAGAAAATAAGTATTACAGCTAAAGGAGAAGTATATTTAAATTTGACCTGTTAAGAAAAAATGGAACAAAATAATTTAACTGTATATTTTGAAGGACATTTTGAACAATAGACACAGAAATTGTGTCTTAATTTTAAGAATGTTTGATACCATAGAAAGGTTATATCTATGTCACAGAAGAAGAACAAGCTATACCAGATGTCACAGAAGAAGAACAAACTATACCAGATAAGACTGAAACTGAGTTGATTGAGGATTTAAATATGAGAAGTTACAAGAACAACATGGAACTAGATAATACAGTGGACATAAAAATGAAACTGATTGTCTTAATATTTAAAGGGGACGTACAAATTTTGAATCAAAAGAGTGATTTGGATAATATTTTCTTATTATATGTACAAAAGAGATATTTTAAAGACTTGAAGAACTTTCTGAGAGAGGATTAAAAAAAATGAAAAAATAAATCAAATTCTAGGACATTATTTGAAGGGAACCAAAAACTAAGAAGTACGGGGAAGGAATCTATAGCTGGTTTATTTGATCAAGTTTAAAGTAGGTATTTATTGCTGGTAACACTTAATGGACTTTTGCTGATAAGAATTAAATTATTAGGATGATGAAATATAGGAGTTAAATAATAAGAAATAGGATATAATTAAATGTATCACATATTTTAATAACAATAAGGAGGAATAGTGGAATTTAATATTTACCTGAGACAAAATGTATATAAGACCTTACTTTTGTATATAAGTTTTATAATAAACATATTGACCATAGGAATTGTGATATTTCATACTTACATCTGGTGTCATGTAGAATTGAGCCTATGGCAATGATATTTATCTTTTCCCACAGTTGGACACATACCTATTTTCCATGTCATACCAGGGTTCTCAATTATGGGCTGGAGACAATCATGGAATGCTGTATGTCTTTGAGAACAATGGAGGGCATTTCCAGCACATTCGGGTATGGTACTGATGATAAATCATGGAGGGACAGAGCAATATGGTTCTTTTCTAATTTCCACACATAAAACAATTCTCTTTCATTTGATATCTCACTGCTTTTTCTTTTATCAGTATTTTGATGTAGGTCATCGCTCTCAGATCACTGGAGTCCAACACTCATTGGGTGCACTGTATACAACTTCCACTGACAAGACACTCCGTGTAAGAATTGTGGTGGTATCTAAGTACTTTATTAGGAATAAACAGTTAATTTACCAATAGCAAAATCACTTAGACTTATATACCACTTTATAATACTTTACAGAAGTCTCTGAGTGGTTTACAATGTCAGCATATTGCCCCCAACAATCTGGGTTCTCATTTTATGAACCTCAGAAGGATGGAAGGCTGAGTCAACCTAGAGCTGGTCAAGGATTGAATTCCTGGCAGTGGAATGCAGAATTAGCCCGCAATACTGCTCCACCATGGTTCATAGATTTCCAATCTATGTCTGTTTCACATGGGTTTATCAAAAAGTAAATTCTGTTTCTGCATTGGTTTATTTTTTTAATATGTACAAGAAGTTGCATGAATTATATTTAAAAATGTCTATTTTCTTACAAAATATGCATTTCTAAACAATTAGTCCTTAACATGCTTTATATATTTGGTGGGTGCTCTCTTTGGACTGAAAAATCAAATCAAATCTAAAGAATAACCGAATTATTTGTGGCCTGGAAAAGTAGTTCTGGTAGTGTTGTGACTGAGGAGCAAAACAAAACAGAACAAAAAAAATAATCACATCACTGTAGATTCGATCAGTGGAAGCAAAATTAATTCTGACTGAAAAATAAAGCAGGAATGAGATCCTGGTTGCCATAAAGTTTTAGCTATAAACCAAAACATTTGATTATTTCAACAGCTTTAGGGTAGTTTCAGATAAAGATGATGAAATATGGTGAAGGCCATCTCATAGTATTTTCACATGTTGTTTTCATATCACTGTGTACAGATAAGCTCCTTCACTGCAGACTGCCTGGCTTTATTAGATTCATAGACCATTATTTTATAGAGTTGCTTATACCAAATAATTGCATTGGCACAAATGTTTTGGGACTTACAGCAAAGTAAAATAAGGTTTTTTAAAAAATGTTATATTCTCGTATCATTTTTAGACTTAAACCTCTTGGATTTTTCTTTCAGATCCATGTTCCTACAGATCCACCAAAGATCATCTGCTCACAGACCCACAGCTATGTGCTAAATGGGGTAAGGACAACAGTCTGGAGATGCTGATAGATATTCTAGGAAAGGCCTGCTTCAGCTATGAAAGGGAGGAATCCATTCATTATTGTCATCATTGCAATTCATCAAATTGAATTTTATTGCAATTAGCTCTGCTTATCATCAGGTTTTGTTTGTTTTTTTGCAGATCTGTGCTGAAGGAAATATGGCAGTAGCTGCCTCAGGTGGTTTATCCTTGGAGGTTTGGAAACTCAGTATTTGATGATAAACCACATAGTGATCCATGCTCTCACGTTCAGGATCATCAAATACAGTGGATTACTTCCTTATAGGTTCCAGACTCCTGGTGTCTGATGAATTGTTGTTGTTGTTGTTGTTTAATACGTTCTTTGGGGCTGAATAATCAAATGTTGAAACCTCAGCCTTGCTTGTCCCAGTAGGGGTAACACAGATGCTTGTATGGAGGCTATCTGATTCACTTGAACCTTAACCTAGCCCTTTCTTGCTGGCCATCTCTCTCATTTCACCTTGTGTGACTGAAACAGATATTTGTGTGTACTCTTTCCATCATCTGGCCCCTTGGAAGTCTGTCCCATTCAACATATAGGAGCATATCTTCTCTATGGCTTGATGGCCAAGAACTTATTGGCTTATGAGGTAAATAAGCACAGGTCTAAGAATGAAAGGGTGAATTATGGGTAGAGGGGAGGGTGATGATTAGAGAGACTACCCAGCTAACCAGGCCTGGTGAATGTTTACATTTAATTGAAATATTCTACCATAACGGCAGATCAAGATTTACGTTGCCTTTTTTCTCCCTTGCGGTAAGCAAAGCATGTCTTAAAGCATGATTTTTTTTTAAGGGATTTGGTTTGGAATTAAGATGAACCCACTAAAAATAAGATTATATAGCAAACTTTGACTGTACAACAATTTTCTCAATTTTGTCATTATTAAATTATAACAAAAACAAGTTTTGAACAAGATGAACTGTTTCTTCAGTGACATATGGTTCATATCTTGTGCTCAGCCATATGGTTTAGTTGGTTTTGTTTTAATATATATGAACCATATCACAGTATTTTATAAAGCATGATTTGTAGTCTAGCATTATTGAATTAGCCTTGAGGCTTGTTCAGTATATCATGATTAAAGTAAACCATGTGTTAGCATAATGTGAAAATCCAGAATATAGACTGGAATGCAACACAAAATGTCAGTTGTTGTATTATCATTTATGTTTTATTTATTTATTTGTCAGTCCTTTGTCATTTTATAAGCAAGAATCTAAGGACTGGTTAAATTTGAATGCATTTGAATATATGTACATAAATTTGCTTTTGAATTATCCAACAAAAGCAAGTTGATAAGCTAAAACCCTTCCACCTTATTTTTGTTTATCTCTGAGAGTTAGAAATGTTACTTACTATGAACAGAAATAATTGGAGTAACAAAAATAAAAACAAAACAATAGGCATATAATTCCATAATGAAGCATTTTGGCTTCTTATCAGGATCTTAGACACATCGGTATTTACTTTTTTCATCAAAACCCAAAACTTAATTTCCAGTCCGTTGATTTTTTGAAGCAGTAGTGGATACCGTGTTAGAATGTATAGTCAGAAAACAATTCAAAAGGCTTATTCCTTCAGTAATATGTATAAGATATGATATGATCTGTATTATTTATAAGGCCAAAGCTGAAGTTATTGTTGAGTAAAAAGACTGAAAAGCATACTATCTGAATCTCACCTTCCATAAGAACTACCTGGAATTGATGTGTAATAATAGGTACCCCCCTCCCCTCATATGCATAATAAGAGTTTGGAGTCAGGCAGCACAAAAATTGAAGCAAATAATAAAAATAAGATAAAGACCAGACTTTGCTCTAGAAAGCAACCCTGTTAAGCCATTCTTGTCTAATTGTTTCTTAGGCAGCCTCTTTCCTCAAAGTCATCTGCACATTCCATTACAAAATCCACCACTGCCTTGAATGAGGGATCTTAAAAACCTCACAGTCATTTTTCATTCTGAGCTTTTATCAAATAACTCAAAAGTTTGATTGTCTAAAACAGTTAGGACTAGAAGTTTATACTACATCTCAAGAACCTTTGGGTAAAATCTTCAATGAATTATTAGGTCTAGTGTGGTGTATTAGATGATGCCAACTTTGTATAATTATTCCAATGAATATCTTATTCTTATTACAAATAGGATATATATGAGAGAAGAAACACAGTCTTGGTAAGCCACAGAATATATTAACCAGAATTTGAGAAAAAAATAAAGCAACTAATGATTCCTAGTGAGCATACACCTCTTTCTCTTCTCATTAATAGATCTGTCAGGAAGAAGAAAAAATGAATGTTTGGTATGTTTATCCTTATTTCTTTGGTGCCATAATTTTGTTTTTCCTGGTCATTGTTCTGCCTTTTTCCATAATTTTATCATTTTTTTAAAAAAAAGAACAAGAGCTTAAAGGAAAGGAAGAAATAAAAGTGCAAAACAAAAAACTAAAGATTCCCTTTTAGAAAACAACTTTCCACTATCAAGATAAATATAGTTTCATAATCTCTTCACCTTCTCTTAATTAACAAGTATCAAACTCTTCATCCCATAACACCCCAAGCAAATCAAATAAGTAACATCTCTATTCAATTATCAGAAAAAAGTTCAGAGCTCTAAAATATTAATATATATATAAAACTTAACTTTCCATATCTCATCTCCTAGCTGTAAGCAAAATCCAATTTAAAAGGCATAAAAAGATCTCAATATCTAGTGTCAATAAACAAAGCCTAAAGTTTAATATTACAAAAAGAGGTCATTTATTTTTTAAGACAAACTCCAATATTTCTCCCATTCCAAATACCAACAATTCCAGAGAACCAGCCCAAAACAGCACTATATCGATTCAAATAAACATTCCATATCTCAATTCTAAACTATTATTACAAAATAAAGTATTCCCAGCATCCTAATATAAACAAACAACTAGAGTTTAACATAACAAAAAGATATTTTCCTTTAAAAAATAAATCCACATATTAGATACAAAGCATTTCAATGTTAAAAATTTAGGATACATAAAATGGCTATAAAGTTAATGGTTTAAACACTGTATAAGCTAATCAGTATATGACATTTTTCCAGTCATCAGTACAAACAGAAACACCCAAAATGACAGCGTGTCCCATTTTAACTCATTTTGACCCTTACTACAAAGTTCTTCAATACTTTTAAGCAGTCTCTTGTAAATCCAGCCCAAAAAATATATATTATTTCAATTGCTCCCTAGGATTGTCATTTTTTTCTCCTTCATAATTTTTAAAACTTCTCACAATTTTCTGTTTACATCTTTATTTGGTGTTTCACTCATATTGTTCTCAAGTGGAGCTTGTTGCATATCTAGATATATTTGTTGCAAAATCAGGGTGGATAACTTTGGGCCAGTCACTCTCTCTCAGGCTGACTCAGATGGTTGTTTTGGGGAAAAGAGATAGAAGGAGTATTAGGCATATTCACCATTGAGTTAAAATAATAAAGATGAGGTTTTTACAAATTTAAAATAAATATCTAGTTCTGTAACATCTTCCCAAAACAGCCTGTTCCCCAAAAAACACAACATAGCTGACATAATTGATTTAAAGTCTCGATTCAATTCCTGGTGGAGTTGCTCAAAGATATCCTTAAATGCCATAATAAATTATTTCTCACAAACATACTTTTTTTCTTTAAAAATAATTTTGAAGTCTTCATATTTAAGATCCAACATTCCAATATTTTCTGAGACCTTTAGTCCATTAAAAACTTTCTGTAGCCAAAACCTTGTCCTTTTTATTGATAAATTCTTTAAAATTATAAAATTTCATTTTCTTATATTAGAGATTGAAGGTTTTCACCAGATTTTTCCAGCCTTGTCACTTTGAAGACATCTAACTTCCTTGAACCAGTTGAGTAATTTTCAAAGATAGTTAGCAAGGGAAGTGCACCAACTTAGTGTCTTTGAACCTCTCCATTTGCAGCTACAGTACTTATGGTGAATTCCCATATCCATCAATTCCCCCCCCTCCCCTCCAGAATCTGCTTTCTTGCAGGCTCTTTCTAAGGAGCAACAATAAGGAGAGACAACTTGGGTGATCAGACATCTCTCTTATCCAGAGAGTCATAGGAGCTGATCTATACTAATCATTTCCTTATAAATGACTGCAAACATCTGTTCCAGTTTTTTGCTGAAACTTCTTCAGTGTGCCATCTTCCCCTGAAATCCTGTTAAGCCTTTAACAGCATTTTTCTCTCTCCCTAAAAGGAAGACGTATTTTAAGCCAATCAATCCAAATGTCAGCGTTCCAGCAAAAACCCATTCCAATCAGTAACTCGGAGACAAACATATCTCAAAAGTACTTTTATTAGAACAGCAACTGGCACATCTGTGGAATCCCAAATCTGAAAGTTTTTGGGCTTCCCACAATTCCCCAAACTACAAATCCATCCCCCCCACTTGGCCGTCATCACATCACATGGCCCAATCATGATCCATCCAAAAGTAATCCTTATTTCATCTTGAGCCAGACTCAAATGACCTTGAACTAACAAAAGAATTTTATTTTGTCTACTTAGAGTTATTCAATTGAATCCACCCCCCTCCCACTTTCTCAGGCATGTGGCAGCATGGAGTATGGCTTCCAAAGCTGACACCAAGCAAACATTAGGAAATAAACTCAGTATTTTTACCCATGAAGTCTTTGCTTGCTTGTTAGTCCATATCTTACAATAGTCAGTGTTTTCTTCATGTGGATCTTTGAATAAAAAATCGATTGTTTCTGTCAAACCTTCATTCCTAGAAGGAGCATATGTAACTACCTGCATATTCTGCGATCCATCCTCAGCCTACAGCTGTTATAATGTTTGGCAACTTCAGTTGCAATCAGCTGATTGCTGATATCAAAATCCTAAGTGGGGAAATGCTGGCACAGCAACAGAAGATAAATACAGTAGCATTATGATGTTTCAAACACCATATAGGCTATCAGATGAAAGAACATATCTGGATTAGGAGACTACGGTTTTGAACTGGCGTCTTCTGAAAAACAAATGCATTGCTTCTCTTTCTCTCAATACTCGTCTAACAGCTCAGGCATTTAACTCATTTTAAAATTTATCTCTATAGCAACACTTAGCACAGCATGACAGAATTGGTACTGGAACCCTAATGCTCTAGTTAACTCTAGTTAAACAACAATCTAAAATCATTGCTACCTGTGTAGAATGACAACTGTTATTTTTCCACAAATCAAAGTACTATTATTCAAGTTTACCTGAGCCATTTTTCACACTGGAAGTAGAAAATACTACAAGAATTTCCATGAGGGGTCCTTGGTGTTCTCTGACCCTGTTTTCTTGCAGACATTTCATTACCCAAGCTAGATAACTTTGTCAGTGCTATAATTTCTATTTCAGGGTTGAAATAAATTTCTAATAATAGCAATTTTCTGCCCTATCCTAACAGATATGGCTGTATGGGCTGAGAAATTCTGGGAGTTGAAGTCTACAGGACTTAAAGTTGCAAAGTTTGGACACTCCCGTTCTAAATTAAAACCATCACCATTTTAATCTTTGCTTCTACTCTGTTGTCTTCATCTCTTCAATGATCTTGGATTCTTCTGAATGCTTTTAGCATGTACGTATCAAAATAACTGCTGGAAATAGCATTTACTGGGGGTGTAAACAGAAGATCTATATCCTCATAATTAATTATATTTTTCTTGCTCTTGATTACTTCATCTGTCTGGCGTTAAATGAAGAGTCAAGTTAAAGGACCTGAATTAGGTGTGGTTTCCTACTCTCTACAAAATCTTAGACTGAAATCAGTTTTCATGTTACAAGACTTTTGGTCAAGTTGACTTCAAAAGACCCATTGCTCCTCAGCGCACTTGTCATTAGCTTATATTATGTGAGTCATAGTGCAGCACTAGGGGGCAAAGCACTGAGACAACCTGAATTCAGTCCTTCCAAATGATACTGATTACTAGTTATATCACTGTTCTCCTCTATGCTGTTCCAAGAGTCCAGGAATGGGTAAGATTCCTCCCTCTGACATCATCTGATTACTAGTTATATCACTGTTCTCTGCCATTTTCTTGACATGAGAAACATAATGCGTTGATTTCACTCGATTTCTTTGCTTAATCTGACTACTCTGAGACACCAAAACAAACCACATAGAAGTTCTGCCACCATGACAATGCAATGGAGGGAATAATTTCAAATTAATTGAATGCCTGGTGTCCCTACCACACCTACTACCTTGTATTCCAACTAATCCTTCGTGTATCATGCACTAAGTCAGCAACAGACAGTTTTGGTTTCCAAACCTGTAAAGTCAGTTTAAACAATATGGGAGAATACATGATCCAATGATGCAATGACTAAATTGCTCAGTTTACAAATCTGATTTCATGCCATTCCTCTATTCAGCTGTCTACTAGGATTCATAAGAACCAATCTATGGCATTAACTGTAGAAATTAAGTAGAATGTGAGCAACCCAAAAATGATTCCTTACATAACTATGAAGTTTATTTAAGCAAGTAACCATTTTTAAAAAATGTAGAGTTGGAAAAGATATTCCATATAAAAAAAAATTCAAGAGAACAGCTTTAATATTTTCTACGTAGAAGTCTTATTTTTATGAGAGCCAGTTTGGTGTAGATTAAGGTGTCTGTCTAGAACCCAAGAGACTATGAGTTCTAGTCCTGTCTTAGGCACAAAGGCAGCTGAGTAACCTTGGCCTAGTTACTTTCATTCAGGCTTAGGAAAGAAGCAGTGGCAAACCTTGTCAAGAAAATGTAGGGACTTCTCTAGGCAGTGTCCAATCTTGGACATGATTGAACAGAAGAAGAAAAATCTTATTTATGAAAGAAGACAACTACAAAGTAGAATTTTCTTTCTTATCCAGAACCACAGTTGATTGCTGCATTTTGTTCATCACTTTATCAGGAGTAAAGAGTATCTATATATTTTATTGTTCTGTTAAGGTATCTAGATGTAGTACTGTTGCAATGTTGATGCAATGTATACTTTTGTACTTTGCAGGTTTATTCCTATTGGCTTTCCTCAACTGGTGCCTTTTGGATTAGCCATGCTATCTGGGGATGGTAACAGTTGTAAATCCAATGGATTTTAAAGGCATGAAATTAAGGAAGTCTGAAAGTTTGATACTTGAAGTCTTTTTTAATTACAGCAACCACAATAACCGAACAGAAATATCTTACTGACCTTAAGTTGATGGACTGGTTTCTTTAAAATCAGTTTTTTCTAATTAATTTTCGAGCAGCAGAGAGTGGCATGAGTATTGAGATCTCAATAAGAACACATTTATTTCTTATAATTTCATTTTTATTTCCATAGAAAAACATATTGGATCCGAACAACAAAAGCAGAAAAAACCCAAATTCAAACTATTTTAATGCCGAGGGAATCTAGGGAAAGAGATCTGTCTTCTCAAAAGCATATTGAATATGTCCCAATAATTTAAACGAATTAAGCATCTGAGTGGACTGCTAAAACATACTTTTAAATGCAAGTAGCCACAGGAGGAGATACCTCTGGATGCTATGTGATACATTCCCACAATAAAAAAATACGTTTCTACTTATTTATATATATCTGGTGCAAGTCTTAGAATGTAGTAATTCTTGAAGGAGAATTTTAATTTATTTAGCACCTATACAATTCTGGCTTCAGTTGTTTGAATTCAAAGGCAGTAAATATACTCCTGGGGAAAATAGTAACTTGATCTGTTCATACCATTCTCTTCCATTTCTGGGATTCAGCCTGAATTCCACACTGACACACAGTATAGAACCTTTTTAATTTTGAACTCATAAACATCCAATTTTAAAAATACTATATTTCTGTCAGAAGATGAGCTCCCTAGAAAAGTTTAAGTTAACATTTGAACTTTCCTGGATAGCAGCCTTTTAAAAGCATTTTCTTCAATATCTGTCATTAACAATCTGTAATATTAAGGCATTTTTTTTCTATTCAGATGCAAAATTAAAAAGACATGCATTTGACTAACCAAGCAGATGTGACCAACAAGGTCTGAGCACTTCTGAACATCAGCAATCAAAATATTTTTCCTATCATTTTAAACAGGTAAACATTTTAAATGGGATAAGAAAGAAAATTTGTATTTTCTTTTCAATATTTTATTTTTTTACAGTGATCATTTCAATTAACGTATTTGTTCAAGTGAAAAATCAGGGCTAGTGTTTATGTAGTTTAAGCATCTGAGCCACAAAAATTTACAATAAAACAATGCCCACATACCATTTAAACTCTATTTCCTTCTAATCCAGAAACAATTTTTTAAAAATAAACTTTTTTACTTGACTATGTCTGTAATACATAGGCTGAATTTAAAAATACTGTCACCTAAAGCAAGGAAACCTTTGAGCACTGAAAGCTCAAAGGCAGCATTCAATCAGGCTGGCTCTACAGAAGAAGCAGAGTCCAAATTATGTTCCATCCTTCCTCCTGAAAGCAAAGTACATACAACTGTACTCACAGAATTGTAAGAGAAATGCATCAGAGAGGTCCATCATCCTTTATCTGCAGTCTTGCTCAGTGCAGCCACAAAGGCAATGATAGTCATGCAGGCACTCCTTCCTCAGCTGTGTAAGATTCTTCCCTCCAACACTGAACAAGACCCCCTGCAGCAGTGAGTAGGCAGGTTTCAACTGGGTGGAAGGACAGTGACTGGACAGAAGTATTGCACACTGGCAAGGCCAAAACAAGAGAGCCCTATGGGGGGAAAGGACAAAATGTAGCTACATGGGTCACAAAACCTACAGAGGACAGAGATTACCTACAAATATATTATTTGCACAACTGTCATCACCACATAGGCTGGTATGAGGAAAATCTGACTTCCAGGCAGTGGCGGGATGCTACCGGTTCTGCCTGGTTCTAAAGAAACGGTAGCTCTGAAGAGCAGCAGACACCGAACCAGTTCTGTGTTTGCTGCTGTTTGGCCCACCTGCCCACCCGCCCAAGCTCTTACCTGTTCTTTATTTCCTGCTTTTTCAACCTCAGCTGCTTTACGGGGCACAGCTGAGGTTGAAAAAGCAGGAAAAAAGAGGCTTTTCAAACACTGCGCACCCACACGCAGCGCTCTTCAGCTGTTCAGGCGGGACAGCTTAAGGTTTTTTACATGCACCACAGCAAAACGTAGTCACCGAACCGGTAGTAACACCGGTTGAATCCCACTCCTGCTTCCAGGACTGCTTGTGACAATGCCCTTTCCTTAACCCCCATGAGCTTAAGAGAAGAAAATTGGACAAGGGATTAGGACAGATAAACCACCAGCAAAGCCAGTAATTTTATATAAATAATATTAAGAAGAAATTGTCCATATTTGATAATCTGAATTGAAAGATGTGCTACCTAAGTCAAGAAGAGAAATGAACAGTGTTAACCTTTTACAAATATAAGCCAGGCACTTAGCTTCAAGCCAAATAAACTTGCATAGAAATACTTGACTCATGAACTTCAAATATAATACCTGGATCACTTATGTCAAGTGTCATTTACCTCTTAAGATTTAAAAACTTGCATTGATACTGCTACTGTCCTGATTATATTGTAAGTAGATCTATTTAAACCATTAAGTAAGATCAAATAAAATAAACCAATAAAAACAACTATTTCTGTTCCCAATTTAGATGTCTGTTTCCTACTGATCATTAGTGGGTGCTGGGAAAAGAAAAGTGTGGCTTGCTTTGTTTCCAGAAAAAAACCTGGCTTTTCCAACAAAGTAAAATGTTGGTTACACTCCAGTGATTGGCAAAGGAAAGCCCTTGATTTTCTCAGCCAATCCTGTTTACCTCAACCAGATCCCAGAAATAGACTTTTCCATCTTCTGAGCAGCTCCCAATATGTGTGTCTCTTTCACTCAGGCAGCAGTCCATCTTGTAAGTTACATTCTTGTGGCCGGTGTAGCTGGAGATACAATTGGGAGAAAAAGGAGATTATTCCTGACCATCTTGAAAGATGTTTCCCCATCATGTTGCCTGAAGTTGCTATCAATCCTTGGGTGAATAGGAAGTTAAAAAGACACCATTACAAAATTTGACACAAACGTATTCATAGCCACAGAAGATCTTTACTATATACATTAAAATCTATTACATAATACATTTTTTATCATTAAGGAAAATGTCTTTACGTGTATAAAATATTTATGTGTATTTAAAGCAATTTCATCTTGCTCTTCAGCATGCACTCATACTTCTATATTGGGAATAGCTGGAGTCAACCTTAGTCTAATTGCTAAAGGAAGCATTACAGTTAACAGTGAAAAGTATTTGCTTACTCTCCTAGTAGCTCGCCTGTATCCTTGTCCAGCAATCGCAGTGTAGAATCCAAGCTAGCAGCCAGTGTGCATTGCCCATCCTTGCTGAAACATACACAGGTAATGGGACCTATCATGAAAACATGGCAATGTTGGATGTTATTGCATCATGCAGTGGATACAAGGGTCTATGTGCATGAAGAGGAAAGAACCTGTTCAAAAAAAATAGGAAGGTATTC
This sequence comes from Bungarus multicinctus, assembly GCA_023653725.1. Classification (NCBI taxonomy): domain Eukaryota; kingdom Metazoa; phylum Chordata; class Lepidosauria; order Squamata; family Elapidae; genus Bungarus; species Bungarus multicinctus. The sequence goes on from CM042834.1 coordinate 106,306,259, forward strand.
TGCCTTGCAGGTATTACGCCAAGTACTGCTAACTATTGTCTAAGAGTATATGGATATATCATGGAGAAAATCTAAAAGTCAGCAGTGACAATGATTATATGAATTAATGGTGCATAATCATCAAATGTGGATGCAAGCCTGAAGATACAATTGATGTACTTGCAGGCACATTTCAGTTTGAAGCTGATAGAAATCTACCAAACAGAAGATGAGAAAAACATGAGTTATTTGTCAAGCACAAGACAAGTAAAGGCATCATATCCCACAACAAAGTGACATGTTCAAAATATGGTTCTCACTTCAAATTATTGGATATTTCATATATCAAACTTACTTCCAATGTAGTCTGCAGAGAGTTCTCCAGCACGGAGGTCATAACGTCGGACACGTCCATCCACAGAACTGGGAAACAATAAAGCAGCATTGTTAAGAGAATACTCTGATCCTGAAGTTGCAAACTAACTACTTCAAAAATATCTGTTCTCAAACCAAAACATGTATCTCCTTATCCCATAAGACTTTCTATGAGTGAGTTTGGATTATGGAATTATGAAAGTTTCCAGTACAGTTGTACACATGTTCATGCATCTTCTCATATTTTAGCAAAAATTGACAGATGGTTTTAGATTCTGTTCCAAAAGGAGGAAAAGTTATTTTTAAAAAATGAAAACAGACATGGAAAAGTTGAGAATATTTAACATTTTCTGTAAAATAATCTATTCTAGATTTAGCAAAGCACCAAATTTGCCTTTTTCAATTCAAATTTCATCCTATCCTCCTTTACCCTGTAAGAATTTCATAGTCTGAGACTTTCAGACTGGAGATGCCATCTTTGGCTTCATCCAAGATTTGGATTGGATCTGGTCTGCGAGAGCGGCAATCCCAGCAACGGACACTGGAGTCAATGGAACCTGCAGGAAAGTAAAGATCCATGCTAAATAAAAGCTAGGATGAACAATCTAGAAGCAACATAGAAGTCAAGGAGATTTCTTACCTGAAAGAATGACAGTGGCCTCCTCATTGAACTGGACACAATTCACTTTCTGTTCAGTTGAAAAAAAGGAAATATAAAAAGATTAGAACTTGCTATTGTTCTCAACTTATATTTAACTTTCCATTTTGGGGAGCTGAGTTTGGGGAGCGTGTACAAGTCTGCATTATTTTCCCATTCCCTTGTCCTTCAACACTATTGCAAATAACAGATAATTAAGAGTTGGAAGGGACCTTATAGGTCATCTAGTCCAACCCTCCGCCATCCAAGTGAGAAATCCTACACCATTTCTGACAAATGGCAGTCCAATCTCTTCTTGAAAATCTCAAGTGATAGCGCTCCCACAACTTCCAAAGGCAAACTGTTTCATTGGTTGATTGTTCTCACTAAACTGTATGCAAATTTGGCAGTAGCTGGAATTCTGTACATTTCTCTCCATTACTATTTCATCTATAGTTGTGCAAAGTATTTGAAAGCAAAATGTGTTAGTGTGAGTGAAGCAGACTTTCTCAAACTGGCTGAAGCAACCATATTCACTAGGAAGCTCACCATGACTGCTTAAGCATCTTTTTCTTGTTTGTCACTGCATGCATATTATATAGAGCTATTTTGCTTTGCCAACAGACCCAGTAGAATTTTATCTATATGTGCTCCAAAACAATTTCAAGGAGAAATGTCTTGTTCATATCTACCGATATGTTTTTTCCAACACATCTTTCAAATGCTTGTACAGCCATAGTTCCATCCCTCACCATAGCTAGTCAAACCTAGAAGTTTCATAACTATTAGGCATTATACTTTTCCTTAATTCTTAACTCTCTTCATTAGTACCACCATTTTTATCTCCTACTTATTGCCTCTCACTATAATCCTCAACCAGCGACTTTAGTATTAGGTATGCATAGGTATATTCATTGGGTTTACATTTTTCCAATAAGATACAAACACAAATATACTGAGCAGAAATTAAAATAGCATTCCATTTGACTGTGCTCATGAAAAGAACAGTTATAATAATATTCCCAAGTCAAAATACTTTAACAGGCTAAATACTTCTCGAGGCACATGACAAAGACAATATCTGTGTGCCTCATAGCAGATGTGCTACTAAACTCATAATTCCTTATTTAGAATTTCAATTATCTTAAACCCAACCTCCCCTCAAAAAATGTAGGAACATTGAAGCTACTTGTGAAAAGTTTCCATGTTGACACTGCCTCCTATAGACCATGCTGAGGCTAATACTTTATAACATTGATTCATTGCACAACAGCCCATATAAGTACATATATATGCAGTTAATAGTATGCATAACTGCTGAACAAGTAAATGATTGCACTTATAAAGGTTCCTCTTTCTTGTAAAGTTTCTTTGGAAGAATATGTTGAAATACGGAAGTTATTGGGGAAGATATTCTAAGCAAATTCAGTATGAGATGTAGTCTTTCTCACCCATTTCTCATGAACAAGACCAAAATTCCTCATTCAGAAAATCAGCTAGTGTCTTGTATTTTTTCATCTAAGAATTACAATTCCGTTTCTACAATCTTGTTTTCATTATCCATGTCTTCAGTAACATTTCTGACTTATCTGACAATTCTGAGTTCCAGCCAGCTTTTTATCTCCCATTGTAAACATTTTATATTTCACAAGGGTTTTTTGCCAACCAGAAAAAAAAACAGGAATTCCAAGACTCTCAGAAGCAGAACACATAACGATTATCCTCTAAGGTAGAAACTCAGAGGAATTCATATTTCAAAAAGACATAAATCTCATTTTCCAAGTACCCCAAAGGACAAAATATATCTTACCCCTGCATGGCCCCGGAACTTGCGAATTACTTGGCCTGTGGCGACATCCCATAGCACAACTGTTTTGTCTGCTCCACATGAACAAAGTTGGCTGTTATCAAATGACCTAAGGAAAACATAGATAAAGAGGGAAATAGGAAAAGTAAGAGAAATAATTTTCCTTAGTATCTAAATAAAGAATCCTTTTCTTTTTAAAAGCAGTATATACAACTTTTCCATTGCAAGGTGTGACCGTAGAACATATTTTGAGCTTCTCAATTTTTTAAATTTAAGTTTTCTGTCATTTTAACAGCAAAAAAGTTTTAAATAAATGGACAAGATTTTAAAATATGAACATGAATACAATTTCCTGAACAATAACTGTATCATTTTTTCCTTACACAAACTTTACAGAAACACACTTTTACATAAGTAATTACTTTTTTAATGTCCTAGTAATTTTTTCAGATAAATTAGTTTTGTTAAGTTCATTATAGTTATGTCAATATTTTCATTTATTTTAATTTCATTATGGAATTTTACATATTTGTATTTTTCAAAATATTTTTGTAAAGTTCCTTCCCCATCCTAATCCAGTTATTTTAAACTTTCTTAAAGTATTTTTATATTTTCAAAATAGTTGCATTTTTTAATAAAGTGGATCCACCACCCCTAGTTCCTACCCTGCAGCATCTAGGACTTCATAGCCATGGCCACAATATGTCTTGAGGAGAGTCCCTTTGTGTGGATTCCAAAGCTTGAGTGATTTGTCACTCCCACAGGTGAGACAGTAATTTCCATCCACTGAGAAAAAGAAAAATCTGATGTTGAGTAAATTCCAGGGAATCCCTGGAAGACAGCTTTATTTCTCTTAGAATGATGCAAATTCTACTATTATTTCAAACTTTTTGACCCAACAAGCAAGACAAATCTCTCACTAGCTATCTTTTCATAATTCTTACAACTGTTTCCTTGATCTGTTCACAAGTTACTAAAAGCTTACAGTTATACACTATTAATTTTACATAAATTTGCTTCTGAGTTTTCTCTAGTTCTAATAACTGAAAGCTGCTATTTTATTTTATTCTATTTTATGGAATCCGAAATACACTCACCATTGAATCTCACTGCTCTTACAGCTCCTTGTTTACATTCTAATGTAGCAAGCAATTTTTTGGGAAGCTCAGGTTTCTTGGGTTTGGGTTCTGGAAATGCCATAACATAAATGTAGCTTGATTGCTAAAATAAATCCACATACAAAATACGGAACCTCCACTGCAAAACCTTTAGAATAAGGAATATCCTAAGGCAGACTGATGCATGTTGCTTCTGGGTACTTGCTGCCTCCTGAATTGCATTACCTTAATTTCAAAATAAAAGACACACAGAAGACATTTGTCACTTGCAATCTCTTTTTGAGCAATCAATTTTGTTTCAAAAACAATGTATCAAAATAGATTACTTCATGGCTATTTTCTAAACCAAGTCAAACATCTACTCCATATTTGCTCTGCTGAAGCAACATAAATATTTCCATGTTGTATGTAAAACACCTATTTGAGAAGCTGCTGAATAACAACATGCCAGTCTTGAGAAGGCTGTCAGCAGCACACACACAAACGATTTCACACCACTTATTATCTTTACAAGTCTATCTTGCTTAAGCATACCAAGGGCACTTTAAACTTTCAGAAAGGTCTGCTCAGCATGCTCTTCCTTCAAAACCTTTACTTCTTTAGACATTAAACCAACACTTAAATTGTTCTTTGTGGTGTCTTTCTTACACCATAAGAAAGCTGTACAAATAGTCCCTGACTATCATAATTGAGTCCAATATTTATGTTGCTTGGTGTCAACTCATTTATTAAGTGAGTTTTTCTCAATTTTACAACTTTGCTTGCCACAGTTGTTAAGTGAATCATTGCAGTTGTTAATAACCCGGTTGTTAAGTGATACTGGCTTCCCGATTGACTTTGCTTGTCAAAAGGTTGCAAAAGGTGTTCACATAATCTGGGGGACATTGCAATTGTCATAAATATGAACCAGTTACCAAGCATCCAAATTTTGATCACATGACCATGAGAATGCTGCAATGGTCATAAATGTGAAAAATGGTCATGTCATTTTTTTCAGTTATATTGTAACTTTAAAAGGTTACTAAATGAACTGTTGTAAGTTGAGAATTACCTGTATTGGGCTAAGGAAGGGAAGGATTGAAACCATTTTTATTAGACCAAGTGAAGATTCATAAAATCACAAGCTTTTTAATGTCCAAAAAGGATCAGGCAAAATGACCAAAAATTCAGGATAAAACAAAGAGAAGAAACGTTGGGGTTGAGATTTGATTAGGGCTACAAACAACCGGACAACCACTGGTTGGCAGCAATGAGTTAGCCAATTTTTTTTGTTTCCATCAAATGTCTATGGAGATTCTCAGTCATCCAGGTCATCGTTATCCCAAAGGTACTTTTCCCCCACTAGCCTGCCAGAGCTGAAGAAGCTTCCTGGATGAGAAGCGAAACGCCCTTAAAAACAAGAAAGTCCAGTTGCCTCTTGATAAAAAGGCACCTTTGGGTTTCCATCAAATGATGGTCGGACTTTCGCAGCCTAGATCTGCAGGTCTGTAGTAGACTGCTACTAGATGGGAGAATTTCCGGATAGACAAATGAAGTTTTTAACCAGGCCAGGGATTCTTTCACAGCTCGAACTTTATATATAAGAAGCCAGTTATTGAAATTAAACCCATCACCTACCCCGCCGCCGCCGCGGATCATGGAACTATGCATGTGGGGAAATAGTTCACATTTCTCAGTAACCTCTTGCAGCTTTTACTTACGAAATAGCAAGAAGAAAGATTACAGGGAAATGCAGGCGTCGACTCGTCAATTTACTCCTCCAATCTAGTTTCATTAGTCCCACCCCCTCTCGGCATAATTTCTTCAAGCGAGAAAAGAAGGACTACAACATTCCTCCTCCTCCAGAAATTTCAGTTTCAAGGCCTTTCCAGTGTCAACATAAGCGCAGATTCATAGGCCGGAACAAAAGCGCCTAAACTCGGGGGTGTTACAGTCTTAATCACCCCCCCTCCCCCGCGGCTCTGAAAGGAAGCGGAAGTTGCTACATCCTCGAAAGGAGGTCGTTCTCAGCACAGTAGTGTATCCCGCGGCACAGTGGGATGTCTAGCAACAGTATGGCAGATCCGCGGCGTCCCAACCGCATTCTCAGGTCAGGCTGCAGTGTGGGATTGGGAGTTGGCATGGTAACGTCACGACTTGGGTCCAGAATTTCTGTAGAACGGAAGGAAATTGAACGGACAAGTCACGCAACAATGGCACGTGACTTGCCTGGGGTCACTATGGCAACATCATAGCGAAGTCGTGAGTTGGGTGGGCCTGGCTACTGTCGTTTTAGGGACAACGAGTGAAAAATCGCATAGGCCAATGGCGGGGGGACGGACACGTCTTTTCATTGTAGAAAAGAGAAACTATAGAGACAAATATTGCGAAAGGGCAGATAGTTTCAAACGATCAAAGTAGGCCCTGAATCTACGGTAATGAGTAATCTGGTGAGAGTAAGAAGTTATTTACATATTCGTTTAATTTTGAAAGGTCAGGGAGACATTGGCCTTGCTAGTTATGGGTGGGTCTGCAAAGAGCTGATATTCTTATTTTTTTAAATAAAGAATAATTTACTCGGTAAGATTAAAAAGAAAACCTTACAAAATGGCACTAGCAGAACCTCCCACGGTAGTTTCATGGGTACTGTTCAAAAGTTACAGTGAGGCTATAATTTGCATAATCGTATTTAAGTCAATATTTACATCCACAACTCTATGCCAGTGAAAGACTGGAACTTTTCCTGAAAAACGGAATGCTTTGAAGTGTGAAAGTATGTATTTGCTTTCAAGATTTTTATATATATACATTTTTATATATATACATTTTTATATATATACATTTTTATATATATACATTTTTATATATATACATTTTTATATATATATATATATATATATATATATATATATATATATATATATATACATACATACATATATATATGTGTGTGTGTATATATGTGTATATCTACATATCTATATATCTATATGTTAGGTTTTTGAGCTGATAAATAATTAAATATAAATATTACATATCTATATATATATACACACACACACACAATGAAATGATAACAAGAGCTAGAGGTGGTTTTTTTTCTTTGTAGCCCAGTTCTTTTAACTCTAGCCTAACTACTTTTAGTAGCTGTACTAATTGATTACTGTGTAGAAAGGCCCAGGGATATTTAATATTACAACTTCAAAGCGAGGATAAATTGTTACCTGTAGCCTGGGAAAGCATAACATAGTTTGATATGGCTATTTTCAAACTAAAGCTTCAGTTCAGAGAAAAATGCATTAGTATATTGAAATAAGATAGGCATGGCTCCTTTTATTTTAAGAGTGCCTTATGAGTAACTTTATGTTTGGTTGAGGTCTCACTATACTACTTGATATACATGAGGGAAGAGGCAATATACCTTAGATAAAATGTGGACATATTTTTTCTGCATTATAGAATACATGTAGTGAACTCAGTAAAAACAAAAACTAGTAATTATGGCTTGAGTTTCAGGAAGTAAATTGGAAAACTGAATGAAGAAATACAATGGAGTGGTTGTTTGCATATGAATCTGTAAAATAGAATTATTGAAATACATTTGCATGATTACATTTAAAAATCCATTATAAATGCATATCAAGAAGAATGTGAAAAGGTGGGGAAGAGTCGTTTAATCCCATTTTCTGCTCATCACAGAGCTTGAGATTCCCAATGAGAATACAGCAATTGCTTTGTTATTCTGAAGAAAGTTAACACTCACCCCTCTTAGAAGAATGAAATATTTTAGGAAATATTAAAAAGGCAGAATATTATATTTCCCTGGATGAGAAAAGAAGAAACATGTTTTTAAAGGCAAAACAGCTCTTGCAGCTCCCTGCCCCCAGCAGATATTTGGTGTCCATTGAGGACTGTGGCACCCTATCTACAAAACAAAAGACCTCAGCTCCAAGGTGATGGAATTAAGACAGGACCCTCCAGGACATAATAGGACTATCTATCAGCAAAGCTCACCACATGGTACAACCAAGCCCCTTCATTACATCAGTCTAAGGTTCAACCAACCTTAATTCAGACAAACATGACTCCACATGGGACTCTGCAACCAATAGAATACATGCCCTTGCTATAGGAATAGGAAGCTCAAGTTCAAAGCTCAAGAGAGGGTATAAATAATACTCACTCTCCACTCCATGTGGTCAGCTGTCCAGGACTTCAAACCCATGTGGTCCTGTTCACCATAAACAGTCCTTCCAAGTAGCCTCCGTGTTTCCAGTGTCTTTCTCCCTACATTTCTTCCAACAATTCCAAAGCACTCCTAATGTTCAAGTGAAATTTAATCTCATGACTTCAACTATCAGATCTGATCCTGATAATCATGTTTGTCTTATCTGAAATTAAGATAATGTACAACATGATTTGTTTTTGCCATAATAGTCACATTTTTTCCAGTAGTTTTTCTGGGTATTATTTTTGTTTAATCTCAAAATTTAAGAAATAACTAAGAGCAGATGGTGGTAACTAATACAGTAATGCCAAGTGGAGCTGTAGAAATATACCCACATTTAAATCTTGTTAAACTATGTACCGGTAGTTAAATTGGGCTACTACAAATTAGATTGTACAATCATATGTGTGATAACTTATAACTATACCAATTGATTTTAGAAAGATTTATATCCAAGTAAGTGTACAGCAAGTTGCAAATTTGCACTAGATTTGTAATCTCTCTGCATTGAGATATTTTATGATTAAGGAGTAATCTGTACTGCTGCTTTTACTCTTTTCTGTCAAGCAAACTTTTGAACCACCTGTGGGATGTCCAGGGCATACAACAAACTAAATAGGCCAACATAGTAAGAAGAAAGAATAGAAAAGAGCTCTATATCTTTTTCATGGTTTTTATTTTAAAAAGCCCCTTTGGTCAAGGGAATCCAATAAAGAGAGATAATTCATCTTGATTTCTGGCCCCTAAACGGTAGTTTTGCCTACACAAATAGGCTTTGGTTTATGTCTATTCATTCAGTGGCCATTCAAAGTTATAGTGGTACTGAAAAACTACACCACAAACTTATAACCAGCCCTTGAAGTTCCAGCTGTTAGCTTTGTCTATACAGATAGTACTTGGTTTACATTCATATGTTCATTAACCATTCAAAGATACAGTGGTGCTGAACCCACTGGAACTATGGACTTACAATCAGCCCTTGAAGTTCCAGCTGTTGCAGCATCCCTGTGGTTGTCTGATAACGATCTGGGAGCTTGGATGCCCAGCTCACAATTATGACATCACAGGAAGCCACATCATGTGATTGCCATTTGAGGGCTTTTATGCCGGTTTTGCGCAAACAGTAAGTGGGAAAACTGGCAGGGAAGGTTGCAAGTCACTCCAATAAGTAATTTTTTCTGCCTTTTTCCCTAGAGGAACTCATTATGGACTATGAGATCCCAGATTTCTCATATTCTATCATCTGTAGCTCATGCCTGTCTGCAGCATCTTTGCTGGCCCTCCTCAGCCTCTGAGTACCACACCGACCTGCCTGTGCTTCCTAGTGCCTGCAGCACCTCCAGTGGCACTTGCACAATTCCTCCTGTGCTCCTTACTTGGGACTCGTACCTCTTCCCACTCCAGGGATTACAACAGAAACTGGGACTGCCTGGATTGCTATCATTAAACAATGCAATCTGGTGATGTCATGTTTTACATCCACAACATTTAATGAAGGCAATCTTGATCTGATTGCCTAAGTACTACCTGTGTGAGTCTTACATATCGAACAGTTAGCCAGTAATTCATAATATAGTTTTTATTATACTATTTAATATACTAGATTGCACTTTAGCAACCAGAACTGGGACCAGCAAGTCTTATCATTAAGGGAAATGGTCACTAGGTGAAACTACAACGATGTTTATATTCTTACTCCAGCTTTCCATTATTTACAGACCCGTGAGGGTCTGAAATGTGAGGATTTGTAAAGTTACTTTTTCATCACTGTTGTAACTGTGATGGTCACTAAACAAGGCAATTGCTAAATAAGAATTTCTTTTTTCCTTCCATTCAATCATGTTTGATTCTCGGATATTGTCTGGAAAAGTCCCTATAGTTTTGTTGGCAAGGATTTTCAGAAGTGGTTTACCATTGTCTCCTTTTTAGGATTAAGAAAAATGTTTAGACGGAGGTCATCCAGTTGGCTTTATACCTAAGACAGGACTAGAACACCTGATTTCCCAATTTCTAGCCTGATGCCTTAATCACTACACTAAACTGGCTCTCAAACAAAGACTATCTGTACACAAATTTTATAGAGTTTAATTTAATTTACTCATAATCTGTTTTTCTTTTTTATCCATATTAAAACAAAACTCTTCTATTGTTTGGTCTTTATTATTTGAAGTGGTTGAAACAGAATAGCCTTCATTAACATTTAGAGAGAACTTTCTGCAGTGTGCTGAAGGTTACTTGGGGAAAGTACTGAATGTTGATACCATTTTTTTTTAACTTGTATGAAAGTTCTATTTTTTGCAGGGAAAGTAGAGTTTATGTTTTACTCATCAGTTCAGAATTGTTGCTAGAAATATTTGTTTTGGGTTTGAATACAATGTAATACTTTTGCTTTTCCTTATAATGAATTTTTATTTGCAGATACAAGCCTCCAACTACAGAAAACAACCCTACTTTAGAGGATCCTACACCAGATTATATGAATTTGCTAGGGATGATTTTCAGCATGTGTGGCTTAATGCTAAAAGTGAGTATTAGAATACCCAGATTTTGACTGAAAGATATCAAGAGCTGAACAAATCAAGTAAAATGTTTTACTACTTACATATTATTATACAATTACTGAATTGCTATTGGATATTATAATCCTAGCATTTTTCAATAAAATCTGGATTATTTATAACTCCAGGTTTCTTTCTCTCTAGGGTTGGATTGGATTGATTACACAGTATTTCTCAGAAATTTTTCTGCCAACTTTCAAAGGCTGACTAGTTACTATGGAACTTTCAGCAATAAATTAATAGCTTAATGTTTCAATTCATATTGATTTGGAGTTCATTTTTAACAGTTTTAGCTAAATTTATATAGGCTGTTGGATATGTATTAGTGTAAATTATTCCAGAAGAAATCAAAACTGATTTTTAAAATCTGTATAAGCATTGTGGAGCATTATAGATGATAGAATAGTTAAATGAAATTCCTTTCATTAGAGGAATGCTTTGCTATCTATGCTGCAGGAAACATACAAAGATATATCCTGTGCAAGGGCTCTTTTCATTAATTTCAGTTTGATTCTCCCTAAGGGATCTGAACTGTGTCTAGAGGATAACGTGTCTTCTGTGTAAAAGTGATATACCCATTACTGGTGATAAGTACCATCATATATAATTGTTTTTGAAAATATATGTAATTATTTTACAGCAACTCATTCAGATCTCAATTCTAGATTAAAATATCTAAGATTTTAATTATATCAGATCACTTCTTAGCATTAAGAGACAGATACATTAATAGTAATTCAACTGTTCTGAATGGATGGCCTGCATGAAATAGCAATTATAGTTATGTAATTGAGAAGCCATTATCAGGTTAATATATATAGAAATTCAGTTTAATTATGAGATAAATTTAAATCTTACTCAGTATCATTTATTTGATCCTCAATCATCAGCATCTTTCATTTTACAGATGGCCAAGGCATTGTTCATATAATAATAGTCCACACCTGTAATATGAAATCTTTTAACTAAAATAATCTTGGGGGGGGGGGGAGGGGAGGGAGGAAAAAAGAGAGAGAGGGAGAGAGCACTTTGCATGAGTTTCTATTTGAGGTGACACTATACAAAGTTTAGGAAAAATCCATAAAGACCTACATTGTAATAACAATGTATTGAAATGTGGTTTTCACCAATAATAAAATTTCTGTCTGAATGTCTGTAAAGATTCTCAGTCATTTAGGTCATGGTTATCTCAATTCTTAATGTGTTAAATCAAATGTTGAATGACCATTGATGTCTTTTTCTAGTCTTCCTTAGAAGTCCTACAGTACTAATTCTCAACATATAAATTTTTCTTGTTAAGATTATTAAATCACACAACTTCATACGTCAAATATATTTCTTTTGAAATTAGAATTTCCAGTTTATATTTCTCATTGTTAATGGCATTTAATTCAGTAGAACCAAGTGAAAAAGTCTGAGTTCATTAATATGGCTTTATTTTTGTCATATGTATTTTATAAGTAACTTTGTCATGATTATGCTTTAGCGATATTTATTAATTTTTTAAACTGCAGGCTGTTCCTGAACTCATAGGAAAAAGAAAGTGAAATATTTATAATATTGTTAAACTTTAATAACTCTGATGTATCTGTGACCCCATGAGGTTCTCATAATATTTTTTCCATGGTGTTTGTAGTTAAAATGGTGTGCTTGGATTGCTGTCTACTGCTCATTTATCAGTTTTGCCAATTCTAGAAGCTCAGAAGACACCAAACAGATGATGAGCAGTTTCATGTAAGCCATGTTTTTACTTCTTTCAGACTTGTATTATGTCTGATTTGCTATGGTATTCATTTCTGAATACATAAGTCTTGCCCTGGAAATACTTTCTCAGGAATGCTAATTATAAAGTTCTCAAAATTCCAAATAGCCTACTTGACCAAAAAGCTTACTGATTCTTGTTTTTCTTTTGATTTGAGTAGCTTTCCCTCTGATAGTGACTCATTTTATAATACTTATGTTCAAAGTAAAAGCTGTTTCGCTTTTCATCAGAGTGAAGCCTTGATGCTTCATGGTAGATTTGATAATTGAAGCTGCCTTCTCTTCCTCCTTTCTGCTGAGTATATACTCCTTTAACAATAGTGGGGTATATCACCCACTGATAAGAAAAATGGCTAAATAATGGAATCTAGAAGACTAGCTTTTGTGGTAATCTTTTTTTAGCTTCTGTTGCCTGAGCCATCTCCATTTGCCCTTTTCCTCTAACATGTATGTGAGGGATTCAGACAAATTTGCCTCATTGTCCGCCTTTTCAAAGGATTCTTTCATTGGCATTGAGATTGATGTTATATTCATGGAATAGATGATGTTACTTTAAAAACAGACACTATTGAAAGGGAATACCAAGTTTTACCTGATTGTAAAAAAAGGTCTCTAGAAAAATGGATCTGGAGTTCATCCATGGAGGGAAAGCAATAATAGCATATTCCTTTGCCACACTACAGACATTCACATTCTACATGTGGAGAATAATAACCTAAGATTATAAATCACCACAAGCTCCAGGTCACCTCCGTGATCTGACCTCCAGACATTTTCATGTTTATTTCTACAGTGAGGAAATGCCTGAAAATATCAATGCATTTGAAAATTAGATCACTTGGGAGTCTCAACTTGCTTATTGAATTTAAACTCTTTGTGAAGCCTTAACAGGGCTGCTTTTTATTTTCCCCCCTGCTTAATAAGTTCTTATTTCATCCTTATTCAGTTTCCTTCCTTCCATTTTTTCTTCTCTTCCCTTTACAATGCAACTACCACCTACCTGTATTTCCTTCTTTCTTCTTTTTTTTTGCTATTTTATTGAAAAAATATTTGTACTCTTATTTTTGTACGAGGAAGTTTTCTGTATATAAGATTTATGTATGTGTAGATAGGAATCAATTATTATAAATGTGATCAACAATTTTAATCAGTAGTTACTGTATTTTTGTTGCTTTGTTCTTTTATGGATTGTATATATGTTTTTACATAATACACAAGCTAACTCATACACAAATTTATTGAGAGAAGTAAATCTTCAGGACTGGTTAGCAGTCTTGGTTTTACAAGGCTGCTAACCCACCCCATCCCGGGCCACCCCAACGAAGCCGTCGAAGTGATGTCCCGGTGCCTGGAGGCCGTGTGGAGTTGGATGGGTCGTAACAGGCTCCGTCTCAACCCGACCAAAACCGAGTGGCTGTGGTTTCCTGCGCTCAGATACAGCCAGCTGGTTCCTTCGCTGGTCGTGGGGGGAGAGGTTTTGACCCCCGTGGAAAGGGCGCGCAATCTGGGCGTCCTCCTGGATGTACGGCTGTCTTTAGAAGAGCACATTGCAGCCGTCGCCAGGGGGGCTTTTTATCAGATACGTCTGATTTACCAGTTGCGGCCCTTTCTGGATCTGGGCGCACTTCGCACAGTCACGTCCGCCCTCGTTATTTCCCGCCTGGATTATTGCAATGCTCTCTACATGGGGCTCCCCTTGAAGAGTCTCCGGAGGTTACAGTTGGTCCAGAATGCAGCCGCGCAGGTGATTGTGGGTGCCCCTCGGAGCTCCCACGTTACACCGCTTCTCCGCAGGTTGCACTGGCTTCCTGTGGCCTACCGGATTCGATTCAAGGTGGTACTGATGGTATTTAAAGTGGCTTGGGACCTGGGTACTTACGGGACCGCCTACTGCCATCGTCAACCTCCCGCCGCCCAGTACGCTCCCACAGGGTTGCCCTACTTGGGGTACTGCCGCCTGGCCGTTGTCGGCTGACGGCCCCGAGGGTTCGGGCTTTCGCTGTGGGAGCTCCCTCCCTATGGAATGATCTCCCCCCGGAGATACGGGCTATGACGGATATTCTGACCTTCCGGCGCGCAGTGAAAACCCTATTTTTTAAACAGGCTGGCCTGGCCCAGTAACTGTTTTTGGTTTTTAATTAATTTTAATTGGGGTTTTATTAGCTTTTAATTTTTAATTGAATTTTGAATAGACAGCCGGATCTAATTATTTAATCTATTTTTAATCGTATTTATTATATTTATTGTATGTTTTTTTTAGTAGGCTGTACACCGCCTCGAGTCCCTTTTTGGGAGAGGGAGTGGTATAAAAGTTTGATTAAATAAATAATAAATAAATAATAAAATTGGGCAGTGCAGGGGATTTTTTATTTATGGAGTTTTCCCTCTTTTTTTGAGGAGGGAATGGGATTGTCTTGAATTGAAGATCACTGATAAGAGTTCCTGGAGGAAAATGACTACATCAGGATAATACAATGCAACCTTATGGCTTAAATACATCTGTCTGATGTCAGAATTACAAGGGGTAGATATTGCCTCATGTCACAGTGTCATGTTATTTTCATTATTGGAGCTATCAGCAGATGTCTAAGGAATCATCTTCCTTTCTAATAAATATGGTGTTTATGTCAGATTTTTATATTGTGGAAGCAACTTTCTGTTACAGTTTTCAAACTCTGTGGGCACTGTCAATGAATGTGGAAATACTAGATGTTTGCATTTTTAAAAAATTTTAGCCTAGAAGTAATGATTCCCCTTTTCTCTATTTGTCTCAACAGATTAAGTAATAAACTAGCATTCTCCTTTTCTAGTTTGCCTTCTTGTTCATTGACCTTCTCATGTTCAGACTTTTCTATTCCTTTAGGATAATAATGCTTACATCTAACTAGAAAGTATTTCATGTTATTTTTTATCACAAAAAACTCTTATTTTCTTGATTAAATTCTAAAGTTTCAGATCTTTTCTGCCAAAAAAAATAGCATTTACCTTTCAGTAAAGGCTAATGATTCTAAATTTAATCAAGTCTTGTTAATTTGGAAAGATATTTGTTTTGTGAGCCAGAACTATTAGGCAAATAGTTGAGGCTTCAAGGGCAAGAAGTGTTCATTTAGTTTCTCAGTTGCTAATTATTGCTGAAGAAAACACTTGCAAGAAATAATTTTAGACTGATGTCAAATATTCCTGAACAAATGTATTTTTAATTTGACTACCTATTTTGGAAAGTTGGGATAACTGTAATTAATTTTGATATTACTGTGGATAAAATGTTAAGGATTCTACATTAATTCTGTCACTACTCTCTTTTTTCCAGGTTGTCTATTTCTGCTGTAGTGATGTCCTATCTTCAAAATCCTCAGCCCATGTCTCCTCCTTGGTGAAAAAGATAACACTTTTCTTTAAAACTCATCTTCCCAAGTAGATAGGTTATCCTGTTCAAAGTGAAAGGTTTTCTTATACAACATAAATTTAATTGCACAGGTATACCATTGCAGCATATTGGGAATATTTACTTTGTTATTTCAATAAAGTAATTATTGTTAAATATGCATTGGCTACCTTGCAAAATTTTCTTAACATGTTAAGAATGCATTTTATTTGAGTACAACTCTGAGCCAAGCCTGTATAAATGAAGAATTCTCAGTGTATTTCCTGGACTATTAGGAGGATCTGCTCCATAGAGAAAAGAATCAATGTGATCCAGAAATAAGTTTATCATCAATAAATATATTTTAAAAATTGGTACTTGAACCTAATTAGCATACAACAGAAACAATATCTTGAGAAATATAAAACTTTGTGTATCTACAGAAGTAGCCAACTTTCCACATAGCTTTTAATCAAAATAGTGTGTTGTAGAGCTATGTACTAGTTTTGAATTTCTAGCACTATTATCTATGAAGTACATGAGACAAGGCTCTTTCCAAGTACAATTTTAAAAAGATACTCTCAGTTCAGTGGTGGGATTCATAAAATTTTACTACCGGTTCTGTGGGTGTGGCTTGGTGGGCATGGCCATGTGACTGGGTAGGTGTGGCTTTTTTTTTTGTACCCCCCCCCCCATTTTTGGGAGTTCCTAGCCTCAGAGGAACCTTGGGGCTCCTCTAAGGCTCAGGAAGAAAAAAAACAGAACATGGGAGGGTCGCACAGCACCCCTCCAAGCTCTGTTTTGGGAGCTTCCTAACCTCAGAGGAGCCTCGGGGGTGGCGTTTTTGTTCCCCTAAGGCTCCTCTGGAGCTGAGGAAGGCAAAAAATGGAGTGGGGGGCTGAGCTCCTCCCTCCATTTTTTGCCTTCCTGGGCCTCAACAAGGGGAATCCCAGCACAGCTGATCTATGTACAGCCAATTGTCGATTGTCGGGAGGGAAAAAAAAGAAATACCTTAGGCGAATGTCAGGTGGGCGGGGTAAGCAAGCACTGGGCAGGAGGGCGACCGGGTCGGGGACATGGCCAGGCAGAACTTACTACCGGTTTGGTGACCCATGCCAAATTCTTGCTACCGGTTCGCCCAATCTAGTGCGAACTGGCTGAATACCACCACTGCCTCAATTATATCAAGAACTGGATGAATCCAGAAAGAATTGTATTCATTCGCTATGCAGTGCAACTACTTTTTTGAAGGAACATTTAATCTGTGTACTATAGTTTAACAGAATTCTCCTCATTGATATGCTTTGTATAAAAGGATTCAAATTTGTATTAGAGCAGGCATAGAATGGAGAAGCCACAACACTCTTAATTTCTGGAAAAGTAATTAGAAGCACCTTTAGTCATGGACTCAAGAATATCTTTATCTTTTTTTACTCAAACAAGACTGAACAATTAATAAGTGAAAGAGTGACCGCTTTAGGCCTTTTGGTTGCTTCAAAGCAGTATTCTTTGGCTAAATTCCAAAGACTGGATTGCATCTGGTGATTTATGAGCGCTCCCATCTCTTTCTTTCCCCTTCCCACTCCCTGCAGCTTTCCTATTTCCAGACAATGCTAAACAGCCTGAGGAAATGGCACAGCTGGGATATTGAGGAAAGGGGTACATATCAGGATGGAGAGTACATGGTCTGGCATTCAGTAGGAAGGAAGACTGGCCTGAATTTGTGGGGAATGGGGAGGACTATTTTGTTATTTATTGGCGTATCCTATATGTTGATAACAGGTCATAAGGAACAAAATTAGATTATATTAAGCACATCTGCAAAACATTTTCTGATAATTTAAGCTCAGCTAAATACTGTGCACTTTCTTCTTTCTTGAGAATTTCTATTCAGATCCATTTTAATACGGATTCATTCTGGAATGCTAACTGACTGCATTGTCACAAATGCAGATTGCCTCTGTCGCTTGGGAAATCAGCATTTCCTGCTTTCAGACTACTAAAAGCGTCTTAGCAAGAAGAAAAGGAGGCAAGATCTGTAAAGCTCTATTATGGTCACAGTTTTCAAGGACAACTGAGCATATTTTTTCAACTTTGTGAGGCTTGCTTATGGGTGGGGTGGTGATAATTCTCACAGCATGCATTGTGTTGACAGAGCTGGGAATTGGCATTTCGTTCGAAAGGAAAGCTGTGTGATGCATTGTTTTTCTTTCTGTACCACTAGAGGCCACCTACAGTCTTGTCCTAAATTGCTCCCATGCAGTGTAATGTTATGAATGGGCTAATGAAGGGGGAGGGGAAATACGTTATGGGGCAAGACGATTTGCAATGAGTATGGGGATGGTGGGGGTGGGGCAGGGGAGAAGCAAAGAGAAACCATGTCCCTGCCTGAACACTCACCCATCTGTCTTCAATAAATTTATTTCCTTTCTAGCCTATGGATAATCCTGTGCCTTTAAGAGACAAGCACCCACCCACCCCTTCTTCCCATCCCCAATCTATTTTGGCTTGCTGCTGTTTTCATTTCCGCTTTCCTGTTCCGCATCTGGTGCCAGGAAATTCCCCACTTCCGCACTTGCTGGCCAGGAGACGGGGGTGGATCGGAGGCTGCCGCGTAGTCAGTGCGGAATGCAGCCGGAGGGGGTATCAGCATCTCCTTTTAATCACTCACCACCCAGACGGCTTAATGAAGCTCTGAATTGGAGTCCATTCATCCACCCTGACATAGATTTCCTCAGCTTCTTAGCTAGGTTGTGGAGCAGGTGGCCGAACAGCTAGATTTAGGCATCATTTAATTGTTGTGGATGCGGAAGGAGACATGAAAAAGCTCCTCAGCCTTTGCACATACATACCTGTGTTTGCTTAAATCCCAGCTCCTGTTCATACATCACACTGGGAGGCTAATTTGTAGCTCAGCAACAAAGGCGGTGTGATGGCATACAAACATTGCGCCATAGCAGCTGAGGGCTAAGTTTAAATGACACAGCAAATCATTATCATATTAAGAACTTAAGCTGAAGTGTTGGGGGTTTTAATTCTGCCTGCTAACTTTCCCTTTTATGTTTTAATTTCACATGTTTGGTTGGTAAAGGAAGAATCTGCACTTGCAGCGACATTGGTTGATGCCATTTTGAGACTTGAGTTAAAATCTTGACATTAAAACTACAGATAGTGGTCTTTCTTAGAGGGGCTGAATGAGCTAGAAGGTTCTTCTGTCTAGTCCTTGTTATAAGAAAGCCTCAAGAATGGCCCTGAAGTAAAGTGGGGTCAGGTAATTAATAAACTGTATAGAATTGTTAAGGATTTTTCTATTTGATTTTAGGGAGAGAACTATGTCTAATATACGTAATTCAAGGAAGCAGAAACATTTCTGGACCCCACTATAGATGAATCCCTTCCCTTCCGCTTCCCTTTTGCCTTCCTCTTCCCCTCCCTCAAAATGAGCAGTGTATCCTGTTTGATAACTGTAGTCTGAACTTTAGCACAGATGGTAGATCTTTGCCCAGCAGGATTTGCTGAACAAAGTTATGTTCTCATCTAAAGCACAATTTGGAGGTGGATTACTAACCTGTCAATCAAGGAGGCCTAGTGTAGCTAGCTAATTAATTAATCAATTATATCTAGCCTTTCATCCTGGAGCTTAATACTATATACATAGTCTCCCTCTTGCTTTTTTCCCATAACTTCAACAATAACCCCAAGAGATAGGTTGGACTCTGAGAAAGCATTTGCCCTCAAATCATCCTGTAATCTTACATGACTGATATTTTGACCCTGCCACTACAGCCTCCATGTAATATTTTAACTGATGCTATTAATATACTACTAAATGTGAAATGCTGCTGTTGAATGTAGGAAAGTATGCCAGATAAACAGAGTACTGTTACAATAATAAAAGCCAGTTTGGAGTAACAGTTAAGGCAACAGACTACAAACTAGAGGATTGTGAGTTCTACTCCCACCATAGACATAAAGCCAGAAGGGGGACTTTAGGCCAGTCACACACTCTCAGCCTTAAGAAGCAAGCAATGGCAAACCTGAAATCTTGCCAAGAAAGTTGCAGGAATTTATCCGGTCAGTCACCATGACTCAAAAACTGACTTGAAGGCATACACATTAAAATAATACCTCTGTATTATAGTTGAAAAATATTTTAGGAGGGGGCAAGCATTGTTAAGAGCTACCATTGTTCTCTTCATTTCCCAGTTACCTAACACTACAAACTAGCCATAGATCCATGCAACCTAGGCCATCACAGGGAAAGAAAAGAGGCAGCTTTTGAGATCCAGGCACAAAGATATTTTGTTTTATATATGAAGGATGGCCTCTTCTGCCCTGTAAAGATCAACATTACTTTTTATGTTACCTGTAGCAGACAAAATGGAAGTTATGAGTTTTACTGATTTGCATGCACCAATACACTGATTATCAGGGCTGCATCAGCATTTCTGAAGTCACAAAGGGAATTTAAAGCAAGGGGAATATAAAAATAGTACCTGCCTGCAATTCTGAAAGCATCCCAGGGTCAGAAAAGAGGCAGTTGTTTTAAATAGTGGCAGCCAGTACTGCATGTCCTGAAGCATCTTTTTTAACTCAAATCTGAGACATTGCACACCCCTACTTTTGTACATGCATAATCTCACATTCTATACAACAAACTTATCTGTATACACAGTACGTCAGCTTCTCTCCTTCATATAAATTCCATATATTTGAATTAAGTATGTTTTTGCTTCAAGAATACTGGTACAATATGTTTGGTGAGCAACTACTGTAGTTATGCTAAATATCCATTTTGAGAAGAAATGGGATTGAGACCAGAGTTTTATTCCTTGATGCTAGTGAAATATTTTGCTACCCAAGTTTTTTTTATCTCTTGCTTTGAATTGAAGAGATTTTGTAAATTTCTCTTGGTTAAAAAAAAGTGTTTGGAATAAACCCAGAAATATGCCACACAATTAAGGCAGACATACATAAAGCTATATAGGTTAATGTATTATTTGGAGAGGCAAAAATGGCATGGGCTTTACATTCTATGAACATGGAGAAGAAGATAAACTATTTTTCTGTGATTCCTTTAGATAGGAAAAACATCTGGTGACCAGGAGTATGACAGAGCTTTGCAGATGCTGTTGCTTTCCAAGAAGTCAGCAGCTCAAGGATAATGATTGAATAAGAAAAAATATTGCTTGGCTATTCATAGTAGGCAAATTTACTAGTTTCTAGAATAGGATAGAGTTTGTAAGGAGATGAACACTAAATATACTCTATTTAGTGTTCATCTCCTTACAAACCTAAAGCACTGATGATCATATTTATTTATCAGTGGTTTTGACCAAGATGTTCCTTTTACTTCAAAACTTGCACTGCCTTGTAGAGCTCACTAAATTTCCTCACTACCGGTAGTAATCAAAGATAAGGTTTTGCCAGCCATCCTTTGTTATTTCAACCTGACCAGCATGCCACAGGAAAATTGGCAAAGGCCATCCTGCTGAAATGAGGTATAAGGTATTGCCAAAATGTTCTAAAGACTCCTCCCTAAGACTGCACCCATGAAATCCAGCATGTACAGTCAGAATGGGAGGAACAAAAGATGAATCTGTAGGAGGATAAATCGTCTTAGAAGTCTTGAGGCAACAAGAGCATCACCTAAGGTGGAAAAGAAAGCCCAGTCTAATCAAAGTGCTTTATATGTCCTTACACTCCATGTCTCTAGAGAAATAATAAGAGTTCCCATAGAATCAGGACCAATATTTGGGCATGAAGGAATTAAGAATCCTTTCACCTCACATAGCTTTAGTGTGTAACTTTTTCCCATGTAACACTTAAATCTGACCGTGTCAGCAGGCATCACATTCTGACAAAAAGGCCCCTGAGTTAATCTTGAATGATAATTCAAGATTGGACTACCTTCAAAAGAGGAGGCAACCTATTCATCCTTGTTTCTTTTCTTTGGCTTTCAATATTTTTTTCAACTCTTTCTACCCCAACATCTCAGCTTGGTTATAATGCTTTATCCCAGCACAGTATGACAAGTGGCCCAAGTCTAGAATGCCATACATCTGTTAAAAACATGAGATATAGAAAGAGAAATACTACGTTGATCTCATGCATTTTCTAAAAAGATATAGTAAGAAAATCTTGAAATTCCTTTTTTTATTTTTAAACCAAAGTAAGGTTAAATAATGATACAATTCCTGTCCCTGAAGGTTAGGTCCCTCAAGGACTGGTTCTCTGATTAATTTGGAATCAGTTCCAAAAGAGTCTGGTTCCAAATCAAATATTGAAGACTTGTAAACAAGCTTTGGGTGCAGAATATCAACCATTTCAGCCTGTGATTTAAAAAAAGGACAATTTTCTACTTTGCTTAAAGTTGGCTTAAGTTGTTACAAACTAATTGGTTGCCACAACAATAAATATCAAAACTGCATAAATAAACTCTGGAATTACTGAATACAGAAGAAAAAAACATGCAGGTGTATATTAACTTTCCCTCATTCTGCTAGCTACTTCGTGATTTGATAACTTTGCTAGATACAAAAAAGTGTTTAGAAGTCAGAGAATAATAGCATGTGGCAATGCTGAAGAGATACTGCTTTTTGTTTTGCTTCAGCTTTACAACGTTAGGACTTATTTGGTAAGTTTAACTCTGCATGTCTACCAGTTATTACCATAAAGGTTGAACTAAAGCTCATAGACAACAGGTATCACTTATATCCTTAAAAAACAGTCCGAAACCAAGCTCCTTCTCTATTCTCACCATCTAGTTTTTGTTGCTTTCTTTTTGGAAGACGGGTGGGAAGATGACAACATCAGGAATCTTAGCTTCTAGCATAACCTGCTCTAGCTGTCAGCTTATTGCAGCCTGTCTACCAAGCAAGTTTCCCATGGGTACTAATTATTCTGAGGTGGGGCCCATAATTGCCTTGGTTGGAGCAATTTAATGAGGCTGTCTGGCTGCTCCCTGCCCATGATCATATTCAATAGAAATTCCACATGCCAAGGAGTGTTGTAATTGTAGGATCCCTGTCCTGTCCAACAGTAAGGCAGTGTACCAGCAGAATGGTAAAGACGTACCTGTTCTGCTTAAGGGAGGCTGGCTAAACAAAAGCAACTCCAATGAGCGACATGCCTTTTATGCAACTTTCCAACTCTACTGGTATAGGTGTCATGAGAAGGATTGAGGGATAAAGAGCCTATATTCCGAAAAAAGGATTCTAAAGATAAGGGGCGGTGGCGGGGGGGAGAAACTACAACTTACTTAGGCTGAGATTTGTTGGTAGAAAGGATAGAAAGAAGGAAATTAATGAAGGATTTCAGCCTCCAGCCAAAGTGTAGGCGAACTAGTTAGTGCTAGAACTTGTGTTCATTTGCCAGCTTTGTAACCAGAACACACGTCTTTCTTTACATCCATTAAAGTAACCTAAGAATCTTGAAACAGCTGGTACTAATATACACCTACTGTGTGTGCGCGCGCACGCACGCGTGTGTATGCAGAGACATATGCCCCAATTTGTATGTCCAGTCTTTCCTTTATGCCTGATTGAGAATTGCTGTAAAGTTTCTTTCCTTCTATTTTGATGCAAAAGTGTTTTTCTCTGAATTACACTTACATTTCTAAAATAGAGAATACTGGGAATTGTTTCTCTTGCCACTATTTAATAACATCTTAGGAAATTCTGTGATAAGAGAAAAGTAAAATTCCACATCAGTTGATGTACAGTGTTTAATCAGAATTACCTGGTCCAAGAAGAGAGTGGTTACCAGACTCCAACTATCATCCAATAAGAGGTGTATATGTTTATGGGGCTGCCCCCTTCCCACACTCCATGAGAACATAGGAACTTCAACAGGTGCCGGATACAGCCTGGCTGGTGGCAAGGCAGAACAAGCCATCCGCTCCAGTATCCTGTCTCCAGTAGTAGCTGGTGCACAGGAAACCACCCTGATTGCGTTTAGCATGCCAAACTTTCCTCACTGTGCAGCCCCACATCCTCACTTAAGAGTATGTGTGAGGGGGAGGAGAGGGAGAAATGGAGTGGGTTCCTGTCCTTCAGCCTGTGCCTTAAGGGGGTGGAGGGAATTCAAATTCCTGGCAGAGAGTCATTCTGTTTGTGTGGGAGCCTTTAGTTCTGCTGCCTTTGTTCTGCTGGAGATATGCTTGGGGCATTATCAAAGACCCTTCTATCTATTCACAGAGGGAGTGTCTTGCACAGGCAATGGCATGACACGGCTCCTAGGTGCAAAGCAGAATTGTCTAAGACTGTCAAGATTTCCCTCAAACATAAAGGAGTTAGGAATGCAAAAATGCCCGCATCCACAGTAATCTTAAGAATAAATGCAAACTATAATTACATTGCATACTAGAGAAATGTTTAATTTCTAACGCTCCAGTTCTTTGCATTCTAACAAAAGCGAGACTAGGCAAATGTTCTACTCAGATGACAGACAATGACAATGACATGGGCAAAGGGCCCGTTGCTGGGGCATAGGATATTTTCGCCTTTGAGCTTGGAGGGAGCAACTTTCTGCTGAAAAAGACCATGATCCAGACTGGCATTTACTCTTCAAGATACAATACAAGGAGAGGTTTTTCTTCATATTTCTAGGACCCATAAATATGAAATAATGCTAAGTTGCATATGTATTTGGGGACTCCTGTGGCTGTGCCTTATAATTTTCAGAAGAACATAATTAAAATCATGTATTAAAAGAAATGCTTCAGTCATTCTAATAAAATATATAAAGATAAAAAGAGCACATATTTCAATCAGTTAAAAAATCCTCTCTACCAGAAAATAAAATTCAAGGCAGTATTGGAAGATAAGCATAGAAAAATATTATCTACCCCCACAATGGAAAACTTTCAGCTTTTAAACAAAATAACAAAAGCTACATGTCACAAAGCATGCCTGATCTTGACCGTGAGAAAGATTTTCATGCGCCCTTTTCTCCTTACTCATTGAAGTTGTTAACGATGAGTCCTGGACCTGGCACTGTTAGTGCTTAGACTAGTATGATAAGTATATATGGAGATTCTCATTCATCCAATCATGATTGTTCCAAAGGGTATCAAAAGGTAGCTGGTTTTTGATTTTCTTTCTCATCCAAGAAGCTTCTTCAGTTCAGTTGGATGAGAAGCAAAACATCTTCAAGGAGAGACAAAGTCCAGTTGTCTTTTGAAAAAACATCTTTGGGATTAGTGTGATAGATAATATCATGGAAATATGGTAATTGATAAAGAAAGGCCAAGGAATCAGATACAACATTCTTTCATTGATCCATATGTATGTGTGAATAAAATTATTGTATGATTTTTAAAAAGGTATTGAGAACTCTAGAAAGAGAGCAGAGAAGAGCAATAGAGATGATTGTCTGGAGGCCAAAACACATGGTGAACAGTTGCAGGAACTGGGTATGTCTAGTCTAATGAAGAAAAGGACTGGAGGTGGCATGGTAGCAGTCTTTTAATATATCAGAGGTAGTCACAAAGAAGAGGGGGACCCAAGGGCAAAACAAGAAGTAACAGAAGGAAAACTCAAAGAGTGATGCAACCTAGAACTAGAAGAAATGTCTTGACAGCGAGAACAATTATTCAGTGGAATGGCTTACTTTCAGAAGTTGTGGGTGCTCTACCACTGCAGATTTTTAAGAGGAGATTGAACAGCTATTTGTCTGGAATGGTATAGGGTTTCCTGCTTGAGCAGGGGTTTGAACTAGAAGACCTCCAAAATCCCTTCCAACTCTGTTATTCTGTAAATTAGACTTCAAGTTTGAGACTTATGGTCAAGTGAATCTGCTCATTCATGCAGTCAACAGGTTACTGAGTAGTACTTGGTAGGCTTATATTTCAGCAGATCAGTATCTCATCTTGAAATACTTAGCAATTGCTTTTAAAAATACAAAACTATGAAAGACTCACAAAATCATGTTTTTAGCATTTTGTTATACCTGAATGTCTATAAAATAGCAATAACATGTAATCTTTAAACCAGATGCTGTGCTTTGCTTCTGAATTCTTTTTCAATTACCTACCTTGTGTTCAAGAGAAAGACGTGTGTGAATTCAAATCCTTAATTATAGGACAATATTCTTCAAAGTGTCTTTTACTATGTTAAATTTCTATGCTATTAGTTTAATAAGAACTACAGTCCAGCAGACGAAGGAATCTGGCTGAAGAAAGTTACTTGTTTTCCTGTCTTAATTTATACCCTACTTGTATGTGTTGCTCAGAGTAACAATTAATATAGGAGAATGTAAGGTCTTCTATAAGCATCTTTGACTAAGAGTAACAGAAATAGCAGAGATCTATGTATGTAATCATGGTTTTGATCCTAGTCAGACTTCTTAGGTTATGTTCGGCACCTTAAGTGGGGGTGGAGGTGGGGTGAGAGAGAAAGAGCAAAGCCTGTAAGCTGAAGATGAATGGTAAGCGTCAAACTAAATAAACAAAGGTGTGGAAATTTTGTTATCATTGCAACATCCAGGAATCTCAGGTAGCATGACCAATGGTAAAAGGATGCCAAAAGCTGCAGTTTCAACATCTGGAAGGCTACAGGTTTGCAGCTTGCTTTTATGTATGCATTCTATGCTTAGCACTTACAAAAGTAGGTCATAGTCCATCATCTAACTAATGCCAAACCACTTCTTTGTTTTTGTGCCCAGTTAAAACAGCCAAGCTGTGACAGAGAGTGACTTTTGGACTGACTCACCAACAGGCGTGGCAGCTTTTGTGGGAAGATGTAGAGTTGGTCTTAACTTGAAATCTCTCGCTCTTACTAACCTATAGAAATGAATGACACATTGTACTAAACCATAATTTTGTTAACCCCTTCTGCGATCTCAGCCAATTATGGCTTATTTAATCTGGTTTAGTAGAATGTTTGAGCCCGTAGTTTTCTGTGTACTGGGAATTGTGTGCAGTGGGAGGAACTTGGTCATGCAGGATTTCTGAAGTAGAAATGTTTGAGCATCCATAAAAAAATGACTTGAAATTCTTATGTCCAGCCTCTGGAAATCTCTAATTCACCAAAATAAATAAATAACCAAAGGAACTAAACTACTTTTATCACTCATTTGCATTTCAGAAACCTCAGGGCACCTGAGGAATTAATTCTATAGGCTAAGGACAATCACCAGATTGTTATGGAGGAAAATTACCAGGTTGTGGTCTCTCAACTGGAAGCAGCTCAGATTACAGGGAGTAAATTCCTGAGCACTGAATCACAGCAGAGTTCCTTTAGCCCTTGGGGCCCCATCATCATTAATCTCACCTCACCTGCTTGCTCAGCTATTTCATGACATATCCACTCAAACCAGAGAATCCAGAGGAAAATGCTTTAAAATCTAAATGGGAATTTAGATGATAGCATTTATTAAATGCTAAACACTTGATTTGTGGTTTGCAAGTATAGCATGAAACTCACTTCTTGTAAGTAGGCTTAGTATTAAAATCAGCTAAATTCACTGTATCTAAATAGTCAATATTTCTTGTTCCAAGTCTTCCCACTGAACTATCAGGCTAGCAAGCATCTTGCTGATAAAAATCCAGCATTCACCTGGATGGACCAGGTAATCTATGCTGTTTATAGAGGTTCTCATTGAAGGAAAAGATTTTCCTGGTTGTTTGCAGTACGTTCAAGGCCCAAGTGAGCCAACTGGCAATCTGGGTTGGACCACTAAATATTTATGAAAGGGTTGACACATGCTGCTATGGAGATTACATCAAGATATTGCAACTTGCAAATATTTTGTAAAGCTCATCCAAGGTCTTGTCTGCCAATCCTGTCCAGCTGGCCCATATTTACGGAAAAGTTATTTTTGTTCATCATAAACAAGTTCACAAGCTTCAGTTCCTGGAGCTCCAAATATAATCTTCCCATGCTGTCAGTCATCCTGAAACTATGGTAGGTACTGTTATGCAACCTGGGCTACCTAAGATGGAAATGCAAAATGCAATTCCATCTGTTTTAAAGGCCTGTGTAGGAATTCTCCTTCTTGGAAACAAATGTAGGCTGATTTCTAAACTGACCTTTGTAGAAAAATTGATCCAATATGTTCTACTTTAAGCATTAAACTAACCAACTTGCACATGGACCTGAAATGTTTTTATATGTGCTTCTGGATAGGTTAAAACACATTTTGCTTTGGATTTGCAATTCTATTAATTTCAATTGCATTTTACTGCCTATATTTTTGTGCTTTTTAGTAGCATGAGATCGTGTCTATTTCACAGTAAAGCTTACAATTTCCCCTCCCCCATCCTGCTCTATTATAACTCTGCATGGTGGTAATTTTTTTTAGCAAAATTAAATACTAGAATTTTTTTTAATTTTTTTTTATTTTACTAATCAAAATATTAATTACCATGAATGGTACGAAATGAGAGCTTGGGTTTTTTGCCCTCTTCAAGGCAAAAGAAAAATGTAAGATACATACATGTAACATAACAAAGTACCATAACAGTGAACAATCTACAGCTAGTTTTATGAAACTAGCACTTCAGGAACATATAACATCTTATGTTCCAAATTGTACAGCCAGATTGCACACACATATATACCTCATAACACATTAACTCTGGAACAATAGGAACTGCTTCAAAATTTGTGCAAACAAAGCAGCAGTTCTTGAACAAAAGAAAACGTGGTATGGAATTCCACAAAATCACTTGATTTTTGTTTTAAGAAAAAAGACGTTACAAAACACTTCAGTATAAGGATCATAGTACAGTACAGGTTTCACTGCTCCTTTTTAGGTATGAAATAATCCAAGCTGGATAACAAGGAAAAACATGTTTTATGAATATCACATCATTATTCCTCATCACTGTCCCAAACAAGTCAACAGTGCCAGTCACCTAGGAAAACCACCACGTCTGAGATGACATCTTACAAAAAATGCCAATCATCTTCCTCTCTCTCTGATCACGAGCTCCACCCACACCTTAAAAAAACACAGCAGCCACAAACATACACTCACATATACTGCTAAGGCAACATGAACAGGAAATCCCCTGCACTCCTGGACCCAGAGTAATGCAAATGCTCATCATATGAGAGATGTGTCATACTAGTATGACTGATCCGTTTTTCCCCCTCTCCTTCCTGCTGCTCTCGCCATGGATGCTTTGGCAAGACTAATCAGGTTTGAGAGAGCATTTCTGGCACAAAGAAACAGGCCACTCGATCATCCTTAATTACTAGATAAGGGGGAAAAAAGGGATGGCCCTGAGCAAAAGAATGCTGGGTAGTTCCCCCCCCCTCCCCCCAATATCTAAGGAGTGGAGCTGACAAAAGCTGCTTTTCTTCAAAAGCCCTCAGCAGGGCTGTTTAACCCTTGAGGGAATAAGCCTCGGCTGCCCAAGAAAGCCTCTTTCAGAAAAGAGGGAGAATCCTCAACCCAGAACTGGCAATTTAAGTTAACGCAAAGCGTTATCGAAAATAAACGCAGCGTTATTCTCGAACTAGCACCAAAAGTTTTTTAAAAAGTGCACGCAGCAGATAGTGGTTGCTTTCCACCCAGATCAGGATTTGAAAGGCCTGACGGGTTTTTGTCTTTCCCCATTTTCTTGGAATCGACTTCATTCCCCACCCACCCACCCCTACACCCCAAGTTCTCAGCCTCTTTCAGGAACAGCGACGTTCGCGCTGGCGTGACCAGTTCCTCTTTCGGCGCTCAGCCATCGCGTCCCAATTCCAGGGAGCGCCCTCCGCGGCCAGCCGTTGCTCGGCCTTTTGTCTCGCCTTCTTCCCGAGTCACCAGAGCGTCTCTCGCCTAAACTCGCAGGGGGAGGACTGGGGAGGGGGAAAGGCCTCACTCGGGCTCCCCGCGCCACCATTAGCCTCCCGCCGTCCTAACCGCCAAAGTCCCGCCACCGAGGAGACAGGCGGTACTGAGCTCCTCTGCCCAGAGAGGGGCTTCCGCAGGCTCCGCTTCTCCGCTGGGAGAAGTTTTCAGCTACGAGTCCCCGGCGGGGGCGCTTTAGAAGGCTACCACGGCCCTCACCATTATGCTCAGCACGCCGTCGCCTTGTCTGCAGTTCGCTTTGGGCTCCTCGGCGCCTTTGGCCGGCGAGGGCTGGAGGATCAAACTAGAGAACCGGTCCTGCAGGATTCGGGCTAAGCTCGGAAAGGGCCCTTCTTGCCTCTGGGGCTGCCGCTCGCCTTCCTCCTCCGCCAATTTCGCCTTCTTGCTAGGCACCAGGCCGGCTTCGGCGGCGCCAATCTTGCCTAGGCTGCTGCTGCGGCGCTTGCGGCTCGGCTTCCTGCTGACTAGCAGAGGCCCCGAGGCGCCCCGGCTCCAAGCCGTCTGGGTCAAGGAATGCGCGGGCAAGCTGCTGCCGAACTCCTCCTGGGTTTCCATAGGTTCCGGATCCAGGCTGCCGCAGGGCTGTGGCGTGGGTGGAGGCTCCTCCTGTTGGGCTGGGGGGAAGAGGATTGCCGGAGGACCCTCCAGATGCTGCGGGCTGGGCGCCGTCCCTTGTAGGTCTAGATGCGGCTGCCGGCCAGGAACATTTTCCACGCTTCCTCCGCCCATCTCGTCCTCTTCCTCCAGCTTGGCGGAGAGGTAGAGGTCGCGGGCGTTCCTCATCACGAGGGAGAGCTGCAGGCTGCGGTGGAGTCGGAGGCCGCCGCGCTGCATGCGCGAGTGATACATCTTCCACACCGACATCGTCATAATACGCTGTGCTTCTTTCTGCACCTCCATGTTGGCGGGCGCTCTCCGGGCTTCCCTTTGGACCCTTCTGAAGCTCTTCGGAGTCGGAAGAGAAACGTCTGGTCTTTCACCCCCCTCCTCCAAAAGCGAAAGTGGCGCGCCTCCGGCTGTTTCTTCCCAGCAGACACCGCCCTGACAATGCGCCACGGAGACGTCCGTTCCGACTAAGCGGAGCCGCGCCCAGCGCGTTGCATTTTATACTCCCGGTGATCTCAGCGCCTGGGCCGCCTCCGCCCACTCTGCGAGCCGCATCCGGCCTTGTAACTGCGCGCCACTGGCCGCCCTTCCCGAAAGGGGGAAGGGCAGGCGGAAATGTCAGGGCGCGAGAAGAAAAAGAACAAACAGGGGTGTCGCCAGGAGAGCGGACGGCGGGCTTTCTCCTGCTAAGCAAAGAACTGGAAGTTGGGCTCCTCGCTGAAGTGCGTATAGCAGAGCTCAGAAAAAATGAAGCGGAGCGGGCAAGCAGTGGCTAGCTGCCGATTCCTTAGCTAATTGGCTTCAGAGTAAATTTGTTCGTTTCCTTGGGAATGGAGTACTCTTTATGAATTCTGAATGAGATGTGGTGGAGTGCAAGACTTACATTGGGAAACCAGGGAGGTTGTTGAACTCTTATCGACCTCAGACATCATCTGCAACGTGAAGAATTTGAGAAGTTGTAGTTCACTGCCTGAAGGCCACGTGCTCCCACTCATTGGGAAATAGTTAAATAAATAAGATTCGTGCCTGTTTTAAGGCTGGGAAAGAATTCTTTCTGCACACTTTCTGTACATTCAGTGATTGGCA
The DNA here is from genome assembly GCA_023653725.1 of Bungarus multicinctus. NCBI lineage: Eukaryota > Metazoa > Chordata > Lepidosauria > Squamata > Elapidae > Bungarus > Bungarus multicinctus. Next base: position 106,337,566 of record CM042834.1, read on the forward strand.
ACTGATAAGGTGCAGCTGAGGCAGAGCAGCAAATAATAGCATTCAATAGAGCCCAAACACAGTTTATTTTGACATAACTAAGTCATAACATGGATTGTCTTTTGATTTTTAACTTAGCTGTTGTGAAAATGGAATGATGGCATTTTCAATGAAGCATGGGTTAGGAAGATCTGTGAACAGATATTCTTACTGATTAAATCAGGCCTGATTCCAACCTACTTGAAATAAGTGACATAAAACTTGTAACTATTCAGAAGGTCATTATGCAAACAAGTTATCACTAGGGTAACACATTAAGTTATAAATGAAAACTATTAAGACTACTAGATCTGACCTGCAAAAATCCAGTCATCCAGTAGATGTCACGGATGATACCATTTTTTAAAACTCATTTCCATTTAGTGTTTTCTCTCCCCTAGTCCTAAGATATCCAAACAGGTTGTACCGTATAGATAGTGTGGTTTGTTAGTACAATTCTGGCTATACCTTTAAAATAATATATGTTGGTACCTCGGCAGAATCTATAGGGTACAGCAAAAGGCAAACCATTGACTTACTGAGTTTTAATTTACAAAGGTGTTAAATCAAATACAGAGGTTTTGCACTGTGGTCGCATGTTGGTACTTGCTATCTTCATATTTCACATACTGAATAAGCCTCCAGGCTGTAGCCATGACAAAGATGTTGAATAGGAAGGATATTCAGTTTTTGTACTATCAGCAAAATTAAAGGAAACTAGAATTAAAAAAAATACCTGTAATTTGAAGACCAAAGCAATGCAAATACAGTACTTAAAAAAATACATTGTGGACAGATTGTGAAAAATCTCAAGTTTATATCTCCATGTAAAATTATATAAATACAGAAAGCAATGCAAGAAATGTTAGGTTTGCCCTTAAGATACAGTATTTTGAACTCCAGAACTACCTGGATCGTAACAATTGTTTTGCTAATTATAAGGAAAGATTAGCTGTGCTCTTTTCTCTACCAAGATTTATAAGATATTATACATATTTCTACACATTCAAGATTATTTTGCTCTTCTGGACACTAATGTTTAAAAATAGAGTGTTTCTGTTTGCAGTCTAACATCTTGCAGGCTTCAAACTGTTTCAAAGGTTTCAAACAAGATTTGAAATAAGAGTAAGATGTTGCCCTTGAGGTTATCAATGTGGCCTTTTTGCTCTAGATACCCAGTAAGGAAAAAAACAGGATTTGGGGCTCCTTCGCTTCCCCTAAAGCAGCACTTGAAAGAAATGGGTTCCTTAGTTGCATGCTGATTACAGCTGCTTCTCCCTACAGCTGCTCTGGTTACCCAGTTTTGAAATCCTGTTGTAATCAACCAAACCTATACAACAAACCTGATTTGGGAGTAAATTCCCTTGCAGGGTTATTCAGTCTGGCAGTTCTGGCCAAAGTGGCCCAGCATTCTGTAATTTCCAGAGCAGCCAAAGGGAGGCCTTCAATGGGGCTTCGCCTCAATTTGCATACTTATATTTTCTCCCATTCACCTGCATTTATGGCTGCCTGCTTCTTAACTGCTCTGTTTTACTACAGAGGGTGTGTGTGGTTTGGAGAGAATATTCCCATATTCACGCAAATCTTTTTTACTGGTCGGGAAAACACATTGTCTTTTAACCAGCCTCCCCAATCAGCACAACGGAAGGCACGCTCGCCCCCAGCTCCCTATTCAGTTTACAGTATTCCCAGAGCTGGGCTCCTCCCTCTATTTAGGTTACCCTTCCCTCTCGCCTCCGTGGTTACTGCATGTATTATTGGAGCCTGACGACAAGGCAGGGGGAGGAGCCGAGGCTACGTTCACCAGCGTTTCCAAAGCGCTTACGTTTGTAGCAGCAGCGGCAGCCCTGCTTCCTATGTCCATAAATGGGTAACGCGGCGAAAGGCTCCATTGAGCTTCCGGGCCTTTACCGAGGGAGCCATCTGCCTTGTCAGCCAATCCGTTTACGTATAACGGGCTGCGGGGGTAATACAATACTTTATGCTTAGGTGGCGTATGTCCTCTTGAATCCTGCCACTTTCAGACTACATTTTATACCTCGCGTCGCATAATCTCCGTTTATAAGCAATTTCTCTATGTAAATACCAAGTATGGATGTACCAAACCTAAGCCGTTTTTTCCCTCTCTTTTAGTCTTCCGAATTACTGCCGCCTTTCCAATACTGTAATTTCATCTGATCATACACTCGGGTGTGGCTGTGTAAATCCTTATCACAAAACTCGCACGCGGTCTAAATTTATTACTTTCCTGTTTCACCGAGGCTCAAGGTACACCAGGAAGTTATTTTACACCGAAATGTATATGCTACAGTTTGCATGCAAGTCACATTTTGGTCTTGAGCCAGAAACGGAAGGTCAAATAAAAATTCGGCTGACGTAACCCCGTTGCAAGGTTTTTAAATTTATTAAACTTATACGCCGCCCATATCGCTACTAGAGCGACTCTGGACGGCTTCCAAAATGATAAAAAGCACGAAAAATTGGATGAAGATAAAGAGATCGTGGACGTAGACATCCCTGTACTAAATTATTATGGCCGGATGGACTACTACGGAGTTTTCAGACGTGTAAATTGGATTTTATTAACTACGCAGCAATGTTTATCTTGGGATCATGACTTGCCCAAAATGGCTGGGGGGAAATGAGCAAGAGAATGTTTACAAATTTTCAACGTCTGAAAATATAAACATCAACGAAGGTCAGATAAAATAAATCTGGAACAAATCATTAAACAACCGAACAGACTTGGGCTTAAGGAGCCTTTTGGCACCTATGTAAGAAATAATTAAGTTTCTGGTTTTAGCCAGACCGGTTTCTCGTCTGGCAAGGCTCTGCCTGTGCCTCCTTATTGCGTCATCTCCAAACTCAGTCCACGAAGTCTTTATACTCTCCCCTCCCTCTTGGGTCCCTTCCAGGACACGAGCTTTCGCCATGCCAATTATTTATTTAGACGGTGGTAACGTTTAAAAATACGAAGCCCCGTATCTTCTACGTTCCTTTATCCTGTAGTTAAAATTACGCTGTCGTTTTCTTCTTTGCGCGTAATGACCAATATCGAGACCCTATATTGGTTATAATGAAACTTAATAACTAAAAATACGCAGTCCACTCTGAAGCCATTTCAGTAATTTTGCTGGGCGACTAAGGGCTATTCGAAAAACGCTGCGAGTTTTTTTATTTAATTATTGTCAATTACTTACAAGATAATAGCTATAAGTAAAAACATAGTTATGAATACATGGATACATATAAGAAAAATAAAAGAAACAATAGGACAGGGACGGTAGACACGTTGGTGCGCTTATGCACGCCCCCTACAGACCTCTTAGGAAAGGATTGAGGTCAATAGTAGACAGTCTAAGGTTAAAGTTTTTGGAGTTTGGGGAAGAAACCACAGAGTCAGGTAGAGTTGGGGTGGAAAACCTGAAAAAGTGAAGCTCTCAAACGAGAGGCGGCTAAAAGAAATTAATTTGTACAAGCAAAGCCGCGAGCAGGCCAAGTCTTCCTTCTTTAGGAAATGTGGGAATGGAAAGAAAGGAAAACAGAAACACCCCTCCCCCTCAAAAAAACAAAAAGACTGCACGGAATCTAGGAAATTCCAGGGGAGATTTCTTTCTTTCTTTTTTTTTCAACCCGCCTACTAACTTCTCTTCCCTATTTTGGCTCCTCCCTAGAAAAGGCGGGTCCCCTTTCCGTATTAAAAGAAAAAAGGAAAGAAAGAAAAGCCCAAGGGAAATACAGGGTTGTGAAAGAGGGACCCGTAATAAACATGGCTGCCTTGATGGCTTCAGTTCAGTGAGGGGGGTGGAAAGGAAATATTTCCTCCATAGATGTCCATGTCTGTGCTTTCAAAGCCCATACACGTTTCTATTGGTCGGCTGGACTTCTTGAAGGCGACTTGAAGGGTCAAGGATGTCTCTGGAGGACCCGTTCTTCGTGGTGAAAGGGTGAGTGGCAGTCCCCGGTGGGGGATACTTTGAGACAAACAAGACTTCCCTCTGAAAAAAAGCCACGAAAAGAGCCGGTTGAAACCATGCGGGGGTGTGGAGAGTGGAAAGATCGGGTAATCCGAGAATCAAAAGGCAGAAAGCCAGTTGAGAAATTTCCCCACCTCTGATGGGAAATCCCGTTCAAATAGTTCAACCCCCGGAACGACATCTTAGAAAGGACCTTCCCCATAAATCAAAGGAGACTGCTGTGTGCGGGGCTGTGGGCTTGAAAAAGAAACCCAACTTTGAGAAATAGCGGTCCTAAATTGCTACCGATTTGGGAAGTAGAAGGAAACACAAATGTTGGTGGACGAAGTCTGAGAACCGTTTCTCTAATGCAGAATCGCGTCCTGGGGCAGAGATCTGTCGAGTATAAATTTTTGCACAGTACGAAATAGGCAACAAGGAGAGTTACTTTGTATAAATCGGAGAAATTTCGTTATTTTGTTCCTCGCTATTTCAGATCGTAGCAGCTCTTTGAAGTTAGTTATGCTTCAAATATGCTTAGATCTGTTTTTTAATTTATTAATAGAGCCGTCTGAACGCACGTGGTCGGAATAAAGCTATGAATACTCTGTTCGTTTTGTGTCACGGATCTGCCAAAGGCTAAAACTGGCTGTGGAGTGCCATGATGCAGGAATGCAATTTAGTTCTGTTTTCTGTCACACATAAATGGGATGGGGAAGATCCCCATAGCCGTTTATTGCCTTCCCCTTAGATCTAAGTATGGCTCAGTATATATCTCCATTTATGTCATTCAGCTAGATCTTTTTCATTTACGATCATGTTTTCTTAGGGGAGAATGGTTTCATGGACCTCCAGGCAAAAAAACAGCACCTTCTAGTGCAACTGCCTTGATCTCTTACAAGTATCAGTTGATCTAAATAAATTGGATGCTGACATACACTGCTGTTTCTTTGACGATCTCATGTACTTTTTCTGCTCTAAGAAATTTGTTTATGCTGAAATGGCTGCCTTGCTTCAGAACTGTAGCAGTTATCTCAAAGGGCCTTGGTGGTGCAGGCTGTTAATCATCTAGCACTTAGTACAAGCTGCCTGCAATTAGTGCAGGCTCAAATCCCACCAGGCTCAAGGTTGATTCAGTCTTCCATCCTCTTGGGGTAGGTAAATTGAGGACCCAAGATTGTTGGGGGCAATAAGCTGACTTTGTAAAAATGCCGCTTGAGGGGGCCAAAAGCCCTAGTAATAAGCAGGCATATACAATGGAATGAAGGCTAGTGCCGAGCACTTAGAATGGTGCTCCATAGACTGTAAGCCGCCCTGAGTCTCCGGAGAAGGACGGCATATAAATGCAAATAAATAAATCTTAGGTGACTTGCCATCGATACGAACTGCATTAGTGATTCATTTTGCCTGCATAAGACCTGTCAATTAAGTCCAAGAGTTCATGTTCTAGACTTGTCACCAGCAGTTCAAAACCAAAGGCATTGTAGCATACCCTGTGTCAGGTCACCTTAGGAGGCTGGGGGGGGGTGTGTGCTGCAAACTTGAAGAGGGGAAACATCTCCTCCTGGTCCCAGGTACCTTGTGCTGCTTCCTCCATCCCTTACAGCTGCTATTTTTCCTTTGGCTCTGCAGAGAAGTTCAGAAAGCAGTGAATACAGCCCAGGGGCTTTATCAACGTTGGGGCCAGCTGCTCCAAGAGACCCAAATTGTGAACAAGGAGGAACTGAACTGGACTACAAATGAATTACGCAACACCTTGCGCAGCATTGAATGGGACTTGGAGGATTTGGAAGAAACCATTTATATCCTTTTGAGGAGGAGGCTGAAATTAGGTTGAGATACCACTCTCAATGGTGCTATTATATCCTTTAAAAAGTAAAAAAAAAAACTTTCTGCATGCTTGTAAGACAGCCCTAGCAGCATTTTTCTCCTACACTGCTGCTGTAAATCTGTTTCCTCAACCTGGTAGGGGAACAAGCAAGAGAGGCTCAATTTCTGGTGACTGAATATCAGAATAAGACCCAGGTATTGGAATCCAGCCCAGTCTAGTTTTTAAACTTACAAACTCCAAATCCTTTGCACTTAACCATAATCACGCATTGTGGAATCAAACCCACACAAGTTTACCATTGCGCCGTCTGAGGTTGCAGCACGACGTTCTTTTGTCACAGAGATGCGGGAGTCGGTCAAGGTGAGGCTTCCTGAAGCATGTACCCGATTGTGCATCAGGAGATGGCAGGATGGTGATGAATAAAAATCTTGTAATTGTTGCTATTGAAAAGCCACTTTGGATGTAAATTCTTAGTTTTCGATCAATTCTGAGCAAATCTTATAAAATTCCTTTTCTATCAAAGAATTAGGAAAAATTGAAAAGTCCACAATTTTTAGATATTATCATGACCCTTGGTGGCCTTATGCTTCTTTATAGATTTGGTAAGGTCAAAATTACAGTATGTATCTTGTCATCGCATATGCGATGCAAGTACGTGATTTGCACAAGATGCATTACAATATCAATGTAAATATGCGAGTTTATGTCACGTGCAATGGCCTCATGACATATGTCATTGTTTTCCACCACTGCCTCTTTCCCCCTCTATAGATAACCATGAATTTATAGTATATCACTTTGGCTTTTATTTCTGAACATTCAGATGACCCCTATAGTATTGGGATCTCTCTTATTCCAATTTTATTCGTGCCCTACACATAATCCTTGACTTACAACTTGGGAATTGATTGACATTCTGACAGACCTACCTGGTGGATACTTATGTCCTGGATTTGAAGTTTGGAACCCCCTCACAATCACATGACTGCACTTTTGCTGCGTGGCAACCAGGGCACATTTGAAGCCCTTTACCACTTCCTGTACACGTGATCGCATTTTTACAAAGTTTTTTGTCGAAAACTGGCAATTATTTCCAGTGTTCGGCATAACCGCATCTATAGCAAATATTTAGTTAACTGTGGTGATTTCCTTAACAACTACTGCAAAAAGGATTGTAAAATTGGGTCATCAATGTGACTGATTCATTTTACAACCATCATGAGTTACAACCAGGATGGACAGGTTCTATTACAGTAATAACTTGAGGACTACCTTTGGTTAAATACCCTCTTTCCCCAAAAATACAACTTACCCTGAAAGTAAGTCCTTGCTTGATTTTTTTTACCCGTGTGCCCAATATAAGCCCTACCCCCCCAAAATAAGCCCTAATTAAGATCCCACCCACTCCAGAGTACACTGGTAAAAATTAAGCTAGGGTGGGGATGGGGTGGTGGTGGAGCTATTCTATTACTTACCTTTGGACAGTTGTAACTAGGCCTTGCACACCCTGGTACCTGCCTTGCCGGCCCATTTCCTCTGCATCTGGCAAGGCTTTCCTGAAGGCCTCTGTAGCTGATAACAAAGCTCCAAATCAATCTGGAGCACTTGTTATCTGTTGCAGAGGCCTTCAGGAAAGCCTTGTCAGCTGCAGAAGAAGAAGTCCCAAAGGCCTCTGACAGTGAAAAGGAGGCCGGGAGTGATGTGCACAAGTGAGGCTAGTCAGTGGGTGACATCCCTCGAAAATCAGATCTGGTGCCTTTTTTGGTGGCAAAAAAAATATAAGAGAGGGTCTTATCTTTGGGGAAACATGGTGGGGATATATTTACTTGGAGCTCTATGGAAGGAAAAAACATCATTCTTTCTACTAATACACTCTCAGAGACACTGTTTTTATTGTTTCTTTTTTGTTTTCTGTAGGAAATGCAGGATCACATGTCTGACCCAGTGGCCCAGTCCTTTGTGGAGAGGAACAATAGAGAGGTAGCGTCTTCTGCTCCCTCCACTTTAACATGTTGCTTGGAATTATTTTAGGAAAAAGTCATAATATGACAGAAGCTATTGTACCCTTTTTGCTTGCCCAACCTCTCCAGATCTCCAGGAAGGTTTTTGCTTGGCTAAATTCTCTGGTTTCTTCTTATCTCTTTCCCTGCAGCATAACTTATGCATTCTTTCTCTAGAAACATGGCACCATTTAATCAGGGCTCTGACCTACTGCACTAGTTTCCCATATTTTGAAGCTACTGTAAAAACAATTTGTTTCTAAAAAGATTCAAAAGTCATACATGAAGTATCCCACAATGGTTTTGGGTATGTGAAGCCTCAGGACCTGAGGTTTTGTCATTGCTGATTCTGGATGAGGTTGCACTTTCCCCTTCAGACCCAGTTCTTAACTTGGGGGAGTCCTCCTGGACTCATGGCTCCTGCTCAAAGAACAGGTGGTGGGTGTGACTGGGAGAGCTTTTGCACAAGTCCAGTTTGTGCACCACCTGCAACCTTTCCTGTATCTGGACTCCCTGTGTTCAATTATTCATCTCTGATCGTCTCTCCTCAGCATTATTGCGATGCGCTCCACATGGGGCTATCTATTTGGAAGCTTCAACTGGTGCAAAGTGGGACACCAAGAGAAGTCTTTGGAGTCCCTGGGGTGGCTCGTATTCCATCTCTCCACAAACTACACTGGTTACTGGTCTGCTTCCAAGCCAAGGGGTTAATTATGACCTTTAAAGCTCTTAATGGCACAGGCCCAGGCTAGATGAACTGTCTCATCCCACTAAGATTAGCCTGTCCTACTTGGGCTGGCATAGAAGGCCTTCTATGGATTCTATCAGTCAAAGAACGCCAGCTGTCAGAGACCAGAAGAAGAGCCTTCTCTGCTACATAACCTGCCCTTTGGAACATCCTGTCCTACCAGGGAAGATTGTTCCCAACATCCTATCTTTTCTAGGAGCTTAAAGACCCAGTTCTGCAAATTGGCCTGGGGACCCAATGGAAGAGTTCTACTCTGGAGGTGGCTGCTAGATTGATAACAGATGCCACCTCTTTTCCCCAGGTCCCCACTCATCCATCTTTTTTAACTAATTGGATCCATGTATTTTCTTTGCTTTCTTTTTCTTTGTTTATTGTTCTATTATTTTACTTTTACTTTGTTGAAACTTCCTTTTTATTTGTTTGTTTCTTTATTGTTGTGAGCTGCCTAGAGTAGCCACGTGGCAAGATAAGGGGCAAATAAACTTAACAATAATACAACAATTGAAAAAGAAGCCCTAATCTATGCATGGTTAATATATTGATTATAATATAATTAAAGGTTTATATTGTGAGACCAGCAAAACAGTCTTGAAATGCTATTAATAACTACATTAAATAATTATTAAAAGCCAGGAATATTAATACCTCTAGCTTATTTTTAATTCAGGGCATACTCTTTTCTACAGAAGTAAAAGCTACTAAGTTAATTTTCCCACTCCATTCTAATTCACCATTGCCACTTAGATATTTCGTGATTTTCCTTGAAGCAGTTAGAACTTTGTCTTGCTCAGAGTGTCTCTTTTCTTTTCTCCTCTTTCTCTGTGGAAGTTGGTGGATGGCAGGAACCACTGTGAGAAGGTGTCAGCAGCTGATTCACATATTTTGGAAGAGCAGCAGTTGCACCAGAAGGTGAGAAGATGAACACCATCCCAATCAAGCTAGTTATTTTCCAAATCAGCTCCGTTTCTACAGAGACTAAAGGGGACTTCTACTTTTTATACTTGTAGGGGTAAAAATGTAGCACAGATGTATAGAGGTATGAACTCTAACAGTAGCAATGCTTGTAAGACTTCAACATTCCATGTGATCCTGCTTGATTGCATCTCTTGACATTATTTTTCTCTTCCTGTCAAACAACAAATAGCAAAATTCCTTGAATGGAAGTAATGATAATTGAAATCTTTTTTTAAATTGGAGTTCTGGGTTCCAAATTTGGTTTATGAGCATGTTCAGAATATCAGTTCCCCATCAGTAGAACAGGAATAGTAACGGTTAATAAAAGCGAAGCGAGATATGGATGTACATTTGTAGTTTTGAAATTTGCCACATCAATGTAAAAAAAGAAAATGTTTCGGTACCAGAATTAGCTGTTTGCCTGCTTTCTTTATTTTTCTTCCAAACTGCTGCTTTAACTTATTGAACAAATAGCAAGAGCCCCAGTGTAGTGACTGAACCAAGAAAGGCTTGTATATGTACCCATTGTTTCAATAACCATTTGAAAAAGAGATGCGAAGGATGTAAGAAATGCTATGGTTCAAACCATTGGGTGAAGTACTATTGTAAACATTCATTTCATTTTTTCCTGAATTCTCTTTATAAAAGATTGTTGCCTAAAAGAATGCAAAAATTCTTGGGTGTATCACACAGTTGCATTTTTGACAGGGGATCTCTGTTATTTGAGACTTCTGTAGATCTCATTTCCTGTGGATGTTGCTGTTGTCATTTTTTTCCTTGCCAAAAATGCTCTGATGCCTTCTTTTCCCCATGACAGTTGATCATTGAGGAACAGGATGAACAGTTGGAGCTGGTCTCTGGCAGCATTTCTGTGCTGAGGCACATGTCGGGGCGGGTAGGAGAGGAACTTGATGAACAAACTATGTGAGTCCAGGTAGAAAAGGTGGGATGATGGAATTGATTGGCTTTGCTTGGATCTGTTTTTCATGTGACATTGTCTAGCAGTGCTGGAACATCTGAAACAATTCATTTAGAACTATAGAAAACCCATGTCTTGGTGAGTATAGATGGCAACAGATGAGCCCCGATACATAATCTTAAACAGATCACAGATCAGATTAATGATTTCCAATCTAGAATTAAGAATTATTTTCAGTTCAGTTGGATCAGCTGAAGGTCCAACAGTATGAAATCCTGGCAAATCCCATAATATAACCAAGGCTAAAGCAAAAAAACTGCTCTCTTCTATCACCAGCACAACATTCTGCTGGTGTTCTTCAAATTAAAGTGCTGCATCTTATACACAAAAATTAGCAGATCAACCATGATTCATATTCATACTGGCAGTAAGGGAGTTAAAAATAATTCTCGTCTCTTATTCTTATTGGAGATGTTGGAGACAAATCAGTTTGGCTCCTACTTCCCTAATGTAGAATATATATTTTGGGGTACAGTTCCATCTCTTAGATCCCAAATTGTGTTAGTAATAAAAAAATATTTTGAAAATTCCCAGCAACAGAACGAATTATTGTTTTAGCTGTTAACTTCATGCCTTGTGACCAAGTGGGAGGGGAACAAGGTTCTCAAGCTTGAAATATGGGGTTGCTGCTTTAGAAACTACTGCCATGTGGTGATTCATTTGCTGACTTTCTAGAATGCTAGAAGACTTTGCTCACGAGATGGACAACACTCAGAGCGGCATAGATGGGGTGCTGAAAAAGATGGGCAGAGTCTCCCACATGGCTCGTGGTAAGAGGCACGGTTTTATGGTTTTTCTTGACCTGTCCATTTGCATAGAATAAAAGAGCTTCCACTTCATTCCAACTCACTGAGCTTTCTTTTCCATTGTAGAAATGTTTAAGGAGCTGCTGAATCTCACCCTGTCTGGCATTACTTATTTCCTATTGTTTTCCTTTTCTATTGGTAATAGACAATTTGTTGCATTCCAGATGTTTTGGATAATTAATTCCAGTCAGTGTGAATAAGGGCCAGTGAATGTGTTACTCTCTGGACTGCAGATTGCCTAGATCTGGTTTGTTTAGTTTGAGTAGGCGTAGGCATTAAAAGTCTAGAGAGATACTGGCCTTCATAAATTCACAGCTCTTTAAGTACATTGACAAACATTGATTGATTGATTTGGTTTATATCCTATGTTTTGATAAGAAATTCAGGTAACGCAGAGAGTGTTCTTCCAATAAACCCATGAATAGGTTGGGCTGTAACCGTTCCAAGGTCAGATTTCCTCCCCCCCTCACCCTTGATTCAGCAAATGAGCCAGTGATCAGAACCTGGAATGTCCATTTATTTTGAGATCATATTTTTTTTATCACGGGTAGGCCTCGTCAAAGAAACAGCTGTCAGAAAAATGGATCACTATTTGGAGGAAGAGATAAGGGACTAGGAGAGCATAATTGCATAAAACTGTTCCTCTAAGGCCAGTATTGAATTTTGATTTGTGCTGAACATTCTCATATTCTCAGTTCAAATCCAGAATCAGTCTTTTATTTTTATTTTGCACAAATTGGGATTAAATTAATAATAGCATTTAGGGCATGCTGTAAAATTATATACACAATATTTGAACTTGTGTCCCTCTATATTTACAAAAATGTCTGTCCAGTAATGCCCCTGATAGTCTTGCTATCTATGATACCTAAGTTGCAGGTTAGCTCACCTATCACTCACTACATATGTTAATCAAGTAACCAGATTATTTTGAATAGGATCATTTCTGGAGATTAATGCCAGGATACTAGTGTTTTCTCCCCCACTCCCCACCCCTTTCTGTTCAGTCATGTTTGATTATTAGAGACTGGATAAATCCCTGTTTTTCTTGGCAAGGTTTTTCAGAAGTAGTTTATCATTCGCCCTTCCTACAACCGAGAGGAAGTGACAGGCCCAAGGTTGATCAAGTGGCTTTACTGAGGGGGAGCTGGAACTCACAGTCTCCTAGTTTCTAACCTGATGCTTTAACCACTACAACCACTACTCTTTGTTTTCTTTACTACATGCCTAATAACTAAAGACCAGCATATTGAAAAACTGCTAATGCCTCAAGATCCTTTCTTTCAATGGGATTGTGTTTAGTACTGAATTAGGGTCAAAGAATGTGTAGGTATTTGTATACAAAACCCATTAACATTTGTTTGTAACATTTGAGTGTCCCATGTATTATACATCCCTTTTAAGACTACTCCCAATCCCCTTTTTTGTGCTTAGTTCCAAACTTCAGTTCCTTGTGTCCCCCTGGTGGTGGATTATAACTTTCCAGTTGGGTTGGCCTTCCTGCATTTAGACCATCTCTCTTTGTTCTTTCTCCCTCAGAAAGGCGTCAGTGGTGCATCATCTGCCTATTGATCATCTCTGGTGTGGTGATATTGATCCTTCTTTTTGCTCTGTGGTCAACTGACAGATGAACATAGGGAAAATGGAAAAGATACCACCAACCTTTCATGTGGAAAGCTGAAGTCACCATGGCTTTATGTCCTATATGGGGTGAGGGCTAGTGAAGACATAGGACAATGACAAGAATGTTGGATTCTCACTGGGCTTCTCTGCCTTGTATTCACACTGTTGTCCCTTAACTATTAGGAGCTACAGGTTTGTGACAAGGGAGGATTCTGTTTGGTACTTATCAGCCCATCAAGGTCATCCAGACCAGGAAACCAAAATGATAAATGCTAATATTATTTTTATTGTAAGGTTACAATAAATACAATTAATAGACTCTTGCAAGCCTGAAAGCTCTTCCCTTTTCCCACCGTTCCCTGTTTTCACTTTCCAGAGAACTAGGGAGCGTTAATCCTGAAGCCTTCTCAAATTGCACTTCGGTTTTGGGCTCAGATTTCATTTATCAGACTATTAGCAGACTATTAGCAGGGTAGAGCAGAGGAGTTTTCCCGATTTCTGCATGATAAAATCGCTCAGATTCGGGAAGGGCTCGACTCCAATTGGGTGGTCCCGGGGGAGGTGTCCGGGGCAGGTCTTGAGAGTGTTATCTGGGGGGAGTTCGATCCTGTGACCGCTGAGGGTGTGGACAGGTTGCTGGGGGGTCTGAATGCCACCACCTGTTTATTGGACCCGTGTCCTTCCTGGTTGGTTTCGGCCGCCAGGGAGACGACACGAGGCTGGCTCCGAGGGATTGTCAACGCTTCTTTGAGAGAGGGGGTGCTCCCTACCGCCTTGAAGGCGGCGGTGGTGCGCCCCCTCCTCAAGAAGCCTTCCCTGGACCCAGCTATTTTAAACAACTATCGTCCAGTCTCCAACCTTCCCTTCGTGGCGAAGGTTGTTGAGAGTGTGGTGGCACGTCAGCTCCCCCAGTACCTGGAGGAAGCAACTTACCTCGATCCGTTCCAATCGGGCTTCAGGCCTGGACATAGCACTGAGACGGCATTGGTCGCGTTGGTTGATGATCTCTGGAGGGCTCGTGACAGAGGGTTCTCCTCTGTCCTGGTCCTATTAGATCTCTCGGCGGCTTTCGATACTATCGACCATAGTATCCTATTGCGACGGTTGGAGGGGTTGGGGATTGGTGGAACCGTCTTCCGATGGTTCTCCTCCTTCCTCTCTGACCGTTCGCAATTCGTGTTGGCGGGGGGGGAGAGGTCCACCTCTAGGCCCCTGGTTTGTGGGGTGCCTCAGGGGTCGGTCCTTTCTCCCCTCCTGTTCAACATTTACATGAAGCCGCTGGGCGAGATCATCCGTGGTCTTGGAGTGAGGTGTCATCTGTATGCAGATGACACCCAGCTGTATATCTCCACTCCGGACCACCCCAACGATGCTGTGGGGACTATGTCTAGGTGCCTGGAGGCCGTGCGGGACTGGATGGGTGGGAACAGGCTTCGGCTCAACCCATCCAAGACCGAGTGGCTGTGGTTTCCGGCGCCCCGATATAGCCAGCTGACACCTTCGCTGGCTATTGGGGGGGAGGTTCTGCCCCCCACAGAGAGGGCTCGCAACCTGGGAGTCCTCCTGGATGTACGGCTGTCGCTCGAACATCACATCGCGGCCGTCTCCAGGGGGGCGTTTTATCAGATCCGTCGGATCTACCGGTTGCGGCCCTTCCTGGATCGGGACGCCTTGCGCACGGTCACTCAGGCCCTTGTCACCTCTCGCCTGGACTATTGTAATGCCCTCTACATGGGGCTCCCTGCGGGGAGCATCCGGAGACTCCAGTTGGTGCAAAATGCAGCCGCGAGGGTGATTATGGGGGCGTCGCGTAGCGCCCATGTGACGCCTCTCCTGCGCGAGCTGCATTGGTTGCCGATGGCTCTCCGGGTTCGCTTTAAGGTTCTAGTTTTGACCTTTAGGGCGACCCATGGCATGGGACCAGGTTACCTTCAGGACCGCATTCTACCAACGTTCTCCAACAGGCCGGTGCGTTCCCACAGGGAGGGTCTGCTCCGGGTGCCGTCGGCCGCTATGTGTCGTCTGGCGGCGCCAAGGGGTAGGGCCTTCTCTGTGGGTGCCCCCGCCCTCTGGAATACTCTGCCACCGGAACTTCGTACCGGCACGGACCTGAGGGCCTTCAGGCGCGCGTTAAAGACCTGGCTCTTTGAGCAGGCCGGCCTGGGCTGAGATAATGATTTTAAATTTGATCTCCATTTTTAATTTTAAATTGGGTTTTAAGGGTGGGGGGGGGTTTCTTAATTTTAGTCTGCAGCTAATTCTAATATTTAATTACTTTTTAACTTTTGTATTTGTGGGGTTTTTAGACGAGCTGTTCACCGCCCTGAGTCCCTTGGGAGAAGGGCGGTATATAAATGTAATTAATAAATAAAAATAAATAAATAAATAAAAATATTATCTAAACTGCAGCTCTTCTTTGTGCCTCACAAAGCTATTCTCACAGCCCATTCTTGTACTTTAGAGTGGGAAGTTTGTGTACTGCCTTTTTTGCCATACTTGGGAAATATTGAACTTGAATATCCATGTTTCTTAAATGTGATTATATTCTACCCACCCTTTGGTCACCAGCTTAGAAAAAAATAAGCAGAAGTGTTTTTTTCTGTTTTTAGTCTTAAAAATCCAATTCCTTCATACCAGCTCTGTTAATCTGTGTAATTTATCTCTGCACTAAGTGTATCTGATGAAGCACAATTGACTTAAAGGGTTACCTATTTTTCGGTTGAATCAATCAAGAACGGTGGAAGAATTAGATAGGTTAACAGTATGTCCTGCTTGTTGAGATGGCGAAATGCTTGATGAAATTATAAGGGTTGAAGATGATCTAAAACTATACTATTTAAATATTAATGAAACCAAACACCTCCTCTTGAACCCCCATCTGTTTAGCTGTTTTCTAAAAATTGGGAGATAAATGTTTGTCATTATGTAAATGTAGATTATAGCATTGTGCATCAAGATGCAACTGATGGTGATATTTCTGGGCTAGGCAAAAAAAAATCTGACTGATCAATGCTCTCTTTTCAACTTAAGCCTGGTAAAACATGGTGAACAGACCATCTCAGCATTGGCAAAGTGGATTCTGCCCTGAAAATAAACACTGGCTATTTCCAGATCTACTTTATTACCTAAAAACCAGAGGTTTTACTAATCAGCTTGCAAAGAATGCTGAGCCTTGGAATTTGGATACTTATAGGGCTTTGTTAGGAAAAAAAAACTGTTTCTGGTTAAGACAAGTGTTATATGGGTGAGGGGAAAGTTTTGGCTGCTGCTATTCTGAATTCTTGTGCTGCTGAAACTATCCAAATAATTGGATCTATCTTCTGGCTATCCACTTTTAGAAAACAATGTTAAAATGACTTTTTAAAAAAATAAATATTTTATACTTGTATGTAAAGCACCTGTTTTGGATTGTTTTATTGATGTGGGAAGGAATTGGCGAGTTCCCTACACCTCTAAGAGAATGGACATTGTATGGCTTTGTCTGATACAATCAGTTTCACCTTGTCTTCAGCTTTATCTAGACACTAGATCCAAAAGTGGTAAGAAAATGTTGACAAAACACAATTGACTATGGAGACCTCAATATCTGTAGATCCTCTGATGCTTTATTGTTACAGACCATTCTGTAAGTTCATGTTAATGGCATATGCCTTAAATTTCTACCATTTAATGTAAGCCAACTAGAGAGGTTCAGCTATTGAGTGTTTACATTTTTAAAAATCCTTTGTTTAGTAGCTACTCTGCTAAACCTCAACAGTGAACAAAAGATGGTATATTAAAGAATGTTTCTATTTAATCCCTACTTCTTGCAGAAAGGGTAACCTGTGATTCTTCAGATGTTGTTTAACCTTAGCCTGCAATGTCCCTTAGCATTAGCTATGCAACTGGAAGATGCAGTCTTCCAGTTGCATAGGGCAGTCACTGAGGGACCACATGTTGACTTCTACAATTCATAGCAATACAGACTTTCTGGATATTTGCTTCTCATATTCAAATGTAAGGTATTTGTACAAAACATATACATACTTGTAAATATATGCCAATTTTTCCACCAACTACCTACAAAACTAAATTTAGCTCCCATTTTCAGCAGAGTAAGCATACCAAAGCAATCGGAATAACCAGGAAGAACTAATTTGATATATTATTGGTTAAGACATCAGGCTAGATTAGGGAAACTTAAGTTCCTGTCCCGCCTTAGTTAGAAAGCCAGATGGGTGATTTTGAACCATTCACTCTCAGTCCTGGGAAGGAATGGCAAACCACTTTCCAAAAACCTTGCCAAGGATCAGTTCAGGCAGTCACCAGAAGTCAAAAACTTAGCTGGAAGGTTTGCATGTGCAAAATGAAATAAAACGTTAAAAAGCTATGATATGATTGTAGTTACTTACCAAGCACATCTAAATTATATTAAAGTAACCAAAATATCTCCAATCCCCAGGGCGTGTCACAATTTTTGAGCACCCCTAGCATTTGGAAATTGAAAATTGAATAATTTGACACATCCTTGTTGCCTGCACACACACTTCTACACCATGCATCAAGTTTTACAAAATAAAAGTTTGTAAGCAAGAAATGTTCCTGAAGACATACTTCTAGAGATTTTTATCAAGATATTGGCAGAGCAGATGGCTTGAGGGCACCTTCCCATACCCTTTCAAAAGGACCTTACAAGTGGGGTTAGAGAAAAGCTGATGCTAAAAAAATTTTCTTCATTCCCCATTTTACAGAGGGAGGCCTCCACAGGATTAGTACATTCATTTGAAGAATATAAAATCAATGATTGTGTTAACTTTATTGCCTAGAGTTACGATGCTCAGAAATAGGATGCTCCAAGGCTTAAATTCATTATTAAATAAATCCAGTCTTAAGTTTTGGCAAAGCTATCCCATAACATTTCACAGTAATGATGAGCTTAATGAAATAGCCAGGGACACAATTGTTACAAACTTTTTTATTAACATTTCTGAATTCCTCTTTTTTTTTAATCTTTACAGTAGTTAATGTGCAATTCTTGATACTCTCAGGTCACAGGGATGAGGAGTCACAAAATTTTTCTTGGCACTTATAACACAGAACAAATACTGGCATTATCCAGGGGGCAAAAGGGAAAGTTCAGAGGGAAAAGCATGGGGTGCTGAGGGACCTGGGATGGGCTGAATGGGTGGGAAAAGGGAGGTTTTGCCATTGTTATTTTGTATTTTAAAGGATCGATTCTCCTCTCTGGAAGGATTTTACAAGGGGCAGGGAAGGGAGAGGTACTGATATATTGGAGTAGCTGCTTGCATTAACCCAAAGCGCCTGGAAGGGGAAGAAAAGAGTCCATGCTGCATCTGCACAGAGGTTACATAATCAGGCTTTGTTAGTGCTTTCTGTATTACGTTTTTGTCGTTTTAAAAAAGATTGTTTGCTTTAGTTAAGGAAAAAAAACTGGCAAATCAAACGTCTATTACGGTCCTAGACCAGCATATAAATGTCAAAAGGAAAATAAAAGATGACAAAAATTGATACAATGAAAGTCAGGCCTCCCATCCCCTCCGCAATCTGTTTTTCCATTGTTAACACAGAAAGCATATCCAAGATGTAAATATGCCATTGGAAAAAATTCCTAAATAGGTTGGAAAAAGACTAAACAAAGAGGATTCCTCTGGGATTTAAATGTGGGCATCAGATTTGTCCTAAGTGTGCCAAGTGGGTGAACATATTTCCTGTTCCAGAAAGTAGGTGCTGGATATCCTGGCTACAGCCTCAGCTACCATCCCAGAGACTAGACAACGAATATGAGTGGCAACAAAGCGGACCTCTGCTGATTACAGACTACAGTCCCAAAGGCCCTTGGTCTGCCCAGATTTCAGAATTACTCTCCCTTGTAACCCGCTGTTTTAAAAACTGAGCTCTGGCACCTCTGTCTTGGAAGACAGACCAGCTTACAACATTTGCAACAGCAACTCTTCTACAGCAGTCAAGCCTCCTGGTGAGAAAAGCAAGCAATGTACAACCTTTTTCCTTTTCTCCTAGAAAGTTCCAAAGGTAATCACACCTGTTGCCCATAAAAGTCCACATGTGAAACATGCATGGCAAGATGCTATTCAAATTGTCTTCCAGTGTAAACAGAATACTAGCTTATGTTCCACCAGAGCTACTTGACCAGTTTATAGGAACCCTCTTGGCACCTATTCAAAGGCCCTAATGGACTCTGAAGTACGTAAACAGGAAAGGAATAATGTATGCTCTTCTTTTTTCACTTAAAATCAGTGCCTTTCTTTTTTTAGTGTAAGCTCTTTTTTCACTTAAAATTAATGCCTTTGATTTTTTTTAGAATCAATCAAGTGTCCCAAGAATCACAGCAAAAAATGGTTGCCTTTCCTCAGTAGGTGCCATTAATATTGCACAATCCCCTCCCCCTTGCTCCCTGCATCAGAAAAACTGGCCTTCGCTCCAAGATTTAATGAAATGCCAAGGCTTACATGCAATCTACACTTCGCTTCCTCTCTCAATCAATCTTTGAACTCAAATGCAGATTTCAGAGTTCTCCCAAAATACAATGGTGAAAGTCAGTGCAAAATTGGTTGGTCAAAAGGAGTGAGATAGAAGAGGTTGACCTACCATATATTTCATCTTGTCAAGACCCTTCCTCAAAAGTGTCATCTTTGTAAAGCAGATTCTGCCCTAACTCCCGTCTTCTTCATCAGTCTTAAAGGCTGGGCCCACAACAAATTATTTATCTCACTTACAAGGCTGCCCAACTACAGTAAGGTGACTAAAGAGAGAGACAAAAATTGCTGCCTCCCGAGTCACATCTTGAGCTCACCTTGTCTTTTCCAATTCAAAATGGAAGTGCCAAGGATTGAAGAATGTGTGTTTTACCAGCGAGTGATGCACATGATGCTACCAAATGTAATAACAGCTCTATCTTGGATAAAAGAATGAGAAGCAAGCATTCCAGATAAAGTAAATTCAGCTGAACATTAAGTTCTGGATGCCTCTGAATATGTATTAAGGTTATACTTGCCCTGCATTGACAGGCGTATGGATGCAACTTTATTTCCTATTATGGATTGCTCTGACTTTGGAGGCTCCAAAGTTGCTCTGTTGACAAAGAGGCCAATGTAATAGGCAGTAGAATGGGGAGGGGTGCATAGATCTATATCTCCTATTCTTATTATGCCCCCAGAACTGGTTTCACCCCAGTGCAAGTTATTCTTAGTTTTCATAATCTAAATGTTACTTTCTGCTTGGAGCCATGACAGATCAGAGAACTATAATCCGCTAACCACTTTTCTTGTCCAAACCTTATTAACTCTTTCTTTTTGGCCTTTCCCAATATCATTTTGGAGGCTGAGAAAAGTGGGAGGAAGCTATGGACACTAGAAACCTCTTCTAGAAGAAGGTATCCAATGGATATGGATAAAATTGTATTCTTCATAAATTTCATTTCTTCAGTGTAAGATGGACAATTATGGTAAAAGTGATACCTCCCTTTCCTGCTTGTTAGTTGATCAATCTCATCAGTTGCCTCAGAGGAAACCGCTGCTTTCTTGTCACTATTAGTAGCAAGACGTCCATTTTCTACACATGGGGTTACTGAAAAAAGCCAATTGTCCACTTTCTTCCACTTTCTCAAAACTGAAAACTAATGTTATTACTTACATCCAAGTAACTCTGCTCAAGTTTACTGAGAAGGGGATGAACATGTGATACACATTTATGCTCTAGAAGTGCTTAGTTCACGCAGCTGAACAAGTAATGATAACCTAAGAACGCTTTTCACATCCTGAGCAGTGGCTGTATTAGAGTTCAGTGGAGATTAGAGAAGACCAATCTAACGTATTTTTATAAGGAAAAACTCTTAATGATTAGGGAGAAAATTCTGTTCTGAGTCATACAGTGAAATACTGTTGTCGTTGCAATATTTTGTTTTAAAAACCAATGTAGGGGGAAAGATTTTGGATGTTATTTCACTATTTTATAGTACTTTATCCATTGAAGGTAAAGTTATATTCAGGTGTTTAGTGGTTCAACTACAAGTATCCCTAACTCAAAGTAGAGTTTAAAGAATATGTCTTCCAATTTTAATTTGGAGGTCAAGATGGTAGAAAGTATGAACTCCTATCCATTTTTATGCAAAAAAGTCTATGCCATTATAATCTCTTAATTCCTCTGCATTTTCAAATAAAAAATGTTACATTATGTGGTTAAGGAAGGGAAGAGAACCTATCAGAAATACCAAGGAGAACAGTAGAGAAAAAGGACAAAAATATAGAATTTTAAGAGTGCACTGTGCAGCTGGATTGGAGCATATAAATCAGAGTTTAGGAATTGGAGTGGTACTAAGGGCAAGACTAGGTTTAATGCAGATTGAGGGAAAAGCTGGCATGTTTTTTGTTTGGGGAAAAGTGAGTTTACTACTACCACAGCTGTTTTATCTTAAGAGTCTGTTCATTAGAATCACATTCATGTTCATGAAAAAAATAGCTGGTAAATATAATTGGTCAGCCTCTATATTACATGCAACAACATGGGTGGCAGCATGGGTGAGAGACAGACGCAAGCATCAGATGATAACAGGAACTCATGTGCATGCAACTGTTCTATATTAGCTGTTCCTATAAAAATGGTGACCTGGATATGTATCTCTATTCATACTGCAATATTCATCCCTATAATTCCATGTATGATTTAGAGAAGTACTGTGACGCAGGTGGGCATTTTCCTCAACAATGCACATGCATTCTTGATTAGATACCTAGTTTTCTTTTCCTTGCAGTCCTACTAAATATGCAATGTTTGTTCAATGCTCGTATTCTTTCCATTGTTTAAACAAGGCCAGTTTTCAAATGTGACAGCTAATTATTTCTCCTAAAACCATTTGAAAATTCAGGTGGAGACTATTATTACAATTCTCTCTCACACACATATACCAACCATATCAATAAAACTTTGTATCGTTTACCTTTTAAACACCATCCATTACATACTTTTTTTCCAACTAGAACATGATTAAAGATTATTATAGTGTAAGAAAATAATGAACTATACCTCTATTTGGTTTGTAGAAAATGTATATGATTTTTAAAAAGTTAACTTCTGTTTCTTCCATTTTTCAGGAAAAATACAAATCAGATGTGAAGTGAGTGGGGTTTGTTTTATAACTGACCATAGTACTAGAGAAGCACTGGGTAATTTGCGCCCTAGGTAACGATTAAATATTTCCTGTATAAAATAAACTAGTAGGAAAAGAGAAAAGAGGACCTGGAAAAAAGTGAAAGCAGTGAAGTGTGAATTGGAGTTAATGTTAATAATTAACTTTCGAGATCTTGGAAGAGCCATTTCTTTATAGCAAAGCAAATGCTCATAGTATCACTGGGCAGGACATGTAGTGGGATGCCACAGTTTGTGCACTTCATCATGGATTTCTAAATATAGCAGCACCTGAATTATAATTCTGAGAAAAACAGACAAAACAGAACTATCTGCAAATTCACAAAAATTGTGAATCTCTGGATTCCAAAAAAGGAATCTCTGGATTCCATAGAATTACAAGAAGGAAATCAGTAAAAAAAAGGAAATAAGCATAATACCTTAGGTTTATAAGGCAAATTTACCTACATTTAAACTGGGACAATAACTTTTCTGAAAACATCTCCAATCAACTGCAGTCTCCTGGACCAGCACTCAAATAATCAGGTCCTCTGCATCTGGCTTGGCTGTTTGAAGGATAACCTCTTTAGATTCTGTACTCAGCTTTCTCTTTGAGTCCCCCACCCCAGGGTTAGAAAATGTCCTGGATTTACCAAAGTCAGTAAAGAACAAGGTTGCCTATTCTAACCAAAGAAAACCAGCAACATGCCTTGAAGTACAAAGCAGCTATTTTCTGAGCAAAGTAGGACATGCACATGAAGTATATTAAAAAGGGGGGTGGGGGAATCCACCCACATGACTTCTCAGGCAAGACTGGTTCACACAGCTAGTGGGCGAATGTTCCATCAAGGTATGCAGAAAAGCTCTCATTGTGCTCAGTCAGCAGCAATATTCACACTTACTCCCAGCTAAGTGGGCTCAGTATGGCATTCTTAGTGTTCTATCTAGAGAATAGGAATATATATCAATACAGTAAAATTCATCTAGCGTATCAATTCATGAAGTGATTTAGAAATGTGTTCATTTCTCCCCAGTTACAAATATACATGTACCAAGGAATTCTCTGGAACTAGACAGTGGCATGAAAATGGTCTCTCCTTGTCAAACAGGACCTGAATGTGTGAATTTCTGAAACAAGATCTGGGTTGATTTTGAGCTCTTTCCAAATAAAGAACGAACACACATATGTACAAATGTACATATGCAAAGGAAATGTACATCCCCTTACCTAAGACTGGTTGAGTCTAAAATTTTCAACCCCTGTTGAAATATAACCAGTATATTTATGTGGTTTGTTTTAAAAAAAGATTTACACTATACTTGCTTCTCTTTATAAATAGACAATGACTGAGATTCAACTATAACTATTGAGCTTTCTTTGGAAAAGGAAAACTTTTTCCAGGCCAGTTTTGGTTTAGTTTATAGATGAATTTATATGAGACATTATTGATGCTGGTTAATGCCTTCATGTGAAATCATATGCTAGTGAAACTGTCATCGGGTCCAACAGGTTAGAACTGCAGCTTTCAGAATGCGGGGGAGACTAGAATTCGAGCTACTGTCATCCCATCTTATTTGGAACAATTCTAAACTGTGGGAATTATTTTTAAAATGCTCCAGCTTTTGTAATCTTTTTTGGAGAAAGATGTAACATTATTCATGCCCTGAATTTGTCTTCATGGAGAGACAAATCCTTCAAGATTTCCAGTTTTAGGTTCCTTTATTAAATAGCTTTCTCCCCCCCTTCCCCCCAGGCCTTTCCCAGTTATGGAGAATGGTTTTAATTCGGTCAAAGGATGGCTTAGAAAGTGTCTGGCAACAACTATCATGAACGCACAAAGGATTGTTTGGGACATCTGCCATACTGGGAAGAATAAAGGCTCGACTGCCATCAAGCATAACTACTTCCGTATCCCAGGATTTCCAAGGAAGAGAGAGATTCTTTCAGTATGACTGACTACCTTAATTAATCCTGTCAACAGAAATACAAAAAGGCAGGAGAGAAGGTTTCCTAAAATTTCTGGTTTGCCCACTTACTTAGTTACTTTCCATCTCAAGATGGAATCCAACCAGCAGTCCTTTTTTCTGGGACAAACACCACTCAGAAGCCACATTAGTATGAAATTGGCATTTAGTGGGGAAAAACAAAAGGTAAAGTTTCATATTGTAGTTAGTTACTTTTTGGAGATTTTCAACCATTCAGTAAAGATTCCTTTTAGCTGTCTGCAGGTAGGAACTGGTTTGAAATATCCACACATGCTGGTGTGAACATGTAGCACTGGTGGGATTAAGGAAGTGATGCTTTCTTCCTTGGCTTTGTCTTATCCATCAAAAACTGTTTTGTAAACTTCATATTTGCCTTTGGCAAACTACCTGAAGTGGGAGAAAGGGTTGAATAAGAATTTCTTATTCTGCTCCCTAATCCTCGAGCATGTACTGGAAGGGAATGATCCTTTAGTGAAAAATATTGTAAAAGCAAATTCTAAAAATGTTTCCAGTTATGGCAGCAGTAAGACAGATAAATATACCTGTTACTCTTAGCTCCTAGAGAAACAGCCCTATGTCGACTGCATGGATAAATGTTCGATATTGCAAACTGCCTGAAAACTGACAGACACATTTTGTGTTAAAAGAAACCACTTCAGAGAAGAAGCTGGCTTAGAAGAAATGATGACTATGTTAGAGGATAGTGGTAATCTCAGCTCTAAGTTCAGTGTTTCCTATACTGGCTCTGAGCCAATAAAAAGGCAACAAGCATAGTGTCCTATGTGATTAGAGTGGAGATTAGAGTGGTCCGAATGACAGGACAGATCATTGTGTGTCACAGTTGGAGAAAGTGCATAGGTTCAGAGGCGAGAAAGCAGACATTAGTGTGTGTGTGCATGCAAGTATAAAGTTGTGAGGATACCAAGAATGAAAGGAAAGGAACTGTCTCCTTGCCTAAAACCTAAGTGTACCTAAGCAAGAATGGAAGGGGTGGGGCAGAACTGGAACTGAGAAGAGCAAAGGTGATAG
Organism: Bungarus multicinctus; assembly: GCA_023653725.1. NCBI lineage: Eukaryota > Metazoa > Chordata > Lepidosauria > Squamata > Elapidae > Bungarus > Bungarus multicinctus. Next base: position 106,362,637 of record CM042834.1, read on the forward strand.
CCCAAGAATCTTAGGATCAGTCCCTTTCCTGCTCCTGTTTCCCGTTCTCTAGGAAGGAAAGACTTAGTAATGGTCAGTCCAAGTCACAGCCCTAATGGGGAAACAAACATATGACGGCGGAAACAGGTAGTATTCTGGACACAGGTAGTGTTCCTTAGTGTATTTGCAAGTGGATTTGGTTGTTTTTTTCTCCCACTAAAATATTTGTTTTAATCAAAACAGTCACAAAAGAAGGGGCTGGGAGAGGAGAAATGCCAGTCGGAACTGCCAGTGCAGTAGCAACAGCAGCAGCAGCAGCAGGGTCTCCTCTGAGCTCAAACTACTTGTAATGCCTGAGGAAGAAAGGTCAAAATTTAAGAACCTTTGTTTTAAAAAAGGAGACAGCACAATGCTTTCTTTCCCCTCTGCCAAAACAAAACAAAAACAAAAAAACCAACAATAATAAAAAGAAAATGAGAAAATGTGGAAAACGATTCTACAAAAAAAAAAAAAAAACAAATTAGGAAATTAAAAACCATCGCCTGGAAAAAGAGGTGGGTACAATTCACTGGAGGCCCTCAGCTGAGGTGCCTGCATCTCCATCATGGCTGCTGGTCTCAAAGTTGTGCTCCACACCCATGATGTCTGGCTCCATTTTTCCACTGTCATTGATGAAGGTTGTGTAGGCGTCGCCTTCAGCCATCAGTAGTTTCAATTTAGGCATCCAGCTCTTACGGACAACACGTCGTGCATTTGTGCACATATCAGCAGCAATTGCATTCATCTCGCTCTCCTTGAAGTTTGGAGCAAAGTTCTGGCAATAAACTGAAGGAAGAAAATGAAGGCCACCTTAATCAAGGTTGCTATAGCAGCAATTGGGAATGTTCCTATGCCTCTTTGCCTCTGTTTCTAGCCCCAAGACCTACTCACACTTACAAAGACTCAGGGCCAAATTTAAAACTTCAGCAGGAACTGGGAGAAAGGACTAATTTCAAACTTTTAAATCTGGCATTTATCTGTGTGGTATACAAGCATTATATATTTTGATAACTCAAAGAGACTATATGCTAGCTAGATTTCCTAGGTATCCCCTTTCTTTCAAGTAAGAAGTACTAGTTTGCTCCTATATTTTATTCACTCTCCCATACAAATATTTTGAAGAGACACTCACACTTCACAGCATGCAGCACTCGGCTGTCGAGAGGTTTCCGGCTGGGGTCATTGGTGGAGGAACGGATTCCAGTGCCACAACTGTTGGCAAGGGTGTTCCTAGCAATGGTCAGAAGGCAATTAAAAAGTTATTACACACTGTGTCTTACTGTGCTTCCTCTTATGTGTACTCTTCCTGTGTACTCTTCCTCTTATGGCTAATTCTGTCCACTTGTATACTTTCTGAGTCTCAGTTCCTGTCTTGTTCCTTGAGCCTAGCACTACATCTCCAGAGCAGAAAGGAACACTGGGATGAAAAGGAGTAAACACACAGGAAGAGACACCCATCCCCACATACTTATTTCTCCATAGCACAGAAGATCATTTACTCACCGGTCAAAAAAGGATGCTAGTAGCCGCCTGAGAAGCACTTTGTGTCGTGTCCCAGCACTAACATGGCAATTCATCAACTGTGCCCGAGTGATATATACATTAGTACCTGAACAGAAACAAAGCCTGTTGTGGTACATTCAAACTATATAAAGGCTAACACAGCATCTTAACAAGCACCATGTCAAAAGCTTTATGTAGGGGACAAAAGATAATGTGGTTAAGGTGAGATTCATCCCGTTTCTTGCTACTTCCAATATCGTGGTTTGGCAAACAGACCACTTCACTTGATAGCTTTGATCCAACCAAGTCAGTTACACAACTGACTTCTGTAATACGGGACATGATCTGTTTGGGAGTCATATCTGTGGCTAGGAATTTTAATGGCTTACAGATATCCAGAGGACAAAGTGAAACCCAAACAAGAGCTTTGGAATTCTAAACACAGAAACAAAAGATCATTTTGCTGGGCTGAAAGACGCCTGCATTTGGGAAACCCATTCCTTAGATCAAGTAGATCTAAGGAATGAGCAGAGAGCACAGAGGCAGGAGCTGCCAATATGACTAACTGAACCAGGGCACTTCTTTTCCTACTTAGTGCTGGCCACCAATCAATAAGTGGTGTCTCAGTCCCTTGTAGGACAATGGAAAGCCATAAAGACCAATTAACAATATGTCACATTTAGAAACTATACACATTAAAAAGTAACGATGGAGTTCTTTATAGATCATTTTTAACTGATGTCTTTGAGTATATCTACAAGGATGAAATATTGACATGCTTTGGACAAGCTATCCCCACAACCAAGTGGACTCCAAGTCCATATCCACATGTACAGTTACACCCATTTCATTGGAAAAAAGATATGCATAATTTTACTTCGTTATTCATTTTTCTCCGTTCTCTTTTCCACGGCTTAGTATTCTGACATGTTCAAGGTGCTATAACAGTAATGCCAATACAAGTGATCTTCAACTTACAACAGTTCATTTACTGACCGTTCAAAATTACAACGGCATTGAAAAAAATGACTTATGGCTGTTTTTCACAGTTATGACCTTTCCAGCAGCCCCATAATCATGTGATTAAAATTCAGAAGCTTAGCAACTGGTTCATATTTATGACTGTTGCTGTGTCCCAAGATCATGTGATTGCCTTTTGCGACCTTCTGACAAGCAAAGTCAATGGGGAAGCCGGATTCACTTAACAATCAGGTTACTAACTTACCAACTGCAGTGATTCACTTCACAACTGAGGCAAGAAAGGTTGTAAAATGGGGCAAAACTCACTTCACAAATGTCTCACTTAACAATTTTGGATTCAATTGTGGTCATAAGTCGAGGACTACCTGTACTTTTTCCTTTCTTTAATTTTGGGAATTAAAGGCATCTTCGCTCAAATGTTGACTCTATTGTAGCGTAATTATCAGGACTGTTTTTCGTTGAGAAAAAAATTAACCCCCCCAAAGAACAGAATGACTCTTATGCAAGAGGTAAGCAAGATTTTTCTTATTTACTGAAACCAGTTTCAACCCTAAGGAGTCCTACCTATCACAAGTTCCAGTTTCTCAGCTGGGTCACCCTCGTCATACAGCTTTGGATGGCATCGGTTTCCAATCTGGTTGATGAGCTCGGCAGGCAGTGAAGCTAGGTCCTGCCGCACTCGTATCCGGTTGCGAGACTCTGACTGCACCTGATCTGGCAGTGCTTCTACTTTTTCTGCTGAAAAAAGGAAGAACAAAAAAAAAAAGGACAGGAGGAAAATTGGAGAAAGTGTTGAGCAGATATGAAATGAAGATACTAAAGTTATCCTTCTCTTTGAAATATTTAAACTCCGCAACTACATTTGTAACTTGCTCTTGAAGAGTACTCTTATTCAAAGAGCACAGAAATTACTGCATCCTTTAAAAAAAATGGAATCACAACAACTACCTCTTCCTCTTCTAGGAACAGAATGTCTTTAAGAGCTTATGTTTCAGTCCCCTTTCCATAAAATATCTGGCTGTATTCCCTCATTATAAGAAGGAAGGCAAGGATGCACAATGCTGACAGGTGGATAAAACCCACTATCTCTGTATTTGTTTATTTATCTCCAGCAGAGATTACTATTCAACCTCCTTGTCCATATTTATAGAGTACATTCTGAAAATATTTCACAAACGTTTCAATACTAGGGAGGGCAGGCTGAAGACCCGGAAGCAATCAGGAAGGCTGAATATTGCAACTTTTCTATAGTGATTAGACCCTCAATACATATTTTACTCTTTCTTTTTTTAAAAATAAACCATACACTATTTTTTCAGCAAAGATATCATACAATGCAATACCTTAAAGCTATCTACAAAAACAAACTAATAAAAAATAAAGGACATATGGTATAGCTGCTGTAAAGCAAAAACAACTTAGCAAAGACTGAAAAAAAGAAAAGTCCTCAGTTGCCTCTTACAATGATCACATGGAGTGTTTAAAAGCACCTCTGATAAGACGCAATCCCAAAATATTAAAGTTAAAATAGAGAAGGTCTTACTAGTTGTACAGATCAAGCTGGCCCAATCTCAGTAAGGTCCCATCAGTCAACCCCCAAGACTGGGCTGCTGGGCTATTGAGCCTTTTAAGTACAAAAGAGAGCATAGCTTGGATTTGGGTAGAAAATGAACAAGCAAGTTGTAGATGACCCAAATGTATATATTATAAAAGAATGCTAGCTCAGGCCTGTCAATAAGTGACAAGAATATTCTGCACTATACTATTTCTGGTATTTCTGAATTTTCTTTGAGGGCAGCCCTGCTAGTTCTGTTTATAAATCACCAAGGCAGAAATGACAACTCTTGACATTGCGAAACTTAAACATGTTGTGATGATTTCACTTTCCAGTAGACATTTTTATTACTTGTATTTCAGAAGATCTCCCAATCCCTGAGCAGAGAAGATACAAGTTCCCATCATCACTATTGTAGCATTCTGGTTTGATATTCAACATTGCAGCTGCCCTTGCCCCTTACTTGATGTGTTCAGATGGACGCTGACAGCCCTCTATCATGGATACTGACTTCCTGCATTAAGCAAGGAGTTCACCTCCATGACTTACCTTGTCCCCTCCTATTTTAATTCTATGAGCAAGAGAACAAAAGTCACCCGCAGAAAAAAATCTAGCAAAATGCAAGCCATGTAGCTTGGCCTCAAGGTATGGACTCAAAGCCTTAGTTAGTCTGTTACTTTCAAATATACTACCACTTTACAAATATTGTTTATACCATTTCTCTAGGCTGACATTATTATTAATATTTGGAGATTTATTTCTTATTATTCCTAGTTTAAAATCCTTCTCAGGATTGCTTCACACTTCTTTCACTTCTCTCTCTCACATACAAAAAACCCCACACAAACACATACAAAATGTATCAGAACACACCCACTTGTTTCATATTGGTCAATTGCAATATGCACAAACATCCCCCATGTCAGGAATCAAAAACAGTCCCCCCTCCTTTTGTTCTATTGTGTCCTATTCTTGGAGATTGCAGTTTTCTTGGCAAACTTTTTCAGAAGTGGTTTGCCATTCCTTTCTTCCTAGAGCTAAGAGAAAGTGACTGGTCCCAAATCCACCCAACTGGTTTTGTGCCTAAGGCAGGACTAGAACTCATATTCTCCCAATTTCTAGCCTGGCACTTAAACACTATACCAAATTGGCTCTCCAGCTGGATGGCTACTGAACATTTCTGCTGTCCATATGATTTAAAGAGAAGCATAGCCATGCCTCACTTTTTAAACAATAGAAGTGAACATATTCAACATATATTGGCTTTGGCAATAAATGTAAGGTTAAGCAGACAATATGCAAAGCTGAGATTCAAAGATTCTGTTGTCATCCAACCTTACTATCCAACCAACAAAATCTCCCTTGCATCTCATTTCTGTGAATATTCTGATCAAAACAAGGGCAAAGTGCAATACACACTCTTTCCTTTGTTTAAAGAAAGCAGAACAGTCACAATGCTTTTTCCACGTGGGATACTCACCTGTCTGCCCTACATTCATCATGCTGTACATTGTGTACATGTTGCAGATTTGTCGGTACTGCTCATCAGAGCCTTCTTCGGGTGCATCTTCCTCTTCATCTTCTTCATTATGATAGGAACTGGGGCTGTCACTGGTGTAAGCACTAGAGGTGCCAGGGCTTGTCTGATCTGAAGTACTGGGGCCACTGACCACGCCTGCCCCTCCACCTCCCCCCGTTAGTGGTGCCTGCTGTTGTTGTTGCTGCTGAGCCTGTTGCTGTTGCTGCTGCTGCTGGACCTGTTGTTGCTGTTGTTGCACTTGCTGCTGAACCTGCCGGTTCCCACCGGTCAACTCCTGCTGGGAGGAGATCTTGGCTATTTTGCGGCTGCCATTACTGCCGCCACTACTCCCTTCCTTCTGACTGCTTTCCCAGAGCCGCTTAACCACAAACGTGCATTGGACAGAGTCTGAGTCCTGTTGCTCTGTCTTTACACGAGACACCAGGGGTAAGGGTGTATTGCCGGAAGGCCAGGTGGATGTCTGTGCCACAGGGCTCTGTGGCTCAGAGGAAGGCGCCTCCTCAGTGTGCAGGCCTTGTGAGTCACAGCTGGGTGAGCTGACCTTCAGGAAGAACTCAGTCCCCTTTTCCATAATCTCCTGGATCTGCAGGAACCCTGCTGTGTACATGAGCAGAAACTGATCACCCACATTCATGCTTAGGCGGCCAGTGTAGCAGAAACTAAGGATCTGCTGAAAGGATTGAGGTTGTACCGCAGCAGGAAGCTCTACCACAGTGCTCTTGCTGTTGTTGAAAAGGTCCCGGAAGTAGCAGCTGCTTGCAGCCAGCACAGCTCGGTGTGCCTTGAAAGCATGGCCTTTCACCACCACTGAGACATCACAATACAGCCCCTGTAACCGCTGCTCATTCAGGCATTCCAAGATGCTATTACCAAAGTTGGGGATCTCCATCTGGAGAAATTGAGCCATCCTCCTCCTCTTCTCCTCCTCACCCAGATGGGTACGCTGGAAAAAAGAATAAGGAGCCAGAGAAGTTAAATGTGGAATGGACATGGAAAAAGAGCAAAGGAAGGAGATGGGCCAAAGAGAGAGAGATCAGCCAGAAGCGGGCAATGTTTTGGCAGCCTCGGGCCACCCTTTGTAAAACAAAAAAAAATACCGTGGGCTACAGTGGACAAGGCCTTGAAGTGGTGAGGTCATGCAAACAGAAGAAGTAGGGTTTGATAGAGCATTTTTAAAAGGTGCTTTTAAATGTTTAAATCAATCTGACAGCTTATACCTCTTTCTTTGGTTTTCTGTTCTTCTTTCTTTCCATCGCCACAATTTGATACTTAGCTGCCAAATTTTGATAGTGTGATCTCCAGGGCCTCTGTAGACCACAAAAAAAGGGGTTCATAGGCCATATGAACCCTAGGACCACACCTTCCATTAAGGAGGTAGCAGAAGTGAAGTAGTCCACGCAATCAACTGTTTTACATGCTCTCTCTAGAAATGGAAGCATCAGCCTTAGGTCTTAGTTCTTCTTCCAGTTTTCAATAATCAAAAGCACTAAGTCATTTATTTAAAAACTTTGTGTATAATATAAACCCAAGCCTCTGACAAAATGTAATTAGGCTCCAGACTTGTATGGAAGGTTAGGCAGCAGTTTACTTACCTTGATCATATCCATAGAAGAGTTAATTTGAGATTAGCCTGCATTCCTAGCCATCAGCAAAGAGATGGGAAGTCTAGAGCAACTGTAAAATGAAGCTGTTATATCATAGCTCCTCCACCTGGCCCTCTGAATAAACATGGCTGGATGATGATGAAATGGGGAAGAGAAAAGAAATGGGGGAAGACCATGACACATTTTCCCTTCTTACTATAAGAAGCAAACAAACCAGAAGGTGATAGGATGTCAGCCAGTACAAAATGGGCCAAGATGCTCTCAAAAGATGGCTGCAAACTATATAGTTAAGACAACTATAGGTTCCCATGGTCATCTGGGGCCAAAGCACTACATTTGGCTTAATGAGCACCAGACTGAGTGAGGTACATTGAACAAACATGGCCAAAATAATTTCATCTCCAATTATACACATACACATACATACACAATCTCCTTTATAAACTGTTTTAATTAATAGTAGCTTTTTTTCTCTTTTTACGATCCTGTAATCCCATTTTGGGGTGGGGTTGAGGCAACTGAGTGGCACTGAGCGTTTACTGGCAGATGCCCTTCCTGATGCCTAAGCAGAATTCGCAGCATTTTCTCTTTGCAGCCTGATAGCAAAACATCTGTCATTGCCTAGGATTGAACTGTCAACCTTCCATGTAGGAGGTGACAATCTTCACTTCTATGCCATTACACTGCTCTGCTTTACTAGTAGCTTTTATTTTGACCTGAGGGAATTATTTCACAAATATTATAAAGAAATTAATATATAAATATAAATAATAAAAAAGCTACACTGGATTTGTTTGCAAGCGTGAAATTTAAAATGGTTCCAATATTTGCCATACTTTGGGCACATTTTAGACTTCTGTGGCAATTAAAGCAACCAGAAATAAATAGTATTTGTAATCCATTCTTATTATGTGAATTCCACTTTTATAGTATTCTGGTAATTTAAATAGAGAACCGCATGAGAAACTTCACAGCTCAAGTTTCTTCTTTTGATATTAATGAAACTGCAGGAGTTATGGAAAAGGGAAAGATTTACGTGTAGCTTTTTATTAATCTTGGTTAAAAGCAATCCATTGTGCTGAAATAAATATGGCAGTTTTGCCACTGTAAAATAACCATGCATAATAAACAGGTTGTAATCCAGCAGCAATGGTGATCTGCAAACCCAGTGAAGCTTCCTACCTATTACCTCCAGAAAGTGACAGGCTCTTATGAGCATATCGATCTTCCCCGATAATAGCTCAGAGAACTCTAAATCATGGCACTGTCTTTTTAGGACAAACAATATGTGTGTCAGAGATAAGATACACCATGAATGTAAATGAAAGCTTGGGCTAAAAACAGACAAAATAGTTTTTTTTTTAAATTCCATACACCATTTGCAACTGGAGAGCAGATTAATGCTGGGTGGAATATTAAATATATAAAAAATAATGGTGTTTGTTGTCCATTATTTTTTCACCAGAGGGACAGTATGACCCAAAAATTTCCTGCTGCAAATCACACAGAAGAGAGAAATTACTCTGCAAGGAATGATAATGCAGCTGAGGACACAGAATAGGTACACAATGGACTGTTGCTTTTAAAAATTCCCAATTCTACAAAAAGCTTGGGTGTGAAACAGTGCTTTACAGTTATTTAGAGATGGTTGGAGCAGAACAATGCAACAAGATAATCCTCCCTACAGAGAGTTTATTCAGAACGCTGGCACTGTTAGTGACTAAGATTTCTGCTCCATATTCAGATAGCATCAGGTAAATACCTCCCTCCTTCCTGCAAAGCTTTAAAACTGCTAGCAATTTTTGGAAGAAGATATAAACAGGAAGAAAATAAAAATCTTTTATGCAGCTTTTTACAAAGCAGTACTGAAATATCCTCAATATGAATTTGTAATGGAATAGACTTTCAGTTGTTTTCAACTGAACATTTATCAGAATGAAGCAAACATTCACACATTTTGAATGCTGAGCATTCAATTTCTTAAAAATTCAGTTTTAATTTACTGCAGTAGAAGTTTCTGAGATGACAATTTGCTGAGGATTTCACCATTTCTTCTAGAAAATGCAGGACGCTCACCAGAAGCATAAGCATATTCTGCAAATAGAAAATCCTAACAACCATTTGGTAAACTTCTGGTATTTATCCTTTTTTTTAACCTACTCAACCAGAGATACAAATATCTAATAATAAACAAAGATATAAAGACTGGGGACCACATATGAGATGAAAGGCAAGGCTCCCTTCCGAAAGTATCTTCGTGCTGTTTCTATGATAGGAGAAAAATCTCAGTGGGAAAGTGGGAAATTATGGGTCATTTGCAGTATTAATTCAATCTTTTCTTGGGCACCATAATTGGAAGTATGTCACTGGCTTAGAAGCCTTCCATTGTGAAAAGGAAATCATGAATTTTAAATTACAATACAAATGATCCTTATTTACAACTATGTTGATCATGACAGCATTTGTTGAAGTACAAATATTACAGTGTGTTGTTAACCCACATGATTTTTACATAGTTTTAAAAATGATTTTATCCTGAATGTTTGATTTTCAGTTATCAAGACAGCATGAATATATTATTCTTTTAATACTACCATTAAAGTGGATATCAACAAGAGAACACAAAAACTATGGACTTCTTTCATTAAGGAATCTCTTTATAGCTTGAACATTGAATACTCCAATTAAAGCTGACAAACTGGACTGATTATTCTTAACCAAACACAATGAATTGGGTGACCAACATTCACATCTTGGTTAGAGATCTGACACTGTGCCATTTCTATACCACTTTCCATTGCACAAGTTCTAAGGAAAAATGTTTAAGGAGCCCAATGACAAAAAAAAAGTATAGGCACAAAGCAGTTTTGTTACCTGAATATTGTATACTATTTTGGTTTTCAGAAAAAGTGCACTAGAATAAAACCACTCAGATTATAATAGCAAATTTTATCTTTTTAGTCAATTGCCTCATAATTTCTATGTTGATTTACTTAATGGCCTATAGACTTGTATGAAAATTTTGAAAAAGACAGTATAGCCTTTAGAGTGCTGCCTGTCAAAATTTTCTGGCTAAAAATGATCGTTCTGCTGAGATAAATGGAAAGAGTTGGTGATAGAACCAAATCATTAAATAAAACAGAGATTCTGGGTTTTTTTTGGGGGGGGGGGGGGGGGGGGGGGGGCTTCCAACCTAAGCCATTGTTTTCTCATAACTGTCAAATGAAGCCAAGTAGTTAAAGTGTTCCATCTTTATTGCATCTGTTTTTATTAAGTTTAAACAGAATTTTCACTATGCCAGGAGATTAAGTATTTCAGCGAAGCTACAATTCAGCTATTACTTGTATTCTTGTAGGAAGAAGGATAAACTAGGTGGAGGACAATTAGTGCCAAGTCAAAATATGCATATGGAAGGTGGCAAAACAGATGATATGCTATAAATTATTTTCTTGATCCTGGTTCCCTAACGCTGCTCTTATAAGTCCACTGCTGTCTCAGAGTCCAACCTAATCAGTAAATATTTTGCTGTCTAAGAAGATAGACAAAGTCTTTTACTTAAAAACAATAGTTTCTACCCTAGACTGCTTGAAGTCTGAAGATAAATAACTCCGTTTCTCCATGACTTATATGCATAGCCATGTAAATAATGACACCTGTGGGAATACATGGAGTAAACAGCCATGAATTATATAATATTAGAAGATTTGGGATATTATTTAAAACGGATATGCAAAACACCTCAAATGCAAAATGTCCCATTTTGAATTCCAACACTTTCAAATGAAAGAAGCTATTATTCTGAATTTAAATACAATGGTTTTAGACTCAAAATGGGGTGTTTTGAATTTAGTTCACAATTCAAAAAACTTTGGGTGCCACTACTTTCCAAATGACATACAGGTAAAGAAGAATAGGTTCTTCAAATAAATTGTGGCAGGAAATTTTGCTGCGATTATCAAAGATACATTTAAAAAAAAAACTGGAGTACCCTCTTTGTGGATCATCCTCAAATTACAGAATTTTCTAAGGGGAGCAGTAGTTTCTTTTTCCATTATTTTCATCCATTTCAGAAGAAACTATTTCACAAGATATCAAGAGGGATGAATTACTCTTTGCTAACTATGAGCTGAAACATTATCCCAAAGATGCTTTTTGAAAAGGAACTGGACTTTGTTTTTCATTGAAGAAAGGTTAAATGGCATCAAATATCACTTCTCTAGAGGATAGAACCACAGTATTGTCTACAGTATTATTTTAAACATAAACCTGTTATTATTCTGCAGAGGTCATCCACTGCCATCATCTCAAAATATTACTAATTCTAACATTATTTAAAGTTTAGCAATAATGTAATTTAATTGAGTGTGGCTTAAACAGTTGGGCAAACATAGACATTATTTGTAGCTTATAATTTAGTATTACATATTTATACAGCCACTGAATCTTATTTAACAAATCATGATTCAGACGAATTGTAACTTAGTGCACTGTGTATTTTTTTCCTAAAAGATATTAATTTGTTTCTAATTGTATAACTTATGTGTTATATTAAAGCTGGAAAAAATTCTAAGGTGATTTATCTTAATCTGGTTTATTTATACATCACAAAAACATGGCATGTTAACAAGGATGTGAAGACTTTCTGAATCCCATGTAGTTAGGAACCAGAATCAACTCTTCCTCTATAGCACTGATTTCCTGATTTAAAACATTGTTCCTGAAATAGCTAAAATTTATTCGGATAAAAATAGGCTTTAATTACTGAATCTCAAAACAAAATCTTGATTTTCTTACGCAGAATGATTGAATGATCGTCTATACTTTTCTAAACAAGGATTATAGACTGCATTAGTTAAATAAAGTTAATATTTGTAAAACACCTCCAGAGCTGCCTCCAGATGAGATGGGTGGCATACAAATCCAATAAATAATAAATAAATCAAAATAATGAATCATGCCATCATAGTAATGTGACCTGTTTTTGTTTGGAATGTGGTATGAACAAGCCAGTATGGTTTCTTACTTATTGTTTTATTGTATGTTATATGAACATCATACAATCAATCCATTGGTTAACAATATTAAATCCAGTCAGCATGACAAATATTGCCAACAATAATACTAGGACAAGTGCATATTTCACTGCTTCCACTTCAACTGAAGAGTGAACATTCTTTTACCAGTGCTTGACCAACTGCTGTCAAGTAGTCCCAATTACAAGTAATCTATACTAGCCCATCAATATAAGAAAACTCTTCCCTTCCTGCCTTTGTTCTACTGTCATTCAGAAAGCCCCTGCTCTTTTATATCCTTCATGCCAGCCACCTGGCTCAGACATTTGATACTATCTATTTTTTTGGATAAGAAGTTATAGCAAAACTAAGGAACCAAGGACAATTTATGCTTTTAAGCAAAATCAAACCAAAATATAGCAGAATAGATCCTCCCAGAACAAAAATCACTGTCGATCATTCTCTATGTTTGTTCTTATTCCAATATATACAACCAGGTCTAGCAGACTCATGATATCAAGCTGGTTTGCAAGAATGTCGCCATCAAACTTTGTAGGCTATCTCATTAGCCAAAAAAGATAGTGAAATAATTCATGATGAAAGTTAAAAGCTGCCTCGTAAGAAAAGCTGAGACTCAAGATAATACAACAGAAATAACTAACAATAGGGAGTAGCCTGAAAATTGTATGCATTTACTTGATTCATGCATCAGCTTTCTACTCTGGAGAATATTTAAAACAGCCAACAAAATTTAAGAGTACCCAAAGGAAGAATTACCTAGATTATGTCCTTGCATAGTCTATATGCCAAAAACTTCCATAAATTTTAAATCTTAAATTGGTCTTTTCTGAATTTATACAGATCAGCTGTTCTCTGTGGATATACAGTATTGTTTTCATGTTTCCTTCCTTCCTTTTTTCCTCAGTTTTATTAATGTGAGCACACTTTCTTCTGTGTTCTTACTGAACAACCTGCTGAGAGGTTAACTGACATCTAGCAAGCGATCAAGATCAAGTCAGCTGTGTAGCACATGCTGAACATGAAACATCGTAGCTGTGGGTACAATGATTCATAATATATACAATACTAATCCTGTTCAGGACAGAGTATTCATCTTGTCTAATTTCACTAGTGACATAAACTGAAAAATGAGAGAAAAATATCTGTAATTCTAATTACAGGAAATTGGGGTAAAAAAGTGGCAGACCTGAATTTATTTCAGAGACTGAAGGAATTTTCTTATTGATTTAATATTTCATCCTGTGTTTATTTATTTTTATTTATTTATTTTATTTATTTAAATTTATATACTGCCCCCTTCTCCCAAAGGGACTCGGGGCGGTGAACAGCCAAGATAAAATACACATATAAAAATTTTAAATTTATATCAACGTGCTGCATATGCCAACTGTGGTTTTAGATCAACAGTATGTTGGCTTGCAAAGTAGTCTTTAGATCAGAGATCCTATCTTGCACTGAATCATATGCCAGGAAAAAACTAGACTTTGGATGTGTTTTGGGCATAATGGACCAAAACTGACTGCTGCTGACTTTGTTGTTAGAAAATGTTGCATGTGGCATGAGATGATTAAGGTTGGTTAACATACATTTTCTACAATACAAAATAACATTATGTGGAAAACTTAACTGATCAAGTATGTTGGAAGACAATATAGATAGAACCATCTACTAATGATTCCAACTAGGGAAGATTGGTACCTGTATTTTAAGAGGAGCAAATGGTTAAGAGCAGAAATTAACAAATGGAATGGAAGGGAGTGGAAAGGGAGCCAGTTTGGTCTAGTGGTTAAGGCACTAGGCTACAAACCAAGAGGCTGTAAGGTCTGATTCCACATTAGACATGAAAGCTGACTGGGTAACTTGAGGCCAGTCACACTCTCTCACACCATAATGTCAGGCTCAGGCAATAAGCTAGACAGTGAGTATCTGTTGCAAACAAGGGATCAACACATGGCTGATTCTCCTTCCTCCCCCCGTCAAAAAGAGCAGACCCTGAACTGGCAGGAAAATGTTATGTGAAAAAAATGGAGTGGAAAAATGTGTTGTATATGCAATTAAGATAAAGGGAAAGGAAATGTATCAAACTATGATTGATTTGGCTGCTTATGTTGAAAGATTGAAATAATTACTGAATGATAAAAGGATAAAGAGATTCTGAATATAAGAGAAAACACCTTTAGTGTAATTTGACGACAACAGACACAGAAGTACTAACAGTGAAAGTAAAATAACAGAAGAAAGACAAGAGTACAAGTCTTGGAAGAAAAATGTTATACTATAGACAGAATGAATGAAATCAAATGTAAGAAAAGACATGGAAGCTGATTAGAAGATGATAAAATGAATGTCTGTATGTTACAAAGTATATATGAAGGTACACTAATGGAAAATATGAAAAAGAATGTCTGGTAGAATAAAATTAAATAGGATATGGATGAGGAAAATACCTATAAATAACTGTTACCATATTAAAAACAAAGAAAGAAACTGTTTAACTGATATACGGCAAAAATGGCAGCTCTAAATATGTAAGTGAGAGCCAGTCTGGTATAGTAGAAATCTGAAGACCGCAAGTTCAAATCCAGTTTTAAACATGAAGTTATCTGAATAACTTTGAGCCAGTCATTCTCTCTCAGCTCTAAGAAGCAGGCAATGGCAATCTCTTCTGAAATTTTGCCAAGAAAATTGTAGGGACCTGTCCAAGTAGTCTCCAAGAGTCAACACTAACTCCCACTAAAAAAGAAGTAATTAAATAAAGGAATAGGTTAAAAGAGGCAAAGAAATAAAAGTGATTTTGATAGAAATAATTGTTCTGGAATTTGGCAACAAGGGCTAAATAAGGAGTGTCAAACAGAGTGAATTCAATTAAAAACAATGAAATAAATTTGCATGAAATGGAAGCATGAGAATGTCGGAAAGAGGTTTTCAGAAGTCTGTATAGAAATTGCAGTGATATTATAGTCATATGAAATTAAAATGAATGCTGTAAATGTTAGTGTTTGAGAAAAAATGCTGAAAGGAATAATAAAATACTGAGAAAACACTAAATAATAAAGCTGCAGTACAAATGGTGTTATTGGAGAAAAGTTTAAAAAATGTGATTTGCCAAGGGTGTGGCTATGCAACATGCTTAACATATATTTTGGAAGATGGTATTAAAGAATGCTTTTATTATTCCTTCATACATAAATAAAGATAGCAAGAGTACATGCAAAAATTATAGAGGAATTAGTTTTGAGGGTGTTTGCAGAGGTGTTTGGCAGAATTCTGATTGAAAGGATTTAAGAAGTGACAATGAACAATATTTGGAAAGTGTGGTATGGCGCCATGAATGACAGCTCTTTGGATCATTGAGAAATGCATGAATGTGTGCGGGAGCTGACTAGTTGGGGCCTTGATATCCCTCTCCCGGTGGGTCACTCATGGAAAAAGATCAGACATGGAGACCAGCTTCAGTCATGGGTAGAGTGACCTCGAGAGGCAGGCTCAAACCCCTTTTATTGAGATTACACGTCAGCTTACCAGGCGAATGCGGAAAGCAAGTTCTATTGGTTACATTGGTATAATATTACCATATTTGGTATGACATAGCATGTATCATATATGTAGCATGTAGGTAGTATGTGGTTTGGGCCTGCGCAATGGTTACAACATCTCCTCTGTTTTTATTTTTTTAAAATAACAAGGGGGCCTATAAGGACACTGATCAATGTGGTGAGCCATGGGGAAAAGTTGAACATCCCCTCAAACCACCCTTTTATTAAGAAGGTATAAGGAAATAAGAGCATGCTGAATTATTATTGGTTACATTATTGCATATAGCCTAATATGATTATGTTGTACCCCTACTTGCTTATGCAGTTTCTGCGGTATGAGTATCTTAACAGCTCTGTTTCCTGGGCTGCTGGTAACTGGCCCAGTTTGGAAAGGCCCCTTAAGTTTAAGATGGTTGCGATGTCTATACTTCCTGTTGTGTGGAGGACGCTGGTTGAGGCCAACGCTCTGCGCACAACAGGTGCAGCATTCCAACAAATGTGAAATGTTATGTATGATTGCTGATTTATAGAAATCATATAAAACCAATATGAAACATTTGCACAAACAGAAGACTAGTTACTGAATGTAGTAATAGTGATATATGATAGAAGCAAAGAAGCATGAAAATAAAGAGAATGCTTTGGGGAAAGTTTCAACATTAAGTAAGGAGTAAGACAAAAATATGTTGGGCTAATTTATGTATTTATGGATAAATATACATATATTTATCCATAAATACATAAATTAGCCCAACATATTTTTGTATGATGAGGTATTTTGGATGAGAATACAAATATGAACATATGTGTATTTTTTATGGAGATCATACAGCATTGCTGGCTGAGAACTAAAAGATTTGTGCTAAATGTTAGATAAACATGTTAAGAATATAGATCTTAAAATTAATGTTTCAAAGACTAAGTACCTGTAGTTATTTAAGTATTTCTTAGTCACTTTGCAACATTACAAAACGCACTGTGGCCGGCCATTGGTTGCATAGATTCTAATAATCAAAAAGCAGAATATGCAGGTGACACAAATTCTCTATTCTTTGCATCCATAAGTTAGGACCATCAAGGATTATAGTTACAAGCAGCCTTTCAGAGAAATGCTATCTGATTTTCTTTGAATAAAAAAGCCTGATTAGCCTCTAACCATAAACCTAGATGGTTTGAGTAACAAGTCTGGCCAGTTGGATCTCAGAAAAGGTCTGGCCCTAAATGGACTGTGAATTTTGTCATTTGTCAGGCAGAGTATTCCTTTCGATAATTGTAAGCCTGAACTGGGAATGTAAAATTAAAGATCACATTACTATGGAATACTGTATCAAACTATAAATGAATGTAATCCCTATCAATTATTTATGCTTAGCTCCAAATATAGGAAACCTGTATCTCTTAAAAATGCTGTAAGACAATATTAGGGACTATCATCCCAACCATGTTCTTGCCTGTAAGTTTTGCATGGAAAACTTGGTCTCTTGTTGCTAAAGAAAGTTGGCATTCATTTCTCGTCTAATCGAACAATGAGAACATAATGTAATTCAGTGGAGCTTATTTCTGAGTAAATAAAGAACAAGAGCCAACTTTAAGCCCAAGGAGAACTTTACATGTTGATTAGATTTTTGTTTGAAAAAATATTATCTTCAGTCCTAAATTGTCAAAGGTTCTTCAGATTCTTTCATCATAAATAGCTAAGGATTATACATTTCCGGAAATCTGAGTTCTCTCTTATGCAATTAGCCTCAATAGTGTAAAGTTGGAAACTTGTTATGCTATGGTGACAATAACCATAGCAAAGACCAGAAGGAAGAAAGAATTTCCACTTCTTCCAAAATTCGGAAGCTAAAGTAGTTAATTTCCTTGTAACCAATATTAAGCAGAGAATAGATGCTGTCCAGGAGAACAAGGAGGGTTGGCGGTTACATTTGTAATATGAGAGCTTCAGTCTTCATCCTCATAACACTGTCTCCACCCAAGACTGGGAAACTAATTCAGTCATTAATAAAGCCAAGCTTCCTGTTTCAAGTTTTGTAAGTACAACTCAGGTCTATCCCAGCAGCAAAATGATATCTCTCTTTTGTATGAAGACAATACAATGACCCACTGTTTCAAACTAAAATGTTTTCTGCTTCTATTTCTTCACTGCAGTCAGTAGGAATTGAATTAATTAGAGGGCCTTTATCATTTCCTTTTGTATTGGATGAAGAGAGGAATCAAATAAATCAGTTGGAGAAGCACAGAATCAGAAAAGATAATCAACCAGCAGACCTTGAGGCTACTATTTATTAATTTGGAGCACTTATATTGTACCTACTAGCAGATTCTTGAGAGAAGTTAAAATGAAGAAAAACAAAACCTTACGCAGTGATGGTGGGATTCAAATTTTTTTACTACTGGTTCTGTGAGCGTGGCTTATTTGGTGGGCATGGCTTGGTGGTCATGTGACTGAGTGGGTGTGACCAACTTAATGTCACTCATGTCAAGGGCTGCCTTGCCTGGCCACTTCCTTCCCAGCCATTTCTTGTCACACCCAGCCTCAACTTATCTATAGTTCTGTAAAAATGTTGTTCACTTTTTTTGACTTTATTATCTACGTACTATAGATGTACTTTCATGGACCACTGAAAGGAGGAAATGGCTCACATGCTTTGCCTAAGAGCGTGATATAGGCAACAGGCTTTTAAGGGGCTGCCAGAAAGAAAGGGGGAAAATGTATTTTCCAAAGCACCAGAAGGCAAACAATGGATGGAAACTGAACAAAGACAGAAGCAACCTAAAACTAAGGAGAAACTTCCTGACAATGAGAACAATTAGCCAGTGTACCTGCTTGTCGCCAGAAGTTCTGGGTGCTCAATCACTGGAAATTTTTAAAAGATTGGGCAGCCATTTCCCTGAAATGGTATAGGGTTCTCCCCTAAGTCCCTTCTAAGTGTTATTCTGTTATTCCTACACCTTTCCCAGAACCTCTACTCAAGAGTCTGGCATCCTCAGTTTTCCTGCCTGAGCAAGGGCTTGGACTAGAAGACCTCCAAAGTCCCTTTCAACTCTGTTAAACACACATGTATTTATGCTCTGGACGATAGACATCGAATGCATGTAAACTCTGAAAAATATGTGGTAGCCCTGGGCAAAAGAAAGACAGTAGGTGTAGGGACAGTATAAAATATTAACACATGATAAATAATAGAACAATTAAAAATAATGTTTTCTCTGTCTCTTTCTCTCTCTCCCTTCCTTCCTATTTCTTTTTCTGTCTCTTTCTGTCTCTCCCTTCCTTCCTTTCTCTCTTTCTCTCTCACACACACAACGCACACTATCTCCCTATTTCTTTCTTTCTTTCTTTCTTTCTTTCTTTCTTTCTTTCTTTCTTTCTTTCTTTCTTTCCTTCCTTCCTTCCTTCCTTCCTTCCTTCCTTCCCTCCCTCCCTCTTTCTCACAAACCCACCTGTCAGCCTTCATTCCCTCTCACTCCAGGCACTTTACTCACAAGGGGAAGCGAATCCAGCCTTGGAGCAGTTTTGCAAGTTAACAGACATGCATTTGCAGCTCCTGAAAACTTCTCCATGGCTGGATTCCCCCCTGCCTCCAGCCTTCATTCCCTCTCACTCCAGGCACTTTACTCACAAGGGGAAGCGAATCCAGCATTGGAGAAGTTTTGCAGGTTAACAGACATGCATTTGCAGGTCCTGCAAACTTCTCCATGACTGGATTTCCCCCCACTCCCCCGGCCTTCATTCCCTCTCAGTCCAGGCACTTTACTCACAAGGGGAAGCGATACTTATAGTGTCCATGAAGAATCCAGCCTTGGAGCAGTTTTGCAGGTTAACGGACTGCTGCTCCGCCCACAATCGTGTTTTCAAGTGGCTGCTTAAAAATGCATGCTAGGGTGGAGGAGCAGTCCTCCTTTAAACTGGGGTGAGCAAGCATCGGGCAGGCGGGGCAAGCGAGTGAGCGGAAACCGTGCGACTGGGTTGGGGGCATGGCCAGCCAGATGTTGCTACTGGTTCGGTGACCCACGCCAAATTCTTGCTACCGGTTTGCCCGATTAGGTGCAAACCTGTTATGCAGGTCTTTCCCATGCTTCAGATATTCTTCTGAATTTCTGGATAATAAAGGAAATGCCTGTTACATTCACCAGACATTAATTTTACATAAGGCATTTTTTCTAAAAGACTGTTGTTTTTCTTTTTTTTCTTTTGAGCCCAATAGTACATGGAAAAGGTAGAGAGGGAGCAAAGGCATTTTTAAGCCTCTTCCAGTCCTCAGAAATTTTAATTATTACCAACTATTTTCTCACCTTATTCATACAGCAGAGACAATCCTGTCCAATGATTCACCTTGAATTCTTAGTGAGACAATAAGAACTGATTGAACTGAGAACTAATATGCAGTCTCTTGTCTCTGTGAAATATAAAAATATAGAGTGGTAACTAACTAATCAAATACACTACTTCTCCAGCAGTTTGTTGTTTTGCTATTCATGAAGGAAGTCTTCCTCCTGTAGGCCACTCATTCACCCACACAGAATTCTATTAATTGATTTTCTTTACATTTTTGTCTGATGACCAGAGAAATAAAAACACTTTTTTTCCACATCCATTTTTGACGTTCCTCCTGTCTCAAAATATGTATCGCTGACCTATCAGAATACAAACCTAACACAGAAAGCAGTTAATGTATTAATAGATTCCCAATTAATAGAGAACTATTTCCTGTTCCCTTTTGCAGTTTACAGCAATTTTAGAACTAGAAGCACTTTTAGCAAAATACCTTAAACATTTTTCCTAGTTATCTTATCCAATATGTTGATATTTCTGTCATTTATAAAACTGCCTGAGTCTTCTTTTAACTTATTTATACAGTGTTGGTCATCCCTTTTCTAGTGTCAAGCAATATCAACTGCAAAATGTACTGTGTGAAAAAAAGGTGTTAATTTAAATCAGTAAAGCATTATTTGTAATGTAAAAGAATAAAGAGTATCTCCCCCATTTTCATGATGTCTATACATACTAATTATAATTTAATTAGGTTTTAATTATTCCTTCTAAGTTACAATTCTTATCAATTCTTATATGAAAGACCCAACCCCATTTCTTTCTCAGTTCTATGATATTAAGATGACTTTAGTGTTGAATACTATATTCAGCTACAATATGCTTTAGTAAATGTTTTCATTATACAGTTTTCCACACCCACATTCTCTATGTCAATTACTGTTAAAAACAGTAAACCAAGACTTAAGAATCAGACCATTCAAATATCACTACAGACGCTAAAGTTGAAAACTGAAACTTTACTGACTGGGTGAATGAACTTAGATACTAAGTAAACTTTCACTGACTTCTTAATGAGCCTAAACAGAATATATAAATTCCCACAATTCAGGAAAATAATTAATGAATAAGGGCAGATAAAGTGGTGACTGAGGTTTTCCATAATTTGGATTAATCATGAATAAATGAAATCGATAACTTGGAAGGAATTATGTTTTATAAAAAAATAAGTCTCTATACCAGAGGGAGGATAGGGACTATTTTAAAGCTGCAATCCTAAATGGAGTGTGAAAATAAATAGTGTGATAGAGGAAGCAACAAGGAGGGCAGCTTTCTAAAATACAGAATGCTTTCCCCATGGTTGAACAGCCCCTGTATTTCCAAAGTTGCCAAAAGTGTTTCTAACGGACCTAGGTTTATAACTCAATGAAGAATTCCAGTCTCTCAATATTTTAATTCTGAAGTAGATGCCTCCACAGAAAAGTTCTAGAAATATGCGGCTTAGTGGAATGCAAAGGAGGATAAAAACAGAGAATTCTTAAGAAATACCTTTCTCACTACATATCTTACACGTTTTAAATTAAATAATTATTCTATACTAATTCCTCATTCTTTGAACTTTTCCAACCTTCTCATTAGACCACATATTAAAATGAATTAAGTTTTTATGTCGTTCAGTTTTACCAAACCTTTACTTGCCTAAAGCAGAGCACCATCATAGGTGAATATGACCCTAGCCTAGGCCAAAGGAGAAATGGAATAATGACTATTAGGCTTCCACGCTCCACTTTTTTTTTTATATGGTGAAGTATTGAAAGTTTCTAGCCTTATGATTCCAAATATTAATTTTTCTGAGTAAACAATGTAAAGGGTTCAAATATACAAAGTATATTCTTCTAACACTGCAGAAAATGACCTAAACTGTCAAATTCCATAAAGCAACTCTCAACAACAAATACTAGCATTTGACTACATGGGGTCAGCATTGCAATCCTGCACATGCTTGCCTCCGTCTTAATAGGATTTATTATTTCATGCATTCTATTATCCAATCATTTTCAACAGAACTAGGTTTGGGTTCTGCTGTCACAATATAATGAGAGCTGCTGGCTCTAATATGTAACTACAAATGCCTGATAAGAAGCTATTTGGAGCAGACCTTGATATCTGGCCAAGTACTGATTCGGTTTCCAACATCACTCCAATTTATGTAGCACATTACACATAGTGTAATCTAAGAACAGACTAATTTCTAGAAACACAATGAGAAAATTGAAGGAATAATTTTGTCAGTTTAATTTTCTCACTGCAAAATCTAAATTGCCACATACTATTTTCAGAGACCTTCCTTTCATTCAAAAAGTAATCCTAGGATTACTTACAAGGCAGAATTGTAAAATATGGCAATAAAGTTAGTAGATGCAGCAAACTGGAGTTAAAGCAAGAAAAGGACATGAACATGATGATCAACATAGCAGGAAATCATTGTTTAATGTTATTTGGGACACTTACTGCCCCATCTTCACAATCCTCCATTTAAAAATGGTATTGTCTATTCTCATCACCATTCTGGAACTAGCCCTCATCCCACCTCCTGCCAAAAAATAACCCTTAAAAACCCTACGGTTTTTAATCTTCCCCCAGTTTTTAATCTCCCCCAATCGCCATTGCAAAATGTTGTGAGAAATTGCAAATCAAGGCTTCAACTTCAGACCAGCTTGTTTAAAAAGAGTTAATCTTATGAATCTCGGTTTGAGTTTTCGGGAAAAATAACTACTTGCCAACGCGGAGTACCACCGCTCCGGTCTTTTCGGATCGGCATCACTCTAAGCTTGACCCTCCAACTTCCAGCCCTTTGGTGAAAACTTCCTATGCCTTCCTCTTGCGCGTCTCCCCCTTTTCCATCCACTAATGGGGATTTTAACACCGAAAGCTCCCCGCTGAAAGGAAGCGAAGAGGGCCCTTCCGCTGGGAAGAGGGGGAAGGAGGCCAACCTCCCCACCCTGTTTATTTCGGCGCCCCTTCCTAAGAAGCATCCCCGCCCCGCCCCCCCCACTCCCAGCTCTCGAATCCCCACTCCGGTTTCCAGGCCAACCTGCCGGCCGGGCCTTCCTGGAGAAAAGCCAAGCAGGCTCTGCCGAAAGTTTTTCTTCCGCTCGGCTCCCTTCGCACCCCTTCAGCCGCCGGTTGCGGAGGGCACGAGTAGGAAGGAGGACAAAGCCCCCGTAGGGAAACCCGGGAAATTTCGGACGGGCCTACTTGGGAGGTGAAGCCGCACCGTCCAGGCCGGCGGGGAGAGCCGCGGGAGGAGGGGGAGGGAACAGTCTCCACCGCGTTTATAGGGCTCCGCGTGAGGCCGGGGCTGAGGGGAACGAAATGAGTCTCCTTCTTTTAGAAAGGTGGGGGGAGGTTGAGGCTAACCAGGCGGCCTAGAGCCCCGGCAGCAGCAGAGGCGGAGGCGCAGAGCTCCAGCCGGCCTGCTCCCCGCGCCGCATCCCATCTTCTCGGCGTGGCCCTCGCAGAAGGAAGCGGGTGCTGCCCGTTCTCAAGGGAGGACAGAGAAAGGAGAGCGAAGGAGCAAAGCAAGCGGTGGCCTCTTCCCAAGCGGGAAAATGGGCGCCGGGAGCAGCTCTTATGGCCGGGATAGGGCTCCCTTGGACCCCGGCAGAGGGCCGGCCAGTTCGGAGGACTGTTTCGGGGGGAGGGAAAAAAGTTTAAAGACCCGGAATAATGGGGGAGGGTCCCTGCGTTTGGAGGAGGGGGACAAGACCGGGCGGGCTGCGAGCGGCGGGGACGCGGAGTTAGGGGACCTTTGGGAACGGGGTGGGGGTGGGGGGGAGAAGGGCGGCCCGGAGCTCTCACCTGTGCAAAAGTAGGGCGGGGGGGGGAGAGGAGGGAAGATCTCGCTCAACGGAGGGGCTCTGCTCCCCTTGCCCTCCGAGCAGCACTAGCAGCAGCCATTCATTGTCAGCCTAGGCAAGCTCAGCGGAGAGCAGCGCACTCGATCGAGCCGGGGGAGCGCAGCGCGCCGCCAAGCCGAGCCTCCAGCGCTCTGCTCCCGAAGGCCTGGCTAGTGGAGCTCCGAACAAACCGCTGACTCGCTCGTTTTACCCGCTGCGACCGTCGGCACCTATTTCTCTCTCGAACCCGAAGGGACGTTTGCTTTTGAATTCACCGGTCAGCCCGGCCCGATTTCGTTATATCAGACTTGGAAACTAGTTTCCATGCCGGAGGGAGGGCATGATAGCAGAGCAGAGGGGGTGGGGGGAAATCATCTGGAGGATCTGCGATTTTGGAATATCGGAACATTTAAGGAAAAGGCTGTGTAAATGATGTAAAGGACGTCTTAAGTGTTCCTTAAGGTGTTGCTATATCGATTAGATTTACAGTATTGAATCCTTCCTCCCAATAAAGGAACAAATGGTTTTCCCTTCCTCCAGAACTAATTCTCACCTAAATTCGGTACAGTAGCCTGACACAGAACTTTCCTATAAATCAAAGGCCAAATCACCCAGTTTCTCTTGAATAAAATTAAACAACTGTTCTTTACAAATCCATAACCTGCTAATGAAGGTTTCAGAAGTCAGAGGTGGAAAGTGATGATGGCTTGGGCTTTTTAAATTAAAATTGGGCTATAAATGTTCAGGGCGCTTAGTAACCTCAAAATTTGAACTCCAGGCCCAGGTATCTACAAATGCCAAATTTAGTTAGAAATCATGGTAGGTTAGCATGCAGAGCCTATTTGATTCATAATACAGTTTTCTGATTTCAAGGGAGCATATTACTAAGCAATAAGATAAAGCAGTAGACTTTTCTAGATAAGTTTTTGTAGAATGAGGGAAAAAATATTAATCATTTCTTTAGCTGAAATTAACAATGTAGTTTTCTCACTAATATCAGTGAAAAAGTTAAGCACATATCTAAATTGTGAATTCTTTTGTATTCTGATGTTCTATAGCAGGGGTGTCAAACCCATGTCATGGCGGCGTCACGTGACATTGGGACTTTTTTCCTGTTCGCTAAACCGGGTGTGGGCATGTGACGCATCCTGCCCATGGGCCCGGAGTTTGATAGCCCTGCTCCATAGGTAGTCCTCAACTTACAATCATTTGGTTAGTGACCGAAGTTACAACGGTACTGAAAAAAATGACTTCTTTTTCACATTTACAGCAGCATCCTTGTGCTCGCATGATCAAAATGCAGGTGCTTGGCAACTGGCATGTATTTATGAATGTTGCAGACTCCTGGGGTCATGTGATCAGTTTTTGTGACGTGACAAAGTCAATGGGGAAGCAAGATTTACTTAGCAACCATGTTACTAACAACAACTGCAGTGATTCACTTAACAACTATGGCAAGAAAGGTAACAAATGGGGCAAAACTCACTTAACAACTGATTTGCTTAGCAGTAAAAATTTTTGGGCTCAGTTATAGTTGTAAGATGAGGATGATCTGTAACTGGTTGTAATTTTGCTTCAATAATAAAAACCTATATATATATATATATATATATATATATATATATATATATATATATATATAAGGGTCTGAATGAGAAAAAAAAGCTAATAAAATGTTTCAGAGTTTTAGATACTTTAAAAAAGGGTCTTTTGCAGATTGTGACTGCAATTTGTTCTATTCTGAACTATCTGGAAATTAAAGATAGGTGATTATCATCAACTTCAAATTTTCATTTTCATTCCATTCTAGTCTCAACCACATTTGAAATGAAGTTGAGAATTCCATTTGAAAATGAGATTTCATGAGATTAGATTCATCTATTATTACATCTTCCTGTCTTGCCATAACTAAATGTGGATTTTGGGGTAAAAAATTTCTCTTTTCTAATGTTAGAGCATTGTAAATGTTGATTAAGTTATATTAGGAATAACAATATCATTTAGGTTCAAAAAGAACCAAACCTGAAGTATTAAGGTTTTCCATATATGTATGTATGTATGTATGTATGTATGTATGTATGTATGTATGTATGTATGTGTGCATATATCAGAGGTGGTATTCAGCAGGTTCTCAGGGGCCATCTGTTAACAGCTGGATTCACATGTCCCAAAGAAAAAAGCTCCTCTGGGATAACAATGACCTGGATGACTTAGAATCTCCAGAGACAGCTGGATTCACATATTGCACTAACCCCAAACTAAAAACACTATGTTTAGTATATTAAAAGTTCAGCCTGAATGATATCACTAAAGTTGCCAAAACAGAATGTTTCTTCATCTGATTCTGTGCTTTATAAGGTAGCTTAAACTTCAGAACTTTCTTAACGTGCAGCTGAACATTATCTTCTGTTAACCAACTAGCAACTAAAACAATGCACAGACCTTAGCTTGAAATCCAAAATGTGGCCATTACATTCTAAATGCCTGGAGCTCTTTAGAAGATGCATACAGTAAACATACAATAAATGAACAAGTGCGATATAATTGTTTAGGTTCCAATATGTTTAATAAAAGAGGAATTCTACCAGGTACAGCTTTTTTCACCCCTTTGAAAAATTGCTGCTAACATATTCTCTTTTTTCAGAGATGCAGGAATTTCTGCTGCTGTTTGGCCTAATTTAATCAATATATTTTTGCACACTTTGAAACCATTTAAAATAAATGACTTATCCACAGCTGTCTAATCTAAATGGTATTTATTTTGCTCTAAGACCAACATTTTTTTGGTCTAATGAGTGAATACATGCTTATTTGAAACACTGCTGCTCACCATAAGGCAGTAATACTTTTAGATCTTCTCTTAAAGGCAGTTACTTAATTTATTCACCATTATGTTAAATCATAAGGTACTCTGTCTGGTTTTGGCTTAATATATGTGTACCAAGAACTGTCTGTAGTGACCGGGACATGACTCTGAGAAAATGTAGTTACAGTTACAGTTTGGCCTTGCTGAATTGCTATTTTTTACTAAGGCTGGTGAAAGTAGAGGAACATGAATCATCAATTTCTGTATTAAATACTAAACTCTATTAGTTGGTGATTTGTGCATCACTGTATTCATGTAAGAAAAGACGTATTCCATTATTTTTTTTCAATTTGAGGTTAAAAGATTAAAATTAAAAGGAAGATGGTGGTTATCAAAAAATTCAGGCTTTATAAAATAAGTTGCTTCATAAAAGTGGTTTTTTTAGTGTTGTAGTAAGACAGATAACTCTTAAGACGTGTTTTAAATCTATTAAACAGATACTTGTTATGAGCTTAAATGGCCAAATAGCTTCTACTGATAGGCCAGAGAGAGGTTCTTCCTTTATAACAGTATGAAGAATAAGTCTGTAATATAATTAGTGTACAGTTTCATCTTGGTATTGATAGACACTTTGTAGTATCTTTAAGAAGTACATGATGTTATTTATGAAAAAGGTATCAGGCTTGAAATTAAGATTTTAAATTTTGTTAGGCTTTTGAATCGTGCTTTTTAAAGGGACAAATTTGGGGGAACAAATTTGTTTTTGTCAGTATTAAAATATTGATCACTTTTTTCACTTCAGATTTATGTTTCATTTCTCAAATAATGGAATTGTACAAAACCAAAATATAATTTCACTAGGCCTATTTCAAAATATTAATGTGCCTTGATCCTTTTAAAACAGTGATAAGAATAGTTTATCTATTTTGAAAAATTAAGAAATTTCATTTTTATTAAAGTAACAATCTTAATGGTGAAAGGAATCCCAAAGTTTCTAC
Organism: Bungarus multicinctus; assembly: GCA_023653725.1. Taxonomy (NCBI): domain Eukaryota; kingdom Metazoa; phylum Chordata; class Lepidosauria; order Squamata; family Elapidae; genus Bungarus; species Bungarus multicinctus. The sequence goes on from CM042834.1 coordinate 106,390,386, forward strand.
AATTGAAAAAACATTCTTGTTAATTTCTTTGTATCCTGGTAATGAAGCATATTTCTATAACATATGCAGTGGGGGGCGGGGCATAAATGGAATAACAAATAGAACCATGTCCCTATTCATGCATACAGCGTCTTCTGATGTTGAAACAAATACATGAATATTTGGGGTGGGAAGAATGGAATGAGGCTAAGTATTGTGTCTGTCCTCTTTTGTATTACATGTGAATAGCCTGTGCAAATATATTTCATAAAGTCTTACACTAATTACATAGAGGTATATTCCCAAATACCTTTTAGACAAAGTTCCCATTCATGGGATCTTTTTATGCATATTTCAGGGGATCAGAAGTCTAAACCATTCACCTATAATTTTGAGCCACTGATTTCTATCAGAGCGTTGGCTTTCATTCCCTAAAGGACATTCCCTGAATTTTGTGGTGCTTTTCTTGTTCATCTGCCTCCCACCTCACCTGTGTATAGGATATGGATGCAGGGTATAGGAAATTCTGAAAAAAAAGTTTGTATGGTCTACGTGCATTTGGGAAACCTGAATTTTTACAGTAATTAAGTTATGAAAACTCATTTATGTTTACTGTATTTGCAAGATATTCTCGCTTATGGTTCAGTGAACATAGTTTATGTAACCATTGTTCTGAGATTTATTTATTTATTTACATATTTATATACCGCCCTTCTCCCAAAGGACTCAGGGCGGTGTACAGCCAACTATAAAACATTCCACATTATAAAAGTTAAAAGAAGATTAAACATCCTAAGGCTGCCTTTAAAATTTGTACACAAATTTACAATAAAAACCCCAAATATTAAAATCCCGAAATTTAAAACCCAAAATTCTAAAATTGCTCTAAAACTCCCATTTCACTCCAGGCCGGCCTGCTCGAAGAGCCAAGTTTTCAGTGCACGTCTGAATGCTCTCAGGTCGGTGTTATTACGTAGCTCAGGAGGCAGATCATTCCAGAGGGTGGGAGCCCCCACAGAGAAGGCTCTATTCCTTGGGGTCATCAGGTGGCACATAGATGCCGTCGGTACCCGAAGGAGGCCCTCCCTGTGGGAGCGCACAGGTCGGTGGGAGACTACCGGCAGAACATGGCCTTGCAAATAGCCTGGTCCAATGCCATGGATCGCTTTAAAGGTCAAAACCAGAACCTTAAAGCGAACCTGGAAGGCCACCGGCAACCAATGCAGCTCGCGCAGGAGAGGCGTCACATGGGAGTTTCTTGACATTCCCATAACCACCCATGTGGCCGCATTTTGCACCAGTTGAAGCCTCTGGGTGCTCCCCGCAGGGAGCCTCATGTAGAGAGTGTTACAATAGTCCAGGCGCGAGGTGACAAGGGCATGAGTGACCATGCGTAAGGCGTCCCGATCCAGAATCAGGCGAACCTGATAAAAAGCCCCCCTGGAGATGGCCGTAATATGATCTTCTAAAGACAGCCATGCATCCAGGAGGACGCCCAAATTGCGAGCCCTCTCTGTGGGGGCTAAGATCTCTCCCCCAATAGCCAGCGACAGAGTCAGCTGACTATATCGGGGCGCCGGAAACCACAGCCACTCAGTCTTGGAAGGGTTGAGCTGGAGCCTGTTCCCGCCCATCCAAATCTGCACGGCTTCCAGGCACCTGGACGTAGCCTCCACAGCATCATTGGGGTGGTTTGGGGTGGAGATGTAAAGCTGAGTATCATCAGCATAAAGATCACACTGCATCCCAAGACCACGGATGATCTCCCCCAGCGGCTTCACATAAATGTTGAACAAAAGAGGGGAAAGGACCGACCCCTGAGGCACCCCACAAACGAGGGGCCTAGAGGTGGACCTCTCCCCCCCCCGTCAACACAAATTGTGAGCGGTTAGAGAGGAAGGAGGAGAACCACCGTAAGATAGTTCCTCCAATTCCTAACCCCTCTAACCGCCGCAATAGAATACTATGGTCGATAGTATCAAAAGCTGCCGAGAGATCTAACAGGACCAGGACAGAGGAATAACCCCTGTCACGGGCCCTCCAGAGATTATCAACCAATGTGACCAATGCTGTTTCGGTACTATGCCCGGGCCTGAAGCCCGATTGGAAAGGATCAAAGTAAGTCGCTTCCTCCAGGTACTGAGGGAACTGATGCGCCACCACACTCTCAACAACCTTCGCTAAAAAGGGAAGGTTGGAGACTGGATGATAGTTATTTAAAACAGCCGGGTCCAGGGCAGGCTTCTTGAGGAGGAGTCGCACCACCGCCATTTTCAAGGCAGTAGGAAGCGACCCCTATCTCAACGAATCCCCTGGAGCCAGCCTCGTGTCACCTCCCTGGAGGTCAAAACCAACCAGGAGGGACACGGGTCCAACAAACATGTGTTGGTATTCAGCCCCCCCAGCAACCTGTCCACATCCTCAGCGGTCACAGGGTCAAACCCTCCCAGATAATAAGACTTGCCCCGGACACCTCCCCCGGGACCATCCAATTGGAGTCCAGTCCGCCCCGAATCTGAGCGATTTTGTCGTGCAGAAATCGGGAAAACTCCTCTGCCCTGCCCTGCAAGAGGTCCGCTCACGCAAGAGGTCCTCCCGCGCTCTCGGCTCAAGCAGGGAGCGGGTCACTCTAAACAGAGCGGCAGGCCCATTTTCTGCCGACGCAATAAGGGCGGAGAAATACGAACATTTTGCCGCCTCCATCGCTACAAGGTAGGTCCTAATATGAGACCTCACCTGTGTCCGGTCGGACTCGGCGCGGCTAGTCCTCCAAACACTCTCTAGACGTCTTTTCCGGCACTTCAGCTACCTCAGCTCCTCCGTAAATCACGGAGCTGGATGGGATCTGTGCCGGGTCAGAGGTCGCAAAGGCACAACTCAGTCCAGAGCCTCGGCGGCCAACCTATCCCAGGTGGCCACCAAGTCTCCAGCTGAGTTATGAGCCAGAGTCTCAGGAAATGGCCCAAGCTCCCTCTGGAACCGCTCAGGGTCCATCAGGCGCCTGGGGAGGAACCATCTGCACAGCTCCGCCTCCCTGCAGTGGGGGGTGGCGGTACAGAAGTCAAGCCTAAGAAGAGAATGATCTGACCATGACAAGGGTTTTATAGCTAAGTCCCCAAAGCTACAGTCATTCAACCACTGACCAGAGACAAAAATCAGGTCCAGCGTGTGTTCCCCCATGTGAGTAAGGCCAGAAACTAGTTGGGTCAGGTCCATGGCCGCCATGGAAGCCATGAACTCCCGAACCACCCCAGAGATTTCCCTGAGTGAAGGCAAGTTGAAATCCCCCATGACTAAAAGCGTAGGGGTCTCAACCGCCAGCCCGGCTATCACCTCGAGGAGTCCGGGCAGGGCCAATGATACGTGGCAGGGAGTCAGGTACGCTATCAAAAGGCCCATCTGAACCCCCTGCCCCCACTTCACAAAGAGAGACTCACAACCAGCCGTCTGAGGAACAGTGGCCTCCTTAGGACAAAAGACTTCTCTAATAATCACCGCCACCCCACCGCCCCTTCCCTGAGACCTTTGCCGATGAAATGCTAGGAAACCTGGTGGGCACATCTCCTTCAGAGGAATACCACCCTCTGAGCCCAACCAGGTTTCGGTAATACCTGCCAGGTCCACGCCCTCCTCCTGAATAAGTTCATAAATCAGGGGGGTACAAATCATGCACTGAGCTATCAACTAAATACACTGTGTTGCACAACATGCTAAACTATAATATTGTTGAGTAGTTTATGGTTCAGAATGTTGTGTAAATACAGCCTATTAAAATGTTATCTTCTCTTGTTCAAGAGAAAAGCCTATCTTGAATATTACCTGTTTTCTAGGAATAGAGAAATCAGCTGAGCTTATACAACACATTAAGCCATAAACCATGACATACAAAAAAAGAGAACATTTAGGCTTATACAATATATACAGAAATGGCAATGGTGATTTTGGCTTAGTATGATTCATAATCTAATCACTAAATCACAAAAGTGGTCCATCTAGCTCAGTGTCATTTGTGTTCACATGACATACTTACCTATAATCATGTTTTAATCATGTCTTATTCAGTTTTATGGATTTGTAAAACCACAGACAAGTCATAATTTCAACAAATGTTTTATGCTGAAAAGTAATTGTCTAGTTTATGTCATGATGTGTTGCACGCACACAGTCAATAACTGGCTGAATTCTGAGGATGAAACTTGGGGTCTTTTTTTCCATGCAAAGCATGTTCAGTTGCTAATCCAGTATTGGTTAGCTCCCGCAAATCTCATGTTAGTAATATATAATAAGTGACTCTGAAAACATATGTTTACTTTGAAAGATGCATTCAATACTTATATAGAACAGTAGACCACAATGTAAATCAGCATAGATAGGAAAAAAGAACGGCATGGTGCCCTAGTGGTGAAGATGCTTGCTTCCAACTTGGCAGGTTGAGAGTTAAATCCAACATAACAGCAGATGTTTCTCTGCTAGGGTGCAAAAAAAAAAAATGTCTGCTGGAAACTCCCAGTAGGCATCAGGAAGGGCATCTGGCCAGCAAATGCTTAGGTTTATCCAGGTGCCCCAACACTACCCTGAATAAGGATTAGAGAATCGTAAAAAGGGAGTGTAGATAGAAAAAAACATTTTCATAAACATCTTCCAATATGAATTACACACTATTATATTGTAAATTCTAATGAGATATCAGATCTGCGTATATTCTGCCTGTAATATGTAAATTTCCAGGAAAGCAATTTTGATGTGAACATCTTTGAGAAGATTCAAATCTTATCCACTTGTGCACTACCCAGATTCTGTGTTGCCTCAATGTAAATAACTGGTCATAGAAATAACCACCTCTGTGTTATTTGTCAGTTTAGGTTTAATACATGCTAGCTATCTCATTTGAGGTGAGAGATAAATATATAATCAACACACCATTATGGTATGTTACATTTCTATATGTTATTTTATCTTTGTTGTGGTATTATGCTATAGCTTTATCTCATCTATCTGATTTTTCAAATTTTGCTGGTCATTGACCAAACAAGCATTTTGATTTTGCATTATACATATATTTTCTTGGGCTCATTTGACTTAATGATTGATCCATCCCTCAGATTGAAATGAGAACAACATTTGGAAATCAGAGATATTTTCCAGATGAACAGAATTCTTTGAAAATATATAGGTCATGAAAGCTTATTGCTTTTATATAACTTGCAGCTAGAGTTTACCAGAGATGCTACATTGAATTCTTTCAAAGAATTCTTTCAAACTATGCCCATATAGTTTTCTTCAGAGGTGCATTCTATACCTATTTACCTAAGAAAAAGTGATGCTGAAAGGACAAGGGATTGTTCTTGAATCGACATGTACAGAAAATTCCAATACAGACATTTTATTTTCTGCAACGAAGAATATGCATAACTGCAATATACTTGAATCTTAACCATATTGCTGTTTATCGCCATTTGCTGCAACTGCTTCTAGGTATAAAGCAGTAAATTGCAGTGGGCTCCTAGATCCGATTCAAGGCGACGTTTTGAAATAGGCGAACAATTTGAAAACCTTGGATTTTCCTTACCTGCTTCGTTAGCAAAAAGTGGCATTGTTGCTCCGTATCCTTTATCCTTTTTTTGACTCTTTAGGTGACCCGTCCGCTGCCACCGTTCTATTGGCTGGCAGGATATCAGCTGATCTTTTCCCAGTCACTTTCAACATGGTGTCGACGGTATAAGCTGGACTAAGGAACGTGGACTTTAGTTCTGGTTGGTTGTGCTGTACATATCCTAGGGAGAGATTTTATAGTTCAATTCCGTATCCTTTGCCCGATGCTTGGCCTGATCCAGATAGCAGCAAAGACAGAAAGGTTCGAGGTTGGTATACTTCGAGAACCCCGGTTTCAGCCCTCCAGCTGCCTCACCTCCACGTATTTGCAGTTGCATGCGAAGATTTGTGGAGGAATATGTTAGTCTACAGTTGATTGAAAATTACAGATTGGCTGTAACGTAAGTGTAAAATTAATAAAGCTAAAAGTATTTCAATTCTTTTATTTGTATGCTATTCCATTTACAATTAAGAAGATTCTTGATGTCAAGATAAACTGTTTCTCAAAAGGTAGCTGTTAAATGCCCAGGTCACATCTCTGATATGGGGTGGTGGTAGTTGTGTGCCTCCAGTAATTTTCGATTGGTCATTACTGTTTTAATACCAAGTACTGATAGTATTTCTCTAAATTGTAATTGAAAAATAGTCTTGCAAAATAAATTTAAGATCATTTATCTGCAGAAGAAGAAGTACAAACAAAACATGCTCTTATTTTATATGAAAATCATAAAGTTCAGTGAGAAAGTTTGCCATTGTATATTCAGTTTCTTATCCCCCCCCCCATCCGTATATCAGGGTTTGTTCAGGCCATACAATCAATTAGTTTTAAAATAATCTGGAATTCTTGTTCAAGAGGCAAATTAATGACTTGTTATGAGCACAAAACCTCTTGGAGATGGATTTCTAGATAAGAAGATAAGCCCATTTCTGTTGTACCTTAGAAAGCATGCTGTATAAACCTAGAAAATTGGTTTGATTAAACTGTTAAGCAAGTCGCAATTAAGTTCACGGGAATAAATGTTACAATAGGTGAGTATAATATGAGATACTCTCTCCTTGGGAGCTGTGTCTAATTACAAAGCAGGAGTGCTGAATTATAAATGTTTGGAGATTCAGGGTATTTGCAGTAAAATTATATTTCTTTTCTTTTCAGACAATAGTTTAAAGAAACTGATGACAAATGTGTCTGAGGATTTGGTTGAGACTTGCCTTGGCTTCATATAGGAATGAAGCAACTCTAACTGCAATTTCAGTCAGAAATCAATCTTTTAACAAAGGTATGGAGTGTAATCAGAATCAAGACATGGAAACAGAAAGCTGTAATCTGGAGCAAAATATGGCTCAGTCACCTACAGTGAGTACAAGTGGTGGCAGTGAGTCAACAGAAAATGGTGAGAAAACAATCACAGAAGGAAAAGCAAAAGTGATTTTCCCAAATGCCAATGAAGTGTTCTATAACCCTGTCCAAGAGTTCAACAGAGACCTTACGTAAGTAGAGAATAGGATGATTTCACAAACTGTTGGATGAATGAATGAAATTGGAATGAAGTAATGATGGAAGAGTTTATCCCTTTGGGGATTTTTTTGGAGGGGGGGAAGAAGATATAGTTGGAGTAGCAAGTTGGAATTAATTTGGAATTAGATTTGTATTGAAAATATTATCTATACCTGAGAAAAAAGAGATATTCTCCTGTGATTAGCCTCAGAGGGTATATTTCTTTGAGTTTTATATTCTTTGTCTTAATGTAAGACATAGACATGTAATACGTACCCTTTTCCTTACTTAAAGTTCTGCTTTGTAAAAGTGATTTAATGTCCCATTTCATGGACTGATTGGGCTGTAGGAGTCCTTGATGTTCACTTTTCTTTTTCTTTGTATTCGTTTTTTTTTGGTAAGAAAGGCTCCAATTGCTATCAAATAGTTGAATGTGTTTGCTTAGATATTGTCATAGTGCATAGGTTTAGCAAGCTCCAAGTATTTTGTTTTTCACTTTTCAATGTTTTTACTAATATAACAGTCTGTAATTGTAATGTAAAAGAACAATATGAGAAAATGTTCGTTTAGTAAGTGTATTTTCAAATGTATAATTTACTACATATGTGGAATGCAATGCAATGAGATTCAGTAAGTTCTCAGAGTTCTGGATTGTTGTGCTCAGCAAATTATTTCAACATAACATTATTTGTATAACATTGCAATTTATATGGAATTTGTTTTTAGTGCAGAAAAATGTAAATGTAAAATTGGAAAGTGAAACAGGAATTCTTTATTTTTTAATTATTGCATAGCTTGTGGGATATTTGATTCATTGAAGTAGTTTCATAAGTAAGTAATGCTACAGTATATCAGGCAAATTGATGTTTCATGCTGCATAAAATAAAGTTAGTGTGCTGTTATATTAATAGAAGTAAGCAAACAATAGATCAGAAATCAATTTCTGGTAGACTGCATAGCACTTGATGCTTATGTGCATTTTATAAAAATTTCTGGAATTTGGTCTAATTTAGCAGTAATGATGCAAATTACATATTTTGAGTTAATACAGAATAAATAAGTATTTAGCAATAAAAACATTTGCCTCTCTGGGCTCATGCTTTTAAAAGTTATTGATGTAGCACAGATATCATAATTAAAGTTATGTACCACCCAATTCCCAGAAATATGAAAACAGTGGTAGGAAAGAAGAAATATCTACAGTTAAAGAGAACATACTTGTCTTCTTGATGTTGATGTGATGCTGATTTGTCATTTTACTTGAATTTCTGAAATGATTGAATTTCTGAAATGATTGATAGTTTAGGATGCTGAATTATGTAATCATCTTTTGTAAAAGTCATGCATTCTTGAAAGGACTGTATGCATGTACAATATATATGTAATCTTTTGTATATTCTGGCACATTAAAGTTTGTAATATGTGCTATTTTCCTCACTTTTAGGTGTGCAGTTATTACTGAATTTGCTCGTCTGCAGCTCTCATCCAAAGGAATTAGGAGTGAGTGGCAATGCTTTCATCACTATTCCATCTAAGGTCCATCAGGTGAAAACAGAGAAATATAAGAAGCAAAATGTAGATACCACTTTTATTATAGTAATTCAGGTGGTGGGATTTTCCTGCCTGCAGAGAAATAATGTGTGCACATTTTTAATAAAAAAACATAATTAGGACTTAACAAGGCAGTATTTTGATTTCCTTCCTCAGGTTATTAGAAAAGGGTTTTTTTAGTGGCTGTGAAGTAAGCAGACCCACTTTTAATTTTCAGGAATTGTTCCTAGAATAACAATATAGACTGTTTTAATCTTCTGTAATATGTTCTTGTTGCTTTTTAGCTGTTTTATCGTTTTAAAAAGAACAACTGCAGTTTACTTATATAACTGAAATTATGAGTAGATTTTGACAGTGTAATTCTCCATACACCTGTAAGCATGTTCAGGTTTTCAACAGTGGCAAAATTAAACAGAAGAGGGAGCTTTGCAGTTATATTTATAATAGATTAGATCAGGAGAAAACACTATTTAAAGGAGCTGAATATTTGATAATTATATAAAAAGATTTAAGGACTGAGTATTTGTTCAGACTAGACACCAAGGGTATGTTCATCTGCTCCGTTTTTTTCTCCAGTTGCAGTTCCTGGGGAAGAAAATACTTCTAAAGTGATTGTTGATCTCTCTGAAATGGGAAAAGATAACTTAGAACAACTGAATTATAGAGATATTCCAGATGAGATGGCTACAGTTGCAGAAGTGGGTGAAGTATGCCAGGTATTGTATCTATGTTTCCACATTGGGGTTTTGAGGGTGGATTGGATGAACTGCTCCATTGGCCATTACCAGCCTGTTGTTGCCTAGATACCGTGTTTCTCACAAAATAAGGCAGGGCCTTATTTTTTTTTTGAGCCCTGAAAAAACGGCTAGGCCGTCTTTTCGGGGGTGAATTAATTTGTCTCCCCCTCCCCATCAGCAGGTGGGCAGCAGCGGTGTTCCCGCCGGCACGAGAACAGCAGCAGCGCCGGCGGTAACATGGAAGCGTTTCTGCCGCTGCTCGGGTGTGTGCGGAGCTTCCACACACACCCGAGCAGCAGCAGAAACGCTTCCATGTTTCCGCCAGCGCTGATGCTGTTCTTGTGCCGGCAGGAACTGTGGAAGCCATGGAGGCATCTCCCCCGCCCGAGAAGCAGCAGAAATGCTTCTACACTTCCTGCTGGCGTGAGCACAGCGGCAGCGCCGCGCAGGGCACTGTTAAAGGCAAGTTTCCCCCCCCCCCGCCCTCCCCCCCAGTATGTTTTAAACTAGGCCTAAATTTGGGGGGAGGGGCTTAATTTCATTTCATGCCTAGAAAACATGCTGGGTCTTCCGATTGGTGGAGGCCGTATTGTTGGAGAAACACGGTATATTTGACCTAAAGTTTCTATCATTGGCACAATGGTTAGAATGCAGTATTGCAGGCAAACTATGCCCACTGTCAGGAGTTCGATCTTGATTGGCTCATAGTTGACTTTGCCTTCCATCCTTCCAAAGTTGGTAAAATGAGGACCCAGTTTATTGGAGGCAACATGCTGACATTATAAACTGCTCAAAGAGTGCTGTGGTGTGGTATATAAGTTATGTTGCTATTGCTATCATTCACAGCTGTCATAATCTTTGGCTGTTCTTGGTGGGAGCTTGCTTGTTTGCTTGCTCACTCGCCCATCCATCCATCCATCCATTTATACTTCTTCTCTCCCACAATCTAGAGACTCTTAGCAGCATACATGAAGTATAAAACAAATGAACTATCAGTGCAATAATAAAACAACCCAAAACAATTTTTGATCCCTGGCAAGTACTTAGACTAGTCTTTGCAGTTTTCTTGGCAAGGTTTTTTGAAGTGGTTTGCATAACGTAAAAGGAGTATTGAAGCTATTTGCATAGCATGCCTGTGGCTCCCAGTTCCAATTGCCAATTTTGATGTGTAGATGAGCAGATAGCTTGCTCTCTGCAATACTTTGCTGTCTGGTCTCTCTGTATTGCAAGGGGAGAAAAAAAAAATTCAAAGGTCAGGTGTAAGAGAATACATATTGACTGTAATGGCAATCACACAACAAAGGAGTGCTGCCAAGGTTGTAAATTGACTATAAAGTTTTTTCAGCATAGTCGTAACTTTGAACATTTGCTGAAGAAGTAGTAAGTGAGGACTACCTGTATTACATAATCAAGTTATGATTTATCTTTTCCCTGTAGGAGCTTAGGAAGACATACAGCTTTCTCTTAAATGGAACACAATAAGGATATAACAAAATAAAATATTTATAAAAATATTTTCCGAAATGTCTTACATTCTCCCACAAAAACATTAGCACTTTTAATGAGATCTCATATGAAAATGTTAAATTCTAATATGATTTAGTTTACTCATGATTATATGACCATTTAATTTGGCTTGAGAACAGAATTAGAAAATTTTGCAGATGTCACTTAGCTGAACCTCCCTACAGAGTGCTGACTATTAAGCTTTAATTCCAAGCTCTATGTTTTATTATATTTGTATCCCATAATTCAATATTACCATAATGAATATGTACATTTTAAAATATAAAAATAAAAACAGTACAATTAACAGTGACATATCTCTGTCTTCTGAGTAATGTAAGTCTGGTAGGTATCAGAGACCTTCACTATCATGGTATATCATTGTAGCATGTGTTATATAAACATGAAATAACCCAATCTTTTACAACTTCTGGGATTTGATTGATCACCTTTTGTGAGGCTTTAATAATTCTTTTGAAGTAAATCTAGGACTTTGGAATAGTTGCTCATTTCAACATACGGTCAAGCATTCAGAGGGCCCATTTTAAGATATGATGCAAACTTCTGTATTGTTTTGAGCATAGATAGTGATCGAACATCACAAAACACTTAGGAAAGACACATTCTGAACATGTCTATTTGATATTCTTGAAACTGCCAGAGCCACTTTGAAAGCTGAAGCAGAGGTGATCCACACAGTTTCAAGTCAAATACTGAGTTTTTAAAAGTTAGTTCCAACATTTATTTCAGTTTTTCTTTAACATTTCCCCCCCTGCCTTTTATAGGAGGGAGTCCAAGTGCTGGAGGCTCTGGCTGCTTCTGGACTGCGTTCCATCCGGTTTGCAAAGGAAGTGCCTGGCATTCGCAGTGTGGTAGCTAATGATAATTCTTCTAAGGCTGTTGAGTTCATCACTCAAAATATTAAGCTCAATGGTGTGGAACACCTGGTGACTCCAAGCTTGTCAGATGCTCGGTTAGTAGACTTCTATATAAGAGTGGGATGCCAATTATTTCTTTTTTTGATTCCCTTGATCGTTTAATATTCTGGGACATAGCTGATAAACTCTTGTTTTGTAAAAACAAAATAGAATTTTTGTTTTTAATAGTAACAATGGGAGTAAAAGGAGGACAAGCAAATTAGATTTCACTTAACCATTTTGTAATACTTGACTGACTTATGTTCTTTAATATGGAATAACATGCAAACTTATTCAGTGAATCTTGGGGAATGATGATAATATTTTTATTTTATGTCTCATAAAATGACTGAGAAAAGCCATTTCCAAAAAGCTATTGCTGTGTTGAGAATAGTTTGTATGGTCCTTTTGTTTTGACATGATCAGTAACTATTTTGTTGTACAAAATGAGGTGGGGAGAATTTATAAAGTTTGAATACTATTTAACCTTGTTTTTCTGCAGTGCCATAGTTGATTATATGCTGTTTTCTGACAGCTAACAAAGATGATAACAAACCTCATAATAATAAATGAGAAAGCCAATATTTATCTGCACACTGTGAACCCTGATTTCAAACAAGGCCCAATGAAGTGTATGCTAAGAGGCATGGCGGTTAAGTAGCTTAATGATGCTGGAGATGCTCTTGGCTCCCGTGATTTGAACCCTAACTCTGTGTGGTGGGGTGAGCTCCTGTCTTATCTTGGCTTTGTCCATCCTAACAGTTTAGAAGCATTTTCTTGCAAATAGATAGATAGGAGCAATTTCCATGGGGAGAGGAGCTGGTGCTCTGTGCAGGTCATCAGATTCCTGATGGCTCTGAACCTTCCCAGCTGCAGTGCTCATTTGCGATGCAGCTCCAGGAAGGGAGAGAGCCTTGGATGACACTGCAAGCAAAACCACTAATCTTCCTCTATAGTGCGAAGCCAGCTCGCCCTCCTGTGGCACACCTTGGGAAGCGCACAAGCATCTCTTATAACAGGGCTGGTAGCTCGGCAAGCCAAACTGCTATTCTGTATACTATACTACTCTGCAATATGATTGCGGTTTCCTGGCTACTGCAACAACACAATATGCTAATAATACTAGGTATATGCCACTCTTAAAATTAGGAAGAATGTATGATGATGCAGAATTGCCACTTGTGTAGGTCTGGGAAATACAGCTGAATCACTGGTGAACAGAGATGATAAACGGGTCCTGTACTTCAGCTGCATTTCTAATTATCCCATTAGTTCTGTCATTGGGGACAATATCTCTATATTGCTTAAAAAATAAGAATACGCAAAGAAGTTAATTTTCCAGAATTTCCATCTCTTTCTATTCTTGTGCCTGTGCTATACAGCTGAAAACAGCCTTCCTTTATTGAGCAAATGATCCATCTACTCCCCTTTTCTTCTGTGGAATTAAGCTAGAGAAACTCTTTGACTTGGATGCGATAGTTATTCATTGGCCTAATCTTTTGCTGATGTGGAATCATTATGGGCATGCCTCATAATGAAAAGGATCTCTATATGAGCAGCCAGCCTGCTTGGGAAAATAGCTGATCCTCCATTTTAGGTACAGTTTTCTGTGTATACCAAATGCTTTGGCACAGAGAACTGAAGCCCATATCTCCTGTTTCATAGAATTTCCTGTTTCCTCTTTTCTAGTTATGGGGTGTACCACACCTAATCACTGTTTGTCACAATCTCTCTCTCTCTTTTGATCAGGATGCTGCTATATCGCAAAAAGGCAGCTAAGGAATTCTTTGATGTTATTGATCTGGACCCCTACGGCAGCCCTTCTGGTTTCTTGGATGCTGTGGTGCAGTGTGTGAGGGATGGAGGTGGGTTGGTAGTTTCCTTCATTTCTGGTCATTGTTATTAATAGGGGGAAAGGGGTTGCTCAGAATACTGTGGTTTTATTTTTCAGAGAATTTTCTTGATACAGGTTTCCACCTTTTTTTAATGGCAAACTGAAATAACAACATGGATTTCACATTGTAACATTTGTTTTCTAAAATGGGGTATTTCTTTTGCCATATTTTGACTCCTGATCAGTAGGAAATAGTGATGTTCCAAAGGTTAGAAACTGTTCAGATTGAAACATGTATTTATTTATTAAATGTTTATCCCATGTTTATTACTTTATAAGTAACTCAAGGCAGCAAGCATTCATAATACTCCTTACTCCTATTTTCCACACAACAGCCATATGGGCGTTGGGAGGTAGGGCTGAGAGTGACTACGTTACAGTCACCCAGACAGTTTTCATGCGCAAGGCAGGACTATAACTCAATCTCCTGGTTCTAGGGTAGTGCCTTAACCACTAGCCCAAACAATCTCTTGGAGTGAACATTACATAGTGAAAAGAAAAAACAGTAACTCAGGACTCTAGAGGGCCTGAAGCTTTTCATATAGGCAAATAATATTTCTATTTGGCCAGATATGTCCCTAAAGATTAATATAAAAACCTGTAAGGTAAACTGGCTAATTCTGTTTGTGTTCCCTTTTTTATGCCTGATACTGTAGGAAGAGCAGCCCTTTTTTTGGAGAGAAAGAAGTAGAATTGCACTGGCTCATCCATGAGCAAGTTTAGAGCGAACCCTTTAGTACACGCTCATTGATTCTTATTGTCTGTACCCCTTAGTATGTTTGGGAGAAGTATTGATTTACATTTTTTCTGTAATTTGCCTCTGACAGGTCTGCTCTGCGTTACATGCACTGACATGGCTGTATTGGCTGGGAAATTGGGTGAAACATGTTATAGCAAATACGGAGGTGTGTCAATTGGCACCACATGCTGTCATGAAATGGTGAGTAGCAGGGAGTGCCAGGCAGTGAGAGGCTTACATTCTATTGCCCTGTTTTTTCTCCTTTGTTATTCTGCTCAAAAGGAAATTAACATTTCCCAAATTAGCAAGGACAGCTAGTAGTAACTAGTAAGGTCTTACTACAATACTGGGGTTGGGAAAGAATGGAATGGGAATATCACATGCTGTGAAGAATATACAAAGATCTTACATATCCTCTGCAAAGTTAGCCATATTGTGTCAGCACCCAAAGGCAAAAGGCAGGCCATTGCTGATCTGCGAGCCTTCCGATGCGCACTCAAAACCCATCTTTTCCAACAGGCCGGTCTGGCCTAAAGTTATGAGCAGGGTTTTAAATTTTTAATTCAATTTTAAATTTTATGGGGTTTTTTATTGGCTTCAGCCATTTATTTAATTAATTTTAAACTCTTTTTTAACTTTTGTAATTTGTACGTTTTATTGTGGCTGTTCACCGCCCCAAGTCCCTTTTTGGGAGAGGGGGGCGGTATATAAACCGAAATAACAACAACAATAATAATAATAATAAGAAGAACCCCTGCTGCACTGCCCTTTTTCTTTCAGGCCCTACGAATTATCCTGCACAGCCTGGATCTTCGTGCCAACTGCTACCAGCGCTATATTGTTCCACTGTTGTCTGTCAGTGTGGACTTTTACATCCGTGTGTTTGTTCGAGTCTTCAGTGGACCATCCAAGGTCAAAGCTTCTGCTAGGTGAGTACCTATTCAAGAGGATGTTTCACTTTTTCTTCTGTGCTTCCCCTGCGGAAGGAAAAAAAAAATCAGATCTGCTTGCTTTCCAACTGTTCCCAATTTGTTGTATTCAGGAGAATATCCAATATAACTGGCGATACCTGGGCATTTCCTTCTTTGCCCTGTCTTTAGTTTCTCTAGCAACGCTTCTTTTCTTTCTCTTGGCAGCAAACAGGGCTTGGTTTATAACTGTGTGGGCTGTGGATCATTTCATATCCAGAGACTTGGCAAGATGGTCAGTGATGGAAAAAAGTAAGGCTTCTTTTTACAGTTTTGATAGTATAGTGGTAGTTTCCTTTATTCTGCTACCTAAATCATTTTTGGTGTATACAATTTTTTTTCTGCTAAATATTTTTTCCTGCACTGATGATGGTGAAAAACTAATTAATTAATAATAATTAATTACTAATTAATAAGTGTTGCTTTTTTGGAACTGCTAGTTTATTTATTTACAAGATTTATATACCGCCCCCCTCTCCCTACGGGATTTGAGGCGGTGTACAACCATTAAAAAATACAATAATAACACAATAATTGAAAACAATTAAAAAGATTAAATATCGTGCCTGAATGATAAAAACGAGACAAGGGTTTCAAAATAAGGACTAAAACCAATTAAAACCGAATTTAAAACCCCAGGCCAGACCGGCTTGATGAAATAAATAAGTTTTCAATGTGCGCCGGAGGGTCAAAAGGTCAGGGATGATCCTCATTTCCGGGGGTAATTCATTCCAGAGGGAGGGTGCCCCCAAAGAGAAGGTCCGCACTCTCAGGGTCGCCAGTCATCCAGCCGGCGGCACCCCGAGGAGACCCACTCTATGGGAGCGCGCTGACCGATGGGAGGTCGATGGTGGCAGTAGGCGGTCCCGTAAATACCCAGGTCCCAAGACATGGAGCACTTTAAAGATGGTAACTAACACCTTGGTAACTCGCACCCGAAAGACCACCGGGAGCCAATGCAGCTTGCGCAAGGGTGGCGTAACATGAGAGCTCCGAGAAGCCCCCAAAACCGCGCAGCCGCATTCTGCACCAGTTGGAGCCTTCGGGTGCTCTTCAAGGGGAGCCCCATGTAGAGAGTATTGGCATAGTCTAGGCGGGAGATAACGAGGGCGGATGTGATTGTGTGAAGCATCCTGATCCAGAAAGGACCGCAACTGGTAGATCCTACAGACCTGATAAAAAGCCCCCCTGGCGACGGCCACTATATGTTCTTCTAACGACAGCCGTACATCCAGGAGGACACCCAGATTACGCGCCCTGTCTGTGAGGGCAAGAATCCCCCCCCTCCCCACAGCCATTGATGGAACTAGCTGGCTGTATTGGGGTGCCGGAAAGCACAGCCATTCAGTCAGCTGGGTTGAGCTGAAGCCTGTTCCACCCCATCCAACCCCGCACAGCCTTCAGGCACCGGGTCATCACTTCAATGGCTTCGTTGGGGTGGCCTGGGGTAGAAATGTACAGCTGAGTATCATCAGCGTACTGATGTAACTCTACCCCAAAGCCACGGATGATCTCACCCAGCGGCTTCATATAAATGTTGAACAGCAGAGGCGAGAACACCGACCCCTGAGGAACCCCGCAGATCAGGGGCCTCAGGTCGATCTCTGCTCCCCTGCCAACACAAATTGCGAACGGTCGGAGAGGAAGGAGGAGAACCACCGCAAAACAGTGCTCCCCACTCCCAACCCCCCCAGCAACCGCAATAAGATACTGTGGTTGACAGTATCAAAAGCCGCCGAGAGATCTAACAGGACCAGGAGAGAGGAATAACCTCTGTCACGGGCCATCCAGAGATCATCCATCAATGCGACCAATGCCGTCTCCGTGCTGTATCCGGGCCTGAAGCCTGATTGGCATGGATCTAAATAGACAGCTTCATCCAGGTGCCAGGGAAGCTGTCGTGCCACCACACTCTCAACAGCCTTCGCCACAAAGCGAAGGTTGGAGACCAGACGATAATTAGATAACAAAGTTGGGTCCAGGGACGGTTTCTTGAGGAGGGGTCTCACTACCGCCTCTTTCAAGGCGGCAGGCAGAAACCCCTCACTCACTCAAGGAAGCGTTAATAATACCCTGGAACCAACCTCATGTCACCTCCCAAGTGGCCAATACCAGCCAGGAGGGACACGGATCCAGTAAACAGGTGGTAGCATTAAGTCCACCCAGCATCCTATCCACGTCCTCGGGGGTTACAGAGTCAAAGTCCACCCAGCATCCTGTCCACGTCCTCAGGGGTTACAGAGTCAAACTCTCCCCAGATGACCTCCCCCAATTCCGCCCCTGACCCCCCACCCAGAGTTGCCCAGTCAGAGTCCAACCCATCCCGGATCTGAGTGATTTTGTCCAGCAGGAAATTCGAAAAATCCTCAGCCCATCCCTGCAGAGGATTATCCCGCGCTCCCACTTCTAAAAGGGAGCTGGTCACCCTAAAAAGGGCGGCTGGGCGATTTCCTGTGGATGCGATAAAGGCGGAAAAGTAGGAACGCTTTGCCGCCTCTATCGCCACTAAATAGGTCCTAATATTGGACTGCAATAGTGTTCGGTCAGATCCGGAGCGGGTGGCCCTCCAACCACTCTCCAGGCGTCTTTTCCGGCGCTTCATCTCCCTCAGCTCCTCAGAACCATGGAGCCGAGCGAGAGCGGCATTGGGTCAGAGGCCGCAAGGGCATGACTTGGTCAAGGGCCCCAACCGCCACCCTATCCCAGGTGGCCACCAGGTCCTCAACTGAGTCATGTGTTTGAACACCGGGAAATGGCCCAAGCTCCATCAGGAACCTATCCGGGTCCATCAGGTGCCTGGGACGGAACCATCGTATAGGCTCCGCCTCCCTGCGACGAGAGGGTGCGGCCTGGAAGGCCAGTCTAAGGAGCAAATGATCAGACCATGACAGGGGCTCAATAACAACGTTCCCTATACCTAGATCATCCTGCCACTATCCAGAGACAAGAATCAGATCCAAGATGTGACCCCCGGTGTGAATGGGGTCCCTAATTAGTTGGGTCAGGCCCAAGGCTGTCATGGAAGCCAAGAACTCCTGAGCAATTCCCGAGGTCCCGCCAGCCGAAGGCAGGTTGAAATCCCCCATGACCATCAGCCTGGGGGTCTCAACTGCCAGGCCGGCTATAACCTCGAGGAGCTCAGGCAGGGCCGATGCCACATAGCCGGGATCCAGGTATGTGATCAATAGGCCCATCTGAACCCCGGAACCACACTTTACAAAGAGGGATTCACATCCAGTCGTCTGAGGAACAGTGGATTCCCTAGGACCTAGGTCCTCCCGAATAATCACCGCAACCCCCCCACCCTTCCCCTGGGCCCTCGGCTGATGAAAAACCCAAAACCTGGCTGGGCACATCTCCACCAGGGGAACACCCCCCTCCTGTCCCAACCAGGTCTCAGTAATGCCCTCCAGTTGCTCCCCACTTTTCCGTTTGAATTTTAAAATAAAAAACTATCTGCACACATCTATCAGAAGCTCGCAGGCTAGGAAATTAAAAATATGAAAACTTATACAGAAAGATGTATTTGTTTATTGAAAGCCCAAAAACTAGTAAGTACTTTATTTGTCCAAGAGGATGATGATCTCATATTTAAGATAATCCTACAGGGAGAGGGAGAGGGAGGGAGGGAGGGGGAGAGAGAGAGAGAGAGAGAGAGAATTACATAGACAAAAATTCTTAGTGGAAAATGCATTCTCTTCTTTACTGCCTCTCAGCATTAGAAATTGCCTACTTTTTTCCTCAGTCGAAACATCGCTGCTGAGGATTCAGAGATTTAATTCTGAACAGATGCTATACATCTATCTCTGATGGCTTGATCTATATTGTGCAAAAGAGACCTGTGGGGTCGTTGGCCTTCATTCTCTTGGACTTGTGCTTGTAACATAAAGGAATCATTGGATAAACAGGGAGGAAGCAAAACCGTCTATTATTTTGATCTGGCTTCATGGTATCTGCTTCTCTTCTGTATAACCCCACAGCTTCAACTATAAGGCTGCTTGTGGCCCCCCTGTAGGCCCCTCCTGTGAACATTGCCACCAGCACCATCAGGTGAGCCGGGACAATATGTAGCCTTGTGGCTTGCCTTACATGATTTTGGAGAAGTGTTTTTTTTCCCAAGCTGATATTTCCTCCTCCTCCTCTTCATCCTGCAGCTGGCTGGCCCCATGTGGGCAGCACCGCTTCACGATTTGGGTTTTGTCCAGCGAGTCTTGTCAGCAGTTGAGAGTAACCCAGGCCGCTTTCAGACAAATCAGCGGATTCAAGGCATCCTGAGCATGGTGATGGAGGTGAGGATGATGGCCGTTCTCTTTTCAAGTCACCCCCCCCTCCCTGAAGCAAAAACATGTCATTTAGTAGTAAAGTAGTAGAGAGCTAGCCAGCAGATCACCAGGTTTTGAAGCCAGCATTGCTCTGTTCAACCTTAAGACAGCCATTGCAAGGCAACAATATTCAAGCCACGGTCTGGGTTCTTGCAAGGCTGTTGACATCTTTTTTTTATGAGACAATTGTAATAGCGAATAAGCTTACCTGAAAGGGAACCTCTTCTAGTAGGCTTAAAAAGGGCCTTATGAATGAATCAATTGTTGAAAGTGGAATGTGACGAAAACATGGTTGCAATAGTAGATACACCTCTTCTGTAACCTCACCTGAATAGCTTCCCTGTATAATGAGAATCTGCTTTCCTCTGCATGTAGGAACTACCTGATGTCCCTCTCTATTATACCCTTGATAAACTCAGTAAAACCATCCATTCCAACAGTCCTTCTCTACTACAGTTCAGGTAAGATGAACTTACTAATTTGCGCCAAGATTTTGTGTTTAACTTTAAAAAGGAATATCCTAAGATAGGCTGTGAATGTGGCGATAGACAGGATTTCCTTGCAATTGCTGGTAAAGCCAAAGTTTGAATGTCATTGTGATATTGTGGAGATAATAGATGGTATTTTTTCCTGGTATTTTCCTACCAATAGTAATGCATTAATCAGGCGCTTGCTAAGAGACTCGCTGTTTTTTAGCAAGTTATCTGGTCTTGTGAATCTCTGAATCTTTTCAAACACAAGCGGAATAGTCATCATATGCAGATGGCTCAGACCCCATTGACTGACAAACAGGCTGTTTAAAAGATTCCTTCTCCAAGGCTGCGGTTGACTCAAGGATAAATTTTGATTTGGGTGATTTGAAAACACGGCTGCTCAGGGTCTCTAGCATGAAATGTCCTGTGATTTTAAGAATATGCAAAGGGCACATTTCATAGGGAAGTAGAGAAATAGTTGTCAAAAACAAGCTACAGCATTTAAATATACCGTATAGAAGAAAAATAGATTTGAAGAAATTGGAGTCTCGTGTTTAGATGATTGTACCGATTTTCCTTCTGCCTCGAAACAGAACATTGACCTGTCCCAATTGTTGGGGGTTCTGCTAATCTTTTTCCTTAGAGAAATTAGGACATGTTTTCATATAAGCCTTCTCTGGATTCTTTTTCAGATCAGCTCTTCTTCACGCTGGCTACCAAGTGTCGCTTTCTCATGCCTGTAAGAACGCTATCAAAACAGATGCACCATCATCTGTGCTTTGGGACATTATGCGCTGCTGGGTGAGCAGTGGTCTTAACTTTCATATAAGGGAGCTTTCTTTTCTGGCATTTGACACTGTATAACAACTATGGAGGCCTTGTAACTTTTAAGGGTATTCCAGGCATCAAGAGTCTCACAGAGGTAATTTCTGGTTTCTCCTCTTCTCTAGTTTTTAGGCAAAGCCAATCGGCTTAAACTAATTTCTTTCTGCAAGCTTTAATGTGAGGTAGCCCTAAAAGATTTGGGGAAAAAACCCTCGACAGCCCAAGACATCCCTTCTGCCTTTGCTCTTGTCTACACCCTAGGCTCTTTCTTTTTTAAAATTAAACTGCTGTTCCTTCTCTTTCTTCTGCCCATCCCTACTTGCAGGAGCAGCTCAACCCTGTGAAGCGAGAACGCCTTTCAGACAGCAGCCCAGCTGCTCACATCCTTTCTGTGGAACCCAAGTAGGTGATTGTCACCTACAATCAGTAGAACTGGGCTTGAGATGAGCAAATGTGGATTTTGAGCTGAGAAACAAATTGCTTTAGGTGCAGGCTATTAAAAACTTGGATGTTTTGAAGGCAGAAATCTAATGTTTCTGAAGGCAAAAAGGAAGCAAGCAAAAAAGAGCCTTTCTCTGAGGGAGATGGGTGGTTAAGAAACTGGATGGATGGATGGATGGATGGATGGATGGATGGATGGATGGATGGATGGATGGATGGATGGATGGATAGATGGATAGATAGATAGATAGATAGATAGATAGATAGATAGATAGATAGATAGATAGATAGATAGATAGATAGATAAATAGATAAATATAAAAATAAAAAATAACACAGAACAGGGAGGATGGCAATAGAGGGAAGAGAATCTCCTAAGAGTGTTATTTTGAAACTCTCTCTTTGCAGAGAAAAATGTACGATACCGAACGCTCCTACCACTGGCAGAACCTACTAAAAAGGTTCCTGTGGGTTAGAATTCTTTCACATCTTCTAATCTGCCCCTTATTCTGACTTTCTATAAATTGTACAGGTTGCAGGCGTCCTTCACTGTCCGAGCAGATGCTAATCCTAAATCACGAAAACAGAAACTCCGACGGTTCCAGATGAACCCTGAGCCCTTCTGGGGGCCCAAATCGAGAGCAAAAGCAGGGTAAAGTGATTTAAAAGGAATCATGGGCTGCTGGGAGGAAATCAGAACTTCCAAATATAAAACTCTTCTGGGATTACAATTACATGTGTGATATTTGAAGGGGGGGAAAGAGTTTAGTTTCTTCATTGTAAAACTGATGCCAGATGTATTGTTTGGGCTGCGAATTATAGCCCTGTTAATAGAACTTTTGTCTTGGAAGATTGTGCAGCAAAGGGAAGGGCATAGCTAGTATCTTCCTCTGCAGCTTGACTCCCTTCTCAGACAATAAAAAAAGCTTATGCACACACCATAGCTGCGGCTCAGGCCCTTGGCTGATGTTGCCACTACTTCTTTTTGCTGGGTTCAAAGAAGGACTGTAGGCTAGTAGGCTTGTAATCATAGGACTGTAGGCTAGTCCTCTTGAGTGCACAAGCAGGTGGGTGTCTTATAACTCACCACTCAATATTTTTACAGGGTTTGCTGCAGCTTTTCATTATGAGCCTTTTTAGTGCCCCATTAAAACTACAGAGCCAGCTGCCTTGGTTCATGCCTCATTATTTTTTCTGGGTTAGGGGTGGGATTTCCTCTTGTCTGCAGGAAAAGAGAAAGTCACATCAAAACAAGAGAAAAGTTTGTGCAGAAGGGAATGATAGTTCTCACCTTAAAAACTTTCCATGCAAAAGGTTCCGGCAGGTAAGTGGCTACAATTACTCTGCATAGTAAGAAACTAGTTAAAAGGCCTATGAAAGGAAATGGGCAGCATCTTTTTGAATTCAATTTATTGTGACAGCACAGGTCCAGGAAGAAATGTGATTGGCGTGTGATAGAAAAGGATTGTGGCACATGGCTTCAATTCTATAACATTTGATCATGGGATTGGCTCAGTGGGCTGATATAGTTGGGTTACAGCTCAGATGGAGACATTTGGATCTAAAGGAAATGGGGAAAGGAAATGACCTTTTACTAGAGCATCTTTTCAGGTGACTACACTAATCTAGAACCAATGCAGGGTCTAAGCTTCCTGGAAAAGGGAAAAAATGGATTTTGAGGGCTCTCTTCTCCATACAGGGGGTCTGGAAACAGGGGCATGCAGTTTGCTTCCTAGAAACAGAAAAAACAATTCACCAAATTTTGCGGGTTTTAGCCACAGTTAAGTAACGATACTAATGAACAAGAAATATCTGCTCTAGCTTAAGAGTAGCATCCAAAACCAATAATCTTCCATACCTATCCAGTCCATTTTAACCAGTTACAATTAACAGATGATTACAATTAAGTACAATATCCTCTGAAAATAGATGTGTCTGCTCCCGAGACTAAAATAGTCTACCAAGCTCGAATGCTGCTTGTTTGATATTTTACCAAACTGCTCAGTTTTGGCAGACCTAAGGCAGCAGCAAAAATTTAAGTCCTTGTGTATGCACGTTAAGATTATAATACAAACCATAGCCACACTGTGAAAAATCTCCTTGAAGACTTGATGTTTTTGACTTCTATATATATAAAAATAAAAAAGATAATGCATGGTAAAGACAGCATAGTCCATTCCCCAGAGCTGCTGAGTGCTTTATCCAGGCAGTTTCTTTTTGTTAGCAGTCAGCCACTTATATGAATAATATAGGTTGGATTAGGTGAAAGAATATAAATGTTTTAAATTAGTTGTTTCCAATGAATGCCATTTTCCTTCCCAGGGTGACTGTACCTTAGGAGACAAATGCTGCTATTCTCATGAGACACAAAAAGAGTGAAGCACCAGTAACAGCTGTGTGACAAAAAGGTTCCTGAATGCCTGATGTGATTTTTATTTTTGCAATTTATAGGCAATCTTTATATTTTAATGACTGTCAAAATGTGCTTGACAATTAAATACTATTATCTTTTGTTTATGTTTGGGTTTGTGATTGTTTAATACTGATGAGGGTATCGTTTTGATTCATTAGCATTTTTGTAGGTCGTGGGTTGACAGTATCTAAGAACCAGTTCAACCAAGTAGAACAGCAGAGAACAAATTTACATATGGCCGTCTTTCCACTTTTTAAAAATCTTCTATCTGTACCCATCTGCATGCAGAAAATCCCAGGGCTGAGGAATCTTTATGTGAAACATTTTTTGTTATTGGCAGCCAAGATGAGTAAGGTAAGACTGAGTAAGGATATGACTTGGTGTAAGGCAGCTTCCTATGATTGGCAGAAATGTTATGTTTCAGGCTATATGTTCTTTTTTTTTATCATACATGTAGCTCTGGTTAAAATGTGTGGGTAAGAGTCCCCCCCCAATTGCTTATATGAGCCCATTCATTGCTCTTTCCAAGCTACAATGAAATAGTAAGTTATGTGTCCTCGATGCACTCCAAGTTCAGTTATATTCTTGCCAACATTTCATTAGCCCAAACCAGGCAACATCATCTGACCAGCACTATTGATGTTACCTAGTTTGGATAATAAATGTCTGCAAGAAAACAGCCAAGCTCAGAGAGCATCAAGACCCTTCGTTTCAACCCTGAGCTACAAATATTCTTTATAAGTAACAAGTTACCTAGATAAAAGTTAGTGATTTATAAAGGATAGGCTTATTTTCCAGACTATACAACTTATTCCACAGTAAAACATATTGTCCATGCTAGTGGAAACTGATAAGTCGTGCAAGATCTTGAGTTTGATGGTTTATTTATTATCCCGCCTATGTTATTTTTATAAATAACTCAAGGCAACACACTTATCTAATATTCCTTCTTCCTCCTATTTTCTCCTCAACAACCCCGGGGGATGGCCAGGTGGAAAGAGTGACTGGTCCAAGGTCGCCCAGCTATCATTCATGGCCAGGATGAAGATAGGACAGTTTTTTGGCTTCTAGCCTTGTGCCTTAATTACTTTCCAACATTTAACACAAAGAAATACTGAAGCAATATACAAAATAGTTATTTGTATTTAAGAGATTTATTAAAAAGATGATAGTATTCAAGACAGTCCATATATTCTAGCATTTTCAAAACCCTGAAAGGACATGAAGGCTAGACCGGTGTGGTCTTTTAACAGTGATCCCTTTTTCATTTGAAAAAAAAAAAAAATCAGGACAATTTCTGAAGGTAGTCCTACTACCCATACCATTTGGCATTAAAAGCAGCTTAAGGGCATCCTCTGTTCACAGAACAAGACAATGCCTCCTTCAGAGAGGAACCACTTCCTCCCTCTTGTGCAGGTTCCCGGGGAAAGGCTCTGGTGTCCTGCTATTCCTTGAGACAATACTTCACTCTTCACAGACCAAAAGACAGGTTGAATTCTTCTTTACGTCTCTCATCTAGGCCTGCCTTAGTACCTAATCTGTAGCAGGAAGGTTCGGATCTGCATGGGAGATAATTCAATGTGTGCCGGGTCTAGGCGAGTGCCTGATTGTCGTTCTGCTGCTTTCCCTATGGATAGAAAGAGGTTGATAAACAGTGATAGAATACCAATGTGACATTTAGAAGGAATGCGAAAAGGTTATTGAGAGACAATGGGATTTACAAAACTATTCCTGTCAAGAAAGTTCATTTCAAGTTCGGTAATTGTGGGAATTAACTTAATAGTTAATGGCCAACACTTGCCCAGTCATACAAAATGCAAGCTTTCGGGGTAGGCTAGAGAGGCCACTTGGGCTCTGGAAAAGCTGCCAAACATAAAGTTTGAAGCAAGATAGAGGTTAGCCTATGTAAGTGTTGTGGTTCGCCGGTAGCAGGTGCGGATGGTTGAGGTCTCGGAGAGCGAGGACTCAGATGAAGGCCTGTGTGTGCTGTAGGGATGGGACCAGGACCATCAGGGAGTGGAGTGCTGCCTTCGGAAATGGTGGAGGCTGGTAGCAGTGACCTTGAGGAGCCTGTGCCCAGTGCAGGTGCGCGCAGGGCTGCTCATAAAAAAGAGCAGCTGCAGCACCACGGGCGACTCAGGAGTAAGGCTGCAAGGTAATGGCCTCTCCCTTAAGAGATAAAAGCCAGCCTGAGAGACCGGTATTCTTTGCAGGAAGCAAAGAAGTTCTTGCACTTCAAGTCTTGTGGAAGTTCGGACTATCTTGGTTTGTGTTTGAAGACTTTTTGTTTGGAATATTTCTTGGCAACTTAATCTAGTGCTTTTGCCAGCCTTGCACAAACTTGGCAAGGCTCGTTCTTATCAGAGGCAATTAGTTTTAATAGGAATTAGCAGAGAAGTATTAAAAGGTTTTGCTTTTATCTGTTTGGTGTTTGTTTACTTGGAACAAGGTTTGGGTCAGAACAGTAAGAGTAATTGCAGGTTGCAGAAAGATATCTTAGAGCAGTCCCTTGGAGCAGCTTTCAGTACAACTCAATTACACTAAATACTTTAGGATAAAAAAGGACTAAGCATATCAGTTTCCTTGAAGCAATAGAGCAGGAGTGTCAAACTGGCGGCCCATGGGCTGGATGCGTCATGCGCAGGCCATGCTCATCCCAGCTCTGTGAATGGGAAATGTTGTGAAACGTCACATGGCAGCAACGTGACACAGTGAGTTTGACAATGTACACTGCTGTACACACAGACCTGCAATTCCGTTTCAACCCTCACCTTGAGTTGACTGCCAGATGAGCCTGCTCACATTCTCCCGCTTCTGGTTTGCCGACAAGTTCATCTCTTGCACAGTGATGATGTTGAAGGAAGAGAACAAATTCTGACCAAGTGGAAAAAAACAGGAAGAATTTAGATTGGGATGTTGGCTCCAGTTGACTGTCAATGCTAGACTCTTCCTGATCAGGTTCTCTTCATCCTCCTGACCCACCCAACTAAATCTGGGTTTTCAGTTCTGGTCTTCAACTAGCACTAATTCAAACTTTCTCTCCTGTATATCTCCTGTGTGCCCTGTAAATCTAATAAAAATGTAAGACACTAGCCAAGTCCTTCATTCAGATCTCAACTGGGCGATGAAAACCACAAGCAACTGTGACTATTATCTGTAGGATGGAGATACTAATGCTTCCCTACCTGATAGGTTTAGTGAAATTCAGATAAAATGATAAGTACAGGATACTGAACTTTAAGAAATTATCCACTTTGGTGGTAGTTTAGCCCAGCTGCATGACAGAGAACAGTTCATACTGATTTGATTCTCTAATAAGAAACCTACCAGCAAGTTAATGGCAACAGGCAAGGAACCATTGACCGCTTCCCCATATTCAAACTGGTGCTCTAGACGGATGAGAACAGCATCAGGTTCCCACTGGGCCAATGTCAGCAAGTGTACATTCGAAGGAAGGGCATGCCGGAGAGCAGAGAACTGGGGATTGGGAGAGAAAGTATTGGATTAACACACATTGTCCAATTACTCTCTCTAAAAAGCCACAATGTTGGATAATATCATTGACTTATAAACTGTAAACATTAAACGCAACAAAAGGAATGCCATTGGATATTAAACAGTATGCAAATTATGAAAAGCAGGAGAGGGTAATCGACTTAAAAAGTTAAGCTTACATTTAAAAACTAATTGCTTTGGAACTTGGAGCATGCAGGTAGCACCTGTCCAAAATTCTTTAAAACAGCCATGTATTTGCCTTAGATTGGGCAACCATACTCTGCAGCTGCCACATAGGCCCTGGAAAAGGTGCCGCTTTGAAACCGTTGCAGAAAAGTGCTAAGCTCAAATGTCCTCCTTGGACTGCTTTGCACTCTTAAATTAAAATAATCTCCTCACAATTAAAATAATCTTAGAAATACCATCCATCATTTGTTTCAAAAGTATTTTGACTACTAATAAGTAAGGCTTGGGATATTTGAATACTGCTTCTCTATTTTTTTTTCTTTCCCTCACCTCTTTAACAATGTCGTGATTATCAGGTGTCAGCACCACCTGTGGCGCCATGTACTCTTGCTGGGCCCGCAGACGGTGCTGCTCAGCTGATGATTCCACTGTGTCTAAGAATATAAGGTGACGACCTCGCACCACTAGTCCATTATGATATTCACCGGGTTCCAGTAATGGCTCCTGTACACCCCGGTTGTCATCATGTAGCAGCCTTCGATGTACCTGAAAGAGACACACACTCACGAAAGTGGAAAGCAGAAGAATGGTAGGACAAGCACTGGAATTCAGTTTGTTAATGCCTGGTGCTGGGGGATGGATACAGTATTGAAGATGCTGAAAAACAAGTAATCCATAAAACATAAGTAACTGACCACACCAACTCATTTAACCACTAGTCTTGTTACAGTTTCACATACAGGTTTTTCTTCTGGTTGTAGACTTCTCACCACATTAGCTGCTGATCTCCTTTACCTCAATTTCCTAGTCTTATGTTCTTTCACCTATTGAAACTGTGGCTCTTCTACTTTTGGAGCTAACATTTCAGATGAGGTGCTCAGCTTTCCCAAGTATAAAGGAGAGAAGTTGGTTCCCATAGTTGGGGAATTAATTACAGAAAGAACTTGTCCTCTCTATTATTTTACCAACCTCCTATACTCACCATAAGTTCAAGAGAGCCATCAGTGAGGCTACTGCCACCCTGTGAGCGATCTGTCAGCACTGTTAGCTGGGTCTTCTGGTCCTGAAATAAGGAGAAAAAGGTTGCAGAGTCCTGGTTGCATGCACAAACAAACCTCACCCTGCAGAGATGCTGCAGAATTACAGATGATCCCATCACTGGAGGATTCAACCTACATTAGATAAAAGCTACCCATATTATTCTATAATTATGTTTGTGTGGGCAGGTAATCCTATAGGAGACCAAGAACAACCAAAGCTGCCAGGAACCATGGGATATTATTACCTTGATGTACATACGAGTATTCACAGGGTAGTAGTTGCCTGCCACTGGCTCAGTCTGGCTCAGATTCCATGTGACCCTGTAATCACGCCTTCTCGGGGAATGAAAGAGAGCAAATTAACTTCCTGATTTCCTTCATCCAGCTGAACCTTGAAAAAATCAAGGTGCACCCCCTCCCCAGCTCTTATAAATGGAAGTGAGAGACAGGAGAGTCACAGCAAAATGAATAAAAAGGGCACTTAGTACAACCATCACTGGTATTTTAGCTCCCACAAATTATCTTTGCAATTTTAGTCTGGCTTGTTGGATAAACTCAGCCATTCTATGAGCCTTGCCCAGCCTAGATAGTCTCCCCACACAGGGATTTCAACTCTGATAGAGTCATTGCTGAGAATTGGGAGAGTTGAAATCCAGAAACTGAAGAGTGTCCAGAATGGAAATCTACAATACAGTTTTATAAGACATGCTGGTAGCAATACTTGCAACGTGACTGAATGCCATCATTTTGGGGAAGGCTGCTATAGAGTAAGCCAGTGGCTCTTTATACATTTTCATTTGCTCATATAGGATTGGACAGTAAATACAAAAACATGAAGTCTAATATTTTGCTTATGATTATTGCATATGTTGTGACCAAGCATTTCAAAACCAGAAGTATTTAGTTAACCATTTACACTATAAGCCAGTGTATAGTTCTGGCTGCAGGTCAAAGGACTGGTGAAACTTCCCGTTCCTAACCCCATACCTTCTCTCCAGGATCTCACGTCCATTGGAGTCTGTGTAAAAAAGGCCTCCAGTCTGCAGATTTGTCTCAAACCGACTGATTATCTCCTTGCCATAATGATCCCTAGGGCAAAGCATGGAAGCCAGAATCTTGTGCTAAAGGTCAACAAAGCACGCCCCCCCCCCCTCTTCCCAAACACGTTCCGATGCTTACGCTATAGGAATGGGTCCTACTGTCCATTCCAGTTCAACATATGGCTGCCCAGCATAGAGGCGCACCACTTGGGAACACCAATTAGAGAAGTTCTGGTATAGCTCTTGCACCACTTGAGTCTGCCAAAGAGAGACATAAGGCTGCTATGATCCTCACTGGGCTTCAAAAGTACAGCTGCCCTTTTGGCAGTAGAAGAGCCCAAATGAGTTTTGAGAGCAGCTTCGCACACAAAGAAATACTAGGCATATTAAAGAGATTATGGTTCCTTTAAATTCAAACGCTTAAAATCATACAATGGATGCCACCTTCTGGCAATGAGAGGAGCCTTAGGAAAGTATTTTAATAAGAAATCAGATTTATTTATTTATTTATTTATTTATTTATTTGATTTATATACCGCCCCCTCTCCCCGAAGGGACTCGGGACGGTGAACAGCCAATAAAAACACATATACAATGTACAAAGTATGAGACAACATGATATATTAAAATTTAAAAACTGAAATCCAATATGGCTCTAATAAAATATAAACAAGTATTAAAAAGATTAAAACCCAATTAAAATTTAAAAACCCCTAGGCCAGTCCGGCCTGCCGAAATAAATGCGTTTTGAGCAACCGACGGAAGGCCATGAGATCGGGGGCGGCCCTTATCTCCGGGGGTAATTCGTTCCAGAGAGGGGGTGCTCCCAATGAGAAGGCCCGCACCCTCGGGGTCGCCAGCCGTCCAGCCGGCGGCACCCCGAGGAGGCCCACCCTATGGGAGCGTGCCGGTCGGTGGGAAGCCGATGGTGGCAGGAGGCGGTCTCGCAAGTAACCTGGTCCCGAGCCATGGAGCGCTTTAAAGATAGTGACCAAGACCTTGAAGCGCACCCGGAGGGCCACCGGGAGCCAATGCAGCCCGCGTAGAAGTGGCATAACATGGGAGCCCCTAGGTGCCCCCATTACCACCCTCGCGGCTGCATTCTGCACCAACTGGAGCCTCCGGATGCTCTTCAAGGGCAGCCCCATGTAGAGAGCATTGGCATAGTCTAGGCGGGAGATCACCAGGGCGGAAGTGACCGTGCGAAGCGCATCCCGATCCAGAAAGGGCCGCAACTGGTAGATCCTACGGACCTGTCCAAAAGCCCCCCTGGCGACGGCCGCCACATGATCTTCCAATGACAGCCGTACATCCAGGAGGACACCCAGATTGCGGGCCCTCTCTGTGGGGGCAAGAATTTCCCCCCCCACAGCCAGCGATGGAACCAGCCGGCTGTATCGGGGTGCCGGGAAGCACAGCCACTCAGTCTTAGATGGGTTGAGCTGAAGCCTGTTCCGCCCCATCCAACACCGCACGGCCTCCAGGCATCGGGCCATCACTTCGACGGCTTCATCGGGGTGGCCCGGGGTAGAGATGTACAGCTGGGTGTCATCAGCGTACTGATGGAACTCTACCCCAAAGCCACGGATGATCTCACCTAGCGGCTTCATATATATGTTGAACAGGAGGGGCGAGAGCACCGACCCCTGAGGCACCCCGCAAACCAGGGGCCTCGGGGCCGACCTCTGCCCCCCTGCCAACACAAATTGCGAGCGGTCAGAGAGGAAGGAGGAGAACCACCGCATAACGGTGCCTCCCACCCCCAACCCCCCCAGCCGCTGCAATAGGATACTGTGGTCGACAGTATCAAAAGCCGCCGAAAGATCTAGGAGGACCAGGACAGAGGAATAACCCCTGTCACGGGCCCTCCAGAGATCATCCACCAATGCGACCAGTGCCGTCTCTGTGCTGTGCCCGGGCCTGAAGCCCGATTGGCGTGGATCCAAATAGACAGCTTCATCCAGGTGCTGGGGAAACTGTTGTGCCACCACACTCTCAACAACCTTCGCCATAAAGCGAAGGTTGGAGACAGGACGATAATTAGATAACAAAGTTGGGTCCAGGGACGGTTTCTTGAGGAGGGGTCTCACCACCGCCTCTTTCAAGGCGGCGGGTAGATATCCCTCACTCAAGGAAGCGTTAATAATGCCCTGGAACCAACCTCGTGTCACCTCCCGGGTGGCTAACACCAGCCAGGAGGGACACGGGTCCAATAAACATGTGGTCGCATTCAGTCCCCGCAGTAACCTGTCCACATCTTCGGGGGTCACAGGATCAAACTCGTCCCAAATGACTGTTCCAAATTCCGTCCCCGATTCCCCACCCAGAACTGCCCATTCGGAGTCCAAGCCATCCCGGATCTGAGTGATTTTATCCACCAGGAACTTTGAAAAATCCTCAGCCTGTCCCTGCAAGGGGTCCTCCCGCGCTCCCCCTTCTAAGAGGGAGCGGGTCACTCTAAACAGGGCAGCCGGGCGGTTTCCTGCGGACGCAATAAGGGTGGAAAAGTAAAGACGCCTTGCCACCCTTATCGCCACTAAATAGGTCTTAATAAAAGACCGTAAAAGTGTTCGGTCAGGTCCGGAGCGAGTGGTCCTCCAAATACTCTCCAGGCGTCTTTTCCGGCGCTTCATCTCCCTCAGCTCCCCGGAAAACCAGGGGGCCGAGCGAGAGCGGCGCCGGGTCAGAGGCCGCAAGGGCACGACCCGGTCCAGGGCCCCAGCCGCCACCCTTTCCCAGGTGGCGACTAGGTCCCCCACCGAGTCGTGAGTCCGAATGTCGGGATATGGCCCAAGCTCCATCAGGAACCTATCTGGATCCATCAGGCGCCTGGGGCGGTACCAACGTATTTGGTCCGCCTCCCTGCGATGGGGAGGAGCGGCCTGGAAGTCTAGCCTAAGGAGCGAATGATCTGACCATGACAAGGGTTCAATAGAAACATCCCCAACACCTAGATCATCCTGCCACTGTCCAGAGACAAAAACCAGATCCAGAATGTGACCCCCAGTATGCGTGGGTTCCTTAATTAATTGGGTCAGGCCCAAGGCCGTCATGGAAGCCAAGAACTCCTGAGCAGTCCCCGAGGCCCCACCGGCCGAAGGTAGGTTGAGATCCCCCATGACCATCAGCCTGGGGGTCTCAACCGCCAGGCCGGCTATGACCTCGAGGAGCTCAGGCAGGGCCGATGTCACATAGCAGGGAGCCAGGTATGTGATCAATAGGCCCATCTGAACCCCGGAACCACACTTAACAAACAGGGACTCACATCCGGTCGTCTGAGGAACAGTGGATTCCCTAGGATCTAGATCCTCCCGAATAATTACCGCAACCCCCCCACCCCTCCCCTCGGCCCTCGGCCGATGAAAGACCCGAAACCCGGCTGGGCACATCTCTACTAGAGGGACACCCCCCTCCTGTCCCAGCCAGGTCTCGGTAATGCCCGCCAGGTCCGCACCCCCCTCCGTGATGAGATCGTGCACAAGGGGGGCTTTATTCACTACGGACCTGGCATTGCAGAGCATCAGCCGGAGGCCCGGGGCCCGATCATTCAAACAACTCAGGGAGCGAGACATGACCTGGGGGCCGGAGCGCACCACCGCTTGTAAACAGCGGGGGCGAGCTCCCATCACTTGATAAGACCCCCTGTCAACACCATACCTGCCTCTCCCACCGATCGTAGGGATAACCCTTTCATCCCCCTCCCCAGAAGAAACCCCCATCTTCGGAACGACCGTCCCCGATCCCAAGGCCTCCCAGTCGCAGGTATCCCCCGGTCTGGTCGAGGTGTTATAACAGATTACTCCTGTTATAACACCTCGGCTCCTGAAAAATGAAAATTCTCCTTTCCGACTAATCATTAAAGAACAAAAGCTGATTTTGTATTAAGCTTTGGTGAATTCAATCCCGCCAGCAGAGATAGCATTTGTTGGAAATGGTAAAACATCATTAGAGGCCGAAAGTTCCTTCTGTGAGAGATGAGCAGTTCTTAAATATGAAAAATAAATAAAAAATAAAAGCAATTCTCACAAGACTCCATTCATGAAGTGAGACCAGGCATAGCAAAAACTTAACCTCTCTTTTTTAAAACCCAAAATATTGGGTCTAGCAACCTTTTGCCTGCCAAAAAAGTACATTCTCTCAAGTGAAAACAATTGAGAGCCACACTATGCTGAGAGGGGCAAATGAGAGATTGGCCCTTTTCTTTCTGGCATCTTCTCTTTTCCTTCTTAACATCTTGAGGTAGGACAGCACTGAGCGCTGATCAGATTAGATAAATATCAATAAAAGACTCTAATGTAAACAAACATACATTTGTGCACAAATTCCTGCAAATTATAGTATTGCAAGGTAAGACAGCTTTTGCAGGAGCAGCTGTACAGCAATTCTTGCAATACTCTAGCATGAAGAAGTCGAGCTTCTTTTGGTTACAGAATATGATGCCTAGCAGTTTATGTTGTGTTTAGCTTTATTAGGAACTTACGTTAACTTAGAAAGGAGGCAAAGGCAAATCACTTCTGAAAAACCTTGCCAAGAAAATAGCAGGGACTTATCCAGATGGCTTCCAGGAATGAGACATGAGTGAATGGAAGAAGAAAAAAGTATTTAGCAAATTGATATAGCTGCCATTCCACAGAATTTGACTTATGGAATATGGTTTGAAAATACAAATAATCCATGGAGGCTATAGGATGAGAGTTATAAGCTTTTTATGACTGCCATCCCTGCTCTTCAGGGGTGGGGAGCCTAATTTATCTGGACAAGTTATTCTAGTAATTGTATTCTTCCCATTAACCAAGTAACTAAGCAAGAACCACCAAACTGCCAACCTTTCTGATTGACAAGCTCAGCGTCTTAGCCACTGAGTCACCGCTTCCTACTAACTAGGTAACTGTTTTTATATTGCTCCATTCCAACTGGCTTTGAGTGGCAAGCACAAAAAAAAAAAAAAGGAAATATCAGAAAAATGCAATAATGGAACAATCCATCAAGGGCAAGTCTGAACTTAACACTTCCCAATCAATCTATTAATCTTTATTACAGTTACAGACCAGCAAAATATTTTCCAAATATTCTATCAGAGCCACATTTCTACAGTTCTGCAGAAACTCAGCAGAGGCAGCTGTTTCACAACAGTGGATGATGGTAGCTCTTATGATAAATACCAACTACAGAATCAATGCAGGTCAAAACTTTTGGGGATGGGATCCTCAGCAGGAGTTACCTCCTGGATCACTAGGCAAACAGATCAATTTGGAGCAGATGACTTTGAGCTTTTCCTACCTTTATTTGATATACAAGAACTTTCTGGGCAATGGGAAAGGCCTTGGAGGTGTTGGGACGGAAGATATAGGCTCCAGACGCCTGTGAAAATGCTGCATTCCCAACACTGGAATTATACCTGGAGAAGTCAGCCAAGAGAAGGACATAAAGACCATCATGTCTACAATAGCAGAACAAGAATTCATTAACCAATCCCAGCAGAGGATAAGAAATGCCAAACCATCCTAAAAATGCATCCGCCACCACCAGCCACCGTAGGAAATAAAGCAGACATTCACTTCTCCAAGCACAAAGTAATCTGACCCACCAGAGGAAGCTCTGGGAAAGCGGTAAGGAGATGTTCTTGTCCAAATTTCGGATCTCCTTCATCAGTCCTGTGTTGGGGTCAAATAGAACTTGCAGATGCTGGAGCAGAAACACACACAAAAATACTATATCAGAGACCCCATCAGGAACAGCTGTTTGGATTTTTAATTTGAATGGTAGCAAGTGAAGAAGACTATCAGGGAAATTCAATTTTTTTTGCCACTTTTTTATCTATAGAATAGGAACATTTTGAGCATCTCTTTTTATTTACTAATATTTGACAAGATAAGTTTTGGTATTTCCCTTGATTTTCCCTTTAAGAGCTGTTTCAGCTTCACTTCCCTAGTGCAGAGAAAATACACCAACCAAATGACAAAGGGAAGATCAGCCTGTACCTCATTCTCAATCGACTGTGTAAGGCGTGCTGCAGCAGGCTGAGGACGCAGCCTTTTCAGCAGCCTGGGACGTGTTGAATCTTTGTCAGACAACCGAGAAACGGAATAGGTCCTGTAGCCTAATGGTGGGAGAGATGCCTGAAATACCAGTTCATTAATGGCACTGCCTCGGTTATGCCGCACAGCACGGGTGAAACTTGATACAGGGATGATCTGGCAAGGAAAAAGTAAGATTTTTAAAAATAAGATAAATGATAAAGAAATTGATTATTAACAGTTCAGGGTCCACCCAGCAGAAAAAAACTCCCACTCACCCCAACCTTGTTCAGAGCAGAATAATTTAGCATACATTTCCTTTCACTCCCTGGAACAACAGGAGCCTGGATCTCTCAAAGATATTACAGGATTTTCTCCAATGCTTTCATTTTACACAAAGGTAGGTTAACCTTTTAATCAGCACAGAACAGCATGCAGGCAAGACTTTGCCTTAATCCAAAAAAATTTAATATTCTCAATTGATCATCTAGTTTTGTAAGCACTTCTGACACAAATGCAATGCTTTACAGCACTCTCTGCGCAGTTACCACACCAGCGTATTGTCCCCAATAATCTGTGTCCTCATTTTATTGACCTTAGAAGGATGAAAGGCTGAATCAACCTTGAGCCAGTCAGAATCAAACTGCCAGTGGGCAGAATTTGCCTGCAATACTGCATTCTAGCTACTGCACCACCAGGGCGTTTTGTTAAACATTTGAACAAGGCTAGTTGTGTAAATATTTTAACAGATAAATGATTAAGACACCAAAGACACTGTGATGACAAACAAGCCATACATGCTTTCTTGTGGAGCCTTAAGAATCCCACACTGAACTTCTTTGTTAGTGGCTTCCATGCAACACCTGGGGGTTAGGAGGATGGCCCACAGGAGTTCACAGTAATGCCTAAAGCTCTCCAAACCAACACCTCCTACCTCATTCAAAATAGTCTGACCGTCAGGAGCTACAACCGAATAATGGCTTCCGTTCACAGGCAGTCGGATATTCCAATCCACAGAACGGGCCAGAGGGTTATAGATGATCACTCTGAACTGCAAAGGTAGTGAAGAAATACGTTGAGCAAAGGAAGACTAACAGCAGATGCTAAAGAGCCTGATTTATTTATTTATTTATTTAACAGAATTTATATATCATTATTATAACTTATATACCATCCCAGTTTATCAACCCCAAGCTCTCTAGAGCCCAAGGCTGAGGAGTGACCTGGGAGGCTCCCAATTTCTAGTTTGTAACAAAATGAAGGATAAGAAACTGTACGGTGCCTTACAGTGGTGGAAACTTCAGTTAGTAAGCAGGCACTGATGTTGAGGTAGGTGCAATAGATGAAGTTTTCTGTGCTGCCAAGAAGATTGGCAAAGGCATTATTCATCACAATCTGTCAAGTCAGGGGAAAAAAAAAATAAGTTACGTTCTCTGCTCCGGCCAGAAAGTTATGAATGTACAGAAGCACCACTGGAGGAGAATCAGTGAAGGTCTTATGCAAAGTCTTGGATTCAAAGCCACTTCAAGGGTGAAACAAACATTAACAAGGAGAGAAACTAAAAGTGGCTTTTGCATTACCCTTTATGTCATCATGGGCAAAGTTAGGCTACAAAAACCAAGTAAATGTCCACTGCAAAAAATAGCTTGATATCTCAGAAATATGAGTCAATTGTATATAGGAAGATCCCATGGCAAGATTTCAGGATGCTGCATTCTTAACATGGAAGAAAAAAGGAAGACTCCTT
Source organism: Bungarus multicinctus (assembly GCA_023653725.1). NCBI lineage: Eukaryota > Metazoa > Chordata > Lepidosauria > Squamata > Elapidae > Bungarus > Bungarus multicinctus. The sequence continues at coordinate 106,427,763 of CM042834.1, forward strand.
TAAGGAGTATATGATGGCTCCCACAATAAAGGGAATCCGGTGTGGCCATGTATACATGCCCCAAATCAGGTCAAGGAATACCAGCCCTTGTTGTTACATGTGAAAATCAAGCAATGTTTTTGCAGCCAGAGAAAGTCTTTTACTTTTTTTTGGTATCATGTTGTCCAAGAGCTGCAATGATGCTCATGCCCATACATATGTGGTAGGAAAGAAATGGGGGGAGGGGGGGATGTTGCTTGTTTATGCACAAACCTGGCAGGCATCCCAACCAATAGACAACTGTTTGGCATAGTCATTGGTCACATGCTGCTTTGCTGTGCCACTCACTGCATCATGATGCTGAGCTACTGCCATAGCCTGGCCTATAAAAAAAAGACCACAGTTATCACACAGTAAAATTATGGGGTCCCTAGAGACCTGGGTGCTGTGGGAATGGTCACTGTTTTTATTCTTGGCTTGTACCGCTAACCAAGGTGCCATTGGCCAGAACGTCTCTTCCTAACTGGTCTGATGGTCGTCATGGCAACTGCTACCATAGTCACTTTCTTAATAAAAGCTCAAGGTGAAAGCCCCGGTCAACTCTCAAGGAGCCCACATACATACGCAGCACAGAACTGTTAGCATTGCCGTAAGGCCCGAAGTTTGCTTTTGTGCCAACTAGCACTTCCAACTGGTTGCAGATCTGTAAAAAAAGAAACACTGAATCAGAGAACCACAAAGCAGCAGAATACATTCTGTTTAGAAAACATGAAGGCTACCAACTTGCAGGAAATTGTTACTGAGGCGTTCATAGCGTTTCAAGGCTGGTCGACTGGTGAAGTAGCCTGTCCAGAACTGATGGGGACCATCGGCATATGGGAAGAAGTCATCATATTTCATAGACCTGTTCAAAATAAGATCGGTGAATCAAAATCCACTTTTGGATGTGGAATGCCAACTTTTTCCTAGTTTCAGAATAATATGAGCTGATCAGAAGTAGAAAGAAGCAGGAACATCACCTCAGTGAAATTAATCTTCAGTGATGTTTTTCATCATGATACTTAAGATGAAAAACCCAGATCTAGAGTAAAAGTAGGCAACTTTTACCTTCCAAATATTTTAAGATTTCAATTACTATTCCCCAAATCCAAAAGCATTGCCACTGGCAGCAGCTACTTTGGGGAACTGTGGCACATTTCCAGAGAACAGAGGCCTAATGTACCACAAGTTCATGTGAGATCAGTAGTGCGAGATCTCATGATACTGATCTCCTGTGATCTCGCACTTTAGGCGCCTATTCTTTACGAACTGAGGCCTGGACTTTTGCAAATGGAGGGAAGGTTTTGGTCCCTCAGGCCTTCCCTCTGTTTGGTCTTTCCTTGCCAAAGCCTGCAGGGAGATTGCGTTCCTGTAGGCTTTGGCAGCCCCTTGCAAAAAGCCTTTGCTGGCACCAGTGGAGCTTGGGAGGAGTGGGCACATCCCTCCAAAGCTGTTCCTACTGGCAAAAGCTGCTGAAGCCTAAAGGGATACAATCTTCAACAGCTTTTCTGATGAAAAAGGAGGCCCAGAAGGTCCGGTGCAGCCTTCTGGGCCTCCTTTCTCACTTTCTCTCCGTTTTTGTCACCGGAGGCCTCATCAAGCCTTTTGCTGATGAGAAAGGAGGAAGCAGACAAAGAAAAGCCTTGAGAGAAGACAGATCTTCATAAGGTAAGTCACCTGGCATGGCAGGATGGAGAGGGGAAGCAATTGTGGGGACCCCAGGGGAGGGAGAATGAGGCATCTGTGGGCTGGGGGAGGCCTTGGGTGGTCTGAAGTAGGTGGCCTGTTCCATCACTAGGCTTCTCCCCATGGCCTTCCCCACCCTGAGATACCTCATATGCACTTAATGAAGTATGCAGTAAATTAGCAAATGTGTGGGAGAAAAACAGGGAGTGATCTTGTTCAAGGTACGAGATTCACTCCCACGAATCCTTGGGTTATGAATGGAATGGGCAGGCACCATTACATTCATAACTCCAGGACTATCTGTACTAAGCTTTCCTGCCATTTTGTCAGATGCACTACGACTTCACAGTTCCAACATGGCCAAGGCAAAGAGGAAGCATAATAAATCAGGAGATGACAACTCACAAGAAGCAAAGAAAGAGAGGAGGCTGAACGAAACTAAGCAGAAATGCCTCTAAGCTGCTATGGCTGCCTGCCAGGCACATCAAATATCTGCTCTTGCTGCTTAGCAATCCCAGCTTTTTTGCTAACATTGAGAGGGTATCTTAAAGGATGGATTCAAATTAAGCACCTGCTCAGGCGAGAGAGTGGTGAAGACAGCCCCACTGAAAAAAACTCCTATTGCAATGAGCAGCTCTGAATACCAGTCAGCTCACCAACCAGCCTGCCTCAGCCCTCTCACCATGTCATGTTGGCTTTATTCAGCTCCCAAAGATAGCAGCTTGGAGTTGAGTAGAGTACGTTGACACGGCTGCCCCTCAGTTGCTGGAAGATCATATTCCAAGGAAAGAAACATGTTTATTTGCATTTCCTCTTGGCAAATTCATCCCCTTCCTCCTACCTATCTGAGCATCTTTTGGTATGCCTCTCTGTGAAATACAACAATCAGAGACAGAAACTGGTGTGGTTTCAACTTGTGCCTCAACATCCCTCAGAAGGCCTGACTCTGTTGTATTCTTTCCTATCTAAATTAACAGAGGCCTCAAATACTGAGGCCTTGTGTTGGGTAAAATATCTCTTTCCAAAAAGACAGGCCCATAGCCCACGCCAGGGTACCTGTGCATTAACATGATAGATCAACTTGTCCATGTTCTTGTACCATAGCAGGGCATTCTCGTACTGGAAATCAGATCCCATCGTCATGACAATGTGGTTTGTGCGATAGTGTTTGGCCTGAAGAGAACATTGAAAAGTAGTAAGCATGTCTATTTGTCACATAGTCACTCCCCTCCTATCCCCAGGAATATTGTTAACAACATATACAACAAGCAGAGTGATGCTCAAAAGCCTCAAGTGCCTAAGAATCTGGGGAAGAAGTCCATTATTGCAGATGTGATAAACAGGAAAAAATAAGGACAGCGGATAATTAAGATTTCCTAGTGAGCTTATAGTAGTCATCGGATCTAGTGAAAATATCTTGATTCAGCATTCAGTATTTTGCTATAATATATGGCCACTTCTCAATTAATCACATACTTAGAAATGATCAAGAGTTCATTACTCATAAATATGGGTATTTTTCCCTGATACTACCCCTTGTTTTCACCTGCGCAGCTGCAGTTCCCAGAAAATAGGCCACTATATTTTCCACATTGTTCTCGTCACTGTTATCATCCACAATAGGATTGTCAGAGCAGATTTGGTCCCAGCAGAGAGACATAGGGGGATCATAACCATTTGGCAGGATACCTATCAAGAGACAGGAGAAATGAGAGGGACAAATTACAATCTGGGAATCAATTTCAATGCCCCAATTATTAAACACATAATAATGAGGCAGCAAAGAACCAATATGCAATTTGATTTCCTTCAGATATGTGAGACTGTAGTTCTATAATCCTAGGCCAGTATGACCCGTAATCAATGGTTACAGCAGATGCAGTCCCATGCTTTTGATGATCCTGGACTGCGTCTCCTTCCTCCATTTACCAACAGTTGGAAAAGAAATCAGATCTTAAGGCAAAATTTCAACACAGCACATCTGGAATGCTCCAGATTGGTGAACACTGCTATTATATGTGGTTATGTGAAAAAATAGGTACCTCCCCATTGATATTTTTATTTTTTTCAACATATTTTAACATAAATATATTTTATCTTCAACAAGACATATATAAGGGGGATGTAAAATAACAAAAATGTGTTAAATATTTATGCTTTGTAGTCAGTGGTGCGATTCAAAATTTTTTTACTACTGGTTCTGTGGGCATGGCTAGGTGGGCGTGGCCAGGTGGTCATGTGACTGGGTGGGAATGGCTATGTGGTGTTCCCCCCGCTTTCGCAGCACCCCCCCCCCACACTCTGTTTTTTGCCTACTGGGCCTCATGGAAGCCTCCTGGTGAGGTAAGTACAACAGCGAGGGGGGGAGATCAGCTGTGCCACGCAATTTAGATTAGCTAGAAAGCAAGAAATCCAATGATTTCCTGCTTTCTAGCTAATCTAAATCACAGGGCATAGCTGATCATTGGAAATACAGTTGGGCCGAACTGGTAGCATTTTTTAAATACCAGTTCGGCTGAACTGGCCCAAACCAGTAGAATACCACCACTGTTTGTAGTCCATTTTGTAATTTAAATAAACATAATTTTGAATGTGGAAAAAATAAGTATGCCCATACTTTTATCACTACTCCAAATACCTAAAATTAGAATCAGATACAGATCAGACCAGATGCAAATAATCAAAGCATTGTTAGAGAGGATCTTGGAGGAATCTACTTTATTTAAACCGCATATATTTAGTCTGATTTGCTCTTTGCTGTGGAAGTACATGTTCCAACTAGATCTTGAGCAAAACAGCACTCAGAGGCCTTTGGAAAATCAAACAATTGAACATCAATCATTCCATCATGGAGAAGATCATCAACAAATGAAGATTGCCTACAATTGTCAACTTGCTCGAGTCCTAGTTGTCCAGCTGGTTCAGTGCAGAACCAGAATGCAAGGCACCGAAAGAAGTTAAGAATCCCAAACGTTTATTACATGCACAACAGACCAGAACTTCTAGAAAAATGTACTCTAGTCAAACGAGAAAGGTTTTGGACATATTATCAGAAGACATGCCCTGGTAGGCAACCAAGTCCTTGGCCAAAATTTAAGACCAATTTCCAAATGCCCATCAGCTCTTGCCTTGGTAGGCAAGCTTTATGAGCAAAAATATCTGCAGAGCACCAGGATGTTGATGATACTATTCGTCATCTGCTGTTTCTTAACTTGAATGGGCAGCTAACTACATTGGCAAAATTGCAACTTAAGTCTTCTACATTTCCAGATCTCTCCCAGATCAGCCTTGCTCACCAGTGAAGAGATCAGCCGAAGGTGGATCCAGGTTTCTGCTTGCACGCCACAATTGCTCCATTTCACGCAGTGATTCCCGGTGGAATTTATCCTGGTAATCAATACGGCCCAAGAAGAAACCATCATAGCCCATCTGGGGAGAATGGCAAGTGAGGGAATATAAGTAACCTGAACTCGGAAAAGGGGATATTAAATAAACGGGGAGATCCCAACCCATAGGGTAATTGATAATTACAAAAATTTTACATATTAACACACTTGGAATGAGAGGGGAGAAGATGATAAGAGTTAAAAATTCTGGCAAACGTAGAAGTTTGCAAGACCTGAGCAAACAGAGAAGCCTGCTCCCGACTGTGCCCAAAAGGATCAATGTGCCAGGCTACACGGGGTCGGCTGCATTCTCCAAACGTTTCTTTCAGGAAATGGAGCCCGAGACTCATCTGATCAATGACAGCATTGTAATGCACTGACGCCTCATCGTTCATGCACCAACCACCGTTCACAAATTCCAGGCGCCCTGTTGAGGGGTGAGAAGCACAGGAAGAAAAACAAAAATTATTAACAATAGGGCAGAACTTGAAACCTACACTGCAAAGCAGCAGAAACCTTCCTCAGCTTGCCATTGCATCGGTATGATCCCTGGGGGTGAGGGTGGGGGAAATGCTCTGCTTTTCTCTTTAGTTCCCTGCTTCTGCCCAAGATGTCCTTCCCGCGATACGTCACATGTGACTCAGAGAAGCCAACAATTGATCAAACAAGCGCTCAGTCCCTCTTGCTCACCTTCTGCAACCAGCTGCCGCACAGCCTGGCGCATGGCTTCTGTTTGCAGCCCCCACCAGCGAGCAAAGAATACCACTTCCACATAGATGAAACGCTTGCTGGGGTCTGCCAGCAGTTGAGGAATGACGGAGTCGAGGATGTACTGCACCCCGGCATGTTGGATGTCATTGCGGACTGCAAGGCAAGAAGCAGAAGGAGGCTGGGTCTTTGCTTGTCACAATCACAGGTCAATGGTATTTCCCATTTCTGAAAGAAAGCCTGGCTTCGTTGCACCTGCACCCACCATCAGCTACAAAGCCACCTTCCTGGCCTTGTGCCGCTTCATCTTCCCAATCAACACAGTAACTGGCCTTGCTGGCTGGCAATGAGAATGTCATGAAAATATCTCTGCAAGGACATGACCTTCAGAAAAGCTGCTAAATTATTTTCACCTGGGATTCTGCACATTACCATTACCAGTGATTAAAGGATAACATGTGTTGTTGGGTACTTTCTGTTTCCATGACTCTATTCTGGCCTTGGGAGGCAGACTGAAAAGCTCACCCACACAGGATGTTGCAATCTGGAGGCGCCAAGGCCTCAGTGATTTTGCGTGTCAAGGAAAGGGAAACTGGAAAATAGAGCTCCGCAGTAGACTGCAGCAGAGAGCCAGTGGTCTGGCTGCTCTTATGGCTAAAAGCACAGGCCCCTCCTGCTTAAAAATGCCCCTCAATCATGAGTTCTCCAAATAGTCTTGGAGCTGCTCCTGATTTTTGAACCGTGGTCCCCAACCTTGGTCTCTAAAACATGTCAAGTTTTGCTTCTTTCATACCAATATTTTCTTCAAACACAGAATTAAGACATCTCATAATGTCTACTACCTTTTACAGCAGCTCATGAATGGTAGCTGAAGACCAAAATATATGAAGCTCTTCAGTTCCTTTAGGATCATTTGCTTACTTCAAACAGGGAAAGAAATCTAAAGATGCAATCTATATTGGAGTCAAGATTTGGTCAGCAGTTACAACTTCAGCACCAAACTCCAAAGCACAGCAAGAAAGGCCGGCGCTAATTTAAAGCACAAAGCACACAAAACTTTCTTTTCCTTTCCAGAGCTTTGCTAGATTTTGCTACAAGTCACCTCCTGCTAGTTCATATGACAGCTTCAACTCACCTCCAAAGAAATACTGGTCCACTGTCTTCAGCCAGCCCACATCGTCATGTGTGTGAGGGATAAGGTGAACATTGAGCATGTCAGGTTTTGTCACTGGACAGGACTAATAAGAGGAAGGGAAAAACAGGAGACACCTGAGCTGAAAGGAGGATGTGAAACCCCTCAAGACTGTGCCCCCCCCCGCCATCCAAGTCATAAAAACTAAAAGGTAAAGATACATTTGAGTTGAGCTCAATTCCTGGCCACTGCATCCATAAGGTCCCCATTGGAAAAGGTCAGACGTAATTGGCCACTGCCATATTTTATGATGTTCTTTGAACTTCCCAACCCAGGCAACCATTCTGATATCTTCAAGGGGGGCAGGCCCATCCAAGAATTAATCAGGACCAACCCTGCTTTGGTGACCAGCCAAGGTTGTCTGGAGGCTACCCTTGCTGAAGGTCAGTCTGTATAGAGGTAGAATAAAATCATAACTTGTTGGAAGAACCACTACCAAATTTAGGGCTCAGGGAAATATTGCTAAGTATGTTTGACCACCTACCAATAGAAGGCTAAATATTCAAATAAAATATAAAAGACTGGCTCACGATTGCTGGGACCAGGGCTCTTTGCCAGATGTTTTTAAGCCTAATTCAAAATATTTCCAAGCACGGGAAAACAAGAACTAATTCCTATTTACCGTCACCTGTTTCAGCACAAGACTTCCATAATAATTAACAATCTAATAGTTACAAAATAGATAGAGGATGCAGTGGGAAACAACTGATAAAAATTTCAAAATCATTAAATAACTTGGCAAAACTGAAACTTTGTGTCTTCAAATGTTTTTAAAGTACTGTACAGTACTCCTGAATGTACTTGAATGCAAAGCTTGAAGAGCAAGAGAGTTTTTAAGAAAACCTGTACCTGACCCATCCAAATTCCAATTTCCACCTGCCCCAGACAGCCATGGGGGTTTTGGGGAAGAGGTTGCTTGGGGGATAGTGGGTATATATGGGAACAAAGGATAAAAATATTATAAAGAGCAAGACTAATGCTTCATACCCATTAATACCACTTCCAGCCTGCTAGCTCTAAGAAGTTTAGGATAATAAAAGCAGAAGCTACTTTCTAAGTGGTTACAGAAATAAAATCCAAGTTCTGATTCTACTATCATAATTTCAAATTTCTCCAGCTGGTCTTGCCCAACAGGCTATATTAACCTAAAACAGGATTGGACACTTTGTGGTTTACTATATTATAGCAACCCAGCCAAGTCCCTCTCTAAACTATGGAACTTGTTTCTGACTTAAATTATGTTCTTAAATCCTAAATCAGGGCTGTCAAACTCGCAGGCCATTTGACACCCCTGTCCTAAATGGTAAATCATTTACTATTATTTTGGCTATTGTATTATGGCAAACTGGTGAGATTAGAAGATGAGATAAAGAAAGTTGATAGAGAAAGAAATTGGGATTTGGACAGAAAGAGTGGGAGAAAGAGGAGGTTCAACTGGACATGGAGAAGACAGATGAGAAAGCAGGTGAAACCTGTAAAAGTTATACCTCATCAGGGAGTGCAGGCCAACTTTGCTTCCTGGAGAGACTGGAAGTTGAGGATTATGGGCCCTATGCAGGAGGTCAATTGTAAAATATTTCTCCATGCAGCTGTCCGCAGTAAAGATTTACTGAGGAGTGGAGATGGCAACAGCATGGTGACAGAATAGATATTATGATGCTCTGTTTAAAAGGAGAAAGCTGAGACAGGAAACTGGAAGAAAAGAAAAAGAGAAATAAACATTGAAAGCATAAAGGAAAGAAGAGAAAGAAAGAAGCAGGATTGAAGAAATGGACATTTACAAACTGTACCAACCATAGAAGATAACCAGGCAAATCTGTCAGAGGAAGACTGCTCGCATTCTGGCTTTGTCCTGGATATATTTGTAAAACTCTAGAGGAATGGAAGACTGCATGGAAGAGAGATGAGAAAGAAAGAAGAAGGTCCTGCTTGCTGAGGCAGAGAAAAGGCAGAGAATAGAGAAGGTGGTTGCAGAAAGGTGGTGGAAATTAAGGGGGAACAAGGGCACAGTAAGCTAGATGTGGGTGCATAGGAAAGATGTTATGTTGACTGGAAGCGGCTGGAAGCGGTCTATCAAAGATTGTGCAATTGTTGGTATGAAGTTGGAGGAGTGAAGTGTGACTAATCATGAGGTATGTTGCTGACACATCTAGCCTGACTGGGAGAGGAGAGCTAAGGGGAACTTACATAGAGGAAAGAATAATTATAGTGATAGGCAGGAGGAAGTGTGGTGGGAGAGAAGGGATGGGGCATTCCAAGGGAAAGGAGATTGAAATATATTACCAATTTTTATTTAAGACCCTCCAATCTTAACAGAGGCATAGGGCATCTGAACTACTGGTGGCATCAAACAGATGCTTCTGAACACCAAGTCTGTCTGCCACAAATCTAGTATTTTCTACAATTTGACCTAGGATGTATACTCTATCTGGATGAGGAAGAGGAAAAAAACTGCCCCAAATGTTCCTGCTGCAGCTTATCTAATAATACAGTGGATAGCTCCAAGCAACCTGGAGCCCCAAGGCACCCATTTCTTGGTATTTCATCAACGTTTATAACTTTCTATTATGGTTTCTCAAGGTTTCCACTGCTTCAGCTGAAGACCACAAAATGTTGTTAGATTTCCAGAGGCAATAAGGGAACACAAACTCAAGGTTCCCACAATGGCCTGTCTGTTGCTGCTGAAATGCATCCTGGCCTTGACAAGAACTCTAGTTTGGCTGGAGTTAATTCCAGCTTTCCTAACCATGTGCTCACCAGATGGGACTGACCATAACTTCCAACATTCCCAGCCAGCATTAGCCATGCTGCTAGAGATTATGACAGTGACTGGAACACAACCTGAGAGCATCAGGTTGGGAAAGGTCAAGCTGCCATAAAATTCCCACAATGTGTGAATAATTTGTCAAAATACCTTTTCAGCTTATATCTGTTCCACGTGAGATTTTTTTTCTCAAGCAGATGCCACCCTCAAACTTGGTTGTGAATTCTGGAAGTTGTAGTACTAACACACTAGGGATCATCAGGTGGGAAAGTCTAGTTTATGACATCTTGTGAGGATGGAAGCAAAAGACTCATTATGTGTCAAGGGCAGGAGCATGAAAAGTAGACAACCAAATGCAGGTGAACTCTAAGCCAGAATGCAGCAAACTGAGCCAGGTGACTTTCAATAAATCAGTTTCTCAGAACCTGGAGATTAGAAGGATTTGTTGCCTACAATGAAACTGCCAGATGTTCAGATTAAGAGTAACATATGGCAGTAGAAAAACAAACAGCAAAATACCAGACAGTTTATTGAAAAAAATGCCCTGTGAGCTGTGAGTTTGACAGCCCTGATCTAGACAATTTACATAATAAGGAAAAAATAAGGTTAGCAGATTTCATCCCCAAAATCCTGGAAATAGAATTGGGAGAAAGTATCACATTGCCATATCACGTCTGTATGCATTATTTATTGTCACAAAACATGGCAATAGTTTCCAATATATATGGCATTAAAAAACAAAATTGTGGCAAAACTATGGGCTTTTCCTGCTTGCACTTATCTATAGACATGTGCCAAGGATAATTTTTTTTAATGCCATATGCCCATAATCTTGCTTTCTGTTTATCTCCTCTAGGAAACCTTGTCACCCTTAGCTGAATGTGTAAAGTTATTATCTTGGAGGGAAGTTAGGTGACCATAGTCATTTGAATAAAGGAAAAAAAAGTGGAATAGGGATCAGCAATGGGACAGCCAATTTCAGATAACAGATAATCAGAGTTGGAGGGGACCTTGTAGGTCATCTAGTCCAACCTCCCACCCAAGCAGGAGACCCTACACCATTTCTGACAAATGGCAGTCCAATCTCTTCTTGAAAGTCTCCAAGTGATGGCGCTTCCACAACTTCTGAGGGCAAGCTGTTCCATTGGTTGATTGTTCTCACTATCAAAAAATTTCTCCTTATTTCCAGGTTGAATCTCTACTTGTTCAGTTTCCATCCATTATTCCTTATCTGGCCTACAGGTGCTTTAGAAAATAGCTTGATCCCTTCCTCTCTGTGGCAGCCCCTCAAATATTGGAAGACTGCTATCATGTCTCCCCTGGACCTTCTCTTTACTAGACTAGCCAAGCCCAGTTCCTGCAACTATTCTTCGTATGTTTTAGGCACCAGTCCCCTAAGAGAAAGATGTTGAGACACTAGAAAAAGTACAGAGAAGAGCATCCTGGTTGCTCTTCTCTGTACTTTAGTTTCTAGAGTCTCAACATCTTTTTTATAATGTGGTGAACAAAATTGGATGCAGTACTCTAGGTGCGGACTTACTAAGGCTTTATAGAGTGGTATTAGTACTTCCCTTGATCTTGATTGTATCCCTCTGTTAATATAACTTAGGATTGCATTAGCTTTTTTGCCTGCTGCTGCACACTGCTGGCTCATATTTAGCTGGTTGTCCACTAAGATTCCAAGATCCCTCTCACAGTTACTGCTATTGAGCCTGGTTTCACCCAGTCTATATGTGTACTTTTGGTTTTTCTTGCCTAAGTGTAGGACTTTACTTTTCTCTATACTGAATTTCATTTTGTTAGATACGGCCCAGTGTTCTAGTCTGTCAAGATCCATCTGGATCTTGAGCCTATCTTCTTGGGTGTCAGCTTATTCCTGCCAGCTTAGTATCATCTGCAAATTTCAAGCCAGTATAGTTTTATGAGGAATCAAGGCTGGATAGAGAGCACTTCAGTTCTGCTATAACGAAAAGCTCTATATTAAAAAAAACCCCACACTGAATATTTAGAGATACCTTGCTGAGACTTTCAAGCTTTATTTAGGTAGGCTTTGTTGGGGACAGTTCCAAAAGGGCAATTTGACAGCCAAATCTGAACCATGCACTTCTGTCTAATTGAGAAAGAAAGCAAACTTTTGATATTCTCCATGAATTGTTATGCAAAAGGAAGGAACCCTTGTGACTTGTACTTATGGTTGTGAGAACATAATAAGGTACCCATACACATATGAAACAAAGTAAAGCAAGCTTTACAAGTTCTCCATATGATTATCTATGCAAAAGCTGCCATACTTCCTCTTTTCAGTGACTACACTAGCCAGTCCTACTTTTGAAGATTTTTTTTGGCAATACTATACAGGAAATTTTATTCGTTGTGTTTACAACCGTCCATTCCAGCTGGGGCTCAAGGTAGCAGAAAGTCTCATCTCTCTTCAATTTTCACAGAAAAACCTTTGAGGTAGATTGGACTGACAAATGATTGGACCAAAGTTCCCCAGGGAACTTTACTATAACTAAGGACTTTAACCTCTCTTCTTGATACAAACGCCCTATACTCACGTCCAAAAATTGGTCCAGCCTGGCACAGAAGCCAATCAGAGCCAGACCTTTGCAAAACTTTTATTGAAGCGCTTCAGCAAAAGGGTCCAGTCCAATTTGGGAGATCCTGAACAACAGCATAGCATGATCTTTTACACAACTGATTTCCAGAAATAGGGAAGTAACATTTCACAAAACTATTACCTTGTTTTGGAGTTCTACTTTGCTTTTAGTCTACCTGTCCATTTCTCTGTGGCACTGCACTTTGCCTGAGCTTACATGTCATTCTGCAGCTATGGAATTATATCTTGCTTAAGTCTGTCCTTTGTCCCTACTTGAGGTGCTTGTTTTCTTGTTGCGAAATCTTGTAATTTGCTATCTATTTCTAAATTCATGTTGTTACATGTTCCTTCATCTCTGACACTTTGCACAGATGCGTCTTCTAAATTTTTATTCCTTCCTAACACGGGGATGTATTGCTTCTTAATGGCTGATCCATCGAACTGGTAGCCCTACACAGCTCTAATAAGTAGATCCTTAACTTTGAATTAATTCGTCTGTTGCGCTCTGCAGAACATTACCGAGTAATCTCCCTGATCTTGCTCTGCATATCAGAGTCCCATCTTTTTATTTTAAATTATTATACCAAACCTTGTCTATGCAGCTACTCACTGCTTATTTATCAGCTCGGACTTTTCACAACAGACTTTTAACCGATTCCCCCCAAATCCTTACCTGATAGCCGCATTTGACCGCAGATCCCCGCAACACCGCTCCCCCAAGGAAAAACACCAAAGCTACGAGAAACCCCATCGCCCCGACTCTGTCCCGGCAGCTCAGTCACTGCGGCGATCATATGATCACTGCTCACGTGACAAGCAGCTGCGTGATTGCGATAAAGAGATGCCTCCCGGGTGGAGCGGTGGGGCTGAAATTGAAACCAAAAGGAATACAGGGCAGAACCGCTTGGGGCGACACTCCTTTGCCAGTTAGAATTTGCGTGCAAGCAACGGGACTCGCCTGCCGGTTTTAATTGGCTGACCGACGCTAGGGGCGTCCGCTATTGTAACAGACAGCGACTCTGGCCTATAAAGCGTCAAAAAGGCGGGATGGGCGAATGGATGTTATCCTTTTCACTTAGGGAGCCGGTGAGATTCAAAAGGAGTCGCAATTGAGGAGCCGGAAGGGCCGTACCTCAACCCTCAAGAGTTTCCTTGGGCGGAATTGGTGGGCTTGGCCTGCGGAACCCCACTTTCAAAGTCTCCCTCTCGGGCTGTGAGCCGGATGGCTCTCGTTGGCTCCATCCCGGGACCTAGGAACCGGCCTCGGCTGGGCCCACCTTGTTAAGGCAATGCCGTGCGCCCTTCTACGTCTCCCGGGCAGCCAGCAATCGCTTTTTAAGTAATCAGAAGGCTTGAGGGGGATTGAGCTCTTCGTGGCTTTTTCCTAGCCAACCTGCTGGATGAGCTAGTTTGCTACTTTGGCTCCTGTTTTGCTTACCGACCTCTAGTTCTTGCCTTTGAGAGGTCTGCTTGTTCCTGTTAAAGAAATCCCGGCCACTGTGATTAGTTATTCACCGTGTTTTAGGATTCCCCCCACCTTAATTAGGATAATTCAGAAAGTCGTGGTTCAGCTGTACATGAGCTTCACCTTCTGGGCAGGCATAGACCTCATAAATTTGAGAGAAAATCCTCTAAACCTGGAATTTGAATGCATTTATGAGAAGACAAAATGTATTCGTTGTGCAAGACTTGATCTTGGAACTTGGCTCAGAGGAACTCAGAAGTGAATATCATTTGTTATCCTGATGATATGGCCAAAACAGAATAATTATGTGACAGACTTATGTCTGTCTGACTAACGTCATTGGTTTCTCTGCTAAAATTAAGAAATCAATTAAATACCCCAATCTGCCTTCAGCCGTGAGACCAGTGGCATAGGATGACAGTTTGCCAGTACTAAAGCTGTCACAGAAATGGAGCCTAAATAAAAACAGGTGAAAATGCTGCAATGTACCAATCAGGCAGACAGTGACAATGGTCCAGATTTTGAACTATGTATGTCTGGTGATCCTCATCTCATCCTCATCTCATAATATATCTCAGAATTAAATGATCTGTTTAGGGACTTAGGTTTGTCAAAAATCAAAAGCAGAATTACTACGTTCAAGATGACAAGGATGGTGTTTCCTATCACCAGACCTTTCATACATTGAGAGAAAATGCTTGAAACCTGATGGATGTGGAAGCAATTTATGTGGAAGAAAATTGCATTTTGAATTTACAGAAAGATGGCTAGTCAAGACTATGGCCTTAAGAGTTGGGAGAATATTGATGTTAGATCTGCTGCTTGAGACAGAAAATTATTGGTTTTCTGATGAATGAAAAGTTATAAAGAAATAGCAGTATTGGACTTCTAAAAGATAAATCATTGTATGGTCAATGTTATGGCTGCCCTTTGACTTGCCATCACTTAGGAAATGGGGAACATTTGGGGAAAATTGAAAACTCTACCTTTGTAATAGCTTTATTATCTGGCTTTTCATATCAATAATCAAGATTAAAAGTATCTTCTTGAAGTTCAATAATTTACAAAGAATAATATATTCTTTTACACTGGCAGAATCTTAAAAGGAAAAAACCTTCAGTGAAACATTTTCCTTTGAGCACTGGACTGATAGCTGTATTAATATGGTAACTTTAAACAAATGTTTCCTGTTTTGCACAATTTTTGGGGTGTGTGCTTTGAGACTGTTTTACTGATAAACACTAATGATATCTCAGCAGGTGGCAGTGTCTGGTTCTTGGTAGCTAAGCTATCAAGTGCTGGGGAAATCAGGAGATTCAGGCAGTTCAAATGAGTAGAAAGATCTGTTTGCAAGCTTAAGCTCTCTACAAGAATCTGACCAACTAACAAGTCAAGGAAACTGAGTAGGAGATAAAGGCATTTATGGTGGGCTGGACTTAGATCTCTTGCTGATGGGCACTCGTCGGGCATGTCAAATTTTTCAGTTTTCAATTTCCAAACTTTAGGGATGCTCAAAAGTTGTGACATGCCTTAGGGATTTTAACAATATTTTGGTTACTTTAATATAATTTAGATGTGCTTGGTAAGTAACTACATAAATATTATAACTTTTAAACTTTTTTTGTTTCAGGGTCTCATGACTTATGTGTTTGACCCCTCTCTCAGGCTCATCTTGGTCATCTACATCAGCAGAGTAATCCTGGTTACTATCTGGATAGGAATCTCTAGGGAATGGCAGGACTAGGAATTTAAAGGCATAAAAAAAAATCATAGTGACAAAGTATTGTTTTCAAGAAAACTCTATGAAAAGTCTACAAAATCCAAAGGAGTTCAGCTTTACTTGACTTGAGATTAACTTTTTAGTTTAGAAACATTTTAAACAATAAGGTTTCTATTAGTAGTTTCATATTGTGCATTTACTATCATAAGATGAATTTGTGAAATGTATGTTCTAGAATGTATTCATTTCTGAAATACAGATGAAATACTAAGGAATAATGGAAAGTCTTGGAAGAAAAAGGAAAAAGAGGACAGCCAGCAGGAAGACTCAATTAGAGGAACGCCATTGGAAGTTGGGGTTAGAGGGTCCTGGAGAAAATCTATATGGCTACTGAAAGTGGACATTGACTTGATGGCATATAATAAATAAAGTTTGCAGGGAGTATTCTTTCTAGGGATGAAAAATATAGATGTTTAATCAGCCTGGGAATTTTCCACTTTCGTTTTCCATTGTTTTAGTTAGTTCTATATCATTTAACAAACTACTATTCTTCCATGGCTGGACTTTGTGAAATGTAAAAATATTTTAGCATTGCTTACTTTTTTCTGATTTGACTATAGTGAGGTTTTTGTTTTAAAAAGAGGACTTAAATAACTTCCAGTGGTAAATTCAATCTGCTGGGAAATATTAGAAATCAGGTCTCATGACCTGAACAACACGTGGAGTAATTTTATGATTTCTGTTCTGGGAGAACCCTTTTCACAGGTCCCTGTTTAGAATATTCCCTCTTTCTGAGTTAAATGTTTCTACCTTAGCACTTTGTGCTGAAAATGAAAATAGTTATTTCTGACATGTTCCATATTAATTCCGTATTCCGTTACTCTCATAGTATATCATTATAGCTAATTATATATTATAGTACCTAATTTGTATAATGAATTCAGAGTAATTTAGGTCAGTAACCTGCATAATTTAAAGAATACCAAAACATGTTTTTCATATATCTAATCCACTTAATATCTACTTACATTTGGTCATGATTCCAAATGCAAACTACAAGTGACACTGAATATACTTTACAACTGGTATTTACAACCAGCTAGTTTTTGTTGTTTCTTATTTTTCACTATATAAAGTCCATGGAAATAAGCTGCAGTTCTATAGCTTGTTGCATGAAAATCAAGATAGAATTATAGTGGAGAAGCAAACAAAAAAGTTATCTTTCTAAATTTTAATGTTATCAAAACAAAAACCTAGAGTTTTCTTAATATTACTGAATTTACACAAATGCACGAATCTTAATACAATTCCTCGGCCCCCAACCCCTTCCATATGACAAAAAA
Source organism: Bungarus multicinctus (assembly GCA_023653725.1). NCBI lineage: Eukaryota > Metazoa > Chordata > Lepidosauria > Squamata > Elapidae > Bungarus > Bungarus multicinctus. Next base: position 106,444,644 of record CM042834.1, read on the forward strand.
ATGTATGATTTCTTTTTTTCTATTCTCGGTTAATCTAAGATGACTCAAATGAAATGATCTGGGACAAACTCTTCCTTATTAACAGTACTTCCTTATTAACACCTTAATAAATTGCTAGGATACAAACAACAATCCATAACTTAAGGACATTAAAAACGTGTTCCTAAGTGACTTGGGCATTATCTGTCTAGAAAAAAAAAATATTAATCCACAGTTCCAACTAGAATTGTAGCTTACAGCAGGGGTCTCCAACCTTGGCTACTTTAAGATTTGTGGACTTCAACTCCCAGAATTCGCCAACTAGCTTGGGAGTTGAAGCCCACAAGTCTAAAAGTGGCCAAGGATGGAGACCCCTGTCTTAACTACTCAAATACATGATCAAGGTTTGCTAAGGTCATTGGGCTTAAATGGACATAAGATTATGGTGATTTGCATCTGCACTAATTCAAAGACATTTTTCATATTTTCAATATATGATTTATTTTAAAAATAATTGTATAGCATTTAAGAGGTATCCATTTGAAAGTTGTTTTTTTATAGAAGAGTCTTGATGATACTCATGCCCATGCCTTCTCTTCTCTTCTGAGACATCAGATATGTACTTTCCAGCCAAGTTCACTTATTTGTGCTGTTAGCACGGACCCTCTTGATTCTGAGTTCTGATATAATAGAGCCACCTTTACATCCAAGTTGGCTTTCAGTTTTGAGATCCATTTTGATAGTGAGGCGGTGGTTATTGATATTACTTGCAGTTGACGAGCAATTTCAAAATATTGACAAATCAATTGATAATTTTGGAAATGATTTGCTCTTATGTTTCAACATGTGTACAGATTGCAACTCCTGTTTAGACAGATATTCCAGAGTAGATATGTGTTACAGTGATTTACAAGGTAGGAATGTGCTGAAGAATGTGTGGTTGCCATAACAGCATCTTAACTGTATGTGAGCTGAAAGTCTTAAAAGAGTTCAGAATTCTATAGTTATCGTACCAAGTTATTGGTTCTATTTTTCTTCCATGTGCCATGTAAAACCATTCATTACTTATTTAACAGTGATATAAAGAGAGAGATATACATTCTGCATTTATTTTCAACTCAGTGTAGTTGGGACTCCTGAGACACATCCTTCTTGTTAGATTACAAAATTATTGCACAAAATGATTATTTTTTTATTTAAAATACTGACATGCTAGAGGCCAGAATGTCTTTTAGTCTTGTTGGGATTTGATCTTTAGTTGTAATTCTGACCCTGGTAATAACATCCCATAATTCCAATGCTTGCTGTATTGGTAATTTTGTAGTTCTGCTTGAAGTTTTCTAGTTTACATCAACTGTTGTTTCAATGCCATTAACTCTTCTTGTCATTGGGATGCTATTCTTGTAAAAGTATTTAAGATTAGTAATACACTGTGCCCATACTATGACAATTGCCTCATAAGATGTTTTATCAGTATTCCAATCAGGAACTGCAGTCTATATATAAATAAGTGCAATGTTTAGATGTGAACAGTATTGGTTTGAAGTAGGGATGTGAGGATGTAGATTCAAAAGGAAAAATGAGTAGAAATGCATGTGAATGCTTATGTCACATCTTATGGGAACATTTTAAAGAATTATTTTTCCCTGGGTTCCTACACAAGCACATTAATCATTTCCCCTTCTTTTAACATCATTGTGCAATTCTACAAATGAACATACCACAAAATCATTTTAGGCCTTGATTTGCATATATACATGTGTACACATATTCACACTATAGTAAATATCCATTGGCCACCACGTACCATGTAAAACAAAACTGTTGACATAGGATGAGATTGTATTAGTTTTTGATTTTTTGTAGACTAGTGTTGATCAATCCTAATGTAAAAAATTGGGTTGACACAACAATTAGTAACCATATGAGTACTTTCTGATTATATGTTTACTAGTGAAATTCATTCAACTATCTTTGCCTATATACCTAGTCATTCTCTAACCTTTCAAACAATAATCTGGATGTTGATATTGATTCTAAAAGGCTTCAGGGAGGGAATAAAAATATACAGTGAAATCTCGATTTACTGCACCAAGGTGAGGTCCATGCAGCAGACTTCACATGCAGCAGACCAAATTTCTTTAGTGATTTATGTAATTTGCTTAATGTCATCATCGTGCAAATGGCATTATATCTGTAATATAATTTAATTAGATTATCTTTTGGACCAGTCAGTATATATTACCATTCATTAAAAAAATATTTGTCCATTATTCTTATGTACTTTTAAAGAACATTGCAATAAAAAAATCATGCAAATGATATAAAATGAAATAAATCACATAATTATTTAATGGGCATTCATAAATTAGAGCACCCCTCAGCTAAAACGAGGTTTCACTGTATTTAGAAGTCTGCCAGGGTTTGGCAGGATAAATCAGTTGATATCCAATCTTGTGGGTAAATGCTAATATATAGATAAATGAGGGAATTGTTATATAGTTAAAAAAGAGTATCTAATCCAAGGACACTCCTTGACCAACTTCTGCTTAACAACTTGTTCATACTTTTCATCTTAGAAAGCAGCAAAGGAATAATGATTATCAGTCATGCATTCCAATACATATCCTTTCATACAGCATTAAATCATCATAAGGGGAGTGGGTGAGGAGGAATGAGAATCAAGTATGGGGAAATTAACAATAAAAGCACATTTCAATCAAAAATTCATTTTTAATATTTTTGTTTTTTTAAAGGATTTTAGAGTTTTTTTTCATTTGTCTTTTTACTTTGTTTCATGCAATATTTCACAGTCCCAATCCCACAGGTTTTTTTCAACTTTTTTTTCCCAAACATGTAGGAAAAAAGAAATAAAGAAGCTGAGGAATTATTTTGATGTCATTTCTTTGTCAAGCAGGACCAAAATATCAGAAGAAAATGCTTAATTTTTTTATCAATTATTTTTGTCCTTTTTTGTTTTTTGTTATTTCTTTTTTTATTATCTCTGCAGGCAGTAATATTAGGGTTTGGTATAACCAGCAAGCACTCCTCTGTGTGTGTGTGTGTGTGTGTGTGTATGTAATATATACGTGTGTGTTGGGGATGTGTATTTGTGCATACCACCCTCTTAAAATGTCAGGTCACAAACTTTTTTTTTAAAACGTTTAAGTTAATCAGGTAAATTGAGATGATAAAACTCATCAATATAAGCCCGGGGTTGTCTTTTTGTTTACTTTTGCATCTTTTTAAAAGGTTTGTTGTTGTTGTTGTTTCTTAAACATTTCCAGAATGTCTTTGCTGACAGACTCATCCTGCCTCTCCCATCTGCCCCAGGGGAAAGCGGCTTCTGGTCTTGTTTCGCAGAGTGAGGTGAAGCCCGGGGCTCTCGGGCGGCCCCAATTCCCCCCACACCTGAGTGCGTTTTCTTTTGTAAATTCTGAGTGACGCCCCTCCCTCCCACCCTCAAATCACTCACCACACACAACTTGATCTGTAAAAGATAAGCATGCTCTGATCTCCCAGACCCCTCGCTTCCCTAGCCTCCCCCCACCCAACCCCCAGACCCTTGCTCCCTCCCGACCCCCGGTTGCCCCAACAAAAGATAAAAAGTTTCCCTCCCTCCTCCACAATTGCAGGGTTCTCCTCCGGGATACCTTCCGCAATCGGCTGGCAGTTCGTTTTGCTTGTCCGTCTTCCTCTCGCCTTCCCCCCCCACAACCTGGGGAAATCGCCTCCCTTCGGGGTATGTGTGTGGAGTGCGTGTGGCGCGTGCGCGCACGTGTTAAGGTGAAGCCACTCGCAGGTTAGCAGCAGTCGTCCTCATCAGTTTCGCTGTAAGGTTCGTGCAGTCCTTTGCGTGACCCTGTCCCGCGCGACTTGGCTGGTCCGTGTGAGTGATAGTATCCATTGGGGAGCCGTCGCCCGTGTCTGTAGGGGGAGATAGAGGACGAGCCGCCGCCGCCGCCGCCCACCCGGGAAGTTCTGGGCGAACGTCCTGAGCTGCTCCCCTGCGGCGCCGGCGGCTGCTGCTGCTGCTGCTGCTGCATGGCCTCGTAGGGAAAGGCTTCCTCGCCGGCAGGGCTGCCGTAGTCCCGACTCCGGTGGTAACCGCTGCCGTGGCGAGGCCCCCCTGGGGGCTCGGAGACTTGTGGCGCCGACCACCGGCTACTGGCATGGCGGTAGCCGCGAGGCGAATCATTTCGCGGCGGGACAGTGTGTCGCTCCATAGCCGGAGACCTGCTGCGCCGCTCGGAGACGTGGTGCTCGGCAGGCAGCGAGGGGTAGCGCCGCGGGGCTGGGCTGGCTATTCGGCTGGGGTGCACCGACGGCGGTTGCTGCTGGCCCCCTGTGTTGATGGCCTTACGGACCACGGGGGAGTAGGAGATATGTGGCCGGGGTGTAGAAGGGGTCTGTGGGAGCTGGCGGCGTCCTCGCCTCGGGGTGCTGGTGCCAGACGTTGAGAGGACTGGACTCCCACTTACGGAACTACTGCCCTACACGAAAATTGAAACAAAGGAAATCAAAAAGAAAAAATATACAAGGAAAATCAACCAAGAAGAGACAAGAGGAAAAGGGGCCGGATTGGAAATGGGTCAGGGTGAGGTTTGGGTGACACAGAGACAAAGGAGGGAGGGGGAAGGGAGGCAAGGAATAAAAATAAATGAATGGGAAAGTAATTCAAGCAACAGCCACATCAGGGTGGATAGAGGGTAGGAAGGCAAGGGAAACACAAAGGACAATAATAATTATTTATAATTAAAAAAAAAATCCAAAGGAAACCAAAAGCAAAAAAGAGAAATGGAATTTTTGTAAGTTCCAAGGATTTAAAAGTAGTAAAAAGCTTTTAAATTGATCTGTGTTCTTCCAAAAGAATGAAAGAAGGAACGAAAGAAGGCATGGAGGAAGCAATTTATTAAATACGAAAGAAATAAAATATTTGTAGGAGAGAGGCGAGGTAGGATGTATTTGCAAAGCATGTTATCAAAAACTGAATAGCAGGAAAAACTTAAAAGAAAAAATATTTGAAGTTGAAAAAGGAAGTGATAAATTGGGAAAAATAGGGACAGGATTTAGGAAATGACAGGAAGTGGGACAGAGGATTTAACAGGAAAGATGAGGGAAATCTGGAATCATTAATAACAGCCAAACTCTTGAAGGAGACTGTAGAGTGTTGATGTCCTGTACCTGAAATATTTTTGATCATCAATCTTCTGCTCACGTTGCTTACATGCTAATGATAAAATTATTTTCACCGCATACACACTACTTTAATCCAACATAAAGCCCCACCACAGATTTCCTAAAAGGCAATGAAGTCCATGAAGGAAAAACAGTTATGTTATATAGTTTGTCTTTGCTACAGTAAATAAATGGAGCTGTACTGTAATAGCAAAAGTATTGCTGTTCAGGGAGCAAAACTCTGGGTAATCTGGACCATGGCTAGCTGTCAAACACTTGTGGTACATTTAGGGACCACCATCAAGAGCCATCATTTTGTCTTTCACTTTTATGACTCTCATCAAGAGTGTGTGTGAAGTAAATTAATAGCTTATTCATGGTAAAACCTTTAGGTAAGCCATGTTCTCAGAAGATCTTGAGCAATGTGGGTCTCTTTGACATAATAAAGCCCAGAGCTCAGAGCCAACTAACGATCCATCTTCAGCAGCAATTCCCAGTTAACTACGTTTTGATGTATAGTTTCTTCCAAATAAGATCACTTTCTATCCAGCTCTTCACAGTATCCCTGAAAATAAGGTATGTTGCAAGAAACATCAATTCCCAGAAGTGTTCAAGGCTGAGACTTATGGATCTCAACATTATTAATATATATGTAGCAATTATTTGACTGGAGTTTTCAAAGTAAGGGCTTGTGTATGCTTTTATGATTTGTGTGCTACGCTTGCAGCTGCTCTAATTCTCCATCCTTCATGCTTCATTAACTGTTGATGTCACAGAGGTCATTCAAGACATTTACTTGAGATTTTCTCCTGCTATATGAATGTTGTTAATATAAATGAACCCAAAAATTAAATATGCACTCTAAGTAAGACACATTTTACAGTTATAAACATAATAACCCACAACTAGCTGATGCTTTCATGCAAAGCAATCTTTCACCAACAAATTCCAAGTCTTTGAACTAAAATAAATAGGCCTGACAATAGGCACTCACAGCACTTGCCATGGTTTTAGGCTAACAGGATGCTTGATCCCAATAATTCATTGGCATGGTAGATGCCCTGCTACAATGTGGAAAATCTTATCACTTATCCTTTCATTGCATCCATAGGGTTGATGGTATGATCAGATCAATTTCTGCAAGAATTGATACTGAATTAATGAACTGAAATATGAAATGTAAATTTATTTAAAGATGAATGAAATTGATAATAATATGAGATATTATATAAGATTAATGGAAATGAAAGTATGACTATGTACAAGTATTATAATCCGGAAACATGTTGCTCACATGAAGAGATGTGTAAAAATTTAAAAAAATAAAAAACTTTTTACAAAAAAAAAATTCTGCAAGAATCTTTAATATTCTGTGACAAAACATTTGAAGACACTGAAAAGCCATGCTGTGTTAAACCATCTTCTACAGCTTGGGCCATCATCATCAGGGAAGCCCTGGGCTATCCTGCCAAATAAGCTTTATCCTCAATATTATATTTTATACTAAATAAATAAATACTTATAATGCTAGGTGCCTCCTGAAGGGGATATGCTACCCTTGGAATACACAATGACTTCAACCTTTGTCTGATGTCAAAATGGACAGCAAATATTATTTAGTGATGATACAAATACAAAAGGCCTCTTGTGCTTGGCTAGATTGTGTTGAAAGTATGAGCTTTAGGATGAATTATGTTGTCTAGAAAAGTATGTTTCCTCAGACATTGGGCCCAAAGTAAAATCTGATACCATATGCATTTATTTTTATGCATGAAGAAGTTGTGTATAGATTCACATATAGGCAATACTATTTTTTGGATAAAAACTAATGCTGATCCTGATTTTTCATAGAATTCTGGCAGTGATGAGTTGCCTAAATGCTACTCATCAAACATATAAACTATAAAAATATCTGTCAAGACGATAGGAGCTTAGTAGCTAGGTAGCATTTCTATTTCTATTAGTATTCTATTTCTAGTGTATGCACATAACAAAGCTCAGCTATTTTTTTCCTACAGCCAACACCTGGGGAGGTTGGCTGGGCTGAAGAAAATGACTGGTCCTTAATTACCCAGTGAGTTTCATGGCTGAACGTGGTCTAGAATCTGGACTATATTTACTGCCATATTTTAGACCCTTTTGGGATATACATCTACAGAATTTCAAAAGAGGATGTTCAAGGATATAAAAACAAGGCAAATCACTACAGTTACCTTCCATGTCAGTATTTTTAATATAGAATAGAATACTTTATTGGCCAAGTGTGATTGGACACTCAAGGAATTTGTCTTGGTGTAAATACTCTCAGTATACATAAGGAAAAGATACATTAGTTAAGAATCAAGAATCATAATGTACAACAATGATAGCCATAGGGTACAATCAACAATCAAATCATACTAGGAAAACCGTCAATATAAATCATAAGGATACAAGGGACAAAGTTACAGTTCTACAATCACAAGTGGGAGGGGATGGGTGACAAGGAGTGATGAGAAGATTAGCAGTAATATAGTGCAGACTTTGTAATAGTTGAACAGTGTTGAGGGAATTATTTGTTTAGCAGAGTGATGGCTTTCGGGAAAAAACTGTTCTTGTGTCTAGTTGTTCTGTATGCAGTGCTCTATAGCATCGTTTTGAGGGAAGGAGTTGAAACAGTTTATGTCCGGGATGTGAGGGGTCTGTGAATATTTTCACAGCCCTCTTTTTGACTTGTACAGTATACAGGTCCTCAATTGAAGGCAGGTAGGTAGTAATTGTTTTTTCTGCAGTCCTAATTATCCTCTAAAGTCTGTGTCTGTCCTGTTGGGTTGCAGAACCAAACCAGACAGTTATAGAGGTGCAGATGATAGACTCAATAATTCCTCTGTAGAACTGGATCAGCAGCTCCTTGGGCACTTTGAGCTTTCTGAGTTGGCGCAGAAAGAACATTCTTTATTGTGCTTTTTTGATGATGTTTTTGATGTTAGGTGTCCATTTTAGGTCATGTGATATAGTAGAACCTAGAAATTTGAAGGTCTCTATTGTTGATACTGTGTTGTCTAGTATTGTAAGAGGTGGTAGTATGGGAGGGTTTCTTCTAAAGTCTACCATCATTTCTACAGTTTTGAGTGTGTTCAGTTCCAGATTGTTCCGATTACACCACGAGGCAAGTTGTATAACCTCCTGTCTGTATGCAGATTCATCGTTGTCTCGAATGAGACCAATCACTGTTGTGTCATCAGCAAACTTCAGTATTTTAACAGATGAATCGTTTGAGATGCAATCATTGGTATATAGGGAGAAACGGAGATAGCACACAGCCTTCGGGAGCCCCCGTGCTGATTGTACAGGTATCGGATGTGATTCTGCCTAGCTTCACCTGCTGCTTCCTGTCTGTTAGGAAGCTTATGATCCACCTACAAGTGTGTTCAGGTATCACTAGTTGGTTTAATTTACTTAGAAGAGTGTCTGGAATGATAGTATTGAATGCTGAACTGAAGTCTACAAAGAGGACCCTTGCGTACGTATTTGGAAATTCAAGGTGTTGTAGAAAGTAATGCAGAGCCATGTTAACAGCATCATCTGTCAATCTATTTGCTCGGTATGCAAACTGCATGGGATCTAGTAGTGGATCCGTGATGGTTTTCAGGTGGGACAGCACAAGCCTTTCAAAGATTTTCATAACTACAGATGTTAGAGCAACTGGTCTGTGGTCATTCAGTTCCTTGATGGAGGGCTTCTTTGGCACTGGGATGATGGTAGAACGTTTGAAGCAGGAAGGAACATAGCACATCTCTAGTGTCTATTGAAGATTCGGGTGAAGATGGGGGCCAATTGGTCAGCACAGACTTTTAAGCAAGAAAGAGTTATCTTGTCTGGCCCTGGTGCTTTTCCTGGCTTTTGTCTGTGTAATAGATCTTGCACTTCTTTTTCTGTGATCACCAGAGGTTGTGAGCCCAATGACCAGTTGTAGCAGGCTTGGCTGCTGTTGGTGTGTTTGAGATGTGGATTGTGGAGATAGGTGACTGTAGTTTATTTTCAAACCTGCAGTAAAACACATTCAGGTCATCTGCTAATTGTTGATTTCCTTCTGCCTGAGAAGGAAGTTTGCTGAAGCCAGTGATGTTTTTAAGAATTTTCTACATGTTTGCTGGTTCATTTGTTGAGAACTGATTCTTTAACTTTTTAGAGTAGCTTCTTTTTGCTGCTCTGATCTCTCTTGTTAATATGTTTCTGGCCTGGTTGTATAGCATTCTGTTTAATCTAGCCTCAGTTATATGTTTATAATGTATGTAAGTGCTCATGTACCATCAAGCTTGCATTGAATCTTAGCAATCACATGAAATAGATTTTTTTTCTAGGTGGATCTGTCCCCAGCTTTGTTCTTTAGGTTTTCCAATTGTGAACTGGTTGCCACTTCAGTTCAGTCCATCCACCTTGCTTGTTGGTCTTTCCTTCTACCTTTTCCCAGCATTGTAGACTTTTCCAGAGACACACATATCGTGTGCATACTGTGATAATTTGAACCTGCTCATTGGTACCTCAAGTGAGAACTTTAGGAAGATTTGCACAAATATTTTTATTTATTTGCTTAGATGTCCATGATATTCTCAGGACTTTCCTCCAATACCACAGTTGAAAAGAACCAATATTCTTTTTGTCCTGCTTTTTTAAAGCCCAACCCTCATTTCCATAGAGCATCACAGGGAAAACTTATTGCCTCTGTGATTACAATCTGTGTAGGTATAGAGGCATCCCTATATCTGCATAGCTTTTCCACAGCCTTCATTGTTATTCTACCAAGTGCTAGTATGCTGCATATTCCTGTTGATAATTGACCCTAAAATACAGAAGCTATCCACCACTTCAGTATCTTCTTTCTTAATTCCAAGATTGGTTGCTGTGTTTGTCATCCTTAGTGTGTGTGGTCTACTTCAGATTTAATTTTAATCCCATTTTTTTCTGTTGTGCTCCTTGATTTTCATTACTAGAGCTTACAGATAATTAGTATTTTCAGCTATAGTGTAGTGCCATAAACACAGCAGAGGTAATTGACGTTCCTTCTTTCATTTTAAAAGCACAGTCAGCTTCCAATTAAGTTTCCCTCTGTATATATTCCACATATAAGTTGGATAAGTAAGGGAGAGTATACAACTTTCTCTCTCTTCTTTGCTGACCAAGAGCCAACTTCTTCTGCTATATTTTGTCCTTGCTGTGACCTCCTAATTTATGAATAAGTTTCACATGGGGACAATGTGATGTTTTGGGTGTCAGTGTTCCGAGTAACGCATCCACCAAAAGCAGACCTTCAGAGTTGACATTAGGATTTCCAATTTTTTTTAGCATATTTCACAGCTTGATATAATTGACCCAATCCAAGGTCCTTTTATAATCAGTGAAGCTTCTTTTTTGGCTTTCTCAATTATTCAGCATGCATCAGCAATAATGCCTCATGTTGCTTGGCCTTTTCTAAAACTAGATTGAATATCTGGCATCACCTTTTCCATACAGGGCTATAATTTGCATTATATGACTCTAGGTATTAGTTTGCTAACGTGAAATTAAGAGTATAGTGTATAATTTGCACACTTTTTTATTGGTGTGCAGAGTGATATCTTCCAACCACTTGGCCACCAGGTTGTTCTCTAGGTTTGTTGGCATACTTGGTTATAACCTTTACTGATGCTTCTTCTCTTGCTTATATTTCTGTAGGCATTTCATCAATTCCTGTAGCCATCTAGCTTGATAAAGACCAGAGTGCTGATCTAACTTCACTCTCTAATACTAAAGGTTCTTGTAAATAAGGAATATTTTATAAGGTATATTGGATGTTAACATTTTGGCTGTACAGTGTTTCAGTATACTCTTTCCATTTTTGTTTTATCTTCTTTAAATCAGTTTCTCTTTGTCCCTTGACATTATTTAGCATATCAGTTTCAGAGATCTCTAAGTTTAAGTCAAATTTCTTCCTGATAATATTGTCTTTATTGTCTTTGGCTTCTGCTCTTCTTCATAGTAATTTCCAGTTTGTTCTGACATCCGGTTTGCTTTTTTATGTTTCTTGAACTTTTGCAGTCTCTCTTCAGATTCATCCTTAACAGTTTCTTTAAATTCATTCCTAATTAATGAGATTCAGCATTTCAAAGATTTGTGGTGATGTCTTAAGAAATTGTGGATCTATGCCCAACATCACAGTCTGGAAGCTGGTTAGCTTTTGCCATTTAGCTTAACTTGGAACTTATTTATTTAGCAAATTTAGATAGCCAACCATAGGAAACTCATCAGCTTTCTCTTCTTTTGCATCAGTGGTTGGAGCATTGACTTGAATAACTGTCATATTAAAAGGCTGACCACAAAGACTAATTGATACTATTTGAACAATACTTGGTAAGGCTTAGGATTGTTCTTGCTATACCTTCCTAACTATGAAAGCAGTGCCATTTCTTCTTTGTCTTAAATATCTTGAAATTATAAACAGTAAAAAAATTTAAGTGAAATTTTCCAGATCTATTCCATCTCATCTCAATATTCTGATAGCTATGATGTCAAATGTTGATTCATTTCACCTTTCATTTTGTTGAACTTTCTTATATTCATGCTCCTTACATTTCCTGTTCTCATTGTAATTCTTTCTTTTCAGCTTCAGATACTGTTTTCTTGCCTGGCAACATCAACAACTAAACATTCTGAAGGCTTTAATTTAGTCATGTCACAAACACTGTTATCACTGTGAAATATCTTCAGGTTTTCCTCACTCCTGTTGTATGCCATCTGACCTAAGTGGCTAATAATGTGGCATATATTGTCAATCATTTTATTCTTTGTGTCCATGTGTTTTTCTTGGTAAAATACAGGAATGATTTATCATTGTCCTATGCAGTATGAAATGATGCATTTGCTGTTTAATGATTTAGTGCAATTTAGTTTTAGAGATTTTAGCAATTTTCTTCCTCCATCATATTCTATATTGCTGCTGCCCAAAATAGATGCCCACTATCTTTAGCTGGCAGCTGGGATGATAATCACACTTTGGATGATCCTATTAGAATTATATCCTCTTGGCATAAACTCCTGGCTTTCTTTAATCATCCTTTCCAGGAATTCCTCTCTTCCAGAATGAAGCAGCACAGCAGGGCTTTGTCAATAACCAAAGTTCATCTAATTAAAAATTAACACATTAACAGTTCAGATCATAAATTCCACCATATAGAAAAAAGTGGACATTCCTTAACCCAACAGCAATAAAAGAAACTTGAGACAAATAAACTTAAACTTAGATAGGCTTTTGAGGCTTGGCAAAAGGCAGCTTGACTCTATTGTCACAGCTTCGGTGTAGTACAAGCAGGTGTGGTGGTTTGATTAAGGTGTTAACTTAGAATTGGAGAGGTCAATATCACAGGAAATTTCTGTGATTCCCAGATACTCTGCATGTGTCTAAAAAATGAATGAGTCCACTAATTGTTAATAGCGTGAACTTGAGCAGGGGGAAGCAAAATTTCCTGAAACACCACAAATCATGGAGGATTAGGGTGTATGGAGTGTAGCGACAAAAAAAGTTTCCTAAAATTTGCACTAAAATGAGGTGTGTAGGTCACAGATATCCACTAGCATATTTAGAAATTGCTTAAGGGACAAAATTGCCAGTTTTCTAGCACTGCTGACAGGGTGTTTACGACCTCAGTGTCCAGCATAGGTACCGATTCTGTTTGGCCAGGAACCTGCAGCTGCTCTTGAATTGTGCATGGTTCTTTCCCCACATCCCATCACCGCTAAGTCCTAAAAAGGTATTAAGTGAACTGCCTTATCCTGCATCATGGGATCAGTTTCATCTTTTGAAGACAAAAGTTGTATATAAGATACTTTAAATGTTTCATCCAACAAGTCTCTTAATCTCCTCTATGATTCAATTTAGTTGGAGAGAATTGAATGAGTCCAAGTTTGTGTAAACCGTCAACTTTATCCAGTATCTATAGGTGAATGTCATTAGGAGTTTTGGAGTAAGGTATCTTCATTATACTTCTAAAGTAATCAACTTCTGTAATTCAATCTAGTCTTAGTCAAGAAAGATTGGGTACATGCTTAAGCAGCACTGGATAATATAGTGGCTGTTAGATAAGAGCCAACAAGGTGAATGACAATAAGATGAAGTCACTGTGAATATAATATTTCTTTATCTAGGAATTAGAAATGATGTAAGTTCTAAACAAGATTACTCTTCTCTCTAAAGAAGAATACACATAATATGCAAGTACATATTAAATGATATTAAATGATTTATGTAACAAGGAATGCCTTTTGTACTTTCAACAGATTAATCAGATACAAGTATTCCTTTATTTTCAATGAGGCTTTGGAAAGGGAGGGTCTTTTGGAACATGATTTTTTTCCATTTTAATATGATCTCTTACTTACGCAGTACTAAGAAATCCAAATTAAGGAAAGCAAAAAAGGATCAATGCAGGGGTAACTACTGTGTTTTCCCAAAAATAAGCCCTAGTTTGATTTTTACATGTTTATCCAATATAAGCCCTACCCCCAAAACAAGCCCTAGTTAAGCCTCGCCCAACGTCTGGCTGTATGAGGTGGGATGAGGCGCAGGTGTAAAAATCAAGCTAGGGTGGGGGTGGGGGGATGGAGGTGCCCTACATGCCCAGTACCTGCTTACTTCATGCCAATAGAGCTGCTTGCTGCAGAACTCTGCAAGGCTCCTAATGCCGGTGGAGCTGCTCACTTTAGAAAGTCACTTGCAGCAGAATTTTTCACCTCTATAGAGAAATGATGGAGATTCAAAGCTTTGTGTATTTGCAAAGAGGACAGTATGAAATGGAGCAATTAGCTCTGTTTCAAACAGTCCCCTTTGTAAGCAAATAAAACTGTGTCTCTCCCTAGGTGAAAAGTGTGTGGGGAGCTAGCACTACCCCTGCTCTCTCTATCCCATTGTCTGCTTGGCTGCTGCCTCAAATCAGGTCTAAGCTCACTCGACCTCTACTCACCCTGCCAGGAGGGTGAAGAGCCCCTATGAGGTGCCATGGCCAAGAAATGTCCCAGCAGAAGCTGGCCCAGTAGGCAGGGCAGATAGAGGCTGGGGCATGCTGAGAGCTTGGCCCACTTCAGCCATGGGCAAACAGACAGTGGGATGGAGAGGGTGGGGCCAGCAGTAGCTGAGCTCCCACTCCTGTCAGTTCCCTTGTTCCACCACTTCCTGCATTTAAAAAAATAAGACCTCTCCGAAAATAAGCCTGAGTGCTTATTTTCAAGACTAAAAGAAAATAAGACCGGGTTTTATTTTAAGGGAAACATTTATATTCATTTCTCTCACACACAACCCCTATCTAAATGTCTATTTCTGTCAAATTAATGTATGGAGTAGCTTTATAATTCAGATTAATAAATTCTAGAAATAAAAAATGGCTAATATAATATTATTACTCAGCCATCTACTGTCTTTCCCTAAGAGGTTCAAGGCAGCATACATTCTTTTTCTTTCTCCAATATTACAATTTTGCAACTCTTACATTGCAAAAACATATGGACTACACAACTCGATCAGGGCAAAGCAATAGACGCAATCTACATAGACTTCTGTAAAACCTTTGATTCAGTGGTACATGACAAACTACTCCTAAAACTAAAATCTTACGGTATCTCTGGATACCTGTATAACTGGATAGCAGCATTCCTGTCAAACAGACAACAAATAGTCAAAATTGGGAATGTCGTATCAAATTCTGTACCCGTCAACAGTAGTGTCCCCCAAGGCACTGTTCTAGGACTAACTCTTTTCATACTCTACATAAATGACCTCTGTGATCATATCAAGAGCAACTGCGTTCTCTTCGCTGATGATGTAAAGCTATTCAACACCACAGACAATACTAGCTACCCTTCAAAAAGACCTTGACTATGTATCAGAATGGTCAAACAAATGGCAACTTCAAATCTGAACAAATAAATGCTCTGTCCTACTTATTGACAAAACAAATCAGAAAATAAAATACAGGCTGAATAGTCAAGACCTTGTTGATGATCCAAACTCTGTCAAGGATCTTGGAGTACTCATCTCAAATGACC
Organism: Bungarus multicinctus; assembly: GCA_023653725.1. NCBI lineage: Eukaryota > Metazoa > Chordata > Lepidosauria > Squamata > Elapidae > Bungarus > Bungarus multicinctus. Next base: position 106,459,854 of record CM042834.1, read on the forward strand.
TAAGTGCTAGAGCCCACTATAACTACATAGCCAAAAAGGCGTTAAGAGTTGTTAACCTAATCCTACGTACCTTTTTCTCTGGTAATATTACAATACTAACTACAGCATACAAAACATTTGCTAGACCAATACTCGAATACAGCTCATCAGTCTGGAACCCACATTACGTATCTGATATTAACACAATTGAGAAAGTCCAGAAATATTTTACAAGAAGAGTTCTTCACTCCTCTACTTGTTGCAGAATACCTTATGCCACCAGACTCGAAATTCTAGACCTAGAAAACTTAGAACTACGCCGCCTTCAGTCTGATCTATGTATAGTATATAAAATCATACATTGCAATGTCCTACCTGTCAATGAATAATTCAGCTTCAACCATAACAACACTAGAGCAAACAATAGATACAAACTCAAAATTAATCGCACCAAACTTGATTGCAGGAAATACGACTTCAGCAACAGAGTGGTCAATGTCTGGAATACTTTACTTGACTCTGTGGTTTCTTCCCCAAACCCCAAAAACTTTAACCTTAGACTGTCTACTATTGACCTCACCCCTTTCCTAAGAGGTCTGTAGGGGGCGTGCATAAGCGCACCAACATACCTACCGTCCCTGTCCTATTGTTTCTTTTATATATTTTTTTCTTTCATGTATCCATATATTCATAACTATGTTTTACTTATACTTATTATCTTGTAAGCAATTGACAAATAAAAATAAATATAAAATATATAAAAATATTAAATTAAAACAACAACTAAGTAGGGCTGAGGGACAGTCCTTAGTTTAAGATATACCCACCCCCCAAATCTCTGTAGAGCGTCTGAGTTTCAAGGCTTGTAGTGCCTCTAAACCATAACCTCAGCAGAAGGTAGCAAAGTCCTGGTGATCAGTTACTCCTACATGTGCTACTACATATAACCACCACTTATGAAAATAAAATAATATTTGATTTTGTTCCACTTTATTATTTTACTAGATTTCTACCCTGAATGTTTCATAGGAGGAATCATAGAGTTCAATGTTACCAGCATACTTATGTCATCCCATATGTTTGAGATCTATAAGTTAACAGTCCATATGAACCTGATGTCAACTGTCGTAATCATGACACCTGATATATATTACCATGAGTACCTCTACGAATCTCAATTGCAGAATTGAAGGGAACTGACATTGAAAAAACAATGAAAATTGCTCACACCGTGACTCCCTAAATCTGAAAATTGCAATACTGGCTGAGGTTAGTTATAATTTGTTCCATAATTGGTGATATGAATACTAGAACGATTGCTATTTTAAAGGTAGCCCACACTGATTTTCTCAGTCATTGGAGTCAATCATAGTGTATTTGTGTATTTGGTAAGATTAGGCAAGGGAATCTCACTGGTTCCATCTGTTCTCTTCAGGGCCAATCATGTTTTTTTCTTGTTCCAAAAATAAAACCAATCCTGAGCAAAAATTAAATATGTAAACCCACAGTTTGAATAATTCTCAAGCCATCTCAAAATGTAACAAATGCCTACCCCTTGGAGATAAAGGCCATTTGGATAGACATTTGGCAGTTGGGATATCACAAGCTCTATCTTACAACACTCCAAATGTCATTTTATGAATTCATTTTAAAACAGCAAGCTTATGATATCCTGCTGTAAAAAAAGAATAATATGGGCAAAGTACACAAATAATGAAAACTATTAGTGTATCAAGGCAAACTAACTAGGAGGATAAATTAATTGAGTATTTTTAGTTTAAGAAAAGCAAAAACAGAAAGAAAAATGAATACTATATCTGAAGGATATAAATTGGTAGGCTGAAGAAGCACAAACATGATCCAAGCTTATATCTATCCAGAATCGTAAACTACTGTATGATGCTAGCTAAATGGAAATCCAGTGCTGGTTAAGAGGAAAGACAAAATAATTGTCTTGCTCTCATTTTATATACAGAAATTCAGTAAACTGACAGATTGTTTTATTTTAAAAATGGCAATGGAATTGGGATCTGCAAGTGAACCTAAAGAGTACAGGCAGTGTATCTCAGAAATCCTATATGCCAATACCCCGTTACCTATTTCTATCTCTGCTTCTACCATTGAGAAAATAGCATAAATTTATCTTACGGTAAAGCTGGCCTATTTCCATATCCTGAAAGTATACTCTGAGTAGCAGATGCTGCAGAGGAGAACTGGCAGGGATAATTATAATTGCAAAAAGTAGCTGTGGTCTTTCAGAAACAACTGATTGGCTGAAAATTAGATACTTAATCCTGCACCACAATTTTCATAGTGAACCAAAATTGTAAAACAATGCAGACTAATCATCATTAGTAAGTTTACACAAGTAGATGGATAACTGGAGTTTGACACTCTTGAAGCAAATAGGTGCTTCTGAATACTAAAGGCACTTGTCTTAGAAGCACAATATGGAATGGAAAGCCATACCAACCTGCCTATGAGGCACATGTTCTCGGCCTTCACTGGGTGAGCGGGACCAACGTCGATCTCTGGATCGAGGCCGGCTATATTCATGCCTCTCTTGTGAATATCGCTCCTTGTCAGAAGATGTGTGATGGTGGTGGTGGTGGTGGTGATGGTGGTGGTGCTTCCGATCCTTAGGCCTGCCTCGTTCTTGATCCCTTTCTTTGGGAGGTAGGTCAGCTGACTGTGTAGTCAGACTGAGGTCTGTACCCAGACCTGCCAGCCAGAAAAAACAACACAATTTAAAATCCAATACATTTGTTCTAAACAAATGATAAGGAAGATATTAATATGACTTGTTAATGCTCTGTATAATAGGCCAGCAAAAAAAGAAAAAGAAAAGAGGAAAGTATGACAAAATACTAAAAACATTGAAGGCAGATTTTACTTGGCTTGGATAGTCAAACAGGTGATCATTATATACATTGGTGTCCAAGACTTAAGACTCCAAAGTATATATTACATTCTACAGAGTAAATTGCTTTTCTGGGCTATCTTCTTCCAAGTGAGCATTTAGATCACTCAAAACTTTAATAAATTGGTGTAATGTCTGAACTTGGACCTCCATGCAGCCAAATTAGGACTGCTTTTCAGTGAACTCCCAACTCAGATGCTTAGCTGATGAAATATTTGAAAGATGCTTGTAAGCTGTGTGAATATCCACTGGCTAACTTCATACAGTAGGCTAATACTAAATTGGGATTAACAAAACATAGCTCTGTTCACATATTTATTTATTTTATTGGAGCACCTGACTGCAATCACATGGTTGTGATTTGATGCTTGGCAATCTGTTCACCAGTTGCCAAGTGGTCTACATTCATGTGATTGTCATTTACAAACTTCTCTGCCAGAAAGTCAATGAAGAAGCTAGAAGGAGAAGTTGCAAACTGTGGCTGTCTGTCATGAGGGACTCTGTCTCATCTCTAGGGTTGTCTGAAAGAGCTGTCTGCTGAGGGGAGTTGAATTCCTTTGGTAGGGTGTAGAAATGGACTTGAAATCCTTAAGATTTCAGCTCCATTCAACCCCCCCCACACACACACACACATCAAAGGAGTTCCCTTCTGTGCACAGAGGATAGCTAAGCTCCCTTGGCAGGGTGAAAAAACAAAGCTGAAATCCACCAGAACAGTTATTTGTGCATGGAGAGGAACTGAAATCCTTTGGCAGGAGCTCTTTTGGCCAGCCCCAAGATGAGAAGGAGCTGAAAGCAGACAGTGAAAAAGCAGTGTAGTAAGGTGAGGAGTGCAGAGTGGATGAGTGAGCTAGATGTCTGACACAGGCTGTGTGTAGAGTGTCTTCACTGAAGGGCTGAAAATTCTGTTGATTTTGGCAAGAAGGATTTTCAGCTCCTGAACAGAACCTCCTAGGGTCTCCCGCAACCTCGAGGCACACCACACTCCTTACCTAAGGCTTTGTTTGTTTAACAACCAGTGAGATTGCTTATCAACCAGAACTGGAAGTACCAGGATTATGGTCATTAAGTGAATCGGTCACATGGACATCTCATTTAACTATCGTTTTAATGATATCTTGAGGACTCATTTCTGATACTGAACATTCAGACGTCTTAGATGGAATTAGTTAACAAGAGAAGAGAAGCTAGTATATTCAAAACAAACTCTTAATAATTTTTTCTTTCTGAAATTATCAGTAAACCCTGTGTGGGCCTCATAGGCTTTCTTAGAAAATAAAACCTGTGGGAGGCTGACATCCGGTGTTTTCTTTGAAATTATGGCCACTTGAGAGGAAAAATAACTTCCTGGAATGCCACAGGCTTCCCATTCCCTTCTCCAGGATAGACTTCCATTTGTTTTGAATTGTTTTTACCTGTGTCCACATCAGTGTATCGACTCAGTGAACGTTCTGATGTACGGTGAGTCCGCTCCCGTCGGCGGTGATGTCGCTGGCCGTCCTCTGGAATTACTCTTTCTAAAGAGTAATCATCCAAGCGCATACCTTTGGAGCGTGAGTGGCCCAACATGGAGGCAGAGCGTTTCATGGGACTTGTATCGGCAATGGTCTGGAAAGAGATACAAATCCAGTATAACAGTATTAGAGGAGCTTTATAAGAAAGCAAAAGCCTATAGGTTTTGTAAAGTGTGGGATAAAGTTACAGAAACAGGCTACTATTCAGTTAAATGTACTCCAGCCAGAGAAATAGAATCATATCCTATCAGACTGTTTATCAATTTTTCTATAACACTTATAAAACTATGGGATATATAAAACTGTTGATATACAGTATATACCTGTCTCTCCTGTCATTTGTTCTATGCCTAAACTGAGGATTATGACATCTTATTACATCCAACTGAGACTCCCTCCTTTTCCAATGAACTCAGGAATACATTATGAATATTGCTAAGAAGAACACAGCTGCCATATTGTATTCCTCTCTTGAATGAGCTAAAAAGAAGGTATATTTTATATAAGCACCAACTCAACAGAAGCTTTTTTGGTTAGGGATGCTCTTAACTGGAGATGAAAGCATAAATTACTTTCTCTGGTCAATGTCATGAAAAAAACTTTGGCCAAAGGAAATGCATATGAAGAGATTACCTATCGTAAGAGAAAGAAAAAATATTTACATCCTTAGATTAAACAAATTAAATAGTATTCCATATACTCTATAACCTAGTTCAAGCTTCCACAGATAGAAATGTTGGGGGAAGAGTGGCAATGAAATGAACTTTGTACCAATGCAACTGAAGCTTTGTCTCCTTTATACATGTGTTGTTTGCGTTGTGATGCTGCAATGTTTTATCACTCTGATGAAACCATCAGATTCGCTGATGCCTCTGACTATAGACTGCCCTTTTTTTGCTCTCTGCATGTTTCTCTTTGCCTCTGTCATTCATCTATTTCATGAATCTGGGTAGAACCTTAATCACAGTGAGGAAAATTAAATTTAAACAATCTTAACCAATCTGCCTGAAGTCTCTTTTTTAATAAGTATACATATTCTGGATGCCAATATATTCAGTTATTGTGCTACTAACTGCTGCTTAAGAAGTTACTTAAAGCTAGTAATTCTGTCACATGGTTTGTTGAATTCTAATTATTGTTATTTTCTTCCAGGATTTGTAAACAATTTATTTCAAATGTCATAGCACTTAAGACTGGAACCAGCATCAATCAGGTAGATGTTTTTTCTTCTCCCTTTCCTATTTCTAACTACTGACTTTCAATTCATTTGAAAGTCAACAGAAAGTCTAGTTTATTGGATCTTTTCCCTGTTCCACCTAACCATTACAGAAATATGTTCTGCCAACATTTCTTTTTCTGCCTTTTCCCCAGGATGTTGCCTTTACCTCCTCCTCCATCCCTGAATGAGATTGGCTTAAATAATCCTTAGTTGTATCCATATAACTGTTCCATTCTCTGATGGTTTCCATTAGTTTAGTTTACCTCCACATTTTTCTTGAATGATGGGCACCTTTTTGAACAACACACTGTTTAATTACTCACCATTTTAACGTCAATGGGGCCTACACAGAATTCAGAGTCTTTTTTTGAAATAAAGATTACACTGGAGACTGGTGTTTCTCAGTTTGTAAATTTCTTAAATAATGTTTTTTTCATTAAAAGTATAAGGAACAATAGGTAGAGCTGGAAGTTTGGCAAGTTTTAAGCAGAGAGAACGTCCCCAGAAATACATGTCAAAGGATGATCTTGTAACCCAAAAACACTAAATGCAAAACAATAATTTAATAGAAACATGGAAATTTCTATGATGTACAGGGGAAACATCTAGTTACATACACATAGCCACTTTGTCTCTTATTTATCTTTACTGCTCTTCATCAATTTCAAAAACTGTCAGATTTGGCTAGGGCTGACGCTTGGATACATTTACTCTCAGAGGAGCAGTTCACTATGCTCTAGAACTGCTCAGCGAGAAAAACACTCAAAAAGTTTACGCAAAAGTAAGCCTTAGCAAAGAAAAGGAAAGAGCCAAACCTTGTAATCACTGCAGGATTTATGATCTCTTTCTATTCATGGACAGCTTTTGTCAGTGCTGCAGCTTTGGAGAATGGGAGGAAAATGATTTTGCAAATTCCTTTTTTTTCTAATTTCCCATTTCCCAGACTTCTGGGGAAGATTTAGGAGGGAGGCACAAGGAAAATGCCATCCTTCTTTCCAGATACAGAAGCCTCCACAAGATGATCAAAAAGCCTTTTCTAAGTAAAATTTATGTTTTCCATGTACAAAATCTGTAGCACATTGTGATATTTTAAATTATCATAATGTGAAAGTATTGAATCCACTAATGTGACTCAGGTTTAGGTTTAAATTACATTTAGAAATTACAGAACTTTATAGATAAAATGCAACATGCATTATTCACTGGTAGGTTAATAAAGATAAAAGCAACAGTTATTAAGTATATACTGTATACTCAATCTCATCTACACTGATTTGAGATTTGTAAATCCAAAACTGACCAAATAATATTTGTATATAGTAATATGTAGCATTGTTCATCTAAAGTTTTACAATATACAAATAAGGTTAGGCTATTTGAGGGGTTGAATAATCTGATGTCACATTGTCATAAAATAGCTGCAGTGTGGAAGCTTACTTGTTAATGATGACAAGTATGTTAAGTCCTAAACCTTTATTTAGCTGAAGACAAAATGCCAAGATTGTCTTTCATCATCCTTCTAATCATTCCTCTCCCATCCATCCCTTCAATTTATGTTTTTTTTCTTTTGAGCAAGAGGCATACTTTCAAGTCAAGGACTGTCTTGCATTTGTTCATGTTTAAGAAAAAAAAATCTAACAATGCCTATGAAGTCCTAATATATGAGGCTAATGGTGACAGCTGGTGTTTCACTGCATGTTGGATTCACCACTCCAACCCCTCAATTTTTTGGAATATATTCAAATAATCCTGTGAGATGAAAAACTGCTAATGAAAATAATCTTAGCCACATTGCCTTTCCTATATTATGACAATATATTATTTATATACAGTCGTTTTAATGTTTTGTTTCTCTAAATGTGTCCATTGTATATTTATGTTTTACTTTCTAGTTAAAGTTAAGACTTGCAAGACTCAGTCTAATATTTTCCTTTAAAAATCAGTTTTGATCACAATATTTTTGAGATTGCAGAATGTAGAAAAAGGATGAAATAGAAAACTAGAAGTTGAATGTTGGAATTCCAAGCAAATCTTGAATTTTTGAAAAATATTTTATTGTAATTTGTTTATTGTGAGATATCTGGAGTCATTGAGAGTTGGGCAGCATACAAGTTTTAAAAAGTTATTATATCATTCATGAATTCAAGCATGGAGGTAAATCTGTAGAATCAGAATAACATTCAGTGATATTTTTAAGTTGTTTCCATACTTTCTGCTCCTAGAAAAGGAGTTAAAAATTTTCTCCTTACCCATAGTTGATTTGTTTGATTCAGTAACGATTTTGACTATTTTTATTATTTATTTTATTTTTATCATTACTTATCTTGACAGTTCTATCAACAGAAATATTGATGCCAATTGCAATATCATCATCCTTATTTACTTTGCCTTACCTGCATATTTTTGTATTACCTGGCATATTATAAATATAGCTGTTCCTGAACCAGCGTATTATAAGCTTTTCTATATTACCTTAAACAATGTGAAATGTAGCTTACCACATTCCTTCTAGAAAGCAATGCCAGATCTAATTAAGTGCCTTAGTAGAAATATCTTTTTTAGATAGTGCATCTCCAGAAGAACCAAAAGCTTTATATGCTGAAAAGCAAAGGAGGATTCATATGAAATATTCCCTCAAGTGGCAGTGCATACAAAACAGCCTTCATGATCTTGAGCACTCTATATACATCTCTCACACAAGAATTGGTCTGGTAACAGCTACTTAAATGCTGTTCTCCAGACCAAACATGCCAGACTCCTTTGCCCAGTTCTTTGGACTATTATATGTTCTGGACCCTCAGATTTTATTCAAGTGATGGCTTAGAGAATGAGGGCTACAATAGAGTGGCAAGCTACAGTGGACTCAATTTCCTCTGCAGAGGTCACTTTGCCCTCTTTCTAGGTATTCCTGATAAGGAAGGAAGAAAACAATGTGGCTTCCCTGTCTGCAGAAATGGTACTACAAAAAGATTGATTCCTCCTTCTGAATAAGAGTCAGAGGAGGAATTGGAAATGGGTGAATGAGAGGAGTTCCTACCAGATGGTGGGAATGGCAGAGGAGAGGGTGCCTGTGAGTGTGTAAGATAGGGTGAATGAGGGTGAGTGAGAGTTGTGTGTGAATGTGTTGTAGTGTATGTGGGTATATGGTAGTGCGTGGGAAGATGGTAAAGGCACTGAGAACTGGTGATGCTATAGTGTCTCAGGGTGCCCAGCTACCCCTCCTGGGGATAGTAGCTGAAGACAATGGGAAGTTCCCAGTCTCTGATTTGGGACCCTTTGGTTTTGAGGATGGGGCTGTCATTGGGGGATGGAGGTGCTATTATGGCAATAATGGACCTTCAAATGTATGATGGGAGATTGGGAGCAGGCTACCTTTGGGGACATGGAATTATTGCCATATATTAGTTTTGTGTTCAGGTTTCTTGGTCTCTACCCAGTACCCTGTTCGCAGACCTTCAATAGCCCTGGCCTCTGCTACTGAATTCCAGATTAATCTGCAATAAGGCATCCCTCATCAGTGATTTAAATGTTGACGAGAGGGCCATTCTAGTATGTACCACTGAAATCTAATTGGGTCTGGAAAGGGTTAGTCCTTTTGGAAATATGCCAAGCAGGAGTTGGATGTGGCATCAGCTGAGACTCTGGGACAGGAGAGTGATAATGTACATAGATCATTGGATGTAAGATCCTTTATTAAGTTGGACTCTGAGGATCAGTTGGGATTGTAGTTGCTGTACCAACCTCACTGCTGCATAGTTAATTTCTGGAGTTCAGTTCCATTCTGGATTGCACCATGATGGCCATGGACCAATCCCAGGTAATTCAGAGCCCATCATGGGACAATGGTCATGCTCCATATTTGATATTTTTATTGGAGCAATGGCTATGTGTTCTGAAACTGGGTGAGTTCTTGTTCTTTCTCCTCAAGTTTAGACATGGGTTTTTCTAGTGCCATTTTACGCTATAGGAAGATGGACCCATTAAATCAGGTTCTAGGACTATGTCGTCTGTGGTTCTGGATGGGGTGGTACTGCCCTAGATAAATATGGTGTGCAATCTGGAGCTTCTGCTAGATTCACAACTCCACTCCTGAGCAGGTGACAGTCATGTTAGGAGGGCATTTACACAGTTTTGTGTTGTGCACCTGTTGCACCATTTCCTGGATTGGAAGGGTCTGCTCACAGTCATTTATGCTCTAGTTATCTTCACACTAGACTATTATAATGTTCTTTACATAGAGCTACTTTTGAGGGAGTATCCATGACCTTCAACTGCTGCAGAATGCAGTACTGCAGATAATTATGTGTGCTCTGCAAATTACATTGGCTGCCAGTCTGTTTCCAGGTCCAATTCAAGGTGCTGGTTTTAACCTTTAAAATCCTTGAGGGCATATAATCAGGTTGTCTGAGGGGCTGTCTCTCTCCAATTACATCAGCCTATCCTTAAAAACCTCTAGTTAAGGAGCACTCACAATTTCTGGAGGCAAATCATTCCACTGATTAATTGTTCTCAAATATCAGACAGAACTGGACCTATTATACCTATTACTATATTTCTGTTATTTTAAGTTTTAAGCATAGTCTAGCTAAATTTTAGGGAAAGATACTATTCTACTCATATGTAATTAACAATGTGTCCTTAATTTCACAATGTATTTCTTACAGTGTGTTCCATCATTATGTTTGTGCAGAGCAAAGATAAACTGGACAAGCCATCATCAACCTGGAAAAACTAAAATTATTTCCCTATATTATACAGTAGAAGAATTTGCTCAGATCTATTTGTCTTTTTAAATACCAGAAAAATCTACTTCCTGATTCCTTATACTGTTTTGAAAAAGTAATACCAGACCTGGAAATAGAATCTTGAAGTTCTAGATTCAGGTCTTTCTGAAAACCCAAAATACCAGCTCCTTACTATTCAGCTGTTTCTGATCCACAGAAGAAAAGAAAAAGAAATTACTCACTTGTAACTGCTGTACTTTCTGATATCTTTCCCCTTTTCCCACCTAAAGGAACAGATACATATGCAACCAGAAGCCTCTTCCCAACAGAAACCTGTTGTGGTTGTCTCCTAAACACGGGACTAGTTTTCATGGTGACCCACAATGGTAAATAATCAAACAAAGGTTGAAGAGTTGCTGAAATTGCCTTTGTAAACTGCAACTTAGAATCATTTTTTTTGGATAGTTTTCTAAGATTGATGGAAAGACATGACAATGCCTGGGGAAAGGGCTGAGAATGGATTGAGGTTATCTTAAAGAACATCAGCTACAAGTGAACAAGCTTTTCTTTGTCAAGATGTCCTGTCCATTCCTAATGGGATGCAGGAAATGAGAACACAATCTCTCTTTCAAAATGGCAATTTCATGGGTAAACTTAATGAAAAAAACAGCATATGACAGATCTTTACAACTATATTAAACATGTAATACAGAATGGTAGAATAAGTTAATAAAGTAAAGACAGAAGATAGAGATTATTGCATTATAAATACCTAATCTGTTCTATATTGCATTTCAGTCTTTCAGTGACACATCCTAAAATCAAAATATTGACTTCTTTTCAGGAACAAAGGACTAAGATTTCTATAGCTGAGAAGGGATTGTCATCTCCAGAGGTTTCTGTTGCATTGCTTGCTTGTTTGGGGAATTGTTCTAGGATAATACATTTACAATTCTTTCATAAATGTTAGTAAGCATATAATGCAGAGTCATAAGTACCTCTTTTTCACAGCTGAACTTTGCAACCCAACATTTAATTTCATTCTGTTTTATGTTAGGACTGCTAAAATATTAACTATAATTTTCTGTGCAGAATTCATCAAATTAACTTAACTCCCATACCAATAAATTGAAATTATTTTTTCCTGAGATATTTAACATTGTGTCAGAAAAAAATGTTAACTAGTATAATTTCACTCTCCTTTTTAAACTTCCAAGCCAGTCTTTTTAATATTCACATTATCATATATAATCTTCAAGATGAAATAATCACTCTAAAGCTATAATTTTATAACTGATTATTATTTTTTGCAGTTACGTAATGATTAGTTATAGAATAGCTTATGATTCTTGAGTTAGAATAGGCATACTATCCATTCTAAACTTACCTGAAGAAAATGTTCAAATAAAATTTATAAGTCTTGTCCTTGTCAGAGTGATATTTGGTACTTATATGCTAGGAATTCTAAAGCATTTTCTTTGTATTAAAGTCATAGTAATAAGGAAGATAATTAGTTGGAAGAACTCAGTCTATAGATTCACTGCACATAATTATTTTGGGGGCTGATGTTTAGTGGCCATGTCATATCTATTATGCTATCAATTCACCAAGTGAAGGCAATGTAAGTCAATCATCAACTGCAGAGTTCACTCATACAGTACAATAGGGGGATCAAAAACTCAATGCTGCATCTTCATTTTCTTTGGCAGTTTTGTCTTCCATGTCCCAAACTTGTCATAGAAACCAAGGGAAACTTTCATTATACTAAATGCTCTCATATCTGCCTCTAGAGCAAGGCTGTCAAACTTACGGCCTGCAGGCCGGATGCAGTAAGCACTGGCCACACCCATGCCCAGTTTAGCGAAGGTGGAAAAAATCCTTATATGTCACATGATGCTGCCGTGACGATACAAGTTTGACATCCCTACTCTAGAGTTATTGCGGTAAAGAAAAAAACCAGGAGACAGTACAGTGAAGAGTTGTGAAAGGCCTGGCTAAATTTACTTCTGATTCCTCAACTACAAATGCGCAGCTAATCATCTAGCACAAGAAAGAACGGCAAATGTTCTAGGATCTAGGATTCAGGATTTATTGGAAACATGTAAAAAAAGTGAATAGACTTTGTTTTCAGGTATTAACTTTTTCTTCTCCAAATTAAAATAGAGAAAATGGTAAGAGCTGATGTGGGCATCCAAGGGACAAAAATAAACAAGACAAGATTTTATGCAATATTAAAATTGAAGAGATATATAGTAAAATCATATGGATATCCATTGAAAAAGAATTCCCAATGGACTTAATAGGGTAATTTTTGGAAAAGTGGATTTAGCGTACCAATATGTGATTGTGATACTAGTGACAAGTATGTTTAAGGTGTGTATGATGAAGTGGATTTTGGTCTATAAACCTTCTAAGATGCCACAGAGTGGTCACCAGTAAAGTTATTCATAAGGGGAGGAAAATCTGGCTGGTGCAATTACTGGTTTCTTCATGCCTTCTAAGGGAGAAAGTTGAAGGAGGAATAGAACCTTGGTTAGAATACCTGAAGTATTGTGGGATGAGATGGAGCTATGCAAATTAGGTTCAATAAACAAAACAAAAATCTGATCTAGCTTAGAAGCTCCCTTTCCCAACAGTAACTTTCGATTAATCTACGGTAGTCACAGAAAATTCATTTGCCATTAAGTTATGGGCGTTTAGAGAACTATTTAGTGACTTATGAAACTAACATGGTGGACAACAGAGGCAGGAATTGAATAATGAGCATGGTTAAAAGCAGAGATAATGGAAGAGGGAAGGAACAGAGAATAAGAGAATAATTGATGAGAAAGCCTAATGTAGACTTAAGGACAACAGAATCATGGACTGGAGAGAAAGATGTGCCTGTATAGCACAATGTAGCAATGAGGAAAGTCACCATGTGGGCTTCAGCTTGAAAGAATAGAAAAGTGTGTGTAAGACTAGATGGACACATAAAATTGGCAGCTTGCTACTTTGAGGAGCCCAAGGGAAGGGAACTGGAGGCAGCGAGCGCATAGAACCAGGAGTCCAGGCTGCAGTACATACACTGAGATTATTCCCACGCGGTCGCGCCTTCCTCCTCTGTCGCAGCCATACAAGACGGTGCACACAGAAACGGGAAAGAAAGAGAGAGAAGGAAATAAATATAAAAGCATAGAGAGGTATAGGACCAAGGGGAAGGGAGGAGAAACTAGAATATAGTACTGGTAAAGGGATGGAGGTGGGGAGGGTGTAAGGAAAGAATAGTCAAGTTAATGTCATATTTATGCATAAAACCAGTCTAGCCTAGTGCCGAAAAGCTCATCTCCTACTTTGATTACTTCAACCAAAACTGACAAAGTTAGACAACACCACAAAGGGACAGGCAGCCTCAGAAGGAATGAGTTGAGTAATGCTGAGCTGAGCAGAGCAGCAGAGATAACAGCAAGGCCCCATATCTTCCCCCAAACATGCCGCAACAAGCCCCAGCCATTGGAACTGTCAGCCACTGTTAAAAGCTGCAACATTATGCACAAACCAAACATGGACAAATACTCTAGCCCATAGTTTTTGAATTTTCCCATTTCTTCTATTTCAGTGTTTCCAGTCCAACCCAAGAGAAGCAGATTCTTGCTTCAGAAACTACAGAAAATCTGTATGTAGGGGTTGGTCAGTGGAAAAAAGAAGAACATTTATAAAATTAGAAACAGAAAAATGTTAAAAAATTAAAGATAGGAAAATCCATTGCTTATATACTATTTGTTTGGATTTGAAATATTACTTATATCCTGTCAAAATATTGATAGATTGATCAAAGATCTACTGTTTGGTGGAAGGAATTAATAAGTATACTATGAACAATTATACTGCCTGGTTTATCTAGTAGGCAAGGTTAGCAGAGTCTGCTCCCATGGGTGCTTTTTGGGTGATCCAATTCTTGAATTGTCTCTAACTAACAGAAAGGCTGTTTTATCTGAACAGTATAACTAACCATTTTCCTTTGAAAGGTTATATAAAGTTAGCACCTGCATAAACCCTCCTCCAAAAAGGAGAAATAAATACATACACACTTGCGTGTATACATGGATAAGTGTATAGATGCAGATTTGAATACTATTAGGTATTATAGCATAATTTGAAAAAAAGACTTGCCATAGTAGAAAAAGACTGTGACCAACTGATCTAGTGATTGCTGAACATGCTGTTTTGATCAAAAAAGTCTTTCACTGTACAAGCAAGAAGTGATGGTGATATAAAATAGGAAGTTAAGAAAGAGACTTCTTCCAAATGATCACAAACTGAGAAAATAGCAAATACGTGCTTTTATTTTCTTCATTGGTAACTGCATTTTAATTAATCACCGCTATTTTTTCTGCCACTGTTATTAATTTGACTAGTAGTAGTACCCTCACAAATACTTCCACTGTGGATTTTTCAGAGTACTTTATTTGCATATCTAGGGAAATAAAATAGGAGGTATCTAGAAGATTTCAGGGAGATGAATTAAACTTCCCTGAGCTGGAAACTGTTATACTGAATGTAGGAAGGATTGAAGTTCATTTTGAACTTTACGGTGTCTATAGCAACAAAATTAAAGAAACCTGCCCCTGTCATATAAAGTATTAAGATGGCATCATCCTAATAAGCCAAAGACAAAATCATACTTTAGAGCAAATTAAGACTGTTAAAAGAGTGTAGCCTCTTGCAGGTGTAGCTATAATTCTCATTCTATCTATCTATCTATCTATCTATCTATCTATCTATCTATCTATCTATCTATCTATCTATCTATCTATCTATCTACCTACCTACCTACCTACCTACCTACCTACCTACCTACCTACCTATCTTGTCTATACTTCCCATATCATCTGCACGGCTCTGGGCAATTCTTAAAGAAACATCTCTATTGTAAAACTTGCTAATATAGTTTGAATTATTTCAAAGTCCTACAAAAACGAAGTGATGAAGAACATATGCAAGAACTTCTTGAGTTTTTCAGTCTCAACTATTTTTCTGAGGTAGAAATAGTGAAAGAAATATTTTGAAAATATCTCCTTGTCTGTCAGATTGTGTTTCTGAGAGCACTGAAATAAGTCTAGCTACAAACTGTACATGCAATGTGATTAGTGTCTTCAATGGAACATTTCAAAAGCTCCTCTATTTGGAACAGAAAAATAATGTAGAACTATTCATGTTTTTCTCTGAGGAGAATTTGTAAATGCAATCACTAAAGATACTCCCTGGGATAAAAGTTGAAGTAAATGATTTAAATAAGATAATAGAATCTAAAATTTATTCATTTGATTAGCATCAGCCTTTTCAAGATAATTTTTGTATGGGCATTGTTTAAGTGTCAAGTCAACAGAACTACATGATGAGTCAACCCTAAATTATATATTGGATAAGTATTTATTGTACCAGCAGTAACTATTTAACTATTTAATTTCCTTTAATTCTTACAAAAAAAAAATCAAAGAACAATAGCAACAACAAAAATTCTATAGCAATGTCCAGGACTCATTTCAGCCAGAGAAAAAAATAAGGCTGTCATGGAGTTCTTAATAGTTCCTTGAAGCCATGATGTAAGAGAAAAGTTAACACCACCAAATGATCAAGAATTCTAATGACAGCATTGGGCAAGGAGAATAGGTACATGCATGTGTTATTAAGGAAACAGAATTACCAAACTTAGGAAGATCAAATAAAGGCAGTGTGGTGGTGTGGTAGTTATCACAGAGTATTACATTTGCTTAGAAAAACTATGACCTGTCTGAGATGTCTTGGCTGAGCTTTACTTTGAGCTGTCACTGTGAAACATTTAGCAGATTCATCTTCTGTCCCCTTAATGCTCTCTGTCTCCGAGATCTGGTGATCTGAAGCAAAGCTCATGCAAAAGGGTAAAAAGGAGAATCAATACTATTTGCTGCCTTCCCTACAAACAAGACCCATTGTTTTGCACCATAGTCCCCATGATTAGGCTGTGTAGAAAGCGACATTTTCCTCTAGGAGCTGGATAGATTACTGTTGTATCTTGCAGGCATTATTAACCCAGTACCAGTACTGAATCAAAGCATTAAGAATTTCTCCTATATTTTCTTAATATGTGGTATTATTACCATATTGATGAGGTATCCTCTGCTGAGAATATTGAAAACCAAATGTTATTCTAAATTAAAATGCAGTTTGCCCAAGATAGCTTTCTTTTGTCAAGAGATCATCATGGTGGGAACCTTTACCAGTCTAGTACAAATCAAAGGCAACTGCAGGAGTGGGTAAACAATGAAACAAATGCATGCCATTGTGACACAAACCCCCTTCCTTTACAATTGGTATTGTGATGTCACAAGCACATATTTAAGGAGAGGAGCTTGCATGGCAACATAATAATACTCATTTTGTTATTTTGAAGACTGCTGAATTCTGTGAACACTTTGATACATATCAGATGGATTGGGCAGTGATTCCTATTATATTCAGCCAGTATCAATGACTACTGTATGATGACTAGAGATTGCATGAACTGTAGTCCAGATTCCAAGGTATCTTTCAAGTTGAGAAAGACTGTTAATATGATCATTATGTCTGTACTATAAAGGCAAGGCCACTGTAGTTAGGTTGCCATAGCTTAGTTTAGTTTTCACCAAATTCTGACTCTTTGAGATACTTGCAAATTAAGATGCAGGAACAAGAAGTATAGTTGCGCAAGAATGTTGCAGATGGTACACTTACTTAGAGTAATTTCTTCAAATAACAGTACGCCCAAGCTCTTACTTGCACACATATACACAGAAACATAAAGATGCTTGCTTAGCCTGTTGGTATAACAGTAAATGCTTCTACATAGCAGAGCATGCTAAGAGCGACTGCTGCTTGGCACATGCTTAGCAAAAGAGCCCCCATACTCAAGCTCATTGTTTCACCCTCCCCACCCTCAATCTAGCACAACACTGATTGCTGAGATTGCATCAGAACCTATAAAGTTTGCTACTATAATACATGCTGCATGCCAGATCAGAAAGAGAACATTGTTAGCTGGACAATAGCTGCTGAAGGTCAGAGTCTTTACTCTGATTGGAGCTGTGCTGTGACAGACCATATCCAGGTAGCTTCTCAAACTTGATAGCTTTTTGACAGCTTTAGCTTTTTTCTCCACTCACCATTAAAGATGCAGAGAAAGGGGACATGACTAGCATAACAAAATAACCCTCTACAAACCAAAAGAATAAAACAAATTTCTAGTTTTCTCATAATACCATTAGAGTAGAATTTGTGCATCCCACCAAGGATGCCAAAGGCAACAAAAATGGTTTATTACTGAGGTGTTAAACCTGGGTGAAACCATCATAGGACAGCAGTGGAGCAGATATAAAGCCCAGGGAAACACAATTTGCAGTCCCCAGGTATTGCTCCATTGGACATTACATAAAAGTAAAAGAAGACAGCCCACAAGGGTGCTTGTGAGAGAATTGGAGAAAGGAGTACTGTGAATGCTATCTTGGCTCCTGAATGGAAGGCAGGAGATAAGTCAAATAAATAAACAAACAAAAAACTCCTTTATTTTTCTTAAGACAGAAATTGAGCATTTTTTAAATTTTGGATCACACTCATATCTCTTGAAATAGGATTTGTTTATTTATTTTGTTAAGTTAGTAATTTTTTTAAAAAATATTTCTTAAGAAACACAGCTTGCTCCCATCATTTACTGTTTTAATTCTTGGCTACAATATGAGCTTAGTTTACATATATGGTTTGGAGTAAACGTTACCAATTACTGGGCACTCATTATTGATGCAAATTGAAAGCAATGTGTACCAATTTCTCAATTGTTGCAGACTGTTAATGCATCCTAGTGATAGTTGAACAGGTAACAATAGTTTGGAGTATAGGCAGCGCAAAGTATCTGCAGGTCATGCCCTTCTGTTTGCCAAGACAGAAAATTTCTGTCTCTACTGGATCTACTGGGTTGCTTGGTCCTTTTACATTGATCACCAGCTTAAGAATAGAAGGCTGTAAAAGAATCCAAGAACTTCCCTGCTTAAGGTGAAATCTTGGTATATTGAGAGAGGAATACAATAGAGTTTCAGGCAGTAGTAGCAAAGAATGATGACTTTGTGATATTAATAGGAGTTATATTAATTTTTCCATCATCTGTGAATAAATACATCAGGATAGAATTAACTTTTAATGCATGTAATGCATACTTGTAATAATATCTTTTAGAAGAGTTTACATTTATGCAGCAATCTCACAAATCTCCTAGCTTAGGAGAAATGAGCATCTTCCATGAATTTAATGAGATCAAAATGAGAGGGTAGAGTCCAAGAGGTACAGTCAAGAGGAAGAAGTATTGATATATGGACAACTTCAGCCACAGATAGAAAATACCAACTTATACCTGCCCCTCAACCTTGTCAGTATGCTACCCATGACTAAGTGGGATGGGAGAGTCCTAAAGGTTAATAGATGCTGTGATGTGCAATGGGCAATGTATTTCATGTACCCCTTTCTAAATGGATAAATGTATTATTATAAAAAAAATCTGAAGAAATATCTTTTAAAATTTCATTTATGTTATAACATCATCTCTTTTTCAAGAGTAATTTACATGAAATAACACATTGAAAAGTAACCCTACCATTTCTGGATATAAGTAACAAATGATCTTGATTGTCTTTTGGGAAACATTTGTTTGGCCCATTGCTGGAAATGTGTTTTCATTTCATTTCTGATGCAAGAGCAAAGTGTTCACAGCATGATGATAATTCCTGGAAAGACTCTGTGCAGTCCTTATCTGAAGAACAGGACAGGAAGATTGGGAAACATTCTTTCATTTTGCATCAGTAGAGGCCCTAGCATCGCTGTCTTCTTAAGTGAATGAATACTTTTCAAAGACAATGACAATCTTAGAAACAAGAGGATGCTTAAATGAGGAAGTTATCATAGCTCTCAAGCTCAAATGGGGCACAAATTTAAAAAAGAAAACCCTCACCTGGTTTTCAGCAGGCAATCGTGGCATGGAGGCAGCTCTTCCGTGACCCTCCATGGGTAAATACTGATCACTATCTGAGTAGCCATCTTTTGCCATCTCCCGCATCTCTACAGACTTAATTAGACAGGATGTTAGGATCAGAAGTCATAAGAAACAAATAGAAGAAATGCTATTCTTTTCAACTGCTGAGAAATTGGGAGAAAGAGAAATCATAAAATGTAAAGATGAAGAGATATTGCAAATTTTAAAAATTACTTAGTTGTTGATAAATATTTTAAGTACTTTTTCTAGCACAGCAAATTTCATTATTCTCTAGCTCTCCGAAATTTTTCTATCCACGGTCAGAAGGAACGAACATTTGTTTCCAGTACATGCACCTCTATGTTCCAAAGAACTTTAAAGACAAAATCAAAACACTGAGATATTCTTGGAGCTCTCAGAATACAGCAGCATCTTATTGCTATAAGAAAAATTATCCCCAAAGTGCTTCAGCAAAGGAACATATATAAGCAATACAGGTACTCTCTCTATATTCTATTAATATGATGACATCCGGGGTGGAACTCTACCAGTTCGCACCTATTCACTAGAACCGGTTGTTAACATTCTAAGCAGTTCGGAGAACTGGTTGTTAAAAGAAATTTCTGGCCTAATCCTGTAAGGAAGGCAGGAAGGAAACATTCTGGTGTTGCTTACAGAAACTGTCTCTTCGTTAACCCTTATTACATTCTTGGCAGGGCTAGACTTCCAGTCTCTGGAACTTTTCTGGAGTTTCTTTTCCCCTCCTTTGCTGGTACTTTGCTTGTGTGGAGTGACCATTGAAAAAAGTGACTTATGACCATTTTTCACACTTAAAACTGTTGCAGCATCCCCACAGTCATGAGGGGCCAGGCGAGGAGATGCGTGCCTCGATGTGAGTGATATTGAGTTGGCCACACCCAGCCAATAACATGACCACCAAGCCATGTCCACTCAGTCACATGACCACCAAGCCACACCCACCACCTAAGTCACACCTACAGAACCAGTTGTTAAAAATTTGAATCTACCCCAATGACATCTGTAAAAGCCCTTAGACCAGATGGAATAATCATAGACTGATATAAAAGAATTAAGAAACATGTTCTATACATCTGGGGATATTTTAGGTCTCCCCCTCCCCCAAAAAACCTTTTGCCAGTGGTAGTTAGTATATGAAACTTACATCACTGAAATTATGAAGTCTGTTATGGGTCCTACTGACATCCTTTATTTGATATCTATGTCAAAAATTGTTGCTAAGTTTTCGCAGCTACATTTATGAGATTTCAGTAGTTATTACCTCATCCTGCATAATCTGGTTATACAAAAGTACATCAAGTTACACATATATATATATGGCTTCTATTTAATATAATAGCTTTGTATGCAGATAAGATTCATCTACATATACTGTTAGCTTCTTTGGATATGAAAAAGCTTTTCATATGGGTCCAATCAAACTTATGTCTAAGGTTAGATTTCCTATATACTTTATTTATTTTATTATAATTAATTAACTTAATCTATCCACTCATATTAATGAGCAATGTGGTTATTTTATTAGTGGTTAAAATGCACCAGGGAATTTGTTAGAGGTGTTCTAATAAATATTTCTAGCTGAGGGTTGAAATGAGGCGTCCCTGTGAGCTTGGTTGTTTTTAGGACTAGAACCGATGATGTTACCTAGTTTAGGTAATGAAACACCTGTAAAAAACATCCAAGCTCAGAGAGCACCAAGGACCTCTCATTAGGAATGTTCCTCAACTCCATTAATTTTTAATTTTGTATTTTAAACTTTGGTATGCCCAGTAAGACAGGCTGATGAAATTGAAGAAATTAGCTTAGCTGAATATTAGTAAAATATGTTATTTTATGGAGATTATATTTTGGTTCCCCCCCCCCAAATGTTTACTATCTTTATGTAAATTTGTAGAAGTTAGGAGTACCAAAAAATGTAGTAAATTAAATATGATGTCAGTCCAAACAGTTGTAGAGAGAATTGAGTTTGCATATAATTGTGTAATAGCTACTGCTTTCCCTAGGAAAATATCCAGTTTAATAGATAAGAACTGTTCAAAATTTATTAAGGAGGTAAAATACACTATAAAGAAATGGAGGAAAATGCTGTTGGATTTGTGAAAAAAAATTAATAGTTATTAATTAATTAATTGGCACCCACTACAAGGCAATACATAAATTTTGAATCAAGATTGCTACTTAAAGATCAATCCTGTGTTAGTTCCATTGAAATATTTAAAATAAATTGCTGAAAAAATTTTCATGGATATAAATACCCCGGTTCTCCTTGTTAATATTCTATCTTTGCTATGATGATTATTATTTTAATTTGCCTAATTTTAAACAATACAGTTGGTTTTTTCTATTAATTTCAATCATCTAAATAGGATAGAATTTATATTGATTAGTTGACATTGTGGGCTCAATTTGAGAGTTATTACTTCCTACTATTTCAATCTTTGAAAGTTCTTGGTTTTAATTATAACATGCATTTAATTAACTTCCCAGAACTGAAGGTGGTTAAATATATCTGACCCCAACCTGGTCCTACATATCCAAGGTAATACATTCCTGCAGTGCTTTTCATGTTAGCCAGGAGATGTCTGACAAGTAGAGCAATTGTAAAATAAAAGCCTAATTTAGAAGCATCCTCCTAAATCCATAAATTCACAGCCTAAGGCCACTTTCAGATTCTTCACAGAAAGTATACACTAGAATAATTGTGTAGCTATTTTGAGGATGTGTCAATAATCTCTTAGTATTACTAAAAACTCAATCCTCTCCCAGACATAAGTAATCAGTAATATATACAGCTAGTCCTTGATCTACTACAGGTCAGATAGTGACTGTTTGAAGTTATGACAGACCTCCCAAGGGCTAGTTATGAATTCGAAGTGTTGATTGAAGTCATATGAATGTATTTTTGGTATTTGGCCCACATGGCAGTTTGAAGCATGCTGCAATCACATGATTGCAATTTATGACTTTTTCGCCAGAGCCCAGTGCAGACAAGGTATTTATATAGCAATATAGTGTTTACTTTATGACCATGATGTTTGCTTTATAACAACTGCAAAAAAAAGGGCTTAAAATCAGGTGTGGTCATGTAGTGACTGACAACCAACATGACTTAAGACTATAATTGCACGCTAAGTTGAGGAATACCTGTATGTGGGCTGATACAATAATGCAGAATGTTGGCTGTGAGATGCCTTTAGCATAATAGGTGAATAGATGTTAATAGCTATCACTATTTTCAAATGTATCTTAAAGCTGTTAATACTTTCCTTTTGATACAATTAATCACTACATATTATTGTAGAACTTTTACCATATGCTGAACAAGACACATTAATACAAATGTCTGGAAACTGTTAAGGGATTAAGAGTGGAGGATAGGACTGCCTTATTACCCCAAGCAGGAGATACTGAATATCAGTGAAATTTACGTATGTAATTGCTCAGAATAAAACTTGTGAAATGCACAGTTTGAGTATTATACTGTACTTGTGAAGGTTTGCTTTGATTTGAAGCTCTATTAAAAACACAAATGAGACGAATTCACATAATATTAGATGAGTGAAAGGGAAAAAAGAACAGCCTGCTTTCATCACAGTTTGCAACCTGATGCATACTTATTGTATTGCATCAAATTTCATAAAGTAGTTAAAATAGTGATACAATAAAATGTGGTTATATGTCACTCAAATAAATACTTAATCCATATTGGTTTAATCAATTTCTATCTTTGGGTCCTACGATCTGATGGAATATAGAATTTCTCACTGTAAACAAAATTCTGAAAAATTCTGCTATAAAGCTGGCTTTATAGATACGTGACAGGCAGGGATAAGAAAAGAAAAAGTAGAGACAGATAACTGCCAGTTCAAACACCTTGCTGGCATACAAACCACCTGGGAATTGGTCCGGCTATTGGGTATTTCCTCTAAGCGCCCCCGCTCTGGGCTCCAGGTTCCTGTTTTCTGGAACATCTCCTGTGCCTTTTGCGTGACCCATGACTCACTTTCCTTAATTCCTCCTTCCTGTATACTCCTGGAAATACATAGAAAAAATCATATTCTAACTATACCATTATGAATCTATGTGCACAATCACAATCCGTTTATCTGTCCATTCCCCAAGCAATTTATAACTCATGTGTAAATAAAATACAAACACCTTTAAGTTGCCCTTACTTTTCCAGATCTGTATAGATATTCCAACAATATAATTGGCTCTATATAAACTACTAGTCTAGAAGATGAAGAGTGATCGTTGTGTTCTTCAGTGCATTGTACCATATCATCTTCACAAAAATGGCTGGAAGACTAGGACATAGCAAGACATACTTGGAATGGGAAACTGATTATCTTTATTGACTACAAAAATGCATCTCTGAGATTCTTGATATTAATAGTAATGTGATTGTGGTGATAACATTTTGTCAGTTGCCATGCCCTATGCGGCTTTTGAAGGCTAAATAATATTACAAAACAAAAATATAGCTCTCAATTACAAAAGTCTCTGCAGAATTTCATTTTGTCATCTGTCAAATCCTTTTTATAGATGTCATCGTTGGAGTCTTTCATCCTCAAAGTAGGGCACAGATTTATTGATGATGATCCTGTTTCCAGTGACAGAATTAACCATTCACTGAATTTCTAATGTACTAGTAGTAGCAATGGTTCAGTACATGTCTCATTTGAAAAAGTTGTTTTTGTATAGATGGAACTGTCCTATATAAATTAGGACTCACATTCCACCTCCTTGGTCCAGTTGAGAGGAAGGAAGGGCATTTTGTCCTTGGCCACCTTCTTGGGATGGAGAAGGTGGTTCCATGCGCTGGAACATAAGTGGTGTCCGATTCTAAAGGGGAGAGAATGATACAAATGTTAAAAAAAACTTGGAGATATTTTCTAATGTAGACATCATCAGATTACCTTTTTTCCTTTAATAAATTTCCAATCACTTGAAAAACTGTTAGAACAAATGATTTACTGTTTGCTTTCCAACTTTGTAAACTTGAGAATATGAAAATTATAGTTCTAAGCAGATCTTGCTCACAGATTGCATAAAGGAAATCACAATTATTATTATATTGGAGCAAGAAAGAAGAACTTTTATTTTTTTTGCTTGTACTTCTCTGTTGATGGAGTTTCTTGGCTCTCTAAAAACATTTAGTTAAAGGTGGATATAAAATTATATGGAGTTGCACACACATGCATGCGTACACACAAGTGATGGAATTTTCTAGGCAGGCTGTAGCACTTTGTGAAATGTAACTTGGTCCATTGTGAACCTGTCCAAGAAATGCTCAATTAATTTCATTTAATGGGTTGAATTGTAACCTAACATGTGTAACAAGAATTAATTAGGAGTAATCACTGAACAAAAACATTACCTTTTAAAAAAAATCTTAAGGTTATTTTAAAGTACACATGATTTGCTGTAAATAGAAAGCATAAACAAATCATTCACCAACATTTTCAGATTTGGGAATGATGGCATATTTTTTTACATTTACAGTTTTCACATACCTGCTCCTCCCGCATGGCCTGCAGCTTCTTAGCCTTACTCTGGCGGTAATATTCCATGATCATCATGGCTGCATAGATTTTTCCCACTGTCAAGTCAGTAGCTGCAAAATAAGAAAAACAAAACAAAAATCAAACATCACCCTCCAGCTTAGTGCTTCCTTGGTGCTATAAATTGGCAACTCTCCAGTCTTTAGACTCAAAATATTTGATTTTCTCTCAACTAGTTCTATATACTACACCAGTTGCCCCAATGGCTATTTAGAAGGGAAAGGAAAGTTCAGTTATTCAGGCTTTGAATATAAACTATCACATAATGAGGTACAGTACAATATAGTCTTGAATACTAAATCTAATGGGAATATTTTATGAAACAGTAAATTGCAAGGATTTGTTCAGGCAGTCATGAGGAGGAAGGTGGGAGGAAAAGGATGAGGAGGAAGAGGAGGAGGAAGAAGAAGAACAACTATATTCTGATTTGTTACAACAATTTTATGCTTTGCAACAACATACAAAGTCCTGCTTTTCTTACAGAGAAGGTTTCTGCCTAAATCAGCAAGAAGCAATTCAGTAGCTAAGCACCCCAGAACACTCTGCATTTTTAGAGTAGTTTTCTATTCCTCTCATATTACAGTCTAATCAAGTGTGAAGTGTAGCCTAAGTGAGGAGATTTCAGAGGGGTTTAACTTCAATATTGTTCATCATCCTAAGGGAAGAAGAAAAGGTATGTCATGCTCTAAGTTGATGATTTAGGATATAGGATTTCTCCATAAATACATAGGCAAATAGTGTGAGCTATTGAAATATCTAGTGAATATCTCAATCAGAAGATAGTGATCTATGCCATCCAGAATTGGAAAATTACCCCCGCCACCCAAATTCTATGATTGCACATCTCTGGCTCAGAATGAAAGGAGAAAACAGTGCCTTAGAACAACACACTAGATTAAAAGAGGTTAGGGACATCTTAGCTAGCTTTTGGATTTTGGAAAAAAGAAATAAATATTTGTGTAGTTATCAGTTATAACTACAAAGCTGAAATAAGTTACAATGAAATTCAAGAAAAGGAATCCAAAAGCGGATACTACTATTTAAAAATGGTTTTTAACATATTATTTTTAATGCTTAAATGGTTTATAAAGAGAGTTAGGATAAAGCTGAAGATATGAAACTGTATCTATATTCTCTCTAGAAGGATTGAAACAACTAAGGTAAAGTACTGAATTACAAATTTGTTTTTAAAATGTTTCTTTCATTAGCTTTCTGGAGGGTTTTTTTGCTCAAAATTTTCTCCTATGTACTTATTTATTATGGTAGGATTATAAGGTAGTATTTGCATACTGAGAAAATGACAGAAAGGTAGAAATAGACAAGGTTGGCATAGATAAGGCCTAGACTGAAAGTAATGATTAAAATATTCTTACATTTGTGAGGGGTGACCAGAAGATCTAGAGTTTTCTGGGATAGGTTGGGCCAGATTGCCATCATCTCTTTTCTCAATTCAGCATCCATCTGCTGTTTGTCAGCCCCCCCTAGAAGATTCAAACCAGAAATGAGAGGAAAAAACAAATGGCTAGGCATCCCAACTCTACCTCTTCCCATTGAAATGTTAAATATTTACTTTTTATCAGTGTCGACACTAATTTTGCTTTTAAAAATGCTATTACAGTTTATATTCAAATTTGATAAAAATATTATTTAAAAATGTTTAATCATTTAATAATCACTTCAAATTAGAGGTGAAAAATAGCATTTCTGATTGTCTATGATCTGAAAATATTTCTATAATTATCTGGAAAGTCAAGAGAGATGGATTCTATGTTTCTAATTTTCTAAATAAAGGGAGAAATTTATTGAGGTGTAAAAATACACTGTCAAAAGAAGAAAAAAACTGAAGCAGATTATTACAACAAAATGTTTCATCATAACTGCAAATTAAGAATTATTAATTAATCAATGAATTAATAATGCACATTATTTTTTTTGAAAAAAAACCCAATGCTCTCTTGCCTTCTTGAAACTGTCAACACTGCAGAGTACTTATTCTGCATAAGGTATTGCCACAAGCAGAGTTTGTATTCAACATTACCTCATTATTAGTATCTGAAAATGTGTTTTATTTAGTCTCACTTCTCAAAATACATTTATTTGCCAGCAAAATAACTGGATCTATGGAAATGGCACTTGCCTTTGGCAATCTTGATGTCAAGGGCAGTCCTGATCAATGCCATAAGAGTAGAGTTGAAATGGACTGTGTTGTCGTCTGCCACAGGTAAATCCATTCGTAGTAATCTCTGGAGAAATTCAAGCAGAAATGTGTGAATCTAGGATCTCCTTCACTTTCCAGTTTGTCATGCACAGAGGAATATAAGAGCCTTGGGGAGAACTCTGAGCTCAGAGACTTTATCTGTGTTGTCTCTATTATTCAGATTATCCATACTAATGAACTACTTGCAACTGTTCTACTTCATTTTTCTTTCAGCCAACATTTTCTATGCACAGATGCTATGGATTTTCCACCAGCCATGTGGAAATTTGGTTACAAATAATTCTACATAATAATTACATAACTGTCCAATTAACTATGAAGCATGCAACTGAAAAGTTCATTGCATCACAATACTTGGAATCTATTCCCACATTAATGTAGCTAGGATTTTTAGTAGCGTTAAAATTGTTTTTAGACTTCCATTTTAACCCTTAGATTCTGCTGCTCTATAGACTATAGGTTTCAATACTCATAGCTCTGCTTCTAGATTTTCCCCACAACAGCTCACAAAATTCAGGATTTTCTGTTCAGGATCCTCACTTGAATTCACATGATCCTTTACTACCATTATCAAATGAATCCCATCTTCTAACTCCCACAGAGTTCTCCCCTCAGAGCTCATGTTGCATCTGTATTTTAAAGTAAAAACTGAAAAGTAACACAAAGTCCCATCTTTTCAAAATAGCAGACAGCAGCAGCAAAGGGATGGGTTCTAGGAGAATGCATTCAACCATTGACCAAGAGCACGTTTTGTCAAATGTGCAAGATTAGAAGCATGCAAAAGAAGCATGCAGCATGCAGCATGCATCACAACACTGCACAGTGTAAAGGCATCCACAGAATACATATTGAGACTCATTCATAGCTCTGATATAGATTGATCTATAGGGAGAGATCCAGACTGTGGGCTCTTGGTGCAAAAAATGGGTGCATCCTTAACACAAAAAAAGAAAGAAATGAAACTGGCAGATCATAGGCCATGTGCCATTCCTCTGAGCCAAGGCTATGGGCTGGAGATCACACAAGATGCTCAGGGTGGGGCTCGATTAGCTAGTGCATTAGCTGAGATAGGCTGCGGACTAATGGAAATGGGGGTTAGACAGTAACGGGTTTGGGAGTTTGTTAAGTAAATGTCACTGAACAGAGGTGCACAGGATGATAGGTAAGATCAAAACAGGGAAGGAAGAAAGCAAGAGAGAAAGTGGGAGGCACACATACAAGTGATGATGACACATTCAGCAGAAGATCCCTCAGGAACCTCATGTCCAGAAAATCTGTAGATTTTGAAGATCAGCCTGCACTGGAGGCCTACTGAAAAAAAGCTTACCCAGGGTTTGTGCTTCTGCATTCAAGCATTCTCTCTTTGGCAATTTGTTAAGAGATCTGTTCCCTTACATTCCTTTGTATTTTTCAGCTGTTCATCAACAGGCTACAAGCTGGTGTGCAAACTCCATTTCTGTCATATAATTCAATCCAATTTGTCAGAGATAATCCTTTGCTTCTGGCCACATGCAAAGTCTTGTGTGGAGGCAAATGGTGAGTCTTTCTAGATAGGATGAGGCAATAATGTTCCCAACCCCATCATTTAGACCATTCCTTTGTATTGTATTTTGAAAATTAATTCACTGAGGATTGTGGGATTGCACTTCAGATATTTTGGCAGTTCATCTAGAATAGTTGTAGAAATTATAATTTTATTGTGCAGCCAAAATCAAATAACTACACAACATAGGAGGATTCAGCTATTATTACTCACTAGTTGCAGTCTCCAGGATTTCGTACATTAACAAGAGTTACTCCTGCAACTGCTGTATAATATTTCCCCAGAATAATAGTGCTTTAATTTGGGGACCAGCAGTACTGTCCTGGATCGCATGATAAGCCTTCACTCAAAGGTTATCACATTAAAGCATTCCCATTCTACCATAAAAAATGAAGGATAAAGCCTTGGTGTAGCATTAAGTTGTGTATTGTTTTTTCCCTGTTCCAATTTTTTTTCCAACTTTATTCTTGCCCTTTTTGTTCAATCAAAGAAACATCCCAAAGATGTTTTTATACTGGCTCAAATAATCTCAAGACCCGCTAAAGCATAATTCCTTTCATCAGGTTGTGTGTACTTGTACTTTACATAATTTCACTCATAGTCTTCAGCTTCTCCTTACTGAATTTGAATTTTCTCGTGACTTTTTATTTTTGTAGTACAGAAAGCCCAAGGACAGTAGCTTAGATTCTCATGCACAGGAACAAGATGGTTTAAGCAAGTTAAGGGAGATGAAAACATCACATTGAGTTAGCCAGAGTGTGTAGACTATTGAATATGAGAATGACAGGTTATATGTAGATTCCAGATCTGTAGGGGATTGAGCCTTTAAGATTGTTATTTGATACAGAAGTAAGTTTGTATGCTGAGGAATAATAGCAGAAAAGGAAATGGGGAATGATGGATGGTACAGGTAGCAATTCTTCCATTAGGTCAGATAAGGCAATCAGAAAACTCTCATTCCTTCCCCCACAGAGTCATCGGTTTGAGAATCATTTCCTCTCTCAGTAGTTTTCTGGACAGCCAGTGGCATATATAAGTGAACCTAGGGATGCATAATGATAACTAATTATAAAAGTATAAAAGTATAAATAGAAGGATTAATCAATTCTAGGGAGGGAGATTACTGTAGGGTTAGTTCTAGGAAATCTTTTTTACTCAAAGGATTATAGTTGAGAAACAGAAGCACAGACACAGAAATAGTACAAGTAAGAAAGATCCTCTGTATCTTGATACTGAAGCCTTGACTCAAAGCTTCTTTATCTTAAGTTTTGCATATCATGTTAACCTAGTATTCCCCAAATAAATCAGTTTATGCTAAGTAACAAAACCTATGGATTGAAACCAATGGCTCTACTTGTTAGGGATATATAGACTATTCTGTAGTCTTCTTTAATCCCCGTGACAAAGACAAGAAGGCAGTGTTGTTTATTGATCTATTTACGCAATTCTAGTCTTGTAAGTCCAACTTTATTTGAAAATTACTTTAATACTTCAAGCTCTATCAAAAACGAAGTTTGCAGAAACTATTTGCATGCTGTATTCAGACTGATCTTTGAGAACATAACTCTTTTATTGATGGAAGAACAAGCTGCGGTGTGATTTGAGTTCATATCCTCTTCTGAACCTTTACAATTTGGGTTTAGAACTCATTATTTGATAACAGAACATAAATGTAGCATTTTGAAAACATGGCTATATGTGCCTCCTCTTTGAAGCACTGCTCAGTTGAAAGAGCAGGTTTTCTGTAAATGCAGCTTTTGTCTTCAAAAGCAACTGAATTTTCAATTTTTGATCAGTATCTTCTTAAGATGAGTAGCTGTTACTGTGATAGAAAAGAATACCTTCTTCAGTTTCTCTTTTTGTTCATAGCTTGCATTGCTTTGAGTATATTCATACACAGAAATGTAGCAAGTAGTTACATGGAAGTGGGTTTGTTTCCAATGTAGTAGTCAGGGGTGGGATTCTACTAGTTCACACCTTTTAGCTAGAACTGGTTGTTAACATTTTAAGCAGTTCGGAGAACCGGTTGTTAGAAGAAATTACTGGCCTAATCCTGTAAGGCAGGCAGGAAGGAAACATTCTGGTGTTGCTTACAGAAACTGTCTCTCCGTTAACCCTTATTACATTCTTGGCAGGACTAGACTTCCTGTCTCAGGAACTTCTCTGGAGTTATTTTTCCCTCCTTTGCTGGTATTTTGCTTGTGTGGAGTGACCATTCAAAGTTACAAAGGCACTGAAAAAGTGACTTACGACCATTTTTCACACTTACGACTGTTGCAGCTTCCCCACAGCTATGAGAAGCCAGGTGAGGAGATGTGTGCCTCGATGTGAGTGATATTGAGTTGGCCACACCCAGCCAATAACATGACCAGCAAGCCACGCCCACCAACTAAGCCACACCCACAGAACCGGTTGTTAAAAAATTTGAATCCCACCCCTGGTAGTAGTAGTTTACAACAAAGGTGCTTCCACAGTCCTTACATTGCTACCTTTTCAGCACCAACAATGTTTTATTTTCTCAGTTATTTAATCTTTCTACAGTATTTCAGTCTCTATAGTATTTCAAGAATTTTATTAGTCATTCATTAATTTTTAGAGTGTCTGTTTTTACAGAATTTTTAGTTTATGTGTGTATTGTTGCATTTTGTATAAATTGATGGTTTTACTATGCCTCACCCACAGAACTTCTAAACACAGAAATGAGTAAGTAAGAATAAAAATAAAATACATAAACATTATTTCTATATAGAAACACTATAGCTTCATATTAAAATAAACATTTACACACGGAAGATCTTGACCTCAGTCATGTCCCCTTAGAACCTGACAAAAGGTTTATAGTTTACAGTTGGAAAACAATTGGATATGAGTGAATAAAGTAACATTTCTTGGCTTAAAGCAATTTTATATATTCATTTGGCAGTTCTCATGACTGTTACTCTTAATTTCAGTGAAATTGGGGCATTTGTTCCAGTTCCACAATCCACAAGCAAAGAAAGGCAATGTAGCTTGATTCTCTTCTTTTGCTCAAGCCTCATACTGCTTCTTTCTCTTTTCTATCTTAACTTTAATTACAAAAACTATCCTTAGGTATTGGTGATTGTATGAAAACTTTTAATTAATATTTATATTATCCTTTGCCCATGTATCATATTTAAACAGTAGGGGTCCTTCAATATAGCAGAAGGTTCCTAGTGTTATCAGTCAAAAGGCATCATAGACCTATTCCAACTTTTCCCCCTTAAGAATTTTCTCTAGAAAAAAATGACAGAAGAAATGGTGAGAAAGGACTAAGTATTTTGAATGGAAGATGTAGACAGTATGAATTATACAAAGTGATTATTTTCAAAGCAAGTGATGGAGTAATTTAGTTTCCAAATGTGCCTGAATAATTAGCACCAAAATTCTTGTTGTTTATGTTGTAATTTATCCTTGTCTTAGTAAGATCATGCTCATTGCAATAAATGGGAATGTTTACTTTAAATGCTTATTCGCTGAGTCCAATAGAGGATATTTTCTACCTCAGGATGTTGTATCTCCTGGAGCTAGTAGGCAGGGTCCACAATTAAACTTGCCTTTTCAGAGGATGAGAAGCCATATTGTCTCCCAGATTGTCTTAGAAAAGCAAGACTATTTCTTCACAATGTAACTAACATAACAGAAATATAAATATATATATGTGTGTGTGTATATATACATATATACATATATATATATATACATATATACATATATATACATATATACATATATATATATATATATATATATATATATATATATATATATATGTATGTATGCAGGTCTTGGCGTGTTCAGGTCTTTTCCCATGTAAGATTGAGAGTGTCTTGGCAACGTTTCAACGAGATCCCATTCACTATCTTCAGGCTGGTGCTTTCGGCTTCGTGCTTGTGCAAGCAAAGTGTGATCGGAGTTGCTGTCTCCCTATATATACTGATGGGGAGATTGGCTGTGTTGTCATTTCTTGATTGGTTGATGGAGTTGATGTTTGCAGATTGGCTGGCTTTTTTGAAAGAACATGTGTGGCTGAGGTATTGGCTGTGTGTCTATTAGCCTCCTGTGTTGTAACAACCTGGGTAATGGGCTGTGTGATGACTTTATGAGTTTTGATATCCAATAGAACTCAGAAGGTCATCACACAGCCCATTACCCAGGTCGTTATAACACAGGAGGCTGATAGACACACAGCCAATACCTCAGCCACACATGTTCTTACAAAAAAGCCATCCAATCTGCAAATATCAACTCCATCAACCAAACAAGAAATGACAACACAGCCAACCTCCCCACCAGTATATATAGGGAGACAGCAGCTCTGATCACACTTTGCTTGCACAAGCACAAAGCCGAAAGTACCAGCCTGAAGATGGCGAGTGGGACCTCATCGAAATGTTGTTAAGATACTCTCAATCTTACATGGGGAAAGACCCGAACACGCCAAGACTTGCATACCTGTACCCGTGAAAATCTATGAAAACATATATATATATCCCCATATATATATGGATTCCTGTACTGGGCAATGGCCTGAATTAGGTGTTTTCCAGGACTCTTCCAATCCTTACATTTCATGATCAAAAGGTCAGACAGAAGGAAATTCCTAGTGAGTACTGCCTACCAACCCTCATATATGATGAAATAGAAACATTGATAGAATTATGCTTTTCTGAATTAGAAATAGCTGAATGTCCTCCAGAGGCTTCAAATAATAGATAATCATGGTCAGAATTCTCATTTTCTTCTAAGTCCCATGGAAGACATTCTCAACTTTGGGATATATCAGAGCATTTATGGAAGGAATTCTGACATTAGCAAATCATCAACTCAACAGGACATGACTTTTCAAAGCTCTGAAGCACATATATCTATTTTGTACTTGTTAGAAAATTTCTATGCAGAGACCCATGTACAACCTATATCTCTCTCATAAGAGAATTGTCTTGGAAAATTACAGTCATGGTTACATATTCATTCTCATGAGCAAGTAAGCTGTTACATTCCCTGGCCTTTTTCTTTCTACCATACGTTGTGAAGTCAGTACAAATGAATAAATTTATTAACATGTTCCTTGTTTATCTAGTATGGAAGACTAGGGTAATTTCCAATTTTTGAAAATCTAAAATTCTGCAAAACTAAGACCTGTGCATACATTTAATTTAGGCCATGCAATGCATACTCCTTAGAATGTAATCACATCAGAAGGAATAACTAGAGGAAATTTTATTGCAACCAAGAAATTAATATTAGAACAAGTATAGAATTTTTGTAAAAATAAAGATTTTTTGTAAAAATAAATTAGAATTATCTGATTTTAAAACTTATGAGCTGATAACTATCAAGAAATTTATTTTAAGAGACAGCAGCTTAAACAATCATACAACCATGGGCTTAAAGGGAACTTTGTAAGTACTTTCACTCTGTAAGCATTCAGTCAACTTCCATGAGACAAATCTACAGAATATTTATTAATTGGACCATCCTTTAAAATGGCTTTTAGCATGATAAGAGAAAAATGTTATTTTCATTTCAACTCAGGATGCTATTTTATGGTAGCAATTTGGTGTGTGATAATGTTGGCATTCAAGCAATTATCTAAGTCAATATCAAGTAAGTTGAGACTATTAATAGCTTCCCAGAGAGGGTATTTTTCCTCTCTATTTTTAACAGAATAAATAGGTTATTTCTTTATGCTCTCTAAGCTAAAAATGTAAAAAAAGCAAAGATTTCCAGCATCTTATTTGAAAAACTGAATTACAGACATTACTATACAGCTATAATTGAATGTTATTGAAAAATCTTTGCAACTGAGCATTGACAAAAAATCCTGGATATAAAGCAAGATATGTTAGCATTTTGGTAAAGCTAAAGCTAATCATGAGAATGGAAGAAAGCAGCTACTATTATCTTTGATAGTATGTGAAAGTGAGCATCACTTAAATCCATTGTCATGAACCAACTTCCCAAATGAAGTAGTTGAACTATGCTTACTATTACGTATGCAGATTTTTAAAAAGTTGAGATCATACAGAAGAGGCACAATCTCAAACTAAGGCGAAATGAGAACAAGCATTCTTTTTACATAGAGGCTGTGATAATTGGTTTTATATCCCTTTTTCAAATTAGTTAGCTACTTTTGGATGAGAATAACAGGTGGCACCCTAGGCACTTGAGCAGGATTAATGTTAAGCTGCATTACATAGACTTTTGTGGTGAAAGGATGTGATACATTCCATTAGTTCAACATGATCTGCCAAACTAGTTGGTAAAAACAGCCTATCTACAAGCTGCATTGCAGAGTTTGGAACTGATATCTACAAATCATTTGCATTGAAATGTTAATACCTCTGTATCTCCAAGAAACACTTTTGAGAATATTTTGCCACAATTTGGAATTCAGGGTAAAACTTGTAATTGCATTTTGAGAAGGAGCTCTGATTCCAACATTGGTAGTATAATACAAGTTTGACAGATGCTGAGGAACTAAAGTACGGAGTATTTTTCTCATATACTGAAATTACTCAAGTACCATTGATTTTGAAGACAAAATTCTCTACATGGGATTTCGCCTTTGAAGTTCTGAGGATCTCACAAGCCTCCCTAGAGAAATAGCACTTGTCACAGATTTTGCTGTGTAGTTCACATTATGCCACAAAATGTTGCTCTGTTGCTTTGACAGTCTTTCTGTCTCAATACATGTTAAAAAAAACTCCCCAAAGAAAAAAAAGATAATTGCCCACAGAAGCATAGAAGCTGGTAATCCTGAAGTCCAAAGTTGCTGTGAAGTAAAAAATGTGACCAAAATCATCATGTTTATGGCTTTTCTTACTGGTAGGAGATCCCTTTATTATGATGAAATATGGTGATGTATTTGAAAAGTGCATTTCTTCCCCTGAACCTTGTAGAATTTCTCCAGTTTTTTAAAAGTTGGAAGAATGGATGACAATTTAAGGAATAAAGTTCCTTCGCATCAAATAGTATTGTAATATTAATATAAACTGAAGGTACTGGAAGAATCATTTTGAATCAACGAAACACCGGATTCTCTATTAACAGACTTAAGATGTCTAGCTCTAATGCTTGCTCTGCACAAAGGCTATGGGTAAAATGGAAGTGGGGCTGATGGGAGAATCTATCATCATTAGATCTGATGAGGTGATAGAAAGGTATACTGATAATGTAAATTCAATTGTATATATTCAAGACTGCTGAAGGGGCAGGAGGTGCCAATGGAATATTTCAAGATATAGTACTGAGGTTTAAGTGATTGCCAAGCTAATAATTGTTCTGGAGATATCATGGCAATAAATATCTATCCCAAGAACCTCAATTCTGTATTCAGATACCAGCAAAGTTTTGAAACAGCAGATGTAGGAAACAGGTATCAATATGGATAAGAAGTAAGCAAATAATTCTTACCTATCCACTGGCAATAGATCCCAGTAAGGTGAATTTGTTATCATCATTGGGGAGGAGGCAGCATTTCCATTTTTTGAAGGGTTATAGTCATCTAACTTTTCTCCGATCTGTAGAATTTTGGATTTTGCCTTTTCAGAACAACAGTCTACTATCAGAGGTAACACAGAATCCAACATCAAAGTTGGTACTAGTGAGACCAGTCTTGGGATTGAAAAAAAATCAAAGTTGACACTTTGATTGTCATTATTATAGAATTTTGTGAAATGAATGGCAACAATGCCATCAATGGAACAAGGTTTTGCAAAGGTTGAGCCCAATTTCTTCCTGCTCCTTTTCTGAAGGGACAGTTGCCTGAAGAGTTTGTTCTGTTACTCAGGGTAAAAAAAAAAGTAGCCAAAGAAAATAAAAAAGAAATCTTCAGCTAGGGAATTTTCCAGAACGTATTTTGTATAGGTGCTACCTCATGCATGTGGCTCACAAATATCACGAAGTCTACTTTTGAGTATCTTCAGTGCTCTTTTCTGATGAGTACATGAAGACAAATCTTTGACAACCTGACAGAAACTATAAAATCCTGTTGGTTGCTAGATGGTTGGATGAATTTAAAAGCTTCCAATTGTGACATGTTTTTTGCTGAGATGCTTAGTTATTGAGGCATAAGATGACTATGTTTTCATTCTTTTGGCAGATTAGAAAATTCAAATCTAGAGAGATGTACTATGGTACTGTTCTTAAATGAATAAATGAATAAGAAATGGCCTTAATATAATTCTTGTGTTCATGGGATCCTTTAATTGTAAGGAAGAAATAAATTTATTTTCTTGAAGTTCTATGATCCAGCAGATCAGTCACAACTTGTAATTACAGTAGTGTGTTGGCCAAGTCCAGAAGGCAATCAGTTCAGATAGGTTTTCTATCAGCAGATTGACGGTTCTTGAGAATTTGGAAGATACATGGTTAGAATGAGACTTGGGAAGAAGTCTTAGATATTTGGTTCCATTAATGTAATTAGTAGGCAATCTTTTTCCAGCGGAAAAACTTTTACTTTTGAAAAAGGAGTTGATTCCCAAGGTCTATAAAGAGCATGAGTAAAATGTGAAATTGCTAGAATAGATAAAGCTGAAATTTTCAACCACATTGTTTTTTTAATTTGGGAAAGACGTTCTATGTGGACTCAATTT
The DNA here is from genome assembly GCA_023653725.1 of Bungarus multicinctus. Taxonomy (NCBI): domain Eukaryota; kingdom Metazoa; phylum Chordata; class Lepidosauria; order Squamata; family Elapidae; genus Bungarus; species Bungarus multicinctus. The sequence goes on from CM042834.1 coordinate 106,497,205, forward strand.
AAAATAATGACTGGTTAGACTGGGTAGCGGGATTGTATTGCTTAATTTCCACAGCACAATCTTAGGAGTTTTTCAGAAATTATAAAAGTGGAGATATGGATATTGGTGGAGTAATAAACTGTTCATCTTTGATTGATCTTTTGAAGGTTTAAATATGATAGGTAAAATGAAATGGTTAGTTAGCTTTGGACCTATGTTCATTTCCTCCTGGCTAGTGAAAAAGCTTTCTTTTTATCCTTGTCATCCTTATGATATTCTAAGAGTCTGGAAGCAAAAACAAGAACCAATTAAATCAATCTAAGAGCACTGATACTGATCTTAGTTTCTTAACTATTGCATGTGCTTTCTAGTAGCAAAATATAGGTCAAATCTCTGAAATGGATAGCATCCAGAGTTAAGTAATCCAAAAGGGTTCCTTTGCATGAAAATTTCTTGACTGGTCTGGGATGATATCAAAGATGCCATCTTTTATGTTGTTTTTATATTGGCAGAAACTCCAAATCGTATTACGGTGTTTTTATGTACATCTCAACTTTTTCTCATAGGGGAGATTAAGACTATCCCTCCAATAGGAAATTAATGATGCAACAGAGGTATCAGTAATAGGAAATGTGAGCAGTTCTGAAAGTCGAAAATGCATAGTTTTTATTCACTCATTCAAAGTCTGTTTCTGGAGGCATGGGCCAATCTGCTTTTCAAAGGTTATTAATGTAGTTTGAAGACAATAACTACATACATGGTAAGAAAGAAAATGACTTAGCGAAAGCAAGTATTCAGGTTCACTGAACAGAAGAGAATTATAGAATGCTACATATATTGGCCAATAAGTTGTGAAAAGTTCAGCTTGAAATAAACAAGTCCCTGTAGAGGGAGGCTAAAGTTTTCCTGAAAGGACAGCTTCCACTTAAAAAAAAAAATCCAGAGATTTCCAAGAAGCTGCATGACAAACAGCAAGGAGGAAATACTAATGGGTACCTTTTCATCGCCTTTGGAATTTCCCCACTTTTAAAGAGTCTTTCTTTGAACTTTGAGAATAAATTATCAGCCTTAAATGGGAAAGAGATGAAGGAAAGGTGAAATAATGTTCTGATAATCCTGAATCCCAATGTGTATAAATCCTCATAGGGACAGATCCCAATGTGAATCCCTCCTCATAGGGACAGATTCTTTTAATAGTCCAAAAGCATTCATTTGCACCAACCAATATCATTGATCCTATGTTTAGAAGCAATTTGGTAATGTTAAGGAGTGATTTCCACCTCTTAAACTCCCAAACTACCTTTCAAAATAGGCCTAAAAGTTATGTCTAACGGGAAGAGTGAGGAGTCATGATAAATCCAAATGAATTGTTGGAGGTCAGGTCCAAGGATTTCCACCCTTGAAATAGGAACGAGCTAGATCTGTCCCTTAGCTCTCTTGGGTTTCTTCCCTGGATAACTGAGTTGGAGCAAATGGGAGATTTATTACTCACCCCCACCTCAGACATCCACCCAGAAGATCTTGGAGCCAAAATGGAAAGCTGCCCTGAGGGATGGAATGTTGGCCCTCTTCCAAGCTGTTGCCCTCAGAAGCCTCCATTCGTTGAGTTCGAAGAAGTGGGCTCGGTGACTGTGTCCCCGCCCTGCCCTGTAGAAAAGTGGAGGGCAACGGGATGGAACTCAGCACTTAGGAATGGAAGAGGTTGCATCTTGTGGGTCTTTGGTAGTTGATGGAACCTAATGGTTGGTACAAGTGCTGTGGTCTCTAGTGATACTGAGTGTCATGAACCATCTAGTACTACGTTCCCATAGTTACAAAGACATGGCAGGAATAGACAGATATACCCTCTAATTTCTGGTTCCCTGTTTCTTTAGGCTGGAGGCAGATTAGCAACAGTGCAGAAAATATATCACCCAATCTCATTGCCTTCTCACATGTCCCATCTTTTAATTTAGGCAAGTAGTTATAGGAGGTGGAAAAGGGAAAGGAGATGCTAGGTAGCTATAAAGAAAAATAAAAAACAACATTTTCTAAATATTATGTATACTAAATGGACTATTAAAGAATTCCATTAGACCAATCACTCTACTCTCTAGGCATAACCACAGGTAGAGACAAATGTACTTGTGCACCCTATTAGCTCCAGGAAGTTGTGCCATCCTGAGGTGGATGATGCCCTCTATAGGACACGTGGGAAGAGCAACAATCTCTTTTATTTCTTAACTCAAACAATCATAGAAAAATGAATCTACCAAGAGGCCGAAAGATTTGGCATATTTAATTCAATAGCAAGAGGCAGTTAAGGATAGTTTTACATTTCTACTATGGCTTCTGCGTAGTAATTCAGAAATGTAGGAACCATAAGGGAGATATGCAATTGCATCTGGAGGCCTGTATTAACTATTAGCAACCAAATGGCCATTGCATAATTGGACAGAATATTTTTTCCTGCATGACTCCTTCATTAATAAACAACTGGACAAGACAACAATCCCCCCCCTCCAAACTCTCTGGTTATGTCAGAAACTTTTAAGTATAGGGATTGATGCAATAATATACTTTTTATTACTATCTGAATTAGAATCCTTGTATACATAGCCCAACGTTAAAAACTGCTACAGTTCATCTGAAGAACCTCATTCACAGATTTTGACTCGAGTTTCATTTTGAAGCATTTCATAATTTCCTTAGTGTTCTTGCTTGAATTCATGTGATTGCCTTTGTTATTCCATCATAGAATGGCATATTTGCTACATAATTTTCACAGTCTCAGACTGTACTGCACCTCAATCAACTCATTGTATCTCCGGCTAACAAAGGTAGAGAAAAACTCTTTCCATTCAAGTCAGAATGAACATTTCAATAGGTAGGCCATGAATCAATAACAGAAATCCAATGGATGAGGTGAAGGAAAGATCTTTCTCTCTGTCTCACTCACACACATGGAAAATGTCACAAGAATTCTGGTTGCTGAATTGGGAATTGGGAGAGAAAAAAAGACACACTTTGGATCGGTTACTGAATTGTGCAGAGGATTAAAGTTAGACTATGGAAATACTGAGGGACAGAAGGAAAAAATTCTGACAGAACTGTATTGACAGAGGAAGAGGCATGAAAGCAGAGAAAGGGGGGCAGAAAAAGAAGTAATTGCTTCTTGTTAATAGTGAACGCCTTCTCCTAAGGTTATGTTCTTGTAGACAGAAAATTTCTCAGGTCAAGCAAATTAATACCTGAAATTCATCTGGTGCCAATTTCTTTGTTAATCGTCAATTATACATGGATGAATTAACAAGGAGAGTACATGGGAGGTTCTCCAGATATGTGGACATCAGTTTCCAGGATTCTAATGGTGATATTAGTTGGGGAATTTTGCAAATTGTCCAAACATCTGGAGACTGCCAAGTTTGGGGAAGTTGCTGTAAGTGAGGGTTTGAAGGAAGATTGTTATATGTAATTTTTCACAATTTTATTGCCCTTTTTCTGTAGTGTTCTTTCTTATATTATTGTTTATCTCTTCAATTGCATGGCCAGCTTGTGCCATCTGGATACTTGAAATGATTTTTGCCTATCCTATTTTCTACAGTGTTGTGTAGTTTAAAGTAGAGAAAAATTAGTTAGGTAAGTCTTTTTAGAGTATGAAACTTGATGATAAAAACACACAAAACTGGCTTAGATGTTAAGTGTATATTGATTAAAGACACTTCATTGTTCAATGTTCAGAATAAGCATTTATTAAACATGCCAAGGTCAAACTAGATGGTGTTATTCATATTTTTAATTGAGGTGTATATTTATGTATGTATTGCTGGGGAGAGGCATAATAGCAACTTTTCTTCTAATGTAAATAGCAAGTGTGGGAGGTTGATCCTGACTGGAATTATGCCATACATATACCCTGGTTTTTATATGGCATAGCCTGATAGCACTATTTTCATCTAATAATATCTTGCAATTGAGACAGATTGTTATGTATTTTTAGCTACTTTAGTTTTAAAGTAGAATTTTCCCTTTTCTCCTGACACCAGCATTTTTATTGGGGCCATGAACTAGCATGTTTTTAACAATCTTGTAATCTCTTGCTTCAGGGTGGAGTCGGGGCAACTAAATGGAGCTAAGCATTTACAGGTTAGATGCCCTTCCTGACATCTATGTACGGTTCGCAGCAGATGTCTTCTCTTTGCACCCTAATAGAGAAACATCTGTCGCTGCCAAGGATTGAATTCTCAACTTTCTAAGTGGGAGGCGGGTATCTTCACCTCTAGGCCTCTGTACTGGTTGGGCCACAAACAGGCATAATCCTCCCTTCTGGGTAATTCTGGTACAGGCTGCAGAAAAATCTGGTTCATTCAAACTGGGCTATTCATTATCTTTCTGGTTATTTCCTTGCTTGGAGAACTACATCAGGCAAAACCGAAGCTGAGTAGTAGAGGAGTGGGAGAGGGGTACTGCATTGAGAAATAGAAGCAATAGCAATAGCACTTAGACTTATATACCGCTTCATAGTGCTTTACAGCTTTAAGCAGTTTACAGAATCAGCATATTGCCCCCAACAATTCGAGTCCTCATTTTACCGACCTTGGAAGGATGGAAGGCGGAGTCAACCTTGAGAAATATAGATTTCTCTCTGCCACTTCAGACTACAACCTTCCTATCACACCTGAAAGCTACTCATATGAAATGTATTAATATTTACTTATCATGTATTTGTTTACAGGAGAATCTGGAAGAGGCAGCTTATCACTTGACAAGTCACCAGTTAAATGAATCAACTTTGTCAGAGACCAGTCAGGTAAAAAAACTGGCTTCTTCCTCTGTCTGCTTCTTCTGCAATTGCAGCTCTGGAAGGTAAAGAACTGACTATCAATTATTTTTATATTGAAACGACAGTTTAACATTCTTTAAGAAGTGTGCTAAACTCAAAGTTAAAACAGCTGATAGACAAGGGTGGTAGTTGCAAAACAAAATGGGAAGCTCTCCTACTACACTGAGGACACATTCTGCTAGAGAGAAGTTCCCTGAAGATGGGCTGCACCATGAGTCCGAAAGCTTAGAAAACAATACCTTTGTTCTTGGTGCCCGACCCAAATTGGATCCTGCAACGTTATCCTGGACACGCATATTCACCTTCATTTGTGAGCAACTACTCCCCACTACCAGCTGTTCTCTCAGCTCTTTTTAACTGCAAAGAGCATTAAACCCATTGCCATATTTATGAATCTTTCACTGGACCCATGTGTAGCAGTAAATTTGTTTAATTTAAAAATAGCCTCCCCAGCACTTGATCTGTTAGCTGTTTCCTGACAAGCTTTTTTCTGCTCCTGTTTGTTCCAGATTTTCAGTCTAGGCTAAGGAAGAGTTTGGACAATTTGGAACAGTCTGTCCTTTCTCCATCTTTAATAAGCAGCTGATCTCAGACAGAGAGTTGGCCAGGCAGTGCACTAAAGTAGTAAAGCCACATTTTGGCAAAAGGCTAAAATAGTGACTGGCTGACTATCAAAAGTCTTCCCTTCTCCCCTCCCCTAGTCCATTAGGGATAGTTATTTTTGCAGCCAGCAGGTAGTTTCCCTTAAATTGGCCTCACATCATTCCTACAGTAAGGAAAGAGCCACTCAACAAAATTTTTACTGCAGCAGAATAAGGCTTGGCAGTTAATGTAGGAATTTAATGTCTGCATTCTTTTCTGCTTAGTTCAAGGGCTGTGGCATTTTACATTACCATCAGCCATGAGGAAATAAACAATAAAATGTTTAGTTTTATCACCAGACAGGAAACAATAAGAAGAATGACCCTCTTGCTCCTTTATTTGCATTTTCTTTCTATTTTCAAACATAGTGAAGATTAAAAATCATGAAAAATCATGATGTATAACTCAAACTATTGGTGCCTAGTTGCCTTGGAGAGGCAGTTGAATTTTTTTTACTCCCAATTGGAATATGCACCAATACTTACTAAATTCTAATGTGTGTGTGTGTATGTGTGTGTACGAGATGGTGGTGATGGTTGAAAAACAAATCTATTCTGATATTGATCCAAACTTACTTTCAGATGTGCAGCAGAATTTGTCTAGAGGACTTTCCTGAACCTTCTCTGCACTTTAAGAAAGTAAATCCAGATTCAGCTTTCGGATCTAGTCCAAATCTTTTAGTCTTAATGTAAAACAAATATATTATCACTGTATAGTAGAGCATAGCATACCAAGTACCTAATTTTGCTTTTGTTCTACAGAGAATGGCCCTCTCTGCCATCATATAATTAATGTATTGTACTGGAGATGGGTTGTAATTAGTGCTGTGACATTTATTTAGACAGAGATAAAATCTAAATGTTGTTGCATATATGTTCTGCATTCAGAGAAGATAGGAATTACTGAAGCATGATTTTATTTGGGGGAACCTGACATAGATTAGTGTAAAGTTTTATTTATAGGTTACAAATGCTTGGTTTCCATGTGGATATGTTCTATGAAGATATGTCACCAGATGAAAACAATGTTTACCTTCAAAATTTATTATTTGGACATCAAAGGTATTCTTACATATTGTATTTGTTGTGTAGCTTGCCACTGCAATGTAGTTGACTACATTTTAATTTCAAATTGATGTTTTTATTTGTTTCACATTCTAAAGTCCTATATCTTTATTCAATGGGTTTGTACTTTTGCTATCTCTTCTTTGTTATTCTTAATTTATTGGGGAGGTGGGATTAGGGTTAAGAAATCTATATTGAATTAGGCAGTTTTAAAGCAATCCCAATTTTTAGGTTATTTGGAGAGTTCTAAGGGAATGATAAACAATTTCTGCTAAATGGCACTTCAATGAATTATTTGAGTAGGAGCATGCACCTCAGATTTGTTTTTTATCCACCCCCTATCTACTGGCCATAATGGAGTCTCTGAAACATGAAACACTAACAGAATTGAATGTACACATTGTCATTGTTCAAGAAACTGGAATGAGGAAGGGGAAGAAATTACAAAAATTATAGGCTTAATTGTTTCTGCTCAATCAAAATAATTAAAAATGAAGCTGACTTGAAATATTTATTGTTTTTTTTTTTTTGAAAAAAAATAATATACACACAGACACACACATAAATATATATTCTACCTTATAAGCAACACGGGCAGGGCATTTCTTCCCTAACCCCAGGGGTGGAGACATATGTCTCAGCATCTCATACATGTCCATGAAAGTCATCCGGCCCCTGGGAGCAAAAAATAAAAAATAGCCAATAATAACTAATATTAATTTTAAAAAAGGAAAATACATGGAAAAATAGAGAGAAAGAATTAGAAAGAAAAAATATTAAAAATCAATTAGAAAAGAAAAAAAGATAAAAATGAAAAGATTACTGTGCTGCTGGTCAGCAAGGAGTATAAATATGCTTGATCTTCATGGATGATTTTTACTAGAAAGATTGTTTCTAATCAAATTGTGGTCCACCAAACACTTTCAAAGTCTGTGTCCTTGTCACAAGAGTTCAGATTTCACTTAAGCATGTGTCATCATCTGCCTTGCTCATTATGAGGTTAATGCAGATCACAATCCTTACATTCTTAGTAGATCAAAAAGTACAGAGTCAGGTTTTCTTAGAAAGAGAGAAGAAGAGAGAGAGAAAGAGAGAGAGAGAAAGAGAGAGAGAAGAAAGCCCCTGTTTGCCAATATAGGAGAAGGGAAGACTACAGGAAGAAGAGGTGTTGGGGGAAAACATTTGGAAAGAATTGGGGAGAGAAAGAGGTGGGTGGGAAAGGGAGAAATGGTAGAGTGTTGATGGAGTCTCTGTCCTCCCCAGATGGAAGTATTAGTATGCAGAAAGTGGTAGTGGTGGGTACAGAGAGACTCATAAAACTTCCAGGCCTAGCTCCAGCTAACAGCAAGCAGAGATGGTTCAAGGTAATTGATATGCTCCATGCGTTACTGGTCTGGGTGGCAGCATCATTTCACACATTCTGTTGGCTAATTATTAAATTATTTTTGAAAGTGCAATATATAGATAGGTATGTGTATGGATATATATATATATATATGCACACACGCATATATATATAAAAGATATATATTAAAAAAAACCATAAGCAACATTCATTCCGTTGATGCTAGCAGGTTTTAATGTAAATCAAACCTTGCAAGCAACCCTATGAGGGCATTTCTTGCCTAAGCCCAGGGGGGGAGATATTACACGTAATAAACTGTACATATCCTTATAATGAATTCGGCCACTGCAAGAAGAATACACGGAGGTTAGTGCAGACGCTACAGGGCAAAATAAACACATACACTGTTATGTACACACAGAACATAGCAGAACTAATGAGTAGAGACCTTCACTTCAGTCAAATAATGCCATTTCCCTCTGTTTATACGAAGGAGCTGAACTCTCCCATTGACTGCAGTAGGAAGAAAGGGGCTTCTTAGGGCCATAGCACATCAGTTTTTTTTAAACTGATACTTCCCATCAACTTTGTGAGAAGGGAAGGGAGTCAATATATAAATTATAATAGGAATAGGCAATCTGTGGCCCTCCAGATGTTGGCCAGTGGTTTCCATAATCCTTTACTATGGCCATGCGAGCTAGGGCTTATGGAGTCTGGACTTCAAGAACAGCTGGAGGGTGACATGTTGGCCCTTTTTGGTTTACATTCATATAGTAAGTAGCTGAGAATTAATAGAAGTCTTAGACATTAAATGGTAAGATAGGTGAAATTTACATCTAATCATAACTTATCAGATTATTCTGATTCTTGGGCACCAATTCACTTATCTTTTATGGAACATAGTTATCTTTTTGAGAATTCAAAACGAACATGTTAAAATCAATCACTATCGCCAAGGGCTTTTATTTCAATTTTTTTCCACTGATTTTCTTAATAAATATAGGGTGACTTGTACTCAGATGGGGGAAAACTAGATTTTGAGATAATAAATAATATCTAGATAATGCTAGGTGGCTCTTCTGTTAGATGCCAATTATTACAACTTTGCTAACCATACCTACTTATAGCAACCTTGTGGCTAACTCCTCTCCAGCAAACCATAGACAAAGAACAATTTGAACAAAAGAACCATATTACAAGAACAATTGCACAATAGAAGGGAAGGCCAGGCCCTATCAGATAAACATATATACACATATACACAAAGTCATTTTAATAGATTGAAATAATAAGAGTGTATCATATATTGCTAACAGAGCTACTAGGCATCCTTCCTTGACTGATCAACTGTATGTAGGATCTTTGAGTTTTCAACAGGATGCAAACTAGTAGCTCAACAATTTTATTTGGTTTACATGTTATAAAGTGGGCAGAAAATTAAACATAGCCACCAATAGGGACTTGATTCAGACTAATTCTTTGGTTCAAATGTTGCTAGCATGGTTAACCAGTTGTCATATGGAAAGACTATAAAGCCCACAATTCAGATTAAAGGAATGGCATGGGTATATCCCTAGCCACAAAGGGACATATATCATGTTCTTTTGAACATTATGGGTTAAAGTGAAGGTGTGTGTGTGTGGACTTGACAGAATCCAGCTGCAAAAACCTAAAATTAGAAAAGGAAATGTTAAACAGTGATTCATTCCCACATCAGTTTCTTTCAGTCAGTTATTTATAGTAAGACCCAGAGAAATTAGCCAACAGGAATGGAAATGGGAATGGCAAAAGGGCAGGGCTACAGCTCCATGGTGATTGGAGCTCTGCTAGAATGTATGACTCACAATGGAGCGCATGCAAACAGAGGCAGTAGCTCCACTTCTATCTCAGTTAATATCTTTCTCTCACAACACAGTAGTTAATGCTGATAACTTATCAAGACCTACCATAGTTTAACTCTGCTAAAATAAGCCAAGATAAAATCCTAGCCTTCCTTGTGAACAGAATCCTATTCTTCTTTTCACCTCCTTGCTCTAGGTTGGTCTGCCTTTCATTTTGGAATGAGAGTCCAAAAGCTTCTACCAGCCAAAAGCCCCTCCTGTGTAAAGGTAATAAAATAATCTTAACTTACTGTTTCTAACTTTTAGCTCTCACTTTTCTACTGGAATTGAGATATTATATTCCTTCCTCTCTGTTCATATTGAACTTCTCCCTCCCCCTGCTTTGGATCTCCTTATTAAGGAGTCTATCCCAAATCATGAATCAATCAAACCTAATTCCGTAAACACTTGCTTCAAATGGACTTTGGGTCTGGGTTTCATACTGGAAGCGGTAAGATAGATGTGTCCTTACCAGGCAGCAGGGTCATACTCAGCCCACACACGAACATACTCATCCAGGTGGTGGGGCCCCAAAATGGAAGAGTCACGGGTCAGATATTCAAAGTTATCCATGATGACAGCCACGAAAAGGTTCAACATCTGCAACATCAAAATTATAGTGAAAAATAGAAATACAAAATAACCAGAAATTCCAGGAAAAAAAGATGAATTTATTTCTTGCTTCACATTGAGGCCTGGCAAGAACTTAAAAATCTGCTCAAGCATTTAATAAGAAGAGACAACATAGTATATTAAACAATATGTTTTACACCCTTTCTTACACACAAGATTATACTTTTTTAGATAGATATAAACAGACTTATATAAAAATATATATAAAAGCAGGAAGAAACACTTAGTAAGGAATAAGGTGGGTATGGATTGCTGGTAGAATTTTAGGGCAATTGGAGGTAGAGCAAATAGAATACACTTTCTTGGAAGAGAGCACAATATGGAATCCAGTACAGAATCACTGCACACTGAAGTACATCATCAAAAATAATTTCTTAATTTGTACAAAGATAGTGAGTTAGATTATACTGCTCCACACGCTCATAAAGCCTCTCCTATTAGTTCCTGGAATAAAATAAGGAAATACAAGGAACTAATACCAAATGTATCTTCCAAATTGGGCTTAACAACCATAGAGAAACTAGGCAGTTGCCTGGGTTATAAAAATTTTCTGGATACTTGTCTCAATTATGTAAATGTTTTAGAAAGAGAGGCATTGCTTCAGATGCAAGTAGGCAATTCAAAAGATTGTTAATATGGCCAGTGTACAATTTGACGCCTTCCAGATTATAGGGATATCCTTAATCCTTAACCAATGGATGTAATGGCAGCTAGGAAAGTGTCACTAAAAATAACAGCTCCTTTTCAGGCACATAATGTAACCCATTAGTTTCCCTTTGCATTTAAAAGCTGAGGAAGTGATTAAACGATAGACATCAGAAACAAAAAAAAGAAAAGAAAAATGTGACCAGTATCTTAAATATTTTTCATTTTTTGGTACTTATTTTCCTACAACAGTTTTTAAAAAGTTGAGTGCTATTGTTGAATTAACACCACCTTCATTCCGCTTAACGTCAGGAATGGAAAGCCACTACTCAATAAAAATATGTTTGTCATGCTAGTTTTCCATACTGGTTTTCCATATTTTATCATAGAGAAAATGCATTTTTTTACTTCATGTTTGCAACAGCAAAAACATTCTGTTTTCTTTGAGATAATATAATTTGGGGAGAAGAGGAAAATAAGTTCCTTGATACACTTTGCGTTTTTACAATACTATTTAGAACGTATTCCTTGCCACCTATGATATTTAAAATGTTTTTGAAAGCATCTGTTTGCTTTTCAGTAACTAATTTATAGAACGGGGTAGAGGTGGGATTCAAATTTTTTAACAACCGATTCTGTGGGTGTGGCTTAATGGTCATGTGACTGGCTGGACGTGGCCAACTCAGTATCACTCACATCAAGGCACGCATCTCCTCGCCTGGCCTCTCATGACTGTGGGAATGCTGCAACAGTCATAAGTGTGAAAAATGGTCATAAGTCACTTTTTTCAGTCCCATTGTAACTTTGAATGGTCACTCCACACAAGCAAAGTATCAGCAAAGCAGGGGAAAAAAATATCAGAGACGTTCCTGAGACAGGAAGTCTAGGCCTGCCAAGAATGTAATAAGGGTTAACGGAGAGGCAGTTTCTGTAAGCGACACCAGAATGTTTCCTTCCTGCCTTCCTTACAGGATTAGGCCAGTAATTTCTTCTAACAACTGGTTTTCCGAACTGCTTAGAATGTTAACAACTGGTTCTAGCGAATAGGTGCGAACTGGTAGAATCCCACCCCTGAACAGCGGTCCCACTAGTGAGCCATGATGGCTTTGTAACTGAGCTGTGGAAATGGCCGGCGAGCACGCGCACACACACATCCTCATTTGCATGAGCAGGTGCATGCCACTCATGGAAATACCATCCCCCACCCCCAATCTGCAAAGCCAGAAATGTTGGGCAACTCTGATATAGAAGATTTACCCTTCCCTCCCTTATTTCTTTTAATTATATATTAATAATAATTTGAAATATGTGACTTTTAAAAACTATTATGAAACATAATGTTGGATAAAGACTGACAGTCCTACAACTGACCGTTAAATCATTTTGAAATGCTACCTTAGAAGGATAGTCTACTGACATTTTAACCAGTAATATTCATAGTCTCATATATCCCAAATACATGCTTTATCTACCTATTTAGTACTCTGTGTATCCTTTACTCACCAGGAAAGAACACAGGAAAATGAAGGAAACAAAATAGAAGTATGCAAACTCATTGCCACACTGATATCCTTTGAGATCTGCTTTTTCATCACAGAGTTTTCCACTTAGACAAGAGAGCATGATCTCATGCCAAGCCTCACCTGTGGCACTTCTGGGAAAGGGAGATGAAATAAGAACAGATAGTGAGCACTGGAAACTCAGCATAGAGGGAGCAGTCATATCACCATCTGAGGACAAGCGTGATACTAGTAATCAGAAATCAGAAACTTGTGGGCTCAGACAGTATTAAATGATTGCTAGAACAGAATATAAACTATGTTAATTACAACATTAACTTATTGACTATGATGGATGAATTGTGGTAACAAAATAATTGTTTTTTCTTATACAGAACTGAGTCAGTTACTTTTTTGTAGAACTAAGAAACAATTTCCATTACATTGTCTATTGAGCTACTAGTACAATGTACAATTAATTTAGTTGAGTTGTATCCAACAGAATAAAATAATTTTTGCATTAGATGAAGGCTTGATAAGCCTAAGAAAGTCAGGGCTCTTGGTATCACAGTACTTTAACATGATTTCCCTAGTGAAGTATAATGGCTGAGTCTCACCTAAAAAGAAGCATCAAAGCTTGAAAGAATGTACGAAAATTATTGTGCTCAGTGATGGCAGGCAAGTCATCCTCAGGCGTATCCTCATCATGTTCAATGCTAATATTGCCAAAAACCTAAAGAAACAAAGATATACACAGATTTAAAAAACTTGCAATTATCAAATGCAATTAATAAAAAAATTAAACATTTTGGGAAAAATAGACACCATTGTCTTATAGAAAAATCAGTACTTGAATACAAGCATTCCTGATAAAAGCTTGGAGTGCTCCTTCAGCAAGAGTTTGCAATGAGTTATGGCAAATCAGCAACCAAATTATTGTTCCAAGGCACTTTAAGGGTCTTTGCCAGCTGCAATAGAGCCAGAATGGTTCTTTTACCATTGAATAAAAGCAGTAGTGGGGAAATATCTATCTGTTTGAACTCCAGATGTTTCCTGGGATGAGTTCCCTGAGCCAAAGGATAAAAACAGATTTCTCAAGTATAAAGAATGAGGGCAACCCTACTCTTTGAAACTTCCCTATATAGGAAACTCTGGCAGATATTTACTACAGAAGTTTTTTTTCAGTGCTTTCCATCCTTCCTCCCTAATAGTAAAGATTGGATCTAGTTCTAAATCCAGAGCCATGCAAAAGGATAGTCCAATGAAACCCTGAAATCATATGATTAGGCTAATTTTTAAGGATAAATGTGTAATCAGGCTATTTCCTACCACTACTTAAACATTGCTTTAAAATGTGAAAGTTACTACATTAAACAATTTCAGACTGTACTAGAATATATGGAGCAGGCACTAACATGTTGTAAAGGAGATGGTTGTAACAATAATGTCATTGATTAATAATGTCACAAAATTATGTGTTTGTCAAAAACTGATCACATCAGATAAACCTAATTGCATTCTTTCACAAAGTGACTAACTTAGTGGACTAGCAAAATGCTTGGACATAGTATATTTTCACATAGTATACTTTCTTTAGTAAGTCATTTGACAAAGTAGAATGCTACCTACTTTTTGGTAAAATAGAAAAATGTGGGATAGACAGCATCACTACCATATGGATTCGTAACTGGCTGACAAACTGTACTCAACATGTAATCCTCAATGCAACCACATCTACATGGAGTGAAGCATGCAGTGGGGTAGCCCAAGGTTCTGTCTTAGGCCCAATATCTTCAACGTCTTCATAAATGATTTAGATAAAATGATAAAAAGGGAATTCATGAAATTTGTGGATGACATCAAGCTGTGGGGAATAGCTAACACTTCAAAAGTGCTTAAGATCCAGAAAGATCTTGACACACTTAAACCCTGGACCCTAACCATCAAAATGACATTCAGTAGTGAGAAAAATAAGATTTTATACTTAGGCAAGAAAAACCAAACCATAGTACAAAATAAGCAGTACATAGCTCAAAAGCAGTAACTGTGAGAGGGTTCCAGGAGTCCTAATAGACAATGCAATTTTAGGCTGCATTAGGAGAGGATAGTGTCAAGGTCACATAAGGGTTAGTGCCGCTTTATACAGCTTTGGTAAGACCACACTTGAAACACTGCATTCAGTTTTGGTCACCATGAAACAAAAAGATGTTGGAGCTCTAAAAAAAGTGGCGAGAAGAGCAACAAAGATCAACAGAGGGCTGGGGGTTAAATCATATGATGAATGGTTGCAGGAACTCGGTATGTCTAGTCTCATAAAGAGGAAGACTAGGGGTGACATGATAGCAGTCTTCCAGTATTTGAGGGGCTGTTACAGAGAAATGGGGGTCAATTATTTTCCAAAGCACCTGAGGGCAGAACAAGAAGTAAGAGATGGAATTAAGGAGAGATTCAACATCTAATTAAGGAGAAATTTCCAGACAGTGAGAATAATTAACCATTGGAATGGCTTGCCTCTAGAAGCTGTTAATACTCCATCATTGGAGGTTTTTAAGAAGAGATTGGACACCCATTTGTCTTAAATGGTATAAGGTCTCCTGCTTGAGCAGGAGGTTGACTAGAAGACCACCAAGGTCCCTTCCAAGTCTGTTATTCTGTATTCTTCAGGATTCTCCACATAGCCTACCACTGGGTGAGGTCTCTCAAATTCAAAATGCATAAAATAAAACCAATAGAGCTACCAATCCCAAGCTATCACACTGCTTCCGCAGCAAGCATAACAATACTCCACAGGAGATAGTGGCTTACCTGCATTCCTATAATGGCGTAGATAAAAAACAGCATTGCAATCAGCAAACACACATATGGAAGGGCCTAATAGAATGAAATAAAAGCATATATTTTCTAAATTTATTTTCTTTAAACAATCACACTGGTTTTCCTGGGAATATGGCACTTTGCTTCTTACAAACTTTAGGTGTTCCCAAATTCTCACTGCTGTTTTTTATTCAATGCAGTAATAAAGCTATATTACTTTTTTTTTACTAATTCCTGTTGCAAACTACTATGACTACACAAATTTTGCTATGACTGCTTTTATGTAAAAATATGAGAAAAATATTCATGAGATATAATTTCACTGGCACCATAATTAAGATCATATTTTAAAGTTACAGTTAATAGCTATAGATTGAATAGAAATGAAAGAGGCAGAGTTGTAAAGATGCCAGGACTGGGTCCTTAGCTTTTATATCTTTGTATTTTTATTCTCTGTCCCAAACATCTTAAATTAGCAATTCAGTACCTTTGATCATTACCTTAAAAGATTGGACAAAGGTCCAGAGCAGAATGCGGATGGTATAGCCTTGTCGGAGCAGCTTAATGAGACGGGCAGCTCGAAACAGCCTAAGAAAACTCAGGTTGATGAAGTTGTTCTAGGGAGATGAAGAAAAATACACAAGCAAGATCAGAATAGGGTGCAGAAACTAAAGATCCAGGAACTGGTTAAGAAACAAATTCAAACCAACACTGCACTTCTTAGTAAAATTAATAAGGGTAATTAAATAGCAAAGAAAGGAAGAGAGTAATCCATAGGTTAGTTATTAACATTATGATTGGTTCTGATTGGGTGTTTTTATTGTTTTAAATCTTACTTTACCAGATTTTTTTAGCAACTAAAGGTCCTGGGACCGAAGTAAAAAATAAAGGAAAGGAATAGAAAAAAGGATCACCTCCAACTTCCAAGTAATCGAATTGGAAAATCAGTGATAGCTCCTCAATACAAGTACTGTATGCATCTTATTAAATTATCCACAACCAAATGCTCTGATATTTTTTTATACAAGTAGGTAGAGGCTTCAAGTTACATGGCTTCAAGTTACATGTGTTTAGAATGTGGCTTCAAGTTACATGTGTTTAGAATATCTAAACAAAAACAAGACAAGTGTCCTGAGAAAGAAACACTTGAGGGAGGAGTGGAGAATTACAATTAAATATATAATGCTCTCGATGTAAAATGTGTCTGTTAGCCAATGAAGAAATAAGCTAGACATTTTTTTGTTTTGCTTCTGGCAAAGCAGAAAAAGGAACATACAGCTCTGAGTTTACCAGGATGCATTTTTACTTGTTTAACTTGACCCAGAACCACTGAGAGCTGTAAATAATCAAAGAATATGAAGGTCAAGTTCAAGAACTTATGTTTTAGATCCACTTGAGATGGTTTAATATTTGAATCATATCTTTATTTGATGCATTATGGACCCTTGCTGGCTCACAAATTAATCATATGGGAACTGATTTTGCTGCATTAGATAAAAAGAAATATATAATGTAGCTTCAGTGATTATGATCATGGTTGACAATCCTGCTGATTCTAGTAGATCAAAAGACTTCTATAACGTTGCTTCATCATGTGATATTGTTGTTTCTATGGAATATACATCCCAAGACTAAATATAGCTTTATAACAGGTGCTTCAGAGTCCATTATTACAGAAACAAACTTCCAATAAAACTGTACACACAAAAAAAGACTCAGACACTACATATGGGATGTGGATGTTCAATATATATCTGACTTTGACTTCAAACAAAGATAAAAGAGTTGCCATGCAAGTTACACAGTAGACATTATAAGACATCTAGTATTTCAGGTGAAAATCTCTATGTAGCCAAGCTTTACTAATTCTCAAGAATCTATTTGCTACATACAGTATTGTGTCTCTGTGATTTCCAAGAAGCAACAAGTTCTTCCATCTTTAATTCACTGAGGAATAGGATTTTTGCTGTTATACAAGACGTAAGAATAATATGACAATATATAAAGGGAGTCACACAAATATTAAAACTTCCAGACCAGCATAAATTGGCCTTCATGCAGAAGGAATGAAAAACAGGCAGAGTATGTGTCATGCATGTTTATTGAGGAAAAGTGTGGTCCACTCTGCTCATGAACCTTAAAAGTTTCCAGGTTATATGATAGCTACAGTCACTATTCAATAAGAACATTACAATGGACAGGGCATACTCATTCCTTCTAACAATCCCACTGCTAGTTTCACTCTCTCACACACAACCACATTTTTCCTAATCTCCAAGTTAATACTGCCAAAATCTGATTTTATACACCTTGAAGCTATGGTAGAATGTCAGCTTTAAGGGGAAAATACTACATTTAAAACAACTGAGCTGATGACTTAATTGCGTGAAGACATGAGAAAAGTGGGGCCATGGGCTATAATTTAAAAAATTACTTCTAGAAAGTAACTGACATGCAGACACCAACAGACAAACCAAATCATAAATCACATCTGAATATTAGTATATTAAATTATTTTTTCACATAGGAATAATTTTAATAATTTTAGCTACGTTTGCATTAAAATACAAGTGTGTTCTCTAGAAAATTAATTCAATCAATGTTTAGTTTAAAATAAAGTGCTGTGTAACTTGCTTGGCACTTAAGCAAACTTGCTTGAATTCCTTAGAATATCTGCCTCTTTTAATGAAATACACTTGGAAGCTCATACTGTATCTTCTCCCCTAAGATAAAATTCAGAAACTTAAACAACACTTCATCAGATTCCGGAATTGTGGGATTTGCATTTCTTGAACTCTGACACATTAAGTGCAGCAAGAATAACTCAAATTGCAATTACTAACCCTTGCAAGGTATGTATGTTTGTGTTAGATTTATAAACTGTTTCACTCCAGAGGGTCTCAGCAGGACACAAATAGATGAGTGAGGAAGACATTAGGCTTTGTTTTGCCACACATTTTGCTTCTAAATGCTGCATTTGTTCCTGGGTTCCATGACTATTATGATCTTTCTCAGATATTAGAGTTAACATATCATGTAAGTACAACATTTAAAGCCATCCAGAGGCTTTGATTGAAGCAGCAAGTAAATCTGGTAAAGAAAGAATCAAACAAATAAGGAATTTGTATATAGACTGTTTTAGACAGATGTCCATTTGGCATACAGCAAACTTGTTAACATTCCTATCTTATGCAGGGAAGAACAGTCCACTCTCCAAATCTGATTTATCTAAATACTTAGATAAGTATCTAAGGGATAGGCATCTTTAATTTTTTTTTTCATTGTGTAAGCTTTTAATTGGTCTCTATCCACTTCATCATAAGTGTGAAAGGCAATTCTAAAAGGCAAGCACACGCACACAGAAGGAACACATAGATTAGGGATCTTCCTGTCATCAACTGGAGGAAATGCTGTTTTGATGTCTGGAAAAGCAAAGATGATCTATATAATACAATTGCACAGATATGAAAGGAAACAAAGGCAACAAAAATAACCCCAACTGGTCATTGTGCTGTGAAAAAGTCTCCTTCTGAGAACCTCTGGACAATAAAAGATGGTGGGAAGGTATCTCTGCTCCTTTGCAAGAGGAAAGGTAAAAACAGCTGGAACAAGGCAAGAATTTATCAAAGCTTCAAAGGAAATGTTGCAAAAATAATTTTGCAGCATTTCCTTTGGAGCTAAGCTGAGCTAACTGTTAAGTGGCTCAAATTACCCAATCACCACAGTTCTACCAAAAAGTCTTATCTGTTTTGATCTAGGATAAATAAAAACCATTGTTCTTGTGGTTGACCTATGGTTCAAACCAGAGGGGGAACATTTCTGGGAGATCTTTCAAAAGATCAGAAAGACAGAACAGAGCACACCTCTGAGTTAGCTGACTGGGACAAGATTTAGCAATACTCTTTAGTTCCAGACATACAGTACATAGACTTTATATGATGCTACTATAAACTACTTTCTCTTTAACCATATGGCCAGTAATCTATATCACAATGTTTTATTCAATAGTCTTTATGTAATGACTTAGGCATGGCTCAGATATTTGAGTTGGTTTGTCATCAGTATGTGGATGACAGTTACCATAGCTATATTTGATAATTATATTGTTACCACGCCTGACTTTGGAAATACAAGGCAAGGTGTTCTTTAAGTTATGGAAATGGTGGAAGGAAATTCCAGATTAAAGCTGCCATGAACATAGAAAGGAAATGTATTTTTATATCCATAGGTGCTATATCCTAGTATGCAATAGATTCTGATCTAACCATTCCATGTGAAGTATCTGCCAATTTTAAGCCAGGGGTTCTTACAATGAAGGTCAATGCTTCTACACTCAGTTTTCCTCTTGCATGAGTGAGCAGCGGTAGAGAATTTTGATGGTTTCTGCACATATTATTAATATTCAGATTGGAATGTTTATTTCAATATTTAATACAGCTGATTAAAATGTGTGTTTTATGAGCTGCTTTTGAAAATATTTTGGAAACTATGTCCAGCACAGAATATTGCAGCCAGATTGTTATTTAGAACTTTGGTACAAATTGTCCTTTTATTGCTCTTTATTCTCTTCAGAATCTCTGTTTCTGATCACAAATCAGGGGCCTGGCAACATGAGAAGGTTTCCTCAGGCATCTGACCTGAGATTTCATGAAAAACTATCAGATTGTAAGCAAATTAATTTACTAGAGCATTTTCCTTTAATGTAGGGGATATAGCAACAGAACCTTCAAGTCCATTTAACAAAATAATCAGCTGTGATTAATATGCATCCTATCCTCACTATTGGTCTGGATAGCATTCCATATTCCAGTTCAGTCAAAAATGCCTTGGCCAGCTTTAAACCAAGAGAATATATGATCCTGCCTATTTGGTGAAAATATCAGTTCTAAATTTACCATTGCAATTTCAGTTGGAGGCAATACAAAGTACACCTTAACAGAGGTGAATATGCTTTGGAAATACCTTTATTAGGAAATCATTTGGCTCTCATTTTGATACTTTCAAATATGCTGCTTTGAAAGCATTTTTGGCCGGAAATTAACAATAAATAAATACTACTTTCAGGTATAGTTACATTCACTATTATGTCTTTAGGCTGAATAGTGTGTAGTGTAATAGGGTAAATTTGTTTGAATTTTACTTTGTAAAAATCAGCTAAATTTCTAGAAAGATCAGAGTGTCATCAAAGTTTGAAGACAATTAAATGGATTTTACAAAATGTTATTAAAAGTATTTAGAGAAATACATTTTTATAAATTTATTATTCCTTGGGAGTTTGATTTGGCTTTGATAACTTTTTCAAGACCAACAACAATTTCTGCAATTTCTTACAGCATTCTGAATTCATAGATTAACTAAAGCAGTGCTTCCATCTGTAATCTCTTCCTTCTTTTGCAAAGTGTGTTTAAATAAACCTTTCAATTCTAAAGAAACGAATTATATCAAATTGCAAAATCTAGATTACATTTATTTTAAAAAAATCCTATTCCTCACCCCTGCTAATCTGAGCACATTTTTTATTTATAGAATAATGAACAAAATAAAACCCACAAACTACTCTGTAAATGCTCAGGTATGTGTATGCTTTCACGCACACACAGTTTAATGAAAGGGAAGTAGTCAACCATATACACAAAGTTTGCAATTTGTCACTCTATTTTCCTAATCCTGAGCCTCATCTTTGTTGTGCTCTATATTTTGTAAGTTATTCAGAACCCAATTCCTCAGTTTCTCTGCAGATAATATAAATATGACGCTGATTACTAGCCCATGTTGGAAGCCTGCATTTTAATTCTTGAAAAGCAAGTTGAGTCTGATGATCCTAAAACTGTGATTAGTCCAGGGCTTTGTTATACTGTATATCCCTCCGATGTGTAGGAATTCACATAATCTCCCCCAATATGATAGTAGAATATGCTCTGGATTTGGCAAAGGCAATAATGTACCGTCTCAGAATTTATAATCCGATATTCCTCCTTGCCCAAATCTTGTAAACACACAGAAAAAGATCTGTTATTGATTTTTCCAGCATCTTTTTCTTCACTTCAAAACTATTAAGAGAAGTTGTTTGATCGTGAAACAGCATGGGGAAGAAATTGTGAGGGAGAAGTTCCATCTTGATTGAAATAATAACATAGCCTAGCTCAGGAAAAGAACAGATATGAATACTTTCCCTTTTGTTTTTCCATGGGGTGAACAGGGAAATGGCTGGATACTGAATAGGGAAATGAGAAAGATTCTTACTCCTACTGCTGATTTCAAAGAAACAGTTATAGGAATATTTGGATATCTGTACCTCTACACCTTGGATTAATGGAATAACCCAACCACATCTGATATAAGTATCTAATAAAGCAATACCAAAATAGTCCTATAAATGAAAGTTGCATTAATCACCTTCATCTATTGAGTATTTTGCATTCTTAGGAAATTAACTTCCAGCACTACACTAATAGTTCTGGTCTGGTCTGTTAGGTTGTCCTACTTGATAAACTTACATGCTAATTGCTCCTCAATATGTATATATCTCTTTTGGAAAGTGCAAATTAATCCTAACCCTAATCTGCTCTTTGATTTCAATTGATCGCAAATTGCATATTAAAAGGACTTAACAATTAATAATAACCACATTAAAGCGTCAGATTAAGATTGGTATAAGCACCTTTCTAGAGGGACATTGCCATCTTTATTCCAATGTAAACTGTCTTGTTTGAGCTCTTCTGATTTTATGTCAAAACAAGGCCTTTAATAAAATGAGTACTCCTAAAGGTCAGAAATATTGGGGCCTACCTATATATTAACCTTGGAATGAAGAACTAAAAATGTGGAATTAATTGTTGACATCTTAAATTTGTTTTGGAGGAGGGGGGAAACTATTAACTGGTGAATAAATAAGTCACACAAGGTTATCCTTGTACTACTCCTATTGGGATTTTTCTGATTTCTCTCCTGTTATTATCTCAGTTTAAAATGGTGAATTTCTTGTGTGTCAATTTTTTTCCCCACTCCTTGCAGAATGCCTCCCTCCCCCAGAATGTCATGCTCACCAGTTTTGAACTTACCCCAAACTCTGTCACTAAGATGTCTGTGATGCTACCCAGAACTGTGACAAAATCAAAGATATTCCAGGCATCACGGAAATAATTCTATAAAGAAAGAACAAAACAAAGGACGAAAAGGAACAGCCACACAGCAGCAAACAGGTGACAACATTTAGTCACGACAGAAGCAACAATAACAGGAACAGAGAAATTTCCACTCTGGTTACTTTCTCCCCTAATAAGCTCTGGGTTATTTTTTTAGTATACTCCAATTCTTACTATTCAAATTACAAGGGAACTTCCATTACCAAGGATTATTTGTATACATCATCCTTTTTTTATGAAATAGGGGCAGTAGAGCATGTGTCACATACTCAGGCCACATACCCAGAAAGCTATGGTATCTACCTATTGGTCATAAATTTGACTCAGCATATGAGAGTAGGGGAAAGCTTGCTTACAAAATGTGCTGGGTGAGCACCTGAAGCAACCCAGTGAAGCCAAGATACATATTCCTGTCTTGCAAGCAACCAGAAACTATGTACAACTTTCCTTAATTCTACTACATTTATCTATAGGACAGTCACATGAACGTCTATAAAATAAATACAACACACATGAGCTTAATAATATGATTGCACCTAGGCATTCCATTAAAGAAAAAATGCTAAAGGTTTCTAAAGTCTGACTAAGTAATGGCAAAACTGTTGATAAATAAAATTTAGCTCATTGGAAAAGCAAATAGAAAGATATTAGAATGAGTAAGATCTTAAACCAGGTAATTTTACAGGGGAGAATAACCTCAATAGATAAATAAAACATAGCAGTGAGGAATAGGAAGGTCATTTTCGAACCATCAAAAATGTAGTACTGTGAATTATCATTGCTTAAAATTAATTTAGAAGCATCAATTGCCTGAAGAGCAGACAATCAAGAAGGTAAAGAGTGGGGAAAGATTAAAGGTTCAGCTATTACACATTGACCCTTATGCAGCAAGGAATACTTTGTGCTCTAAGCATGTATTGTTGTTTCTTTAAAGGTTGGTTGGTCTTGTGGAGTCTTATTTCCCTTGGACAATTCTCATAATATTGATGTAACACATTTTTGTTCCTATAAAATTATGATGATTTTATTTTCCTTTTAAATGGCCACAGACACTAATGAAATTTTTGGTTCAAGATTTGTCTGTGTATATTTTTTCCAATTGAAAGCCAAGATCTTTACCATGGACTCAACATTGAAAACACATACTTTGGGTTTTTTTAGCTTTTGCTCAAATGGAAGGATCAACACTTTAATCAAGAATAGGCTAACAAACAACTAACATTTGCACATAATGTTTTCAGTTTTCAGGTGACTATTATAATCTGTTTTTCTATACCCCTAGTAAATTACAGATTATTCCAATGACCTTCAATGGCCAATTCCTGACATTCTTGTAGCATTATATAGAAGAGTGGTCGCCAACCAGTGGGCCTGGTGGTCCACAAGAAAATTTTGGTGGTCCGCAGAGAAATGTCGCCCCCAAAGCACCCCCCAAAGCAATTAATCCAGGAACACAAGGCTTGCATTACGAACAACATGAGGTAGTGAGGGGAGGGAGTAAAGGGCAGAGGGGGGAAACTTGCCCCACTCACCCCCCTGCGCCTCAGCTGGCCACTGGGCTGCTTCTTTCTGCTTTTTTCTTCTTTTGCTTTTGGCTGCATGCAAGGAAAGCAGCAAAAGTCTTTCTTTCTCTCCCCCAAACTCCACCAGAAATAAGTCTTTGGGACCCTGCAAGGCATCCTGCTCCAAGAGGTTGCACCAGCATGACAAGTCTCACAAAGACTCACTTCTGGTGGAGTTTGGGGGAGAGAAAGAAAAACTTCTGCTGCTTCTGTTGCTTTCCTTGCATAAAGCCAAAGTCTCTCCCCCCCGCCCCTGAGAACAGAACTGGATACAGTATCCTGCAATCCCAAATAAAGAATCATCGACTGGTAGGAAAATGGGGTGGGGAATTTTCCTGCAGACTTTTTTGGGGATTTTCTCAGGGTCTCTGGTCC
This sequence comes from Bungarus multicinctus, assembly GCA_023653725.1. Taxonomy (NCBI): domain Eukaryota; kingdom Metazoa; phylum Chordata; class Lepidosauria; order Squamata; family Elapidae; genus Bungarus; species Bungarus multicinctus. The sequence continues at coordinate 106,521,610 of CM042834.1, forward strand.
GCGGGATTTAAAATTATGAGTTTGGTGGTCCCTGAGGTCCAAAAGGTTGGCGACCCCTGATATAGAAGACAATGCCTGAGAATCTTGAGAACCTATAGTGGGATAAATGCTTTAAATAATTACCTTAAAAAAAGGTGTAATGTATTTTTTCCTATTGTATGGTAGCGGAATGCTTCTTATATTTTACAGTGGAATTTGTATATTCTAGCCAGAGTGATACTTACCAGCACTCCAAAGGCAATGATTTTCAGAATACATTCCAAGGAGAACAGGGCAGTGAAGACAATGTTGAACATCCTTAATAAATTATCATAAAGATTTGTTGCATTGTAGAACTATTAAAAAGGGGGCATGAGGGAGAGATAAGAGAGAAAGAAAGCACAATCATTAATTAAATTAGTGTCATCTGAAAAATGATCTAAAAGTCTAGGACCCAAAGTAAAATTTATACAATTAAGACTCAGGTTAGTCCAAAGTTCAGGAATTAGTTCAGCAGAATTAAGATCAATCGGGTGAGATTAACTGGAGGTCAAATAATTATATAGGTGTGTGTGTGTGTGTGTGTGTGTGTGTGTGTGTGTGCACATCTGTTTGTGTGAGTATACAGTATATGATATATCGACAAGTCTAGATACATATGATATATATTCAGTGTAGAGGTGGTATTCAGCAGCTTCTGACCAGTTCTAGAGAACCAGTAACGGAAATTTTGAGTAGTTCAGAGAACTGGCAAATACCACCTCTGACTGGCCCCACCCCTATCTATTCTCTGCCTCCTGAATTCCAGCTGATTGGCTGGCTCTTCTTTTGTTGCCCTGCACAGGAGAACAGAACTGGAAATCAGGTTAGTGGGGTGGGGAGGGAATGGAATTTTGCAGTAACCTTCCCCCAGGAGTGGGGTGGGAATGAGATTTTACAGTATTCTTCCCCTGCCACACCCATCAAGCCATACCCATAGAACCGGTAGTAAAGTTTTTTGAATCCCACTAGTGATTCAGTGTAGATAGTAGCAATTCATAGCAATTTTAACTTACTTTCATCATTAAGACAATGGTGTTTAGGGCAATCATGGCCATAATGGTGTATTCAAAAGGAGGGGAAACGACAAACTGCCACATACGGTATTGAAAACTTTGCTTGTTTTGAGGCATGTGTCGGGTTAGTGGCTTGGCACTGATAGCAAAATCAATGCAGGCTCGCTGTGAAAAAAGGAAGAAACAACAGTCAGGAATCTATAGTATTAAGTCTCCTTCAAGCAAAAATAAAAAATGCTAAGGAAAGAAGTCCCAGGATGTATGTTACACTGAAAACTTTGGTGCAGCTACAAATACATTGCCTAATCTTATTGCCAAATTGTGTTAATGATTTAGTTTGTACTCCCCCCACTGCCTCCTTCATATTGTTGTCTTAAGATCATTTTTTAATAAAAAAAATTTTATTTTTATTTTTTTACACATCTCTTCACGTGAGCAATGTGGTTCCAGATTACAAGATTTATGCATAGTCATAATTACATTTTCAATTTTCTTGTTTAACATCACATCAAGCCATCATCCATTCCTCTAATCCTTGAATAAGTTTCCATTTCATATTTCAATTCATCAGTTCAATATTAAGATCATTTCATCTTTGCATATATTTTCAATTCTTTATCCCCTGCTATTTCCGTTTTCAGCTAACCGCCTATTTTATTTTACATTATACATTACTATCATCATTAACTTTCCCAAGACCAACATATAGTAGACAATCAAAAAAGAGTAAAAGTAAAATAAAACTAATATATTTAGGAACTACATAGTATATCCCACAATCTACAATATATGTTATATTTATTCTAGAGATATTCATTTAACAATTTCATATTTTTTCTTCATTTCTACTTAGCCAAAGTTTACCTATATAATTTTAATAAGTTTTCATTGCCCTACTTTTAAGCATATGAATATCTTACATTCCAATATAATCCCTTCTAATTTATAATATTTTCTATTTTCTCATGTCCTTTATATAATCAAGTACATTTTCTATTTCATATATGCACCAAAAAAGAGAAAGAAAAACAGAAAATTAAATTTCACTTTTTGCTTCGATTTAACCAAATCTAACTTATAAGGTTTGTATAATTAGCATATTTTTCTCCCAGTTTGCCATGTTCTCTGTTTTTCTGTTATCATTTACATAATCAATTGCATGTTTTAGAATATATATATATATATATATTCGGGAAAAGACCCGAATGCACCAAGACCTGCATACCTTACCCGTGAAAATCTACGAAAAGATAGATAGATAGATAGATAGATAGATAGATAGATAGATAGATAGATGTTAGGTTTTTGAGCTGATAAATAATTAAATAAGGGAGACTAGTATAGATCTATTTCGAGCTACTTAGCTCCGTCTGCTAGCCATACCCTTACTGGGATTCGAACCTGGGAAGTATTACATGTGAGGCAGTTGTAATTGATATTAGGCCACAGGTTCTCATCCAGATCAGCGATACAGGGGAATGAGTGTATATTCTTGTGTTACAACACCAATATATATTACAACTATATATATATATATATACATACATACATACATACACATACACATATATATATATGATATATGTTTTCTTATGTTTTCGCGGGTATTTACATGTATGATATTTAGGTTTCTTCAGGTATTTTCCCACGTCTTAATAGTTGTACTTTTAAAGTTATAGCGACGTTTCGGCAGAATCTCATCTGCCATCCTCAGGCTTGGGTTGGGTTGTATTGGGTTCTTTTTAATCGTGTGTTTCAGGCTTGGCAGCCATTTTTTGTTTGAATTTGGTACTTGCTTTCTGCTTTATTTGAATGGTTTTTTTCCTCATCCTGATTGGCTGGGAGTCTAGGTCTGTGTTTATTGGTCTTCGAGTTGCTGTGTTCTTGATTAGTTGGCAACATTGTGTTTTGTGCATTGAGGTTTTTTAGTGCAACTTGGTTTCTTGTGAATGGCCGATAATTATTTATTAGGAAGCTAGGTTTTATTTGGGTAGCTGGCTGGGGCATGTTTGGGCTGGAGGTATTGGGGGTGGGGGTCTGTGTCGAGGTGCTTGCCTGGATTGTGGTATAGAGATTTTTTTTGTTTGTGAGTGCAGGCTTCCAGATGATTGATAGTCTGGTGGAGTCATGTGTTCTATTCATACTATTAGGTCCCCCCAAGGGAAAAGTATATTTTTGAAGTTTGATGGCTAATAACACCACTTTGTTTTGGAGTAGTACCATAAAAGTATGTATCAATGGAAAGAGAATTTAATCAAGAATGTAATGTCACAAGATTGTTCAATAATCTGTATTGTAAGAAAAGTTATAGCCAAATAACCAAAAAAAGCACAACTTGCTTAGGTTGATATCAGGTGGCTTTACTTCATCTGATGGTAGCCAATGAGCATGAGTGTTTAGAGAGCCAATCAGGTGTCATCTTGTTTTGGCAATGAGCCAATCAGATCACAGTAGGATTCAGCTATTGATGTCATATATTGAAGCTGAGAGGAGGACATTTGTCAGTGTGTTATGTGATTGCTATCAAGTTGGTTGGATTTTTTTGGTGTTCTTTCATTTAGTAAGCTTGTAAAATGTAATAAAATTAAAAGTAATGATGCAAAGAGTTGATTAGTCGCCCAGAAAGCGATGTAAAATAGTATTATTAAGTGAACAAGGCTACAGTTATAAAGAAATTAGAAGAAAAATTGGTGAAAACTTAATCAAAGGTGGCATTTCTAAGTTTTTGAAGAGGTATAAGGAGACTCAGTCACTAAAAAACCACATTGGTAAAGACAGGAAAAGGTGCACAATAGCAAGTGATGATAGAAGAATTAAGAGACTGTGCCTATGTGATAGAAGAAAATTATCTGGGTGTATACAAGAGGAAATGGCACAATGCAATGTGAAGTTGAGTGCAAGGATTGTCCAGCACAAACTGCAGGAATTTGCCTAAAATCTAGAATTCCATGAAAAAAGCCACTTTTATCTCTCAAACAAAGGTTGAAAAGACTAAACTAAGCTAAAACCCATGTTACCTGGACAGAGTAACAATGAGACATTGTTATTTGGAGTGATGAGACCAAAATCTCCCTGTTTGGTAGTGATGGCATAAAAATACACTTTCCCCAAAAGATTTCCACAATTTTGTCCACTACTGTAAATTCCTATCCTAGACAAAAACTAACTCTAAATCAATAGTATTAAAATCTGACAAAAACAGCAACAACAAACCACTTACTTTCTTGCTTCCGCTCTTAAAGAGATATAATAATGCATTTCATCAGAATAAATAACAACATGTACAAGTAATACAACACCTTTCCTCATGACTGTATAAATGTGCTTTCCTTCAGTTTCTAAGATGACACACACTTTTTGCTACCATATTTTTTTGCTGCCTTCATTGTTAAGCCTGGTTCTGCCTCAGCAGTGAAGTAGCAACTGGTGGCTTTCCCCACAGATTTAATGTAGAAAAATTAAGAAGAGAGATTGGTGGATATCTTGGCAATAGGAGAAACAGTGGCAAAACTTCCTCATTAAAGAGGGAAGCAAATTTCAAAAGATGGCTAGACTATTTGCCCAAACCTGAATCCTAACTAGCTGGTCTGCAGACAAGGCAGCACATCTGCTTTACTGGATAGAGACACCACCATCCCATACACACATCAGGCTAGCGTCATCTAGAATCCTCTCCTGAGCCTTTGAGGGGTGACAATTCTGTCTAATACACAAATGATGCCTTCCTGCATTACTGAGTTGTGCCCTTCCTTGCATGTTAAGTTTATGGTCCAATCCATGTGGTATAGTGCTGCCCTATAATATATTTCTTCCATAGGCAATATTGGAAACTTTATAGACAAAGCTCACTATCCTTTCCTTGCAAGTCCTGGGAGGACTAGCAATATATATATATATATGGAGGGATGGGTGGCTCTATAGACACCAATCCCACAGATCACTTCTGGGACCAGATCTCTTTTCCCTTAATAACCTTAAAGCCTTTTTGTTCCAGATCTGTGTTTAAAAGTAGCTTTCTCCACTTCTTCTAGCTGTAGAAAAAAGTGCCAGTCCAAGGATGAAAAAAAGGATGAAGGATGAAAAAAATCATAGGAAGGAGGTGGGGGAAGGTGATAGGCAAGACAGCCTCTTCATCTGTTACCCATTTTTCTGAGTAGATAAATCTTGTGGTCTTGAGTACATCTGGTAGGTTTAAAAATAGCATTCCTCTCTTCTCCTTCTAGCTTGAAAAATGAATGTGTTGCTATTTGTAAAAACCAATTCATTCCTGCAGCCTGAGCCAAAATGCCCATGGAGGGCAATGCAACATGATCAGAGCGGATGCACAAGCCAACAGCAGCCTAAAATGGCTAATAGGAACTGGGCAGACATCAATATCCCTAGCATCATGGAAGAGTCACTTATCATTTAGGAAGATTTGTGTTTGAAGAAAAAAAAATCTTTAACCACCTGAATATTTTTCAGCAGCCTCTGTGTTAGGCTAGAAATGTCAGATATATCATTAAGATAGGATGGTAAACAATGGTTTTGGCATAGGCAGTGAACCTTAAGCAGCTCTATATTGCATCTGGGAACAATGCACCATTATGTCTATGGAGATTCTCAGTCATCCAGGTCATGGTTGTCCCAAAGGTGCTTTTTCAAAAGGCAACTGGACTTTCTTGGTTCTTTTCCTTAAAAATGTTTGAATTGAAGAAACTTCTTGGATAACCCAGAAAGTCTAGTTGCCTTTTGAAACTTCATCTTGAGGAAATTTGTTTGCATTTTTCTTTTGAAGACATGAATACCACAATGGAGAAAAAGCAAGAATAAATGGTAATTAGTTCTTAGTCTGGTATCGTCTTAGCTGTAACTCACTACATAGTTGAGACTTAGGCAGCGGTAATATATGTTAGAGGTTGTAAAGGAGGCAGTAATTAGAAAGCCTGAATAAAAATAAATCTCAGAAAATCAGTTTGTAATAACAGCTAAGAAGATAAAATCTGATATTTTAGTCATCGGTCCAAAAGTCCAGAGCTTTGTCCAAAGATCAAACCCGTTTTTCAGTCCACAGAACAGAAGCATAGGAAACTTTGTGTCATGGGATGCAGGTCTAAAAGTGGAAGAGTTGTTTCCAGCAATGAAAGAGGCCCGAGGGATGCTTGTCTATAGCAAGAATTATTGCCCTTGATGAGTAGAGCCGGTGGAGCTAATTACCATCAAATAAAGTACCTTGTCCTAGCCCAAAGTCCTTGTCCCCATTTGCATCTAACTATGGCACAAACATGCCCTAGCATCATCTTTTCTTCTGTTCCCCCACCCCTCCCTCCCCCATTTTGTTTTCCATCCATGAATGAGTCACATTTACGTTGTCCCTAGCTATACTGTTATTAAAACAGTGTTTTCCTTCTTGAACCGGCAGCATCCAAAGACAATTTTTTTTCTTTGCAAACACTATTAACTGGGATGGCACAGGCAGGAATTTAATAAGGCAGATCTCTAATAAGTAGGGTTATTTATTGCATAAAGTAATGAAGATATTAGGAAACAACTCATGGAATTGCTAGGTGTCAAATGAAAGTCCTATTTACAGTAAAATCAAGGTTCAAACTCTTGCACTCCTTTTCTCTTGCCCATACAGTGGACAGGCTTGAGGATTCTCTTTTTTGAGCAGAAACATGTTTTCCTCTCATTTCTGTTGTTATTTATTTATTTATTTATTTTATTTATTTAACTTTTATACCGCCCTTCTCCCTAGGGACTCAGGGCGGTGTACAGCCAATCTAAAAACCCCAACAATACAAAAGTTAAGAAAAAGATTAAATTAGATTAGGCCGAATAAAAAGCCCACCCCACCCCCTTAAAACCCCCTAATTAAAATTAATGGAGACACATTAAAACCCTCTCTCAGCCCAGGCCGGCCTGCTCGAAAAGCCAGGTCTTCAGCGCGCGCCTGAAGGACCTCAGGTCCATGACGGTACGCAGTTCCGGTGGCAGAGTATTCCAGAGGGCAGGGGCCGCCACAGAGAAGGCCCTACCCCTTGGGACCGCCAGGCGGCACATGGTAGCCGACGGAACCCGGAGAAGGCCTTCCCTGTGTGCTCGCACTGGTCTGCTGGAGATCACCGGTAGGATGCGGTCCTGTAGGTAACCTGGTCCAATGCCATGGATCGCCCTAAAGGTCAGAACCAGAACCTTAAAGCGAACCCGGAAAGCCACTGGCAGCCAATGCAGCTCGCGCAGGAGAGGCGTCACGTGGGCGCTACGTGACGCCCCCATGATCACCCGCGCGGCCGCATTCTGCACCAGTTGGAGTCTGCGGATGCTCCCCGCAGGGAGCCCCATGTAGAGGGCATTACAATAGTCCAGGCGAGAGGTGACCAGGGCCTGAGTGACCGTGCGCAAGGCGTCCCGATCCAGAAAGGGCCGCAACCGGTAGATCCGACGGATCTGATGAAATGCCCCCCTGGAGACGGCCGCGACATGGTGTTCAAGCGACAGCCGCACATCCAGGAGGACTCCCAGATTGCGAGCCCTCTCTGTGGGGGGCAAAATTTCCCCCCCAATAGCCAGCGACGGAGTCAACTGGCTATATCGGGACGCCGGAAACTACAGCCACTCGGTCTTGGATGGGTTGAGCCGGAGCCTGTTCCCGCCCATCCAATCCCGCACGGCCTCCAGGCACCTGGACATAGCCCCCACAGCATCGTTGGGGTGGTCCGGGGTGGAGATGTATAACTGGGTGTCATCTGCATAGAGATGACACTTCACCCCAAGACCACGGATGATCTCGCCCAGCGGTTTCATATAGATGTTGAACAAAAGAGGGGAGAGAACCGACCCCTGAGGCACCCCACAAACCAGGGGCCTAGAGGTGGACCTCTCCCCTCCCGCCAACACCAATTGCGAACGGTCGGAGAGGAAGGAGGAGAACCATCGAAGGACGGCTCCCCCAATTCCCAACCCCTCCAACCGTCGCAATAGGATACTATGGTCGATAGTATCGAAAGCCGCCGAGAGATCTAATAGGACCAGGACAGAGGAGAACCCTCTGTCACGAGCCCTCCAGAGATCATCGACCAACGCGACCAATGCCGTCTCAGTACTATGCCCAGGCCTGAAGCCCGATTGGAACGGATCGAGGTAAGTTGTTTCCTCCAGGTACTGAGGAAGCTGACGTGCCACCACACTCTCAACAACCTTCGCCACAAAGGGCAGGTTGGAGACTGGACGAAAGTTATTTAAAACAGCTGGATCCAGGGAAGGCTTCTTGAGGAGGGGCCGCACCACCGCCGTCTTCAGGGCGGTAGGAAGCGACCCCTCTCTCAGAGAAGCGTTGATAATCCCCTGGAGCCAGCCTCGTGTCGTCTCCCTGGCGGCCGAAACCAGCCAGGAAGGGCACGGGTCCAATAAACAGGTGGTGGCATTCAGACTCCCCAGCAACCTGTCCACACCCTCGGCTGTCACAGGATCGAACTCTCCCCAGATAACATTCACAAGACCTGCCCCGGACACCTCCCCCGGGACCATCCAATTGGAGTTAAGACCCTCCCGAATCTGAACGATTTTATCATGCAGGAATCGAGAAAACTCCTCTGCTCTACCCTGCAAGAGGTCATCCCGCGCTCTCGGTTCAAGCAGAGAGCGGGTCACTCTAAAGAGGGCGGCAGGCCGATTTCCTGCTGACGCAATAAGGGCGGAGAAATACGAAGATTTTGCCGCCCCTATCGCCACAAGGTAAGTCTTAATATGAGATCTTACCTGTGTTCGGTCAGATTCAGAACGAGTCGCCCTCCAAATGCCCTCTAGACGTCTTTTCCGGCACTTCATCTCCCGTAGCTCCTCCGTAAACCACGGAGCCAAATGGGATCTGTGCCGGGTCAGAGGTCGCAGAGGCACAACTCGGTCTAGAGCCCCGGCGGCCAACCCATCCCAGGTGGCCACCAGGTCTCCAGGCGAGCTGAGAGCCAGAGATTCAGGAAATGGCCCAAGCTCCCTCTGGAACCGCTCCGGGTCCATTAGGCGCCTGGGGCGGAACCATCTAAGTGGCTCCGCCTCCCTGCGGTGGGGGGTGGCGGAACAGAAGTCCAGTCTAAGGAGGAAATGATCTGTCCATGACAAGGGAGTAATAACTAAGTCCCCACACTTACAGTCATTCAACCACTGCCCAGAGACAAAAATCAGGTCCAGCATGTGTCCTCCTATGTGAGTGGGAGCAGAAACTAACTGGGTCAGGTCCATGGCCGTCATGGAAGCCAAGAACTCCCGGACCAACCCAGAGGTTTCACCGAGCGATGGCAGGTTGAAATCCCCCATGACCAAGAGCCTGGGGGTCTCAACCGCCAGCCCGGCTATCACCTCTAGGAGTCCGGGCAGGGCTGATGAGACGTGGCAGGGAGCCAGGTACGTCAACAAAAGGCCCATCTGAACCCCTTGCCCCCACTTCACAAAAAGAGATTCACAGCCAGCCGTCTGAGGGACAGTGGCCTCCCTAGGACAAAGGACTTCCTTTATAAGCACCGCCACCCCACCACCCCTTCCCTGAGCCCTAGGCTGGTGAAATGCAAGGAAACCTGGTGGGCACATCTCAACCAGAGGGACACCTCCCTCTGGGCCCAACCAGGTTTCGGTGACACCTACCAGGTCCGCGGCCTCCTCCTGAACCAACTCAGAGATCAGGGGGGCCTTATTAATCACGGACCTGACATTGCACAACAGCAGCCGGGCATTCAGGGCCTGAGATTCTGGACAACCAGGACTACAGGATGGGTAAGGAGGGTCGGAGCGCGCTACCGCTTGTAAACATCGGGAGCGCGATCCCCTGACCGGATATGGCCCTCTACCCCCGGCATACCTACCTCTCCCAGTCACCGTGCTAATAAAATTGGCCCCCGGCTGCATATGTAAATGTATTTGTCTAGTTTTGGATTATCTGCCTCTCACCTATCCAGAACTAGTTTTCATGCTACCTCATCTTTCAGGTTCTCTTTTCCCCACCCCATTCTTGGAAATGTTTGGTGCTTCTCCCTTCCTTTTCCCCAGCACAAGTGACCCAGGAAGGATCCAGGATTTTTCCACTGCTTCACTGATTGGTTACTGAAGCTGAAGAATTCCTCCCTCCCACCAACCCAGAAAGCTGGAGGATGATTTTGTCTCCTCTTTCTGAGAAAACTGAAGGAGACTATAGGCAGAGAGAAAAATCCAACATTATAATCTCCTGTTTAGGTGCTTTTCTCTGTCCAGAAATCATTCCCCCAAAAAGGAGACGAGGAGGTGTCCAAAATATCTTGACAACCAATAGATGATGAGGAAGTAATTCTAGTTCATATCTTAATACCAGTAGAACACCCCAGTCCAAAACTTCTTGTCCCAGGGATAAGAAGTGGAAAAGTGTCAATCCCATCCTGGAGATCCAAGGCAAGTAGGACAGGAATGGTTTTTTACAGATTTGCCTATTATCCTCATCCAGAAATTTGCTGGTGGATGCAGATGCAGTTCAGGTTCTCTCTTGGCAAAAATCCCTTCCCCGTTCCTCAAACCTGCTGCCTTCTTCTCAGAGTTCAAATTGATAAGTGCTGTAACCAGATTGCAAGGGCAGAGAAAGTTGAATTTCCAGCAGCAGTGGGTGATGGTGGTCAGCAGTTTGCAGTAGGAAGCCTTGGAAAATATAATGGTTTTTCAAGGAAATGGTGTACTACCTGAAGTTGTTGTAGAAAGGACATGACCCCAGGCTGAGAGAAAGTGAATTATATGAGGTAACAGAACTGCACAGAATCTTTGAAACAAAGAAATGTAAACAGAAGAATAAACCAGGTTGAACTCAGCCACAGGCAAGACTGTAGATAAATTGTTTTGCTGGTAGCTTACATAGCAATGATGGCATTGCTCTAAGGTGGCATTCATCCTCTGTGTCTCATAAGTGAATTGTAGGTGATGCACTGAAGAAAAAAGTAAGTTTAATACCTAATATTGGAAAAGATCATCCAAAAGTAGCCTGTGATTAGAACACTTCTGTTAAAAATGAGATGACTAGGAACGCTTCAATGCCAGAATATGTAATAGAGAATCAGTCTCTGAAGACTTGCCAGGAGATGGAAGGAACCATCTTGGAAAACACTGATGACATGTACATGCCCTATAGGTGGTTAACTAGTTTTATAATCCATGGAAACTCGAGGATCCTTTGGAAAGGGGAGGCAATGCAACAGACCAGCTAGTTTGTAGATAAAGTCCAGACATGGCAACAGCTGAGACAAGAAGATCCATAGGCATTAACATCTACTTGGACAAGAAAAATACTGGAGCAGAAAGTGCGTGGCCTTTAGTCCCAAATATTCTAATGACTAAGTTAAAAAATCTTCTCAAGGAAGGAGGAATATATAATCAGCCATTATGAAACAATTTTCCCATTCCTAAGAAAAGGAAAGGTGAATTGGAAGTCTCCCTGAAGATCATGTGCCCAAGGCCATACATATGGGACTTCCATTCTGATGTATGAATTTGTCTGGTGAAATGAAGAGGATGTCACTGGCTCTCAGAGGGTCAGATTGAGGCTACTATTGGAAGTGGGAACACAAAATGTTCAGACTGGAGAAAAGAACTGTGAGATATGGGAGGGGATGACATGTGGAATAAACTATTCAGACATGTGTGAAAAAGTATCAGCCTGTGGTATGAAAATTAAATTGGGATAGTTGTGCCCACCTGAGTGTGTGAAAAGACTGTCGATACTCTAGGATCTTGTGGTCTGTTTGGAAATCATTGAGTTGTGAAGCTTCTTACAAGAGGTGCGCCAGTGTTAAAAAGCATTTCTGATCACTAAGAGTTCCTTGTTCAAAACATCACAATCCCTTTCTGGCTTTAGTAGCTGTCTAGAACAAAGGGTGCAAGGCAAAAGTCTTTGTTCAAAATCCTCAGATATCTGGAGAATGATTGCCCTTAAATCAAAATCAGAAGCATCTGTTTGAACAACAAAGGCACATGATGGCAGAGAATAGGACAGGGAAGCAAAAGTCTGTTTGAATGAGGAACAAGCATGTTGAGCATCAAGATTCCACTTGAAATTATGCATGAATTATGCTTGAAAATTCCATTCTAAACAAGATGGGTGAAAAGCTTTTATATATGCTGCAAAATCATGGATCAATTGGTAATAAAATTTAAGAATCTTCCAAATTGTTGTATCCTCTTGACATTGTGGGTGTGTATACATACTCAAGGAAAGAACTGAATTCATTTTAATGAGACATTGTGGGTGTGTATACATACTCAAGGAAAGAACTGAATTCATTTTGATGAGATCCATTGCGATTCCTCCAGGAAAGTTGTGGAACTGTCGGTAATCCAAGAGGCACAGGTCAATTTCTCCATTTTAGTATACACATTGCATAGGTAGAACTGGCCAAGTACACTATGGACCTTTTTAGTATGAATAGTTGATCTTCAGAATAAATTAACAGGTCATCAAATAAACTTCAATAAAGCAGTCCAGTATCTCATAAAAAATGTGGGATTTATAAACTTATTGATGGACATAACCTGAATTATATGTCTGTCTGAACTTTTCATATTTCATGGCAAAGAGAGCTAAATATACATACTCCATCTTCATGTAAATTAAACTACATTCTCTTCTGAAATAGAAACTGGCAAAAATGTAGTTTTTAAAAGTTCAGAAATGAGAGAGAACAATGATGCTTAATGATTATAGAATTTAGGAGAACTAATCATGAAATTCAAAGAATTATTTTTTCCTTTTAATAGAATGATGGCTGAGACATCCCAATATCAAGGTTTCCATTTCTTTAATGACATGGGAAAGCAGGTAATTTCTGTAGCCGCTTCCTCTTTGGAAAAGGCTTGGCATTAGGTCTGGCATTTTGGAGAGTCAAAGGCAGCATTTTTTCTCAAGAATATGTATGTTATAGATCTGAAGCAAATGCATCCCCAATGCTATAGAGGCGTGTATAGAAGAAGCTAAAACGAAAATTGTTACAAAAGTTTTTAAAAATCATGTTTCTGAGTGCAGGTATCTACTATTAATGATTTCCATCTTCATTAATGTACCTACTGCCTAAATAGCTAGGTATATTTGTATTCAATTGCAGTCTACAAAACTGCCCTAGCTTTAAAATCTACCAGGATCTGCGGTTTTATGGCAGAGTCAACTTTTTGTGTGAGGCAAAGGAGAGACTATGACCATTATAGATCCTATTGCAATTTTCCTCTCTCAAACTCCTAGAATTTGCCAAGCTTAGAACATTTAGGGCATTTGCTTACTAAATGTTTCCCTTTTCTACATATATATAACACTTAGCTAAATATTTTAAGGGGGCAATCTGGTCAAAATGCACCCAACTCCTACAACATAAAAAGAAATTCCTGCATACATTAACATTACTTTTTTTACAGCCAACAATGGAGCTGGGATGGCCCCCAAATGCCTGCATTTAACACTTGAAGATTAGATTTGGGGGGGGGGGGTTGAAGAAAGGAAAGTAATTTCATCACTCCTTCCTGACCATATTCTGCTGCTGTTTCACAAGTCTTACATTTGTAACAATACAGACCCCTCACATCCTGGACATAAACTGTTTCAACTCCTTTCCTCAAAATGACGCTATAGAGCACTGCATACAGAACAACTAGACACAAGAAGAGTTTTTTCCCAAAAGCCATCACTCTGCTAAACAAATAATTCCCTCAACACTGTTCAACTATTACAAAGTCTGCAGTACTATTACTGCTAATGTTCTCATCACTCCTTATCAACCATCCCCTCCCACTTGTGATTGTAGGACTGTAACTTTGTCCCTTAATCCTTACGATTTATATTGACTGTTTCCTAGTATGATTTGATTGTAGATTGTACCCTATGACTATCATTAAGTGTTGTACATTATGATTCTTGATTCTTAATGAAGGTATCTTTTCCTTATGTATACTGAGAGTATTTACACCAAGACAAATTCCTTGTGTGTCCAATCACACTTGGCCAATAAAGTATTCTATTCTATTCTATTCTATTCTATTCTATTCTATTTGTAACAACACAACTCTGAATTAACACTTCTAAGGTGCTTGGAGTGCTTTCTCAAATAAGTTTGTTCTATAATTCATCAGGCTTTAAATTAAAGCTGATTCAAGCCATGTCCTGAACAAAAATATTGACAGCCACATATGTGCACACTTGATGTTCACTTTGTAAGCATCACATCTCATCATTGTCTGTAGCCTATTTGGTGCAATCATCAAAGGCAGCTCTCAGTCTGGTCATTAAACTTGTATAATTGTCTGTATCAGAAATGTTATATTTTAGGGGTTGGGATGCCCATTTTTCTGTTTCTCTGATAAAAAGACCAATTATGAGTCAGGATGATATGTGTAAAATTATCCTCTTCTCAAGGAATAGTATAATTTTAATTGAATGATAAAGATCATAAGCATCTTGAGATTCTATTATCAAGGAAAAGATTGGGGGACTGTAGCAGTGTGGCTATAGAAGATACTATTGCAATCAGTGGTACTTGATCAAACCCATCTGTTATTCTAATTGGTTCATTGTCTAGTTTTAATGGTTCTTCTGGGTCATCATCTAATTCTAATACTTTGCCACCCAGTCTGAAACAGGAGAAAGATGCAGGAAACTTAGTCACTGCTTAATGATATTGGAAGAGTTTTGGCCACCTTCTACAAACTCAAAGTGATTCCTTTCTTCTATAAGAAAGGGATTTAAGGGAGTGCTGCAATTACCGTTAGGCTTCTATAATCAAACACTAGAACTGGAATTAATGTAGCAGAAATTCAAGGTCACATACTTCTGATAATTGGATTGTAAATTATAAATGCAATAATTGTTATATATCAAATGCAAGCTCTATTTACCCTGAAATGAAACCTAATACTTCTCATGCCCCTTTCTCCTACCTGCGAGATAACCTGAGCTTGAGGCTTCTCCTTTTGGGGCATTTCACTTGGCCCATGTTATGCTAAGAGACTAATCTGATTTAGACTTTGCCAAAAGTAGCTCCTACTTTTGACCTTGCCAAAAGTAGCTCTTTTTGACAGCCAACAGTAAAAACCTTATTACGCTTCCTCAACAAAAATGTTAGAGGCTTTCCTTATTAAACAACACATATGTAAACAAAAAATACATTAAAATATTGAACATGGTACAATCTTCCTAACATCCATCTTTTTCATTAACCTTTAAAAAAATGTTGGAGGCAAAGTCATAAGACCAGTAGTGGGAGAGATGAGAACATGTGTTGATTGAGACTGTTGACTATGCTCTCTTCCCTCTCATCTCCAGCCAGACTAACTCCTGCTGTCTATAAAGAGCTGACATAACAATGCTATGATTTTGTTCCCTTATCAGAATAATGCAAAAACACTAGACTGCTTAGCCTGCAAGTCTTTTACTTGTCATTTTAGTAAAATCTGAAGTAGCACAATTATGGAATGACAGGTTTACCCTCATTCTGCAACTGATATTAAGTAATATAGAAGTTGAAATTTAGAAAAGATGGGGCTCCTTCAGCTCCTTCATCTAATCCTATTTTAAAAAATTTTATTCAGCTCAGCTTACAACAGAACAGAAAGGCACAGGAAAAATCCTAGATTTGATGAACAACCAGGAATACCGCATTCCTATTACACCCCAGTAACTAGTGGATGTTTTTCTGTTGGTTGAGAGGGAAGGAGCAAAGCTAGGGGAATTTATGTCTTTGCTAATCAAGTGTTACATAGACATAATTAGAACAGCATCATTTAGCAGTGAATCACAAAGGAGACAATAGAGGCAGAAAATGTTATGCTGGTATAGTTTTCTGCTGACTCAGAGAAGGATGGGTAGCATTAATTCAGCAGTAGGGAAAGGCTGTGGCCCTCTTATTATTTTCCAAAGCTCTTTAATACCTCAAATTTTACAGGACTGATTTATATTTCTTCTGCTAGCCTGTGGGAAAGGACAGGGGTGGGGTTCTACAGGTTCACACTGGTTTGGTAGAACCATTTGTTACGGTTCCCGGTAGTTTGGAGAACCGGTAAATTTGGCCTCTGGCTGGCCTGCTCCTCTCTGCCCACTTCTCCGCTCCCTGCCTAGTCAGTCCCTATCGCACATGCACGACATCATGTGCATGCGCAACATGCCTGCTGCCTGATTTTGCCCGCCCGCCAGGCCAGCCATTGCTGCCTGCCTTTTCCTGCGGCAGAATGAAAAGCTTGCAAGTCCCCCTCCCTTCAGAAATGGCTCCTGGGCAGCAGAGAAGCAGCCTGGTTGAATCCTGTTTCTCTCTGCTGCCCAGGAGCTGTTTCCGAAGGGGGGGACTTGCAAGGTTTTCGCTCTGCCAGGAGAGGCTGTCCCAGCAAGAGCAGGTGAGGGAAGCTGACAGAAGCCTCTCCACTGGTCTGCCTGCTCATAGGTTAAGCCTGCGAGTTGCGCTAGCCCTTCCTCCCCTGTCCCCGGGCCTCCTGTGGCCATCTCCGGGGCTCCTCAGGCCTCCCCCTCATCCCCGGGCTTGGCTGGCTGGCTGGCTTCCCCACCGGCACGGTCACATCTTGCCGGCAGCACTGGCTGGGGCCGAGGATGTCCCCCCATCCTCGGGCTTGGCTGGCTGGCTAAGCTGCCACGTAGCGCTCTCCCAGCTCTCCCTACCATGTGGTGGCTGTGGCCCTCCCAAAGTACCTCCACATGCACCGGCAGTGGCGGCAGACCTGGCTGCCTCCCATAAACAGGGCCGTCGCTGCAGCGCCTCCACTCCCTCTGCCTGCTTTTCCTGGTGGAAAGGAAGTGGGTGAAGGTGCTGCGATGACAGTGCTGCTTATGGGAGGCAGCCAAGGCCATTGCCACTGCTGCACGTGGAGGTCTGTTGGGAGGGCTGGCGGGAAATGCTCAAGGCTCTGCTGCCACCGTACACATGGAGGTGATTTGCCTTTGGGAGGACTGGGGTGGGGGGGTGCTCAAGGCCCCGCTGCTGCCACCACCACACGTGGAGGTATTTTGGCTTGGGAAGCAAGCAAGCATGGGGAAGGGCTCCAGTGCTGCGATCTCCTGCTCGCTTCCCTCGTGGGCCAGGGCGACTTGGGAAGCAAGTGGGAGATTGTGGCACTGACCACAGCCCTTCCCCATGCTAGCTTGCTTCCCTCGCAGGCCAGGGCGGCTTACGGGAGGCAGCCAGAGCCAGTTGTTACACCCCCCCCAGCTGTGACCGGGGGGGTGCTCAAGGCCCTGTTGCCACCACCGTCACACGTGGAAGTGCTTTGCCTTTGGGAGGACTGGAGCAGGGGGATGCTCAAGGCCCCATTGTTGCTGCCACACACAGAGGTACTTTGCCTTTGGGAGGACTTCAGCTGCATGCCACCCCCCTTTTTTCCTTTTCCCGCTGCCCGCTGCTGACTGGAGCTTGCCAGATCATTCAGTTTGTCCCAGACCATGTGTGTGTGTGTGTGTGTGTGTGAGAGAGAGAGAGAGAGAGAGAGAGAGAGAAGAAAAAAAGAGCAAGAAAGAAAGAGGAAGGAAAAGAAAAAAAGAAAGAAAGAAAGAAGGAAGGAAGGAAGGAAGGAGAGAGAGAGAGAGAGAGAGAAAGAAAGAAAGAAAGAAAGAAAGAAAGAAAGAAAGAAAGAAAGAAAGAAAGAAAGAGAGAGAGAGAGAGAGAGAAAGAAAGAAAGAAAGAAAGAAAGAAAGAAAGAAAGAAAGAAAGAAAGAAAGAAAGAAAGAAAGAAAGAGGAAGGGAGAGAAAGACAGAAAAAAAATAGGAAGGAACGGGTGGGTGGGTGAGAGAGAGAGAGAAAACTCTGTGCTATTATTTTTAATTGTTCCATTATTTATCATATATTAATATTTTACATTGTCCCTATACCTAGAGTGATTTTACTGCTTTTCTTTTGCTCAGGTATTTTTCAGGGTTTACAATACATGCATTCAATGTCTATAGTCCAGAGCATAAATATATGTGTGTTTTAACAGACTTCAAAGGGACTTTGGAGGTCTTCTAGTCCGGTGGTCACCAACCAGTGGGCCAGGGACCAATGGTGGTCCGCAAGAAAATTTTGGTGGTCCGCAGAGAAATGTCCCCCCCAAAGGATTCCCCAAAGGAATTAATCCAGGCTGCATGGGAACACAAGGGTGCGCCACCCACATGGCCTGAGGGAACACAAGGCTTGTATTGGTTGCAGTGCTAACAGCACGAGGTAGTGAGGGAGGGGGGAAAGGGCAGTGGGGGGGAACTTGCCCTACTCGCCCCACGAGCCTGGCCTGGCCACTGGGCTGCTTCTTTCCGCTTCTTTCTTCTTCTGCTTTTGGCTGCACGCAAGGAAAGCAGCAAAAGTTCCACAAACTCCACCAGAAATGAGACCCTTTGGGATCCTGCAAGGCATCCTGCTCCAAGAGGCTGCATCCGCGTGACAAGTCTCACAAAGACTCATTTCTGACGGAATTTGGGGGAGAGAAAGACTTCTGCTACTTCTGCTGCTTTCCTTGTATGAAGCCAAAAGTCAGTCAGTCAGTCAGTCAGCCTGTCTGTCGGTCTCTGTCTCTCCCTCCCTCCCTCCCTCCCCCTGAGAAAAGAGCTGGCGACAGCAAACAATGATCGATTGGTAGGAAAATGGGGTGGGGAATTTTCCTGCAGACTTTTTTTTAGGATTTTCCCAGGGTCTCTGGTCCACGGGGTTTAAAATTATGAGTTTGGTGGTCCCTGAGGTCCAAAAGGTTGGCAACCCCTGTTCTAGTCCAACCCACTGCTCAGGCAGGAAAACTAAGGGTGCCAAACTCTGAGTAGAGGTCCTGGGAATGGTGTTAGAATAACAGAATTACATTTAGGGTTCTTTGGGGGGAACCCTATACCATTTCAGAGAAATGGCTGTCCAGTCTTTTCTTAAAAACTTCCAGTGTTGGAGCACCCAAAACTTCTGGTGGCAAGCAGTTCCACTGGTTAATTGTTCTACCAGGTAGTTTCTCTTTAATCTTAGTTTGCTTCTCTCTTTGTTCAGTTTCTATCCATTGCTTCTTTGACTTCTGGTGCTTTGGAAAATACATGGTCTCTCTCCTCTTTCTGGCAGCCCCTTAAAAGCCTGTTGCCTATTACACTCTTGGGCAAAGCATGTGAGCCATTTCCTCCTTTCAGTGGTCCATAAAAGTACATCTGTAGTACGTAGATAATAAAGTCAAAAAAAGGTGAACAACATTTTTACAGAACTATAGATAAGTTGAGGCTGGGTGTGACAAGAAATGGCTGGGAAGGAAGGGGCCAGGCAAGGCAGCCCTTGACGTGAGTGACAGTAAGTTGGCCACACCCACCCAGTCACACGACCACCAAGCCACGCTCACCCAGTCTTGTGACCGCCATGTCCAGCCAGCAAGCCATACCCACCCAGTGACATGACCAAGCCACACCCACAAATTAAACCACGCCCAGAGAACCGGTTGTTAAGAAATTTGAATCCCACTCCTGGGAAAGGAGGGAAAAAGGGAAATGGTAGGAAAAAGACAAATGAGAGAAGAAGGGGACCAGGCTTGTCCAAGAACAGATTAAGATAAGAGAATCTGTCCCTTAATAGAAAAAAAATCCATATTTTTTTATTTTAAAGTAATTTCCCCCATAGGCAGATATTGGGTGGGGGGAGAGGCAGGGAAAGCAGTTCCATCTGCTAATACAGTATTCTTGTGAGAATGTAGATTTTAATAGAAAAAGGTCCTGCTCTTTGGATTTTAAGCCATTTTCCTATGGGCAGCTAGTTAATGGAGGCTATGACTATTAGTAGAGAAATGAAGCAAAGGGGATTATTAGTGTGCCATAGAATGACCAGATTTTTTTCTCTTTTGTAAGGAACAACAGCCTAATGCAAAAAGTAGAGCAGCAATAATCTCAATTCTACACAATCTAAAATGCCAATAATTGATGATACTAATATACCTACATGAAGTTGATAGATGATACATATTGATCAAAATAGTATTATTTAGGTCAGCTTTTCTCCATAATTAGCCATATTTTCTGGAAGTAATGTGAATTGTATTTCTGTATAGCTAGAAGGTAGCAGGTACCTATTGCTGTCTTATAAAATGTTATAATCTTTTCTATAAATAAACCTTGTTCCCTGCTTTTATTATTAATTCATACATTCTATAGAACTACAGCATATGAATTTTTATCCTTATATATTCTATTTTAATTTTCCAAATTTTATCATGATGAGAACATGATGCAGCTTCTTTTTAGTTTTCTATAAGAATCTGCCTTCGCAGTCTTTCTGCTACCAAAGGAAGTTTGATACCAGAAAGACTGAGAAGGCAGATTCTTATAGAAAAGACTCAGTAAAATCAGATTTTCAGTTCTTTCTGACACCTTGCAAAATATTTTTGTCTCAAGCTGAAGTCTTTGAACTGCTAAAGATTTGAGAGAGAAAGAGAGAACTGAATGTTTTTTAATGTTTTCTGTCAATACAATATTTTCATTGGATTTTCCAATGTATGCCATACCTCATTCTTCTCCAGACTGTACTCTTCCATCATCTTGTCTCCTTGCTCTTGGAAAGTGATGATGATTAAGGCCACAAAAATGTTGACGAAAAAAAATGGGAAGACCACAAAATATACCACATAGAAGATGGACATCTCCATGCGATAACCAGGGCTGGGCCCCTGATTCTCATATGTAGCATCCACTGAGTGCTTAAGAACACTGCAAAAAAAGTATTAGTTTTTGTTTTATATGAATTGTTTATATTTTAAGTTAGTGTATTATTACTTTGGTATTTCATTATATGTGTTGTAAACTGTCTAGAGTCTAATTAGATTGAGGTAGTATATAAACAAATAAAGAAAATGTAATTTTATTAATATAATTCTAATCTTAGTATTATACTTTATTATAATATTATTATATCATAATATAATACCATACAGGCTTATATCAGATTGTATAATACAATGCACATTAATATAACAGTCATCTTTTCTTGCAATTAATAAATAAACCATTTGATATCTTTAAAAGTGCTTCTTGAGGTGTAGAAGAATCCTATTACTAACATGGAGTCTTTCCAACACAATAGTCTTCAGATGTCTTGAACTTCATTTCCTACAATCCTCAGCAAACATGATAAAATTAGACAACTGGAGAGTAGCCTTAAAACTCCAGTCAACTTTGTAGTAAAATATGTCAGAACTGAATAATTATTGGTTACAAAATGGAAGTAGTATTTCTGATTCAGTTGTATTTGTGATTTTTTTCCTTCACTATCCCAAAGTCAATATTCAAGATCCAGCATAATAATTAAAGTACTGATAATAATGAGAACTGAAATTTAAATTAACATTCCCCCTTAGTAGGCATAAAGAAACTTTAAGAAAATTTATTATGCCAGTCTTTAATTTTGAGTGCTGGAACCTCTGAAATCCCAGCTTATATTGCTTTATATTATTAATTTTATAAAGAAAACTACTTTTCCTCATAACCTCTTTCATAATAACAATTGCAGATTTGTTTGACCAGAATAAAAAGGTAAAGGTAAAAGTTCCCTCCACACATACATGCTAGTTGTTTCCGGCTCTAGGGGGCAGTGCTCATCTCCGTTACAAAGCCGAAGAACCAGCACTGTCTGAAGACGTCTCCGTGGTCATGTGGCCAGCATGACTAAATGCCAAAGGTGCACGGAATACTGTTACCTTCCTACCAAAGTGGTCCCTATTTTTCTACTTGCATTTTTGCATCCTTTCGAACTGCTAAGTTGGCAGAAGCTGGGACAAATAATAGAAACTCACTCCGTTACATGGTACTAAGGATTCGAATTGCTGAACTGCCGACCTTTCTAATCAACAAGCTCAGTGTCCTAGCCACTGAGCCACCACATCCCATAACTGATCAGAATAATAGTTTATAAAACAAAAATACATCCATTTCCCTATATATTGCAAAATGTTGTTTTATAGTCTATAAATTTTGGAATTTAATCCAATGTCAGAATATGTGACTTTTTACTACATTATCTGTCCCATGTACTTTGTTTTTTCATGTTGGTTGATTAAGTTTTGAATGTTCTGTGCCATTGTAAATAAATAATCTCTCCAACTGAGGTAGTATTTTCATATGATAAGAGTAAACATATTAGACAAGCCTAGACAAAAGTAGCATAATGATCTCATCTGCATAATTTATGTAATTCAGGTCAAGGATTAGCTTAGTCCAACAGTCTTATTTAATGACAGACAATTAGATGCTCAAGGTCCCTATTGTTTTAAAACATTATTTTCATCAGTAACTTACTCTGGCCAACCTTCTCCTGTAGACACAGTGAAAAGGGTAAGCAGTGCCCATAGCACATTGTCATAATGAAAATCATATTTCCTCCACTCTCGTCTCTCGGCCTTCACTTCATTGTTCTTCTCGTAGACTAAATATTCTCCTCTAAGGAAGATCAACAGAAGTGTTCAGATACATGTTTATACAATGGAGTTTAACAATTTAATCCGAATATTCTAAGATGTAGATGGTCTCTTTAACAGTATTAACATTTAAAGCAGAATGTGAAAAGAAGTGTCTATTATTTATTCAGGTTTCAAGATTGACTGACAGATTAATCAAGCAAACGTCCCTACTGTATAGCTATTAATCTCGTGTTAGTCTCCCCAAACAAACAGGTAATTATGAGAAGATAGATTCATATACATAGTTACTTTATTTAAATTTTTATACTACAATATTTAACTGGGGATGAAACCAAATAAATTCATTAGGATAATTTTCAATACAATTTTTGCATTATTTTTAGTTATTCCATATATTTTCCCCAATAAAGTTGCCAAGTTGTAAACCATGTTAAGAGACCAATTCTTTAGCAATTTGAAGAATTTAAAACTTCTGATTTGAAAAGTTTTTATAGTGCTGAAAATGTAGACTGAATTGCTTTAAAATGTTTTTCCCATACAAAATTCTGAAAAACCAGCTAAACATGTCTGCAATATCTTTGCCTAATCTTAGATTTTTTAGTAGTAGGTGGTTTTTAGTACAGCAAAATAAATTGTTTCTATCTCAGATAAGTGTATGACTCAGGACTTTATGGTTGCCATGACGACACTAGATTTGTTATCCCTCTATAAAGGTGATGGAACAATTAAAATGACTAGCAGTGATGGATCCTAGGGGATTTGGGTATGCCTTGTCTGTGGTCATAACCAAAATGTTTTGAACAGCAAAGGGCTGATTTATGCCTTTGTTTTAAAAACTCCCAGATAGCTCTCCCCTAAACAGAACTTGTTTGGCTCTCTGATTTACTGAGGTTTTGAGAACAGAAACAGATGGAATAGCATCCTGAACACAAATAGGAAAAAAACTCAGGTCAAAATTAATCAACAGACATGAAAATGCCTCAGTATTCTCTGAGTAGCAGTTATGACAAAGAAACAATCCCTATCTCAGTTATGTCTTTGAAGCTTTAGAATCTAGAGGAATGTTTCAACTTGCTTTGAGTTATTCTCTAATTACATCCATAAATTAAGGGATCATTCTAGTCCAGGGCTGTCAAACTCGCAGGCCCACAAGCTGGATGTGTTACATGCCCATGCCCCAGTTTAACAAAGGGGGAAAAAGTTGCGCTATCACATGATGATGCCATGACATGAGTTTGATCCCCCCTTTTCTAGTCCATTGTTCCTATTTCCTCAGGTGTTTTAAGATAAATTGATTCAATTCATTAAATAAACCTATTGAGAATAACTTCACTGACAGTTTAGTAGCAAAGGTCCAGGAATATTGATTGGGGAACAAAGGAAATTAAACTATCTAAATTGTAGTAAATGATTTAAATTCTGCATGTCTGTAAATATTGCACAGAGACTGAACCAAGTCATACTGGAAAAGAAATGTTAAAGCAAATTATCCTTTATATAACATAGCCAGTAGAGGGATGTTAAACCTGGGAATGAGGTAAGATGAGCTGTGTACTCTATTGTTTTCTTTCCTTTTTAATACAGTTCATTACCCATTAACGAATCTATCATAGAATTAAGAAATTCTAGCATTTCATCTGTGCCTTCCATAGCTTCTCTTGGGGAGGGGACTGACACTTGACCTCTTTTAAATATGTTTCATCTCCTTGATCATCTCCTTTTACTAGCATTTGCAGTATGTACAGAAATGCTATTTACATACTTGTAGTAAATTATCAAGACTTCAAGAGAATAGAAATTTATAAACTGCAAATATTTCCTTTTATTCACTGTTTCTTTAAGGTTATGTACTTTTACTACAAAAATATTGGCTAGTTTAATTTATGACAAAGCTCACTGTTACCACCTTGTAGTAATGTTTTTCTGTGAAACTTGAAAATCATGAAAATCATATATGTAAAATGACACCATGATAACCATTAGATCAGAAATAATCATTAAAGAAAAAAAGGCCAGGTTTAACTGTATCCAGCAACTTAAAATGGACAGTATAACAGAGATAAATGTAAGAATAGACTTTTTAAACTGTCTTATACTTTATTGAATTAGATTATAATTTCAGGAAATTATTCATTTTGTTGATATAAAAAAGTGATACAATGTATTTTGCTTATAGCCATAAAGCTATAAAATTTGTGTTATTAATATAGGAAAAAAACCCTAATCAGGACATAACTCAAGGTGATGGACATACCTAATACTTCTTCCTCCTCCTAGTTTCCCCACAACAAACTGTTAGGTGAGCTGGGCTGTGAGTGGCCACAAGTTACCCAGCAGGTTTTCATGCCTAAGGCAGAATTGGAAGTCACCATCTCTTGATTTCTAGCTGTTCTTTGTTTTAATGAGTGGCTAGCAATCCAGAGACACATCTGCAAAATGAGCAGCTATATAAATTAATTAAATAAATATCAGAAAATAATGCATTGGAAGCCACTGGCTTACCCTGAATGCAATGGCAATGTGATACAGGGAATTATAAAGGTTATAACTTTATGAATTACACACCTTATTATAAATTACAGGATTGCTTATAGAGGAGAAAAGAATTGAATATATAAAAAAACTGAATGGGAGGAGGCTATGTACCTGCAGTCCTTTTCAAACTCCTTGGATTCATCAGTGCAGTAGAAGAACCTGCCCTTAAAGAGCTGGACAGCAACCACAGCGAAGATAAACATGAACAGCATGTATACAATGAGAATATTGAGGACATTTTTGAGTGAATTCACCACACAGTCGAAGACAGCCTGCGAAAAACAGATATGCTGGTAAGATTTGACTATATTATGTTTATCTGTATCTTAATTTTCTATAAAACTGACCCTCTTGCTTAAGAAATATATTGATGTGTGAGAGAAATACCATCATAAAAACAATCAAATAAAACTAAGGTAACATGCAACCCTAAAATACGAGTACTGAAAAGTAAATGAAAACAGCTTTACAGCAAATTTTCTTAACATAGAAGTTTCAAACTTATTAAAGACTTAAAATGTATTTAAAAGCCATACTAACACAGTGAAAATGTCCACTGATTTCAACAATATATTCTGCAACCCTGTTTTTACCCTCAGTGAGATTACCCATTTAAGCTCACTTAACAAAAGGAACAATGCACAGTTTCTGATAACTGTCACAAGAGCCTGGAAAATTAATGTTGAAACTGTTTTTCAAGTAAATTGGTCTTAAGGAGGACAACTTAAAAAAAAACCTCCTCTGCTATACAAATATCTTCCAGGTTTTCATAGAGTTCCTAGACCAGAGTAATATTTTTTCTTTCCAAAGGAGAAATTACTTTTCAGCTGTATCCAGTTTACTGCTCATTGAATCAATTGCAGCCAAAGCAACAACCTTATGGCATGATAGTAATTTTAAAATTTTTAACTTCAGTGGGCAGGTAAATACATCTATTTTTAAAAATGTAGAATCAGAGAGATATGAAAACAAGAATATAATGACTGTACCAATTAAATTATAGTTAGGAAAATAAAACATTGATATAATGGTAATTCATTAAAAAGCATTTCCTAAACTAGAGGCAATTAGGTGCATGTAGATTAAAGTTAGCAATTTCCATCCATGCACAGCATCCAGTACAAACTAGGATGACAAATTATGACAATACTTGTGCCAGGATACTATAATGGAAAAGTCACCCTTGCAATGTCAAATAGAAGTACATAATTCTTACGATTTCTCTGTGACATTGTTTTGTTATTCTTCCTCCCTGCCTATGTAAACAAGGTGGAAAAGAATTTTGTGGATAAAAGCTTATGCTATAATAAATGCTCTAGTTCTTTAAATGCTGCAAAATCCTTTAATGATTCTTTAGCTACATGATAAAAATGTGTAAATTTATTCTACTGTGGTGATTTGGGAATTAATTTTTGATTATCCAAAACAATAATTCTTCAAGGAAAGTGCTATTATAATATCTCTTCTTTGGATCATATTGCATTACATATGTGAAAGCTAATAAAGGAACCTAAGTTCATGTCTTTTCACGAAATAGCATGAAGCTTGACTTCAGCCTTCTTGCTTTATCTTTTTTTCAACTTACTATAGAATATGTGTGCATGTATGTGTGTATATAATACATACAACAAACATATAAAACCAAGGATTCCAGGGTGAGTTTTTTTGTTTTCTTGCTTTTTTACACTTCTATTCCAAACATACCTTGAGCTTTGGCAACCGCTTGATAGTTTTGAGGGGTCTGAGGACACGAAGGACACGTAAGGATTTAATGGTGTTGATGTCTTTCCCTTTACTGCCTCTGTAGGAAGATGTTGGATGGGGAAAAAAAGCAGGGAAAAAATGAAGCTGGATCTCTACAATAATCCTGACACTGTATTTCCAAATACAGAGATTCAATCTATTTTATAACTAGGATGCTAGTAACACTACATGTATGAATGCTACAATTTTTGGCCATCCACATACCTTTCATCAATCGTTTCTTAAATAAAATGTTGCCCTAGAAATTGTTTACCAGTTATGTCTGTTTCAAACATCAATTCATTCCCTCCTTTCTTCTAGGATGCTTTCAATTTCATCTATTTCTTTATCCATTAGAGTGCTCTTTCAATATCTCTCCATTAATCTGTTTTACAATCACCCCTTTAAGAACTTTAATCTGCAGGTATCTAAAGATTTAGTACCCCTGTGGAAATTAGAGCAAGTGTACAAATAGTTCCATGGAATGCATCCTTCATATTAGAAAAAAAAGTTGTGTCTAACTGTGAATTCTCACAGAAGATTTTGGCTTTAAAAAAAGTTCCTGCAGACTTCATTGATATGCAGAATCTACATATAGTTTCCTCAGTAACAGCTGGAATAAATTTGTCACTGTCTTCTTTCATTCTTCCAGGATGTTTCCTCCTGATTTCTCAGCCTACCATAGAACTCCCTGGCAGTCTTCCAGTTAAGCACAAACCAGGGCTGAACCCAGAGTAAGTCAGTCAGGTAATAATGCTACAACCTTGTAAGTATTTTGCTTTAAAGTTTGATTTTTTAGTTATCTGACATGAGATACACATCCTACTGGATGTAATTACACTGGGATATAAAAAGTAATGCATCTCTATTTTGGGTATTCATTAATAGTAGCTGATAAACAGGCTCAAAAAATTCTATTTCTACCAAACTCCCAAGTCTTCCCAACATTCACAAATCTTGCAACTGTGAGGATGTGTGGCCTATCTTTCTATGTTGCATTGCATTACCTTCTGTGCTGATAGGTTCACTTCACAGTCTCACCATGATTTGAAATATATGCATAAACACACACAACTTAGATCATAGCCTCATTTTTTAATGCCACTTTTTTTAAAAAAAAAATTGTTATTTTCAGTTGGTTGTGCATCTGAGTGTACTCATACATCAAAATAAAAAAGATTCCTTTTTCATTTTATTGTGGATTTTCTGACAGATTAAGCATAATGAATAAGAACTTGCACTCTGGCAATGCTTGAAAATATTTGGTAATATTTCTGCAGAGAAATCTATACCTCATTGTAAAGGAATATTCTGCTACTTGGAGGGACATATTCTAGGATTTAAGGGTCCAGTTTTGCAGATAAACTTACACACTTATATATTACCATAAAAACAGCAAGTACAAATCCTATTTTCAGATGTATTACAAAGAGAAAAAGCAACTATATGTTTAAAGCTTAATTTTCTTCCTCTATCATGTCAACATGCTCAAAGAGAGGAAATATGGCAGAAGTTATTGTTTTCTATGTCAAAATGTGGTTAATGAATATATATCTAACCTATTTTGCTGCATGACCAGAAAAGCCTTTGCATTAAAGAGAATTCAGAGCTCATTCTGCAGTGGTCTGGTTTTTAGATGACTGCAGTATTTTCTTTTTTAAAAAATAAATGATTCTTTAAGGCCCATTTAGGGAAAGTATTTGGGTCAGTGGAGAGGGTGTGCTAGCGGTAAGCTATTGTGTAAATTTACTGAGTTTCCAATTATCTTTGTGGTGGCCAGTTTTAGTCTCAAACAAAACTAAGCAAATTTCCCAGTCAATAACACACTTATGAGTACAAAGTGCTTGCCTAGGGGTTAACTGTCCCTCCTGATGTCTGTGAGTGAATTACCAGACGCTTATGAAAATAGGCCCACTTGAGGCATTGGCACTCTGGGCTGCTTCAATATGCATTTTCTCACAGCCACACAGGAAACTAAATGCAGGCCAAAAAGGTAGACAGTGAATACTGTGCCTCTTACTTTGCTCATTGAAGTGCCAACCTCAATCATGTCCCCATATATTTTGAAGTTCCTTTCTCAAATTGCAGGAGACAAGATGTGCAGAGGAAAATTAAATTATCCCAATTTCCTCAGCAGCACCTATGGGGATTGCAACTATGGTCATTGGTGAACCAAGCCAGTCATAGCAGGTGATATGAGCAAGCCTGACTGGGACTGGGTTGTGTTGTGCAAAAGGCCCTTGCAGAGCCTTCTCTCCTGGGCTGAACTATATGAGGAAATTCCAGCAAGCTCATCTGAGCACAGCTTGCATAACAATAAGCTTCACACATATAACACATGGAACCAACTAATAAAAGACCAAAAGCATTGCCTTGATTCCATCCAGCAGTCAATTTTACTCCAAGGTTGGAGAAACTAGTCTCCTTTTCTTTTAATAGCCTGTAAGCTCAGTAAATTAACTACATCTTCCAAAGAAAGCTTCTGAAAAGCTAGCAAAAATTGGCTGAAGAATGACAAAATAAATTTATCAATTACACATTATTATTGAAAAACACACACAAAAGATATAAACCAACTATATTTTTATGGAGATATTTGGGTCATTTTCATTCATTTTAAACACGAGTCCTGAGAAGCCTCAGGCTAATTAATTGCTTCTTCACCTAAATGCCATTTTAGACCCCAGCTTTCAACAAATTGTACTTGAATTGCTTTGGATGGCCATGTTATTTTTGATATTTCCCTATGAACAGGGCTCACACATAATGCCTTTATAGAACGTTTTTGAATGTTCCTAAAGTCCCTCCATTCTGATTCCCTTGTAGGCGTAATCGCTTTAGTAGGTATCACAATATTTCAAAGCCATCTCAGCAAGGATGCTTAAAGATGTAGGGCATTTATTTCAAAGACACTAACATTCCTTATTTAAAGGACACTTCCATAGTTTGGCAAATGTTCAAGAATCTGGGTTTTATATGTCATGGAACAGCTTTTAAAACTTCAATAGACTAAAGATACATTTAAAGCCTGCAAGTCACTTTTTCTAGTACTGATTTGAGTACTTTTCTAGTACTCAAGTATTGACTTGATAAATAAAAACAACTACATTATAAATATAGATTAAGAAAATCTATATGGCCATAAGGTAGCCATTACGACTGTAACTGTTTCTCTGATCCTTTATCTAGCTTACATTGTTGAATAGCAATGATGATGATTATGATAATGATGAAGATTTTACATTTACGTCAATCCTGAAGAGCAGTCTGATAATATAAAGTATCTGGCTCTCAAGAAAAATATTTTGAGGATGCATAGATGTTTTTGACATTTGATTAAATACATATTTATTCTCAGCATCAGTGCCACCATGGCAGCCTTTTAAAGAACTTCTGTTTGTAATCCTTCTATAGGAGAGACAAATAATTGGTTCTAGATAATGACATTATGTATTGATGGTTTTTATATTAGTTCTAATTAATAAACCATACTGTATGAGTATTGTGATGCCTAGCAATAACATATTCCAGTCTGTTCCTTTTAGCAGCCTTGCAACTTATCTTTTCAACATTGTTCTTCTCCAGCGTAAATATTTAGTGGCTATTAAAAATGTTCAGAACAGAGAATGAAATATTTGATCACAGAACAAAGGGCTACATCTGCCACAATTCCTAGCAATCGGAACTTTTTAACGAGACCCAACAATGTTCCAGCTACCATTGCTTGTCCTCAGGTTAACTGGAATGTTGTTTTCAGTGACCCAAAAGGCAAAAACCAACTACTTCAAGATTACTACAACAAGACTGATTCCTAGAAAGTGTAACCTGACAGGAAGGCGCACAAATCCTAACTCATGTGAGATGGAACAGAATCAATGAAATGTCTGATGTTTGGAGAGAGATAAAAAGAGCTCCAATTTGTTTTGCTTTCCAATCATATTAGTTACATATAGTGATGCATAACCAGATTCACATAAATAAGTATAATGTATACCAGAGAGTGTTTGGGAGAAAAAGTGATAGAGGCAGACAGACAGAAAGACTTTACCGTGAGCTGCTCCTGTTGTGAAGTGGCAGTGAAAGGAAGAGACAAAGAAAGTGAGTAACAATCAGAAAGAGAACACACAACATAAAATCTAATGATACTGTACTGTGTAATGCCTTTTACAGACAGAACATTTATTTGCTCTTTAGCTACTACCTTGAAGTAGATGGAAAGAGTTTACTTCAGTAAATTATCTACACATGTATAGGTTAGTAAAATGAGCCTTCTACTATTGAGACAACTCTCGTATAGTGTCTAGCATCACTGACGTTTTGCATGTCCTACATCAAGGACAAGTCTATTTATCTCTATAATTTCTGATTAAAAATAAAATGGTGGCAAAGGGCAGCAACCAGATATATTTATTGTTCATCCCTTAGCTAATACATTTTTATTTGAAATATTACCTTAAATCCTTTTCTTAGAAAATTGTTATTAAACGGAGGGCAATTTCATAATTCCTTCATCACTAACCAGAAAATAAATCTTGATTGAGGAATGGTGTTCCATTGAAAAGACTCTAAACTCCTAAGCATACTTAATAGAATAACCTTTACCAACTTGGTATATTCTAAATGTCTTGGATTACTATACAAGTCCCATAAGGACTTTCCCATTTGCATTTAATTTTGTTACAAATATGTCATGTCAACATTGTTCTCCGCCATGTTCCCATGCATGGGAATTTCAGATATGGAATTCTTAGTAATACAAGTGTTAAAGTAGTGTCCACTCCATCCCAATTCCAATATTGTTTAAGGGGAGAATCAAAATATATAAAATCTGTAAAGCTTTCTTACTCATTACTTTGTAGGGAATTGAGGTGACATGAAATGTGTCACCAGGCAATAGAAACAAAGTTGGATTTAATAATGGGAACATTAAGTTTGATACCAGCATAGTTTTTGGCTGATTCAATGATAGGCAGAAAACACATCAATTAGCAAACGAGTAAGCCCTACAGATTAGAGGCAGCATGGCTGATTAGAGATTGTGAGAATTATACCTGCACTGGAAAGGCAATAGGCTGGGGAAAGGTATAGTTGAGATTGTTCAAACGTAGTGAGTTGTATTTCCAATAGAAATGCTAGAATCATAGGGCTGAAAGGGACTTTGGAGGTTTTCAAGTTTAACCCCTTGCTCAGTATAGGAAGCTTATACTATCCCAGCCAAATGATTGTCCAGTCTGTTTTTGAAAACCTCCAGTGATGGAATACCCACAATCCCAGGAGGCAAATGATTTCATTCTCATTGTTAGAAAATGTTTCCTTGCTTCTGGATTTGATCTCTCTTTACCAAGCTTCTATTCATTATTTCTTGTCCTGTTACCTGGTTCTTTAGATAATAAGTCAATCTCCTCTTTTTTGTGTCAGCCCTTCAAATAATAGTTATCATAGATAACTATTCAAATAATAGTTATCGTAGATAGTTATCGTGTCGCTCCTAATTTTTCTCTTTGATAGACTAGACATATCTGGCCCCCTCAAGCAATTGTTATACAATTTAGCCTCCAGACCCTTTATTATCTTTGGTGTTCTTCTCTGCACATTTTCCAGAATCTCAACTTGTTTTTTTATATTTTGGAAATTAGAACTGAATGCAATATTCTAAGTGTGGTTTCACCAGTACAGAGTAATCAACAGAGGGGTAGCATCAAGACAACAAGAAGTGATAGTATTTCTTGTTGTCTTGATGCTGTTCCTTTATTGATATAATCTAGGACTGCACTGACTTATTTGGCAGTTGCAGCACACTGCTGATTCATACTTAAGAGCGGGTCCACTAGGACACCTTGATCCCTCTCACAATTACTACTGTGAGACAAATATGAAAATATGGAATTATAATAAATATAAACAATGAACAATGAATATAAACAATAAATATGGAGAGATATAGGCTTCATATTTTGTGTAGAACTATGGATAGAGTACTTTGGTGCATTCACCAATAATGATAGAAATACAACTTTTTCATGCAGCCCTGCTAACTTATCTATCTAAATAATGTTTCCCCCCCAAACAGTGATAGCATCATAGTTACAGGGTAAGGTTTTAACCTTTTAGTAGCACAACTGAGGCTTATTGAGATTCTCAGTTCAAACCTGGAAAATAGTCATGAAAAGTGCCTTATATTCCAGAATATAACCATTGAGGGATGGACAATAATATGAAATATGACACAATACGTAATGATGGATCCTGGGATCCGGAGCGATGGTGGGACCGAGGAAACCGGGGAAAGCATTCTAATCCAGGGGTTGTCAAATTTTTAAAGGGGTTTTTTAAGGGGGAAAGATCCAGGGCGGGTGGGGGAGACAGCCCGCACGGAATTGGGGGCAGCCGGGCCGGCTTGCGCGCCTGGGGGGCCTCGGGGGTTCCCGTGTCGGGGGGGCAGACAGAGGGTGGGCAGCCGGGGGCCAATTTTATTAGCACGGTGACTGGGAGAGGTAGGTATGCCGGGGGTAGAGGGCCATATCCGGTCAGGGGATCGCGCTCCCGATGTTTACAAGCGGTAGCGCGCTCCGACCCTCCTTACCCATCCTGTAGTCCTGGTTGTCCAGAATCTCAGGCCCTGAATGCCCGGCTGCTGTTGTGCAATGCCAGGTCCGTGATTAATAAGGCCCCCCTGATCTCTGAGTTGGTTCAGGAGGAGGCCGCGGACCTGGTAGGTGTCACCGAAACCTGGTTGGGCCCAGAGGGAGGTGTCCCTCTGGTTGAGATGTGCCCACCAGGTTTCCTTGCATTTCACCAGCCTAGGGCTCAGGGAAGGGGTGGTGGGGTGGCGGTGCTTATAAAGGAAGTCCTTTGTCCTAGGGAGGCCACTGTCCCTCAGACGGCTGGCTGTGAATCTCTTTTTGTGAAGTGGGGGCAAGGGGTTCAGATGGGCCTTTTGTTGACGTACCTGGCTCCCTGCCACGTCTCATCAGCCCTGCCCGGACTCCTAGAGGTGATAGCCGGGCTGGCGGTTGAGACCCCCAGGCTCTTGGTCATGGGGGATTTCAACCTGCCATCGCTCGGTGAAACCTCTGGGTTGGTCCGGGAGTTCTTGGCTTCCATGACGGCCATGGACCTGACCCAGTTAGTTTCTGCTCCCACTCACATAGGAGGACACATGCTGGACCTGATTTTTGTCTCTGGGCAGTGGTTGAATGACTGTAAGTGTGGGGACTTAGTTATTACTCCCTTGTCATGGACAGATCATTTCCTCCTTAGACTGGACTTCTGTTCCGCCACCCCCCACCGCAGGGAGGCGGAGCCACTTAGATGGTTCCGCCCCAGGCGCCTAATGGACCCGGAGCGGTTCCAGAGGGAGCTTGGGCCATTTCCTGAATCTCTGGCTCTCAGCTCGCCTGGAGACCTGGTGGCCACCTGGGATGGGTTGGCCGCCGGGGCTCTAGACCGAGTTGTGCCTCTGCGACCTCTGACCCGGCACAGATCCCATTTGGCTCCGTGGTTTACGGAGGAGCTACGGGAGATGAAGTGCCGGAAAAGACGTCTAGAGGGCATTTGGAGGGCGACTCGTTCTGAATCTGACCGAACACAGGTAAGATCTCATATTAAGACTTACCTTGTGGCGATAGGGGCGGCAAAATCTTCGTATTTCTCCGCCCTTATTGCGTCGGCAGGAAATCGGCCTGCCGCCCTGTTTAGAGTGACCCGCTCTCTGCTTGAACCGAGAGCGCGGGATGACCTCTTGCAGGGTAGAGCAGAGGAGTTTTCTCGATTCCTGCATGATAAAATCGTTCAGATTCGGGAGGGTCTTAACTCCAATTGGATGGTCCCGGGGGAGGTGTCCGGGGCAGGTCTTGTGAATGTTATCTGGGGAGAGTTCGATCCTGTGACCGCCGAGGGTGTGGACAGGTTGCTGGGGAGTCTGAATGCCACCACCTGTTTATTGGACCCGTGCCCTTCCTGGCTGGTTTCGGCCGCCAGGGAGATGACACGAGGCTGGCTCCAGGGGATTATCAACGCTTCTCTGAGAGAGGGGTCGCTTCCTACCGCCCTGAAGACGGCGGTGGTGCGGCCCCTCCTCAAGAAGCCTTCCCTGGATCCAGCTGTTTTAAATAACTTTCGTCCAGTCTCCAACCTGCCCTTTGTGGCGAAGGTTGTTGAGAGTGTGGTGGCACGTCAGCTTCCTCAGTACCTGGAGGAAACAACTTACCTCGATCCGTTCCAATCGGGCTTCAGGCCTGGGCATAGTACTGAGACGGCATTGGTCGCGTTGGTCGATGATCTCTGGAGGGCTCGTGACAGAGGGTTCTCCTCTGTCCTGGTCCTATTAGATCTCTCGGCGGCTTTCGATACTATCGACCATAGTATCCTATTGCGACGGTTGGAGGGGTTGGGAATTGGGGGAGCCGTCCTTCGATGGTTCTCCTCCTTCCTCTCCGACCGTTCGCAATTGGTGTTGGCGGGAGGGGAGAGGTCCACCTCTAGGCCCCTGGTTTGTGGGGTGCCTCAGGGGTCGGTTCTCTCCCCTCTTTTGTTCAACATCTATATGAAACCGCTGGGCGAGATCATCCGTGGTCTTGGGGTGAAGTGTCATCTCTATGCAGATGACACCCAGTTATACATCTCCACCCCGGACCACCCCAACGATGCTGTGGGGGCTATGTCCAGGTGCCTGGAGGCCGTGCGGGATTGGATGGGCGGGAACAGGCTCCGGCTCAACCCATCCAAGACCGAGTGGCTGTGGTTTCCGGCGTCCCGATATAGCCAGTTGACTCCGTCGCTGGCTATTGGGGGGGAAATTTTGCCCCCCACAGAGAGGGCTCGCAATCTGGGAGTCCTCCTGGATGTGCGGCTGTCGCTTGAACACCATGTCGCGGCCGTCTCCAGGGGGGCATTTCATCAGATCCGTCGGATCTACCGGTTGCGGCCCTTTCTGGATCGGGACGCCTTGCGCACGGTCACTCAGGCCCTGGTCACCTCTCGCCTGGACTATTGTAATGCCCTCTACATGGGGCTCCCTGCGGGGAACATCCGGAGACTCCAACTGGTGCAGAATGCGGCCGCGCGGGTGATCATGGGGGCGTCACGTAGCGCCCACGTGACGCCTCTCCTGCGCGAGCTGCATTGGCTGCCAGTGGCTTTCCGGGTTCGCTTTAAGGTTCTGGTTCTGACCTTTAGGGCGATCCATGGCATTGGACCAGGTTACCTACAGGACCGCATCCTACCGGTGATCTCCAGCAGACCAGTGCGAGCACACAGGGAAGGCCTTCTCCGGGTTCCGTCGGCTACCATGTGCCGCCTGGCGGTCCCAAGGGGTAGGGCCTTCTCTGTGGCGGCCCCTGCCCTCTGGAATACTCTGCCACCGGAACTGCGTACCGTCATGGACCTGAGGTCCTTCAGGCGCGCGCTGAAGACCTGGCTTTTCGAGCAGGCCGGCCTGGGCTGAGAGAGGGTTTTAATGTGTCTCCATTAATTTTAATTAGGGGGTTTTAAGGGGGTGGGGTGGGCTTTTTATTCGGCCTAATCTAATTTAATCTTTTTCTTAACTTTTGTATTGTTGGGGTTTTTAGATTGGCTGTACACCGCCCTGAGTCCCTAGGGAGAAGGGCGGTATAAAAGTTAAATAAATAAATAAATAAATAAATAAATACAATACACAATAGTA
Organism: Bungarus multicinctus; assembly: GCA_023653725.1. NCBI lineage: Eukaryota > Metazoa > Chordata > Lepidosauria > Squamata > Elapidae > Bungarus > Bungarus multicinctus. Next base: position 106,557,950 of record CM042834.1, read on the forward strand.
TATAGACTCAGGTGATAGCAACACAGCAGAAAATAGTATAGATGCTCATTGAGTTAACTGAAATGGACTGACTAAAAAAAGCAATTTCTCAGTTGATAAATTTTGATGAAGTTGGTGAGAGTTAAGACAGAAAAATAACCATATCCACAATGATCAAGAGAGCATGAAGGAAAAGATGTTAAAAAAGGTAAGATAAGGAAAGGAAATTTATTCTTTGAAATTTAAGCATATTCTACCACTCTTCCAAGCTTGCAGATCTCAGAAGATAATATGAAAATAAGATCCATTTTCATTTATGAGCCTCACATTACTGATCAACCATTTCTGTCATCTCTAACTATACACGGTGTGTAGCTGATTCACTTCTGCTGCTTTTGAAATAGAAACATTATAGATTACCAAAAGAAACATAAATTTGTTGCAGACCGGATTCATAGCTCGCCTTCTTTTATCTGGGAAATATTAGGAGACAGGTTTTACTATGCTAAGAGCAAAATGTTTTAAAATAAGCTAATGCTTATGATTCAAAACAAATCATGAAGCTATTCCACCCTATTAATTTCATAATAAGAAAAGACAGAAGGAGCAGGAAAACATGGAGGAATAAAAATATCAGTTGCCAGTTTTACTCACTCCATGAATGACAGTGATTATAGAATAATAACTTACTTGGAAGTACTTTAAATTCAAAAGAAAGATCATTTATGGGCTTTAGTTAGAACCAACTGAATTCTCACCACACGTACAGTAACATTAAATAGGTAACTGCAAGAGCATTCATTCCCTTACAAACTTACTGGACTTTGCTCATTACACAAACTTGGGTCAGCATCTGACTCAGAATTCTTCCTTTTAGGGCTGTTCTATAGCTGAGCGAACAAATATGCTAATTGTAGAATGTTCTGTTCCAAGTGCCTTCTGTTACTCTGCTGCATCTCTTTTAATCCATCATGAAGCAAACAGAACCTAAAATTTGTCATAGGGACTACACATCTAGGAAGCCTTGGTTAGAAGATGAGATCATCATCACCATTTCAGAATGACAGAAAATCACAATTTTATTCATTTTACCATTTCTTGCCATTCCATTTTTAGACCATTCCCTACACCTAGCATATTTTTGAATTGAAATTTCATTTCTACTGTATTGTACATTAACCACCAATTTATTCTTGCTTAAAAACAATAGGATTATTTTGGATTAATCTACAGAAACTCTGAAACAGTATGTCAAGGCATCTGTTAAATTGGTTTCGGTTGTATTGTTTCTTATGATGATAGAACAGTAAAAGGAGTTCCATTCAAAAGTTCATTTCTCCCAGGTGACTTTGCTGCTTCTATTTATATGCTGATCAAATTTACAAGTAGCACAGCTAGCTTCCTTGTCTAGCTAATTACCCTCTGAATACCTTTGGAAAGTGTGGGTAAAATAGTTGTCTTCCTTGCCCAGGCAATGCCATTGGCTTACTAGGATAATTTTTTTAAAGAATGTTAGCTATATTTTACCAAATGTCAGCTTGGTGTAAAATTTTAATCCATCTACTATGATTTAACAATAATGTTAGCTAGAATCATGTTGAAATAATATACCCAAAGCCACTGACTTTCCAAAAATATGCTACTGTCAGATAAATGGAATGCCCTCTAGTGCCCACATTGAATGGCAGCCCTAGGTATCTTATAGTGCAGGGTACTATAAAAACTTCATGGAGGAAAAGCAAGTATCTTCTAATCAAATCCATTAGGGGCAGCATCAGCTTCTTTCTATCAGCTCTGATAGATTGTGATAGCACATTGGATAACAGTGAAAAAATCCCCACACTAAAAGCTGCACTACACTAGCTCCAATTGCAGCCAATAGTGAGACATATTTTATCATTTATTCAAATGCTCAGGTTTTGTTCCTTCTAGGGGAAGATGTCATGTGAGTGTATAAGAGTACAGGACTGGCTGCTTCATTATAGGGAAGTCTATATGGACAGAATCTGCAGGCCTGACAACATGCTTGTCCACAAAATAAGGATGCTTAGAGAACAGCTGGATTGCCTACTTCCAAGCCACAACTATATGCTACGAAAGAAGATATTTCTCTGTGATCAGAGAAATCTGGTCTTAATATCAGACCATAGACCATTCCTTAAGCTCCACAGAGCCATTCAACAAGAATTCAGAATTCAGGCTCTTGTAAGTAGTAATCAAACATGCCCACTGAGCAAAATATTCTCACCATCTTCTGGACAATACTAGAGAATGTTTTCTTGTAGCACAAATGCAGCAAACCACTCTGCCAAAGGAAAGAGCCTAGGCAAAGTAGGTGATCTTTCAAATATGCAATTTGATACATACACATCCCACACATCCTCCATATCCCCCACACATATGATATTTATTACAATATGAAAGAGCTTGAAAATGAAATAGAACAATCAGGTAGGGTGAAAAGACAAATATTTCAATCGAATGCTGACTACATTGATCCAGTCAATTCCTGGACTTCTGGATCATATTTTACTCTTATGATATGCTGTTAAAAAGGGAAATAGGAATAAGGTACTGTAAAAGGTACTTTCTAAGGTACTGTAAAAACTTGATGGAGAATAATTAAATAATCAATATTAAAAAAAGTAACAGCAAACGCTGGGCAAAATCTCTTTTTTCTAAATATTGCAATGAAGAAACTAATACATATAGATCTTGACTTGATGAGATAATCTTATTCCAACCTTACTGTATTTCTCTCCTCTTTGCTTGCCCATTCTATCTTTCATGGTCATTAAAGTGAAAATTGTAAACCACTTAGCAATTCTATGTTTAAAATGACATTTATCTCTAAAGATCTACTTTCTGATTTCACAATTTGGTTCAAATGCATCAACACCTAAAAGTCCTGTATTACTATCAACAGTGAAATGTTTTTATTATTGTAAATCTATAGTATTTTATTGAATAATATTAAGATTCATGATAGTTCCTTCAAATAATTTTATATTCTATGCTGGAAGGATAATGAGGTTGAGGAGACAGTAAAGCATATGATGTATATTTTCCACCATTGTTCTGTTTTAGTTTACCATCTAGTGTAAGATTATTTTATAATGTTGGTTAAAGTATTATAATTTAAATATATCTTATTCTAAATCATACACCAACATTTTGGAATTGATCAATATGGTATATAAAGAACAATGAATTCATTGGACATGGAGCATAGCAAAAATTACTCTTACAATGGAAAAATCTATTCTGGATTTACAGTCTTATATTGATGACATGTATTCTCAGTCTGCTTATGGATTGGTTGTTTAATGATGCAATAGAAAGACTGATCAATAAATTTTCACATGGTCATGTAATATTTTATTTAAAAAATGAAATAGAATATGTTTAATTTTTCTTAGTATCTTTAAAAAAATTATTGGAACTTTTTTTTAACACTAAAGCAATATTCTTTTTTTTTAAAAAAAAAGGCCATATACTTTGATAATTATGAATAAAAAGACCAGCCTTCACCAACTTGGTATTTTAAAAGTCAGTACAGTTTGTAGGTCTTCCTGGGCAACACATGTTCAGGGCATGAGACTGGGGACAATTTTGTAAGATAATGCTTTCCATTTCTATTCTAAATTGGCCCAAGCTTCTCAAAGTTATTTCTATAGAGAAAAGAAAATGGTGCTAATTTGTCCTCTAGAATTAGTCACTAAGGGAGCAATTACAGATTCAGTTAATGTCAAAAATATAGCATACCTTCAGAATCAGCAGTATATAATTTATACAGAGCATTTTCCATTTCTAGTATTCATATTCGCCATATTGCCCTTGCATATTTTTCCCTTTGGCTTCCATTGCTTGGCAAAATAAATAAGGAACTATGGCCTGGTTATGTAGCTTCTAATGAATTTGTACAGAGAAAATAATAGGCTTGCTGAAACTTTTACCTATTTCATTTTTTAAATTTCTGTCATGGTATTCTGTATACTATATTTTCTTATAACTAGATTTTTGTTTATAATCCATGATACCTCTATTTATTGGAAAACCTTAGACTAAATCTTCTATATCTAAAGTATAATGCCCTGCTTTAAGACACCCTGTGATCTAATTAAATAAGTTAAATATCAAATGAAAAGTTCCTAGCTAATTTAGTGTGGCCTAGAATTACCTGAATTTTGTAATAAACATTAACTACTGCATTTACTGAAAGGGCACAATGGCACAGGGCGATGGCTCAGAACACTCAGCCTGTGTTGAAGACCAGACTACTGCACAACAGGATGAACTCCCGTTCCTGCCCCAGCTCCTGCCCACCTAGCACTTTGAAAGCATGCAAACGTGAATAGACAAATAGGTACCACTTCAGTAGGAAGGTAACAGTGTTTTGTGTGCCTTTGGCATATAGTCATGCTGGGCCACATCACCACAAAAAATGTCCTTGGAAAATACTGCCTCCCTCGATCAAGAAACAGAGATAAGCATCACTGCCTTGAGTCGGACATGACTGAACAGGGAAACCTTTACCTTTATTCTATTTACTAGCTAGTAGTTAAGGTCAATGAGGTTGATTGTGCTGACTGGATTTTTTTCTTTTTCATATTCACTGATATACCAAGAATAGAATACATTGATTTCTCACACAATTTTTGATGATTATTACAATGAAGACAATTACATTGTTTTTATTAGTTTGATGATGGATTGTAAGAAATTGTGAGAAAACAAACCCTAAATATAACATTCATAAATACAAATTGTTCTATATTTGATAAACTATTTCCACCGATCTGAAAAGAAAGTAGCAGAACTCTCTCTATAAATAGATTGACTCTTAGTTTTCACTCTGGGTATCTATCTTGTGAATTTTTGGCACTGTAATCACAGAGAATTATCACAACATATTTACTGAACAGAATATAGGAACTTATTGTGACAGCTAGGTTGCTTCAAACATTTGCAGAGCCGACTGTTCTGCTAACAGTCTATCAGGAAAAAGTTCCACATGCAAGGGGCATCCCAAGCCAAATGGGAGGGAGACACATAGCTGAGTATTCATGCTCTAAGATGACTTAAGGTGGCACTGGAAGAAGGAACGTGATGAGGAAAAACAAGTCATATAAATGTTGAAAATTATAAACAATCCATCATGCATCAAGCTTCAACAAGAAACTGTTCCAGTTGAAGGAGAAGCAGCTATGCTTGTTAAAAAAAATCAGAAGCAAGCACTATAACCTTAGAGAACTAACCTAAGAAACTTACGTGAAGGCAAATGCCACCAATGCTCCACTGACCACAATGAAATCCAAGATATTCCACAGATCCCGAAAATAAGAGCCCCGATGAAGGATCAGTCCTAAGTCAATCATCTGCAAAAGTCAGACAAAATAAAGAAATGCAGGTTTCCAAATCAATACATATGAGTTTGGTTAACTTCTGCCCTGAAATTTTCACTCTGAACATTAATCTAATAGGACCCACTTTGTGAAAGAGGTGAAGGGCCTAAAAATGAACTTTCTTGCAAGAAAATAAAAGTGTTAAAGATAAATTACAAAATGCATGCATAAGGAAAATACTAACAACATCTAGTTCAGAGATCAAAGTTTGACTTAAAGGATTTTGGAATACATGAATTGATATACTTGATAATTGGTATGCTAGAATAGAAATGCTAGAATTCAATGCTAGAATTGTTGTTTTCCTGGATACTTAATGTTCACAGTCATAATATTCTCTTCCATGTATTTTATGATGTTGGTGCTTCAAAATGGCACTGGAAGAGAAATGAACCTGTCTAAGATTTATGATTACTTCTCTTATACTCTGTCATATAGGAGCTATTATCCCACATTACAATCAGGATCAATATCATTCTATGAAAATATACTTCAAGAACTGTGCTCATTTTTGTGCTGTTAAATGTATCACTATAATAATCTGGAAAATAGCCTTTAAATTCAGAGCTATTTCAAAGACTGTTGTAAAAAAAAATACTGGTACAGTATTTCATGATATATTGACTCTCCCCTTCTTATTATGCTGGAAATGTTCTGTTACATGATAATAATTTAGCATGCACTTGAAAAAAAATCAAGAAAGTGAAACCTACAATCCACAAAGCAAACAGTGAAGTAAAAATGCTACTAGCACCCAACTAACATATTTTAATTTTACTAACCTTAACAACCATTTCAAAGGTGAAGACACCTGTGAAGACATAATCAAAGTAACGAAGAACCTATAGGAAGGAGATAAAATAATAAAAATATACAGTTCAAGACTTGCTAACTCCTTTGATATAAATGAGCCTAACTGATCTTGCAATCAAACCAGTGAGAAGTGAGCAAATCTTGAGGAAGCATTCAAAAGTTACAGGCAGTAAAGGAAAGACACACATAATCAGAACCTCTGAAACAACAAAATCAGTTTAGCTGTACTTTGGTCAAGAATAATTCATTCGCTTGTACAACATGAACTAATCTCTGTAGTCATGGTGGAAAATACGAAGATGGTGAAAGGGTTTTAAAATAAGAACTTCCCAACATGGCTTCTAGCTCCAAATGCATGTAAACAGCACATTCACACCATTGAGGGGCACTTAGCAGCTATTCTCAGCTTTCCCTTCTTGAGTTTGTTAGTGTATCCTCCAGCTGGAGGGAATACTAAGTTTTTTAAAAGATGATTGTATTTGAAGAGCAGCAAAGCCCCTCCTCAGTATCAGTGCAGAGGAATTAGGTGTGAGTGTAGCAAAGGGTAACAGTGCCAGACTATCTGGCAGGAGAAACTGCATGGGGTGAAAACTAGTCTTCTCTCGCAGCTCCAGAGGACACTGCAAATTGTTTTTCATGGCATTCTCCTAGGAGTAGGAGTCAAGCTGATAGTTGTTAGTCTCATGTGAGCTCACAATATTATGGAGACATAGGGAGGAGGAGTGAGATAACTGCCATTTCCACATGTGGAAAAGTTCTTAGGTTTAATCAGAGTCTGGATTGAGAATGTTTCCCCCCTGTTTTTTTGGATTTTTATTTTTAAAATATATATCAACATCAATACATGAACAGTGTGGCATCTGGGTATCATTTAAAAACAAGAATAAAAATGGATTGAGAATGTTGAAAGGGACCATCTTTAAAGAAAAAAAAAAGAATAATTCTCTATTGATAAAAATAAAGAAACGAACTAGTAAACAATAATAAAAACTAAGAAAAGAACCTTTCCTTATAAATATACGATACCCACGTTATAAGAAACAACATTGCTTTTTCTGAAAGAAACCAGACAAATGAACTGAATATGTAAATATGAATTTTGATGATGCTGCAACATTGTAAAAAGTGTTTATGTGTTATAAACTGCTGGGAAATGTTCAATAAAAATATTGCAAAAAAAATAACATAAATGTCCCTTGTTTCACTGAAGAGCAGCATGTATGTATGTGTGTATATATGTGTGTGTGTGCGCATGCGCGCACACATATGCATATACACACACATACACACACACCTCTTTCTAAAAGACAACAGTTGTTCTACACTAATACAGCGATTTGAATTAAAGTGAATTAAAGTTATGTTGTAAAGACAAGTGCTAATCCTATCGTACATACTAAAAAAGGTTAAGCAGCACATTATTGATGTACACCTTCAAAGCCTGCACTTTTCCTTATGAAAGTATTACATTTTATACTATACTTTGATTCAACAGCTGTTTTTCCTTACATTAGTGCTGAATTTTACACTGTATGTTGATTTAATATTTCTGGAGCCATGATGGCACTGTAGTTAGAATGCAATATTGCAGACTAACTCTTCCCACAGGCAAGACATCCACACTGACTGGTTCAAGGCTGACTTAGCCTTCCATCCTTTCGAGATCGATAAAATGAGAACCCAGACTGTTGTGGGGCAATATGCTGACATTGTAAACTGCTCAGAGAGTGCTGTAAAGTACTAACAAGCGGTATATAAATATAAGTGCTATTGCTATAGCTATCTCTTCAATTATAGCAGAGAATTATCATTTCTAAATAGGACACTATATCTATTGCTAACCCTTGATCTTTGAAGATCCTAAGAAAAAATTGAATCTGTGGGGGAAACAGCAAAACGATCTGTACATGTGAAACTGATTTTAAATACATCAACATTTATTGAAAAGATTTGCAAAACAACAGCATAAAGCATATCAAATAAAATAAGGGCATGGTAATCTTTAGGCTGAAGTTGAAACAAACACAAACAGGCTGCTCCCACAACAAACAGCACCTGTACTTTTGCAAAACTGAATCTGCTGTTTAGTGTAACTAAAATCTCTTGCAGTCATTTTTTAATTCACTCTGAGTCTTGAACTGAGCCCTGATACTATTTCTTAAGATTACAAGAATGTTTATGCAACACTGATAATTTATTACATACCCACACACCTGCAAAGAGTGAAAGGAGAGACAACTAGAGGCAGGAATATTTCCCCCCCCCCCCTATGGAAGGGAACAGCAATTATCAGCAGCAAACAGACATTGAATCACACAGGCAGGAAAATGTCTGCAAGGGTTTAAAAATCTCACTGGAACCAGTTCCAAAAGATATGGCATCAGGCTGAGCTACAGATAAGCAAACAGCTCAGTCAATCAAAATACAAACATCCAAAATTGGCACTGAATATAAGATTATAATCCTTATTCTCCAATATTTTTAAAAACATTCTTTTAAAATTGAATTCTTTTATTATTAAAATATCAACAATTCAAATTTGTTTAACCAATGGCTAAGTGCCATATTATACTGAGTACATAGAGAGTATGCTAGAGTATTATTTAATTCAAAGTTTAAGGACTATTAAGCAAGAAAGTTTGGGCATACACTTATCCATTGGTAGCAGTGGCAAAAAGGGCTAGGTTAGTTGCTTTGTTTACTTGTTCTCTGTCAGAATCGTAGCCACTTTTCTGCTTTGGATGTGCAATTACACTATACCATTGCCCTTTGCTGTCACCCAGAACCTTCTAATCTAGAGAGGGCTTCACTTTTCTGAGAGATGAATAATCTCCATTGTGTAATAATGTCACTGCTGCTTAGACTCCAGCTGGTTACTTTGTTTTTAGTTGGTGGATGTTTGACTTGCTTTTTCCACATGTCAACATAAAGATTTCTTATTGCTGCCTAATGCAGAAAGTCTGCTTCCTGCCCATTCCTCTACTGAGAAGCTGTGCTAATTATTTCATTACTGTTTCCTTAGGGATATCTCACAAGACCTGTTCAGAAGTTCTTGAAAAAGAAAGTGCAGTGTAAGACACTCAGAAGCCAGCCTCTGATTTATTGCTTTCTCTCCCTTTCCATCCATTGTCTCCTCTTTAATCTATTTAAATAGCACGGCTTTTGAGCAAGAGAAATAAGAAAAGAATTCAAGCTTTTACAGAATACATTCTAACAAGTATAGAATTAAACAATTTCAGCCTAATTTGTATTCAAGGAATATTCTCAAGAATCTAGGATATACATTGGGCATTTAAATACAGTATATTCCTATATGAAGAAAGTCTTAATAAATATATGAGAAAAAAAAGGACCCACTTTAAAAATGAAACACCATTTAATTCAAAAGGAGAAAATTGTATTTTAATACTGATATAAACTACACTGGCAAGTTATTCTATCAATTTTATTTTATTAGAAATTTGCACAGATATAGATAGAAAAGAATATGTGATATGATTTTCATTTGTAGCTGTAATTAACTCATTTGAACCCTACCTCTGAGTGATCAAGAACTACCTTGCACAATGAAGTTATTACAAAGCGAAAATAATCTTGGATCCATGATCTATGTAGAAGATATCAGAATCCAAGTCAATTGGTCAAAGGCATTTGAGCTTAATAAGCTCCTATGTGATCATGATTCTTATCTACAAGGAGCAATTGCTTGGTTGCATGTTATGTGATAAACATGACATATAAAGTATTGCTATGTTATGCCGAAATGAAGTTTATTTATTTATTTAATTTATTTAAATTTATTTATTATTTATTTAAATTTGTATACCGCCCCCCTCTCCCAAAGGGACTCGGGGCAGTGCACAGCCGGATAAAATATACAAATAAGATACACATACAATACTTAAAATGAATTAAAAGAATTAAATAAATGGCCATTATCAAAAGATTAAAAAGATTAGAGGATTAAGAAAACTAAAACCGAATTAAAAACTCTAAAAACCCCTAGGCCAGACTGGCTTGCTGAAATAAATAGGTTTTCAACGCGTGCCGGAAGGTCAGGAGATCAGGGATGGTCCTCATCTCTGGGGGTAGTTCGTTCCAGAGGGAGGGTGCCCCCAACGAGAAGACCCTCGGGGTCGCCAGCCGTCCAGCCGGCAGCACCCCGAGGAGGCCGACTCTATGGGAGCGTATTGGTCGATGGGAGGACGATAACGGCAGGAAGCGGTCCCGCAAATATCTTGGTCCCAAGCCATGGAGCGTTTTAAAGATGGTAACTAAAACCTTGAAGCGCACCCGGAGGACCACTGGGAGCCAATGTAGCTCACGCAAGAGCGGTGTAACATGGGAGCCCCGAGGAGCCCCCAACACCACAGTTGATTCCCCACTCCCCAAAGGAATAAAGAAACTAAGAAATTAAAAGTCATCTTTATTTCACCACATCTTGTTTGCTTCTTTGGTAAAACTCCTATGCAAAGTATCTTACTGTGATACTGTCCAACTTCAGTCTGGGTTAGTATCGGCAAATACAAATTTGAAATAAACTGTTGATGGTCCATCAGTATTGAGGAAAGTCTAAACAAATATCTTTAATTGTTTACGCAGATTTAGTTTGGGCTGAGACTGCACCTTGCTGAAAATATTTAACAATATACTTTGCCCCATCTCATGTCCTGCACATTTTAGGACTACTAATATTGTATTAATTTTAGTATAGCCTGGTTCATTTTCATGGCTCAGATATAGGAGAACAGGAGCTGCAATTTATGTATGCTGCACCAATAGAGACAAAGGAGGACTTACATTGTTACGAGGAGCACTCGGCTGTACAGGATCTTCAGCAGCCAATGCAATGCTGCTCATGGCAATCACCATCAGAATGCAGATCTCAAAGTAGCGCAGATTGACAATGTAATGACAGAGGCGCCGAAAACTAGCACAAATAGGCAAAGATGCATTAGGAAGCATCATGTGTGAAGTAGACATGTAGGTTTCTCTCACTGTGTCTGATAAAAAGACTGGGACCATCAACACCAACATTAAATTTGGAAAGCAATCAAGGTAGTATATAGATGTGTGTTAGTTACTATCTCATAAACTAAACCACTGGATGTTTTTGAAACCGATTTTAGATTACTCACATAAATTGAGTCTCATTCTCAATCCAAGTTAACTAGCCTAAACTCAACTCACATTTTGACAATCTAATCTATATCAGAATTATTTTTAAAAAATCAAATCACACACATAGCCTGTTGAACCAGGTATTTCACATAGACAATTTTAATCAAATGGCGTCAGGGTTAAACTACCCCATTCTCTGAGATTATTCAGTTCTGAAGTAACTTGCCTGTTGGTGGACAATAACTACAGTGATAATATGTTATTTATTATAAAAGACAATACTTTATTTCAGAAAGTTGTCTTTCAGATTTATTTCATTTTTCATTTCCTTGCTTTTGCTCTTGACTTCTCTTTTGTAAAGCAAAGTTTTAAACAGAAATACCAATAATTACTTTTTTTAATCCTTAGGAATCTCTTTCAGATTTGTCCCCTTTTCAGATCTGTCTTTTATTTTTTTCAAGGAAGTATAATCATAACCAACATTACGTCCCAATAAACCAGTTTTCCCTTTTTCCACCAGCCTTCTGGGGATCTGGCTGGTGATGGTATTGAAGGGGAAATCTGCATCCCACCCTGGATCTGGCTAAATAAAACCAAAACATAAATTTTGGGAGTCAGTAACTCAGCAATGCTAAGACAGGTGATTGAAGCAGAGGTGGTATTCAACAGGTTCTAACCAGTTCTGGAGAACCGGTAGCTGAAATTTTGAGCAGTCTGGAAAACCAGTAAATACCACCTCTGACTGGAGATTTTACAGTATCCTTTCCCCTGCCATGCGCACCAAGCCACACTCACAGAACCGATAGTAAAAATTTTTGAATCCCACCACTGGATAGAAGGCAACCAGTTAATTTCAAGATTGAAACAAAAAATGAATTTGATTAACCCCAAAAAATATAAGTTTACATACATATGATTTAAATGTAAAAATCCCTAATGCAATTCTAACTATAACAAAATATCTTTCAAAACCTTCTCTGGGGTGACTCCCTCATCCAAGACCTCTGTCAACACCCTTACACAAAAGAACCCCAAACTCTTCATCTGGAATCTTGACAGAACCTCTTTCTTTACTTTCATTGTCAGGCGACTACCTCTAAGCGCTCTCTGGGCATAAGGCTGGTTTGTGATTTAAAAGACCAGCTGCTCAGAACTGCAACAATGCTATCAGTTTTCTATGTATCTGTTTCTGATTTACAAAATCCATTTGCTGTCAATTCAGTATAGTAACTTACGGATTAGTAGTTGAGAGGATGAACATAGAACTGTATGGTGGCATAGGCTTGGGCCCATCTTCACCTCCTTCATCATCATCTTCCTCTTTTTTCTCTTCCTCTTTCTTTGGCAGAGGCTCTGGATTGGCATTCTTATTGACTGGTAACAAAACCAAAACCAACATGTTAAGTATAACACAGAGTTGTGGATGTGCAAATAAAAAATAATTCGAGATCAATTTATATACTCAAAATGTCCATTCAAACATGTTATTGAGAAGCATAAAGGGGTAATGCCACCTATCATTCAATCAAATATACAAAGACTTCTTTACTAGTACCTGAAGTTATAGTATTTTAATACACTTCCTCTCTTACACACTGAATTGTTCCCATTTGCTCTCTTAAGACACAGGATCAAATGCACATGATTCTAACTGTTCTGCCTGATGTCCATGTCACCTGGTTTTAAGTCTACTAATCAAGTACACATAGTGCTCACCTTGCATTATAGCATTATTGATTGGAGGTGGGAAGGCAGGTGGAATCTCCACTGCTGTGTATTCTGATTTCTTGGCAGTTTTGGATGGATTGTTTTGGGTTGTGGGATTAGTGACAATAAGGCTGTTCTCTGGATTTTTAGGAGCTCCAGGATTGGCTGGGTTACTGGGGGTTTGGCGACTGGTAGAATTCTGAGAGTTGAGAAATGGTTGGTCCAAAGGAATAGGCTGATTTTGGGATGTGCAGTGTGGTGTGGAATTTGAGTGGTTTCCTCCTTTGATAGGATCATTCTGAGAATGACTGATGAGATGTGGGTTTGAGGTTTCATTGGTTGCCAATTTATTATTCTTCATGTTGTCAATATCCTCAGATACTGGAGGTTCTAAACGTCCCATATCTTGCTGAATTGGCCTTGTGGTAGATAGGTTTGGTCCTGGTGGATGACCAGATCCTTGGTTTTCTCTGTAGCATATTAAAAAATATAAAAAGTTAGCAACATATTATTTCTTAAATGTCATAGAAATACAACTAATATGGCAGTATGGAATATTTAGAACCATTAGGTTGCTGTTATTCTCACCACACTCCAAACCAATACCTGGAAGAAGCATTATATAAACACTTTCTATTGCTAAACCTACATTTTAGGACCCAGATTATTGGGGGCAATATGTAAATAATGATTCTACATTGTAAACTGCTCAGAGAATGGTGTAAACCATTATGGGGTGGTAATAAGTCTAAATGTTATTGCTATTTTCTTCATTCATAATCCATTTCCCATAATCCATTTTCCTCGATGTCCATAAAATGAACTCATATTAGCAAAAGGTGTCTCTCCCCTTTATAGTTTCATAGGAATACCGCATGCATGTGGAAATATTGGCTATACAATAATCCAACTGTATGTAAACTAAAGGGCAATTGATGAAATAGTATTATGCATGCATTTGTGTGCAAATTATACATTCTCTATTACAAAATTAGATATTCTAATCTGGAATAATATCAGGTTTCCAGATAATGAAATCATGTCAAAAAGATTTCTTTTATTTAGGAAAACATCAAATTGGCAAAGTCCATGGTAATTCCGGATCTGACCCAACCCAGAATTACCCCACAATATTAGAAGTTAGAAACAACCCCCAAAAGTCACATTTTCCAATAGAAGTAATACAATGTTGCTTGATCTCATAAATCTCCATCTCCAAGGCCCCAAGCTCGGAAAGCTCATTTCCCACGGGAAAGAAGATACCTTAGCCATAACATTCTCTTTATCTCCACTCCTCCCACCTTAGGAATGTGTCAAGCCTGCAACTTATCCCCCCATGACTACCACAGGGAAAATAAGAAAAAGAATATATACTAAGACAAACTAAAATGGCTACACTTATGACAATTTCGGGCTTGATACAGGGGTTCCCAATCCCCAGGGCCATGGCCCAGTACCAGGCTGTGACCTGTTGTGAACTGGGCCATGCAAATAGCTTGTGCGCATGCAAAACCACCCTCTCTACCAACCTGTCACCGTCGCTACTGGTCCACAGACCTGGAAAGGTTGGAGACCACTGTTTTAACTAGCAATGCCTCTATCACCAAAGAAGCTTTATCTCTTTGAGATGCAAATTAGTTATCATGTAGGAAATTTGACCAACTAATTTCATTCAAATAAAAACTTCTCCCTAAATCTCAAAATAATTATTTAACCTTTTATAAGAACTTAAGTGAGTTGGTATTCTAAAGTAATTGTAAGGAAATTATTTGGCATGATTTTGAAGACCCCAAATGATTGTATCTCACTCCTGTTCTTACTCACTTCCTGCGTCGGTGTCGGCGTTCCTTGCCATCAACTTCATAAGTGGACTGTCCAGCATGCCGGTGCCGTCGGCGCCTTTCTCCATCAGGATGCTCCCCACCCATGTCAGTTCGTACAGGTCTGCTCCCCTCACGATGCCGAGGGCGACGCTCAACTCTGCCACTCTGTTCACCACTTCCATCATCTGGTATTCGGCGGTGTGCTCTATGCCTCCGATGCTCCCGTTCACCATCTACCGTACGAGGTGATCCACTCTGACTTTCTTTGCTACCTTGGCGCCAGCGGTGGGGATCTAAATTTTTTATGCGCTCTGAGGCACAGTCACCATGATAACCCTGCTCTGGAATGGCACTATGCTCTTTGCTGGGATAATCAATATCATGACATCTACTTTCTTGATTAAAGTCCATTTCCTTGCTATTTCTCCTTGGGTGTCGAGGCTCCAAGCTTCCTGAGTCGGGACGCTCATATAGGTGGGGTTCTCGTGAATGTGCATGGTAACGAGGTGGTTTTCGTAGGAATTCTACAGACCGTTGCTGTCCAAAGTGGGGATTCAAGGGTGGTTCATTGGGACGGGTCTTGTTGGTATTGTTATTCCGATTTTCTTGAGGATCTACCACCAGTGGTCTGTCTAAGTGAGTTTTCATGTCTGGACGCATTTGCCGGGCATATGTAACCTTCCAATGATCCTCAGGGTCCATCTCATTGTAAAGGGCCTCTCTACTTGCCAGCAAATTCTGTTTCCGCATTTCACTTGTTCGCTGTTCCCAAACAGATTTGTTGCCTTTTTGATTTTTTTGCTGCTCTTTCCTATGGGGGGAAAAAGATAGATTTTAAAAATGTTCTCTGGGCAATAGCAGCTCTGTCTAAACCCAGTATTTCCTACCTTAAGTCACTTTGGAGGTATGGATTTTATTCCTAGAATTATACAATTAGCTTAGCTATGGTTAAAGATTGAGAGTTGAAATCAATACATCTGAAGGGCTTTCAGGTTAAGAAAAGATATCCTGACCTGAAGTATTCAACATATTCAACAGATTCTGTAGGAGGTCTAATATTCTTGTTGGGGTACTATACTACTATGTCATCTGTTCCCAATCAATATTTTTTTCAGAACATCCAGCTTGTACCTTCTTAGAAACAATGTAAGCCAGAAGAAAATGGCATATATCTGTGAATTAGGCTTTTATGGCCAAATATATTTGAGCAACTGTTCCCCTTTTGGGTCTGCTGCTGAGTTTTAGTAAATTTGATAAAGTAATGGGAAAGAATGGGCAGATGAAAGCAACTTACGCAAAAATGTAAGAATTTTCTAAATAAATGAATTTTACTTTGAGACACAATTTGTTTTACTTTTTCTTGCACACGTTTAACCTCTGACACATTTTACATGACATAAATGCAATTCTCAATCCCAAAAGGTTATATATCCATAAATACCAATGTCAGTGACTGTAATGACAATTGAAGTCGGTTAACAGTGTCAATGAGATGTTTAGATTGCACTTGGCATTTTTATCATTTTTACTGCTACTAAGCTGATCACCAAAGTCTGATCTTCCAGAAGATAAGTGACACAACTTTTCAGCTGCATGTTTTATTGGTATGACTAGAAGCAACATGCAAGGCCCGAGAAAATACTTGGTTTATGAATTGCTCTTGACCTGCCAGGAAAACTGCCCATGAATCCAGATATGTACAACCATGTTCAATATTATATTAATTTCTCTCTGAGATGCAACAGGGTCTCTTTCTATCTGCGTTTAAGAAACTAATAAATAGTCACTTGTCTTCATTCTTACTTTGTACTGCTGTTATGGGATGATAAATAGAAATAATTTGGGCTGCAGCTTACTTTCCCACCTCAATTCTCCCTATGTACCGCATGCTTTTAAATACATTATGAAAGACCAATGATTTTCCTCCATAAGCTGTCCCCACCATTTAATAGAACCTCACTGGAGACCATTCACTAAGATTCAGACATGATCATTAATCTGCCTTGCTTTGCAGAAAATGCAGGGTAACATTGGACAGTGATCCATCAATATAGCACTTACACTGCTATTGACATGTTGGCTGCAGAAAGAGGACTCACTTCTGCTACTTCCTTCGCTTTCTGGAGGGCAAGTTTCTGGTTAGCTGCTTCTTCTTCTTCTTGTTCATCCTGCGAAGGCCATATATTAGAGAGGATCTGCTAGTGCCCTCACCCTTCCCACTGAAGCCAAGAGCCATTCTTCTGTTTCATGATGTTTCTATTGCTTTGAATATAAGTGGCTACATGCTGTTCATAAGAGAAGGCCAAAGAGCCCTCTTAATAATGTACTTTTACAATTCAATGAAATCTCCTATGATCACCAGTATATGCTACAGAAATAGTAAGACAAATGGAAAACCAGAACATATTGAAGTATTTATAAAAGAGAGGCACAGAAGCACAAAACCTTTTTGCCATTAACAAATGTAAAGTTTAAATGTAAAGTTTGAATTTGTCTTCATGTCCTGCTTACTGCAGCACAAAAATGGCTTGCTGATTATTTTTTCAGGAATATCTCCTCATGACATCACCTGTATTTCACTGCTAGCCTGCTGTGGAGGCAGCCAAATATTGTTTGCTGTTAAAGAGGGTTTTTTCCCTTCTTCTCCAGTAATTGCTGCTTTGAAACTGTCCCACATTAAATTTGTAAGAACAGCACAGCTTCCCAGCCTCGTGGCTGAGACACAATAAAGCTTACATTATGTTGACCCATTTTTGGGCTAAAAGGATGGAAGGAACTCATGTATAGCTTTAGATATTTTTTAGAGCAGCATATTCAGACAAGAGCTAAACCTTCAGTACTGTGAAGCTAAACTGAAAGTGAGAATTTAGAACTTCATAGAACAGAACCACCTAGTGCAAAGATTTGCTCATTTGTATCATGTAATTTATGCCAGAGCTTAGCAATAAAAGATCCCATGTGCCAGGTCACCTTTCATTATGTAATCTTTAAAATAAAATTATATTTTAAAAATAGCAGAAATCCATGAGATTATTAAGTCTTGGAAGGTTTGAGCAATCTTTCATCACTGAATGAGAGTTTGCTGTAAATGTGTATGAAATTTCACAAGGTTTAGCATTCTTAAATGAGACTTTGTAAGATATTGTGGGTTTTGAGTGATAACAAGGATAGGGAAGTGCCATCATTTAATATCAAATGATGGTGCCCATGCTCTGAAAAAATTACCAACTTTTGGACAGCAGCAATTAATATTGGATTGCAAAATCCATGTGCTTCTTGAAGAGTGTGGATGTCAATTCAGTAGCCCTACAATTCCATGCATCTAGAAATACACATTTGGTTCATGGAGAACAATCAGACATTAAATTTGATTTGACATAAATGTGTATGTACTACTGGGTGTTATCATCCAATATAATAATGCTAGCTTTGAATGGAAGATTATTGATTTATGGCTGGGTTCAATGGATGGAGTAATGATTCTTTCCTCCACTTCAGTAATCACACTTAGTAAATAAGCATTCTACAATCTCTTGTCCATTGCTAGAGAAGCAATCTTACCTTGGTGAGCTCTTGTGCATTGGCCAAATTATCCACAGCAATAGCCAAGAACACATTGAGCAAAGTGTCTAAATGATGAGAGTTAAGGTAATATTAGAATATCATTTATTTTAGAAAATAAATTCAACACCTTCAATTTGCTTGTAGGCCTTTCCTCCAAATATTGCCCGGAGTTCATTGAATGTGATTACTCAAAAGGAATATTTAATTGTCAGATTTCCTCTCCCCCAAAGCTCTCCAAGAATGCCCTGAATGACAGAAGTTAGGTTTTAGTAACAGTACTTGGCTGCTTGTGATGGCCTTTCTTTTTCACAAATTAAATGAAATGAATAACTCACTGAACTCCTATCTTTGAATCTTAAGCACTGATGATATGTTTAAAAAGAAGTTGCATACTTCTTTTTAGTAATACTTAAAAAAAGAGCAGCATTCTCTCATTGATTTGAAGAAGGAATATTTCTCTAGCTGTGCAACATATCATCAAGATGAAAGAATCACCTACTTTGTACTGTAGCAATCACTGGTCAGTTCCTTCCATGCATAATTCACAATATAATCTCTAAAATAAGATGATAATAATATATTTCTTTGTAAAAGGATACAGTTACCAAACAAAGTCAGGACTATGAAATAGATTGAAAACATCATTCCTTTATCAACACCGCCCTGAGATTGGATACCATGATACATCACTTCATTCCAGTCTTCGCCAGTCAGGATCTGAAAAATTCAATTAATTACTCCAACCCCAAACAAATTTCTTAATGTTTATAAAATTGCAAAGTGGATTTAATATTAATCAATTGGGGAATTCAATAGACATCATGATATTACATGTGAAGAAGGCAGGAATTTAAATTTAATATTGTATTTGATAATACTAGACAATTTCCACCCTATCTCTATTCTTCCCTTTCAGAGAAAGGGTTAAGACAAAGTTATAGGGCTTCAGTAACTGGATTTTCTGAATCTTTGCTATAGCCTAGGCATCAAGCAAAATCCTAAGTAGGCAGTTACAGTCAAGGATGATGGGAGAAAATATCTCAAACGCCCGGCTATTTAGTTTTCTCACATTTCTCGCCCATCGTATTTAACAGTTATGTGAAACTTCTGGAAAATGTCATGTGCTGATATTGATAAGATATCATCAGTATTCTGATATATCTGAACTGAATAGAAGATGCTGATCTATAGCCATCCTGCCTTAGATTCTGGAACTTGTAAAGGACTGGTTAACTGATGAGATGGAAAGTAACCTCTCCTTTGGTTGCTATGCTACTTCCAGATACAATATAATTTTACAATATAATTTTATATAGTTTATAAAATCATACATTGCAATGTCCTACCTGCAAATGAATAATTCATCTTCAATCATAACAATACAAAACTATATTTATTTTTATACCTGTATCTTGTAAGCGATTGACAAATCAAATAAATACTAAAAAAAAATACTAAAATACAACTCAAAGTGTTATTACCAATACCGCCCTATGCAGTACAGGTTCTGATTATCTGTTGGCTCATCTGCTCCAAGTAGCATCTGCATATTCTCCCAGGCCTTAGAATCAGATGGATGGGAACCGCCTACTTGTGATGTTTTTGGTATGTAATTTGGATTGCCTTTTTGTAATTATTTTGTAATTATTTTTTTGTAATTTGTTCCGGTCTGTTTTATAACAATTTGTTTTTATTTGGTGAGCTGCCCATTGTTGGTTGGAATCACACTGCATCAAAATTAATAACTAATATTAACAAATGATAATACATGTCCTGTATGTTTGAGCTGTGGATATATGCTGCTTATTTTAAGTCCCTCGGAAATTTACCTTCTCTGTGGATGCCTCAAACTTTGACTCCAATGTAAAAAAAATGAGGCGGCTATTGAAATAGTTAGCAACTATTTTTTTCCTTTTTATTCTTCTATGATTTGTAATGCTATGCTTTATATAATATATGCAAAGTCCCATGATTGGGATAGCTATCCTATAAATCATATTATATTCATTTTAGCCCAGCCATTATATTTTTGAATGTTACTACCAAAATGTCTTTCTATTCCCTTTGTTATAATGCCAATTCTTTATTTATGTTACAATATTTAGAATGTGCCCCAATTCTAAACAGACTCTGAGAAGGAATTAGGGCTTGATGTCATTTTTGTCTCCCCACCCCTCTTGCATAGAATGCTTTTTTCTACACCCTTAAGGAAATTAAACCAATCCAGCCATAAAGTATACAATTCAAGAGATGCAAACTAAAATGAATACAATAAAGAAATTTTATAATAATTTATTAAATGTATATGCCATTTGCAATTCTGGACTGTTTACAAATTGTTAAAAAAACATTTAAAAGAAGAAAACAACACAAAACAAAAAAGATAGTAGAGATAACCAGATAAGAACAAAGAAAAAAAAATGAAAAAGATATTTCAATCACACTAGCCAAAGTCCTGAGTCAATTCTTCAAGACATTTTGAAACACTAATAAGATAAAAGCCATTTGAATCTCAGAGGCGACCTCATTCCAGAAAGGGGAAGGAGACTGCTGCTACAGAGAAGGTGCACTTCTGTAATCCAGAGACCTGGTATTGTTTAATTGAACAAACCCAGAGGATGCCAACCCATGCAGGATAGAATGGGTTGGGCAGATTATAGGGATCAGAAGCCAAAAACCAAGAAAGCCCCATTGAAGTTCTCTAATTGTCTCTTTATTGTTCCTCACTTATAGAAAGAAATCTTACCAAATTAAAGCAGGGTACTTGCACTACGAAATATGTACTCTGAGAACTACTAGGGAGAAGAGCTCTCTAAGCTTCACTGTCTTTTGCTCCTCTGGAATGCATACCCTCCCTTCCTGGGAATCTGGGCTACATTCCAAAACAATATGGAAGGCAGACAGAACTTATGTACAGTAACTAAGCCCCATGTAGGTGTTATGGTTAGCTGGTAGCAGATGCAGATGGCTGAGGAGAGCAATGACTCTGATGAGGGGCCAGGACCATCAGGGAGTAGACTGCTGCCTTCAGAGATTGTGGGGGCTGGCAGCAGTGACGAGGAGGTTCCTGAGGAGCCTGTGCCAAGTGCACATGCAGGAAGGATTACTCGGAGGAAAGAACAATTACAGCAGCACAGGCGACTCGGGAGTAAGGCTGCAAGGTAATGGCCCCTCCCTCAAGAGGATAAAAGCCAGGTTTGGAAAAGCGTTCTTTGCAGACAGCAAAGAAGCTCTTAAGCTCAACTGGTGGACATCTTCATGAATCTTGTAAATTAGTTCTTATCTCTTGAGTTTTTGGCAGCCTTGACAAACAACTTGACAAGGCTCTTTCTTATCGGAGATAATTGTTGGAAATCAGCCTTTTATTGTAAAGGAACAGCATTCGTGATTAAACCTTGAAAGGTGGGCTGCTGCCTTTGTCTCTGTTTGGTCTCTGGGAACCTGATTGGGTCAGAACAGTAGGGCTTTATAAGTAGAAACCAACATCTAGAATTGCACCTGGAAGCAAACTAGAAACAAATGCAACTCACAAAGCAGAGTCTTACATGGGAATACAGAGGCATGCCCATCATAATCCATGACTCTCCATGGAAGTTAAAATAGTAAATGCAATGGCTAAAGAACAATGTTTGTGTCATAATAAAGCTCAAGTTTAAAACAGTTTTTCTGACATACAGTAAATGTGTGTGATGTATTACCCTATGTGTACTGTGTACTGCTTTTCATATCTATCTATAAAAGCATGAGAGATAATGAGAACAGACTAAAGTGACAACACATACTATTTCTTTCAGAATGGTTAGCCCAGTTCTATGGGGTTAATTTAGTTGCAGTATGCAACTAAAATGCAAAAAATAAAAAACAAGGTACAATAATAAAACATTGCACCAGCAGCAGCTGCTATCTCCTCCCCAAAGCAGCAGTCACTTCAAAATTTATCTGCCAGTTTTGTGAGTAATGTTTCTAGTTGTCCATATCTCTATCTCATTTAAATCAGGGAAGAATCTGCAGAAACTACAAGTAAAGGAAAGGAAAAACCGCTATCTGAACTTCTGTGGAGTATATTTGGCTCATGTGTAAGATTTGTATCAAAAACAAAAAAAACAACAAGTCAGAGAAAACAGCTTTCCCATCCCCCTTCTTACCTGAAAAACTGTCATTATTGCTGCTGGAAAAGTGTCAAAATTGGTTGGTGGGGTTCCATTATCAAAATTGAACCTGTACAGGGGGTTAATTTAATAAAAACAAATTATAATCACACATATTACATTATTTTTATTCTTCTGTTCTTAGATCACCCAGGCCTATACTTCATGAGTGGTATTCATCCTCCAGTGCAAATAGATGTATGGAGATGGGGCATAGGAAAGCCCAGGTTATCATAAGATGGAATCAGGCAATTTTGTCAAGCAACTGATCTGGGATATTGTAACATGGTACAAATTAGAAAATGAATGTTTTGTGCTTTTACTACTACGGTAGGGAGGAGGAAAAATGCTTGTAGGGGTTTTCTGCTTTGGATATTGTTTGTTTTAGAGCAGTGGTTCCCAAACTTTTTCAGTCCACCCCGCCCTTAGTGCTACAAACTCATCCTCAGTGCCCCCCACCCAGGGGTGGGATTCAAATTTGTTAACAACTGGTTCTGTGGGCGTGGCCTAATTTGTGGGCATGTGACTGGCTGGGCATGGCTTGCTGGCTGGACATGGCTTGGTGGTCATGTGACCGGATAGGCATAGTTTGGTAGTCATGTGACTGGGTGGGCATGGCCAGGTGGCCATGTGACTGGCAAACCAAATATAAGTGGTCCTCGCTTAATGGCCGGTTGCTTAGTAAGTGTTCTAATTTATGACTGATCTCCCCAGAGCTACTTCACCTGTTTTTGGAGTTTTGACAGCCATGTGCACACGCGCGCACACACACACACACACACACACACACACGCACGCACACGCACACCCTTCTAACCCTGCTGGAGCAGGTGGTTGGACTAGATATCTCATTCACTTTCTCCTTCCTCCCTTTCTTTCTTCTTTTTTTCTTTCTCTTTCTTTCTGTCCCTTCCTTCTATCCTCCCCTCTTTCTTTGTCTATCCTTTTTCTTCCTTTCTTTCTTTTTCTTTCCCTTTTCTCTTTCTTTTCTTTCTTGTCTCTTCCTTCTCTCTTTTTCTCTCTTTCCCTTTCTCTTTCTCTCTCCTCCATATCCCATTAACTTTCTCCTCCCTCCCTCCCTCTCTCCCTCCCTCTTTCTTTCTCTCATTCCCTCTCTTTTGGACCTCAGGGACCACCAAACTCATAATTTTAAATCCTGTGGACCACTAATTTGAATTTTGATTGATGGTGGCATAGGAAACTTTGGCCAGGCTCTCAAGAGATAAGAATGACTCCGGCTGCTTCTCTCTGCTAACAGACAAAATTGTCTCTAAGTATCAACAGTAAGGTGTCACATAAAATGGTTCATTCTGTATTGTTGAATTTCTACTGCTTATTGTCTCAGGTATTAAATACTGTCACATTGATTAGGAGGAGGAAACATTTACTGTTTTGCATTTCATTTATCAGAAGCCACTCTCTAACCAGTGTAATAAAATGGAACTATTTTGCCAATTATATTACAATTTCTCTTTTTCTCAACAACCTCTCTGCAATGGGCCAGTAACATAAAATACAAGAAGCCTTGCCAAAAGGCTCTGATTTTGTGACAGGGACCCATGCCACAAATACGTGAAACTCTTAATTCCTCCACCATCCACGGGAGAAAAAAAAACATGGCAACACAAGGAACCAGAAATCTCCCCTTCAGACAAAGGAGCGGCCAGCTGGATGCGGTTTTATACACTATGCCCCAAAGGACTCCAGAAGCCAGGCTCGGGTGCTCCTGATAGACACATAACGGGGGGCATGGGGCACGTTCTCGGGAGGGACTGCAAACAGGACATCTGGGAGGTGGCAGGGTTTATGAGAGGGGCGAAAGCGGCGGCGGCAGCAGAAGGAGGATTTTCTTCCCCCTTTGTGGAAGCCCCTTCGGGCACTGTCTCTTCCCTTCCAGTGCTGCCTCCAGCGCTGATTGGAAGTTCAGCACTTCTGAATGGAGCACTTCTCTGGCTGCCGCACTTTAGTGACGGGTGCAGGCAAAGATAGCATCCTCGGGGCTGCATCGCTGGAGCAATGCTGGCCCTTTGGGGATGAGCCACCTCCCCTCACCCCCTGGGTTAGTGAGGTGAAACAACGTTGTGCTCCCCTTTGCAGAGGAGTTCGGACAGCTATCTGCAAAATTGTCTCTCTTGAGGAGCACTTGACAGTTTGCAGATATCTTAGCTGCCTGTTAGCGGAAAGAAGTGGCCAGAGTCGCTATCATCTCGAGAGCCTGGCCAAAGTTTCCCGCACCGCTTGCGCTTCAGCGCTTTGACTCCCAGGGGCAGGAGTTCAGCCAAGTTACTTGCAAAATCCCATTCTTGAATTGCGCCCTGCGAGAGGGCCACCTCCAGCGCCCCCTGCCGCCTCTTAGCACCCCCTTGCCAACCCCCTTGCCTCTTAGCGTTCCCCTAAGGCACCCCACCACCCCCAGGGGGCTGTACCGCCCACTTTGGGAACTACTGTTTTAGAGGATGCCACTAGTTATATATAATCCACATTCTATGCATTCATCTGCATTACTGCATGTTTGTGGGAGGAATCTGAGAAAAAAGGAAAGTGATTATATCCAAGTCTAATTTAAATATCAATATAGGTATGGATAGTAAGATTAGGTTTAAGCACTGGGGAGGGGGCAGAAAAATTGAGATAAGCATTCATTGTTTTTGCATGCAATGTCTGCAGCATAAAATTCTTGAGCACAAGAATTTTAGGAAGCAGGCAAAGCTATCTCATGTTTGTAAAAATACTTTTCTCTACATTAGAAAATCTTTTGCTCACACTTAGATACTTCCAGGGTGTTAAAGATACTTAATTGGACTAATCATAGATTATTGGGATATAAAAAGCCTTATTACTTTGTAGTCCCATCTCTCCCTTTATGGGCTCAGCTTCAATCTTTATTAAATCGCTTTCTAAGAAATATGATATAGAAAATTGTGTTTGGAATACTATTTAGAAAGCAGAATATGTAATCAAGATTTTTGGTTTAGACTTCACAGGAAGTAGTCAACCATTCACCACAAACTAGAACAAATGGAAGGGAAAAGGCCAAGAGGATGTCCATTAGAACAGTTATTTTTTCCCCATCTGATAAACCATGAAAATGATAGCAAAATGATAATAAGACATATGAACCTGGCTCAGATATTCACACAAAGGATACCACAGGGAAGGTCCCCACCTCACCACATTTTCCCATTACTCACTGGCCCCCAAAGAGTTGCATTCCCAAAAGGGCGAAAACGACTATGAAGAGGAAAAGGAGGAAAAGAAGGCTGATTATGGACTTCATGGAGTTCAGCAGAGATACAACTAGGTTTCGTAGGGAAGCCCAGTACCTGCCAAAAAAAATTCCACATATGAACTATGTATGTTAATCAGAGTCTCACCAAAAAATTTGAAAGCCCTTTCAGGCCTACAGTTTAAACTAATGCAAACAATACTGATAATCCATTGAATAATAAAATATTTTCTTGGCTATCATGTATATAACTGATACTAGCATATTTCTAAATGCATTTTATCAATTCATTTCATAGTTTTTTTTAAAAAAAGAAAGTTACATTTCTTTTCTAATAAATCATCAGCACATCTTGTTTTATATATTGGCAAATTATATACATTTACTACAGCTTTATTCTTTCTATTAGCTCCAAGTTATTTGTAGTATAAGGTTTTCTCTTATTATTACATCTTCACAACATATTTTTATCTGATAAAGCTGTTATTAACTCTAGCCTATGCTGTCATCCTTGCTTTAACTCTATATTTAGAAAACACACTCACAGACTTTATGCATTTCTGATGTATTGACTTAAAGCCCACTTACTTTGTGACTTTGAAAATACGCAGTAACCTGAGAGCTCGTAAGACGCTTATCCCAAAGGAGGTGCCAGGCTTTATTGCAGCCCAAATGACCTCAAAGATGCTCCCAATGATAACCTGCCAAAAATCAACAAGTTTTAGAACTTGCATTATGTAGCTGTACAAGATATGCAGTGGTATAATTAGACTAAGTATGAAAACAAAAACAGCAAGAGATCATAGTTCAGTGAGAGACCACAAGCTGAGACCAGTCCCTGGGAACTCTAATTAAGTTGTATGGTACTGCCAGTCACAGTTGTAAGTATTGGGTTAGATGGCCAAGCAGACTGATGTAAAATAAGACAACTTCTTATGTTTTGGAGAAAACATTTGAAAGATAAAGGAACCATGCTATGGTTTTCTAAAACATAGTTATATCCTAGAAAATGGTGATTTATTTACATTGTCTTTCTATCCTTGTTTTCATCGAAGGCATTCCTTAACTTTAATTAAGCTTTTAGAGAAGGTTTGTATTCATATTCTTTTGAATCATATGTTTCTTAAATGGAAATTGATAGCTGGACAATTCAAATGGCTTTTCTGTACCATCTAATTGTTAAGAGGCTAATTTTATGTTTTCTTATTGTTAATTATCTAATGTAGGGGTGGGATTCTACTGGTTTGGACTGGTTCTATTGTTATGATTCTGTGTAGTTCGGAGAACCGGCAAATCGCTGCTCTCCGCCCGCTCCTCCCCTCCCCTCCCAGTCAGTCCTTACCATGCATGCACAACATCATGCACATGACTGCATTCTCCCCTTCCCAGTCACTCCTTAAGGTATTTCTTTTTTTCTCTCCCACCTAATGATCAGCTGTTCCTATGATCAGCTGTGCCAGGATTTCCCTAGTTGTCTTACTGCTTCGCCCAGGAGGCTTCCCTGAGGCCCAAGAAGGCAAAAAATGGAGAGGGGGGCACAGCTCCCCCTCTCCATTTTTTGCTATTTTGGGCCCCAGGGAAGCTTCCTGGAAGTAAAAATGCCCCCCCAGGAGGTTTCCCTGAGGCCCACAAGGCCCCAAAGCAGAACATGGGGGGTGCTGTGCCTCCCCGGCTCCATTTTTTGCCTTCCTGGGTTCCAGGGAAGCCTTCTGGGAGCAAAAAAGCCCCCCAGAAGGCTTCCCTGAGGCCCAGAAGGCCCCAAAATGGAGAATGGGGGGTTCTCCATGCCCCCTGGCTCCATTTTTTTCCTTCCCGAGCTCCAGGAAAGCCTTCTTGGAGCAACAACGCCTCCTAGGAGGCTTCCCTGAGTCCCACAAGGCCCCAAAATGGGGGAGCCGCCAAAAAAAGTCATGCCCACCCAGTCACATGGCCATGCCCACCTAGCCATGCCCACAGAGCCAGTTGTTAAAAAATTTGAATCCCACCCCTGATCTTAGGCCTCAGTTCCCTGTGGACTGAAGAGCTGGTATTATACATATGCAATCTATGAATGAGTTGCTTAAAGACATAAATTTATGGATGATTAAACTGAAATATGGTAATTTTTATTGAAACGGTTGCATAAAATACTATGTACTTAGAAACATAGATAAGAGGCCCATATCTATCATTTCTGTTTGTCCATCTACCCATCCAGATACGTTTACATATATATGTGTGTGTGTGTGTGTGTGTGTGTATACACACACATATACATATACATATACATATACATATGCATATACTGTACATATACATATATATATAAAATCCATATATGTATATATGCCATATATATATATGTGTGTGTGTGTGTGTGTGTGTGTTTCATTTAAGAAAATAAAAGCACCTCTCCCATAAGTCTTCCTTGACCTTGGAGAGGGCATTCTGGAGTGCGTAGGCAACATATAGTCCCTGATTAAGGAGAAACTATCCAACAAAGACAAATATCTTGTGTGTCCAATTACACTTGGCCAATAAAGAATTCTATTCTATTCTATTCTATTCTATTCTATTCTATTCTATTCTATTCTATTCTATTCTAACTATATTGCATTATAAACAAATCCTAAAACCAACGAAGCAACAAGGAAATCTTAACTATGCCACCTTATTGTTTATAGCAACAGGCAGAATCTCTAAGGGGGGTTACTACCCATACAAGGAGACCCTTTGGGATTCACAAGCAGGATGGGGGAACAGAAAGGCATAGTAAAGAAATGTCTGTGTTTGCTTCTTGTTCCCATAGTGAAAGTACCAGAAAATTATTTTAGTTGTTTAAGAATGAAATGATGGAAACAAAGAGATGCAGTGCTGCTTCAAAAACAGCAAGAAAGTCCTCTCCTAAGCCATTGTACAGGTTCCTGTAAGAAAACTGGTATTAAAACAGTCAATCTGATAAATTCCATCTCATTTTGGTGACTGAGATTTGATTACACTTTCTCAACCGTTGAGAATGCTTTCTAATGGTTTCACTGTGGGAACAAGAAGCTTTTTCATTGGCAACGGCTAACCTATTTCTTTATTCTTTCTCCCTCTCCTTTCTGCTGGAATATTGCTGGAGGACCACAGTACCTTTATATGGGTTCTGGGACTTTATACAGCTAATCTGTTTTTTTTCCCAATTATAGAATCATTTTCTGCCTTTCTTGATAGCTATAGCTATTGATAGCTAAAGGAAGCATACATTAAATCTAGCTATTCCTACTCAACTGTTGCAAGGAAGGCTTTCATTGCATGAGGATTGCTTTCATGGCGGATACAGTGGCTGTTATCTATGTGTCCAACATAACTTTCAAGCATGAACAACTGTAGCACTGATGAACAAAACTTCAGGTCCAAGACCCATTCCTATACAAGGAAGAGGGGTTTGATTGTACAATGCCCCTGCTATCTCTTCCCTCTCCAGTTATAAAAGCCTTAGCTTCAAGTTAAAATAGCATATGAATAGAAATCAGTTAAGCCCACAATTTATAATGAGACTGTCACTCAGCAGACAAGTCAACATTGTTTGGATGTTCTGAAGTAATTTATTTATTTTAATCTTATTTTATTTTGTCAAAAGCTTACAATACAATAGAAATAAGAATAAACATAAGTTTAAATATAAGAAAATAGGAACTAATAATTGGGGACAATAGGACAGGGACGGTAGGCATGATTGTGCGCTTATTGTACTCTCTTAATTGCTCTTGGAGAAGGAATAGATCAAATGTCATGGAGACAACAATTCTGTATCCTGTGAAGTATGAGCCATGGTGCTGCAATGGTTAGAGCGCAGTACTGCAGATTACTTCTGCTGCCTGCCGGCTGCCTGTAATTTGGCAGTTCAAATCTTACCAGGCTCAAGGTTGATTCAGCCTTCCCTCCTTCCAAGGTGGGCAAAATGAGGACTCAGATTGTTGGGACAATATGCTGACTCTGTAAACTGCTTAGAGAGGTCTGTAAAGCATTGTAAAGCAGTATGCAGGTCTAAGTGCTATTGCCATGGCAATCTTGAAAAGTATTATAAGCAGTACTAAGACTCTGGTAAAGAATTTGATCCTGGGAATGCTTGTTAGGGTTAGGGTCAACTTCTGACAACCTGATGGAAATCATGAATTCCTGTATTTGACAAGGTTTAAATAACAGAATATAAAATTCCCATCCTGAAATGTATCACAGCAATGTTCATGTTTACTAATTTAATCTGTTCTTTGGAACACTAAGAAAAAATCCAAGAGAATCCAATACCTGCTAATTTCAAAACTCATAACACATAAATATACTTCAACTGTAAACATTTGGGGCAGTATTAGGATGTAGCATTGGATTTGCTTTCTTCAGAATTAGATTTAGAAAAGTTTAAAACTTAACTTAGAGAACAGTAATTATAACATTGGAAGTCACTATAAACGTTTGAAGCTCTATTTGCTTTCAAAGGCTTGCATTTTCAAGAAGGAACAAACCTAGCTACAGTGTAAAAGAACATCCAATATGTTACTACACCATAATTGCATGATAGAAACTCCAGTCAGACTAAAAACCATTATGTTCATCAATGAGTGAATTATATTGCTATAATACGAGTAGCAGATTGATTGTGGGGGGAAATTACAAAGCAATTACTTTTGCTTATGAGGCCTGATAGAAGTTTATTTCTTGGTCTTTTGTTATATAGTAAATTAGATTTGGGCTTCCCATGAAAATGAAGTTTCTGCTCTAAAATTATTCATATTGCAGTGCTAGCTAATTATAGAGCTAATGTATGTTCACTGTAAACTGGAAGAACGTACACAGGAATGGGATTCAAAAATGTTAACAACCGGTTCTGTGGGTGTGGCTTAGGTGGTAGGTGTGGCTTAGTGGTCATGTGACTGGGTGGACATGGCTTGGTGGTCATGTTATTGGCTGGGTGTGGCCAACTCAATATCCCTCACATCGAGGCACGCATCTCCTCGGCTGGCCTCTCATGACTGTGGGGATGCTGCAACAGTCGTAAGTGTGAAAAACGGCCATAAGTCACTTTTTTCAGTGCCATTGTAACTTTGAACGGTCACTCCACACAAGCAAAGTACCAGCAAAGGAGGGGAAAAAACTCCAGAGACGTTCCTGAGACAGGAAGTCTAGTCCTGCCAAGAATGTAATAAAGGGTTAACGGAGAGGCAGTTTCTGTAAGCAACACCAGAATGTTTCCTTCCTGCCTTCCTTACAAGATTAGGCCAGTAATTTCTTCTAACAACTGGTTCTCCGAACTGCTTAGAATGTTAACAACCGGTTCTAGAGAATAGGTGCGAACTGGTAGAATCCCACCCCTGAATGTACACCAAATCATCTACTAGAATAGTTTCAGTTTAATAGTTGTACATGAAATAGCCAAAATGCTAATGTTCTGAAATAACTTACAGCACAATCAAAGCAGTTGAAAGATGAATGAAAGTAAGGCCGCGTTCCAAGCCCATACATTTTTATAAACATTTCGGACATAAAGAGCCCTAAGAAAATGAATTCTGCATAGTCTGAAACAAACAGAGGAGGAAGAGGGGGAAAAAAATCAGTTATACTTTTCCATCCACAAAACTCTCTTCTTTCTACTGTCAAAAAATCCTTATGTCTGACTATATAGGAATTCCAACCTTCCTACTTTAGAATGGATTGTTAGCCTTCCCTAACTTAAACATGTCAATATATCATATTACCTTTGTAGATTCAAGAAAGTAAACTACAAGACAACTGAGTCCCAGAAAACAGTTAGCTAATTGACACCATGAAAAATCTCTCAGATTATAGTTTTGCTACATCATAGTAATTCTGGATTTCTTTTCTGTATTTATATTTCTAAAATATTTGCTGATATGCAGAAGATATGACTCCAACTTAGAACAAAAATGAAAACATACAACTGAGTTGAAGGCACAAAACAGTTTTTTTAAAAAGTGACCTTACAGCAACTTCTAATCTTTAAACCAATGTTTTTATAGCCTATTTCTCATGAAATATTTTATAGGGTTTTAAATTGGTTTTAATTGGTTTTAGTCTTTTATATTCTCGATTGAGTTTTTATCTTTTAGCCACCTTATTTAATCTTTTTAATTGTTTTTAAAATATTTTATTTGCTTTGTGTTTTAACTTTGGCTGTACACCGCCCCGAGTCCCTGCAGGGAGAGGGGCGGTATATAAAACTAATAAATAAATAAATAAAATATGGTAAATTTCCATTATACAGATGGACACCCATCTATCTACTTATTTGTACACAGACAAAAAAAGTATCTTCAAAGAAAAAAAAATGCTACACTACCACCTTTAATACTGTTGTGTATTACTTTTTACAATTAGCTTGAAGCAGAATTAAAACTGAAGCTCTCTCTAATGCAGTCAATTAGTCCAAGATCCATCAGTAATACTAACAAGTTTCAATATGTCTAAACCTCCTCTTGCCTTCCAGTCCATTTTATTTCTTCTTAATATAAGTAGCTAAATTATTATGGATGAACTGCATCTTAGTAATTTTTATTTAATAATTGGATTCTTTCCCTTTTTTCAAAAAAAGATGTCATACTTCAAGAATGCCATTATTAAATAGTATTGCAGTCACATTACGTATACTGGAATTTCAGAAATGAGGTCTGAAAATTAATTTTGAAAACAGCATGCAATTCAAGTGTGTGTGTGTGTGAGAGGGGGGGAGGGAGGGAGTGTTTTCCACTATAGCCGGTGAACCTCTGGCACGTGTGCCACAGGTGGCACATAGAGCCATTTGTGCAGGCACACGAGTCCCAGCCAAACTTATCTGCGCTGCACATGCACATGCCTCCCAGCTGATTTTCAGTCCGTTTGAGGCCATTTTCACCCTCCCGAGGCTCGAGGGAAGCCTCTGCAGCCTCGGGAGGCTGAAAAACGGGCCTTACAGAAATACCGGAAGTGCCAAAATGGGCCCGTTTTCAGCCTCCTGAGATTCCAGAGGCTTCACTTGAGTCTCCAGGCCCCCCCAAAAATGACCTCCCCCAGGCTCCAAGGCCCTCCAGAGGCTGAAAACAGGCACTTCTGGTATTTCTGGAAGGCCTGTTTTTCGGCCTCCTGAGGCTGCAGAGGTTTCCCTCGAGCCTCGAGAGGCGAAAACAGCCTCAAACGGGATGAAAATCAGCTGGGATGCGCAGTGCAGGTAAGGGGGTGAGGTATTGCATGCACATGTGCAGGAGGGGCGGAGTGCATTGCATTGTGGGTGCCGGTATGTGTGCGCTTTTGGCACACCACAACAAAAAGGTTCACCATCACTGCACTATAGGAGTCCCTAAGCAGAGTTTCCAACCTCAATGAGAACCAGAGTAAATTCTATTAAGTAGCTTCAAAATTATCTGTTGTGAGTCTATACTATTGTTTTGTTTCATGAATTGTTTTAATACCGTGATTTCCTGCAACAAATTCCTGGAATTGCAATTTGATGCAAGTACTACCAGTAATTTTTAGAAATGGCAATGACAAGTCAAGGAATTGCACATTATAGATGATCTTTTCTCTCTTTTTAGATGGCACATTAAATGAATTAAAAATCCTAAATTCAGTTCTTCTAATCTACCATATGGGTTTAAGTTCACTTATTCCCAAGAAGTTTAATTGTTACTACTTTTAAATATAAATCTCAATTAATCATAGAATGTAATAAGAGAAAGAGTTCATTATTGCGGTCTTACCAAATGAAAATGCTATCCTGGTTTCTATTAAGCAAAAATGACAAAGCCTAAATTATTGCAAGCCGCTTCCCGCTAATAAATCCATTCCATAAAGAAGGACATGGATCTGCTACTTACAGAGGAAGTCAGATAGCCAATCTGGCTGGTTGTAATGTACTATAGCAACACACAAAGTGTTGAGAGCTACCAGACTGAGGACTGTCCAGTAAAAGGCCTGAGTTTTGACAATACGACGGATATAGAAACGCAACCTCCGCTCTTTTTTGTGAAAGAAAGTAGCATTTTCCAGCGTGACACTTTTGATGCTGGCTCGAGCAAAAGGTGAACCTGCCAGGAAGAAGTAAAAGTTAGCAGCATAAGAGAAGCCACTTATTTGAAATAATCTGCCCGTGGGGTAGAAATTTATGAACTTGTTTTATTTGGTATGGTTGAGATAGATAATCTGAACCTGCTTTGTCTTCTGTGATTTTTAAGCAAATACTAGCAAGTCTCTCTTCTCTGTAATACACCATGGACAAGAAGGAAGGTGATAGAAAGATAGGTGATTGTTCATTTCTAAGGGGCCTAGCATTTACCATTCTGGACTAGCAAGTTCTAGCATACTTGCTGCAGGATGGGTCTGTGGGGCTGATACTACATTTTGCCATTATTACCTGTCTATTCATCTTCTGAGCAAGAATATGAGTGAATGCAATAACTGGTCCCTTCATAAACAGTAGTACTAAACTGCAGCATTTGCATATATATGCTCACAAAAACATCAGTTTGCTAACACAACTGGTTTCAAATGATGACATTTCAAGACATATGCTTTAGCCATAGTTGAACAACAATATATGATGGCAATACATTAACACATCACAAACATATAATTCAACATAAATGGATACTCAAATGCATCTTAGGATAAAATGTGGGTTCAAAATTTGATCAGGTTTTCCAGATTTGAAAAGATTGAAGACTACAATTGAGGGCAAAATGTTGTTAAGCAAGACAGCTGTTATGTGACTTTTGCCCCATTCTACCCCCCCATTCTGACTTTTCTTGCCACAATAGTTAAACAAATTACTGCAGTTATTAAGTTAGTAACATGGTTGTTAAGTGACTCTGACTTCCCCATTAGTGTTGCTTGTCAGAAAAAACTGCAGAACCCTGCAACCACCATAAATATGAACCAATTGCCAAGCATTTGAATTTTGATCATGTGGCCATAGGGATGCTGCAATAGTCACATGAATAAGGTCATGTCATTTTTTTCAGGACCATTGTAATTCTGAATGGACCCAACAAATGGTTATAAGTCAAGGATTTCCTGACTACTTTTTTGACCAACATACCTACTGAAGAGATGTCTGCCAGTGGGTCATCTGCTTCCTCTGGGTTCAGCAAGTCTGTTTTGCTTTTCTTGATAGTGGCCCTCCGAAGAGCTCCAACAATAGGAACATGACAAGAAAAACAGACATTATTCTCAAGGCCCATTATCTGATTTTCACTAGATCTTTTTTAATCATTTACCATAATGCTACTTTTCCCAATATACACTCTGGACCACCGTTCCAGAAGACGTTTTGAACATAATTGCTGTAGTTATTAGGTACCAGGCATACATGATGATGATGGTGTTGCTGCTGCTGCTATTGTTGTATAAATTCTGTTTCAATTTTAGTATATTTATTGAGTGTTACATTGACTACGTTCTCTTTGGTCCTGCACTGATAGCTTCTAAAATACTTGTCATTGAACACTTTCATCCTTTATTCATTAATTCATAAATAAATTATCATCATCATGTAACTTACATTCTCCTGAGCTGGAAGGAAATGGAAGTAAAATATCTATTTGTTCTTCATCTTACAGGAGGTAGCTTAAGATCATTTTTTTAATTCCATTTTTATTATTATTTTAAAAAATAAATAACTCAAGGCAGCAAACATACTTAATATTCCTTCCTTCTCCTATTTTCCCAACAACTATGTGACATGTGCTGGGCTGAGAGAGAGAGTGATTGGCCCAAATAACCCATCTGACTTTTATATGTGAGGCAGGACTCGAACTCACAGTCTCTAGCTGTGGTTTTCTAGCTTGGTGCCTTAACCACTAGACCAAACTGGCTTTTGTTTCATTGCAAAATATTTCAGATAAGGTTGTTCTTTGAAACCTTAAAGATCATTGACAATAGGATAAACAGCTTTGAGAGGGAGTGGCTTAAAGAGAAGGCAAATGTTTTTTCTTTGCACACCTTTTTTCAAATTCTAAATTGCCCTCTTCTTAAACAAAGGTAGTTTTCCCCTCCTTCACATTCCAGATGGGCCTCTGTGTGGACAAACAAGCATCTACAGGCCTGTGAGATGAAAAGGATTTGTAAATGCTTTGAAATGCAAAAATGGTACGGGCAGGTAAACTGTACCTTCATAAAACTGCATTTTTATAAACAAAATTGCTGTTCTCCTGGATTGTATGAAAAGTGGGAATTTGTCCCAGGTTTCTTCCTCACTGCAAAATTAATGCTATTCCCCTGCTTTGAACTGGCAGGAAAATATATTGACAAAAGTCCTGTCCACCTTAGCAACTCCTGGCTTGCCACAAGCACAAGGCAGATAAATTAGACTGTCTTTATTAGTTTTGTATCGATGCACGGTTATTATACTGGCCTTCCCACCCCCTTTCCACTAAATGATGTAGTCAGGATAAAAATAATCTACCAATCGCTTTCAAGCCAAACACCCAGGTTCCCTTCCCATCATTTTAGGAGATTTCAATCAAGCAAATTTAAGAGAAGAGCTCCCAAAATATTTCCAGCATGTAAATTGTCCCACCAGAGGCAAAAATACTTTAGACCACTGCTACACAACAGTAAAAGATGCTTATAGGTCTTTACCATGAGCAGCTATGGGACACTCTGACCACTGCATGATTCACCTTGTACCTGCCTACAGACAAAGACTTCAAACCATGAAACCAACAATTAAATCAGTGAAGACTTGGTATGATGAGGCAAAGCTGAAACTCCAGGCCTGCCTTGATTGCACTGATTGGAATGTTTTTGAAGATGCAGACCTAGATGAGCTCACAGATACTGTAACATCATACATTAGCTTCTGCGAAGACTTATGTGTACCAACAAGGAACCTGCAAATATATAGTAACAATAAACCTTGGTTCACAGCTAAACTTAAGCAGCTACATTGTTCCAAAGAGGAAGTCTATAGAAAAGGTGACAGAATGCTAAACAACCAGGCCAGAAAGATATTAATAAGAGAGATCAGAGCAGCAAAAAGAAGCTACTCTGAAAAGTTAAAGAATCAATTCTCAACAAATGAGCCAGCAAACATGTGGAAAACTCTTAAAAATATCACTGGCTTCAGCAAACCTCCTTCCCAGGAAGAAGGAAATCAACAACCAGCAGATGACCTGAATATATTTTACTGCAGGTTTGAAAAGAAACTACAGCCACCTGTCTCCACAACCCACATCTCAAACACACCAACAACAGCCAAGCCTGCTACAACTGGTCCCAATCCATTGGGCTCACAACCTCTGGTGATCACAGAAAAAGAAGTGCAAGATCTATTACACAGACAAAAGCCAGGAAAAGCACTAGGGCCAGACAGGGTAACTCCTTTTTGCTTAAAAGTCTGTGCTGAGCAATTGACTCCCATCTTCACCCGAATCTTCAATAAATCACTAGAGATGTGCTATGTTCCTTCCTGCTTCAAACGTTCTACCATCATCCCAATGCCAAAGAAGCCCTCCATCAAGGAACTGAATGACCACAGACCAGTTGCTCTAACATTTGTAATTATGAAAATCTTTGAAAGGCTGTGCTGTCCTACCTGAAAACCATCACGGATCTGCTGCTAGATCCCATGCAGTTTGCATATCAAGCACGTAGATCGACAGATGATGCTGTTAAAATGGCTCTGCATTACATCCTACAACACCTTGAATCTCCAAATACCTATGCAAGGGTCCTTTTTGTAGACTTCAGTTCAGCATTCAATATCATCATTCCAGAAACACTTTTAAGTAAATTAAACCAACTAGTGGTACCTGAACACACTTGTAAGTGGATCATAAGCTTCCTAACAGACAGGAAGCAACAGGTGAAGCTAGGCGGAATCACATCCAATACCTGTACAATTAGCACAGGCCCCCCCCCAAGGCTATGTGCTATCTCCACTTCTCTTCTCCCTATATACCAGTGACTGCATCTCAAACGATCCATCTGTGAAAATACTGAAGTTTGCTGATGACACAACAGTGATTGGTCTCATTCGAGACAACGATGAATCTGCATACAGACAGAAGTTTATACAACTTGCCTCATAGTGTAACCGGAACAATCTGGAATTGAACACACTCAAAACCGTAGAAATGGTGGTAGACTTTAGAAGAAACCCTCCCATACTACCACCTCTTTCAATACTAGACAACACAGTATCAACAGTAGAGACCTTCGAATTTCTAGGTTCTACTATATCACATGAACTAAAATGGACACCTAACATCAAAAACGTCATCAAAAAAGCACAACAAAGAATGTTCATTCTGCGCCAATTCAGAAAGCTCAAACTGCCCAAGGAGCTGCTGATACAGTTCTACAGAGGAATTACTGAATCTATCATCTGCACCTCTATAACTGTCTGGTTTGGTTCTGCAACCCAACCGGACAGACACAGACTTCAGAGGATAATTAGGACTGCAGAAAAAACGATTACTGCCCATCTGCCTTCAATTGAGGACCTGTATACTGCACGAGTCAAAAAGAGGGCTGTGAAAATATTCACAGACCCCTCACATCCCGGACATAAACTGTTTCAACTCCTTCCCTCAAAATGACGCTATAGAGCACTGCATACCAGAACAACTAGACACAAGAACAGTTTTTCCCCGAAAGCCATCACTCTGCTAAACAAATAATTCCCTTAACACTGTTCAATTATTACAAAGTCTGCACTCTATTACTGCTAATCTTCTCATCACTCCTTATCACCCATCCCCTCCCACTTGTGATTGTAGGACTGTAACTTTGTCCCTTGTATCCTTACGATTTATATTGACTGTTTCCTAGTATGATTTGATTGTTGATTGTACCCTATGACTATCATTAAATGTTGTACGTTATGATTCTTGATTCTTAACAAATGTATCTTTTCCTTATGTATACTGAGAGTATTTACACCAAGACAAATTCCTTGTGTGTCCAATCACACTTGGCTAATAAAGTATTCTATTCTATTCTATTCTATTCCAATGTGGACTAGGACTAGACATTTAGGCAGGGAAAATCAAAGATATAAGTACAGATTAGGGGAGATCTGGCTCAAAAACAGTAACTGTGAGAGGGACCTTGGAGTCCTGATGGATCATCATTTGAATATGAGCCAGCAATGTGCAGCAGCAGCCAAAAATGCTAATACAATCCCGGGCTGTATAAACAGAGGCATAGAATCAAGATCATGTGAAGTATTATTGCCACTTTACAAAACCCTGGTGAGACTGCACCTGGCATACTGCAATCAATTTTGGTCACCATACTACAAGAAAGATTTTGAGACTTTGGAAAAAGTTTCAAAGAAGAGCAATTAAACTGATCAAAGGCCTGGAGACTAAGCCATATGAAAAACGGCTGCAGGTTTTGAGTCTGGCTAGTCTAAAGAAAAGAAGAATTAGGGGTGACATGATAGCAGTATTTCAGTATTTGAGGAGCTGCCACAAAGAAGAGGGGGTCAAATTATTCTCCAAAGCACCAGAGGGCAGGACAAGAAATAATGGTTGGAAACTGGTCAAAGAGAGAAGCAACCTGGAATTAAGGAGAAACTTCCTAAGAGTAAGGACAATTAACCAGTGGAAAAGCTTGCCTTCCGAAATCGTGGTGCTCCATCACTGGAGGTTTTTAAGAAGAGACTGTCAGTTGACTGAGATTGTATAGGTTCTCCTGTTTCAGCAGGGGGCTGTACTAAAAGACCTCCAAAGTTCTTTCCAGATCTATTCTATTCTATTCAGAATTTTTTTTAATGAAAGTAGGTTTTTTTTCATTTCTCAGAATTCAGCTAGGTTTTGCACAAGCCTTTTGCATGGATGCTTTGAAAGGAACTTGATATCAGCTAATATCTGCAGATAATTGGGCCCTTTTTGGACATGTATTTAGCCTTCTTGAAGAATACCACAACTATTTTTCACAAAGAGCCCAAACAATAGCTGTCAGGCAAGGGAAGATTTGTACCATGAGGCAGCAAACTCATTCTTTCCCACGTTAGCCTATCACCTCACTGGCATTGCTAGCATTCAGAGTTGGCAATAGTGGAAAGATATTGGTTCAGAAGGATGAGACTGTCCCATGACCAAAGCAAAATGCTTCTAAAATATATGTGCAGAGACCAGAGGGGTGAGACATACCTAGACCACTCTAGACTGGCCCATAAGTACTTACTTCAATCTTTAATGATCAAATTTATTTATTTATTTATTTTATTTATTTATTGTACTTATATACCACCCTATTTCCCTGACAGGACTCAGGGCGGTTCACAGCCAAATTAAAATACAGAGGACAATACAAAATTAAGAACAGTTAAAAGGCCAAATATAAAAGGCTGAAATTTATAAGAAGTTTAAAAGCCATGACATGCCACCAATAGAATAGTCAATAAATCATATCACTTAGTATCTATGGAAAAGTCTATGTTAGGATAAAGGGGAAAATGCCACTTTTGACACTAGTACAGTTAAGGATGACTCAAGGCTGGGGAACAGATGAAACTAATGAAAATACTGCAGCAAAAATAAGTTCCCAAGGTATGTTGGTGCCACAGTTAGATGCAAGCAAGGAAAGGACTGACGGACAGTGAGAACCAGTTTCCAGTGAATAAGTGCTAGCACTGATTCGTTGGCTAATAGAACAAGTATATCCCTGAACTTCTATGAACACATTTATCATGGTAAGGGCTACAATTAATCTTTGAGATGCAGGTTGTTTTTCTATCCTTCTTGGAAGAGCCTTGATTTTGTATAACTAGTAACTATTACAGTTAACCACCATGATCATATACCTATTGATTAAAAAGAATATACCTTGTTAGAGAAATGAAGTGTTCAGAACTTCAGTAAGCAAAGGTGCTTTAGACCCAGTACCAGCATTTTTACATTATTTATCCACAATTTCTTAATGGAGCTGTGCTGTTTCCTGAGTTCGCACAGTAGCGGCAAGGTTTCAGGAAAATATGTATTTCAGTTAAAGAAGAGTTAAGAAGGGGGCAGCAGTGTAGCCTCTTATTTTTACATTGTTTTGCTGCTGCTGTAATGCAACTTCATCAAATGAGCATTTTTGCGAACTTATGCAGCTACCATGTGAATCAAGAATAGTTCTTTTAGGTGCTATGAACATTTACTTATTTATTTATTTACTTATTTACTTACTTACTTACTTATTGATTTATTGATTTCAAAGTGACTGGGTGGCTTACAGCACTATTCCTAATACAATTAAATGGAAATATCAAAGTAAAATTATAGTTACAAGATGGGGAAGGAGGGAGCTGGAAAGGGGTAGGTGGGATTGGCTGTTCATTAATCAACCACCCTCAGTGTGAAACTCCCCTCAGAGCAGAGCCAGATCATAAAGCTCTTACAGAAGGCCGACCTCACCTCAGGGGTTGAGATATAACAAGAATGCAATTGTTTCAAATCCTCTACTGTGCACCGTATTAGGACTGATAGTCATAAAGTGACACAGTCATAAAGCATGATATGATGTGACTCCACTAACTCACAACAGCAGTTGCAGCAGTTCTGGCTGCTATATTGTTAAGCAAACCTTGCACTGTCATTAGGCACAACATCACATGGTCAATATTTGTGTTGTTTGTTTGCCAGAAACTGGTAGTGAAGGTAACAAATGGTGATCACATGACTTCAGAGTATTACAATGATCATAACTGCAAGCTGACTGCCAAATGCCCGAATCATGACCACATCTACAAGAACTGGTCATAATTCCTCTCATTCAGTGCTGTCATAACTTTGTCTAACAAATGGTCATTAAATGAGGAGCACTTCAACCTCTGTTTCTTACACAATTTTTGTTAAATTAGGTTGACATACAAATAAAGTTGAGACTACTACCTCAGAAATCTTTCACAGAACATTTTGTGGAGTATGATGGCTTACCATCGAAGGGATGACGAGGCTCTCCTTCTATATCATCTTCAGCCAGGATGACTTCTTCTAAATGAAATGACTGAAATTAGTCTAAGAAGGCAAAGGTAATTTGCCAACTATGGAAAGATGCCAAATTCCCCCCTCCCCAAAAGGGGAGGTTAGCTATAGATCACATACTTTAGCAAATAGTTTCCTGAAAATAACCATTTGAAAGAGAAGATTGCTGGACGAAATAGCCTTAGCTAGGTGAGAGACTGATGAAAAGAAACATAATTTATTGATCTCATTTTAAGGGTATTTTTGTGTATTCATGGCTTTGTTCCAGAAAAATTCTGTCAGCAAAAGTGTTTGGTTCAGACAATAGTAACATTTTTATATCAATCATGAAAATATGGAGATATAGGATGGAGAAAGAGACACACAAATGGTAAAATTCTTTGTCACTTGCTTGTGT
This sequence comes from Bungarus multicinctus, assembly GCA_023653725.1. Taxonomy (NCBI): domain Eukaryota; kingdom Metazoa; phylum Chordata; class Lepidosauria; order Squamata; family Elapidae; genus Bungarus; species Bungarus multicinctus. Next base: position 106,600,062 of record CM042834.1, read on the forward strand.
TTAATTTTTTTCCTTTGGGATTAATAATTTAGCTTGGCAAAAGTATTTATTTCAGCAATATTTATGATTAAATTAGTAGCCATATAAAGGTAAATCTTTTAAAAATAAAGGTCTAGACTCGCATTGTGATAATCAAAGTTGTGTAGCTAGCACAGAAAAATTAAAATATATTCTCAGTGAGATATTTTTATACTAAAATATTTGTACTGAATATATCACTGCTTATTGATGTAAGATGAGCACAATGTTTTGCAAATTAAAAATGAAGCAATTTTTTCAGAACAAAAAATATCCCAAACAACTGTTCAGTTGTTAAACAACTTTAATTAAATTGAATCCCAACAGCAAAATTATAATATGTTAGTTAAAGCTTGAACATTATAAAAGTAATGTGCAATATGTACCACTTCCCCATCGAGAACAGCTGCCTACCCTTTCTAAGGTTCCAGGAGACCATTAAGACCTGGGTGTTCAGGGATACCTTTAAGGAAGGGAGGTAGGCTGAATATTCTCCTGAATTAGTAGTGCTACAGGGGTGAAGTACTGCTTTTTTCTTCTTCTTTATATTGGTCTGTGTTTAACAAAGTCTGGAAGTTGAGTCATGGTAACTGACTTCTCTCTTGTTGGTACAAAACATTTTGTTGAAACAATAGTTTCTTCATTCTGAACAAGTTGGTTAAGGGGACCCCAAATATTTATGTCCAAGAAAGTTTCAATTCTTACTAATCTGGATAGGCTCCTTGGTCCCAAGTAGTCCTAAAGTGGTCTTAATCTTCCTATGAAGGTTCATGCATCTTCACAGGTTCACAAGGAAGGCCAGACTTAATGACCCACCTAAAGTAAAGGGTTTAGGGGCTAGAACATTTACATCTCATTGACTCTTTGCCTACTTACCTAACGAGCCTATCCAGATTAGTAAGAAATGAAATCTCCCTGGAGGATATATGAATATGTATCCTTAACAAACTTGCTCAGACTGAAGAAGCTATTTGGATAAACAGTAAAACATTTTGAACCAATTAGAAAAGAGGTGAAGTTGCCATGATTCAACTATTAGACAACTGTACCTGGATGACCGAGAATCCATCAAGATATTGTGTTTAAGAAACTTACTGTAATGGAAAATACTTAAGTCACCCAGAATAAGACTGACTGGAGCTACATATAAGCCTAAATAAGTAAATCACTGTGTTCTGTTATTGTAATAACGTATTTCTTGGAAGCCTATTTTGTGAATAAAAGTAGCATGTTAAAAATATTAACATAAATAATAACACCAGAGTTTTACTATAAGAAAAGCTTTATCCCTGAAAATAAAGAAATATACCACCTCTTTCCAAGTGAGCAGTAACAATAATTGCTGTGAATCACTTTTTGATAAACATTCTATTCCAGTTCAGAATTCAGCTAAATACAAAACTAAAAAATACAAGAACAGATTGGACATTTGTCCACAATGGCAGAGGATTTCCTGCTTGACCAAAGAATTGGACTAGAAAACCTACAAGATCCCTTTCAAATCTGTTATTTTGTATTATATTATTCAGGAAGGTCACCAATATTGAATATTTTAATATCAAGCCATGAATTCCCTGCCTCACCATACAAGTGGGTAGCTAGCAAGTTTCTACTTAAAAACTTCCATAAAATTAACTGTAAATGTTAACCTCTTGTCAATTTGAATCTTAATTCTAGGCTTATAGCTCATACAGTAGTGATTTTTTGAATAAGATATATCTTTTGCAATTAAGAAAAATATGTTACCCATCTCCAACTGCTGGCAGTCCAAGCAAAACACCCTATTGACAGAAGGAAATGAGTTGAAAAATCAAGCCAAAATAATAGAGATAATGCTGCAGAAGTGAATTTACTCCTAAAAGGTTCAGTTTACCATTATTACTTAGTCCACCTCCTGCCATCTCAACTCAAGTATCATGAGACACTAAAGTGGGTTAATCTAAATTAAGCCTTGGTTTCAGAATACTTACAATTATTTCAGGCTGAAGGCAGACTGCATCTAACTATAAAATGGGTCTCTGTACTTGTAAGAATAAAGCTAGAAAAGAGCAGTTAAATGATCAAGAAAGAGAAGAGCTTTTCTCTAATTAAAGATTACAATGTCTGAACTTGTTAGCTTAGTAGGAAAATGATGAGAAAAAAATCCAGGGAAACATAAAAGGAAGAAAAATGATATATAGAATGAATAGAAATGTTTTCCCTTTTTTTCAGAGTACTAGAATTTGGGGTCATCCAAGGAAACCATATGACTGAAAACTCAGAAAACTGGTTCCTGTTGTTGGGGAACATAAACGATGCCATTGTCCTAAGTCATTATTCACTGACCAGATAAGCCTGTTTATTCTTATCTTTTTAGCTGATATTGTACTGCTGATTTACTTAACTTATAATCTATTTAATAAAATCTCAAGCCATACTGGTATCTTTCTTAATGTACTGTAGTAAACCTGTCTCAAATCTTTGAGTCCAGCTTTCCCTACCTATGGAATATAGAATTTTACATTGATCCCTGCTGCAATTTATTTTAATTTGGCTGAATTTTCTTGCAGAACATCCTCAGTTTGATACCATCTACAAATCTGATGAGTATTCTTCATTCTATGAAAAAGTATGAATGTTTTGAATTATACCAAGTTTAGGGCAGAACCCTGGGGCACTTTTCATACTAGTTTACTATCAACAAAAGAAAGCTACAGAAGACCCAGTCTGAAACACAAAACTTAGAGGGTAATTGGTCTTTTGTTTCATAGTCTTTTATTCCAATGTTTAATGGATATGCTTAGAATTTCTTTGTCATTTTTTGTTTATTTTAGATTTACTTTGCATCTACTTTGGTGGATTTTAGTTAAAAAGGCAGTATAAAAATATGGCTACAATACACCAATATTTTATATAATCTTTAAATTCGGTTTATTAAAAATAAGAAACTAGGCCAACAAATAATAAAAGATCCATAGGACTTGCCTGCTTTGGAGATCCACTCCATATAGCCATTGAGCTCCCGTTCAATTTGCTGTTGTCTTCTCAACTTCAGAAATGCACGCCGATTTTCTACTCGTTCCCTTTCTTTGGCAAACTCCCTATAGTCAAGAGATGGAATAGCAATGCTGAATTATCTCTGTTACACCACTTGATTTGCAGGAAGGCATCCCAGAAGAAATACAAAGGCTGAAAGAACCCAGGATTTGGAGTGTCCAGTTGCCAGTAAACTATATTTTCTTTAGAGGACTAAAAAAAGCTACCAAAAGCACTAATACATTTCCTCTATGGCAGATGTACTACATACGTACCCAGAAAGCACCCCCAGCACAAGATTGAGCATAAAAAAGGATCCAATGATGATGAGAGGGATGAAGTATAGCCAGTTCCAAGCACTCCCTGAGGCATCGTTGCTCTGGAGGAAAAAAGAGGAGGAAGTCCTTGGATACTAAAGTCATGGAATAGATTTTTCATCAAAATCATTAACTCATTCAGGGTATATTTGAAAAGATAGGAACAGTCTGTGGGCTGGTGTGATACCAAATCAGACTATCATCACAAGCACAAGCAGATTACAAACCTACAAACTTAATAATGTGTCAACCTTTCATAAACTAGCCAGTTAGTTTCCCTAGCAATACCCAGTTACAAAACTACAATAGTGTAACACTGTCAAAATGCATTTTAGTTTTCCAGTTGTCTCATACTCTTCCATTCTAGTTCTCTTCCAGGGTTCTTCCACGAGTTCTTTGCTCACTGATACCAAACGAACAGCCCCTCTCCTCTCCTACAAAAATATTTAAAACAAATTAACCCTTAATCTTAGATTCTCTTATAGAATAGAATAGAATAGAATAGAATAGAATAGAATAGAATAGAATAGAATAGAAATTTATTTATATACCGCTCCTCTCTCGAAGGACTCGGAGCGGTGTACAGCCATGCAATTAAAAACATTAAATATACAAAAATTAAAACTAAATTAAATACCCTGGCTGTAAAACAGTTAAAACCCCTACCATAAACCCTAAAATTAAAATAAAATTAAAATACCCAAATCTAAAATCAGCTCAAGCCGGCCTGATCAAAGAGCCAGGTTTTCAAGGCATGCCTGAAGGTCCCCCAATGTACACAGCAGCCAAGGACAATGTTGCTTGGTTTTAGGATAGTGATAAGGAGGGATATGCATGGAATATTATATTCAGATATTAATACATATGGTATTTCATTTTGTGAAGCTGGGTGTGAGAGGTGTTTTAATTTTTAAACTTAAACAAAAGAAAAACTGTGCCCATCTGATCTGGTGAGATGTGAGACATTGTGCCTTTTGAATGTCTTCTAATTCTTTTGTACCTCTATTTGATGGATTGCTCCTTCTAAATGTCTCTTTTACTAGAAAGCTGCTATTATCACAAGCAACTCTTTTAATGAAAATGTCATTGTTCCTTAGAGCTGGGAGAAGCAAGCTGGAATGGAACACACGTGGCAAGAAATCTTTATCTTCTTTCCATGACTGAAGGAGAATGGTGCCTCATGGAATATCTAAGGCATCTGTTTGCACTATGAAGGGATGGGGGTGGGTCTGGATATCTGAGAAGCAGCTGGAAAACTGATTTTCAGTTCCTAAAATGCAGATTGCTCTTAGGTAGACCACTCTAACATGTCTTTTCTTTAGGAATTTTGACAGATATCCTGAGCATTCTACAAAATTAAGAAAGTACTTTCCACAAAAATTTACAATGACCCAGATATCCTTCATATTTCTAGATGCTTATCATGATTGTACAAATAGAATTTATGTAGGATTATTTGTATTTCTTCTGTAGTTTCTATAGCCAAATAACCCAATGAAGAAATCCATTTTTACATGTTAACAGTTTTGTTTACAGTGGCTAAGCTATCTTTAAGGTGATAGCAAAAATGAGTCTTTCAGCATGTCATCCAAATGTATGTCTACATATTTATTCAAAATATCAAAAGATATTTCAAAAATCTGGAGAAGACCATGTCATAACTAACCAATTACGCCAAATTTAATCAATTCAACCAAAGGACATCACTCCAATCTTACCATACCTAGTATTAGAGGTAATTAAGTATTCATGACCGTCTTTCATTTCAATTAATTGTATTGCCCCTCAAGTCCAATTTTTTGAACATGCATGGTTTATTTGAAGGCGGTCCAATATATCTGAAGAGGTAGGAGATAATGATTCTTAATGCTTACACTGTTCAGGAGCATATATTCAAGGACGGGCTGAGGATTTTTCAAATTTCCTGCTGGACAAAATCACTCAGATCCGGAGTGGATTGGATTCTGACTGGGCAATTCTGGATGGGGGGGTCGGGAGCAGAATTGGGGAAGGTCATCTGGGAAGAGTTTGACCCTGTGACCCCCGAGGACGTGGACAGGATGCTGGGTGAGCTTAATGCTACCACTTGTTTACTGGATCCGTGTCCCTCCTGGCTGATATTAGCCACTCGAGAGGTGACACGAGGTTGGTTCCAGGGTATCATCAATGCTTCCTTGAGTGAGGGATTTCTGCCTGCCGCCTTGAAAGAGGCGGTAGTAAGACCCCTCCTCAAGAAACCGTCTCTGGACCCAAATTTGTTATCTAACTATCGTCCAGTCTCTAATCTTCGCTTTGTAGTGAAGGTTGTTGAGATTGTAATAGCACGACAGCTTCCCCAGCACCTGGATGAAGATGTCTATTTAGATCCACGCCGATCAGGCTTCAGACCCGGATACAGTACGGAGACGACTCTGGTCGCGTTGGTAGATGATCTCTGGAAGGCCCATGACAGAAATTCCTCTGTCCTGGTCCTGTTAGATCTCTCAGTGGCTTTCGATACGGTCGACCACAATATCTTATTGCGTTGGCTGGAGGGACTAGGAGTGGGGGGCACTGTTTTGCAGTGGTTCTCCTCCTTCCTCTCCAGCCGTTCGCAATTTGTGTTGACAGGGGGGCAGAGATTGACCTCAAGGCCCCTGATCTGTGGGGTTCCTCAGGGGTCGGTGCTCTCGCCCCTACTGTTCAACATTTATATGAAGCCGCTGGGTGAGATCATCCGTGGCTTTGGGGTAGAGTTTCATCAGTACACTGATGATACTCAGCTGTACAGGCCACCCCAACGAAACCGTTGAAGTGATGACCCAGTGCCTGCAGGCTGTGTGGGGCTGGATGGGGCGAAACAGGCTTCAGCTCAACCTGGCCAAAACCGAGTGGCTGTGCTTTCCGGCACCCCGATATAGCCAGCTAGTTCCATTGTTGACTGTGGGGGGGGGAGGAAACTCTTACCCCCACTGACAGGGCATGCAATTTGGGTGTCCTCCTGGACATACGGCTGTCGTTAGAAGAACATTTCGTGGCCGTCACCAGGGGGGCTTTCTACCAGGTCCGTAGGATCTACCAGTTGCAGCCCTTTCTGGATCGGCATGCACTTCGCACAGTCACATCCACCCTCATTATCTCCCGCCTAGACTATGCCAATGCTCTCTACATGGGGGTCCCCTTGAAGAGCACCCGGAGGCTCCAGCTGGTGCAAAATGCAGCCGCACGGGTGGTTTTGGGGGCTTCTCGGGGCTCTCATGTTACACCACTCTTGCGCGAGCTGCATTGGCTCCCAGTGATCTTTCGGGTGCGTTTCAAGGTATTAGTTACCATCTTTAAAGCGCTCCATGGCTTGGGACCTGGGTATTTGCGGGACCGCCTACTGCCACCATCAATCTCCCATCGGCCAGTATGCTCCCATGGAGTGGGCCTCCTTGGGATTCCACCGGCTGGATGGATGGCGACTCCGAGGGTACGGGCCTTCTCTTTGGGGACGCCCTCCCTCTGGAACAAATTACCCCCGGAGATGAGGATCATCCCTGACCTTTTGACGCGCATTGAAAACTCACCTATTCCATCAAACCGGTCTGGCCTAGGGTTTTTCATTTACTTTAAATTCGGTTTATAATTGCTCTTAGTCCTCACTTTTAAATCCTTGCCTCATCCCATTTATTTAACAACCAAATTTTATTCTTTAATTATCCTAATTATTGTATCTTCAACATATTTCTAATGTCTGTACACCGTCCTGAGTCCCCCAAGGAGAGGGGGCAGTATATAAATCTTGAAAATAAATAAATAAAAAATAAATATAACCATATACATAAATATCTTTCTAAGGACAAAAAATGTGGATAGAAATTCTGGAGGCAAATATAACTTTCTTCAGATTGTCATCCAGAAACTCCTTCTAAGTGGCTAGCTTTTAAGTAGGTACAGAATATTCCTACTGTGAACTGAATTTCTGCCTTCAAGTTGATGTATTCCTGATTTCAAATTGATAGTACAATCACACATTTGAGAAAGTAATGCAGGTGCTCCTTCCACCTCCACGACATCAGCAAACTGCATACCTTTATGGAAAAAAGGGCTTCATAGAGCTGAACAGAAGAGCTGGAAGGATGAGACTGAGAAGCTTAAGGTGGAAAAGAAAATTATCTTTGCTCTCAGTGAACATCTGGATTATGTTCTGTACCCAATAATTTCATAGCAGAGTGGGAACATATAAGGAATCTGTAATATAGAGTGCCAAGACTTTTGTATGATCATTTATTGCCATTTGTAGAGGTCCTGTGCACTGCAAAACAGAACCGATTTGAAATTCTTGCCTATTAGTTGTTTCCACAAGCATGGGTTTCTCTAATAACTAAGTGGACAAGTGTTGCACTGTGGTCTCATCTAAGAAAGTCTAGAAGAGATGGGAAGTATTTCAGAACTTAAGGCTGGCCAGAAAGTAACAAGGACCACAAAGTTGGCTGTTGTTGATGATCTATGTCTTCTTAATTGTTTGAGGACCTACTTCCTAAGCACTTGGGAGAAAGGCCAGTGAAGGTTCCTGAAGATGAGTCTTCAGAGTGATTGGGACCTCTGTTATGTGATCAGCAGTTCTATAGTTCTGGTATTTAGCTGTTAACCAGAAGTCTGTACTTTAACAATGCAAATCTTGGCTAGATGCCCTGGGGCTTCATAATAGAAAGAAAGCAAGGTCTCTCCTTCTGTGCTTCTCTGTTGAGGGCAGATATCTTTTTACAGTTCTTATTTGTAGGAGTTCTCCATTGTAGACATCTGAGGAGGTCACAGAGAAATGGGAGGGTAAAGACAGGATGTAGGATATCCGCACATTACTATTTATTCTATGTATCAACTCATCATCCATCTGTTAGCATGCAGTGTTGGAGCAGTTCTTCCAAATTGTCTCATTAACTCATCTTTCAGTTCATCAGCAAAACTGGTCTTAAAATTGGTCTGAACAAAATCATTCCTTGCTATATTTCTGTCAAATAATTGAAATTTTGCTATGTATTCATTAACCTCCCTGGTTTATTTTAACTGAATATGAATTTCTCAGTTTGCTATTGCTCCCTAGCTGAATCCTCAAATGCAGCTCTAAATCTTTGCATGAAGTTCTGGTAATTGTACAGTAATGGATCATTGCCTTCAATTTGGCTGTTGCTTCTTTCAGCAAGCTTAGAACAAATGTCACCTTGGAGTGATCTGGAGGAAATTCTGGTAACCCATCATAAACAATTCAAACTGAGTCATTAATGTCATAAATTGGTCTTGGTCTTGTCCAAACTTCTCTGGCAAGCTCTCACGGTAGTGATAGTGAAGGTAGTGATAATGAAGGAAATTGGCTAGGCTGCAGACTCCTCTGAGGCAAGCCTTGCCTCAATTGCTGTGTTAATTGTGCAATGGCATTGTCCAGGTTTGCTATTTGTATATCCATTTTCTGCTGATGTCATAACAATGTTTGAGCAAGTTGTTATATGGCCGGGCTGTCAAACTCCCAGCCCATGGGCCAGATGCGTCATGCGCTGGCCATGCCCATGCCCGGTTTAGCGAAGGGGGAAAAGGTGCTGATACATCACATGTTGCCACTGTGATGATGTGAGTTTGACACCCCTGTTCTATGGCAATAAGATAGTCTACAGATCTGAGGACATCTCCATGATTAAAGGGAAGATTCAAAGCATCTCTGATTAGACAGCAGTGAATCTTTCAAGATTGGTGTTGGGGCTTCAAGGTAAGCTAGGTCAGGAAACAAATTATACAACAGTGCTATAGTTGCAGGGTGTAATAACAGAATATTGATGGCTTGACATATATTCTATTCCCCACCTCTCGTACAAATAAAATAAAGGTGGGATACTCCCTTTCAGAGCTAATTGATGTTTATAGCTGTTGAATAACTTCAAGGCCATCTCCAGTCTCCTTTACAACAATGAACAAATAAAGATGCAGGCATTTTTAAATTATATTTCCTATTGTCAAGCTTCTATAAGTCTCCTGTTCCAACAAAGAAGAGAAAAAAGTTTACAAACAATATTGCAATATTTTCCCTGGGTTTCACAAATAATTGGAAATGCCTTCTAAACTCATTGTCTTCTAGCATAATCAGGATGCATTGTAGGAAGCTAGATTATACCAGATGTTTTGACATTGTAAAGATACAGTGAATGGGAGGGGAATGTCCAGACAGTGAAAGGGATAAAAGAAAATTAGAATAGTTAATGGAATCCAGAAAAAAGCTTGTATGTTCAAGATTGTAATTTACAAATTGGTTACCTTTCTTTTTCCATTTCAGTTTGATTTAGAATTTGCATTTGGGTAGTTTGTGATCTGTTCCACCATCAGCTCCTGGCCATGTCTTTGATGCTATAATTGAGCGCATCCAGTTTCTTTTAGAAATTATACAGTCAATTTGATATTTAATGATATTTCTCTATACAAGTATTATTTTGTTTGTTTAAAGACTGTGTTAGCTATGAAAAAAATCATTGGAGTGGCTGAAATTGATAAACTGAACTCTTACTTTGTTTTGTCCTCCTAAGCCATGCAATCCAACTACATTTTCCAATTTCATGTTCTAACTTTGGCATTCCATTTTCCAATCACAAGTTGCAAATCTTGCTTGCACGTTCTTTCGATTTCAATTTTATCATGAAACTCATCAACCGCCTTTTCTTTTGCATCACTGGTTGGAGCATAAACTTGAATGATGATCATATCTTTAATAGATATGTCCATGAAATCTAATCAATATTATTTGGTCACTGATTGCATTGTAGCCAAGTATTTTCTTGATATATCCTTCCTAACTATAAAAGCAACATTGTTTCTTTTTCATTTTTTTCATTTTAGTAATAAATGGTGTGATCTTCTAACTGAAAATGTTCAATCCAATCCATCTCAATTCACTGATGCCTAAAATGTCAATTTGTTGTCATTTCATTTTATTTTTCACTGTACTGAGCTTTTCTGTAATTATGCTTCTTATGTTTCCTGTTTCTACTGTAATTCTATCTTTGCAGCTTTGGATTTTCTTTTCCTGTATAGCAACATCATCAACTACACATCCTGAAGGTTTTAATCTAGCTATGTCATAAACATTAACCATGGAAACCAGTGATATATTTATTATATTTATTATATTTGTGCCTGTATACAACTTAGTAAGCAATAAAAATTAATAGGCACTGTATAAAAAAACAACAGTAGCATATCTCCTGCTGATAAGCTTGCTTTCATATATACTTTCAACCATAAAGATATAGAAAAAAATCCACTTTTCCTACAATCAACTTTAGCAAGCATCAACTGAACAGTTGAAAACAGATTTCTGTTTCCTTACTTCACAATTATTAATATCAAGAATGGGTACATAAATGCCAGCCTAACTCACCAACAGGTATGGTCATCCATATGTTCCTATCCAATCAAATATATACACCATATAGTAAAAAAAAAAAGAATCATGAAAAACAAACTAAGAAACATAATCCTGCAAATATTTCAGAATCAGAAATAGGAACGATCTAGCCATTTTCTTCTCACATCTCAGCATCTAATGGAATGATATTTGACACATCATTTTATTTTATTTATATTTATATCTTTACTTCTAACAGGATACAAAGGTACTATTGAACTATGAGCAATAACTCAGTGTTGTTAATCTGTGTACTAAGTAAACTCAGTTCTCTTATTTGATTCTTTATTTTGATTCTTTAACTGCTATTAAATTTACAGATGAGATTCAGAATGATCTGAAATTTAGCCAGGAGAGATTTTGCAGGACACAATTTTATAACATGAGGCAGTTCCAATAAATTGAGATCATGGCAAATGTGCCAAATGTCACATATTTTTTACCTAGTCACTTTAATAAGAAAAAGAAAATTTCCATGGAGCAAACAGTTCTTCCAAACAATCCTCCAATACAGCCAACTTGAATGACTAAGAGCTGTTAAGAGACAGGAAGAACTGAGGGCAATGTGTACCAACGGATCTAATATTGTAGACCTTGATATTTCAACTTTTACCCTAATGAAACCATGCGTACTGCATATAATTTCCATTATGTATTTGCTATCAAACTGAATGGAGCAAAGGACTATGCTTTTTCTGAATTTATTCTTCCAGATGGAAATAATCATAGATCTTTAAAATGTAACATTTGCAATTTATGACCAAAAGACAAAGGAGTGTATAGAGTTTAAACACACACACACGTCAGTGTGATTATAAAAATATAATCACAGTTCTGAGGGCAGGTGAAGGGGAGGATTCATAAATTTTGAAGTTAGAATAAGCAACCCTCTAAGTGCTAAATATAAGAATGTGATTCACTAGTCAATAAGAACTTCTTCTTTACAGTATAAGAATCTCTTGAAGAGAAATATATAGACATGCTTTTATCTAATGCTGGTAAGTATAGATGTACAAAATGTTCTATGTACAAACTGTTCTGTTCATGGAGCAACTGGTTTAAGATGGTGTTTTCTTGAATCAAACATGTATTCGGCATAATTTGGTCTGCATGTGAGAGATAACTGGGATTTTGTTTCAGATATGAAATATCGGAAGGTGAAATATCGTTATTCCAGGCAGAAGGGATTCAGGTGGTTAGGGACACAAAAGAATCAAAATACAGGAATTTCTTAATGATGACCCATCTGGACATAATTATCAATGTTTCATGAAAAGAAGGGAAGGAGGGAAGGAAGTGAAAATGAAGGGAAGTTTGAAAGGTGAGTGGATTAGCTATGCTAAGAGAAATGTGTTATGACCCAGGTGTTCAGAGCAAGGCAGGACCCTAAAGAGTTCTTTATTTCTCTTAATAAATGTTTCAGCCAAAGGCCCTCCAACAACCGGTTACATGATCCCTACGCTACCCTGCAGGTAGCCACTCTTAGACTCCCAAACTCAGTCCCAGTAGTACAAAGAAAGTCCACAGAATAGAAGCATGCTCACAGGGCAAAATCCAGGTTTCCAAGTCTCACCCACCAAGCAGAGTCCAGGCACAATACAAAGGCAGGATAAGAAACAATTCACAGAACAGAAGCAGTTCCAAAGCCCTAATGAAATAGAGGCCAAACACAAGCCACAAGAGAAGGGCTAGGTCCGAACCAAAATGCAAAGAGCAATTTTCCAAGCAAGGCAAGGCAAGGCAAGGCAAGGGGCAAATAGGTACGAGTCAAAGGCAGGGGAGTGTAAGCCAAAGTAAACAGTTGTTCCTGGCAAAGACTAACTTCCCATGGCTTCTCTTTAAGTTACTCCCCTCCAGGTGTTCCTTGTGAGGAGGGATTAGGCGACCTTCTCCCAAGTAGCCTTTCAGCCCTTCTCTGGGCTTGCCTATGTTCCACTCTCCTAGCCATTGGATCAAGTGGAGTAGACAGCTGTTTTTCATTAGGGGAGATTGGCTGCCTATCAGCACCACAGCCAGTCAGAAGCCCATCCTCCCCTGTGTCTATGCAGGCAAAGCAGCTCTATGTCTGGTCGACCACCTCCCTCAATGCCTGAGGGTCTTGGGACAACATTGTCCTCAGCCCTTGGCATGCCATCCCTGACAGTCCCAGTTCCAACTCCTCCTTCTCCTCCTCCAAACTGAGCTCTGAGGGGGCCATGACACAATATTCCTTACTGCTAACGCCAACATGGTAAGGAACAAGGTCATTGTAAGTGAAGTTCTTCCATAGGAGCAGTGAAAATGGCCAGCCCTCAGATTCCAATTCCCAATCTTGCCTTATTTGCTCTGCCCATGAAACTACTCCTATAGAATTACCCCAGATTCAGAATACTAGCTACCCTAACTGGCAGCAGGAGTTCTGTTCTCCATTTTCCTTCTCAGTCACCAACTTGCTCAACCCAAGTGTTATTCCTTTTAAATTACCCAGAGAAAGCATCCTGAGAGAACCAGCAAATTAACAACTACATCCTGCTAATGATCTCTCCATCCTCTTTTAAAACACAGCTGTTAGGCCTCAAACATTTTCTTGGATTACTGTCTAGATCTTGAAGAGGCATGGATGTTGGGGAAATTCTCAATCCCCCAAGTATTTTTCTCTGCTAGCTCCTGCACAACCTAGCCTCAAAGGTGGCAAACCCAAGGAGTGGGTGGGCTTGGTATTTTTATGGTTTCCAACGTAAGTAATCAAAATGTACACAATCATCTTTGTTTGAGAATGTATATCAGCTTTGTTAGTCTTTGACAATTTTTTCTTATTGTGTTGTAATTTATACCTTCTTAATCAACAGCTCTCTTTACAGATAATCCAAACCCAAACCAAGTTGATACCTTCCTTAATCTTAGCCTGAATGATGTCGGTGTCCTACTGCATACAGTATATTCTTATAGGTGGTATTTCAATTCAAGAGCAGGTTGTAATGGTGAAACCCTCTATGGGCAGGCTTCAATGCCTGTCCTCCTGAAGAAGTAATTGAGTCACCATTTATGTCTAGATCCTTCAAAGATACAAAACATAACCTAACTGGCTTTTCGCTGCTACATCTCATATATGGGCTTAACCTACAAACGTAAAATGGATCTGTTCAAAATAAGTTACCTGGCTGATATACATTTTGTTCATTCATAAGTCATCCAACAAAGTTTATTTAACAATTTCTAGACATCTGGTTCCTTGCCTTAATCATTTTGGTGCAGTCCTCAGAATTGAAAGTGGCTATTTCTCCTTAACTTCCCTTTGCAAATTAGGCAAGATCTAATTAGGAACCCACATAAGATCCATTTAAAATGTCTGGCCAGAGTTGGCTCTTATAGGTGGAATGGCATGCACCCTTGAAGATAGGCTAGCTCATTAGTTTTACTCAGAGGAAGGAACAGCAGACTTTTCAACCCTCTATAACTTAGGGGCATACTCAGACCCAATCATCCCATAAAATAGCAGAATTCTGATCTCTTAGTTAAGCTACAGCCTTTTGTAACAAAGGTAGAAACCAATCTGATCAGGAAGGAATGGAATTCAAAGAATTGGTTTGATAAATCTTGCATCGCTGCCAAAGCAGCATTAGTGGAATCCTATGCTACCTTACTCAAGGCCAATTTATCAGATTGTTCCCAAATCTTAAAAGAGCAGAAAAGACAACATAAGATCCTACTCAGAAAAAATACTTAAGATCATAAGAAAGAATGGTCATGGCTAATCAAACCTACCAAGTTCAAAAATTCCTTCCTATTTTGGCATACTATAACAAACTGTTCACTTAACCACATAAAAAAATTCCATTGCAGTATCCCCTCAAGTGTCTGGGTATACCACTTCTAAGTACTTTTTTGTGATCTGCATGCTAACACCTATATAAGATTATTCTCACTACTGCTGTGGCCCTCAGTCATATGCAACTTCTTAATCAACAGTCTCATTAACCATTTTAAGTATGGTAAAGTCCCCAGGAGTGGCTGTACTCCCTTGAGGTAATTAAATCCCATTCAAATTGGTATGCCCCTGTATTGGCCTCTTAATTTTCATATATTAACCACACAACTAATATTTCAAAGCACTGGGGCAGAGGCAGTGATTACTGTCCCCTTATACAAAAAGACTGATAAGAATGATTTGGCTAATTATTGGCCAATTAATCTATTGAACATAATTAGCAAATCATGTGCCAGATAGTTACTTATTAAAAACTAAACCTGGGTAATAGAGGATGTTATAACTGACCCAGAGCAAGCAGGTTTTCAACTGGAACTGTAGACCATTGTCTAGCACTTCAAAATTTAGGAGACAAATGCACAAACCACTCTGACTTTAATCTATATGTACCCTTTATAAATTTCATAGCAGTTTATAATGATTATCTCAAGGATAAGACTTTGCAACATTCTGAGCAGATCGTCTACAGACAGAAAACTCTCCTAATCTATAAAAATATGATAAAATTGGCCTTAGAGTAGGATGTAATCAGAGAGGGGACCTTTCCAACTTCATGTCAAGAGAATGAAACAAGGATGTATTCCAACGCCATTGCTTTTTAACATACATATCAACTCTCTGATTAAAACCCTTTAGAGAGTTGATATCCATGGACCTAATCTAGCCGATAGACACATCCCAGTTTTACTCTTTGATGAAAATGCAGTTCTTTTCTCCTTGACTTCTGTAAGCATAAAGCAGGCACTAAGAACCCTGGTGTCCTACTATAATGAGGAACAATTAATAATCACTAATAAAGTTTTAGGCTTTTTTCTATCAAAAGACAAAAGCACAATTAGACAATTCATTCCCATGATTACAACAAATTGAAACCACTCTAATAAAATTTATGTTTATTGCGTTTTAAGGGATGCTAACCCTACACACATATATACTGTATATTTGCCCTAAAATGGTTTATTCATGAAGGTAATTCATACTCCATCCAGGTTTAGTTAGCCTTCCCTTGTCCTCGTTCCCTGATTCTTAAAACATCTATAAAATATTGATTAGCCTGTTTTGCTGTGCTCTAAAAGAATTTCCCCATTAATGCCAGATCTCTCAGACAATTCAAATCATTTAGACTTTAAGCTTTATTTGGAATTGGTTGCTATTGGATACAGGTTTGCTGCTATTATATAATAAAATGTACTTGTGACTTATAGAAGTTCTCAGTTCCCTATGCTCTGCAGCCTATGCTTTGCAATAGAAAAGATGTTATGTTTAGAATTCAAGTAATTTCATTTTCTAATAACAATCCCATTTTATCAACTACACTAATGTTCATATATTCTTACAACTTTGCTCATATGCATGTATGTTTATGTTATCTAAAAGATCCAGATAGTGTGTTATAAGGAAAGCCTGTTTGGAATAACAACAAGTAATGCTACAGTTTGGAGTGCTTCAATTCAGCTAGTAAGGAACTTGAGGAAAGAGATACATGTATATCACTTTACTATGAAGTTCACAGTTGAAGAATGGGTCTTCAAAGGTCTTAACTTTTACATCATGACTTGCCTTCATACATCATAACGCCTTCTTTCTAGATCAAAACATATTGCTCCACCATCTTAAGTCAATGTATCCATTATTTTCTCCAGAACTTCTCACTTTCTGAATTATAGCTAATTATAGCAACATTGTGCAGTTTCTTTTACTAACCCTTAATATAGAGTATAACTTTCCAGTTCATGGCAAAAAACTTCTCAGATAAAGCATAGTGCTAAACTCACATCATAGAGGAGGTTAGTCCACCCTTCCATGGTGATACACTGGAAGACAGTCAGCACAGCGAAGAGGATGTTATCAAACTGTGTTATCCCGTAGTTAGGTCCTTGCCAGTATTCTTTACACTCAGTCCCATTAGGGCAGAGGCGTGATGGTGCTTCCTTACCACATGGAGCTTCTTGCATGATTTCATCTGGGGAGGGAAGAAAAAGAGGGCCTCTAGTAGACTAGGGCAAGCAGATAAGCAACTGCAGGAGGCAGAAAAAATGGTGGTATCACTTGCTTTGTAACAGCACTGGCTATTCTTCAAGAAGTCGCTTCCTCCAAAATTATGACTCAGGGTACTCATACAGACACATTTTTCCCTCCATGCAGTGCTTTTTCAGATGCTGTACAGCCATATAGAAAAGCAGAAACCAGCATGGTTTGGGTTTTAATTCTTTGCTCCTCCAAGGAAAGTACAGGGACTGCCCAGATGTGTTTTTCAAATGATACAGGCTACTTGCCTCCACAACTTAACACTGCTTCCCTGTTGATAAATTATAATGGATCTTAGCCAAAATCAACTCCCAAAACTATTTGCTGTCAAAATAATTCTTTTATTGTAGAAAAATCAAACCAATTCACGTCCATGCTCTCTCCCAGATACACCACTCCTCCAGGAGGTAAATGAGAGTCTGGGCAAAGCCAAAAGTGGGCATCCTTTATAACTGGTGGGAAGGGAATATACAATGAAGCATTATGGGACTTGTATGCTTAACCAGTTCGACATTTTACCTTAACAATTCCCCTTCTAAGGTCGAACTGATTAATCATTGAGGAAACATTAACATAGATATTACCATATAACATTTATATATTTATACACAGTTTCTTTGTCAGGTATGAATGTTGTTTTGGGGGAAGAGGTTTGGTTAAAATATCTGCAATTTGTTCCTTAGTCTCACAATGTACAGTTTTTACGAATCCAATTTCTGACAACTGTCTCACATGCTTGTACTTTATGTCGATGTGCCTTGATCTGTGGCCTACAGCATCGGCCTTGGATATATCTATTGCTGCTTTATTATCCTCCTGAATGATTATTGGATATGAAATGTCCATATCAAATGTTCATTAGTAAATCGTCGAACCAAATTAAGTTATTTGCGGCCTTTGATAAACAAACAAATTTGGCTTCTGCAGTTGAAGTTGATACAAGTTTTTGTTTTCCGGTATACCAGTGGATGGGACTATCATTCAGAAAAATAACATACCCTGAGGTACTTTTTCGTGTCTTGACATCTCCAGCCCAATCGGCATCTGCGTAACATGAAAGTTTAGGGGTGCTCGATGTGTTTGGATTAAGCGACAAAACTGCATCAGCGATGTGTTTCAAATATCTCAATAACATTTTGATCGCATTCCAGTGGTACATTTTTGGGTTATTCACGTGTCTTGAGAGTAAGTTGACTGATAGTGCTATCTCCGGTCTAGTGCAATTGGCTATATAAAATAATGAACCAATTGTAGAACGATAGATTGTATTGTCCTTAAATACCTCATCATCATTAAACATGTTCTTTAGAAAGTCAACTTGCATGGGGGTATATGATGGTTTTGCATCAGACATATTGCATTTCTCCAGTAATTCTAATATCTTTTCCTTTTGTGATAGTATAAAACCATTACTTGATTTGGTAATCTGAACTCCTAAATATTTATCGACTTTTCCCAAACATTTCAATGAAAAGTGTTTTTGAAGTTCCTTGGCGAATTGGTCACATTTAAATTTACTTTTACATATGTATATCATCTACATAGACAAGTACTTTTTCACATATACCTTGTTCCCTTTTAATAAATACACATTTGTCAGCTGATGTGGCAGTGAAACCTATTAGTCTTAAAGTTTTGGAAAAACAATCGTACCATCTCTTACCCGATTGTCACAGATCATAGAGACTCTTATTGAGTAGCCAGGTTTGTCCTTCATTACAGTCAATTCCTGGTGGTGCTCTGACATATAATTCCTTATCTAATGGTGCATGTAGGTATGCTGTTTGTACATCGAATTGATACACGTGTTCATTTAGAATTGAGGCAATGACTAAGGCTGTCTTAACATTCTCTGCCCTCACTGTAGGTGAATAAGTGTCTATGTAATCGTCTGGAAATTTTTGTGAGAAACCTTGTGCCACCAGTCTTGCTTTGTATAGATTTTTGTTATTCTCTAAGGGTTTTATTTTGTATACCCACTTGGTACCAATAATTTTTTTGTTCTCTGGGACCTTTGAGGGGGTATATACTTCTAGTTTTTTAATACTTTCTATCTCCCTCTGCATAGCCTCTTTCCATTTTAACTGTTCATTTGGTGGGAATGTGTGTATGTCATAATAATTTTTGGGTGTAGTTATGGTGGTATCAATTTACATCACATAGTCCCTTAAGGTATTTGGAATTTTGCCCTTATTAGACCTTAGTGATTTCCTGGGTATGTTTTCGGTTGGGATATTGTCTTCCGATGAGTCATCTGAGCTGTACTCATTTATACCTTGGGTTTTGAGTATGTGATGACCTTCTTTCCATGTCCTAACCTTAATGCTATTTCTGTTGGATTTTGTTTTTGTAGTGTGTGTGAAGTTGTGTTTGTTTCTGATCAGTTTTGAATGTATCCTTGCCAATTATTATTTCATTTGAGTGTATCTTACTCCAGTTTGTGTTTTCATGGAAATTTGCTGATCTCGATATGATTACCTTGTGATTTCTATCCATGAATCTGTAAGCTTTGGTTTTTGGTTCACCACCAACAAATTTGAGGGTTTTTTTGATACATTGTGTCCTTTTTGTCTGAGTTGCTTGGGTATGTGTATGTCGGCAGTTACCCCAAAAACATGGAGATGTGCTAGTGTGGGTTTCTGATTGTACATTATTTCATATGGGGTTTTCTGTATCACACTTGACCATATTCTACTAAGGATATAGTTTGAATATAAGACGGCCTCTCCCCAAAATGAAAAGTTTAATCCAGCATCTTCTAATATGCATCTAATCATAGTCTGTAATATGTCATTCCTGCGTTCAGCCACACCATTTTGAAAGGCAGAAAATGGCAAAGTTGTAAAGTGTATTAAACCATGTTTATTAATCCAGTCACTGAATTCTTTGGAAAGAAATTCAGAACCGTGGTCTGTCATGATCTGTTTGATTTTAATGTTGTGTTGGATTTCTACCCTCTTATAGAATTCTTTAAACTTGGTGAATGTTTCCCCTTTGTGTTTGAGGGTGTATACAAAACCGTATCTACTATGGTCGTCGACAATTGTGAGAAAATATTTTTGTGGCCAATAGAGGGCTTCAAGCGGCCCACTAGATCCATGTGTACCAACTGAAAAAATGTGCGTGGTGTTCCTTTCTGATTTTTTGGTCGGGGTTTTTCTTTTGACTTTGAACTCTTACAAATGGAACACTCTAAATAATTTTCACAATTGTTTACCTTGAGTCCTTCAGAACAATTCAACATCTTTTTAACAACAGGAAAACCAATATGCCCCAACTTTCTATGCAAAATATGTGCACAATTATTATGTAAAGGTTTACCAATTGAAACATGCTTTGAGTCATTCGTTTTGATTTCAACATTTTCAACACTTACATCGTTAATATCATTATCACTTTCCCCTTCTATTTCCCCATCACTTGTGTCACTGTTGACATTGTCATCCTTTTCCTTCTCTTTCTTCCCATTCTTAACACTATCATTTGATAAATTGGCTATGACTTGTGCTGTGGTATTTATCTTAGGTATAAAATAACCCATTGGCCATTATAACTTCCCTTACTTCCTTGCCATCATTGGTAAGTTGGACGGTGTCACTCTCAAATAACATCTCGATTTTGGTACCTTTGCTTAATTTAATTACAGATAGGACGTTATATGGTATTTCAGGTATGAAAAGAACTTCCTTGATTGTCCCAAGACCTGGGATCTGTGGACATTCCCTTTCCCAACTACCTGCACGAATTTTTGGTTGGCGAGTTTAATGTTAAACGACACCTCGTCTAAAGAGGTGAACAGTTCTCTATTACAAGATATATATGTTGTTGCCCCGGAGTCGATTAACCAACATTGTTTCCTTGTGTTTACACCAAAATTCTGTTCTACATCTCTAATTCCATTCACAGAATCAGTGTCAGTCCTATTGTTCTCCCGACTGGATCCCCTGCTCCTTCTTGGGCTTGGTGATTTTCTACATCTCGGGTTTACATCGTGTCTTTGGCTACTGGGATGTCTATCTTAATATCTTTGTTCAGAGTTAGACCTTTCCCTCTGATAACTTGTATAATAGGGCTGGAGATGCTTAATAGGTTCTCTGCCTTTATAGGCCTTAGGACAATTCTTCTTAAAGTGATTTCTCAAACCTCATGTATAATACTCTGGTAACACGTTTACCTATTCCACAAAGTTAACTCTTTTTGCAACCCTGTGTTCCTTATGAAGCAAAACTCGATCCTTTCTGAGATTATCCTCAGCCACCAGCCTTCCTGATAATGTTTCGAGTGAAATGTTGTCATAATTTAGATTATCCAATTGATTAAGAAAATAGTCCCAGCTAGAGTCGAGAAAATTAATTATGATACTAATAAAACTTCCCTCTGTGATTGTCTCACCCCTTCCTAACAGATCAGATCTCATGGCATTTAAGTTGAGCAGATGCTCACTCATGCTTACTCCTGGTCTCAATCTAGCAGAAACTCTCTAGATATTCTGCTTGTAGTACTTCTATTTTTGCTATAAAACAGGTTAAATATCTTCTCCCAAATTTCAGAGATGGTGGACCGATTGGGTATGATGTGGTATATATCTTCTCCCAAATTTCAGAGATGGTGGACCCATTGGGTATGATGTGGTATATGGCTGGTTCGAGGAAACTCAACATTAAGCAAAATGCCCGATGGTGGATACAATCTATCTCTATAGATAATGGTTTTTGGGGTGAGTTCAGTATGAGAAAAAGGGTGTTCTCCCTCATTAATGCAATCTGAAATTGCTGTGCCCAGTCCATTAGATTATTACCTGTTGCACATAACTTGGGGAAACCATTGGGTAAAACATTGTGTTGAGCTGAGTTGGTGTTCAAAAATTGTTGTTGTTGATGTTCTGGAATGTGCGCATATTGGCAGAAAGACATTGGTATGCAAGCAGTAAAGTTCGAAAAACTCACTGTCCCTTTTTTGTGTAAGATGACTGGAGCTGTACATGCATGAAGTTCTGAATTTGTGCCATGTTCACTTTATGTTGGTTTCCTGTGGAGGATGTCTCCTGAAGAGTTGTTGCAGAAAGTGAAGGGTTAAAAAATTGCATTGGAGCTGTGGTTTCATTCTTAATTCCTGACTGGGAAGTTGTAGTATTCTGAAGCTGTGCTGGATTCAGGAAGGGGTTTCCTAGCACTGGAAATTCCCTTTGGGAGGTTTGTGCTATTGGTTGTGCTAGTAAGTAACCTGGAGATACTGGGACCGCCGTGGAAGCCAGTGAGGCCATCGGGAGTGAGGGAGAAACAGTGAAGTTTCTCTGAGTTGTTTGGAAATTGGAGATAACTGTTGGAGACATGCTGAGAGGGATCGTGACTTCTGTGTTCCTTGCAGTCACTTCTGAAGCCTTTGGAATGCTGCTTGAAGGTGCTGGGAGACTGCCTGTGGTTGCTGGATTGCGTGGTGGCTGCTGGGAGTTCGGTGCTTGTTGTTTGTGACTGTCTTGGAGTGGGGTGTGTGAATGCATCTCCGAATGCTGCTGTGAGCATTTCAATCGCTCTTGATATTTCCTGCTCTGAGGGAGAGTTCCTCTCAGGGCTACCCTTTCTTTTTGCCTCCCTTTTCAAAACTTCTGCAGTGAATGGTTGCTGATCGGCCATTTTTACTGGTTGTGGCTTTGAAAATGGCGCCTCTTCATATTTTCCTGCCCCCAGTAAGTTTAAAAAAGGTTGCAAAGGACTTACCGGTTCAGCGCTCACAGTTTTATTTTCTTTCTCTGTTTGCCTTTCCACAGTTTGAGGTCTGTATTTTGAAAAAGTCCTCTTAATTCTGCCATTGGGTCCTTGCTGTTTGTTGATATTTTGATGATTCTGAGCAGGGTTGATTTTAAATCCTTCATTTTTGTCAGATATTTGTCTTTGTCCTGGGTTTGATTCAGGGTAGCGTGAATGGTGGATATGCATCTAGTTGTGGGTCTTCATTTCTTTCAGTTGTAGGAGTTTTATTTTCTTCATCCAAAGCAGTTCCTATTATTGTTCCCATTGGTGTCAATTAAGCTGCCATCTGTCTGGTGAAGGCTCTTGTATTAATTCTGGATTTTTCTGATCCTGACATGTTTTGTTCAAGTTAATCTGGCAACCATCCTCTGCTACCATTTGTTAATAAATTATAATGGATCTTAGCCAAAATCAACTCCCAAAACTATTTGCTGTCAAAATAATTCTTTTATTGTAGAAAAATCAAACCAATTCATGTCCATGCTCTCTCCCAGATACACCACTCCTCCAGGAGGTAAACGAGAGTCTGGGCAAAGCCAAAAGTGGGCATCCATTATAATTGGTGGGAGGGGAATATACAGTGAAGCATTATGGGACTTGTATGCTTAACCAGTTTGACATTTTACCTTAACATTCCCCCCTCAAGTCCGATGCTTCCTGACTTCTGATGGGCCACCCACCTTTATTTTGCAGGCTGATGTAGTTAAGAAACTTACTTGACTTGAACAAAATATATCCTCTGTGTTTCAGTAGTAGAGAGAAAGCAAGAGTGTTTTGTGAAATTTGCCTATTGAAGATCTGCAAGTGTATTCTGCTTAACACACTGGTAGTTAAGTACATGCCTTATATTAAACTCCGTACTATCTATTCTGATGGGCAGCAATTCTACAGCTCAGGAAAAAATTGTGTCACAAGTTCCTTCCTGTGTATTTAATTTTGCTTTTTTTAAAAAGCACTTCCTAAACATAGTGGTATAAAAAAGTTACAAAATGTGATGGCAATACAGTATTCAATAACAAAATGGCGCTCTGTTTCTACATACACTTGTACAAATATCCTCAATTACAACATGGTTGTTAATGTACATCAGTTTATATTTTCAGAATAGAATAGAATAGAATAGAATAGAATACTTTATTGGCCAAGTGTGATTGGACATACAAGGAATTTGTCTTGGTGTAAATACTCTCAGTATACATAAAGAAGGAACATTCGTTAAGAATCAAGAATCATAATGAGTCCACAGTATATTCAAAGTTCATTAGGATTGTACAACACACACTTTGGGATTTGATTCAAAAAATTTACTTGAGAATCTACAGAGGTGCAGATGAAGAATTGAAAGGATTTGTTGTGACACTATGCAGCTCTAAGATTCATTACTGTTACTAACTCAAATTGATTAAATATATCCAAATGTAACGAGGAATAACATAGCAATTGTCAAGAAATACTTAGTCCCAAAGGTGCTTTTTCAAAAGGCAACTGGACTTTGTTGAGAACAAGCAAAGTCCAGTTGTTGTTTTTTGAAAAAAGGACCTTTGGAACAACCATGATCAGGATGAGTGAAAATCTCCATAGACAAGAGATACTCAGATTCAATTTATAAAAGAAAGTATAGATTTATAGATTTGTATTGTATCCAGGGAGGAGCTTCCCTCTTTATTTGTTGCTATGGCAACACATAGATTAGGATGCTTCTCCATGATATGGAGTGAATCATGTACCAAGTGTAAATAAACTATGGAAGCAAAGTTCAAGTGTCTTTTAGTCGCTCTTACCAGAAAACAACAGAAATCATCAGTCTTTCTTAAAAAGAGTTCATATAAAGAAAGTTTGAGATGCCCTATTGTGATATTCTGTTTCATTCATAATACATTTTTTCCTCTTAGCATGTTTTATGAATCCATCTAAATTCTGGGATTGGTTTCTGCAGAAACAGAACTATGTTTTTCTAAATCTAACTCTTCAGGGAAAGTTGTGTGTAAGTATAAAAAGTGATTAACCATCCGGCCTGTCTTTTGACTTGCATTCCTCTTACATAGCTTATATTTCAAAATAAATATAACTGATATATTTATCAGTTATTTATCAACAAATATATTATGTTTTAACCATGATATGTTAAATAATCCATCATGGCCTAGTTCATACAGCCATAAATCATGGCTTATAATTGGCATCATAAATTGCACTTAGCCAAAACAAAACAATTTACAGTATACCTTATATATTTAAATGAAATAACAGTTCACTTACATTTTAACAGAGATAATATTTGTCAAGTTACCTTTTTCCATTTAAAAAAAAATCAGCTCTATTAACTTTTTTAAATTGGGTAGCTGGTAGGAGAATAGAATGCTTTTTACATACCTGTATGAATATCCTTGCAGGCGGTGTGAAATTTCCCCAAATAAAATTCTAACCCTATGATTGCAAAAATAAGGATTGCAAAAAATAGGAGGAGGCCAATTTGTAGCAGAGGTATCATGGCCTTCATTATGGACTTAAGGACAACTTGTAAACCTGCAACAAAAGAGAGAATTTGTCAGAGAATAGACTTAAAGAACACCCAGCAGCAAATCTTATTGGAATTTTAACAGGAGAGAGAGAATTACACATTGCTCTTTATTTATATTCTTCATCCTTCTTAACATGCATGTGAGACCTATAAACCTTAAAGCAGAGAAAAAGGAAAGCTGTTCCATGTAATACATGGAATTATTGTGCCAATTCTTTTATTAATGAATGACCAAGACCAATAATTTAAGATTTTTAACAAAAGAACCTAACAAGTAAATAGCAGTCAGAAGTGTCAAAACTTCTTATAAAGCTTCTATATTTATTAGGACCTATTAAAATCCATTTTGATAATTATGTTGTATTGGGATAATTTACATCCATGCAATAACCTAGTTCCATTATTTGTAAAAGGCCACATTTGGCCAATTTTGTCAGGGTTCCAAAGGCTAAGTAAAGTCAATAGTTAATATTTGGACAGGAGTCCCCCAGAAAATTCCAGGGCTGTTGGCTAAACTATGAAGTTAAAAAAAAAAGAATAGAAAACGTTCTGGAAGAAGGGACTATCCATATTGTTGCCAAGTAAAACTCAAAACAAAGGTTATCAAGAAAATAGATTGGAGAATCAATACATTTTAGAAACTTCTCTAACTATATATAAATATCAATATTATGTCTTAATGGCTTAAAAAGAAATGGAGATGAGTACTGCCCCTAAAATTGGTTACTATTAATAGAATAAAACTGCATGGACTTCTTTATCTTTTTTACCTTTATAATTATAAATGAATATATATAAACTTTGGAAATATATACTTTAATATTATAATATAAACTTTAATATTATATATTACTTTGGAAATATATACTTTAATATTATATATTACTTTGGAAATATATACTTTAATATTATATATTATAAATATATAATAAACACATTTTCGTTTGATATCTTTTTTTCATATGAGGAAAATGAGTACAGTATAGTGATAGTACACTATTTTGTGCCTTTTAAATCCTACTGCATTTAATGGAGCTTGCTTTTAAAAAAAGAGAATTATCGCCTGAGACTCATAAAGAGAAGACAAATACTTTGATTAGATAATGGATTCCATGCATAGGCTTAAAGTAAAAATGGGCTTTCCAGTGGATGGTGACAGAAGTAATCAAACCGTTAAAGGACAGAATATAAGCTGTCTAAGTACTAATCTATATGAAAATGATAAACTGTGCCAGAGCATGGTAATCTAAATAGTTGCTGTCTAGTTGAAAGATATTAATTAAAAGCTACTTACTTGGGATTCCCGACACTAACTTTAGTGGCCGGAGTACACGAACTGCCCGCAAAGTTCGCAAGTCAAATTCAGTACCAATTGTTGACAAAATGCTGGAACATTAAAAAAAAAAGAGAAAAAATGTTGATGGTAGAAATGTGAACTATTTCCACAACCAGGAAGAAACGTGGATTTTCCTTTGATGATATCCATTATTTGCTTAGAAAGGATCCATAACTATCCAAAGTATGTTGAGATTTTCACATTCCCCATCCTTCTGGAAATTACTAATTTTGCTGTGGAAATCATTGATTTGTTAAGACTACTGTTCCTTAATTCTGTACTCTCAGTAAAAAAAAGAATATTAACCTCTTTACCCCAGGGCTCCATAAATTTTCAAAATTTCACTTCCAATAAGACAGAATGTCTTATTCCAAATTTGTAGGGGCATTATTTCTCAAAACTAGGGAGGCTACCGAAATGCTTAATTACTTCCAGGTGGACTTCTTCTAGGATGGCGCAATAAACCCTTAGTGGATCATCAAAGCTTTTGGTTCACAACATATAAAGAAGTAATTCCTTCTGGTAAACAAGATTCAAATCATAGTGGAATTTATATTCTAGCCTTCGTATCCTGAATTTGTAAACTCAGTGCTGCTTTACCAAAGAAATCTATCAGAAAATATAAGGCAGAAGCAGGTCACCATGTTCTGTACTCCCGAGTTTTCTTCAGAGGTGACTCTAGATAAGAGTGTATTACCATGATCTACTTGGAAAGTAACAACAGATGGATAATGGTGGCCAGGTCAAATCTCTGGGTACAGTTTCCTGCAATAACACCAATGGAACTGCAAAAAACTGCACTACTCGGAACATCATACATTTTAAGAAGATACTTGGTTGACACATAGGATGCTAGCAGCAACCTGTATCCACCATCAATGCCAGTCAATAATATTCGTGATAAATTTTTAAATGTTCAGTTGACTGAGTTTCATTTTAATGAATAAAATAATGATGATGATGATGTCAATAATATTTGTGATACATTTTTAAATGTTCAATTGATTGAGTTTCATGTTTAATGAATAAAAGAGATAATAATAAACAACTGAATAAACAATTTTAATATAAATAATTGTTTCAGTATGGAGCTCTTTAGCATAATGGCATTTACTACATTTAGTAAAACATAGGTTCACTGGGCCAATAAAAAAGAATTTAGTGACCTAAACTCTATTATATTATACTAGACCAAACAAAGATAGTTTAATATTAGGTTCCCTCCCGATCTAGGAAAATTCTCTTTTGTAAAAAGCAAATGCCTATTCAAATATTGAACATATTGAAAAGAATGCAGCACTATTGTTGGCAGTCTAAGCATGCTTGGGGGATGGGAACTGCAAGTGTGTTAGGCATATAGCCAGCGTATTCCCATTATGTGCCTGCTAACTCTCTTGTAATCCCTTCCTCTCCAATAATTATAATGCAAACATTAATTATTTTCTTGCTAATTATCCCAGAACCAGGGTGAGCATTTTAAATCATAAGCACAGTTGCAGTTCTATGATTTCCCAGTTAGTGACTGAGTTGCTGGTCCCAATTGTGACTGCTAAATGAGGACTGCCTATCTGCACATCTGTAGATTGCATTTGTTCACTATCTTTTAAAAGAGCAAACTCAAGCCAAGATAAGACACGTATCCACATTGTTCTTTATTTAAGCTTTTAACCCGTTTGAACATCTGGCTTCTCTTTTTTGATATAGGGCTCTAATCAGTGTTGGATGAACCTAGGCCTTTTTTTTGCTAGCCTATTAATTTATTCTATGAATTTAAGGCTATGTACAAAAGTACATCCTTGCACATCCAGGAAATAAAAATTAATCTGGGAAATTAAAATATTCTTCTCTGACACCTGAAGCTTTATAAATGAAAGATGAGGAACAAAAATGTTCCAAATAGTAGCCTCCAAAGACATCAATATTATATCTAACCACCCACAAATTTTATTGATTTTAGCACAAAAGATTCATATTTATTAATAAATGCTAGCATATAATTTGCTAATATATCATCTACTTTATACCTTTGTTTATATAGGATCCAAATCTCAGTATTCAGTAATCACTCATGCTAACTACAATAAAAGAAAGAAGAAGCTGTGTTTTCCATGCCTCTTAAATAAAAGGGAATCAGTAATCACACAATGATCACTTTACTTTTAGGGAAGAATAAATTATTTTAATCCATGTTTTTAAATCATAAAGAACATACTGAAACAATAAAAGGAAATGCTGTATTGCCAGTACATTTTTCAGCTATTTCTTCACAGAAAAACTTAATTCATCTTAACATTTTATACTGATAAGATTTACTAATAATCTCAAATTCTCATATAATTCAAATAAATTGCATTTTGGACTTGGTCAGAAACATAATATTTTAACATCTGTATTTATTAATGATACAATCAACAGAATTAATTCAAATAAAAGATTGTTTTATTGATTTTTCCATTCTTTTAGAAAAAAACTGACAGGTTTACCTAATCACTAGAGATATGGTGCTCAAAGTTCAAAATTGGTTATATGAAATAGTGAAATGTTATGCTGGCTCTTTTTGACAGAAGCTATTTCATGTAATTATTATATTCTAGATAGAAGACATAGTTTTTTCTAGAAGCTCCTTTTTAAAAAAAATTATATACCATCTATTTGGAAAATAACAGGAGGATTTCAGAAATGGGTATTGTAAAAGAACTCCATAACCCCAATATTACATGAGATATTTGTCATCCATTTATTTATTTTTAATTAATAAATAAATTAATTCATTTTGTCAAAAGCTTACAATACAATAGAAATAAGAATAAACATAAGTTTAAATATAAGAAATAGGAACTAATAATTGGGGACAATAGGACAGGGATGGTTGGCACAATTGTGTCCTTTATTTAAAAAACATACTTTTCTTTCTCTATTTGAACAATTTTATCATGAGACATCTCAATTGAAAGGTAATTAGAAATGTATTCTTTCGTTTATTAATTTATATGTTAAATTTCTCAAATTTTAATTAAGTGTATTTAAAATTAAATGATCATATACAGTAATATAACATTTAACTCTAGTCTTTATTAAAATAAAAGAAAATTTGTTTTGTGATGTCTTACCTCTTGCAGCATCCTCTCTGTTTTTCAAATCTCAAAATGTCTTAGAGTAGAATGCCCTCTCACATTAAAAACATATTCCTTTATTGGTTATTTTGCTCCACTTATGGCCTACATTATTTAATGTTGTTTTTGTAAAATTTCATTTTTCTGAACCCATGACATATTCTGTTTTTCAAACCATGCAGATTTTTCTTTTACTAAACTTATTAGTATAAACTGCTCAATCTATTTTACTTATACCAGCCAACTTTACTCTAGATAAAAGCAATAGTTTAACAATCCATTTTCGGAACTATTGGAGTTCTTTAACTCAGTGGTCGCCAACTGGTAGGCCGTGGCCCACTGGTGGTCCACGAGAAAATTTTAGTGGGCCGCAGAGAAATGTCACCCCAGAGCACCCCCCCAAAGCAATTAATCCAGGCTGCACGGGAACACATGGCTGCGCCACCCACATAGCCCATGGGAACCCTCCCTGTCCACTCACTCCTTGTCTGCTAAGTTGATATTTTTCCCTTTTTTCCCCCAACCATCAGCTGTTCTGCTGTGCCGGAAAATTTAGATTAGCTAGAAAGCAGGAAACCATTGGATTTCTTGCTTTCTAGCTAATCTTTAGATCTGCTTTTAAGCAGAGCCAAACCTTCCTTAGGACTGAAGCTTCTATTATTGAGTGCAGACTCAGGTAGCCGATGGCAGAAAGATAGATCTCTGAGTGAATCTGTGATTCTATGAGCAGCTCAATCTACCTGCCTGCTTTGCCTACTTTGGGTAAAAGTTGCTTTTTTAATAAAAAATAAATATTTACATAAATATTTATAATATTTACATACAAGCCATGTCCAGTCAGTCACTTGACCACCAAGCCACACCCACAAATTAGGCCATGCCCACAGAACTGGTTGTTAAGAAATTTGAATCCTACCCCTGTCTCTGTGTGTTTGTGTGTATGTGTGAGAGAGAGAGGGAGGGAGAGAGAGAGAGAGAGGTTAGTTCTCTCTCTCCCACCAACATCAGCAAGCCACTATCAGTCAAAATTCGTATTAGTGATTCCCAGGATTTAAAATTATGAGTTTGGTGGACCTTGAGGTCCAAAAGGTTGGCGACCCCTGCTCTAACTCATAAAACTATTACTGTAGAACATCTTTAGCTGTACACAACTTGTTCTCTTCAGAACCTTCTCTGATGCTGTGTTACTCCATCTCTAATGTCAGCATAACATACAACCTGAATACCAACCTACTTGCTGCCCTTCCTCCTCCTATGACAGCTTTTCTGGGAATCTAAACTAATCTCTACTTTCATTTCTTATTGTCAATACAAGTACAAACAAGTTTTTTTGGCATCTGCACAGATAAATGGATGAAGGAACAGCAAAATTCTAGGGTAGAGAGCAGTCACATTACAGATAGCAAATATTATAATACTAAAGAGAGGTATACATGTTAGAATAATCACATGCATATTTGCTCATTGTGTGAAGACTTAGTAATCTTTTTAAAACATAATTTCACTGTTTTATTTTTTGTTAAACTATCTCACCTATTTTACCTCCTCCTCTTAAAATGGTTGCATATTAGAGGATAATGTTTAGATTAAAATGAGGTGCTTAATTCTGAAAATAGAAAACATTGTTGATTGTTCCTAGGGTAATTAAAAGCTGACTCAGATGGGCTTCATAAACAACTTCAATTAAGGGCTATTTATTCACTCTAGTCATGTGAATCAGCAGAACTAAAATCTTCCTCAACAAACAGGAGATGTGAGAGGTAGTGCTCGTGAGGAGGAGCTGGGATGATGGACCAGAGTGAAGAGGCCATTTCCCAGTAAGGAGAAAGCACATTCCAGAAAGGGAGGGAGACAAGAAGCAGCACAGCCTGGAGCTGGATAGGAAACAGAAGAAGAGGGTAAGGATAACTACTCCCTAACATCTCCTAGGTTATATCCATTGGAAGTAATAAGACTTTAGTCTGGCAAGATTCTGTCTGCTATGTGTAAGCAAATAAAGGACCAAAATTTGGCTGAAGTGTTCCACATCATTCTTCAATTTAGCCTAATAGGAAGGCAGAACATTCTCTATTTATGAAATAGATAAGTATTTCTATAATAAGATAGCACTTATACTGATGCATCTATCACACTGTTTTATCATAAACGGAATGGAATTTGGTAGGAATTAGTTGCTAGTCCTAAACTGGAATTAATTCTTAGATTACACAATTTGGCCTTTCCCATTCTTCTGCCATAATGGGTAATGTAAAACTTCCAATCTAATTTATAAGATCCATGATTTACATGGGTCTTTTGGGACTTATAGAGATTTAAAAGCTGTACAATATATCTCAAAGCTGTTTCAAAGGACACAATACAATTTCTATTTTCCTATGTTTACTAATGTATAGAGCAATCTCTATCCCCACAATATGCTGATGATACCCAGTTATATGTCTCCGTCCTGGATATCCTGATTGATGTGGTAAACATTCTTTTGTGGTGCCTAGAGGCTGTGGAGACCTGTGGATGGGGAACAACAGACTTCAGCTGAATGCTGGTAAGAAGGAATGGCTATGAACAGGGGGCCCTCTGCATTTGGGAATTTATCATCTTTGGCCTTGGATGAGGTTGAACTACTCCAGACAGACTGAGTGCATAATTGGGGGGGGGCGCCTCCTGGCCTCCTGTTTCCTCTTCCAAAGATGGTAGTTATGTCTAGAAGGCCTTTGCTCAATTTTATGTCATGTGCCAATTACAGTCTTTCCTGGATAGGGAGGCCTTTTGCTCAATCACTCATGCTCTGGTCCAGTGATGGAATTCAAATTTTTTTACTACCGGTTCTGTGGGCATGGCTTATTTGGTGGGCGTGGCTTGGTGGTCATGTAGCTTGGTGGGCGTGGCTAACCCGCCACTCATGTCAAGGGGCGTTTTGCCCAGTTCCTTCCTTCCCAGCCACTCGTTACCCCCAGCCTCAATGTATCTATTGTTCTGTAAAAAAAATTCACCTTTTTTCGACTTTATTATCTGCATCCACATACTATAGATGTACTTTTATGGACCACTGAAAGGAGGTCTCACATACTTTGTCCAAGAGTGTGATAGGCAGGTCACAAAACAGGGTTTTGAGGGGTTGCCACAAATAAGGGGAGGCCAATGTATTTTCCAAAGCAGCAGAAGGCAAAACAAGAAGCAATGGATTGAAACTGAACAAAGAAGAAGCAACCTAAAACTAAGGAGAAATTTCCTGACAGTGAGAACAATTAACCAGTGGAACTGCTTGTCTCCAGAAGTTCTGGATGCTCCAATACTGGAGGTTTTCAAGAAGAGACAGGACAACCATTTCTCTGAAATGGTATAGGGCAGGCAACCTTGGCAACTTTAAGACTTGTAGACTTCAACTCCCAAAATTCTGGGGGGAATTCTGGGAGTTGAAGTCCAGAAGTCTTAAAGATGCTAAGGTTGGAGACCCCTGGTATAAAGTCCCTCCAAAGATTATTCTGACACCTTTGCCTGGCCCTCCACTCAGACTTGGCATCCTCAGTTTTCCTGTCTGAGCAGAAGGTTTGGACTAGAAGACCTTTCTCTCTCATTTCCTCTTTTTCTCTTTCCCTCTTTTTCCCTCTCTCTCTCAAAGCCACGGCTGGCCAAGTGCTCTTCCCTATCTTCCCCTTCTCTCCCTCACTCTGTGTGTGTGTGTGTGTGTGTGTCTCTCTCTCTCTCCCTCAAAGCCGCGGCTGGGCTTTCCTTTTCCTTTTTGGAATCAAGACTGGCTGAACAAGGATCGCCAGCCGCGCTGGAAGCATCCCTTCAGGTGACCCTTCTCCTTCTCCTCCTTGGGTGTGCATGCCATCCTCCCAGCCCTGCCACGGTTGCCAATTGCGAGAGGAGGGGGAGGGGGAGATGGGTCGATCGAAGAGACACTTCCAGCGCAGCTGGTGATCCTTGTTCAGCCAGTCTGGATTCCAAAAAGAAGAAATGAAAATAGCAAGGAGCACCAAGGAAAGCCCAGCCGTGGCTTTGAGGGAGATAGACAGACAGACATACACACACACACACAGAGAGTGGGGGAGAGACAGGGGAAGATAGGGACCCGGTTGCTTCGCTATCCCCTGCCGTCACCCTTACGTTCTCAGGCCAGGCGAGGGAGGGGAGGGTGAGGGCCAGGAGGACCAGCCACTGCAGGCATATTGGGACAAAGGAGAAGCCCTGGGACATCTGCCCACCCACCTGCTGGCTGGCTGAGCCAGGCTGGGCTGGAAGAGGCGTGTCAGCCGGTAGAAGGCAGAAAATGTGCTCCAGGAGGGTAGGCAGGCAGGCGGATGTCCCGGGGCTGTTGCACATGCGTACTGCATGTGTAGCAGCTGCACACACAATGCGCATGTGCAGCAGCCCTGGGACATCTGCCTGAGCTGTGCCATGGCACCACATGGTTGGGAAAGCCAGGAGAGTGAACAGGACAAGCGGGCGACTGGGCGACCCGGTTTGGGAGCGTGGCAGCCAGGGGTCGCTACCAGTTCTGCGACCCATGGCAAATCACCACTACCGGTTCTCCCAAATAGGTGAGAACCGGTTGAATATCACCTCTGCTCTGGTCATTTTTTGTTTGGACTATTGTAACACACTCTACACTGGGCTATCTCAAAAGGTATCTGGAAGCTTCAGCTGGAACAGAATGCAGCTCTGCGAGCAATCTTGGATGTCCCAAGAATGTTATATGTAACACTTCTGTTGTGTGGTACACTTCTGGGTGCAATCCAAGGTGTTGGTTATGACTTTTAAAGTCCTACATGGCATGGGATCAGACTACCTGCAGGGAAGGTAAGTTGCGGACCCTGTCAGTTAAAGAATTTCAAATTGTGGGGCCCAAGAAGAGAACCTTTCCTGCCCTCTGGACATTCTCCCCTCCCCAGAGGTGAGGTGCCCCCTCTCTCCTGGCCTTTTGGGAAAGTACTGGCTCTACTAACTTGCTTGGGGCCCACAGAGATGCATACAGCCACAGAACTGGTTAGTACCCTGAAGTCCCTCCCCTATATTTTAAATTTTAAATTCTAAATTTTATTATTGTTTTTAATATAATGTTTATATATAATTTTTATGTTTTATGTTTATTTGTGCACCACTCAGTTGCTCTGTTAATGAGATGGGCAATAAAATAATATAATAAAAAATGGCAATATCAACTGCCACCTAAATGTTGCACTAATTACTAACTTGTTTAACAGTCATGCATGCCTATTTTCATAACCTTTTTTTAACTGTTTCCACATAATTCTATATGCCAGTATCTAAAAACCAGATCAAAGATGTTGTTGATGAAAGTGCTATTATTTACAGTTAGCCAGATTGAAATTATATAGTTCTCCTAATTATCTGAGATGATTTCACCACTAATGGCTTACAGAATCTCTCCAGATCACTCAATCATTATGGTGTAAAAATAACACAAACAAAGATAAACTTTCATAACTGCAGAGAGAACTGTAAGATATTTTAAACACACTTTAACTTCCTAGTGGTTGAAACAATAACACACATTGTTCTCTCTCTCTCCCTGCTTATTCATAACATTTATTTTTTCACGCAGTACATAAGAACTATAGAGAATCATTGTTATTGGCTTCGATGATTTTAAATGAATGAGGGAAATTAATAGAAATATTAATAGTGAAAGAAATTTTTGTGTGCCAAACACTTTGCTGAATACTAGGTGAAAAACGAATAAATAAATAAATAAATAAAAATAAAAAGAGCTGGAGAAGATTTCTGCCTCAAGCCTATTTGTGGCTTTTTCAAAGATATCTTATTTTTCACTGTAGGAATCAGAAGATTAGATGAACTTTGGCCTCTAAGTAAAAGAGATTCCTTTATGTACCCAGGTTATCAACGTTTTGGGAATGCATGTTATTTTTGCATTATTGTATATTTCCTTCAATTTCAATGTTTTCTGAACTGCAACTTCCTGTCATTCTGCTTCTCCTTTTTTCTATGGAAGCATTTAAAACTTCAGAGTAATAATGCTGCCATCATTCCTCAAAACTTTATATGGATTAAATTGCTAAGTCCTTGCCTGTGATTCAGCATACAAAATGAATACCACAGAGTCCTGGAAAAAAATTGACATGTAATAGTCAGCTATTTGGCATGGATCCGGGAAAAAAGGGGAGACTGAATTTTGCATTTCAGTTCTTTTATTGTTTTCCAACCAGTGAGAAGCACTTAAGCTTTTTTAAAAAATAGGGAATAATTTTGCATAAGAGAAAAGAATTACAGTGTAGCACCAAATCAGTAACAGATAATATGTAAGAAAAATGTTTATTGTGTTCCAAGGATAAGTATTCTTATGAAGAAGTGGGGCAGGATGCAGTCTCTATTGCCACTCTGTTTACATTATTTGTCCACTAGTTTGATTGATTGATTATGTAGCATCAAGTTATTTTTGGCTCCTAACAACCACAAAGCTAGATTTTTCTTCTTGATAATCTGTCCCTAACATGTTTTTTTCAGATCTTCCAACATTGCCCTTTTGCCAATGTAACAATCTATCTACCTTGCTGCTGGTCATTTTCTTTTCCTCTTTCCTTCCATCTTTGCCTGCATTAGAACCTTTTCCTGAGAGTTAAATATTTGCACAATGTGTCCAAAATAAGATAATTTGAGTCTGGTCATTTATGCCTCAAATGAGAACTCTGGGTTGATTTGCTCAATGATATATCAAGTTGTTTTCATGAGCCATGGTGGCGCAGTGGTTAGAGTGGAATAATGGATGGAAACTGAACAAGGAGAGATTTAACCTGGAAATAAAGAGAAACTTTCTGACAGTGAGAACAATCAACCAATGGAACAGCTTGCCCTCGGAAGTTGTGGGAGTGCGATCACTTGAGACTTTCAAGAAGAGATTGGACTGCCATTTGTCAGAAATAGTGTAGGGTCCCCAGCTTGGGCAGGGGGTTGGACTAGATGACCTATAAGGTCCCTTCCAACTCTGATTATCTGTTATCTGAGTGCAATACTTCAGGCTACTTAAGCTGACTGCCTGCAATTTGGTCGCCTGCAATTTGGCAGTTTGAATCCCATCAGGCTCAAGGTTGATTCAGCCTTCCATCCTTCCAAGGTCAGTAAAACGAGGACCCAGGTTGTTGGGGGCAATATGCTAACTCTGTAAACCGCTTAGAGAGGACTATAAAGCACTGTAAAGCAGTATATAAGTCTAAATGCTATTGCTATTGCTATTCTCAAGTGTCTTCTCTAACACCAAAGTTCAAACATGTCAATACTCTTTCTCGCCTGCTTCTTAAGTCCAAGTTGTGCTTACATAGAGTGTCACAGATAATACAGTGGTTTGCACCATTCTGATTTTTGTAGGTATAAACACATCATAGTATTTGAATCTTTTCCAAGGACCATAGCTGCTCTACCAAATAAAATATTTCCTGACTGCATGTTGATAGTTGATCTTAAAAGGCAGAAGTTATCCACCACTTTGATATCTTCACTGCTAGTTATTTTATACTGTGTGATTAATTTGGTCTTCCTTATGTTTAATTTTAGTCCTATTTTTACTTTTCTCCTTAACTTTAATTACTAGAGCTTGCAAATTCTTTGCATTTTCATCTATCAGGGTAATGTTATCAGCATAGAGCAGGTTATTTATGTTTTTTCCTCCAATTTTAAAACCACAATAATCCTTTTGCAATCCAGTTTTTCCCAATATATATTCAGCATGTAGGTCAAATAAATAAGGGGAGAATAGACAGCCTTTTCACACTCCTTTGCCAATCTGGAGCCAGCTTGTTTCACCATGTTTTGTCTGTTCTATGGCTTTCTGACCTGTATATAAATTTCTTATAAAGAACAATGAGATACTCTGAAATTCTCATTTTTCTGAGCATATTCCACCGTTTAATGTGATCAACACAAAGTCCTTTCTATGGTCAATAATGCACACAGTGATTTCTTTAGGTAGTCTTCTCAATAATCCAGTGTTTATCAACAGTAATTTGTTCCTCAGCCTGCCCTATAGCCAGATTGAATGTCAGGAATATCATTTTCCACATAGAGCTCTAATCTGCATTGGATGATCAGAAACACTGTTTCATTAGCATATGAAGTTAAAGATATTGTACATAGATTGTACACTTTGTTAAGTCTCCTCGTTTTGGAATTGTAATGTAGATTGACCTTTTCCAATCTGTGGAATGTGCCATTCTGCCATCTGTGGAATGTGCCATTCTGCCATTCCACTGTGCCCTTTGAATGGAATGGAATCTGCCATTCTCCAGATTTGCTGGCATAGCCTGGTTAGAGCCTTTACTGATTCTACTTCTTTTGCTTGCCATGTTTCAGTTGATATTCTGTCAGTTCCTATAGCTTTCCAACTTAGTAATGATTGCTGATTGATCTTCTAAGACCAGAGGTGGAATATTTTCTAAGGTACCTTGGATGTTGACCTCTCTACTGCACAATATTATCACCCTTTTTTCTTATCTAATAAGGCCAATGAATTTATCCAAGAACAATAGTCCCTAACTTAACATTTCTCCCGTATTTTGACTACAAATATCGCAACAGTAATTATAGCATGAAGAAGGCAAGTAGGAACTATTCCCCAGTTAATTAATAAAAAGACATATTTATGTAATAATGAATGATTCACCAACCTGGAGACAACTATCTATTGCATGATGGGGTCACTACTAAGTTACTCCAAATTGTTGGGAGCTGGGTGATATAAAATTTTAAAAATAATAATAAAGTTAATAAATAAAAGATTATGCACTCATTTTTGTTGGGAATGTAGTTGTAATTTTGTGAATACAAAATCAGGAAAAATGAATGATGTTATTGTGGATCAGAAAAATGATTCCTAGTAAAAGAGGATGTTATTGTTATGTGCCTGGATATGCAGTATACTTGGAAGCCATTCTGAAACAGATTTTTGTTGATTAGGCTTATCCCTTCCAAATTATAGAACATATGATTACAGTTAGTATACATTGGCTGTTCAATCCCTGAAATTTGAGATACGTCAATGTCATAAGTGACTCTTTTACACTGCGTTTTTATACACAAATAAAATCATAGCCAGTGTATAAAAATAAAGATCAGACAAGTATACATAATGTCAGCTGTAGAGTATTTCATCAAGAGAGGGAATTATTAAGAATAAATTTAAAGTAATAGCTATAAAAGTTATAATAATAGATATAAAAGAAAAAGCAGATTTAGTGTAGTGGTTAAGGTACCAAGCTAGAAACCAGTAAACTGTAAATTCTACAGTACTTTTGCTTGAAGCACAAAACCAACTGGGTAACCTTGGGCTAGTCACTCTCTCTCAACCCTAGGAAGCAGGTAATGGTAAACCATTTCTGAAATCTTCTCAAGAAAACTGCTGGGATTAATTCAGGAAGTCATCAGAAAGCAGAGCCAGGAGAAAACACATATACTATACATAGAAAGATATAAAATATTATATAGAATGCATTTCTATATTATTCTGCATACAAATTTTGTCCACTGAGAAAAAAAACTTAGGCCAGTAATATGACATATATATCTGATTTACAAGTCAACGTGTCATTCTCTGCAGTCCTGACTTTTTTATTTTTAATGACACATTTATCAGCAACAAGGAAGCTATAGATAAATATTTTAAATATTATCATCAAGAGAATATTTATAGTAAGAATGGTGTTAAACAGCCTGGCCTGAAAAATCTTGGGTGTGATAATTGTCACCTTCCCTTTAGCAAGAAGCAAAAAGGTGGTAAGTATAGTTCCTTTAATGGATATCTATAAGCCATTCCATAGCAGCACTGGCTTACTGCACCTTGAAGCAGACTAGCAAATAAACATATGCACGAAGTCACATATAGAAATGTATACATATACCCATTCTGGGGTGCACTGCATGCCAAGCTACTCCTATCTTTTTGAAACATTGACAGATAATTGAAGTCCTAGTAGTACAAATACAAATTAAACAACAGTTTATTTTAGTAGTACAAATACAAATTAAACAACAGTTTATTTGCTACTCAAGGCACTTATCTCATTCTAGTTAAAGGTGAGGCTGGTCCTGTTCCCAAGAAATGGTTACATTTTTCAATGGTAATCATAGCTTATCATCCCAAAGAGTTTATACACACACAAAGCAAACCCAGATTGATTATATATTTAATGTTCTTACATATTGCAAGTATTGTTATTGATAAAACTTCATTGGGCATACATCAATGTCAAAGTAAAATATTCTGAACATAAATAAGATAATCAGATCAGAATAATAGTCCTAAATATACATAATAACCATAAGTCCTAAATATACTTACCTGGAATTAATATATCACTGAAACTAATAGGAACAGAATTTGGATATGATTGAAAAGCCTGGTGAAAACTAAAACTTCCTTGCTCTCACAATCCTCCTAGAGCTACATATATCAAATCTCAGGCATTTGAAATAGAAGATCATATTTGTAAAGGAAAGATACAACATGTAAGTCTGATTTTGCTGCCTCCAGCACTTCTATTTAGCATTTAGGACAACCCTAATCTTGAATCATCAATAGGAGTTTGTTGCTTAAGAACTGGCTCTTTATAAATGCAACAGAAAAATAAACTACTCTTATCCTGTCGGTTTTAATGTTTTTTAAAATGAAAGTAAGTGTATAGCTGTTGGGGGTGGAGTCCTTTTTCTTTAAAACAAACAAAACTGATGCAGAGGATGACAAACTCTCTTGGTCATCTGATCCATTCCATCATACAAGCTCTCCGTTTTGCCAACCATTGTAGAAAATGATTCAGGCAAAAAAGATGATCACTTTTTGTTCCTTCATCTTAAAAGGTGAATGGAAGGACACTATATAAAAGTCAATTGAAATAATAAGTCAATCAAATTTAAAATATTTTATAAGGGAAGATAGACTTGCTTTATATAATTCCTGAAACCTGGCTTTATTTTTGAGAAAGTTATTGTAATTTCTCAATTTATCTTTATTTTACATCAATATTTCCTCTTTATCAGCATCAGAAAAGTGTCCTCCATAACAATATGATGTTAAAAACAGAATTTGAATGCCTGTAGTTATTTTTTTCATTTATTTTTTATCTTTATCCAAAATTCAGAGGAAATTGGTTGGGAATTTTATTTTTGAATGTTTAAAAGGAAAAACATCAATTAATTACTCTTCCTTGTGAATAAGCAATTATCATTTTAACATCTAATGTGTTCTTTACCTAGTCAAATTTGCCTATTTCCATATCTCAGTAATAGTTCTGAATGAGTAATTTTAGAGAAGAAAGGTGATATAAAACATCTTCAAATCTTCATTGTTATTCCCCTCAAATTGTTCTGCAGTAGAAGTATGTCTAAATTTGCATTTTCCACTTTACAATTCCACATTCATGTTCCCTAATAAAGTATGTTAATTGGTTGCTGAACGAAGATTATCACCACCTTGTAGTGAATTATTAAGAAAGTTTAGCTTAGCACTTAAAGTGTATTTGGAATTACAATCAATAAATGTATACAATACTATGCCTTTCCTCAGTTACATATTTAATATTCTCTGTTTGAAAATATGTGTCAAACATTTTCCATGGATAACCACATTGAATCACATTAAATATAGTACAGCATTGGTTTTTTCCCCCAACATCTATCTCTTCAAAAGCTCTAGCAAACCTCTTTAACTTTACAGGCCTGGTTTCTGCGTGGAAGTACACAATATTTAAAACTGTAGAACCATCTTAATTGCTGGGCTTAAATCTTTGGAAGCAAGAGCTTGTCTATGAATCATACAGTATGCCTAAACAGCAGCAGATGATTTTCATAGAAATTTGAAATCTTCTGTTTAATCAGTGTAGATCTCCACACTAGTTGATTACTCAAAGAAATTTGCATTCATAAAACTGTTAACAATATTGAAATACTCAATTTTATTTCTCTGAAATTTATTTAGAAAGAAATAAACTCTTGTACATTTTTACCTCATCAATGAATTTAATATATTTTATTACATAAGAATCTTTAGGTCTAGCCACTGTCTCATTTATATGAATGGAAAGTAGTTTCTTTCATAGCTATTCTGGTAGTTGATCAATTAAAGTTACCTAGCTGGATTTGTGCTTAGTGCAGTTAGAATTCATAGTCTCTTGATTTCCAGCCTGTTGCTTTAACCCACTGTAGGAAGTTAGCATCTACCCCTCTCCTAGAAAAATGAAATATCCTGGGAAATATTAAAAAGGCAGAATATTTCCCCTAAAAAGAGTAGAAACTCAGAAGCAGAAACTCACCTCAGAGAGACAGAAACTCAGACCCCCACCTTTGCTAATGGACCATTAAGGCCTAGGTCTTAATACATAATAAAGGCTTCTACCCATCTCACCATCTGGCCTGGGAAGATTGTATCAGCCAACATTCAGGTGAAGCCATGTGGTCCAGACAAAGCCTACAAAGTTAGTTAAGACCCCTGCCCCTGGGAGTCTGACAGCCAATGGGATACATTTCTTGCACAGGAACAGGAAACACTAAGGTGGGGCCCAACAGAGGGTCTCTCAGCATCTTGGTCCTTCTTTTCCTTCTCTTTTCATCTTGAAGCATGGTTTTCACTTTGGAGCTCCAAGCCATGTGGTCCTGTCCACCATTAAACCATCTTTCCAAAGAGCCTCCATGTTTCTAGTGTCTTTTTCCCCACTTGGAACTGAACCCAGAAGGATAATTCTTCCAACGCGACTACACCAAATGTATAACTATTATATTTCACTGACTTTAGTAATATTAGCACTATTAGTAAATTGAGTGTCTTCAGTTTTTTTTTACTTTCAGTAACACTGCTCTAAATTATAATTTGGAATAATATGGAACCTCACTTCCATAGACACTCCAAAGCAAATGTCTGCAAACACCACAATGAAGTCACTGCCAGCAGGAAACTGCTTTCCCCTCATGGTGTTGCTCTCATTTTCAAGGTAGCTGGGCCCATGGGTTTACTTCTCTCTCAACATTCTATGCAGGCTTTGCTGCTTGCTTTGCTGGACAAGTACAGACAAAGCAGTTTTGACAAAATTACAACTTTGTGTATAGACAAAGCCAGAACCCTATGAGAACTCATTTCTTGTCCAGACAGAGTAGGCTCTGACAGTGATTCAGCTTTGGGTATGCAACCCAGATTTTATACATAAAGCTGGAGCCTTGTCAAAATGTACTTGAGCTTTGTGAAAAGAAGCTAACAATTGATTTATATGGATAGGATTAGTGTGAATTCTGACAACAGTCCTGTTTAGTGTGTCTCTCCCCATAAACACACATTGATTCTCCTTAGATTGCTCATCAGCCCTGACTACACAATCCATGCCCCATTGGTTCACAATTTCAGAGATATTTCCTTATCTAAATAAAGAAACAGAATGACTAAGGAGAAAAAACCAGTGGGAGTGGGACTAACTTCCAACCTCCTGCCAGCTTCCCCCTGATTTTCCTTGTGAGAAGCTGGCAGGGAGTGTTGGAAATGACATCATATAACTGTGTCTGACTGTGGCAGCCCATTAGGTCATAATTTCAAAGATATTTCCTTTCTAAATAGAGTTAATGAAAAAATTAGGGGCTTAATTCTTTTAATTATTCTTGTTATCATCATAAAAAAGCATGCTTAATATCAGCATTTTTTCTACTTTAGAATTTTTTCCAAATGCATTGGAAAAATGCATTCGGCCTTTGTAAACTAAGTAATTCAATTTTAAACTTAATCTATTATTATAGTTTTGATTAACCAGTGCATATCTAAAATATTTCATATTCAGCACATATGTTTTTCTCTTCTACTGCACATACTGAGGTACAAAGTGGTATGAGCGTATGAACTGAATTCATCAAGGGTTCACAATCCAGAATATTTGATCAGGCAAAACTTTATAGTACTGAAGTGAGCGGAAGAGCCTGAGATAGTATATGTGTGTTAAATTGTTTTTAAAAATTTGTTTTATTCATTTGCATTAGAATAGAAGTCTACATTAAAAAACCCAAAAAGCTAAATGAAGTAATTCATCTATTGCTGCTACTTCAAATCTGTTGTAGAATTGAAACTTTTTTTAAAAAAAAAATCCTACTTTATTCCTCCAGTAGAAATGATTTTTGAGTGATTATACAATATTACAAGCATATTTAGTAACCAGTTCAATGAAAAACCATATTAAATTTACAGATTATAAATTTAGGATTTGGGGCACATTACTAGTGATATATTTAGAAACTATGTTTATTATAAGGAAAGTTTAAATCCTGAATAGCAGAAATAAACTGCGAGAATTCATATCAACTGTTCCTACAAATGCTGCTTGTAAAATATATATGTAGCTTTTCCATAAATTCCATCAAATTCAATTAAATTCATTGCTGAATATTTATCTTGCTTATTTGAGACATTTTCAACATTTATACTAATATTTTAAAAAATTCTGCTATGGCTTAATCTACACTCCTTTCAAAGTAAAATGCTTTGTTTTCTACATTTTAAACTCTCTGACTGAAAAAGTTGTTTACTTTTTCCAAAACCATCAAAGCGAAACATTATTTTTCCAATTTTAATATTTCTGTTTTCTTAATCATTGTTATAAATATATAATATATATCCATAAATGTCCTTCCCTTTCTCTCTGATATAAATACACTCATATTTGTATTTTGTCCTTGAATTTGGCTTGATGTGATGTGCAAATACCTTTGCTGCAAAGATGCCACAGGGGGCAAACAGAGGAAGTCCCAGGTAAAGAGCACAGATGTCCCACAAAGGGATGGGAATGCTGCATGTTAGCAGGTAGAGGGGGTTGCATGGGGGTGAGGGGAAGAGAGCAAAGAGTATTTGTAAGCGTGTGTGTCTG
The DNA here is from genome assembly GCA_023653725.1 of Bungarus multicinctus. Lineage (NCBI taxonomy): Eukaryota > Metazoa > Chordata > Lepidosauria > Squamata > Elapidae > Bungarus > Bungarus multicinctus. The sequence goes on from CM042834.1 coordinate 106,644,396, forward strand.
TGTGTGTCTGTGAGAGAGAGGGCGGGGGGGGGGAGAGAGAGAGAGAGAGAAAGGTATCAGTATGTTATGAGAATTCAATGAAAATGTGAGCTAAAATGAATCTCACTCTCAGATATTCCAAGTTCCACATTTCCAAGTTTCATGTTTTTGAAGTCTCAAATTTGGTACTTAGAAAATATATAACAGTCATCCAGTTTGATGTTGAGGTACCAGGTTAGAATATAGGTACCAGACTAGAAAATAGGTCAGTGTGAGTTCTAATCGTGCATTAAGTACAAAGTCAGCTGGATAACTTGGGCCAGTCACTTCTTTTCCATTCCAGCATGGCAATAGCAAAACCACTCCTGAAAACGTTGCCAAGAACATTGCAGCATCTTGTCCAGATAGCCATCAAGACTGACGTGAAAATTATAGTTCTCTCTTATCTTTATCCTTTGTATTCTATAAAATTAGAACAGTAAAAAAAAAGTACTAATACTAAATGGGAGGTCCAAATTATAATTTTCAAACTATTCTTGTGCACTGAAACCCAAGCTCTTATTCCAACTGAGGGTAAACAACTAGTTCAATTTGGCTATCTTGAATTTATCTGGAATTCTAACTGCTCCCTTTGTCACAGGTTTGACACAGAAGGTATGAAGTATAAGCAGAAAACATTTAATCCTGTATACTGTTTGCTTTACAATAGTATTTCTTTCAAATTTAAATCTAGTTTACAGAACTATCTATGTCTGTTTGTAACCCTGTGTCTCTTACTAATACTACTTCTTGGTCTTTGTCTCCCACTGCCACAAACATACCATCTGGGCTCTCTTTCCTGCAACCACCATGCCTATTATGGGCCTTCCCTCCATGCCTATCTGAGATTGCCAGTATTCCTACCAACTCTTCCAGATTTTCTGCCATTGCTATTTTCAAGTCTTCAGTCCCACTATCATTAGTATCACCACTTACTTTATGCTTCAACCTTTGAACATTGAAAGGCAGAACCATTTAACAGGAGGAAGTAAAGGACTACACATTCTCCTTGGTGCACACACACACACACACACACACACACACACACACACCCCTATCTTTTTCTTGTTTTTCCCTATATTTTCTTTCAACATTATCTGGAAATTTGGCTCTCTGAGTTTAGCAACGGAATTTTTAATTAAGTTTCTAATACTTGCAGACTTTTTGTATGTGTGTGTGTGTGTTTCAGGACTGGACCAAGTATTTTTATATTTAGGTATGAATATCCACAGAGCCTTTCTAGACTTAAGCTGAAGGAAAACATTCTTGTAGAAGAATGTCACAGTTAAAATAAAATCTTCTGACCAACAAACTAGGATGTCTAAGGATGATCACCCAGAGTGTGGTTTCAAATAAATTATGATGCAATTTTTTGATCTTAGGAATAAAAACATTTCCAAAATATTGCAGGAAAAAAGAATAAATGACAATTTTGTGATTTTTAATGGACATTATCTCCATTAAACAGACCCCTCACATCCTGGACATAAACTGTTTCAACTCCTTCCCTCAAAACGACGCTATAGAGCACTGCACACCAGGACAACTAAACACAAGAACAGTTTTTTCCCGAAAGCCATCACTCTGCTAAACAAATAATTGTTCAACTATTTACAAAGTGTACACTACTATTACTGTTAATCTTCTTATCACTCCTTATCACCCATCCCCTCCCACTTGTGACTATAACTTTGTTGCTTGTATCCTCTGTTTCCTAGTATGATTTGATGTTGATTGTACCCTATGACTATCATAAAGTGTTGTACATTATGATTCTTGATTCTTAACGAATGTTCCTTCTTTATGTATACTGAGAGTATTTACACCAAGACAAATTCCTTGTGTGTCCAATCACACTTGGCCAATAAAGTATTCTATTCTATTAAATCATGACTGTTCAAACTTAATAACAAAACCTTGCCTTAATGTACTCATTACATTAAGATTCACAGACTGTACCAAGGGAAGCACGGTGTGTGAGAATATACAGCAGAATTTCAAATGTATGTTAGGGATATTGGCCAAAATAATTTAGTCTTAATAGATTAATTTGGGGAAGGTGTATCGAATGAATGGAAAGAGTCAAGTAAATTGTCATTGATAAATGTGGGCCAAAATTCCAAAATTCTGTAACCTAACTCCTTGCTCATTGCAATAAACCTGTCCAATCTGAATCTTCAACAGTTTTGCATTCTTGATTGTGGTATCGCTGAAGTGTTTCACAAACTTGGAAACCCAATATTCCCTTATAAGAGAGACTGCTTAGTTTCATGCTCTTGTCTTAGACATTGACCACTGGTTCCAGGGAGCACCTCTAAAACCAGAACAGGTCAACAAAACTTTATTTCAACACCAGCAATAGGTGAGTATTAATTTTACTAGATTAATTTTGGGAAGATCTATCTAATGAATGGAAAAAGTGAACCAATTTGTCAGGATCTGTCAGACAATTTGAAGGAGCTGTTTCAGTATTGCATGATTGTAGATGAAAAGCTAGAAGAGGTGAAATACACTAGGAATAGAGAGTGGGAGAGGGAAAGAAAAAGTATACTTACTTTTCCTCTGTGTCTTTAAATGTTTTGGCAGAGAAACTATACAATTTATCAGAACCCCATGTCATTACAGAACAAGGCAGATGTGCTATCAATTTATGTCTTTATTGTGGTACCTCTTCTCATTTTGCACTTGGTTGCCTTGCTAAACTTTCTCACCCCGATTCAATTGTGAAATGCTGTCTTTATAAAATTAAAGGGCATGTTGCCAGTAAGTGTCAACCCAGAGAATTTGGGAAATGAAACATATCACTATTTCAAGAGCTCATATGGGGAATATCCAGCAACTGAAAGGAGCTCAGATATCTGACAAAAATGTAGTACTTTACCTTCCCATTCTATCTAAGTAGACTTATTCCTCAGACATCTAAATTTATACATTTTATTTCTGCTTTGACAGTTTTAGGTTCTCCTTGGTTTATACTTTACATATGCAATGTTCCAAGTATATATTGTACTTGTAAAATGAGAACTCATTCAAAAGTGGTACCATCAATGGTTAGATCTCACTAAAGCTTTAGCCTGGCCACATTATCATCTGTAGATCTACTTGTGCAAATTCTGCATCTTTCCCCAGCAATTAGAAAAGTACTTTTTAACTTAACTTACCCCAAAACATATCCAAACATATCATCCATAGTTTTGCAGTTTTCTTGGCACAAATACAGAAGTATTTTGCTACTGTCTTCCTCTATTTGCTTTTGATATTTTTATCCTGAGTGGATTGGCTTTTCTCATGCTTGCAGAACCATTCCTACCCTTACCACTGTTGTGGGTTTCTTTTAAATTTCTCCATTCCTTTTGACTCTACAATGAATTTATATGCCTAGCTATGACATCTCAGGATCCTAGTGGAAATATTGAACCATTTCACCACATTAAAATAATAATTCTCTGACAAATCATTACATAATTCAGGACTACTAACCCACAATCCATTCTTGATTTTTTCATTATTTCTTTGTCTCTCTTTTTATTTTATTGACATATGTACCGGATTTACATACTATCTTATCATACAGGCAGGCTCATGACAGTTTACAACAAGGTCCAGAATTACAATGACAGTAATAATAGTAATAACAGCATCCACAATAATGAACATCCATAAAGACAATTAAAACGACCAATGACCATAGTAACAAGTCCATTATTACAGTAAGCAATAAAATGTACATTGTAATAATAAATAATATACACCATGATGGCAAAATACTATAAAGAATAATAAATCAATAACCCTAGTTATCCATCCCCTTTCTTATCTTGTTCTTACAACCCAACCCCATATTTCTTGGCCCAATAGCAGTAACTATGAGAGGGATCCTGGACTCTGAGTGGACAATCACGTAAATATGAGCCTGGAGTGTGCTGCAGCCATCACTAGCCCAAATAGAAAAGAGACTTGAAGCATTCTGACATAAAACACTTGAGTGAATAAGGCCCAATAAACCAGATTTCTCAGAATGAATATATGGTGAACACAAAGAGAAAATATTTATCCTCATATATCTCAGAACAATTTCCCAGATAGTGTGCAATTGAAAGCCACAGATTGAAATCACTGGACTACTTAATGCAGTACTGTTAACACTCATCAACTCAACCCTTCTTATGTTCAGCCACTTTTTCAATCCTCTCTGAAAGTCTCAGAGATTAAATTCAGAACCTTTTCAATGCTGAGTGTTCAACCATGGAATCATTAGATTTTGGAGTAGTACAATTTCTGCATTAAGTTCATGTCATGCCAAGCTTATTGAAAGTAAAGGATGGACACAGTAATGAAACTTAAAAGTGTTTGCATCCCTTCTTATTCATGTATATTATATTTCAAATAGCTCCTCAGGTTACAGAAGTTTGACACACGATATATATTTCAACACATTTTATGTGATGGCCAATGTGGTCCAAAGCTTACTGTTAAAATCTGCTTTTTGGAATTAGAATCCCAGAACAAATAGCAGAAGTATAAACTGACATACAGTTTATACACATTCCTCCCACAAAGGGGCATAATTGGGTTGCAAATATTGCTCAGAACAAACAGTAGCTGCAGTGCAGTTGATGAAGCCATATATAACTTAATGTTTTACGGAAACTCTGACATGAAGAGGTGAAGCTGTATAAAAATGCATTAAAAAAACCTCCAAGTTTTGTTATTTATATCCTGCTCATCTTTCTCCCTATGAGAATCCTAGCAAGGTGCAAAAACAAAATCCTACTGAATTTAATCCAACAATTCACTTTATCTTTTAAGGGGAGCAAGGAAAAAACTGAAGGCAGCATCACGCCAGAAGCTTCCAGAGGTTGTGTACATCCATTGATCATGAGTTGCACAACCCCCAAACAGCATAGATGAAATAATAGCCCCATAGAGAAAGGGGGAGCTGGGGGATCTTTCCACATCTGAAGCAATCACAGGATGGGGAGACTTTTGTTCAAGGTTATCATTAGATGTACTATAAGGAACACTGGCCATCCAAAATACTGTGGGTATCCACTTATATTTAACTGATAAGAATCTTGTGAAACCAAAACAAAACATAAATGAGTTGGAAATTTAAATCAGTGTCTAGATGGAAAAGATTAGCTTGAAGATTATGTTGCTTGCATCAAGCTGTTCTGCTATTGGATAACAATTATTTCTGCATAGTCTAAACAGGCCTTCTCTTTTTATTTTATTTTCATCATTTCATTTCCATCCTGTTTTGTTCTTTCCTTGCTTGTATAATTATCCTTTCACTTTGTCCCACATCTCCATATTTCTTATTAGAAAGAGGTAACAGCAATTTAATATATAAATATAATAATTCTATTAAATTTAGTAAACAAACAAAAAATGTGCAGATGTTTATCTCAACAACTGAAAATGGCTTATGTTTATGTGTACGTGATAGAAGGTGGGATCATTTTATTTTATACATACATATCTTATTTTAGTAGCAGGCATTAAATTCTTGTATTTTTTTGTCCAACCACTTCTCTTACTTTCAAAACGTGGCTCCTGGGAGATACACTATATATTCATGCATATTGTAAATCCCCACACATGTACACATAGATACATTATTGGAAAGGCAAATTATTTAGGAATGGTTTCAATTAGAATTACTAAACCAAAAGAAGAGAAAGTGGGCATTGCATAGGACTGTGTTTCTAAGCATTTTTTGTGTGTCCATTTACTATTTCTATGGGGAGAGGATGTCTTCTTGAATTTAGGATAATATTTTTAAATAAACATGGCATTCCTTGCTTTTATTTACTTATTTACTTTCTTATTTATTTTTTCGATTTCTAACCACCCATCTCTCTCAGATTCATTGTGCCCACCACTCACTTTAATCGTTATTTTTTGACTAAATTGACTGCAAAACCAAATATTTTTCAATCCACTGTCATATAGGTTAGGTTCCATGGAGCTTGCTTAGTGAGGAAGAAAAATAGTTTATCATGTCCTATTTCTTTTTACCATTAACTAGTATAACCTCTGAGTTTCCATTTACACAATCCAGCAAGAAGGATTGCAGAAGTAGTTTCCAAACATCACACCAATCCATTGATTGAAACTACAAACTGGAGAAATGGAGCTCCGCTGGAGTAGTCAAAAAAGAAATTAATATTATTGAGGATTCTCAATAGGCTGCAATATGAAAAGTTTAGATCTCATTTCCCAGAAATACACAATACAAAAGTAAATTATCTTGGCTGAAGAATAAGCAGTAGCAGCTGTTAAAAATATTGTTAAATCTTGCCAGTGAAGCTGATAAGCCCTGGATCTGAGAAAGATAAATAGAACCAAATACCTTGAGGCTTAAATGCACTATTAAGTTGACTACAGATCAGTGCCAGCTCAGGAGACTGCAATGCATATATGATCTGCTGAGTGTGCTATGCTGTGCCTGCACTGTTTCCTGTATCTGTTCAAAGATGTCTATGGTGAATTCCTTCAGCAATTAGTGTAGGCATGCTATAGTCCATAATTACATTGCTACAGACAAACCTTTACAAAAGGAGAATATTTTCATGCTTCCTTTTTTTCTTCTTCAGGAAAGGTATTTGCATTATAATTATATGAATCAAGCAACTTTTCTCCCAGTTGAAAACAAGAGAGACTTTCCCCCCTTCCTTTTGCAGGAGGAACTGAAATAATGCCCAAATTCAGCCCAAACAATAATTACTGGGAACAATTACAAGAAGCAGACATTATGGCATATTGTGCAACAGCAATTCAGTTTAAAAAACTCTTGCTCTTAATTCCCATAATTGCACATATGAAATGCAAATACCCTCTGTGAAGTGACAAATAAATACAAAGAAGGGAAATACATAGCCATAGGTAGTGGCAGACAAATCTGGAGGAAAAGGCTGAAGCTGCTGAGCATAGGATAAAATAACAACTCCCACTTTCCTTTCTCAGAAATCAATGACTCAGACAGTGGGGGTAGAGTTGAGTTGAATCATCTCCAATTTTGATGGAGCCAAGCAATTAAAAAAAACCTGTGGCCTTTTAAATATTTCCATCCCTTATAATTGTATGTGCTATTTTTCTTTACTATCCTTGCTTTCATATCTATACCATATTTATTTTCTTAAATAAACCATTGCATTTTTGTTTGAGAGCTTATAATATTGTCATACCATTCTAATATTACTGACAGCAAGGCACCACTACAGCCAATAAGACTAATCAGCAAAGGATGTCTGGATCAGTAAAGGCAAATAAGGCCAAAATGGCACTGAGAAAAGCAATATTAAAGCCCTGAGACTATATCTACAGTGAGTAATCAAAAAGGGATGAAAGAGACCTTTCAGCATTCATGGATAATAGAGACAATATGACTTAAATAGTTGGAATCAATTCAGGAGGTGACTGGAAAAATATGCACCTGATTCTGTAAGAGTGTCTGCACATTTGACAAATATTGCAGTCATTTTTCTCAAGTTACACATTTCTGATTGTTGTCTTGTCCCTATAAATACTCAAGGATCTTCATCTTGGAAATACCTCTGTTGAGCTCAGTCCTTTCACCGTAAGTGATTCAATGCTAAGTCACTTTCCCATCAGTTGAAGTGTGAGAAACACTGCTGCCTGCTGATGAATTTGCTTACACCAGAGGGGCTCTTCCCATTTACAGGGTCTCCATAGCAACTGGCTATTTCCCATTCACTGTCTCCACAGTTGCTTTCTTATGCTCATTCATGTTGGTTGCTTTAGCAACAGAACTCATCTCTTTGATATAATCTGCCAGCTGCCTGTCTGTGTACCTACCATCCCATCTACAATATGTGTATGCATTGCATGGGTGTATCTAAGGTAGGGCACATGTGAGCAACAGTTTGAGGAAACGGAACAAATATTTTGTTTTATATCTCAAGAAAGGAGGGCAGCAATATAACAGGAATTCATTCAGATTTTTAAATATCACAGTATAATGACTAATATAATTACGTATACAACTAAGGACATTTCCTATGACACTTAGTGTAATAAGCTACTTTGAATATAAAAAAAGCCAAACCATTGTTTGGCAGCTGACTCCAATTTTTGTCTTCCTTCCTTACCACTACATATTCAAACATTTCCTTCACTTTCTGATTCAAATTATGGTTGCTCATAAGTCCAAATTAAACAAACAGTACTTGGCACTATTTTTTCAACCTCCAGACAACACTGATGATAATGGATTTCCCTACAGTAGAATCAAGGTACCTACATTGGGTACCTCCTTCTCATTTGCCTTGGAGGCAGAACTTAGAACTTATTTGATGTTGCTTCTTTTAGAAGGGATAATTCAATCCCCAGTTCTGGCCTTGTCTTGATCTGGAAAGGGAATAAGCACTGGCTTCATCAAAGACTCCCTCAATCCAGAAAACCTCCTTCTGCTCCACTATCACCACTACCATCTCTGCTTCCTCCTTTTAGTGCTTTCCTTCCCTAAAAAATCAGAATGCAGAATATGTTGCAGCTGCCAAATACTGACTACAGCTGTGTGACATAGCTATTGGAGGGCCCATCAACATTTCTCAGGGAGCTGGATAACCTGAAAATGGGAGTGAATAAAGCTGCTGCTGGTGGGAACCCTTTTCATCAACCCTCTGCCAAGAGAACGATAGCTTGTAATTTGCTCAACTGGCTTTGCCAGTCAATATCCCCTCAACCTTTCATATTTCATATTAACAACCAGGGGATCTTAATGGACTGGAAGACAGGCTTTCCTTTCTATACCCATTTTCTGTGATTTTGATCCTATGGTCCAGACATCTATTTCAAATCATTCCACCAGATCATAGAAAGCTCAGGCACACTAAGAGCAAGCTACCACCGCCTGTTCCCTTCATGGCAAAACACCAACCTGGATAACATCAGTTTTGGACCATCATAAAGAACCAGAATGTGGACCCTTGTTCTTGGTTTGTTCAAGGCTATCAAACTGTTTGGAGACAACATAGATGACATGCAAATTCAAAATAAAGACAAAGATAAAGCTTTGTTTCTTACACTTCAAAATAAAAAGGGCAGGGGTAACAGGCTACCCCATCCATTTTTTTCCTATTGTACCCAAAGCAGATTTCTGGACTACAGAGACACAGATTTTGAGGGAATGAGCAGGAACCCTAAAACAATCCAGTAGTAACATCTTCTCCCAATAGCAAGAGATGTGGTACCAACACCAATTACTCTCATAGCCTCTCTGTAGACAAGAGGCTATTGTCTCTTCTAGGAATCCAGATAATACTAGACACACGAATCCAAAGAAATTCTTCCATATACTCCATAGAATTCACTTTGGCAAAGTGATTTTGATCCATCCCAGGTCATACAAGGTACTATACCACTCAATCAAAAAGGCCATAAATCACTTTGTGAGCATGAATGAAGCTGAACAGGTTACATAATGCAAAAATGTCTATAAATCATGTTGTTCATTATTACAAAAATACCCTCCACACACACAACAAAGACAAACCATTCTAGAACTGAAACAAATGAATTATCATATGAAATATTTTAAAAGCTGCATGAATACTATGAGATTAACCATTAAGTGGTTCCAGAAAATTGACATCCTGGCCTCACTGGGTTTAACAAGAGATTGATTTATGTGTCTTAATCTACCCATCCCATAGGAAATACTTGAGATTGAAAATCAGGATCCTAATGTCAGTTAAAGGTTCTACCATTTGGTTGAAAACTTCCAGAATACAAGTCAAAATAGGCACAAAAATGGTAAGACAACATCTGTCCAACCTTGCTTAGCCAGGGAATTGGACTAAAAGACTCCAAGATCCCTTTCAACACTTTATTCTGTACAGGTAGTCCTCAATTTAAGATCACAACAGAGCCCAAAATTTCTGTTGCTAAGCAAGACAATTGTTAACTGAGTTTTGCCCCATTTTACAACCTTTCTTGCCACAGTTGTTAAATCAATCACTGCAGCTGTTAAGTTAATAACACAGTTGTTAAGTGAATCTGGCTTCCCCATTGATTAAGTGTCCGAATTTTGATCATGCGATCATTGGGATGCTGCAACAGCCAAAAGTAAGAAAAACAGTCATGTCACTTTTTTCAGTGCTGTGGTAACTTCAAACAGTCACTGAAGGAGTGGTCGTAAGTTAAGGACTACCTGTATTCTGTATTCTGAGAGCAACTCAGATCACAGGGAATATACATGTACACCTATCTAGATAGTATTACAGTATTTGATCTGCATTGACTGAACAAGAAAAAAGAACATCCAGAGCACAATACAGACCCTCAGGGATCTGGATGTAGAAGGCATAGAAAATGACCTTGAAGGATAGTGGGAAAGCAGCAAATAAGCAGATTTAAGCCTATTTATAAATTTGAGAAAATTTATCAAACAGGCCCCTCCCTAATAACGTGAGAGAGAAGGGGAGCATATTTAATCTTAGAATAGAATAAAATACTTTATTGGCCAAGTGTAATTGCAGGGTTCTGTAACTATAGCTGTTCTAATAAAATTAATTTCAAACCCCAATCATATTTGTTTGTTACTCTGGTCTATCTGTTTCCAGATCAACAAAGAGAAGAACCCATTCACACACCAAGGTGCCTATGACACAATAGGCACTATTTTAAATGCTAAAATGGCCTGATCTCTCTTTCAAAAGTGAGAAGGGAGATTATCTAGTAGCTATTAATTCTCTGAACCAACTGTCCAGAATTCCTATCTGAAGTGGGACATGCAGTCTTCTCCCCAAGTCCAATACTCCACCTCAAGGGAAGTAGGGAAAGGTTATGCACTGCCAAGATTGAGTAGCTAGGAATCTAGACAAAAAAGAAAATCTAACTCTACATGCATTTCCTGGCACACTACAGCAACAAATCAAGGTAATTAATGAATATGTGTATCAATATTTTGAGGAAATGTGTCTAGCAAATAAAAAATGCAGGAAAAGGAGGTTTAGCTGCTAAAATCTGGATCCTGAAAATGGATGCGGTAAAATATCCATAGCACTTGATCTTGGCAGAGTTGTGCTTGAACCTGCTGCTTCCCATGCTGAGCCCCACAAAAGATTGGGACTGGGGCAAATCTTGACAGCATCAACTGTTTAGTCCAGGCTTGAGATTTACAGCATGGTAATGATACTTGATCCCAAACTGGGAGAGGACCTCACCTGGAAGTTTGCTGGGAAGCATCCAGCTTGGCAGGGAGGTGGGCTCAAGTGCAAAGTCTCTGTGTAACTGCAAAAGAGCTAGAACCCCCACCCCAAGTTCCTTGGAGTTCCTTCTCTTTGTTCCCAAGAGAAGGCTGCCAGACTGGGGAGATTCTTGTAGAACATAATAAAGTAGTTCGCTTGAACCCTTCATTGGTGAGTCTGCTTGTTCCTGCTTGACAAGTTTCATCTATATGTTACATAGTCAAGGTGACTGTGTGAGCATTGAGGCACCCTATATGTCATTCAATTACAGCAGTGATGAGTGCACAATTAGAAGACCCAAAGGACCATGTTAAAGATAAATCTTCCTGAAGAAAATCCATCTATCTGGCCACTATTAATACCAACCTGATGGCACATAATCAATTAATCAATTACATTCAGAATACTGCTTTGAGAAAATTAAAAATTGACCCAAAGCTAAAGGAAGAAAAGTGTACAAGAAGGATGAGAAAACAGGATACACTTAGTCCTCAACTTACAACCACAATTGAGCCCAACATTTCTGTTGTTAAGTGAATAACCCAGTTGTTAAGTAAGTCGGGCTTTCCCATGGACTTTGCTTGTCAAAAGTTTGCAAAAAGGTGATTACATGACCTTGGGACTCTGCAACTGTCATACAGTAAATATGAACCAGATGCCAAATTATCTGAATTTTGATCACGTGATCATGATGCTGCTGCAAAGGTCATAACTGTGAAAACGTCACAAATCACTTTTTTCAGTGATATAACTTTGAATGGTCACTAAATGAACTGTTTTAAGTCAAGAATTACCCATACTATGGACTTCAGTTGGTATGGTAACAGGTGTCACACCCAATTCTTTCTCAAATTAAGGGTTATCTTGTTATATCATTATATTTTCTGCTTGACTGGAAAGCAACCTATCCACGCCCTTGCCTTTTTCCCCCCCAAAGTACTTCCTTGTGATTTCCAAATTGATTTATTGTAAATACTAATTTTAAAATTATTTGGAGGCAAAACAAACAATATTATATTTAATTAAACCCAGAAATATTAAGTTAATATCAGTTTTGATTTAGTTTTTTAAAATAAACATTGAAATATGTTTAGTGTCTGTAAATCTAAGTCTTTTTTAAATAAACAGTTAAAGAATATTGCTAAGGAGGAGATAGTATACAGAATATTTAATTTTTATAACAACTTTGAAATCAACAAATATGGGACATTCTAATTAAGAAAGTATCTAAAACATAGTTTCTCTTCCAGGTCTTGGGAGATGAACCTTCTTTACTTATGTTTTGTCTGCTGCTGATGTTTTTGTCCTTCTGGGCAGCCATCATATTCTTTTTATGAATTGAGTTTTATTTTTTTAAATCTTTAAATTTCCCAGAACCATCAAGGAGTGATGGCTTTGAAAATGATTGAATGAATGAATGAATGGGCTCTTAAATAATAGCAAATTTGTATTTTACTGTGGGATTAACTCAACAAAAGATCTTTCATGTTTACCAGACATGCAGATAACACATTAAGAGGATTGCCAACTTCAGGATGTTAATAAGGGGCCATTAACATATATGATGTGGACAACTGTAAAGTCATGGAATCAATTATAAACCAATCCATCACTCTCCACTTAGAAACAACCAATCTGCTTTCTAACAAGCAGTTTGGTTTCAGGAAAAATTGTCCTGTAATCTGCAACTCCTACATGGCAGAAACATTTGGACCACACATCTGGACCAGGGTAAAGCAATAGACATAATTTACATAGACTTCTGTAAAGCCTTTGATTCAGTGGTGCGCAACAAACTACTGCTGAAACTTAGTTCTTATGGCATCTCCGGACCCCTGCACAAGTGGATAGCCACGTTCCTATCAAACAGGCAACAAATGGTCCAGATAGGGAAGGCCCTATCAAATCCAGCACCAGTTAATAGCAGTGTCCCCCAAGGCAGTGTCTTAGGACCAACACTCTTTCTTCTTTACACCAATGACCTATGTGACAACATTAAAAGCAGCTGCGTCCTCTTTGCAGATGACGTAAAATTATTTAACACCACTGACAATGCTGCTGCACTGCAAAGCGACCTTGACTATGTGTCAGAATAGTCACGTAATTAGCAACTCCAAATTTCAATTAACAAATGCTCTGTCCCACACATTGGCAAAAAAAATCGGAACACCAAATACTAGTTAGGTGGAAGCGATCTCGTAGACGACCCTCACTCTGTCAAGGACCTAGGACTGTGGTGGGATTCAAATTTTTTTACTACTGGTTCTGTGGGCATGGCTTGGTGGGAGTGGCAGGGGAAGAATACTGTAAAATCTCAAGTCAGAGGTGGTATTTGCCAGTTCTCCTAACTACTCAAAATTTCCGCTACCGGTTCTCCAGAACTGGTCAGGACCTGCTGAATACCACCTCTGACCTAGGAGTACTTATTTCAAATGATCTAAGCCCCAGAGCTCGCTGTAACAGCATTGCCAAAAAGGCTTTAAGAGTTGTTAACCTTATTTTGTGAAGCTTCTTCATTGAATTGTTAACTGGAGCATACAAAACCTTTGGCAGACCAATTCTCGAATACAGCTCGTCCACCTGGAACCTGCACTGTATATCAGACATTAACACAACTGAGAGGGTTCAGAGGTATTTCTTGAGAAAAGAACTCCACTCCTCCACTCACAAGAAGATTTCCCTATGCCTCCAGGCTCAGAATTTTGGGCCTGGACAATCTAGATCTGCACTGCCTGCGGTCCGATCTAAGCATAGTTCATAAAATTGTCTGCTATAACTTCTTGCCTGTCAACAACTTCGGCTTCAATCACAAATACACAGGCAAACAACCAATACAAACTCAAGATAAACTGTTCCAAACTTGATTGCAGAAAATACAACTTCAGCAACAGAGTGATCAATGCCTGGAACGCCCTACCCAACTCCGTTGTTACAGCCTCAACCCCTCACAGCTTCAATCTCAAACTGTCTACCATGGACCTCACCCCATTCCTAAGAGGTCCTTAAAGGGGGTGCATATAAGTGCACCAGTGTGCCTACCGTCTCTGTCTTATTGTCCCCATTTATGTGTATTTATTTCCTTTGTTCGTGTTTATGTTCATACCTATACTTATTTCCTTGTACATGTTTGACAAACAAACAAAAAAATAAATAATCATATCCTTTTGTTTAATGCTCATAAATTCGCTAATATATTTTTAGAGTAATATAAATATAAGAAACTGATCTTAAATTATGTACAGATACCCCTCACTTAACAAATTGTTGCTTAGTGACCTTTAAAGTTACAACAGATTTCTTCAGAACTACTTATGACCCAGTTCCAAAGTTCTGACAGCCATACCACTACCACTGGACCACATTTTGGAAGCTTGGAACACAACTTGCATTTGTGGCCACTTGCAGCATCCCACAAATCATGTGACCATATTTTGTTGTTGTTGGTTTCTCATGTTTAGTTCCAGTTTCTGGCAAAACCTCCATCCCACCCGAACACAATGAGTTCACTTAACGGTCACAACATTCGCCTAAACATCTATAGGTCATAAAATTGGACATGGACAGTGACCCATTTAATGACTGCCACAATTTATGATGATAATTATTGGCTCAATTAAGGTTGTAAGTCGAGATCTACCTGTACTGAAAACTTTAAATTTCTTCTTATACAAAGGAGTTATTGGACATGGCATATAGCAGAAAGATAAAAAGTGCTTTTTAAAAGGAAAGATAAGGGGACCCAGAATTTTTCAGTCTTAGACTGATAATATGCACTCATTCTCTGCTCAAGAACTGCCCTTGTATTAATGTAAACAATGATGAATGTTATTCCATGTGATCGAAGTTTAATGCTATGATTAAAAACTAAATTGGTTTCCCTATGTGTATTTTTGCTTTTTTGTTCTCTTCTTTTTTCTCTCCTATTTACTGAAGCAATAAAAATAAAAAAGCAGAGCCATTTTTATCTAGTAATTAAAGCACCAGGCTAAAAACTAGGAGACTGTCAGTTCTAGTTCTGATCTAGGCGGGATAAAAGATAAGAAAAAGAACAAGTATTAGATCCAAATGCTCAAGAGGAAATAATAAATATTTCCTCTGTTTACTTCCCTGGTTATCCAAAACACTGAACATACCTTAGGAATGAAAAACTCATTTTAAGTACCAATAAAGTAGAATATTTGTAGCTCATGGTTGAAAGGAAGGGTCCTTGGTGCTTTCCGAGCTTTCTTCCTTTCTTGCAGACGTTTTATTAGCCTAACTAGGTAACATCATCAGTGCATTGAAGATGTTACTTAGTTAGGATAATGAAACGTCTGCAGGCAAGCTCAGAGAGCACCAAGGACCCCTCATTTTTAAGTTATTGATCACCAGTGGCTGCTCATATGCTTCTTTACTGCTTGCATTTTGTAGGCTGAACACTATTTTAGAGAGTAGTTACGTACCAGTGAGAATAAGGGGAACAATGAACGTGGTTTTTTATTAACATTTTCCTGAAACATGGGAGGTGTGATCTGAATTCAAGTATTATCTTCTCTTTAACTTTCAATAGTTCTAAGTTAATTTGTTTGGATCAGGTTTTGACAATGGAATTTTAATGAGATTCTGTTTCTATTAATTATTGCTGTATTATTTTGAAAGAATGTTTTCTATTAGCATTTTTATATTATTGCTTTGTAATTTTTCTCTTTTGTTTTCTTCCATTCTTTCAAAGGTAAGCATTTTCTATATATTTTATTCCACCAGTTCATTCACCCGTAGCATATGGTCATTTCTTATGTTTGAAGCTAGTTCCATTTAATTTCTCTTCTCCATTTGTTGGTAGTATTAATTCTCCATATCTTAATAATTGATAGTTATTATAATGAGCTACAAGTAAATATAAGGTCTCTTTCATCCAGTTTATTCCACTATAAAATTAATTTGTTTTATTGTTTTACAAAGCAGAAATTAAACTAAATCTATCAATAATGCTTTTTTTCTCTCTAACATTTTACCTCTTCTTATGACAAATCCTAAAATAATAATTTACTCAAACAGAAATCAAATAATTCTTTTCAACTACAAAGACACAGAAATCCTCTATGGTCTTTAGGGCAACATTTCTTATCAAGCACTTTTGATATTGCTTTATGTCTTCCATTCGTTGAGCTAGAATAGATTCAGATAGTTTGTCAAAAGAACCCTGATGTACTGGCTGAAATTCTGAAACATGATCTGTGTGCAGGGCTGTTATCTAAATATATTATAACGGTTGTTAAAATCTCAGAGTTTAATGTTTAAGAATTTATAATATTTTACTTCAATATTCTATGAATAGCTTGAGCAGCAGATAAGTAAACATCTAGGGCACGAACTTCAGACTCATATTTAATCCAGATTTTTCCTCCATTGTTTTAATCTCTGTGTCTTTCTCTTTTTGCTTCCTGCTCTACTTTTTCTAATCTGTAGTTGATAGAATACAATACAAAAGTGTTGTAATATTTACTTGGCAAGTGATTCAATTGTGGGTCATAAACTATTTATTTTATTTTATTTATTTATTTTGTCAAGCAATTATTAGATAACAGGTATAAGTATAAACATGGTTATGAATACATGAAATGGATACGAATAAGAAAAAAAAGAAACAATAGGACAGGGACGGTAGGCACGTTGGTGCATTTATGCACGCCCCCTACAGACCTCTTAGGAAAGGGGTGAGGTCAATAGTAGATAGTCTAAGGTTAAAGTTTTTGGGATTTGGGGAAGAAACCACAGAGTCAGGTAGAGTATTCCAGACATTGACCACTCTGTTGCTGAAGTCGTATTTCCTGCAATCACGTTTTGTGAGGTTAACCTTGAGTTTGTATCTATTGTGTGCTCTTGTATTGTTGTGGTTGAAGCTGAAGTATTCATTGACAGGTAGGACATTGCAATGCATGATTTTATATACTATACTTAGATCGGACCGAAGGCGGCTTAGTTCTAGGTTTTCTAGGTCTAAAATTTCAAGTCTGGTGGCATAAGGTATTCTACAACAAGTAGAGGAGTGGAGAACTCTTCTTGTGAAATATTTCTGGACTTTCTCAACTGTGTTAATATCAGATACGTAATGTGAGTTCCAAACTGATGAGCTGTATTCAAGTATAGGTCTAGCAAATATTTTGTTTGCTCTAGTTAGTAGTGTAATATTACCAGAGAAAAAGCTACGCAGGATTAGTTTAACAACTCTCAATGCCTTTTTGGCTATATATAGTTACAGTGGGCTCTAGCACTTAGATCATTAGAGATGAGTACTCAAAAGTTCTTGACAAAGTTAGGGTCATCAACAAGCTTGTTTTTTATTTTCTGTTTTTTTTTTGCCAATATGTAAGACAGAGCATTTATTTGTTGAGATTTGAAGTTGCCATTTGTTTAACCATTCTGACCATTCTGACCATAGTCAAGATCTTTTTGAAGGGTAGCAATATTGTCGGTGGTGTTGAATAGCTTTACATCATCAGCAAAAAGAATGCAGTTGCTCTTAATATGATCACAGAGATCATTTATGTAGAGTATGAAGAGAGTTGATCCTAGTATGCTGTCTTGGGGGACATTACTGTTGACAGGTACAGGATTTGATAGGGCGCTCCCAATTTTGCCCATTTGTTGCCTGTTTGATAGGAATGTTTCTATCCAGTTATGCAGATGTCCAGAGATACCATAAGATTTTAGTTTTAGGAGTAGTTTGTCATGTACCACTGAATCAAAGGCTTTACAGAAGTCTATGTAAATTGCATCAATTGCTTTGCCCTTATAAATATATACAAATATATATAAATATAATTATAAATATTGGTTGAAAATCTACAATATGAAGCAGACAGGCCTGCAGCCACAGGGAGTTACATTTAACCTACAAATTTCTTGGAAGAATTGTTTTTCCTTTCCTACACAATATTAATACTGGAAGGGGGAACAAAAATAAACGGGACAAGAAGTAAGTGGGAAAAGAGGAAATAAAGTTAAAGGACCTTCCCAAGCTACGGCTGTTGGTAGATTTCTCTACATAACAATGCTTTCCTCAATAAAAATATTCCCTATTTTATTCTGAGGTATGTGATAAAATAGTGAGGATCAAAGATAAAGGCAAAAAAAAAAGAAAATCCAGAAAGACTGATGCAAAAGCAACCACTGTGTACTCTCAATTCAATAGAAGAGAGGCTATCTTAATCATTTTTAAATAGAAATAAAATCTAAGATAAAAAGAACTCAAAATATGTTGGAAACTTGTGTAATTATCTTGGTTGTCTGCAATCACAGATTGGAAGGGACCTTGGAAGTTTCTCTTCTTTACGCTAAAATTTCCCTGTTTTTTTAGCTGTTCTTCATAGGATTAGTCTTCACACCTTTCATCATCTTTGTTGTCCTTCTCTGCACTCTTTCAACATCCCTGTTGTACTGTGACAACCAAACCTGAACAAAGGATTGCAAATGGAGTCTGACCAATGCAGCATAGAACTATAGAGGGCATGCATTAGCGCACCAACATGCTTACCGTCCCTGTCCTATTGTTTCTTTTTATTTTTCTTATATGTATCCATTTCATGTATTCATAACTATATTTATACTTATACCTGTTATCTTATAATCACTTGACAAATAAAATAAATAAAAAATAAAATAAATATCTTATTCTTTCTCCCTTATAATTCTGACCTCGAATGACAGAACACTGCAGACTTTAGAACAGTGAATAAAATAAACAGTTTATTTTTAATTGGTATCTTCAGCTTTATATTTTCTGAGTTCAGGGACATGGTTTCTCTTAAAAGGTTAATTTATAAATTGCACTAAGGGCATGAAATATCGACACATGTATGACCTGTTTTGACCTAATCTGGAAGGAAGATCTTCACAGAACAACAAACTCCCACAGAAGTAGTTGATACCTTACAATTATTTAATAAAGATAATCTCTGGATTTAGACAACTGCTATGATTTGGTCAGGATTTAACTGTACAGAGGTAGGCTGCTTTAAAGAATACAGTAATGAATGGAATACAGTTGGAATTGTTAGTAAAAGATTCTAGAATTTTTTGGATTTCTTTTAAATATTGAGTTTCAGATTCTTACCCTGAATCAAATCCATTTTCCAGGTCTATGAACATTTATGCTGAAATAAAGGTGTGTCACAAACAAGAAGGGGTAGTCTCTTTATACTAATATAGTTAAATCAAATTGGAGTAAAAGAAATATATAATTTACATACATTGGAATCTGCGGGAGTAATTGCTGGGTTATATAAAGATTGAATTAAAATAATTAATTTTGAGAGGGGAAAGGAAGACTTATTTTTTTACATTAAATTTACTATCATATTTTGACATATTAATGATATCTAGAGGAAAATAAATTGTATTCCAAGAACCAGTTATTAGAATTTGTCATCAAACCTGAGATCTGCTAGTGTGCTCGTCCAGCTACTTCTCAGCATAATTAAGCATAACCTCTTTCTCTTTTCACCATTCAGGCTGTGTAGAAAGGCTGCCTGGCATTCAGGACACGTCTAGAAACTAGAAAGCTCCTTTAAGTAATAATGCAGGGAAGACTCCCTAATCAAGAAACAAATATGGCCTAGCATACTAAGAAGTTGTATCCTGTGAGGAATGCAGCAGGCAGTGGCATTTTAAGTAGATGGCAATGGTGGCATCAAATAATGTTGAAACACATGATCATTCTAACTTGCATTTGAACTGGTTTAGTTAAAGAAATCATAGATCATTTCTAAAAATCTAAAAGACAGACTTCTAGAACATTGCGATAGGGCAGTAATATTTTTGTATTAACACATCCAAATAAGGATGAAGTTTATTTAAGGGAAAAGGTCAGAGGATTGCTGCATTTTTGATCCTTAAAAGCACACATACATCTGAAATACCTTTTCAACAAAACAAAACATGAAGATTTAGGGCTCAACCTCTGCAGTGTTTAGCTGTAATCTTAAATCACCTTACCAACTAATATCTTGTTAATGCATTGTGGTAAACTGCTGTTTCTCAGTGCTAATCAAGAAGGTACATGAAGGAGATCATGGTTTCTATATATATATATATATATATATATATATTTGTCTATTTTATACCTTAGTATATATAAACAAACAAATCAAAAGATAAATATTTTCATATAAATGAAGATACCAACAAACTGCTATCAATTATATAAACATTCTGCCTATGAAGGTCTGATTCTAATCTTTAATGCAAAAGACTAAAATATTATATTTATTTTATCTCTGTTGTACAAAGTGCCATATTGTCATAATTACCTTTATGGAAATCTACCATATCAGTCTGCAATTTTCAACCAGTAAAGACCATATACTGCACCTTCCTAAACTGTCATGGTCCAATATACAACAACATCCCAAATATTATTCAAAATGTAATTCTAGAACCCAAGAACACGTCTTCAGCAAAATAATATACAAATTAATATTTTGGAAAAATGAGTAAATAGCTGTCCTCACAAGATTTCCTTAATGACATGTTCTTCAATTTGGAAAAACTAACATTTTGAAACTCTTGCTTCTGAGACATTTCTGGTATACTGTAAATTATGAATCTGCAAACACCATGATGAAGAAAGAAAGAACATCTGAAGAAAGACAATAAACTCAGAGCAGAATATGGTAGGAATCTTGCCTAAGTATCTCTTCCAAAAATTAGAACTTATGGCATTATTACATACCTTTGTTATTTCAGCATTTGTATTCAAGGACATTATTAATTTTATTTTTTTTAATCTCAATAATTTAGGGACTTAATTGATGATGTACAACTTTCTCAAAATTAAATATTCTATCAGTTTCCCAACTGAAATGACATTTGGGCTTGATTTCCCTTGATCAAATTTAGTGTTACTTTTGTTTCAGAAGAAAGAAAATATTTTCATTTTTTCTTCTAATATAATGCAAGCTATCCAACTAGGAATATATCTTTTTAACTTAGACTATCCCTGCAGTCAAACCACTAATTATATATAGCAAGCTACTAGGCAGGAATGTTCTGAGATAGTGGTTAAAAAAAAATCACAAGAGGGTGGTCACCTTCAATATGTGTTACATCATCATGGCAGCCTTTAGACTAGGGGTGACAAACTCAAGGCCTGGGGGCCGGATCTGGCCCATGGGGTCCTTAGATCTGGCCCAGAGGGCCTCCATGGAAGCAGCGAAGGACTGGCTGGTAGTGCTTCTGTTAGTGAAAACGGAGCTCAGGGAGGACCGGGAAGGTCCTCCCGAGCTCTGTTTTTGCTGACAGAGGTTTGCAGGAGGCTGTCAGAGCCGAAAATGAAGCTTAGAAACCCATCTTCACTGGCAGAGCACTCAAGCCACCACAGGCGCTGCCACATGAGTGACATCGAGCTGGCCACACCCACCCCAGCCCTCCAAGGTCAAACACAATGCTGATGCGGCCCTCGATGAAATCGAGTTTGACATCCCTGTTCTAGGGTTTTTTTTACCATATTCTGAGATACCACCATCACCCCTGCTACCAGATGAAACTCCAGAAATAAAACACATTACTACCAAAACAAAGCATGATAGAAAGGAATAGGCAGCAGCAGCAAGACAAAGTCATTCTAAATTGCAAATTGTTTAACATGTATACTCATCTCTGCTGAGTAGGTGTTCATCTCAAGAATGCTCAATAAACTCTTTGTCTCAGAGAAAGGACTTTTTGTTCTCAAGAAATTGCTAGCAGGCTGTGAAGCAGCACAAAACAAGCCCTGCTGAAAACTAGCAAAGTGAGAAGACACTGCATTACAGACACGATGTACCTGTTACACATACAGATCCAGAATGCCATGTTCATGCACCATTCTCAAAGTTATTTTGCTAAAAACAGCACAATGCACAAAAATTTTATATATTAAAATTGGCACATGAAAAAGGCAAAGCAACATCAAAATTAACGGAGTTAATTTTCTGCCTGTTTTTCTAAGATTGAAGACTAAAGCAGGATTTTAACAGCAGAGAGGAAATTTGAAAAACGTCTCACAACAGTTATACGAAAGATATAACTTTTTCTATAATGATCCTACAAATTTTCAAAATGATTTGAGCTGAGTGGAAGGAAAGTGTTGAATAGTGGGCAGAGTGAAGATGCAGGGCAGCAGTAACAAGGAAATAGTTCTTTATAAAAGCTCTGGTAACAAAAACTCTGCTGGTCAAGTCCACAGGTGTCTCTGTACTATAGTTTGGGTGCAGCCTGGCCAGTTGGGATCTTAGTTTCCGGCCCATTAGAAGTTCTGCTGGGCTTTTATGTGTGGTGACGCTAGGTGTGATATGTTGAACTAGCAAAAGATTTTTTCCTGCCAATTTCCGGACAGTGTTTCCTCGGTTGATTGCACCATCCTCTCAGCCTGACCATTACTTGAGGGGTGTGCCAATGCTGAGAGGGCATGGCGGATTCCCTGTCCTGCTAAGAAACTTTCTAATTGATTTGCTGTGAATTGGTGTAATTAATTTAAAGTCCCTTCCATAAAGGTACTCATGGAATCTCTTGACTCCTGCCTCTGCAGCCAGCACTTCCTTCTTTAGGTGGCTGTAGTTCCGTTTGGCTTTGGAACATATTTTTGAATAGAATGCAATTGGAGTTTCTTTACCATTTGGCATCTGGTGGCTAAGGATGCCCCTACTCCAAAAGGGGAGGCATTACAGGTTAACACGAGGGGCCAAGTCTCATTGTATTGTAAACGGATGCTATTCAATGTTAAAAGTTCTTTTATGACAGTGAATGTGGCTGTTTCATTTCGTCCCCATTTTCAGTCTGCCTCTTTATCGAGTAGTTTGTGTAAGGGTTCAGCAACAGTTGTTTTTGTGGCAGAAAAATACTGTAAAAGTTTAGTAAACCGAAGAATGCCTGAAGTTCTGTCTTATTTGTTGGAGTGGGGGTTTCTCTGTAGCTTATAATTTGCTGTTAGTAGGGTGTATGCCCATCCCATCAATTAGATATCCCAGAAATTCAATTTGGGGCACGGCTATGTGGCATTTTTCTTTTTTAACTTTAAGCCCGTTTTCCTGAAATCTACTCAATACTAATTGTAACCGATAGCTTAATTGCTCTTTGTTGCTGGCGGACACGAGGACATCATCAAAGTAAGTCACCATCCCTGGAATGCCCTTTAGGAGATGTTCCATTATACTCTGGAATAGTCCTGGAGCCACGCTCACCCTGAATTGCATCCGGTGGCACTTAAATACTCCTCTGTGAGTTACAATAGTCTGTGCTTTTGCAGTGGCATCATCTACTGGTAACTGCTGATATGGCAGGGATAGATCAAGTTTTGCAAAAGTTTTTCCTTTTCCCAGGGAATGTAACAGGTGCTGTACAATTAACATTGTGTTGCAATGCCTGATTTATGGTGCATTTGTAGTTGGTGCATATGCGTACTGAGCCATCTGGCTTGACTGAGGTAACAATAGGTGTCTCCCACCTAGCGTGGTTAACCGGATCCAAAATCTTCTGGGCAATTAGTTTGTCTAATTGCTCATCAATTTTGGATCAGAGAGCAAAAGGAACCCTACGTGGCTTCATTCTGATAGGGGCAGAAGTGGGGTCTAGGCTGAAAGAAGTAGGGATCCCCTTATACTTGCCTAGATTCCCATCGAAGATGTCCTGGAACTCCTGCAGCAGTTTCTCCTCGATATCATATTCTTGGATGATATTGATGCCAGTCACTTCCAGCCCCAGGGCATCAAACCACTCCACCCCGAGCAATTTAAGATGATCCGCAAAGTCCTTGAATGCAATTTTGAAAAGTCCGCTTCCCAGCACTGGAATCCGGTTTCCTTGGTAGTCTTTTAAAAATATCTTTTGAGGCTTTAGTTGCTATTTGGTTATTTCCGGGACTGCCTTTTTTGTTTTTCCAGGACATCACGGATAAATAAATCCTGTGTCCACCTCCATATCACATGGAGTGCCCTCAATCTAGATTAATACATGGATCTTTTTTGAACAACAAGCATCAGAATGTCCAACAATTGTCTGGTGTGTTTCTCCCATTTCAGAGGATTGGTCAACCCCTCGTTTGTTCTTAATGAATGGGGACCGGCAGGTTCCCAGTTGTGAGACATATGGTCGCAAAGGGGAATTAGGTTGTCTCTGCCGGTGTGAAGCTGGCTGTGATGCCCGGCAAATCCTTGCTATGTGCCCTTTTCATTCACATCTTTGGCATATAGCATCTTTGAACCTGCACTCTGATCTAGGGTGATTTCCCTCATACCCGGCACGCCAGAAAGGTTTTTTTCCTTTGATTGGGGGTCCTGCCTTTCTATCAGAGCGGATGTGGTATATTTTGTCGTCCTCTTCAGAGGATCCTCCCAGCTCTGTGCTTTCTTGGTGTACTGTAGTCACTTCCTTTGATGTAGTTGCACTGTTTACTTTTTTCATAGCTACAGCTGATTGTTGGGAAGCTTCTGTGGTGGTGGCTTCTCCTAAAGCAGTTTTAAATGTGATTTTTGGCTTAGCTAATAGTCGGCTCTGCAGAGTTAAGTCTCTCAAGCCCAACACAAGCCTATCCTTCATTGCTTCATCCACGTTGAGAAATTCGCACCTGGTTGCAATTTCTCTTAATTTTGCAACAAATTCACCAATCGTTTCTCCTTCCTTGTGGTCCCTTCGGTAAAATTCATGACGCTTTATCAATGATGAAGCCACCGGTGCGTAATGATCTCGTAGTGTTTTCTCTAATGTTGTCCATGTTAATGTCTTCAATTCAGTGGGTGCTGATAGGGCTTTAGCCATCTTAAAAATGGAGGGTCCGCAATGGGTCAGGAAAATGGCTCTCTTTCTATTTTCTGTCAAATCCAGAAGGTAATTCGCTTCCAGGAACATTCATGGAGGGAACCACTCCATGTATGAGCTCCAGTCTTCGGCAGCTGGGTTAAATGGAGCCGGTGGGCCAGATGGCAGTGAGGACATCTTGGTTTGGCTGTTTATCTGTGATGGCTGACGATGCCACCAGGATGCCTGACCGGTTCAGTTGTGTCCTTTGTTCTCTTCAGATCTCACCTTCATCGCCAGTGTTGAAATGGGACGGAGTGAAGATGTAGGACAACAGTAACAAGGAAATAGTTCTTTATTAAAGCTCCGGTAACAAAAACTCTGGCTGCAGCACAGGTTGGCAGTTCCTTTAAATAGGACCTGTCCAATACTTCAGCCACTGACAGCCATTCATTTTCCTGCCTGGAAAATGAACCAATAAGTGAAGTCTTACATCAGACTTCCCTCTCATTGCATATTCAACAGAAAGTTCTATTACACGACGGAAAAACAGAATACAAATATCCAAAAAAGAAATACATAGACTATTTATAAGGACCATTTATAGGAGTTATAACTGGTTATTATTGGTTGGCTATATGCACCTCCCACTTCCAGAACATATTCTGCATCACAAAGTCTACAAATGCGTGATACACAAGCAGCAGGGCATAGTAAGGCACCCTGAGATTAAATTGTAATTTACTGAGTTAAAGATGATACATGTAATGATTTTATATTAATCATATATTCAGTCTTTGTGTGGTGATGCTAGTAGTAAATAATATCTCAGCCAAAGTATCTTACTGAAACTTACTGAAATCATATTACCTGCCTGTAATCAGCATTAATACATTAAAAAATCCATGTTTTATATATTACATAAATTCAAATCAGAAGATTAAGGTCAAGTAATCTCTGCTTTTCAGACTAGTTATTCCTCTTCTGCTGCAACAGAGCCAAAGATTTTCAGATCTTCTTCCTAGTTTAGTCATTGGTCAGTGACTATTAATGAGAACTAGCAGGCAAATATTAAGAACATATGGCAATTAAGAAATCAGCTACTCACCCCGTGAGAACCACCACAAAATCCATCACATTCCACCCATTCCTTAGGTAGGATCCCTTGTGGAAAGCAAATCCTAAGGCAATAATTTTAATTCCAGCCTCAAAACAAAATATTCCAATGAAGTATGGTTCAGTATCATCCTAGAAAAGATTATGTAAAAATATTATTACTTAGTGATTACATTTTATTCCATATTTCCTTCAAAGACCAATTCTAATCCCATATTTTTTTCATTAAGCCAAAAACAGGTATATATATATATATATATATATATATATATATATGTGTGTGTGTGTAAGGTTTTTAAGCTGATAATTTTTAAATAATAAATAAGGGAGACTAGTGAATGGAAAAATTAATACAATTAATATATATATATATCTGATAGTTGTATAGCTTTTTCTCCCTACAACCTGTGGACACCCCTGCCATTCCTTATTGTAATGGGGATGAAGAGTCCAAAATATCTAAAGGGTACTAGAGAATTAATTTTGGGGGCCAACTCATAATATGACTGGCATAGAATTACCAAGGAAACCACATAGTGAGGATGGCTCACCAGGACCTTACCTTCTGATTACATCTAGCTAGGCATGAATATATTCTAAACATTTTCATCCTACTTTGCAAACATGGGTAGACCATCTTGCAAATCCTTTAAAATCAATTAATTGCATTAATGTAGGCTTCTATTGCAAATTATGTTTACAAAAGATTGACACCATTTACCATACTCGGGGCTAAAAGACCATTGGGAGAAAAATAATCATATTGCATGATCATATATGTATTTCCTCATTCACTACAAGTAATCCTTGAGTTACAACCACAATTAGGACTGGAATCTTAGTCATAAAGCAAAGCAGTTGTTAAGTGAGACGCTCATGTGACTGTTTTGCTGAACAATCTCAATCCCTCCATTCACGGTGTCCCATGGAGTGGGGGAGACCCTGAGAGGCCTCTTAGGAGCTAAAAATCTTGTTGAAATCCAAGCAAGGCTTTTCAGAGTGGAGAGACACTTGTGTGTAGCCTGCACCATGCTTCCTCCTCCCTGAGGCATCAAGTGCTCCTTTTCTTACTGTGCTGCCTCTCTGTTCAGGAGTTGAAAATCCTCCTTACAGAAATCCAATTACGATCTTCAGCTCCTGTGTAAAGCGACACACACATGCAACCTGCTCAGGGCCTCCCTCACCCACCTGAGTCACCCCACACGCCTTACTTTGCTTGGATTTTGGTCCCCTCTGAAAGAGTTGCCTGCTGAAGGATTTTAGCTTTTCTCCTCCATGCACAGTACTCTTTCTGTGGGCAGGGCAGGAATGAAGCTGTAATTTTCATGATTTGTGTTCCATTAATGCACCCTATGGAAGCAGTTCAGCTACCCTCCATGCACCAGAAAGAACTCCTTCTTTATGGTGCAAGAATGAAGCTGAAATTTTCAGGACTTTGTCTGTTTCTGCATCCTTAGATGGCATTCAGCTCCCTTCAGCAGGCAGCTCTTTCAGGCAACCCTCAGAGAAGACATGTATGTAGCAGCTTGCAACCTCCCCTGCCAGTTTCCACACTGACATTCTGACATGATTAGTGGCAGGGCATTTGGCAACTAATCATAAGTGTGAACAGGTACCAAGCACTCAAATCACAATCACATGACTACAGGAGGTGCTGCTGTAACATTTTATAATGTGGAAAGTGTAGGCCATAAAGCCCACTGAGGCCAACATATTTTCAGACTGTTGTTAAACAAAGGGCCATGAGCTGAGGACTACTTGTAGATGCTTGTCAATAGATCAGTACAATGATTGGAAAGTGGAACAAAATCTCATCAAAAATTCTGCTTGAAATTTGGTACACTTCCATTTCATAGACAGTTCTTATGTAGACTTCATTAGGCAGTGCTATACTTTGATATTGGAAAACCAGCAACTACTGTATTTCAGTTTTGGCTCTACTCTTAACTGTATACCAGAATTTTTTTAGCTGGCAACTCTGGTTCCATATAATGGATAATGTTAATGAAGAAAGATAATTTCATCAAAGGATAGGGCAATTTTACTGAACCTTATGAAAAGGGGGAAGACATTGACATAGGGCCAGAGCTGATGAAAAGAGGCTGCAGTGTATGCAGTTGTGTTCAGACCCAGAAAACTAGGACACTCCTAAGCAGAGATGCCAACTGAAGAAGGCTCTGCTGCTATGCTCTGAGTGATCCATGCCTGCTTGGGGTTGATGGGGTTTTCAAGTGGCAGGTCCAATCATAGGCTGAACCAGCTCCATAGATCGGGAATAGTGCCTTTCTTGTAAACAGGATATTACTCCTGGTTGACTTTGCACCTCACCTTTATATATTCTATTCTGTTCTGTTCCATTCCGTTCCTTTCCCTTCTATTTTATTCCCACCACAATCATACAACTATTGGTGGTTTGTAAAAGATAACAACATACACGAAATACAAAACATGCATTCAAGAGTAAAAATAAAAATAATGAAATACCAAATAGGGGCATTTAGCATTTCTATTGCATTATCTAATTATTTAATACAATTATTGGAAAGTGTTCCATATGAACTGCTTCTGGAAGATCAAAAGAGGTGGAACAAGCCTTATTTCCAAGATAATGTGTTCTATAGGAAACTCATGACAGAAAAACACTTCCTTTAGGGCTCCACATCCTCCCCACCTTCCTGTAAAATTACTGGGAAATTGAACTATTCCAAAGAAAAACACATGACTGTCACAATGTATTGGGCCAGAGATTTCCTGAGGCAAATGCATGACCACTATAGAGACCATGAACTCCCAACTTCTTCCAAACCCAAATCCTAAATTATGGAGGTGGAAATCATCTAATTCAAATAAGTAACAAAGATCCAATACCAAGATTAGGAATTCAGAATGGATTACTGCAGATAAAGAGTAGCCAATTCACTAGCAAGATCCCTAGCTCATCTCTATAGCATACCTGGCAATGTTAGGAATAGAAAATCCTGATCAAGAGAAAAATATCTAAAGAACACCGCATCTCCCTTTTCCCAACCTTAAGCAATAAGCTTAATAAAATTCCTCAAACATTCTGGGCACATCTTTAAATTCAATTCTTCTGTGTATTCCATTTTGAATATGTAATTGTATCATTTTGTAGAAATCCATCCACAATGCTACCTTAAAGCTGTGAATGGGAATCTCAAATCACATGTTGTATTGGGCCAAAAAATTATTTAATTTTACTGAAAATGGCCCTCCAGAGAGCTAAAAATTTTGTTTTCTATAGTAGAGTTTAAGAGGAATGAGAATTATACTCACCAATCGTTCTGACATTGGTGTCTTGTCTCCATCAGGTAGATGTTGCTCCAGAGCAAGGACAATGCAGTTTGCTATGATAGTTGCTAAAATCATGTATTCAAAAGGAGTAAGGCAGGGTTAAGGAAAGATTCACAGACAAGTGGATTTTTATGCATGGTCAAAAAAGAAGTGTTCCCAGTATCGCCCCTTCTTATGCCATTGTATTCTGAGTTCCATAAACATCAATAGGTTCTAAAAATACCATTTAGCTTAGAACTTTACTATCAAAAAGTCCCATTTTAAAATCAAATTTCTGACTAAGAATGTGCCTGGATATAGATTTCATTGTGCTATCATCATAACTCATTTATAGACTTTTATTAGGGCTCCTGATCATATTATTTCCCACTTTTGATCCTCTTGTGTTTTCCCATGCTTGATCTTTTTTCCTTGCTCATAAAATCCATTAAAAAGAATAATATTGAAAAATTGCATATTGATTTTTTATCAGTAGCACCGTGTGCTGTTCATTGGGAAGCATGGCCATATCATATTTTCCTCTTGATTTACTGACATGGAAAAGTATTATATTAGAACAACCTAATGGACATTAAGCTTTGTGAACTAAAGTCACTGGATCCAACTACAAAGAAATACTACTACCCATTCTAACACAATTTCTGAGGAAGGTGCACTTAGTTTCCTACAAAATAATTACAGCTTAAGGTCATTGCACATTATTATATAGCAACAAACTGAAAACTGCCCTCAATGTATATCTGTTAATGTATTGTAACTAATACTGTGTGATACCTGATGTGTTCCTTACAATCACATTTATATCATTTTTATGTACAGCTAAAAAAGCACCAGGTGAAACAGCCCTTTAAAACTTATTAGATCTTGCTTTTCAGGAGATAATTGCCCTTTACTCAGGCATTAACATGTAATGATAACAGAAGATGGAGGGAGGGGGAAGAGGGAGACAGGGAGAGAGCTAGTATAATTATCTACTCCAAATTATAATTTGGCCTGAAGTCAATTTATAGAGAATGTGAAGATATAGGAATGATTATACTCTATTTGGATATCCTGGATATTATTACAGGAATAACAGTAATGTCTTGTTGTGACTTCTTCCTTATGTAGATATCAATGCATATTTTAAAAGGTAGACTTTTCATATTAGAAATTCTTGATTAATAGTAATCAAGAGAGAAGGCTTGAGGGACTGGCAGATGATTTGTCTTCACAATTGCAATACTAAATTTTGAAGATGATCTAGATTATTTGTATTTATCCTCTTATCTCTTTTGACAGCATTTAGAAGATCAGAAGAATCTGTCTCACTATTACTGTTTTAGAGAGAATAAATATCAGAGCAGGGAGCCAATGCTATCTAATAAGGTTAAAAACAGGATTCATAAACTCCTATTCCTGCTATGATTTCATTTCATATGTATACGTCTATATGTATGTTCCTATATATGTTCATGCATAAGAAATGACGTCCTGATCATTCATCTATAGATCATTCATCTATAGATGAATGGATGGAAAATCATTTCTTTATATATTTTTTCTTTTATATTTATAAATACATAAATATATGTAATCATATAAAGAAAAGAAATATATAAAGAAATGATTTCCTATTTATCACAAGTATAAACAATTTTAGTAATTTAAGAATTAAATAGCAACCAATGGTTTCTTTTTCTCATATCCCATCTCATATCTGCAGTGAAATCCTCATAATCTCATTATTTCAATCCTAATCAGCAAAATCCATTGAAGGTTATCAGAAATAACATATCTATTTTACCCTTGATAAAATAAAAACCTCTTTTTTATTCTTTTAATAAACTTAATCTTTAATCTCTTCAAATATTGTAGAATTTGAATTCTTTTCATTTTTCTTTCTCTGCTCACAAAATTCTTCAAAGTAACGTCTCTTTTGTAAATTCAACATAAGAAAATATTTGTCTGTCCCTTATCTGCCCTGTTATTCGTATATCCCTTTTAATAATCAAGATATCAGCTGGTTTCTTTTATATGTCCCATGTAGCATCTTTTTTCATATCATTCATTATACCATCCTGTCATTTTTAACTACATTTTCAAATCAATCTCAATTTTGTCAGATAAAATTTGTTCTCTTTTCATAACACCTTTAAATACACTTTTTCTATAGAGACAGAGAATCCTATAATTAATTTCTGGGTCCATGGTTCAGAAATATCCTTTAATATGTCCTATGTTAAAAATATTTTGCTTCATTCTTTATTAAGTCAAATTTAAATGTTCTTATTCTTTAACTGAGATAACTTTAGTTCCTTATAGGTTTTATCTAGTGTCATCCTATCATATTTTTAAGAGAATTTTAAAAAATATTTTAATTAATTCCAAAATACTATTTCAAATCCATCTGGCTCTTACTCTGCTTTTAACTTTTCAAAATCAAAATTCTGATTACAATTTTTCTGTTTTTTTAATTTAAAAATACCCTTAAATTTATTTCTCTAAGGATTGAAGGGAATTCATTTGGTATTTTCAGAGCCAAAGGTCAAGCCAAAGGTTCCCAATAGCTAAAAAGTAGCTAAAAAGCAATTTCAAAAAATGATTAGAAAAAGAATTGTGTGAACTTAGTCTTCTTTCAAAGGTGCTGAATGCAGTTTGGGAAAGATGACTATTCCCTCATCTCCCAGGGCTCTAACATCTGCAGAGACTTACAATCTCCTTGTGAGGAGCAATGGTCTAAAGCAGGGCTGTCAAACTTCTGGACCAATGGCTGGATGCATCACACACTGGCTACGCCCATACCTGGTTGAGCAAATGGGAAAAGTCCCAATACATCATGTGACGCCGATGTGAGTTTGACACTCCTAGTCTAAACTATTTTTGGTGATCTTAAGTCCTTTCCTTGCCTGGAGAGAACTTATTGAGGAGCCTGTCTATTCATTAGCTCTTTATTCCACTGCAGTCATCAGTTCCTCTTGTTGTTGAACTGTTTTCTATCTGCCATTTCTTACCCAGAAGTACCTATTGTGAGTTCATTCCCTTTCCATGTTTCACAGATACGGAAAGAGGAACTTGAATTTTTGTGGAACTAGATGTAATGAAAAGGGCATATTTGTATGTGTGTGAGAATTGAAAACATTTTTTAAAAAAAACTTATTTAATTATTTAAAACATAGTATAAGAGAAATTCAATCATTTTTAGCATATACCAGGCAACTGTATGAGCTGGAAAATATGTGTCCACTAAGTGTATTGGAAATATGCTTCTCCTATTTATTCTCTGTGGCCCTATCTAAGAGATACTGGTATTATACCTGTTAAATACATTCTGGAAATGAAGGTCAATATAACCTTTGTATAGCGATGCAACCACTCTAAAAGCAGTTTCCTGTGATGAATTCTGTTCTGCAGCTTTTTTCTCCTGAGTGATTAATTTATTTAACAGACAGCTGCAGACAGCACTATTTCCTTACCACATGTGGCATTAAATATTTAATATAGCCATTTTTATCTCATCTTTTAAGATACCAATCCTTCCAATGTGGGTCATAATAAGAACTGAAACAACAGCAGAATAAAATTGAAAACATGAACCAAAATATTAAGATATGATAGGATTAAGATCAAGAGAAAATGTTCATACATCTTATGGAAGAGTATGATTGGTCAAATGTTGGTCATGTTCCTGGTGGATAATCGAGATAGCTACCATTAATGTTCTTTTACTTTTTGGAAAGTATTAAGTAGACAGCAATGCAGTATTCAGACTTTCTGTACTCACAACTAATGTAGAGGCACAAGTACTTGCATCAGTTAAGCTCTTTTTAAAAAAAAAAAAGACTTAGAAGTGGAAATGGTGTAAATTGCATTTCACCAAACTATTACATATTACATGACATCCTGTATGATAGCAAGAATTTGCTACTTCTGTAGGATTCTAAGTAGAGAACATTTTTGTAATTGTTAAATGGATCTAAGCAGGTGGCAGCATTGGTCAACCTTGTCTGGACTGATAAGCTAAGTCACATTGGGATGGTTTCAATACTTAGACAGGAGTTTTCCAGTCTCTCAGAGATGTAGACTAAATGGGAGATTGAAAATACGCCAGACAAGGAAAATACCAACAATTTATTAACCCCAATAAAACTGCATGGCTAATCTAGGAAATATAATTGTGACTGAACCAATGGAGATTCAAAGCAAACTTTTTTTTTAGAAAAAGGTTGATAATATACTAGTTCAGCCTGTCCCTGCCTATCCCATATTGGATGGTTCACTCATAGGAACATGTGCTCAGAACAGGCCTCCTATGAGAAATGAGCAACAAATAAAAATCCAATAGTTCAACTTTTCTTTACAAGTTTCATATTTATGCTTGAAGAATCATGCACCTGTTGTTTTTGCTTATCACTTAATTTTTTATAGCGCTGCTTTTGTCCATAAGTAATAGCAACCAAAATTAGGAGGGGTCATATTTGCTGACTGCTGACTTTTTTCAAAACTGCAGCTGACCTTTTTATTGTCTGGTTGTATTCAATGCTGCATTTGACTTATAGACAGAGGGCTTGAAGCCTGTCCTAGGGCTCTTTGTTTTGCCAGGGTTTTTTTTCAGAGCATGGGGAGAAATATTATCTAGAATGTACATTTATTGTGTCTTCTGACTATGGCATTTGCTATCTCACCTGTTGTGTGGGAAACAGCAAAATTATCTTAGTGGTATATCTCTTCTCAAACTTAAATATGATTTTTCTGTGAAGATTATCTTCTCTCTACAGGTATTGAGCTGAGATTCCTGTCAGTGTTTTTACACAGGACAGGGAGGCTACAGAAAGTCTGACATCTCATGCATTAATCAGTTGCCTTTTTTTCTTTATTAAAGTTACATTCTTTGTCCATTCAACATGTTGCTCAACATTACAATTTTTAATGATTATCATAGTATTTTATGACTGACTGGGAGCCAAGATAATCAGTTCTTGTCACAGCTGGTTCACTAGTAGTTGAACTATGCAGAAATTATAGGATTTTAGGGGTTGCTGCAAAGTTCTGTACCCCCTCCAAAAAGGTCTGGTGTTCTTAGCTTAGCTGCAGCCTGATATAGTAAAGAACTGACTTCATGCTGTGCCAGCATAATAACAGGAAGGGCAGCTGCTGTATTAGTACTACCTAAGGACAACCAGCGCAGGGGAGCACCAATTAGAGAGAAAAAAGGAGCAATTGTCTCTCTTTTGTTCCAGACCAAACATTGATCAAGCAAACATGCACTTTTCTATTATTTTCAAATATAAGAATCACAGAAGTTTTCAAAATACAGTAATAGGTTTCCTGTAATTGAACATATCAAACAGCAGCCTGGGGAGCTTGCTGGATTTCTTTTCTACAAAAAGAAATCCTTCCCTTCCTTTTTTACAATTAAAGTGTCAGCTCTGGGCATGTGAGAATTGAATTATGTGAGTATCCAGATTGGTATTTTTTTCAAGGACTAGGAATAAGATTTAGAAATGGTGAAATAAACTGCAGAGGTGTTTATAAAGCATTGATCCTAACAGCCCACAGGAAGAGATGAAAATGGCCCAGTTTTCAAAGGAATCAATGTTTACATTGTTGAATAAAATTGAAAAATACCACAAGTATATCAATGTTATTTTCCCCAGAAACTGGATTATACCCTTCAGCTATTTTCCCCCAGGACTAGTGTTAATTTCTCTCTTCCCAGGTCAAACTTCTCCAGGAGACTAATCCTACGTCTGAACATAGACAGCATTTTTCAAGGAACCTCAGGTTTGCTGTCACATGTAGGTCAGGCAGCTGTCAGATAGGTCAAGGGCTGGCATTCAAAGCAATTTGAATCCCATTACAGTACTCCCTCCTGGTTTAAAATCTGCCTAGCTGCTAACAAAAAAACGCGTTGAGGCCCTGAATCACAACATCTGCCCTAGAGACTAACTTCTTCCTCTCTTAAGCTCCTGCGCTCCCTACTTCTTCAATTCTTGCCTGTTTCTGAAGCAATTGCCGCCACTTAACGATGGCGAGGAAGGGGTGAAAATTGCTCTTAGCTAGCAGCAGGCCGCCCGCCAGCTCGCTCTCTAAAGTGGAGCAGCGAAGACAGGCGCTGAAACGTGCCGCTGGGACCAGCCCTGTTCTTGGGGTGGGCTGGAGGAGCGGAGACTGCAATGCGCGTCGCCTGACTCCCAACAGTACAGCACCGTCAGCGCTGAGCCACGGAGCTTCGCTGCAGGCCCTTCCTGCCCATTGATTGGCTTACGCGGAAAGAGCCTGAATCAGCGGATCTGGCGGCGGGGAAACGGAGAGCAGTTGGGGACGCGAGGGAAACGGACGCTAGCGCCAGATCCTTCAGCGGGAAGGCGGAATGGGTGAAGGCGACTCGGGTTCAAACGCATGTTTAGCCCCGAGGGCTCTTGGAAAGTCATAAAAAGAGGCGGCCAGGGAATGGCTGGATTTATAAGGCTTGGAGTCCTGCTTTTGCAAGAATGCAAGACACCGTTGCATTTTATTAAAGCCGCTGAAACGAAAGGAGTAAGAGGAGAGCGCATTCATCCCTGAAACCTTTTATATCCAGTTATAGCAGCGGTTTGAGCTTTCATGGAGTAACAGAATCTGCATCCTCGATAGATTCCACCCCTTTTCTTATTTTTAAGGCTTTTCTTATTGCCTTGTCGCCCATACAGGCTTTCACACAGAAAACAGTCTGTACAGCTCATTCCACAAAGAAATGGCCAGCAGATTAAAAAAACTTCTGCTTTATTATCTGCCCTCCCACTCTTGCCAAGACTGGTAAGAAACCTAAGAATGTTTTTTAGTTTTCAAACTTAAAAACCTGAAGCTCTAGAAGGTAATGCCCCTTTGTTCCCTCACATTTTGTAATTTAACTGCCTTCATGTAAGAAAATAATATATACTTAAGCACAGATTAATCTTAACCAAAACAACAACAGCCCCACATTAGCTTGATTGAAATGCAATGCAGAGAAATTACTGGAAAGTATTAATGCAGCACATACATGTTCTGATATGGATGTAATACATGGAATGGGAAATAACCATGCATTCATCTTGAGATGTGTTATACTGTCATAGTAGATAGAAAGGTCTGGTCTCCAAATGATTGGGGGTAGATTTATGAGTGTGCATAAAGAGGAATGGGGAGAAGAGTGGATATGTCCATTTAGCACATCTGTTCCCAAAACCTCTAGATTCAGACCACATCAGTCTTCTGACCACAATGCAATCCATTAAGGCAACAGCATGGTTGACCCCAAAAATGCCATTTATGCGATCGCTTAAGTGATGCTGTTGCAAGATTATTTGTGCAGCTCACTTTAGCAGTCTTCCCATATTTCAGATTTTGCATAACACTCCTCTGGGGAAGGGAGAAATCTAGAGAGTATTTATATTAAGATTAGTAATTTTGAATTCTCCAAATTAGAAGACAAATAACTGTTCTTTTTTGCTGGCATATCTATTTAATAAAGAAAATTTCTGTATTAGCCACCTAAGGAACAAGGAATCCCAATAAAAGGAGTTGTAAAGCCAAGCAAAAAAAGCAAAAGCAACAGCATAAAAGGTGGGAAAGTTGAGAAACGCCTGTATAGCAAGAGCAGTTATTAGGTATTAAACCTATTTTCAACACATTGGGAGAAACTTCAACAAGAGCCTTGGTGGTGCAGGTTGTTAATCATCTAGCACTTAGTGCAAGCTGCCTGCAATTAGTGCAGGCTTGAATCCCACCAGGCTCAAGGTTGACTCAGCCTTCCATCCTCTGGGGTAGGTAAATTGAGAACCCAAGATTGTTGGGGGCAATAAGCTGACTTTGTAAAAAATGCCGCTTGGGGGGGGAGGGGGGGGCGGCAAAAAAAGCTCTAGTAATAAGCAGGCATATACAATGGAATGAAGGCTATTGCCAATTAGCATGGTACTCTAAAGACTGTAAACCGCCCTGAGTCTCCAGAGAAGAGCGGCATATAAATGTAAATTAAAAAAAAAAGTCACTCCCCTTTGTTCAGCTTGCTTAACTTGTGAGAAAGACTTTGCATAGTTTTCCTTGGGTTTGCAAAGTTGAGTTTGTAAGCCAATCCAAATGATTACTCTTTACTCACAGCTGCAGGGAGAATACCAGAGAGAGAAGCTGAACTGACATTAAGTTAATATTACAAACCATGCTGATTGATAAAAGAAACTATCATAAAACAACAAGCCACATTAATAATAATAAAGATTTTTAAATGTACAAACAGATCTCTGCTACATTCACTGAAAGTTGTAACAAAATAAATGGTAAATTTATTGATTTCACCTACCGTTTCTGGCAAGCTATTTTTGTTTATATACCTCATTTAGTGAACACATGCTTTGCCTTGTCATATTCGTCTTCACTTAACTATGTAAGGCAGGAGGTTGTTATTTATATTTTACAAGAGCAGTGAAATCAATCTAAAATAAGCCATATTAAACTGAACCAAGATTTCTCAAAATTAAAAAACAAAACCATAACACTATTTATAAGGGCAGAATGACCAAAAACATGAGCTTGCAAAGTAAAAATTGCCCAGTTGAAAACTCCTTTCAGCTATGAATTAACTATATAGCCTTAAGGAAGCCATTAAATCTGTGTTTTTCCTTGACAATCTATGAAAAATAATCCATTTCATAAAGTTGAAAGAAGTACTAAGACAGTGTGAAAAACCCAGAATATTCTAATATAATAGCACTGCGGGCCAGGTATTTTCCCAGTTATATATCCATTATGGTGGATGTATAAGTTATAACTCCTTATTCAAATTAATTGCCTCTATTATATTTCCTCTTTTTTCCGTTCTTATGTGCTAGTGCTTCTGAATTAGAAAAGAAACAAATTTTAAATTATTCTAGCATGGATCCTATAAATAATTCACTGGAGGTGGGAATGAGGAGCAAGCTTCAAATGTTAATGGCAATCGTTGTATATGAAATAACTCATGTTAGTACCATGAATGGATTGTATATTAATCTTATGGATTAAACCTCTGGTAATGAGCTCAGGTAGAGGTTAGTGGAGTTAAATGGACAAATGTTTAGATTATTGCCACAGCAGAAGTGATCTGACTGATAGCTGAATATAATATCCTATTTTTTAAAAAATATTAGAAATGAAGCAATGGGTAAGGGATAATGTTTTAAAATCATATTAGGAAAGAGAGTTTAACCTTTTTCTTCCCTGTCAATTTCACAAATCAATCCAAAAATGATTAAAACACATATTGCTGATAAAATTTGAAAACAATTGCATGATATTTACATGCCTTGCTCACAGGATCAATGGCAATGCCAAGTGATTTTTCATTAGGAAACAGAGAGAGAACAAAGAGAACAATGCAAGAATATCTTGCCCTAGTGCCATAGACTCTGATCTGAATTTCCTGTTCCACATGATTGCTAATATTTTAAAAACGATTTAGAACATACTATTTCTAATTTTATCTATTTAATTTTTAATTTATAGAAATGAGCATACAACACAAAGAAGGGCAGAAGCTCAGCAGTATGACCCAGTTAGTGTTTCCAGATCTGAATTGGGATTCTATTATTCCAGGCAGAAATGAGCAGTTTACAGAGTCAGCATGTTGCCTCCAACAATTTGGGTCCTCAATTTACCCACCTTGGAAAGAGGGAAGGCTGAGCCTGGTGCAGGGGTGGGTTTCTACCGGTTCTGTCCACCTCTGTAGAACCGGTAGCTCTGAAGAGCAGCAGACATAGAACTCTATGTCTGCTGATGTTTTTGCCCACCCACCCGCCCAGGACCTTTATTTCCTGCTTTTTCAACTTCAGCTGCCGTGTGAGGCACAGCTGCAGTTTAAAAAGCAAGAAAAAAGTGCTTTTTGTAAGGCTGCTTCTCTGCACGCAGCGTGCTGATGATGATTTACAGGCATGCGAGCGCAGCGTAAAGGGAAACACATCGTAAATCACTGAACCTTCGTAAATCACTGAACCGGTAGTTAACCTTATCAGATCCCACCCCTGGCCTGGTGAGATTTGAACTGCCAAATTGCAGGCAGTTAGCAGAAGTAGCCTGCAGTACTGCACTCTAACCACTGTGCCACTGCGGTTCATAATGTATTAGATTTAGATATGAGAATTAGTATTTCTAGACATTCTGCCAGCTATTAAAACTTTTAGAAATCATCATCTCACCCATTCCTTAATTATTTAAATTAGAATATAATTGGAATAAAATAAATTCATATCATCTGTGTGACAGTGACTTTATCAGGTAGATAGTGACAAACATTGAATAGCCCTTGAGCGGCAAAACATAGCAAAAAACTCCATTGTTACATCAGAAAAAGATCAGATTCTGTGAGACTCAACCCAGTGCAGAGCAAAATTCAAACTTCCCTGAATTTCACAAGATATTTCCATCCTTCCCTCCTTCTGAACTAATTTTTTGAATATCCAACAAAAAAAAACCAACAACCCAAGAAAATTCCAACCAGGACTGCATGATTATATTAGACAATGTAATCTTGTTCTATTTAGTAAATTTTACCTTGATGAGGGTAAGGGAAACATCATCTAAACTGGTTTGGAACTTGAATTCTACTAAATGTCATACTTACATGCAATTATTTTGGTAAAAGTAGCGTTAAAGCCCCTTAAGATCAAGTTGAACAAAACAATTTCAAAAAATATGCTGAAAATGCAAAAACAAATGCCAATTCAACAGTATTCAGAACAATGGGAAGAAGAGATCGAAGTTAGCAAACTGCATTGTACAGATCCTAATACAAGTTTATTTCATTCATGGATGAAATAAAGATTTACCTGAGAAATCTTCCTAAGTCCTTTCTATATAATAAGCAACACTTTTGTAGTATCTTAGTCTGCTCTTCTGACTGAAATTTGACCCTTTTCCTATTCTACCCATTGCTCTATCACTTGGCTATTTAATTTTGGGGACATTTAACAGTAAGACTGTTTTGCTGATACAGCTATTCCATATTCTTAAATCCCAATTAACCCTCATCTCTGGCAAGGTAAGTAGGAAGCATCACTTGTCTGTAAGTTTTATCATTTAAAAATTTCCAATATTTTATGTCTCTAGCAAAGAGAAGCTTTTACTTTTGCAAACTGTATTGATTTAATCCTAGAGGCAACTGGCAGTAGTCCCAGGAGCTTAATCAATATAGCAGAATTCTACAGCATCTTGCAGCAAACAGCTTTCTCCCTCCCTTTTGAAATGCTTCTCAGTCTAAGAATATGTCTTTAAAAAACTGGATAACAGAATCATACTGTTACATGAACAAACGGCTCCTGAAACCCAATTGGCACAAACAAATGACACAAGAAGGATGCCAAAAATATGACAAATCCATAGAGATGTGTTTTATCAGTTGCTGTTAATCATCATAATTCAAATGGTGATTAATGACAACTGATAAAACACATCTCCTTTGATAAATCTGAAGGTTCTTCCACCCTTAGAAGGACTATGCCTGATGCTGGAAAACACCAGCAACAGGAAAGACTTGTTTAATGTCATTTGGCTAGTGAGTAGCAGAAATGAAACAAACTACATGATGGAACTTTGGATTCACCAAGCAAATTCCTATGTTCACATTTTAGATGTATTTTAACTGGTGGGGAATCTGAACTCAGAGGAATAAGTAAGTGGCCAGAAATAAAAACCACATACATTCTCTTTAAAATTATTAAATCAGCTCTTCTGGAGAAAACAACAGGAGTATTCATCTCTAATTATCTAAGTGCTAGAGCCCACTGTAACTATATATAGCCAAAAAGGCATTAAGAGTTGTTAATCTAATCTTACATAGCTTTTTCTCTGGTAATATTACACTACTAACTAGAGCATACAAAACATTTGCTAGACCAATACTCGAATACAGCTCTTCAGTCTGGAA
The DNA here is from genome assembly GCA_023653725.1 of Bungarus multicinctus. Taxonomy (NCBI): domain Eukaryota; kingdom Metazoa; phylum Chordata; class Lepidosauria; order Squamata; family Elapidae; genus Bungarus; species Bungarus multicinctus. The sequence continues at coordinate 106,685,703 of CM042834.1, forward strand.
CCCACATTACGTATCTGTTATTAACACAGTTGAGAAAATCCAGAAATATTTCACAAGAAGAGTTCTCCACTCCTCTACTCGTTGGAGAATACCTTATGCCACCAGACTTGAAATTCTAGACCTAGAAAACCTAGAACTACGCTGCCTTCGGTCTGATCTAAGTATAGTATATAAAATCATACATTGCAATGCCCTACCTGTCAATGAATGCTTCAGCTTCAACCATAACAATACAGGAGCAAACAATAGATACAAGCTCAAGGTTAATCGCACCTAACTTGATTGCAGGAAATACGACTTCAGCAACAGAGTGGTCAATGTCTGGAATACTCTACCTGATTCTGTGGTTTCTTCCCCAAAAACTTGTAATCTTAGACTTTCTACTATTGACCTCACCCCTTTCCTAAGAGGTCTATAGGGGGCATGTGTAAGCACACCAACGTGCCTACCACCTTTGTCCTATTGTTTCTTTTATTTTTCTTATATGTATCCATGTATTCATAACTATGTTTTTACTTATACCTATTATCTTATAAGCAATTGACAAACCAAATAAATAAATAAAGTATCTATGCTTCTACTTAATTGTATATATGTAGTTCTAGTTCACACAGATTGGACTGCAAATAGCTGGAAATTATAGCCATTGTAGACCAACATCTCTGGATGGAACTAGATTGGGTGGGACTGCAAACTAAATACATTTATGAAGAATATTAGTGATTATTCAGCAACAATTTTAGAGAAAGTACTATTCTATTCAGGCTACTTCTAAAACCAAATTTTGCTGGAAGGGAAAATGAGACAATGGTATGTTTCATCAACATGGTTTTGTAACAGATTTTCTCTTTATAGTGTACAATAGTAGTATTATTGTTGCTGCTGAGAGACCAATGATTCAAATTTATTTTGCTTTGGAGCACTGCTAAACTAAACATATGGCTAAACCCGTGAGCTCCAAATGATGACACACAACACAAGCCTCTTTCCCAGAGGAAATCTTGACAGATTCCTGAGTTCTCCAGTGCCGTCTGTCTCTCTCCCACTTCCACTCTCTCAATAAAGAAAGCAGAGTGGAAAAATGTCCATTGCTAGTTCCAATTTTCTCTCCCCTCTTGATATAAATTCTGCTGAAATGGAACTTCAAGCCTCATGACAGCAATATGGCAAGCATTCAATTTCCTGTCCAGGCATTTCTTTCAGAGTTGTTCTAGGAGCTATAGCAGTTCACATCTTTTATGCCATTTCTTTCAGTGCTTCTTACATATTTCACACCTCATCTTACCTGAAAATATGTCACACTTTTCAATATATACAAGGCAAAACAGCTGGTCAACATACAACTGAACATGCTAAGTACTGTTAATGATAAGCCAGCCTTGATTTTAGTGGCAACCCACATTCAAAGAGTCATCACTGTGCCATGTTTTAATTAATTTATATTTTATGCATTCCTGTCCTACTTTTGAGTCATTTGTACCTGATAATAAAATGTTCCAAGCAATGAAGTAATGGAATGAATTAAATGTATTAAAAGCTGCAGTGGACTAAATTATAGACATAATCATGAAATCAAGAAAAGCTTAGGTAGCAACACAGTAAAGGATTAGGAATCCCATCATAATGCATCCCTGTTTCTTCAACACTATAAAAAAAAGATTCAGGGCTCTTGTTCATTTGTCATATATATTCTCTCCCTTCACTTTTCAGGATGGAAAAAAGACACAAGTCCTGGCAAGAGAAGAAGAATGTGTTCAGCTGCCAGAATGCTTAATGGCTTATTAGACTGTTCTTATAAAACACAACACAAGTTCCGCAAAGTAACTAGGTCTTGCCAGAGGTTTCTTGCATCAAAAGAAAGGAGTAAGGAGAAAGTACTCTTCATGGTTTACCTAGACACTCCCTCTGTACATCTTCACCTTACAATGAAATTCAGCACCACATACATTGGAGCCAGTATTAATGGTAGAGAGAAATTGATGTCTATTGGATGGAAACAAACCCATACAATTCGGCACATACAGCATCCCCTAGCAATTGGAGCAATATGTCTATGGAGATTCTCAATCATCCAAGTCAGGGGTGTCAAACTCACATCGTCACGGCATCATCACATGACATATTGGGACTTTCCCCCCTTCGCTAAACCGGGTGTGGGCTCAGTACAAGCTGAGATTAGCAAAGGAAGCTAAAATTAACAAAAAAAGGCTTCTTTAAATATGTTTGAAGTAATATATTCAAAATAAAAGGAAAAGAACATAATCAGCATGCTCAATGGAGACAGCAAAAGACTAACAAGTAGTGAAGAAAAAGTATATTCAACGTTCAAAAAGGATTTTGTCTCAAAAGGTAATTGTGAAGAGATGAAAGTGTGAATAGTTTTGGACAAGAAACATGATCAGGAAATATTTCTTTAGATCAATTGAATTTAAATTTTCAGGACCAGATTAATTACATTTTAGGGCACTGAAGAAACAACTGATGCTCTGATGAAATCTTTATCATCTTTGAGAAATTCTGGAGAACTGGGAAATGGCAGATGATTGTAGAAAAGCAGACATTTCTATCTTTTTTTTTTTTAAGTGGGGAGGAAGTAATCCAAGACACTAGAGGCATTGTTACCTGGGAAGATCCTAAAGCACATCATGGTTAGGCTACAAAGTATATAATTTGAAAACTGATAATTACCAAAAAAAATTGGCATGGATTTAACAGGAACAGATTTCGCCAAATAAAATATATCATTTTCATATTTTATATTTATGACTTGTGTCATTGTAGATGACATAAAGTTGGGTTGAATAAAATTCAAAATAAATTTGATGAGATAAAATGGATGAAGGTAAGGGAGTGAAATATAACGGGAAAATGCCTAAGTTATTTACAGAATTAAACCTAATATACAGATATAGGAAAAACTGGCTTAGTAATAGCACTAATGAAAAGTATATTGGAACAGTAATTGATTGCAAAACAACTTGAGCCAGGAAACTAATGTCATGGTAAATAAGTCAAATATAATTTCAGACTGGATCAATAGTATAATTTTTAAATCCAAGGAAGTAATCATATTTTCACTACGTGATACAAGTATTTTATCCCATTTTAAGCAACGTGTTGTTAAGGATACAGAAGCATTTTAATTTTTAATTAAAAAATAAATGATTTTATCAGAAATCTACAAACAGATTGGAAGAGCTGGATGTTTAGCCTTGAGAACAGACTATATACTATATAAAATATAAAAAATATATAAAGGGATATAAGTGAGTATGTGATAGCACAAATAGTTGAAGGGAAGTTAAATATAAGAAATGCAAGACCTGATTGTTTTTGCTCCAGAATGCAGGAGGCAGATAAGCAGATTTTGATTGAATGCAAGGGGGTGGGGGGACCCTGACAGTGAGAACAATTCAGCAGTGGAACCACTTGTTCAAAATGTTAATAATCTTTATTCAATAGATATAATGACCAGTGGTGCTTTAATTTTGACTTCTGCTGCACTGAGCATAAAATTGGGTTTAAGGACTCTTTTCCAAATTTAATTTGAAACTTTATTTTATGAATAGCCAAGATTGAAATTGCGGGAGCACCAGATGCTTTTTCTGAGTTTCTAATCACAAGCCTAACAGGAATATATTCATATGCACACAAATCAGAGTAATCTCAAAATCACTTGTTTATTCACTCTAACCTTTTCTTTTCTGAGCTTTCTTTACCTTCTAAGGGAAAGTAGCATATACATTATATAGCACATAAGCAAGCTAGGCTGAACATGGCAGATGCACTATTCTAGCCAACGCATTGCAGCAGTTGAACAGCTTGAGGCAGAAGATTGGTTCAGCAGCAATTGCAGCCACATAGCTCTAAAAGAATATAATAGAATTCGAATAGAGTAGAGTGGAGTGGAGTGGAATGGAATGGAATAGAATAGAATAGAATAGAATAGAATAGATAGAATAGAATAGAATAGAATAGAATAGAATAGAATAGAATAGAACAGAATTATTTATTGGCCAAGTGTGGTTGGACACACAAGGAATTTGTTTTGGTGCAAATGCTCTCAGTAAACATAAAAGAAAAGATACATTCATCAAGAATCATAAGGTACAACACGTAATAATAGTCATAGGGTACAATAAGCAATCAAATCATACTAGGAAACAGTCAATATAAATCGTAAGGATACAAGCGACAAAGTTAGTCATACAGTCACAAGTGGGAGGGGATGGGTGATAAGGAGTGATGAGAAGATTAACAGTAATAGTAGTGCAGACTTTGTAATAGTTGAACAGTGTTGAGGGAATTATTTGTTTAGCAGAGTGATGGCTTTCGGGAAAAAACTGTTCTTGTGTCTAGTTGTTCTGGTGTGCAGTGCTCCATAGTGTTGTTTTGAGGGAAGGAGTTGAAACAGTTTATGTCTGGGATGTGAGAGGTCTGTGTATATTTTCACAGCCCTCTTTTTGACTCGTGAAATATACAGGTCCTTGACTGAAGGCAGGTTGGTAGTAATAGTTTTTTCTGCAGTCCTAATTATCCTCTAAAGTCTGTGTCTGTCCTGTTGGGTTGCAGAACCAAACCAGACAGTTATAGAGGTGCAGATGATAGATTCAATAATTCCTCTGTAGAACTGTTATCAGCAGCTCCTTGGGCAGTTTGAGCTTTCTGAGTTGGCGCAGAATGAACATTCTTTGTTGTGCTTTTTTGATGACGTTTTTGATGTTAGGTGTCCATTTTAGGTCATGTGATATAGTAGAACCTAGAAATTTGAAAGTCTCTACTGTTGATACTATGTTGTCTAGTATTGTAAGAAGTGGTAGTATGGGAGGGTTTCTTCTAAAGTCTATCACCATTTCTATGGTTTTGAGTGTGTTCAGTTTCAGATTATTCCGGTTACACCACAAGGCAAGTTGTATAACCTCCTGTCTGTATGCGAATTCATCATTGTCTTGAATGAGACCAATCACTGTTGTGTCATCAGCAAACTTCAGTATTTTAACTGATGGATTGTTTGAGATGCAGTCATTGGTATATAGGGAGAAGAGAAGTGGAGAAAGCACACAGCCTTTGGGGGGAGGGGTCCTGTACTAATTGTACAGGTATCAGATGTGATTCTGCCTAGCTTCTACTGCTGCTTCCTGTCTTTTAGGAAGCTTATGATCCACTTACAAGTGTGTTCAGGTACTGCTAGTTGGTTTAATTTATTTAGAAGAGTGTCTGGAATGATGGTATTGAATGTTGAACTGAAGTCTACAAAGAAGACCCTTGCATAGGTATTTGGAGATTCAAGGTGTTGTAGGATGTAGTGCAGAGCATCAGCCTCCCGCCGGCCAGTGTGCTCCTACAGGGTGGGCCTCCTCGGGGTGCCGCCGGCTGGGCGATGCCTGCTGGCGGCTCCCAGGGTGCGGGCCTTCTCTGCGGGGGCACCCTCCCTCTGGAATGAGCTACCTACGGAGATACGAGCCATCACTGACCTGCGAATCTTCCGGCGCGCGCTGAAGACCCATCTTTTCCAGCAAGCCGGTCTGACCTAGTGTCATTAGAAGGGTTTTAATTTTTAAATTTTTATCGGGTTTTTATGGGTTTTCTGTGTTCTTAATTCAGCCATTAATTTAATAATTTTTTTATTCTATTTTAAATTTTTATGGATTGTACTGTTTTATTAAGGCTGTTCACCGCCCGAGTCCCTATTTGGGAGAGGGGGCAGTATAAAAGTTTAATAAATAATAATAATAATAATAAAGAACCATATTAACAGCATCATTTGTTGATCTATTTGCTTGGTATGCAAACTGCATGGGATCTAGCAGCGGATTCATGATGGTTTTCAGTTGGGACAGCACAAGCCTTTCAAAGATTTTCATAACTACAGATGTTAGAACAACTGGTCTGTAGCCATTCAGTTCCTTGATAGAGGGCTTCTTTGGCACTGGGATGATAGTAGAGCATTTGAAGCAGGAAGGAATATAGCACATCACTAGTGATCTATTGAAGATTTGGGTGAAGATGGGGGCCAATTGGTCAGCACAGCACAGTTATCTTGTCTGGTCCTGGTGCTTTTCAAGACTTTTGTCTGTGAAATAGATCTTGCACTTCTTTTTCTGTGATCACCAGAGGTTGTGAACCCAATGGGTTGGGACCAGTTGTAAGAGGCTTGGCTGTTGTTGGTGTGTTTGAGATGGGGGTTGTAGAGATAGCTGACTGTAGTTTCCTTTCAAGCCTGCAGTAAAACACATTCAGGTCATCTGCTAGTTGTTGATTTCCTTCTGCCTGGGAAGGAGGTTTGCTGTAGCCAGTGATGTTTTTAAGAATTTTCCACATGTTTGCTGGTTCATTTGTTGAGAACTGATTCCTTAACTTTTCAGAGTAACTTCTTTTTGCTGCTTCTTATCTCAGAACTTATCAGAAAGAAGCACTTTGTAGCCAGAAGATCAGAGGTGCTATTCAGCCGGTTCTCACCTATTCGGGTGAACCGATAGCAAGAATTTGGTGTGGGTCGCCGAACCGGTAGCAACATCTGGCTGGCCACGCCCCCAACCCGGCTGCCTGGTTTCCACTCACTCGTTTGCCCCGCCCGCACGATGCTCGCTGCCCCATTTTAAAAGAGGATTGCACCTCCGCCCTAGACATGCATTTTCAAGCAGCCACTTGAAAACATATGACTGTGGGTGGAGCAGTGGTCTGTTAACCTGCAAAACTGCTCCAAGGCTGGATTCTTCATGGACACTAGAAGTATCGCTTCCTCTTGTGAGTAAAATGTCTGGTATGAGAGGGAATGAAGGCTGGAGAACTTCTGGGAACAAGCAGGTCCACTGGTTAATTGTTCTTACTGTCAGAAAGTTTCTCCTTAGTTCTAGGTTGCTTCTTTCGTTGTTCAGTTTCCACCCTTTGCTTCTTGTTTGACTTCTGGTGCTTTGGAAAATACATCCCACCCTTTGTTTCTGGCAGCCCCTTAAAAGCCTGTTGCCTATCACACTCTTGGGCAAAGCATGTGAGCCATTTCCTCCTGTCAGTGGTCCATGAAAATACATCTATAGTATGTAGATAATAAAGTAAAAAAAAGGTGAACAACATTTTTACAAACTATAGATAAGTTGAGGCTGGGTGTGACAAGGAATGACAGGGAAAGGAGGGGCCAGGCAAGACAGCCCTTGACGTGAATGACATTAAGTTGGCCACACCCACTCAGTCACATGACCACCAAGCCATGCCCACCCAGTCACATGACCACCAAGCAATATCTACCCAGTCACATGGCCATCAAGCCACACCCACCCAATCACATGGCCACCAAGCCACACCCACCAAATAAGCTATGTCCACAGAACCGGTAGTAAAAAAATTTGAATTCCACCACTGCAGAAGATCCCCTTTCAGTCATGTTGACTCCTTTCTGAAATTCAGATTGGAATTCATTCTAAACCTGCTTTACTAGATTTTGCATTCATGACTGATAGTAATAGTGTATTAGTCAATTGTGTTTTATTCAATCTATATATATAAAAGTGAAACGCATCATCACAAAATCTCCAGAACCGTAAAGCCTACAAACTTGAAATTTGGCACGTATGTTCCTCTTGGCTTCTATGTGCTCATTAAGAAAGGATTTTTCAAAATGACCATCAGAGCATTAGTATTTTGTATATTATTATTAATATGCTCTGATGTTAACGAATTCTACTCCCCTTCCCCACCTGAAAAGAACTCTGTTCCAAATGCAAAACACAAGCAGAGGAGAGGAGTTTCAGTTTTAGTTTCACAGCACCAAGCAGCTTTAGTACAGAACAATTGAGTAAGCCACGCACAGGCTCCTTGCTGTCTCCTTCTTGCTCACACAGCAAGTACTGTTTCAGTTTCCAAACAGCCCTCAACTCTCTCACACACTGACAGGTCACTAGCCAGATGAATACCGATGGATGCTGGTAGACAGAGGCAGAATTCCCCCCCCCTTATTTTCTTCCCCAAAAACTAACCATATAGATTCCCCAAAAATAACCATATAGATTCATAGCGAAGCACAGGTATTGAGCTAGTGAACTATATAAATCAAAGTAATACATGTAAATACGTTATCAGGCTGCTGTATCTCCTTCATGTTTTTGCTCTGTTTTTCTACATAGCTTTAGTTACGGATATAAAATTCAACTATCAAGCCTAGTTTTTGCTTCCCCTCTCCCATTTTATCTGTGTGTTTTTGCTTTTGGAAATGAAGATTACAGGAATCACTTTGCATTTTTTGCTAAAATTAAGCCTTTTGCCCTGTCTTGGTTAATAGTCATAAGAAAGAGAAGGCAATTTGTATCCTGCTTGCAAATTATATCCAAGTGGTTTTAAGACTCATAGTTCATGTTGTTATAATGATTCATATTATGTAAAAAGCTCTTGCCAGTGAGGTGCTGGCATTTTGATTTATAGTATATCAGACTAAAAGTTCTACTGAATTGGGAAAATCAAGAATCATAGATGATTCAAGTGGAGTTACAGTAAGGAAAGATAGCTGCTACTCTCTTATGCAACATTGCTCTTAAAACCAGCAATCAATGCAAGGCATATTCACAAGTGATGAATAAGAATATTTAGTCTGTGAATATTGACCAAGGAGTAAACTTCAAAGAAAATGTTTTAAATTCAAATCATCCTGAAATATAAAGCTGTGATGCAGAAGAATGAAATCTCTGAGTTAAACATTGTGTTTCCAAAACAGCCAAAGGATCATATCTGTGGTGAAAAAGCCATTACCTCATTCACAAAAATGTAAGCCAGAAATCAAAGGCATGACTTTTCATCCAGAAGAAAATGGAACCCATATTCCCTTAAAAAGCTACTATTTCATTGATTATTCTCTTCTAAATATCTAGCAGGTCTTACAAGCAGTTTACACCATAACAAAGAAACATACCAGTTAGGAGTAATGTTGATTGCTTTTCCATAAAAATCAAATAGATGTGCTTAGTCCCAACACAAAATAGAAGGCTGGAGCAAAAAAAACCACTAGTATACCTGATATACTATATCCACAACCTATAGAAGCAACAAAGCTTATGAGAATGAAGGGCTGCCTCCTGGGGTGAAAGAAGAAGAAAGGGCTCACTTTTCCATAGTAGGATAAGAAAAGAAAATGAAATCATGAGAGAAAGTATGTAGGAGAAAGCAGAACTGACTGGCAGGAACTAAGGCTTGTGATATTCAAAAGAGAAGACAAAAAGGATATATTTTCAAATATTTTTCAAATACCTTCAGTAATATAATATGCTGGACTTTCAGGAGACATGAAAACAGATTAGAGGAAAACATATTCTAATTGAATGTTAGAACAAAACTTCATAACAGAATGAGAACAGTTAAGAATATTACTCAGAGAAGTAGTGGGCTGTCCTCTAGCAGATGTGTGCAAGTGGAGATTAGAAAATCACCATCAAGTATGCTTAAAATTTGAATTTCTGCACCTAGCAGGCAATTCAGTTCAATGGCATGTGTGGTTTCTACCAACTCTATAAGATAAGAAAAGCAAGGAAAAGAAAAATCAAAGAACAGCAAAGGAAATCATGAGAAGGAGAAGTGCTTAGCTGAGGATGCAGCTCCTGCTGTTCACACATGCCACCTACAAATCTTTCCTCCTCTCATTAATTTTACTATCACATGAACTGCAGCCTAGATTTCTCCATGATGAAATATTCAGCTCAGAGGAGTCCAGCTGAGTTTAAAGCTCTAGTTTACAGCATGACCCTGGGAGACCTATACAATCTCTACTGCTGGGAATTACCAGATGATGTGCACCTCTACTGTGCTGTGACAAGAAACCCACAGTGCCACTAAAAGGTGGGGGGTGGGGGTGGGGGAAATGCAGTGAGCCTCACTTTCCTCAATATTCAAAATGGTTGGAAGTTTAGATTAGGGAAATGCAAGTAAGGCGCAGATTAATATCCTTAAGTATTGTTAGGTAGAGATGCAAGCAATAGGACCAATAATTAGCAGAGTGGGGGGATGATGGATCCTGGAGTTTTAAGCAGCACAATAAGGGAAGAAGAGTCAAAAAGTAAAGGTTCACACTACACCAAGAATGAAGAAACTGGTTGATGGAAAAATATCCTCACTGTAGCAAGTTCAGAGGGAGCTGATTTCATTTTGTAATGAAATCCTTACTCATATAATTCAGAGATGAAAGAAATGATTCTGTATCTCTTTGTTGTCTGATTTCCATAGGAAAACAGTTAAAATATAATATTGAGGAAAACTGAAACAATTTTAGAAGAAATAATGATTTTTGTTATTTCCTGTGGACAGCAGCCACTTTTGGAATGAGATAGTTCTTAATAAAAAGAAATGCTTCATAGACCTTGGCTTTGTGAAAAAACACTGGCTTGAGACCAAATCAGTGCACCCAGAATGAGTCATTAATTATTAATAAATGGTGTCTTTCCAGCATCTGTATTTGTCATCAAGTGTAAGGGAACACTGGATAAACACTCATGAATGACGGGATGATTCTCAAAAACTGAAGCAAAGGCATCTGGAAGGAATTGGATTTTTTTCAATCATAAAATGTCTTAAGGCAAAAGATTAGGAGAAAGAACAACTACTGTAAAATTCTACCATTCACAAATCACACAAATTTGTAAGGAAGGAACAGAAAATATAATATGTAGTTGTCTTATTTGCATCTTAATTCCATTAAAATACAACAACAAAAGTCTTGCCAGAATTCATTTGACCTTAACATTTTTACCAAGTTTATACAATATGCTTAACTGGAGAGGGTGTTAGTGCTGGAGTTTATGGTATTTAATTTAATAATTTAATTTTCACTCCAAATAAAGATAAATCAATTTTCCTGTATGAGCTGTGTCCTTAAAATAGGATAAGAGCAGTGCTGTATTGCTAAATGTTTAACAACCATTTCTGCCAACTGCATTGCCACTGTCATGCCAAGCCTTTAGCTGTGGAACAGCTTATTGGCATGCTAGGCATCAAGACTCACCTGTATTGTCAACCAGCTCACAAATTTCCAGAAGATTTAACATCTGGCTCTTTTGAGTCAGTGTGAGCTGGCTCTAGCACATCACAGGACAAGGAGAGTTAACCCTGTCTTCCTCTTTTCATGGCAAAGACAAAATTCTAGTGGGGCTCAATAAAAATGGGGCATTTCTAGGAATTTCACTATTTCATTATTTTCATACCTCTAAGCCAGTGGTGGGATGCAAAAAAATTTACTACCGGTTCTATGTGCATGGCTTGGTGGGCGTGGTGTGGCTTGGGGTGTGGCTTGGTGCGTGTGGCAGGGGAAGGATATTGTAAAATCTCCATTCCCACCCATCTCACTAACCTGCTTTCCAGCTCCGTTCTCCTGTGCAGGGTAACAAAAGAAGAGCCAGCCGATCAGCTGGGACTCGGGAGGCAGAGAATAGGTGGGGCCAGTAAGAGGTGGTATTTGCCGGTTCTCCAAACTACTCAAAATTTCTGCTACCAGTTCTTCAGAATTGGTCAGAACCTGCTGATTACCACCTCTGCTCTAAGCCCCCCTTAGAAATTATAGAATCAGAAGAAATGGGTAATCCTCTTCCAATTCCATCCACAGTGGCCCTGATCCAGATTAGGACCTTTCCTTTTCTTTTTTTATGTTAAAAGCTTCAGCAACATTCAGTAGCAGCTGGGAGGCAGTCTGAACAGAGATTTATATAGGTGCCACTAGCGCATAAGTGTAAATGCAGACAACCCTAAATATAACAGTTTTCCAGAAAACATGTAGGGATTTTGCACATGAAAAGGTTTTCTTCACATCATTCAGTTCAAGAAAAAAATATCAAAGAAGTACTGAAAGCCTCATTAACTGTTATGATATAATTAAGCTTCAGGAGGAAAGAAAGAATATATAGGTACATAAGATGGAATGTTTAATTATTATTAAGAATATATCCATTTTAGGATCAATATGGATATCATATATGTTCATTCGATATCTGCTTGTTTGGCCACAAGACAAAAAAAAGGAATTGAATTCCAAAGTGACATACTTGCAAGGAACACAACTCAAGTCCAATATCCTCTTCTAAAATAGTATATTGCCCTCTCTTCTACTTGTGACATGTGAAAATCTATCAACTAGACAAAAATGCAGAGGAAAAAAAGATGATTGCAAATTATCCTCCTGTCTACTTCGTATCAGAGTTCGAACACCTTCGAGAATCATGGATTGTACATTTAATGTGCAGCTCATATAGGAAATGAGAACACTGTTGTGGCATTAAAATCATAATATAGAATATTGTATTACAGTTTCTAGTACTGCAACACCCACCTCCAAATTTGAATGGCATAGAACAAAAATGCATGCAGTGATTATAAAACAGGGATTCTAATATTTTTTTCTAGTCTTTGTTTTTATTAATCTCAGAAAGATTGATTGAGAAGGAGTAATACCCATACAAAATTCAAATTAGACAGAAAAAAGATATTCTGGCACCTTCCTCAAAATCTGCTGAGATAGCAAAAGCAATGTTTGAGCATCCAGGATGTAACATTTGATTCCAGGTGATGTTATATCCTGGTGACTTTTGTTGACAACATCATTCAGAAAAAAATATGCTTGCAACTTTAGAGTTTATCCCTCACTGGGCTTGGTGGAAAAACAGTAGCAGCTTTGCCATCTAACTTCTCTAAATGAGTAACTTTGACTAGACACAACTGTTACAATACTACGAGAAGCCATTCTGTGTCCTGTACATTCTTCTGATCTGATACTGATATGCAAAGGATCAAACTAGACTCTATACATATTTTAAGTGTATTCATACATAGAAATTAATCACATTAACATAATTTAAATACTGTGGGGGAATCTCAGTGCTGCTGAGTTGGAATTTTAAGAATATCTCACATAATTACCAACAGAGGCGCAGTTCCCTTTTAACTCTTTTCTGGGCACTGGGCACATATCCAAGCAAAGCATTGGGTTACAGCTACCCAGTTTTATTTCATAAAATGGATATGGAGTCAGAAATAAAAATGCTATCTTCCTTCCTTCCTTCCTTCCTTCCTTCCTTCCTTCCTTCCTTCCTTCCTTCCCTCCTTCCCTCTCTCCTCTTACATATTTAAACTGATCAGAACCTGCTGAATACCACCTCTGCCTTTATTATTAATTTAATCTACCCATGAATTTTTTTTCTTTTCCTCTCTGGACTAACATAATGAAATCTAAGAATACTTTTCTGACCTGTAACTATGATTCTCCAAGTAGTTATCTGCGAAGTCATATAAATCATTTCATACACTGGTACAATGTATTTTTTGATTATTTCACCTTAATTATTTTTGATATGCAATACTCTTTCCCCCTGCTCAGCACAATATTGTTGAATTATCTTCATTTCTTGAACTAATGCAGGAAATCTCTATACAAAGAGAGGGGAGGGATGAATAAATAGTTGCTCGCTTTAAGAACCAAGTTTCAGTACAGGTAAGCAATCTTTGTGCATCACACAAATGGTTGACTAGAAGCCAGAAAACCAGTGAAGCATGCAAAATAGTCCTGCTTGTTTGCAAGCTATCTATGCTCTTAAGCTGGTGAGTTTGGAATGGCAAATGAAAGTTGATAGCTGTAACCAGGTAGCAAAGAAATCCCACAAACAACTTTGGTAGAAACAACCACAATGCTGATTGAATGAGAACAAGTCCCTTTGTATAGGATATGGTACAGGATATGGCTATATAGGATATGGTTTTAGCTGTATAATAACTAATGTACTAGAATGATATTGAATACTACTTTAAGAATGACAGAATAAGGAAAAAAGAATTCTATACAGATAAAAAATAAGTGTTTTATAGATATCAACAGACAACAGTAACACATCTGTAGACTACTCTGAAAGTTGTAGGAACTGGGTATGTCTAGCCTAACAAAGAAAAGAACTAGGGTGACATTATGTCTTCCAATATTTATGGGGCTGTCACAGAGAAAAGAGGGTCAACTTATTTTCCAAAGCACCTGAGGGTAGGACAAGAAGCAATGGATGGAAACTTATCAAGGAGAGAAGCAACTTAGAAATAAGGAAAAAAATCCAGTAAGAACAATTAATCAGTGGAATTCCTTCCTTCCAGAAGTCATGGGTGCTTCATCAGTGGATGATTTCAAGGAGAGATTTAGACACTATTCGGAATGGTATAGCGTCTCCTGCTTGCGCAGTGGGTTGGACTCCAACAGGTCCCTTCAAACTCTGTTATTTTGCTAGACTGTAAGGAAGTTTCAGTGCAAAGGAAAACAGTAGAAAGGAAGTAGAATAATATCTTGCTTATCATGAAATGAAACATAACTTTACATTGTAAAGAAATGTCTGGCCACACAAGGACTTTGTCCTTAAGAAACTTTAAAATGACAAATCTCGCTGTAAAACTACAGATGTACCTGTCCTTTTAACTGAAGGAAAGCTAACTTCATCAAGAAAACATGCAGTGGAACAATAGCCAGAGGCTCAAATGGTTGCTTACTTAGAGCGAAGGGTACTATGGAGAGACTTCAGTAAAAAATTTCATCAGCTGTTTTGTGAAAGTAGAAAGCAATTGTAAGATTGTAACAGTATGAGAAGCACTGAAACCAAATTTGTAGCAGACGCTATGGAATTACCAGTTTAGTATTTTAACTGGCCCTTTTGAAACATTGTCAATTACTTGCAGTATTAATAGAACCTGACAACCTGTGACCCATTGGGTCATTGTTTCAGAGATATTTCATTACCTAAACAGAGAAACAGAAGGAGCAAGAGCAAAAAAGCAGTAGGAGTGAGAACTTTTGATTTTGTGCCAGTTTGACTGCAGTTCACCATAGCTGATGGTAGAACCAGTCTACATGACCTCCAGAGAGCTAGGGTAGGACTCGTCTACCTAATCTCCAGTAGTGGAAAGCAGGGCAGATCTATCTAGCCTCTCGAAGGCTAGAGGGGGGGGGGGATTGATCTAAACTTTCCAGCCACAGCATGGCTATGTGGCCTGCTTGTTCATTTCTGACAGACATGCTTTATTTAAAGAGACTCCCCCGCCCTCAATGAAATAGTTAATAATGTCGCCTGCACATTGGCAGGTTGCCATTCTAAAGAATGAATCCTTGAGAGAATATATTTTCTTGCCTACCGCATCTGAGCAATGACTTTCACGGTCCATAGGAAGCATAGGCATATTCCAGGGACAATCCATCCTGGGCTACTTTCATAATAAAGAATCTAGTTGCAGTTGGCAAGTAACAATTTAACAGCCTTTTCCATGGATCCGATAAAGATTGTCAAGGCTTCCACTAATCTTCCACAACTCATTAGCTAATTTAGGTAATGCTGAAAGTATTAGAATGGAATCAGTATCAATGGAATCAATATCAGTATGAAGTATCCGTCACTCTTCTGGGACTACCTGTCAGACCTCACATCCTGTAAAGTTACTTTTCTTCATCATTATAGGAATGTTAAGACCTCAGTGAAAAATGTGACCAGAGAAGATATGGGTTTTCACTTCTGATCTAACTTAAGACAACTAAATATCCTGGAGAAAAAGAGTGTTGTTCTCAAAACACCAACATACTGTATACAGCGGTTTCACTGTCTTACAGACTTCCTGCTAGTTTTTACATATGGCCTCCCAGAACCCCAAACAACACTTTAGTTTTAATGATAAGGGAAGCTGGGAGTCTACTTTAGTTTCTCAAAAGAAACTTTCCTATGGGAGAAACAAGAATGTTGGTTTGGCATTAGAAGTGGGGTTATTATGACATTAAATTCTGGACAGGAGACCTGGAAGGTAAACTAAGATAATGGAGGTAATAAATAGTAATTTAAGTTGAACCTAAGCAATGATGGCTGATAAATATCTAAGTTTTAATAAAGAACAATGTGGATTGTCAAATCTGAGCTGGACTTCATGAAGTCTTCTTTTGATGGAGAGTGTCCCAAAGTGTACAAAATAGAGAAGAGCAACAAAGATGATTAGAGGACTGGAGGCTAAAACATATCCTGAAATTGGGTATGTCTAGTTAATGAAAAAAGGACTCAGGATGACATGATAGCAGTTCCAATATTGCAGGAGTTGCCAAAAAGAAGAGGGAGTCAAGCTATTCTCCAAATCACCTGAGAGCAGGACAAGAAGCCGGAGGTGATATTCAGCAGGTTCTGACCAGTTCTGGAGAACCGGTAGCGGAAATTTTGAGTAGTTTGGAATACCACCTCTGACTGGCCCCACCCCCACCTCTTCTCTGCCTCTGGAGCCCCAGCTGATTAGCTGGGTCTTCTTTTGTTGCCCTGCACAGGAGAACAGAGCTGGAAAGCAGGTTATTGGGGTAGGGAGAGAGGATTTTGCAGTAATCTTCCCCCTAGAGTAGGCAGGGAATGGGTTTTTTTCAGTATTCTTCCTCTGCCACGCCCACCAAGCCACACACACCAAGCCATGCCGACAGAACTGGTAGTAAAAATAATTGAATCCCACCACTGCACAAAGCCATGGATGGAAAACAAGAAAAGCAATCTAGAACTAAGGAGAAATTTCCTGACAGAACAATTAATTAGTGGAACAACTTGCCCCAGAAATTGTGAATGCTCCAAAATTGGAAGTTTTTAAGAAGAGATTGGATAACCATTTGTCTGAAATAGTATAGGATTTCCTGCCTGAGCAAGGGGTTGGACTAGAAGACATCCAAGGTCCCTTCCAACTCTGTTATTCTATTCTATTTCTAAGTCAGGTCAGGGCAAAATCTAGAGATGTATGCTGAAGTATAAGATACCTAGGGATCTGTCTCCCCATGCAAGTGGTCCTGGTCTGGGTTGAAGATGATGAAAGATTGAAAGTTCAATTACTTAGAGAAATACCAACTGCTAACCCAACTCAAGAGGGAAAATTGCCTTAGGTATCTATAAGTCCTTTCTTAACTCTAGATTGGAAAAGTTGGTAGAATTGTCAGGGAATTGCATAGTAGATGTCCAAATGGAGTTAGAGATGCTGACACAAACTTGTAGTTTTATATAAACAAGTATATTTTACATCTATATGTACTGTATAACAAACAAGATAGTCAGGCACACCATGCAGTATCATGAGGTAAATCACAGAGCATACAGAAGACACAGAAGAACAAGGTGGGGGGAAAAGGGAAACTCTCCCTCCACACCCAGAGAAACCAATCACAGTGCAGATTGCCTCACGCAGGAGCCAGCACTCTCCAACCAACTATAACTGTGTGTTCTGACTCATTGTACAACCCCACTGTTCCAGCTACTAAATGTAAGTATCTTAACTAGAATGTAGAAATAGAATCAAATATATATTAAACAAATATTATAGATTATATGCATTTGAAGGTACAAATCACTAATACTGCATATTATTAAGTAGAGAAAAATGTTCAGTTATTCTATGTTTTATAATCTCAAGCAATTGCTTTTTAGCTGAAAAAAGAGTACCAGCAGAGAGAAGTAATAGAATGCAATGTTCTGATTGCAAAATATGTCTGAAATCTTGGGTGAAAAATTGAAACTAAATGCTATTTGCTTAGTAAAAGTAAACAATTCTGAGTGTTTGCATCAAATTTCTATCAAATCCTGAGAACTTATAAGAAGTCTCAAGCGATGGATTTAAAAACCATTCTTCCCTAAGTAAATGTACAAGTGGATGTTCTGGTGCAAGTTTCCCCATTCTCAAGGAAATGGACAGAAAACATCAGGAAGATTTCTTGGAAGATCATCTATTCCAAGCCCATGCAAACAAGTTTTACTGCCATTTCTTCAGGGGATTCCTTCAAATCAGGAATGTGTTCCTCTACCCTCAAAGTTTCAGCAGTTGAAATTAGAAGGGAGAAGGATAAAATCCTTTAGTTTCAAAATTTTGGCTAGAACATTCAACTTTCAGGAAATGACATTACTTGTTCTATTCTGGGATATTGGCAGATGTAAAACTTGGGATGTAAAAAAATTTACAATGGCAGATGTAAAAATTAAATTGAGATATAAATTCCACTCACTAGATTTGATGTTGGGTGAGTTTTGGTGAAGTTTATAAATGTTCTAAGGTTCTAATGATGAGCTTGGATCTAAGTGAGTTGTACTATAGTATATCTTTCAAAAGACTCTTTAATGTTGAAAATGTCCTTTACAAGTTAGAGCTCTTTGTTGCAAATATCATAATTTGTCTTAGCTGGTTAAAAACAGTCTAGACTAAAAGACAAGGCAAAAGATATCTATGGGGATTCTCAGTCATCCAAATCATGGTTGTTCCAAAGGTGTTTTTTTCAAAAGGCATCTGGACTTTCTTTGTTTTTCCTTGAAAAAGCACTTTCGAAAAAATACCTTTGGGACGAGGTAAAAGAACTTTTTATAGTAATCAGTAACTTGAAATAGAATAATAATTCCCACTGCAAAATCATAAGCATCCATTTGCACAATAAAAAGCAAGTTGTATGTGGATGACACAACAATGAAGGTAAAAGATAATTTCAGATCCTGGAAGGCTTTCTATGCCTTTGAATCCTCCTAAATGGTTCACTTTCTTTGTGAGCTGTCTCAGGACTCTGGTATGCTCTGTAAAATCAGATTTAAATGCCTATAAAAGTTATAGAATACCTCCAAACACTGAATATCTTTGACATTCCTTGGGAATGCCAAGGCAAGAATTGGGTTTAACATAATTGAATTCATCTAGATGCCTCTTGGAGAAATTATGTGATCCAAATGCTCAAGGACAGGCAAATGAAAGGGACATTTTCCCAGCTTGGCATCCAGCCTGAGTTTGTGAAATGTTTGCAGAATAGTCTTGACAGGTTTAGAATGGGCTGGTGGAGTTTCAGGAAAAAAATGAACTATATCATGACATAAGAATTCAGAATGTCCAAAAACTGAAGGAAAGTTCAATAATACATGTCAAAGGTTGTTAAGTCATGACCTTCCATCACATTATTGTTATAAGCCCAGTTTAGTCAAAATATTTGCCCTTTGCATTCATTCTAACAGATCAGAAATAAATGAACTCTAAATCCCTAATGGTTACAGAGTTCAAAGGATTGAAGTCATGGGCTTTTTCTCAGAAACCAATATTTCTTTTTGACAAAAAAAAATGAGAAAAGCCAGTGGGCAAAGAGTCTAATAAATCCTTTTGGTAATTGTCACTGATAAAATGCTTTAAACAAGTTGACTCCTGTGCAGATGCAGGATATTGGCATTTAGCAGGAATCTGAACTCCAGGATGTAAAACAGTGTAATCTGGAGATAAGTATGGCCCCAACCCTATTGGCCTTTCATAAAGTCACCTTATTTTATGTGCAGTTATCTGCAAAAATATGCATAGCTGCAAAAACAAAATTCTTTGTCCAAAAGACTCATGACAAAAATTCATCTGATTACTCAGTAATACCAGTTCAGAAATATGTTTAGGACTGCATTGTTTCCCAAGAAATAAAGAATGGTACTTATTTGATAATATTCAAAATTAAATTAAAAGAATAGTGGCAATTCTATAGGCAACATTGAGAAATAATATTGTGAAACTATGCCAAGGTCATCTCCTATACTATATATCTGCTTTGAAGGTAATCCTTTCTTTTTGCTAATTTTTAATAAAATTTACCATATAACATCTAATATAGAATGTTCAGGATGTTTTTGAAGAACTGAAATGGCTAACAATACAAAGGAAAATAAAATAATATATTTATAGAATCTATTGAAATATAGCTTATTCCTTTATTGGTTACTCAATCAGTGCTTACATATAGATATGTTTGTATGTGTTTTCACATGGAAGCATCCATCTTTATTAGTTTTTTTAATTATTAATGTTGAAACTATAAAATGGCACAATGTATATATGTGTACTTCTTTTAAGGGAGTAATAATTTTCCCTACCATGAGTCATACTGACAATCTGAAATCTTATTCTGACAATACACTATGAACACATTTCATTTCATTTGTAGTCTTACTTTACATGTTATTATGGGAGTGATTTCCATATTATCAGGCCTCATACTACATATCTATCATCTATAAAGATCTATGCAGCTTGCTGATGTAGAGAAAGAAGATGGTTGAAAATGAATAGCATAAAACTGGGTTATGTGCCACTGCGGATATCAAGAAGAATAAAAAAAGAATTCAGGATGGTGCTCATATGCTTACTTCCTCATTACCATTTTAACACTAGTTTACACTTTCCTTTTAATGGAAGAGTTAATAAGAGGGCAGCATCTTCTGTTAAAAATAGAATCCCCAGACCTAGAAATAGAGAAAACTGTATTTTAATCCATTTTAAAACTCTTTTTTACTCCTTAACCCACTTTAAAATTCTAAGGTGTCTATTTCTTCTTTGATTCTAATATTGTCATTGCCCAGAGCTTGCTATTGTTCCTTTTAGAGCAGATAAACTCAGTTCTCATTATTTCACCATGCACTCCCATAAATTACTGTTTATTTTTGTCTATCATATCTTAATTAAGATAACCAAAACCCATCATGGCACATATAGAATCACTCATTTAATCAACTGTTCATGAGCAATCAGCGCAGTGGATATCAAAATAATGGTACATCTTTCTCTGGCATTCCCATGTAATAATTGGCATATTATTAAAATGCACGTGGAATCACATCTTGCGATGGGGGGTTGGGGATGGGGGAAATGATCAATAAATGGCTATAGATGTAGACATACATTTTTATGTGTGTGAAAAGCATGCAAAGATCTGCTTTGTAAGCTGAGTATATAATAAGAGCACTCATTCATGAATGACCTCCACAGAAGTGCAACTAGCTTTTATTTTTGAACAAGGGTTTGTCATACTGAAGATGTTGCTTTCACAAATATGGCAGTATTAAGGATATAGGATTGAAATTTTATTAATATAAAATTGTAAAATGACATGGTAGCAAAAATGTGAGGAGCCTGGGACTTCCAGGAAATAAATGGCAAACTGAATAATCACCCATAATCACAGTGGGGAAAATAGCTGGTGAACAGTCAAGATCTTTATAATTTCTCTCTGGTCAAGGAGATGATTTGAGATTTCCCACCAGTGCTCCAGATAGTTGCTTCTCACAAGGAAAGCTCAATTTAGAGCTCTTGGAGAAGAAAGAAAAGCTATCTTGTTCAAACCACCACTGTGCCTTTAAGAACACTAGGTTAGAATGCTTTCTTTCTTTCAGAACTTGCATGTTAACTTTTTTTTAGCTATTAGGAATGCTTGGATGGACAAGACAGAAAACACCAGGTGGGTTTCCTTTAATATTTAGTGAAAGAAATACAAGTTTAAGGATTAAAAAATAAATAACAGCAAAGGGTTGATTAGAACTTTGATTTTGGAAAGTTAAAAACAGACTACTGTAAGAGATGGATTTGGAATAAGATTTTGGAATTAATTAAAGAATCCTTCTCACAGACAATTTTTTTTTGTTTTAAATTCTCTTAAATAAAAAAAAACATGATAGAATGATATTTTGAAAGATTATGTCAGGTAACCAGAAGAAACTAAAGATTACAATTAAAGGAGAAGAACAGTTAAATCTGATTAATACTGTACATATTCACGTAAAATATTTTAATATTGGGTATTTAAAGATTATTTTTAACCATGACATTAATATGTTTAAAAATATTACAAAAGAGAAACAAGTTTTCTCTGATAAAATTGAGATTAGTTTGAAGATGGAGTTAACTATGAGAGGTTATAAGAATGATATGGAAAAAGAGGCTATATTGGACATACAAAAGAAACTGACTAATATCTTAATTATTAAAAGGGATGTACAAATAACAGACTAAGAAAATGACTTGGAAAAGTTTCTTGCATTGGATTTATAGCTTATTATAACTTTGAATAATTTTGTGAGCAGGGACAAAGAAAAATTCAAAAGAAATCAAGTTCTAGGACATTACTTGAAGGGCCTAAAGATCAAGATTGTGAAAAGAAAGAGAAAGGAATATAAACTTGCTTTATTTGATCAAAGCTAAAATAGATATGTTATCTCTGGCAATGCTTCATGATATTTTGCTGATCAGGATTGAAACAAAGAGACTTTAATGATTTGTTCATAAAGAGATTGGATATGGAAAGAAGAAATTATTGGTTGTATTTTAAGAGAAGGTGATAGATTACTAAAATTTGGTATTCTTGTGATGAAGGGGAAGTCATTTCTTTGAATGTTTCTTTTTTTTCCTTTACTATATTCTTATTTTTTCTTTTGTATTTTGTTTTTTTCCTGAATTTTTATTTTTTATTATTTTCTTTTTAAAACCGTATTAAGTTTTTAATATTTGTAATTGTAATTTTAATAAAATTACTATAAAAATGAAATGTGAGGAGTCTGAAGTAGCTTTTTTCTTCTTCTTTAAACTGATTGCAAGAATCAGTTAATCAGCTGGGAAGACTGTCAAAATATATAACAGGAATAATCAATGATATTGTCCAGGAAGAAAAGTTACATAGTTAGGCAAAGTTAACAGTGACACTATGTGTTTGCTTATTAAAGCTTTTTTACATTCTCCAATTTCATACAAAAAGATATTTCAACAGAAATCCTGCAAACACATCTTTATCTATTTTTCTTATTGATTCAAACAGAAGAAATCTCAAAGTTATCGCTAAGACGTTGTTTTGAACAATGCCTTAAAATTTAACAGAAATGAGAGTGCAATTACTTATTACAAATGTTAGCAGGATACGGTATTTTTTCCTCTCATTTCCTCATTTTTTCCATCATCAGTACTTCTGAACCCATGATAGAAAATTTGAAATTTGTAATGGAAAATAGGGGAAATATTTTAAAATGGGATAGAAATTAAAAGATATAGCTAGGAATTCTAAACAATAATTTAAATGTATTGGACAAGCATAAGTTTATATTTTAAGAAGCTGTGATCAGAATCATGCCATTTCTGTGACAAACAAGACACAGTAAAATAATGATACATTAGGTGAATTGATACTTAACTGAAATGTCAATACATTATTAGAACATTTAGAATGGGTAACATCCATTTATTATAGAAAACTTACACACAAGACAGGAAACCACAGTTTGGAACAAAGTGACCAAATCAGCAAAGAAGTGAGGTAAGACTGTATATTCTCCTCTTATTTATTCAGTCTATATGATGAATATATATTTACAATCTGGATGGAAAGATCAGCATGGTTTTAAGACTGGAGGAAAAAATATCAATAACCTGCACTGTCTTGATGACACTACTCTGATAGGTAAAATGGAAATGATCTGCAAGCTCTAGTAATGAAAGTCCAAGAAAAGACTTGTGAAAAAAATGGCACTAAAATTAAAAATAGACCAAATTAATGAGAGCAGGTGCAGTTGACAATAAAGGTACCAAATTGGTGGGGATAGCTTCTGCCTTTAGGATCAACCATCAATCAGCAGTCACATAACATGTTGCTGCATACTAGGACTTTGTAGGATACAAATTAAGGAAAAAATATTCAGATGCCAGGATGGGTTAACAAAGATAATTGTATAGGCAATGGGCAATGGTTTCCTTCTGACATTGTCTGAGAAGGGAAGTTGGATTTGTGAAGAAGCAAGAGTATTGATGTTTTTGAATTTTTGTATTGGAAAAGATTCATGAGGATATAATGAATAGCCAAGAAAGCAAACATGTCTATCACAGAACCGATCAATCTACTCTTCTCATTAAAAGCACAAATGAGGCTCAAATTATCATATTTTGGACACATTATAGAAAGAGTTAGTTTATTTATTTATTAAATGTATAGGTTGCTATCCAAAGTAACTCTGGGTGACTCTAATAAGAACAATTATAAATACAAAAATAATTTTAAAATTATAAGAATTAAATATGGTCTAAAAACCAAAGACTCAAGTGGAATGTCATTGCATCAACTCACTCTAATCTAGATCATCTCCATTAGGGCCAAGCCAATCAGCAGAGCTAGGTTGACAGCTCTTTTGGAAGGTCAGAAGGGTGGGAGCAGATCTCACCTCTAGCAGCAAGATGTTCTAAAGGGTGGGGACAAGGCAGAAAAGGCTTTCCTCCTAGATCCTGCCAACCAAGATTCCTTGGCTGAAAAATCCCATTCTGCCAGAATGAGTGGGGCAAGTCAATTCCATTGGGACAAGATGATTTCTCAGATATCCTGGACCCATGTCATAAAGACTTTTAAAGGTGATAACCAACAATTTAGAGCTAGAAGCAGATCCATAACCAGTACAACTTATGTAATAGTGGTATTATATGTGCCACTCTACAGCCCCCAGTATTGTTCACAAGTTTTGAACCAATTGTAGCTTTCTATTACTCTTCAAGAGTAGTGCTATGTACGTAGTTCCATTAGGTAAAGAGGAAGGAAATAATAGAATGACTAGTAATAAATGAATAAATGAACTGTATTAATTAGAACAATATTGGCACACTATTGGAAGATTTAGAGTTGGGGAAGGTTATCTTGGAAAAGATCTATGTAGTTGCTAAGAGCTGACAATGGTTTGTATAATCTGCATAATTAATCAAAACCAATC
The DNA here is from genome assembly GCA_023653725.1 of Bungarus multicinctus. Taxonomy (NCBI): domain Eukaryota; kingdom Metazoa; phylum Chordata; class Lepidosauria; order Squamata; family Elapidae; genus Bungarus; species Bungarus multicinctus. Next base: position 106,710,206 of record CM042834.1, read on the forward strand.
TACAGTATTTTTAAATGATAGTTTACCAAAAAAAAGCTTAAGCTGATTCAGATTGGAAATCTGAGCTAACTAACTGTAACTGAATGATTAATTGATGGCATTGGTTTAATTTTTTAGACATGCATAGTCTGCTTTTATTTTCCTGGGTATGGACATGTACTTTTATAGACTTTTATTAGGATTATTTCTATCTTGGAAAATTATTGAATGCATTTATAAATTACATAGAATATTTTGGACTTTTTCTAAGTATTTTTGCTTCAAGTTTTGCTTTTAATATATGAAATCCCACCCCTTAAATATCACTCGGCCTATAATACTTGTTTGTTTCTATCCAAAATTGCTCCCTGTGAGGAAATCTAGCACTAAAGACACCATGTGATTAAGAATAAATTCTGATGAATGGTGTACTCCCAGCTCAATTCCAATGTTGAAATCTGTAGGCCTTTAAATAAGAAGCAGAGGAGAAAGTATAGCACATCCTTGCAAGAGCAGGTTTGTGTGATTTCACACACAAAAACATGCGCTAATGGGAATCATGAGTGCCAGGAAAAAATAAAGGTGTTGACTTGCTCGAATTCTCGTTTGCCTTGCTTGAGTTATTTTGTGAACTGCTAACCAAATATATGCTGACTCCATACAATACATTGTTTTTAGATTAGTGTTCATGAAAAGGTGATGTGCTCCATGGCCTCAGGAAAAAATAAATAGATTATGGCGCCAGTGTGAATCTAAAATACATCTCAATCTTATTTCACATTTCCTTTGGAAGTCACCTATCAATAGCAATATCTTCAATTTCAAAATAAAATCACATCATTTTTAGTGGAATTATGCTTCCTTCTAACTGGTTTAAAGCTCCAGAATCAATCTAACCACCATAATTTATAGATATTTAACTTACTACTAACAGAATACAGAATTGTGAAAGGGACCTTGGAGGTCTTCTAGTCCAGGGGTCGCCAACCTTTTGGACCTCAGGGACCACCAAACTCATAATTTTAGATCCCAGGTACCAATAACCGGTTCTGTGGGTGTGGCCTAATTTGTGGGTGTGGTTTGGTGGTCATGTGACTGGCTGGCTTGTATGTAAATATTATAAATATTTATATAAATATTGAATTTTTGATACAAAAGAGCAACTTTTACTGAAAATCAGGCAAAGCAGGCAGACAGATTGAGTTGCTCACAGAATTACAGATTCATTCAGAGATCTATCTGTCTGCCATTGGTTAGCTCAGTCTGTCACATAAAATTTGCTTGCAAGCAAACTCATAAAATTTGCTAGCAAGCAAACTCACAAAATTAACGCACAATACACCATGTACATAAATATTGATTTTTTTTATTAAAAAAAGAGCAACTTTTACTGAAAATCAGGCAAAGCAGGCAGGCAGATTGAGTTGCTCATGGAATCATTCAATGATCTGTCTATCTGCCATCGGCTAGCTCAGTCTCTCAAATTTGCTTGCCATGAGTCTGCACTGAATAACTGAACCTTCAGTTCTAAGGGAGGTTCAGCTGTGCTTAAAAGCAGAGCCGAAGATCTAAAGACTAGATAGAAAGCAAGAAATCCAACCATTTCCTGCTTCCTAGCTAATCAGTACAGCAGAACAGATGATGATCAGAAAAAGGAAAAATAGCAATTTAGCAGGCAAGTTTGCCTGGTAAAGAGTGAGTGGGCGGGGAGGGTTCCCGTGGGCCATGTGGGCGGCGCAGCTTTGTGTTTCTGCGCAGCCTGGATTAATTGCTTTGGGGGGGTGCTCTGGGGGTGAGATTTCTCTGCGGCCTACCAAAATTTTCTCATGGCCCACCAGTGGGCCATGGCCCACCGGTTGGCGACTGCTGTTCTAGTCCAACCTCCTGCTCAAGCAGGAAACCGTACACCATTTCAGACAAATGGTTGTCCCATCTCTCCTTGAAAGTCTCCAGTGATGGGGCATCTACAATTTCTGGAGGAAGTCGTTCCATTGATTAATTGTTCCAACTTATCTTACTGTATAGCAATTCCATACTTTTCTGCAGTTAAAAGATGCAAACTGCTGTATATGCACACTCTTCAATTCTGATCTATAGTCAGTGAAACTTTTAATTATGCAGAGTGCAGCATGTTGAAGAGGCCTAGTCAAGGACTATTTAGCACTCATTACAAGTGACAGATCATGCCTGGAAACTTTTGAGTCAAAGCTGATAGGAAGGACAGTTACTGCATAGTTTGCAAAAAAAAAAAAAACTAGACTGAGTCACAGAAAGGGTCAACTTTCCAAAATGAGATCAGGCACATCACTAAATATTATAGATTATTTTGAGTCCCCACTTGCTGCTTTATTTTTTTTAAAGCTATATGCAATAAAATATGACTGAGATAAATAAAAAGACTCATATGATGAAATTAAGAATGAAAATTCAGATGAAAACAGAAAGTGCTTTAAAATGAAGATAACTGTGGGCAAATCCTGTATTAGGTAAGAAAATATAGCCATATAAACAGAAAAAAGCAACAATTGCATTCTATGTATTATGTGAATAGAGAAGCAACTATGTATATTAATTGAATTGAACAATGGCAAGGTCAATTATTATTAGATGAAGCCAAAAGGAAAAATGCCAGTTTTCTAAACAGTAATGAGGTAGACAGACCCATGTTCACCTTCCCTGCTATGAAACTGGCAAAATTCTAACCAGAACCTATACTATATTTTGACTAATAACAAGGACAAATTCTACCTACAAATTTCAAAAAACATTTATCACCTTTTTGTTCATTCATAGATAATCATCAGAGGAGCCGAAATATCGAACAGTATTGATTTTATGGATTCTAGTATAGAAAGCAAACCAACATTTTCAAACACCATTTAGCAACTTCATGCAATAATATATACTTTTACAACCATGGCTTACAAACAACTCATATACACAATAATTAAACAGATAACAGTTCATTTGTAAACATTTGTCTATAAAATCATAAGCATATATTATACTCATTGTATTAAGGTATTTAATATCTATTAGTACATTAATAAGAAAATCCTAACTATGCTATATAAATTGAATTCTTAGAAACATGTATTCATCACACCAATATTAAAGACTGCTTTACATTTGTTAAATATGAGATTACATTTATTGGGAAGCTATTCATAAAGGCTCTTTGGAATCAAAGAGGATCTTTACTTGAGCCCAATAAGTTTTGAGCAGAGGGGAAAAAATAGTTTAGAGCCTAACTGCAATAAATAAGGGCATGGAATTAAATATGGGGCTTCTACTGGTGTTAAAGGGAGTATGAATAAATTTCATTTGTTTTCTTAATAGGTTTTAAGTTTATGAAAGAGGGAGGCATACATTTAGCTTCTACTAAGGTCAGCAACTTATGGCTCTAAGAACATATGTGTCTCTTGACCTAATTGCATATATTTGGGGATCTAATTTCAAATGCACTTTGGAAGCAATAAATTCAGAATGCTTAGATTTTTCTGTCCATTCAAGAATCATAGAACTGAAATAAACCAATTCAATCCCACCCACTGCTCAGTGCAGCATCATGTTTTGGGGCAATATATTCTCTCTTTGAAGACTGGTGTCATTTCCCTTTGGTCATATTTTCTGTAGGATAAACTTACCCAGATACTTTAAACATTCCTGCTAGGGTTTGATTTCCGGACTCTTCACCATCTTGGTAGTCCACCTCTGAACTTGCTCCAATTTGTTATTCTCCTTTTTAGATTGTGGTGACCTGAACTGAACAATGGTACTCCAAAGAGATGAATCAATTACTATCTCAACAACTTAGGGGACAAGAGGAAAAAAACAAGAGAAAGGAGTGTGGAAAAATTCAATTTTGGTTTGGGGCTACCCATCACTTGTCCCAGTTTTGCCTGCTTCAATATTGTCACGTGGGCTGAACAGATTCTTTTGAGGAAATGCAACTTTTGAAAGAAAAAAGTTACAAGGGAAGTTATTTTGGAGTTGGTGCATGTCTTCTTTTTTAAAAACAAAGAAAGAACAACATGATGTAGTCATACTCACCTTACAATTTCTTCCTCAAAAATGTCCAAACGGCATCCCACTTCTACCCTTAAAGTAGTAGAAATCACAAATTGCTACTAGTTTCCAAGTTTATAAAGGTTCTTAGAGAAACTCCCCAGGAGTAAAAAAAAATCCATCGTTTTCTGGCTGCAGAAAACGATGAGAGCATTCATTTTGCACACCATTAAAAACACAGATAGTTGATGGAGAGGTAATACCCTTGCAGGCCTTTGGAAAGAGGCAATCACTGAACTCTTAACATCATATAAAACAAAAATGTGGCTTATCTTGTTTGGTCTAAGCTCACTGTGAGAATCTAGTAATCGTTATTCAACAAGCCTTGGTTAAGAAATTAGTTATGACAAAAACCTAGCCATTGTGGTTTGTAAACTATTGCTGATGACTTGGCCTGGCAGATGGATACAGCTAATGGTTTATTCAATGACCTACAGTTTAAAAAAAAACCTATGATTTGTCACAATGTGTGAACTAATCCAGTATGTGGTTTGTAAAAGGATGGGAGCAACTAAAAGTCATAGAGTTAACTCATTTTCTATCTGATAAGAATGACACGAGCAACTAAAATTCTTATCACTCTTCTCCTTCATGAATGGAAGATCCTAACTTTAAATATGTGACACAAAAAAGACTTGTTCCATTTGCTACTCTTACTTCACTTGCATCTGCTGATGCAATATTGTATTTTCCCCCTAAATTTGGAGAGTTTCTGTAATGGAATACTAACCAATGTGTCCAAGCTTTTATCAATCTGACAGATACGTTAGACAATAATTCATATTATCCAAACCAATCAAAGACTCTGCTGCATGAGGATGAAGAAAGCCATGAACCAAGTTATCTGGATGATACAAAATTGTAGAATGCTAACCACCTAATATAAAACATGCAAAAATTCAGGGTATAATGTTGGTTCATGCACTGCAAAAATCACAGATAGAGTATTGACAAGGAAGAACACAGAATAGACAAGCTTGGCAGGTTACAGTCAACAATTTTTGTATTTCTAATCAGTCTTCCCATCTCCTCCATTACAAACTTCTGCTCCCTGTTGGACTGTAAAATTCAAAAGCTATATATGAGTCCATGTCTCTGTGATTAGTAATTAGGTGAAGATTATCATTTGGAAGCTGGGACCTAAGGGAGAATTCAATACTTGCTTCAGTCATGTTTATTAAACTCCTACAGTTTTTTATCCTCCTCCTACCATCTTTAAACAAGAAAAGGACTTATTTTCTAAACCTGGTTTCAATCTGTTTCTTTTAACTGCTTACTACTTTCCCAACTTTACATCCATTACTAAATTTCAGACATAACACTAAGTCCAATATGATTTCTTTTATTTTGGTTCAGTACAAACCCAGTCACTGTGATTAATTTATTAAATTATAGATAAATGAATATTATTGTTGTGTGACTTTCAGGAGGAAGAGAAAGAACAATACTTCTCCACACAAGGAATCATGCAGTGCTTGGGCAGAATTCAATATTCCTTGGATATTATTTCCATATTACTATTTTACTATTTCCTATAGAAATGAATACAGTTATTAATGTCTGAGGCTACATTTACATCTATTGGTCTGACTCTTCAAATCTATTTAAGGTATACTTTATTTAAATTGTTGTAAGAATATAATGAAAATTATTCAGATATGAAACACCAAATCTATATTTCACACTTTATTTGCATAGCCCTCTTCTAACTCACTTTTCTAGCTATTTTGGAGTACTATTGCAACTAGTTTTACTGGAGAATTACTCTGAGAAGGGATCTAGAACAAGTTAAAAGGCCAATATACTCAATCTCAAAGGCCAAGTGATATTGCTACAAAAATGTCTTTTTTTACCCTGATTAGAAATGGAGAGAAGCCTACATTTCTGATGGACTGTATTCATGTTTGACCTCTCTGTTAAATATAATGAAATGTTGGGAAGGTATGAAAGAAAAGAATACTGAAATATTGAAGTAACATTGGGGAAAGGAAGATGGTCAGGAGAATGCTGAGAATTGAGCATTTTATATATTTAAACTCTGTGAAACCCATGTACCCACCAAGATTTAACATAACCGCTGCCTATAGCAGTTTATTCTATGAGCAAAATTATAAATCTTTGAGTCATTCATTCTTGTTGAACTATGGCAGAAATTTCATTTTTGGCACTATAGGTGAAATAGAAAAAAATACCTAGAAACCTTATTATTTGCAGTCAGTATTGATACTACTGTGCTTAACTGACTATCTAGCATTAAGACAGCTTCTTCTATTTTTATCACATCATCATCATCATCATTTTCATTTTACATTTAGAAAGAAAATTCTAACTATGTTACTTGTGATTGAACAGAGATTACAACTTGTATAAATCCCAGCACTCCATTCACAGGATCAACCTGGTTATGATTACTTTCCATCTCTAAAATTTTATTCTCTCATCTTATCAAAACACAAAAATAATTTTGTACATCCATGAGAAACAATACACACAAATAATGTGAATCTTCAAAAGATTCTTAGGTTCTATGAATAATTACAATGAATGAAATTTAATAGATTTCCCATCCATCTGTATATATTTCTATCTCAATCAATATTTTCAGCTTCTATTTTAATAACTTTAAAGACATGCTCAATAAACTCTTTTTTCTAAGGTGATGAACTAACTCAACCATGTGCATTTTTAAAAAATGTACAAAACCCTTTATACAATAAGGAACTAAAATCTGATTATTTGCATTTACAATGCATACACTTGCATTTACACCATTAATTTTAGAGATGTGTTCTAGTATCACCTTTCTGTAAAATACTGTCTTTCCTCAAACTGACAACAGAACTGCACATAATCCTTTCATTAAAACTACAAAATAAGCTGTAACAAACACAAGAATATTTTTCCATAGACATGCAAGATTGCTATATCATTATATGGTATCTCCCTAAAATTAGTGCCTTATATTCAATCTACACAAAAGAACACTGAAAAATACTGTTAATATTGCATCAGGGAATAAAAACAATATTTTACACCTAAGCATTAGTAGACAGTAAGTTTTTTTTCATTAGAATAAACTAGGTTTAAAGTACATGCAAACTTGGAGAGCATCCACAAAAATAACATAATTTATATATTACATCTACATATTGTTCTTTGTCAACATACAAAATAGTATAGAAATTAAAGAAAATAAAGTATTTACATACCAACTTGGAGTGATGAACCTGGCTTTTTCTTCCATATCAGAGGAAACAAATAGCCTGAAAACACCCCCTCCCGCAATTAGCAATGCTCATCAATCTCTCCCCACCAAAAAAATATTAATTATCTTCTTGGATCTCAAGTGCTCAAGTCTCCTGCTCCTGGAATACATGCATATTAATAACATGGAACACTTCTTGGCAGCCCTGTAGAACAGTTGGGGGAGGGGAGAACCCATTTAGCTACTCATTTCTCACCACGTGTCTCTTCTAAAGATTGTTAGGCTGATTCCTGATCCATACTATTTGACAATTTTCTGTGCAATAAACTAGAAATAGTGCTGGGGAGTCCTACTCCCCATATCATATCATAACATATATTTGGCAACCATACTAACTACTGATTGCCCATGAAGATCCTAGGCCTACAAGTTCTTTTATCCTAAGAAGGGGAAACTGGGGCAGCCTCTAAAACTCCGAACTATGGGAAAGAAATAAAAACATAACGCTACCTGTCCGGTCTCCCCCCCCCCCACCCCCATTGCACCATCTCCACCCTTTCCATGATAAAGAAAGGACTATTTTTCAATAGTACTTTTTAACAGGTTTCAAAGGTAAAGCAAGGAGAGAAGGAAATAAAGTATCAGATGCTTAGGTTAGTGAGAAGCTCAGAATCTCTTCATAGGGAGAGATTCCAGGAGAAACAGAGACATAAAATAATGCACACATTAAAGGGTGATATTGCAAGCAGAAAGACATGTGGACAAAAGAAAAAAGCAACTCCCAATAAAACACTACACGTCCTGGGAACATAAAAGGGATGCATTCAGCAATAGAACTGACAGTATCAGTTAAATAAATCTGGTTGAAAGAGAAAAATAAAAGAGCCTTGGCAGAAACATGTTGATGAGAGAGGAAATGCATCCAGAAGTCATACTGATGTGAGAAATGGATGATATGGACATGCAGGGTTGAACAGGAATACTTGGGATGGAGGATGTGCTAGTGGGACTTCATGCAGAGGCAGGATCAAACATGCAGGACAGTGTTTGCTATTGCTCTTTCTCAAGTGTAAGTAATTACTGCGGCCTAAGTATTGGTACTGAACAGCTTCCCCCCCCCCCCACCCCCATTGAAAGGATATGGCCATTCGGTGATCTTTTTGGCGTATTTCCTCACCACGTTGTCTTCGCTGAAGAGGAAGAGGGAGCGGTTGACAGTCAGACAGTTCTGCCGAACAGGAATGGGGTTGTAGAGTGCCATGGTACGGGCTCGCTGGGCCATCGACTGTTTATATATCCTCTGGGCCCCTGGGGGACCACCTTGCCGAACGCCCCCAGCACCCCGGCCACCTCCGCCGCCTGCTGTTCCAGCGCCAGCTCCCCCTGAACCTCCTGCCCCATAGCGGGCTGGCACCTCATCTCCAAACCGAGCCATCCTGCAAAGAGCAAAGGGCCGGGGGTTATGCTGCTGAGGATGTTGCTGGAGAGAAGAAGCTCATCGCATCCCATCGGCTGCTGTCGATGCTGCTGGGGAGCTTGCAGCAGAGGGAGGGGGCACTCAGGCAGGAGCACAGCCAAGGAAAGCAGCAGAGGTCCTGGACATGGTCACTTGCACCTCCCTATGTAGGTTGGAAATAATGTACAAATTCTCTCCACCTCAACCTAAATGACTGCAACTGGGGAGGGGGGACACACCCCAAGAAGAAGAAAAAATAACTCCAAATAGTAGGTTGCAGTTCACAGGGAAAAATGCAGCAAATTGCTCCTAAAACAATTTGCAATGAAAATGATTCAATGCACCCTCAATTAAAAATATTTCAATTAAAAAAAAAGACATTGCCTTTGGGAGGTGAAAAGAGGGGGGGATGACAAATTAAATTAGTGACAGCAGTACCTCTATCCTACCAAGGAAGGAAAAATACAATTAAAGAAAATGAATGCACCAATTCCTCACTCCTACTTCTATATTCAAAGCCCGAAGGGAAATAAATTGAAATAAAAATAAAAAGACACCATCAAAATTAGCCTCACATAGATTCAGTACTTCAGTTCAATGTAATGAGAAAAATGCAGGCTTCCTTTATACTGAGCAGGTTGGCAAATATCTGTGCTCAAAAAAAGAGGAAAAAAATGATATAAAATATTTCTATCAGATTTACGATATCACTGTACTTGCCTTTCCATCTCACAAAACAATGCACTGTGAAAAAAAACCACAATAATTGTTCAAAAAAAGAAAGGCAAAAATAACTTACAAATATACACACCAAACCAAAAATCAAATCAAAACAAAAATCCTAAAACCAAAATAAAAGCACCCCCCCCACCCCAAGATTTGTTTTCACTTTAGTTCCATCCTGCTATCTTCAGCAGTATCCAAGATCTGAAGGTGAAAGAGGTTTGGGCTCCCTTTAAGCTGCTGAAGCTGTAGGATATTCCTCCCCCCTTGCTATCCAGCGGTCTCTGCTTTTTCTTTTTTTTCCACCCGGTGTGACTGCGTGTATAATTTTCTCGGTGTGTCAGTTTTGCTTCATCTTGGAGCTGAATGCAGCAAAGAAATCCTGTAAAATCCAAAAATGAAAGAGACAAGAGAAGTAGTTTCCATCCACCATCTACTCATAAGGGTTCCCTGGTTGCTGCAATGTCTAATATTTTTTCTGCCTGTATTCTTCTTCTCCTTCTTCCTCTTCCTCCTCCTTCTCCTCCTCCTCCTCCTCCTCCTCGATAAGCTAAAATAAGACTGGTGCTACGGAGGCAGGCAAGCAGGCAGGCAGGCAGAGAAATGGAAAAAAGAAAAAAAAAAAGAAAAGGTCTGATTCACTGGCAGGTTCAGCTCTAATGTGCAGCAGTGGATCGATTTAATGCAAGCACAGAGCATCCCAAAGCCTTAGCCAGGCTTGGCACATGATGGTCTGGAACCAATAGCAGGGGCTATAGCCAAACCAAACCCATCTCAATTTATACAAGGAGAGAAACACACACACACACACACACACACATACACGTATGAACATCCTGCATACAAATGATATTTCTCGACAATCTATACCATAGCATATTAGATTGATGTCAGCTCTCTGCTGTAAACTTAATGTTTCCAATGGAATGTAGATACCTGAATACTGTATGTACCATTTTCCCCAAAGACAGGCTTGTTTTATATATAAAAAGGTCAGAATGGGATTGTTTTATACCAGATTTGTGTAGCTATTGTTTATGCATGCTTGTAAGGCAAATAAAGTTAGCAAAAGGAGAGAGAGGAGAATGCTACAATTGTAAGTGTTCCAGGATAAGATTGGAGACTACACAAGCTGTGACCTGTTGGGTCACCATTTCAGAAATATTTACCTACTTAAACTGAGAACAGAATGACCACAGGCAGTCAAAACAGTGTTGGGAATGGGAAACACCTCTGACTTCCTGCTAGCTTTCCCACTGATCTTTCTTGGAGGAACTTGGCAGGGAGCAAATGACAATCACGTGACTGCAGCTGCACTGAAGCAGCCACAACTTTGCCAAATTACAATTCCACAGGTGTAATGCTCCTGGAATTTCGATGCATTCTTTCAGTTAACCCATTTGAGGTATGTTGATTAAAAAATTGTTGCCCTGTGATGCATCATTTTGCCCGATCGAAGGTTACTAACAGACAAACACTGAGAGATTTAGTCGTGTGTGTGTGTGTGTGTGTGTGTGTGTGTGTGCGTGTGTGTAAAATACACACGGTATGCTAATAGAGTGACAATCTGTAAAGTAGTATAATTTTTAGGACTCTAAATGTCCTTACAAATGTTAATGTACACATAAAAAAAATGGACATCTCCTAAGGTGAAAGCATGGGAATGTATATTGAGTATGCGTGCAACAGATTTCATAAACTGTAGTGGGCAAAAAGCTGAGATGCCCAAGCAAATAACAGACATGACAATCAGCAGCATCAGCATTCAAGCATTTTTCCCACAGGTGCAGAGTCCATTTTTCAGGTCAACAAGCACCATTTTGCATAATCAAATGCAGCATCCAGATCCAACTGGGCATTTTTCATGTCCACATTTATTGTATCTTGCCATCTTTGCATCAGCTTTCCACTTGGGTGCTTGCCATCTAAATTAAATTAGAAGCGATGTAGTTAACGGTGTAGGGTGCTGCTCATAGAACACGACTACACCACTGTAGGCGTTTCTCCCACATTTTCTTTGATATTGGCAGTGTCCATTTGCTTCTGAACTGTGTCATTGCTGATATGGCCAAGGAGAGAAACGCCTAATGACCAATGAAGCATGTGCATCTGCATGGCGTGTAAAGTGTGCTCAACACATTTGATAACTGGCCAGCACTCAGCACAATATAGAGCTGCTAGGCATACCATTGTTTTACACATCTTCAATTTTAGATGGACTGGCATGAATCAATCATAGAGCACACAAGTGATCTCCCACTGTATCCATGCTTTGTTCAATCTGGCGTGCACCTCATTTTTCATGCCGTCATCACTTTCTAGATACAGATGTGACAATCAATTTATTAAAACTGGTGTTCCAGTATCATCTTTTATACAAAAATAAAAATACCAATTAATTCTACCTGCTAGATTCTAAGCCCAGTTCTCTGTGTGTAAATCATCATCATCACTATTGAGGGCTCCATGTTTAGTTGTCCCCGAAATGATCTTACAAAATTACATTCAAATGAATAAATTCAGCAAATCTGAATTCATAAATATATTGCCTTAAATATTAGGGTATATAACATTTGTGATGACCTATATGTCATCACAAATGTTTATTTCATATATAAGTGATATTAAGGAAAAAGCCTGTGGAGTTGAGCCACAGCACTCAAATAGCTCAATGCTTGGCCTTAATTTTACAGGCAATAATTTAATGGTGTCTCTGCAATAGATGGTTCCATTGTTATCTTTAACATGTAGCTATATTTAAGCAGTCTGCTTGATGTCTGCTTTCTCTATTCTCTTACTAATTTGTCACATCAATATATTTCACTATATGGTTTTGTCTTCTATAGTACATTTTTCTGGTAGCTACAACAGCACAATCCTATTTGTTATAGCATGGCAAAGACAACACTCAATATTTCTATCAGTAGTCCCATAAGAAAAAGATTTTAATTAAAATATCATCAAGAATGGTTTTTGTAGAATCAGAACAAATGCTGAGCATTCTTATTATTGTATAAAGTGATGCGGCCACCAGATTTTCTGATTGCATAAGGCTGAGCAAAGCGAGATCTATAGTGTTAAAGTGCTGTCTGCTATGTGATGTGCACTGTGACAGAATCAAAGGTATTAGGTATCACAATTGTAATTATATGTCTTAATTTCTCCTCTCCCTGTCTCTCTTACTCTGTCCCCTCTCCCTTCCTTCTCCGTTTTCTACCATAGATTTATCATATTGAGAAAGCAACATAATAGTCAAGGTGTCTTTTCTTAAACAAGAAAAAGCAAGTAAAGAGGGAGGGAGGGAGGGAGGGAGGTATATATATATTTTTGAAGGATCCAAAACCAGAATGGCAAATCTCAGAGAGGGTGATAACCAACCAGATTTTTTATCAGGTCCATCTACTATCAACTTTTGGGAAGGCCAGAGCTAGCTTTTACCATCAATTTCTCAAGGCAACAATCAACCTACAAATTTTCTTGCTGACAAAGCAAAATGTTAGTTTTTAACACCATGCTTATTTACAAGAATGCTCTGGGCAATATCGTTATTCCTTATACCAGAATTGTCAAATTCATAGCCTGCAGGCCAGATGCATCACATGCTTCCACATCTATGCCCAGTTTAGCAAAGGGGAAAAAAGTCACAATATGTCAATGATGCCTCCATGATGACGAGAGTTTGACATCCTTGCCTTGTACTGTATATGAAATTGTAACGTTTTACGAAAGGGTGGATTATTTTGGGAAAATAGAATAGTTATATATTCCATTTTTGCTTTTATACCCTAGCTTCTTTTGGGATGTACTCCAGAAGACTAAAAGTTTACTTCATCTTCAAACATACTGTTGCAATTCTCAGTAGTACCCTTTCTATAAACTTCACACAATCTCACACTGTAGCCATAGCTTTTTCATAAGTCCAAATAAAACAATACCATATTCTACTTTCACAGCTAACTTACACTGTATGAATAAAGATGCCTTCTTGTTTCAATAATCCAATTGCACTGATCAGTATTACCAAAATTAAAGCTCAGAATTATAACCTTCATTGCCATCCCTCACCCACTGCTTTATCACACTACAGCAAAGCTAATCATCTCCCATGCATAAATCAGCTGGAAATGAAGTGACCTAAAGAAATCTCTTTCCAGATTTCAACCTCTTCATTTTCAGCTGTGGTGATGAATTAATAGTTGGTTTGGATCATATTTACTAGGTTCCTTGATTGGTGAACTCCTATTTTTAATATGAGGGGGAAAAAGAAAAGAAGGGAAGGAAGGAAAGAAGGGAGGGAGGGAGGGAGGAAAGAAAGGGAAAGTAGAAAGAAACTCCATTTTTTCCTTATTTAATAACCGAATTTGTTAAAAATTAAAAATTTTCATCTTCTATTATGAACCTGTACAAAATGGCCATGGAGGGGAACAATTAGTGGCCAGGGGAGATAGGCTGCTCCTGCCACAGGGCAGTGTAACTAATTGAAGTAGAACTGTTTCACTATTATGAAATGCATGTGCAACAGGTGAACCAGGCAATATTGTTTGATATGGCAGAAGACGGAAAATACTACTTTTGACACAAAGCAGAAAAGCATAAGTGGAAGTTGACTTCCTGATAGGATCTGTGCAGGGTAGAGGAGGCCATTATATACTTGTGTCTTTAAGGAATAGTTAATGTCCATACATTCCAAATGCCTTTTGGTTACCTATATAGAGTTAGATACTCTAGCAGATGATCAGGCTGAATCTGAGAGTGAGATCAAATGCATCATCAATGTGGAGTATGAAATGTAAATCCATCCCACCTCCCCTGATGATGGCTGTTAATTCCTATCTGGTGCCAATTTGCCAATTTGTAGTTCAGATTCTTGTATATTGATAGTATGAAATAAATTTCTAGTACTTTTGAACTCTGTCCTGGTTCCTGATTTCTTGCATTTGACAGATACTCTAGCTTGAGTTTGGTAATTTTAAAATGCAGGGTAAAAGGCCATAGAGAAGCTAAGTGGAGAGTGAAGTTTCTCGTTTTCCCAGCAGCATCTAAATACAGTAGTCTAAAATCTTGCAGCCAGAGGAGTCTGAGAAATTGAAGTAGAGAGCTATTTGCTTCAGGGGATGTATTTATATAGAAATAAGTAAATATGAATACCTAGTAAATTGTACTAGGTTTTTGAATAGTTTTTAGATTTGTCCTAAATGTCATTTTTTAAACCACTCTGAACAAGGTATGGAATTGGGTATTTAATTTCAACCTTCAATCAGAACTGAATCCATGTTCATGAAAATATGATATGCTTTCATACTTTTTGGAAATTGCAAGGTTTTGAACTTTCTCTTGGTGATATATAATATTTGGACAGAAAACTCTTCATTTGTAGCAGATCAGTACCATTTTGTAATCTGAACAGCATATTGTATTTTCTTCTGGATTTCTTTTTTTTTTAACTGATTTTCAAGTTACTACATTACTATAATCTGGACAACTCTGTAATTGCCTTTTTCATATGGAATGTCTACATGTTAATACTTAGATTTATAATGGGGTTATTTTTAATAATAAGGTTGTAAAAGGATATGCAGATCCAAAAAGCTCTTGGGAGAAAAGATTTAGGATCTCTAGCCTTTTGTCCTGTGAATCTCAGCATCTGTTGCTACTGCTGTATAGTCTCAAAATGCATTCCCCTGGCAAACAGAAAACTCAAATGTACTGTAAATTGTTTGAACGATTTTGTTCTATTATCCCTTTCACTTTTGCTTCATCTGACACTTAATAAAAATACATAATTTATCACTTACTTGGTTGAGATTAAAAATATGTGAAAAATATGGCTAAACTATGGCTGAGGGTGTTCCTTTCCTTTATCTTTGGCTTAATTAATGGAAGGAAAAACTGGACAAGTCCGGCAAATATAAGTTTTACATAAAGACAACACAGCTTCAAAAAACAAAACACCAGCACTTCACCTTCCCACTTTGGTAAGCTAGAATGAAATAATTATATTGCATTGAGAATGACATATGGAATTTCTTTTTTTTTAAATGGGGAAGAAACAAAAGATGGCAATTACAAAGAAAATTCCCAAAAATGATTTCTGATTTTTCTTTAAGATATTTCACTTATCATCCATGAAGCTTCTTCAGTTTGAAGAAGAAGAAGAAAGCAATTTTGGGACAACCATTATCTGGGTGACTGAGAACCTTCATAGATGTCTAAAGAAAAGAATTACCTTAGAAGCAAGCAATGAATGTCACAGTTGGAGAGTATACAATGAGATCTGAAAGAGATGTGCTGTAAAAAAAAACCATGAACAAAGCTTTGGTATTTTTTTAAAAGAAAATATGACACCAGAAAATTTAAATTATCCGCTGATAATCTGTTAGTAGAGAGTACAGTTTTTTAAAAGAATGGGATTCAATACAGTTAGATGCTGAGAGACTCAACCCAAGCTCCTATCTATAAACCCATGGACTCTTGAATTCACTGGGTCTTCAGCTGCATATGTAGTTTGATAGCCATGTAAAGTTTTTCATCGGCTTTGGCAAACATATCTCCATATTTGGTTAAAAACAACAGAGAATGAGATTCTGCTTCCTCTCTATTTGTAGTTAAAAGGTAACATTACAGATTGATAAATGTATCTCCTGGTGGCCCTAACCCCAGCATGTAAGATTACAACATCATTGAGTAATTAATGGTTACTTTTCTAATAAGTATCACTATTTTTAGGTCCGAATTCATCATTGACTTCAACACATTTCTACTTTGATGTATATATACATTCCTTTTCTTTCATATCTTAGGTCAAGAATCTTGCATTAGGTGGAATAGCTGAAACTAATTATGTGAGGTTCCATGTCAAGATTTAAAATGGGATTTCTTATATGAATGCTACATGGACTGACAGTGAACTATGATCTGTTCCTATTTTGGGGAATGAAATAGCAAGACCAATCAAATATTCTTTCACTGGCTTTATCTCATGTTGGGGAAAGGGAAGTTTGCATTATTTATGCTTTGGTTCCTTTTTGTCCCCTTCAGATTGGTATCCTGGACAAAGTGTGCTCTTCAGTGTCTTTCGATCTGGAGATTTTTGTCCAAAAAGAGGGAAAAATTAAAATATATCCAGGCTAGTGATTATTCTTGCCTTTTTTATTTATATAGTAAATACTGCTGAAGTTGAAATCTGAATATTCCTTTGCTCCACAGTGAGAAAATTTTAGAAACTTAGAAAAGCCAGGAATGTCAAATCTACACTCTAATTCCAATTAGGATACTTATTCCTTCAGCAGCTGGAAGTTACAGGCTAACTTCCCCCAATATTGTTGGAAATGTATAATCATTGCAACTAATAGTCTATAATAACTTTATCCACCATTAAATGTTCTAGGCTTTAAAGCTGTTTAAATTGATGCCATCAGCATATTTTATATAATAGTTGAATTATCTGAAGAAATATTTCCTTTAATTTGTTTGGAATTTCCTACAGAAAGCCAATGTGATATTGTGTAAAGGTATTCAACTAAGACCAAGAAACCCAAGTTGAAATTCAGCTTCAGCCAGGGAAGTGCACTATGGATTTTAAAAAATGCAAAAAGGAGTGCTATATACTGTAGGCCACCTTGAGCTCTTGCATGAAAGGTGGGATATAAATTTAACATAATAAATGCTTACTTTCATTGGGTAATTTTAGATATTATGAAAGATAAAACATCTATCTAGTTTCTCTACTTAATATAGTTTCACAACTATTTATTTATTTCTTTATCTATTTATTTAATTGGTTTGTCAATCCTTACAAGATAATAGGTATAAGTATATATAGTTATGAATACATGAAATGGGTACATATAAGAAAAATAAAAGAAACAATAGGACAGGGACGGTAGGCACGTCCCTTACAGACCGCTTAGGAAAGGGGTGAGGTCAATAGTAGACAGTCTAAGGTTAAAGTTTTTGGGGTTTGGGGAAGAAACCACAGAGTCAGGTAGAGTATTCCAGAAATTGACCACTCTGTTGCTAAAGTCGTATTTCCTGCAATCAAGTTTGGTGCGGTTAAATTTGTATCTATTGTGTGCTCCTGTGTTGTTATGGTTGAAGCTGAAGTATTCATTGACAGGTAAGTCATTGCAATGTATGATTTTATATACCACACTTAGATCAGACCAAAGACGGCGTAATTCAAGGTTTTCTAGGTCTAGAATTTCAAGTCTGGTGGCATAAGGTATTCTACAACGAGTAGAGGAGTGGAGAACTCTTCTTGTGAAATATTTCTGGACTTTCTCAACCGTTCTAATATCAGATACGTAATGTGGGTTCCAGACTGATGAGCTGTATTCAAGTATAGGTCTAGCAAATGTTTTGTATGCTCTAGTTAGTAGTGTGATATTACCAGAGAAAAAGCTACGTAGGATTAGGTTAACAACTCTTAATGCCTTTTTGGCTATGTAGTTACAGTGGGTTCTAGCACTTAGATCATTAGAGATGAGTATTCCAAGGTCCTTTATAGAGCTTGGATCATCAACAAAGTCTTGACTATTCAGCTTGTATTTTATATTCTGTTTTTTTTTTTCCAATATGTAAGACAGAGCATTTATTTGTTGAGATTTGAAGTTGCCATTTGTTTGACCATTCTGATACATAGTCAAGATCTTTTTGAAGGGTAGCAGTATTGTCTGTGGTATTGAACAGCTTTACATCATCAGCGAAGAGAACGCAGTTGTTCTTAATATGATCACAGAGGTCATTTATGTAGAATATGAAGAAAGTTGGTCCTAGAACACTGCCTTGGGGGACACCACTATTGATAGGTACAGAATTTGATAGGACACTCCCAATTTTGACCATTTGTTGTCTGTTTGACAGGAATGCTTCTATCCAGTTATGCAGTTGTCCAGAGATACCATAAGATTTTAGTTTTAGGAGTAGTTTGTCGTGTACCACTGAATCAAAGGCTTTACAGAAGTCTATATAGATTGCGTCTATTGTTTTGCCCTGATCGAGTTCTGTAGTCCATATGTTTTTGCAGTGTAAGAGTTGTAGATTGCAGGATAGTTTTTTTCTGAAACCAAATTGTTTATTAGAGAGTAGGTTTTTGTCTCTAAGTGGAGGATAATGGATTGGTTAATAATTGATTCCATGACTTTACAGGTTGTGCAGCATAAGGAGATTGGTCTGTAATTTTCAACTAGGCTGGGTCTCCCTTTTTGAAGATGGGGGTGACCGTGGCTTGTGACCATAGGTTAGGCAAGGAGCTGGTCCTGAAAGATTTATCAAAGATTATGCTTAGAGGTTCTGCTATGGCAGTGGATAGCTTTTTTAAGAAGTAGGCACATATTCCGTTCGGTCCAATAGATAGAGATGGTTTTAGATTGCGTAGTGCTTTTTCAACATTGTCTTCTGTAAAATCGATATATATTAGATCATTGTAGTTTTCTGTGGTTCGGCTAGAAAATACTGGGCATCATCTATTGCTGTTTACAAATATTGAGCCAAAGAATGTGTTAAAGATGTCGGCTTTAATGGTGTCATCGTTGCAATATTTACCATTAGGTCCTATCAGGGATAGGATGGACCTTGAGTCTTTTAATTTGTTGTTTACAAAATTGTAAAAAGCATGGGTGGAATTGGTGCGTAGAAGATTTGAATCTTGTTTAATGTGATAATTGGTGCATTCAGTCTTTATCTGGTGGAATAAATTTTTGTATTGGCTTTGGAAGTTGGCAACGTGACCAGATTTATTTTTCCCCAAGAGTGATCTCTTTTTGGATTGAAATTTCTTTATTGTTACGGCTAATGTTTTTTTTGGGAGGGGGGAGTTGTTATTGGTACATATAGTTTGATGACTTTTTTGTCTTCAAGTAAAAATATGTTGTAATGGTCTTCAACAGTATTGCATCCAGTGAATAGAGATTGCCAATCAAGGGATGAGAGATCGTTGTCTATAAGATCATAGTTGCCTTTTTTGAAGTTATAATTGGGGATTACGTCATTGTGATTATTTTTTTGTGGGCGTATGTTGAGACAAAAGTTAATCATATTGTGGTTACTGTTGGAAAAGGGTTCTTTAGTTTGTATTCCGTAAATTAAATTCAAACTATTGCAGAAGATGAGATCAAGGCAGTTGTTAAGTCTAGTATTGTTGGTTACTAATTGTTCCAGTCCCAGATTTGTAACAGCATTGTAGAAGGTTGCACGTATGGGTTCAGTTGTACATTTGTTTACAGAACTAGACTGTTAACATAAAAAAGCAACCCAAAATAGCTTTGTACACATCAAAAGATCTATTTAGGTAAGCAGGCTGCCAAAAATGAGAAGGCCCCTTAGTAAACATCTAGCTGAGGGATATGACTCAGGCTTTGTGAAGATAATTGTTTGGACAGGTACGTGTGCTAGAACTCCCCAAGAAGAGAAATATAACAGGGATTATTTGTTGCTGAGCCACAAATTAGATTAAACTCATGAAGGGTATTAAGGTATTTTTCAACTATTTTTCATTTAAAAAAGGAAACTGTTCAGGGAATCACAATAAATTCTACATTTTAACATTACTTTCTCTAACTTATTGCTCTCCAGATGTTTTGGCCATATCCAATTAGGAAAGTCTCCTTTAACGTAACCTTTCTTTTATAGCAAGGCATCAGCCATATTCAAATACAGATAGATGCTTATTATAATCAAATCTGCATACATATTGAAGTACCAATTATGTTCCTGTCATGTAAAACATGTATAAATAATAGTAAAGAGTAAATTTTAATAAATAAAAATAAAGGCGGATGATAGAAATAAAAATAAATATAAATCTATTGCTTCTTTAGCTTGAGAGTAGATAGAACAATGAAGTTGATTATATGAACTGTCTTTAGATATAGAAGTGTAAATAGGAGTAGGACCTAGGGAATGCAATGCATGTATGTAAGGAACATGCATAGGCACAGATAAATTGTGCAAAGAATGCCTTACTTGGAATGCTCTGGGGAACATACGTAAATCTTAAACAAGTTTTAACCTATGCCAATCAGCTCCTGAAGCCATGCTTATGTATTACCAGTGCAGTCAGAAGTGTTCTTGATTCAAAAATGTATGCTGTCCATCACAATGTCAGCTACCCCACAATCCATTACTTTTGACATGAACTTTCATACATGTGTTCCAAGGCTGAGGGAAAACCTTTTCTCCTAGAGACCTTCTTATCTTTCATATCCTGGTTTCACCTTTTGCTTTCAGATAACCACTTGTAGTTCCTGCTGTCCCCCACTTTTGCATTGGAGGATTATTTCAATAATGTCATCTCTTGGTTGTGTAGTATAAAGGCAGCCCATTCTTGATCTTTTAAGAGATAAAACAATCTCACAGAAGAGAAACAAAATAAATGTTATTTTAAAATAAGATAAAATATAGAAGCTTCATTTAAATGTTGAATACTAAAATACAAATATTAAGTACTGATAAAGATAAGTTACAGAACTGTCCAAATCATAACATCTGAATTGTAAGCTGCTCAGAGTTATTGACTGAGATGGGCAGTTATTGAAATTAAATAAAGAAGCAAGAACTGGCAAATGCATTTAAAAGGGCACAGGTCTAATACAAATAAAGAGGTCAATGTGCAGATTAAGATCACAAAGAGAGAAATCAAAATGTTATAAATCATAAAAAGATTCTAATGAAAAAGAAATCTTCATAGCCTAAATGTGGACCGAGACTGAAATTTAACAACTCCATTTCTTGTATAGGGAGATGACAAAAACAAGAGCATAAAACAGAAAATGGGGGTGGGAATCTAGTATAAATTCCTGGATATTCGCATTGATCACTTTTTACTGTACAAAAATACATTTCCTAATGCAAATACCCCTCTGCTTCAATTTCTTGTATTTGTCCAACTTCAGTAAGATAAAGACTAGGGGTTCCTATATGTCTTGCCATCAAACCTCCCTTTAGTGTAATCTTAATCACATACCTCCTCTAAAAATCCAAATATCAAAATGAATACAAAAATGGAAACAATAGAATGAAACTTTGGAAAAGGAGGATTTATTGTAACGATGTACAACTAAAAGGTTCTTCACACCTCCCATGGACTCTATCTACATCTCCCCAAAGGGAAATCCTGTTAGAAAAACCCTGTTCTTCAGTAATCAGAACCTGGTGGAAAAAATGGTAATCTCATTCTTCACCTAGCCTTCGGCTTCTACCCTGTCTTCTTTTAAGAAGATTAAAGCTTTTATCCAGCAAAGAGACAATTTGGGGGTAGCTGACATTGTGTATGTGGCAGGAATTGTATTCATTCATACAGGAATATATTGTGGGTCTGTAATCTACAGTCTGGCATTCAGACTACAGTTAGAACAGAAGGGCTGACAAATCATATAGAAAAATATATTTTTGACCTGAAACATTTCTGGGGAAAGATTTAAAAAATATTTTAAAATAGGAGGGAGGGAGGGAGGGAGGGAAGGAAGGAAGGAAGGAAGGAAGGAAGGAAGGAAGGAAGGAAGGAAGGAAGGAAGGAAGGAAGGAAGGAAGGAAGGAAGGAAGGAAGGAAGGAAGGAAGAACATCTTTCTCTAGATGATATGTGTGCGTGTAACATTCATTCATTCATTAAAATGATGAAAAGTAGGAATAGATCTTTTATTCAAAATAAGTAAAATAGTGGTGATACATTTTAGCACTTGCCTTCATAATTTTTTAAATGAAAATTGATAATATATGCAATAAGGCTTACAGACACCCATATCCAAATATTTCAGATGAGACTGATAATGTTACCTAGTTTGGGTAATGAAATATCGGCAAGAAAACAAGCAAGCTCAGAGAGAATCACTCATTTCAATCTGAGTGACAAATATTCTTCTTTACCAGAGACTGACTCCTCCCAAATTGTATTTGAGGTACAACCTCATTCTTAAAGTTTAAAAAAAATCAACCCTGGGACAAATTTTCTGCCAATAAAATGGTATTAAATATTACACAGACCCCACACTGCCTTACATCATTAACTTAAAGCACTTGGTGCTAGGCACAGAGTTGGACAAACCCCTTGATCTGAAAAGTACCTACCTACATACAACCATCCAATGCTCTTAAGAGAAAATAAACCACATTTGTATTTAAAAGGCAGATGATTCTGTTTAATTATTTTATTATCATATAAAATCCAAAATAAGTTGGCCAGCTGCAGCTCAAAACATTAGCACTGTACACAAGGAGTAATGGTTTGGTTTGTTTAAGTCCCTAACCTATTTTCCATTCTTTCTTTTCATTCCCACTAGCCTTGACGTCAGCAGGTTCTTTGTTTGAGAGTAATGCTTTTGTCCCATGCTAGCAGATTTGAGGCTGTCTAAATATAGTCCTTAGGCACCAGGGTCTTAAGAAATCATCTAAAGTGCAACTAAAAGGCTCTGGAATGGAAGAAATAAGCAGCACTATCGGTCATTTTTTAGATAGTAACCCATGGGCCTTTCCTAGCAATGGACATAGGGTGCTAACAAGGTTACAAAGGAATTCCTGTTGTTAAATATCATGAGAAATAGCAAAACATGATTCTACCATATAGATAGTTATTTATAAGAGAAACTGGTTTGTGCCATCCCCAGCACCCAAAAGGGTAGGAACAATGGCACCTTTTTTAATATATATCCAGGCAATATTATAACACAGCGAACAAGCACAAAAGGCAGATTTACTTCTGATTTACACCCTCAATCAATATGAGCCAACATTTCTGACTCTCTTATAGTGAAATCATATACCACCTTCCATATCAGGACTGTTGTACACTCCAAAAGTTTTGTTTCCATTTGAAAGATGGTGCAGGAATGACAGCATGCCACAGTTTTTGCAAAGTTAAATATTCTACTGAGTACTTATAGGAAAATTAATCCATATCTGGAGATTGTTCAATCTGGATTGGGATGAATGGGGTTCAGGCTCACTTTTGACAAGACTGAGTGACTTGGGTTCCCTGGATAAGGGAATGTTTCCTCAATGGTCCTAGTGGGTAGCAGTTGTGTATAGAAGGGCCTTTGTAACATAGGACTATCTAGTTGCACCCATTCCTAGATTGGGAGGGTCTTTTGATAGTCATCCCTACCACCTATCACCTATGCAGAATGCACTATTGTAATGCACTGTACATGGAGCTGCCCTTGAAGACTACTTGGAATCTATACCTGATTCAGAATAAGCAGCAAAGGCACTGATGGATATGCTATGATATAGCAATGCAGCATTGCTACTGTGCAGACTGTATTAGTTGCCAGTAAGCTTCGGGTATAATTCAAGTTTGGCTGCCTATTTCCAATAATTTCTGTCAGTCCAATACATTCAGATAGAGTAGGCACACTCTAGATCTCTTCAATTAAACTTACATCAGGACCTAAGAAAGTGTGTTCAACCTCTGGAAAATTATCCCCCTGGAAATCCATATGGTTCTTACCCTACAGTTGTTCCAAAGTCCTTGAACACCTGGCTTTGTTCCTAGGCCTGGATTATAATGATGATCAAGTCCTATTGTGTCCTCCACTCCCTGCCCAAGTATTTGGGGTTTATTTTCTCTGGACATGCATATTTTTCCTTTATCCTTTATTGTTTCTTACTTTTAAAATGCATGCTACCCAGAGTCATCTGGAAGTTGAACCTATAAATTAAATTAAATTAAATAAACATAACAAATGAAGAGGGTGATGAAATCTGTCATCCAATCACTGTCCAGTTTTGAGAAACTAATAATTATTTTGCACAACTCCAAGGTTTAAAACTAAAAAAAAATATTCATACTGGTAGTCTCAAGTTATTACCACAATTGGGACCGGTACTTCTGTTGCTAAACAATGAATTCATTAAGTGAACTGCACTTGTTTACAACCTGTTTGCCATGGTTGTTAAGCAAACCATACTGTAATTATGTGAATCTGGCTCCCTCCTCCATTGACTTTGCTTGTCAGAAGTGGATGGATAAGTAGGAAACAGTGCTCCATTATGTCATGCTGGCTACATGACCACGGAAGTGTCTTTGGACAGTGCTGCTTAATAGTCTTGAAACAAGGTGAGCAAGCCCCCTGTAATTGGCAATTAGAGGAATAAAATCCGCAAGGACTCCGTTACTCATTTTTTTATTCAGACATTAATTTGACAACTAAACATATGGTTACATATCCAAATCTTGTTTCCATATATTGTAACCAAGTGGACAAAAGAATGTTCCAGCCATTCTCATTCTCATTCTCTGGTGACCACGATGTAAAAAAAATATGGAGACTCTAGAAAGAGTGCAGAGAGGAGCAACAAAAATGATTAGGAGACTGGAGGTTAAAACATATGAAGAACGGTTGCAGGAACTGGGTATGTCTAGTCTAATGAAAAGAAGGATTAGGGGAGACATGATAACATGGTAACAGTGTTCCAATATCTCAGGGGCTGCCACAAAGAAGAAGGAGTCAAGCTATTCTCCAAAGCACCTGAAGGCAGGACAAGAAGCAATGGGTGGAAACTAATCAATTAACCTAGAACTAAGGAGAAATCTCCTGACAATTTTAACAATTAATCAGTGGAACAACTTGTCTCCAGAAGTTGTGGATGCTCCAACACTGGAAGTTTTTAAGAAGAGATTGGACAGTCATTTGTCTGAAGTGGTGTAGGGTTCCCTGCCTAAGCAGGGGGTTGGACTAGAAGACCTTCAAGGTCCCTTCTAACTCTGTTATTATATTCTATTCATTTCTTTTGACATTTATCCCTCACAACATACATTTGGACATACTAATTTTCTACAGCTTCTGTATATCTTAAATAATCTCCATTAATATCCTTGGTAAACTCCTTTCTTCTAATTTTTCAGCATTTATGTGTAACTTGCAGTCATTCATTCCATTTTCCTTAACAACTTTCTTAGTCTTTGAGATAGTCAACTGAAGATAAATATTCCTCATTGTGCCATACAATCTAACTTGCTGGTAATTGTTTGCATTTTCAACCAATTATATACTGTAGCACTGTCCACATATAAAAGTACCAGTACACATATATTCATATCCTCAATATCCCTCTGTCATCAACTTTAGCATTTAACTATAAATACAGCAAATAACCAAGAGGACATCACATAATTTTGCCCTACTCCATACTGAAGTTTGAAACATTTGGTAAACATTCCATTTATTCTCAAGCATACTTTACTTCCATATATTTCATTCAGCAAGCAACCTTTAATTCCATATTTGCACCAAATGTTTCATAATTGAAGCCTATTTACAGTAGGCTTTCTCTAGAGTACAATACAATTTCTTTCTCACATTCATCCATTTCTCAATGATCTGTCAAGTACATTTAATAAATCAATCCCCCTAGAGTTTCTGCATTCACTTTTGCTGCACTCCCCTTTGTATAAGGTGACAGCAATGGTATTCTTCAAATCAGCAGCCTCGGGTGCCTTCTTCACAAACAACCATGTAGCACAATCTCTCTGTAAGCAATCCACACCTGTATTTTACAGTTTTTCCAGTTATACCATTAACACCTACATCTACCTTTTTAAACATTCTCACAGGACCTGCAAGTCCCTTTTCATCAGTTTTCCTTGGATATATTTATTTACAACCTTCATTTCAATTGCGTTCTTCAAAATATTACTATTATTCCCATGCTGTTTAAACATACAGTTGCTTCCAATTCTTTGTAATTTGATGGACATGATTTGTCATGACTGTCTGTTAGTAACTGCTGGAGTTTTTGAAGGAGCATGATTGTATCATCAGTGAGAGTATAGGGCAACCTGGCCTTCTGTCAGACTCCTTTTCAATTGCTTTTGATTTTTCAATCTTCAGGTTGCTCACCAAGGACTATAATTCCCATTCAAATATCTAATATATTATTTCCCTTCACCTTAGTTTCATCCCAAACAATTTAATCTCCTTTTTAATTCTCTTCATTCTGCCTAAGATTCCTTGCTTAGTCCATTTCCATTTTTTTCACCTACATTACTGTGCTTTTTTCTGTTCCTTGTACATGTATTTGTACATATTTTTACAATGTTTTTCTATGAACATTATATAATTTCTTTCTTTTGTCCTCGCTTTTATTTATTTTAATTGTTTTCAAACTACTAACAGAAAAAGAAATCAAAAGGAACAAAGCACAAAGATATAAACATAATAAAATTACATAAGTGCTTAACAATAAGCAAAAAAATTCAACAAAAATAGCAAAATATAAACTATAATAAGCCATAAACAGTAAACAGTTACATTTTTCTTTATAGTTATCTAATGAAAACAATAGTTTAGTGTTTGGGCCATCAACTTTGAGACAAAAGACCAGAGTTCAACTTCCAGCTACCTTTTTACTTTGGGGAAAATTCCCTAATATTTCACCTGCCTGCCTAAAATATGAGAGTGATACCAACTAGAAAAGTCATGCCAGCTTGGATGTCACCTAGATTAACAAGGTTTGCATCAGATGTCCTGGGGAAATCAGGACAATCTGATGATAAATGGGCTACTGGAACAAAATGGATGAGATGAGAGAATCTGGGATTTAAAGCTAAAGTGGTTCCCAGTGGTGGTTGGAGCTCTTGGAGCTGTGGCTCCCAAACTGGAAGAGTGATTTAAACAGATTTCCAGGAACAATATCAAAGCAATCTCTGTCCAAAAGCTGTGCAGTGCTAGGAACAACTAAGACACTGTGCAGAACCCTGAGACTGACAGAGGAACCAAGATTGAGGAAGTCACAAAGGGAGTGACTAATGACTAGGCTGGGAGTGATAGGAAAATAGAACAGAATTCTTTATTGCCAAGTGTGATTGAACACACATGGAATTTGTCTTGGTGCAAATGTTTCAGTGTACATAAAAGAAAAGATACATTCATCAAGAGTCAAGAATCATGAGGTACAACACTTAATAATAGTCATACATTTATGTAACTATCATGGTTTTTTAACCTACCATATTTTGTATAAACAAAACATGGGACTTTTCTATAAGTCCCACATTTCATTATACTTATTGATACAGAGTCTATGTCTATAGGCAATCGACTCACAAATAGCAAGAGTAATCAGGTTTTCAATCCATTGAGTAAATAGGGACATATGTTTATGTTACTGCAGTATCAATCTTTTAGCTAAAGCAAGGGCAGAAAACTAATTTATATTGTTCAGTTATCAAATTCCAAATACTACATATGTAGTTCAAGAGAATATTAGCTTTTTCAGAGTTATATTTATATAGTACAGTACTTCCCCACAATAGCAATAGCACTTAGACTTATATACTGCTTCACAGTGCTTTATAGCTCTCTCTAGGTGGTTTACAGAGTCAGCATATTGCCCCCAACAATTTGGGTTCTCATCTCCAATAAAATGCTGCCATAGTCCATCCTTTTCTATGCAGATGTAATAGAGACTAATAAATTCGAAATATAGTTGTTTTGTATAAGTCATCATTTGAGGTCTATTGGGACTCCTGCTATAGAAGTTAAAACACTCTCCCATTGTCAAAGTAATATAGGAATATCTAATTCTTTATTCTACAAACTGCATATCAGATATATTAATAACAAAAATCTATAAAAAATGAATAGTAGGTTTTTCAGTTTTAAGCTGTTTAACCAGTTATTCTATTATTTCAGGTGTCTCAGAAACTGAAGATGTTACTTGTCCAAATTATGTTGTTAACAAATGTTGCAGCTGTATATATTGCCACTGAATTACATCTGATAGATTTCTGTATATTTATCTCTTGTAGCGTATGCTAGAAATATATCTTCACCATCTATCAACTGGTCCAAAGTCAATCTCCTTACTTTCATTCAATTTTTCCATATCACTATCTTTTCCCAATTTTAAAAGTTGGGTTTGCTCATAAATTCCTCTTTTCTTCATAAATTTTCCTCATAAATTCCTTTTTTATTAAAAAGGGGGGGAACAGATCCAGGAAATTACTGACCAATTAGCTGGACATCAATACCTGAGAAGATTTTGGAAAAAATAATAAAGCTACAAATCTGTGAATACCTACATGCAAACAAAGTTATAATCAGTAGCCAATATGGGTTTGTCAAAAATAGAGCATGCCAAACGATCTAATTTCCTTCTTCCATAAAGTGATTAAATTAGTGGATCAGCGAAATGCTGTGGACATAGTATACTTAGATTTCAATAAAGCATTTGATAAAGTATTCAAGGCAATCATATTTTTTAATATCAAGATCTGATCTGATTTTTAAACGGAATAGCTAGAGCAGGTAGAGAGATTCCCCCCCACTCAATTAGATTTTTATTCAAAGTAAGTTTCCAAGTTTGAAAGAAACGAACTGGAAATTACAGATAGTCCTCAACCTACAGCAATTCATTTAGTGACTATTCAAAATTACAATAGCACTGAAAAAATGTGATTTATGTCTGATTTTCATACTTATGACCGTTGCTATATCCCCATGGTCATATGATCAACCATTTGTCTGCAATGGTATAGGCAGTGGTATATTAACCATTAAACAGACTAAGCACATGCTTAGGCACCAGGCCCAAAGGGGGCACCACAAAAATGTTTGTGTAGCATAAGCTTGGCTTCATTTGTACAGTATATACAAAGGAGGGGGGCACCAAGATTTGTCCTTGCTTAGGGCACCAGTGAGCCTTAATCCACCACTGGTTTCCTACCTGAGCAGGGAAGTTGAACTAGAACAGGGGTCGCCAACCTTTTGGACCTCAGGGACCACCAAACTCATAATTTTAAATCCCGCGGACCAGAGATCCTGGGAAAATCCCTCCAAAAATTTCAGGAAAATTCCTCACCCCATTTTTCTACTGATCCACCATTCTTTATTTGGGATCGCAGAATACCATCTGCAGCTCCGTTTTTAGGGGGGAGAGAAAGAGAGAGACTCTTTTGGCTCCATGCAAAGAAAGCAGCAGAAGTAGCAGAAGTCTTTTTTTCTCTCCTCCAAACTCTGCCAGAAATGAATCTTTGCCGACGCAGCCTCTTGGAACAGGATGCCTTGCAGGGTCCCAAAGACCCATTTCTGGTGGAGTTTGGGGGAGAGAAAGAAAGACTTTTTCTGCTTTTCTTGCGTGCAGCCAAAAGCAGAAGAAAGAAGAGGAAAGAAGCAGCCTGGTGGCCAGGCCAGGCGCATGGGATGAGTGGGGCACGTTCCCCCCTCCACCCTTTGCCCCCTCCCCTCACTACCTCGTGTTGTTTGCAATGCAAGCAATGGAAGCCTTGTGTTCCTGAGCACAAGGAATTGATTGCTTTGAGAGGTGCTTTGGGGGTGACATTTCTCTGCAGACCACCACAATTTTCTTGCAGACCACCAGTGATCTCCGGCCCACTGCTTGGCGACCACTAGACTAGAAGACCTCCAAGGTCCCTTCCAACTCTGTTATTCTGTTAACTTCTGTTAATTCTGTTAAGATGATAAAAGTTTACATTTCTAATCAAGCAAAAGTATATAAGGAAATCAGCATTCAACCAGATTATTAACAATTAAGCTTCAAAAAGTGATATTAAAAACAGAGATCCTTCTAAAAATTCAAGCAGTGGCAGGAAAAGATGGAAATCGGATCTTCCAGCCACTCTTAGAAAGTTGCAATCCTCTTCCCAGGCAGGTACAGAGTTGTATAAAGGTAATCATGGATCATTCCCTGTTCAGTTCTTGGGAGCGTGCTGTCAAAGAACCACTTTGGTAGCACAGCCAGCCCATTTGTTGGCAAGGAGGAAAAAAATGGCCCTACTGTTCAGCATGCTGTTTTCTGAAGTGGGCCCAGGTATGTTTTATGCATTCTCTCAACTCATCCTTTCTTATCCCTTCAAGTCACCTAGCAGAATGTAATGCATTATTGTGGCGCCCACAAAACAGAGATTTAGGAATAGACTTCTCCCCTGTTACCAGCAGTGACTAAGACAAGTCTCAGATGAAGGAGAATAACCACTGAAGAACTGTGCCATCACTCCCAACTCTTTCAATCAGTCCAGAAAAACACCATGATCGATTGTATCAAAAGCTACTGAGAGATCAAGCAGTGCCAGAACCAATACACTAACCTATCCTAAACCTATCAAAAGTTATGCACAGTGGCATATATGTGATCAGCAGCGTATCTGTGCTGTATCCCAGCCTGAAGCCTGACTGAAATGAATCTAAATAATCTACTTCCTCTAAAACATTTTGGATTTGCAAGGCTACCACTTTCTCAAGATTAGACATTGGATAAAAATTTCCCAATACCTATACTTTATGTTCTCTGAATGTATTTATCAATTCTACTCCATAAAACCAGAATACTTTAATTCAGCTATATTATTTATTTTTTATTCAATTTTTTGTTTTTATTTATTACTTGGTTATATCTCCACATACAAACATACATGCATACATACATACATAATATATACATACATACATACTTCTTTTTCCCCCTTTATTTCATACATTTTAACATATACTACTCTTATATTGCCATGGCTGTCAATAGTTTGGCCCATGAATATTTAAAGGCATGGCTTTGGTTAATTAGGACTCACATAATGCTTTTTTTTAATAAGTTAAGACTAGGTTAACAATCTTAGTTACAGCCATGTTGTATGCAGCATTCACAGCTAACAATAATAATGCAAAACCAGCCAGTTTGGGGCATTTTGGCCAATATATCACAAATACAAATAACCAAATCCCAATTTTACCACAAGGATACTCATGCTGTTGTGTGCAAGACAGGACCTCTAATCTGCAAACTTCCAAATACAAGCCAATATACTGTTGTCAACATCCCATTACTTAGGAGATATGTGCAGTGTGTTGACAAATATCTAGAAAAAAATCGATGGTGTCTTAACTGGTTGGAGTTTTCCAAAATTCAGTTTGCCCCATTTCAGACATTCCCCACAGTGAACTAAATTCAATGTGTCTAGAAAAGCAATGTGTCTAGAAAAGGACAAGTTTACTTTGGCTGCTATAATCAAGACTTGGAATTTAGAAATTAGGGAAGGGGTATTGCACAGTCATAGAGTACTACGTATCTTTTGTATACATAAATTCTTTTACAGCTTGAAAAGCTCCTCCTAGAATTAAGAGAACTATTTGCAGTCATAATAATTAACAATTAGTTGGATGAATATATCTGATTTGGCATAAGATACTTTCCTGTAGCCATGTGGCACTTTAAACCTACCATTTGGATAAAGCTTCTTTAGTTATGATGATCAGCCATTTACCTTCAAACAGAACTTGCAGTGTATGCAGTTTTCAGAATAGGTTTCAGAGTTGTTTTGTCAGATATGCATAAATGATTCTAGCAGTGTTTTAAATAGATCCATTCCAGGCAAATTGCCCAATAATTCTATCCTAGTGCCTGGAAGCTATGGTGGTGCAGTTGGGGGAAGAACAGACCTCCCTCAAGCCTACCAAAACTGAGAGAAGCCCTCGAGTTCTGGAACATGAAGAGTTTCCAGCCATGACTTTGACTAAATAGCATTGAGCCCAAATCACTTGGGCTCAGCATGTAATCAAGGGTCCTTCTAGACCAGGGTTGGGCAATTAATTTTCTCAAGGAGCAACAAAAGAAACTGGGATTGTTGGGTAGGGCTATACCAATAGACTGAACTTAATTCTGCTCTATTGTGTGCATGGTGTACACAATTATTTACCTTTGATTTCTAATTTCCGATTAACTTTATGTGGGCTGGATAGAAAAAGCCAAAGGGGTGGATGTGGCCGGGGGTAGTAATACACCTAGGTCTGTCTTAGACTCACATTTGAGGACAAGTGGCAGCTGTGTCCACACTTCTGTTCTAATTGCATTCCTTCCTGGACTGATAGGCCCTGCTCATGATCATTCCCAATAGGATTATTATCTTTACATGGGGCTGCTCTTGAAGACCTAGAAGTTACAATTGTTCCAGAATGCAGCATTTTTTATGCAAGACTTTTGGATTACACACATAAGGGACTATTTTCATAGTTGCCAAGGAAGTATCTTGAAAGGGAGGCACTCTCAATATGATAGTATTGCCCAAGGAACCCTGCAGAGTCAAGTAGGACTAGAGCTTGTAGTCTCAATGTATTTACTAGTGAGCCTGCTTTAAATGGATATTTTCTTCTAAATAAGTATATCAGCCTTCTTCCAGATTTTTAATCAAATATAACCTGACAGATTCCATGCTTACAATTAATTTTATTTTATGCTCTGACCCAGTTGCAAAAATTAACATGCAAGTGTTTCTCTATAGCCATTTATTCTATTAATAGTTGTGCTTGAATTATATGACCAGAGAAATAATTCATAAATTTGCAATATATATTTTAAAATACCTGATGTTGGCCACTAATGGAAATAAGTTGATTACCTCCATATATCATTTTTATTAGAAACATTTTACCATAATTTTTGTGTTCAATATTGCATATACTATAGGTAATTTAAAAACAAAATACTGTATTTTTTTTAGGGGAACTGTTTAGATTTTATCCTGCAGTCAGCACTGCAGTCAACTTATTGGTACATGTTTTTTCAACATCATAAGAATGGAATATTTCATTGCAGATAATGATTGCTCGCTCCTTTTTTGCTAATCCCATTAAAACTTCTTTTTGAGTAGGGGTACATTTCATAATCACTGTAATTTTAAATGTTACTTCTTCAAAATACATTTTATGGTTATATACTCGTTAAGAAACACAAATGTGTTTCAAACATAGTAACCTTAACCTTAACCATTAAAAGTTGGGTTTCCCATATGAATACAAAGTGTTGGTTTACTAATGAATCTATAGTATATAATATACATAGTGCATAGTATAATATATAGTATGTAATACATACTGGATCTATATAAACTATAATCAGGCCAAGAATGTATTAATAAGAGAGATAAAAGGGTAACAAAGAGAAGCTACCGTGAAAAGTTGAGAAATCAGTTGTCAGCTAATGAACCTGCAACTGTGTGGAGAAGCCTAAGGGACATCATTGGCTACAGAAGACCTCCCTCCTTTATTGAAGAGAATCATCAACTAGCAGATGACTGGAATGTGTTCTACTGTAAGTTTGAGAGATTACTGTCATCTACCGCAACCTTCTCCACATCAAATACACCAACAGCAGCCAAAACTCCTACATCTATCTCCATCCTCTGAGAGGTCTCTTTCATAGACAAAAGATTAGAAAAACACCAGGCTCAAATGGAATAACACCTTGCTTGAAAGCCTGTGCTGAACAACTGGACCCCACCTTCACTTGTATCTTTAATAGAATAGAATAGAATAGAATAGAATAGAATAGAATAGAATACTTTATTGGCCAAGTGTGATTGGACACACAAGGAATTTGTCTTGGTGTAAATACTCTCAGTATACATAAAGAAAAGGAACATTCGTTAAGAATCAAGAATCATAACGTACAACACTTAATGATAGTCATAGGATACAATCAACATCAAATCATATTAGGAAACAGTCAATATAAATCATGAGGATACAAGCAACAAAGTTACAGTCACAAGTGGGAGGGGATGGGTGATAAGGAGTGATGAGAAGATTAACAGTAATAGTAGTGTAAACTTTGTAAATAGTTGAACAGTGTTGAGGGAATTATTTGTTTAGCAGAGTGATGACTTTCGGGAAAAAACTGTTCTTGTGTCTAGTTGTTCTGGTGTACAGTGCTCTATAGCGTTGTTTTGAGGGAAGGAGTTGAAACAGTTTATGTCCAGGATGTGAATAAGTCATTGCAGATGTGTTATGTCCCTTCTTGCTTCAAATGCTCTACCATCAACCTGGTTCCTAAGAAGCCTTCATTAGTGAGCTAAATGACCCCAGATGGTTTGCTCTGACATCTATAGTTATAAAACCTTTGAGAGGTTAGTGCTGGCTCACCTGAAAACATCATGTATCTGCTGCAAGACCCTTCAGTTTGTATACCAAGCAAATAAATCATCAGATGATGCTGTCAACCTGGCACTGCACTACATCTTGCAACATATTGAATCCCTGGGGACCTATGAATGGATCCTTTTTATAGACTTCCGCTTGGCATTCAATATCAACATTCCAGAAATTCTTCACTCTAAACTGATTCAGCTAGCTGTGCCTGTCCTTACTTGTAGGTGGATTATTAGCTTTCTGACAAATAGGAAACAACAAGTAAACTAGAGAAAATTACATTTAATACCCAGGCAATTAGCGTGGATGCCCTCAGGGCTGTGAGCTCTCTCCATTGCTCTACTCTCTATATAATGACTGCAATGACTGCATCTCTAGGGATCCTTCTGTTAAAGTACTGAAGTTTGGAGATGATAGAACAAATATTGGCCTCAATCAAGATAGTGATGAGTCTGCATATAGACAAGAGGATGAACAACTAGCCCTTTGGTGCAGCTGGAACAATCTGAAGCTGAACATGCTCAGAATTGTAGAGATGAGAGTGGATTTTAGGAGGGGTCCTTCTATTCTACCATCTCTTACTATATTGGACAGCACAGTATCAGCAGTAGAATCCATCAAGGTTTTCTGTTCAAATCTCCCAGGATTTGAAATGAACACCTAACATTAGAACTATCAGTTAAAAAGTACAACAAAGAATCTTCTCCTTGCATCAACTCAGGAATTTCAGACTGCCCCAGGAGCTGTTGATACATTTTTACAGAGGAATTATTGAGTCTGTCATTGTACTTCTATAATCATCTGTTACAGCAACCAAAGAGGACAGGAACACACTCCAACCAATAGTTAGAACTGCAGAAAGAACGATTGCAACCAGGCTGCCTTCTACAGAAAAGCTGTAGATGGTGCGGGTCAGAAGGACGGCTGAGAAAATATCTACAGAAACCTCACTGTTTCAATTCCTCCCCTTGGGACACCGCTAAAGGGCATTGCATATGAAAACAACCAGACTCAGGGGTAGTTTCTTCCCTCGTGCTGTCACTCTGCTGAACACCTAATTATATTATTATTATTATTATTATTATTGTTGTTGTTGTTGTTGTTGTTGTTGTTATGTTGCTTTGCATGTACACTGAGAGCTTCTGCACTGGAGACAAATTCTTTGTGTGCTTAATCACACTTGGCCAAATGAAGTATTCTGGTCTAGATTAGTCTAGTCTAGTCTAGTCCTCGTTATTGCTGTAGGTAACAAGAAGTGAAATGCTAGGAAGATTGTCCCATTGCCATTATAAATTATAACCAAATATACAAATGGTATTGATGTTATGATATGTTAATGTGAATGGGCAGAATCTTTCTAAGACAAGATACATGTTGAGGATCTTCTATCCATCTTATTCAAAGAATGCCCCTTCATCTAATGGCCATGAATTAGTTATTCATGACATCTCTGTGCCATCCTCTCATCTCAATGTAGAACATTTAGAGGTTTTGGTAACTTTGTCAGCTGGAAGCCCAGTGATCACCATATTCCTTGCATGCCAGTAAAGAAACTAGATTGACGGCTAGAACTTTTAGTTCTTTAAAGATGGGTAGATAATTTTGCTACAACATGATGAACAATCAAGAAAAATAATGATTGCTAACAGGAGGGTGTACGCAGTCAAAATATTCAGACAAAACACAGCTCTTTAAAGGAACATAAAACCAGCATATAATGATATGCTAAATGGAAATGGATTATTTAAATATTGTTCCAGATGTTTTGGGACAAAATATAATTTCTATAGTTGAGAAAGTAGCAATCCATTTAGAAAGGAGCAGATAAAATTCTAATAGAGGAAGTTGTTAAATAGTTTAGATTCTCCCAAAAAGAATCTGATCAAGAACAAGGGCACTTTTTTGGAGAGAAAAAAATATTCCTGAAAACTGGGGAAATGACATTAAACAGACATACAATATAAAAATAATCCTAACATATAGGACACATACTGATGATTTTGGACATAAATTTGCATGAAAGCTAGATGAAATATACACAAGAGAGATTTTGCGTACCATAAGTAAATAGGGGAGAGCACCAGATATATGCAAACAACCCTCCTTGTGGTCAGTCTGAAAACAAATTCCAAAGATATCAAAACTATCCTATTTTCATTGTCTTCCATCTGCTTGATGCTAGATCAGGGCTGTCAAACTCGCGGCCCACAGTCCAGATGCGTCATGTGCTGGCCATGCCCACGTCCAGTTTAGCGAAGGGGGAAAAAGTCCCGATATGTCATATGACGCCGCCATGATAACATGAGTTT
Source organism: Bungarus multicinctus (assembly GCA_023653725.1). Taxonomy (NCBI): domain Eukaryota; kingdom Metazoa; phylum Chordata; class Lepidosauria; order Squamata; family Elapidae; genus Bungarus; species Bungarus multicinctus. The sequence continues at coordinate 106,746,816 of CM042834.1, forward strand.
GACACCCCTGTGCTAAATGGTTCTTCTCCATTGTCTCCCCTCACCTTACAAATGAAGTCCGCATTCTTCTTTCGTCTCGTTCCTGAATACCTACATGCTAAGCCAACAATATGCTAAAGAGAATGGGAGTTCATCATGAATCAAGTTTTCTCATTCTTCTCAAGTATCTTCCCAGCATGAGAGAAGCAACCAAAGCTATTGTTATATTTCAATCTATATAAGTTATTGGAAGTGTCTCACTCTATTCAGTGAAACTTACTTTCACATAACCTGGTGGTATTTGATTTTGACTTACAGAAATGATTTTTAATTAACATAATGATTTAGAAATTGGATTATATGGATGCATTTTATTTATAATTGGCATAAGATCTGGGGCCAGCAAAAAAGTGATGTTTGTAACTTGGGGAAAGGGCCAATCTCCCAAAATACTCTAGAGCTTTTGTGGCCTGCTATACCAGTTTATGCATTTTAAATTGCTCATTCAAATTTGAATTTTTAGCTGTATCTCCTAAATCTGCAAATGCTTGTTTCAAAAGTAAAAGAGGGACAAACTTAAAAACAGAAATCAGGAAGCACATTAAAAAATGAATTTGTCTTTTAGCCATATGCTTCAATTACATCTTTTCTTGTCTATGTTCATTAAAATTGGCAGTTTGGCAGACCTTGACAAGTCAACAATGAAACAGACTTATTGGAGACATAAGATTGAAACAGCACTAATTGTAGAGTATTCTGAGAAGTAGGCTGACTCTATATATCTATTATATGCAAGACATATGCAGAACAGAATAGCAGAGTTGGAAAGGACCTTAGAGGTCTTCTAGTCCAACCCCTACTCAAGCAGAAAAACCTATACCTTTTTATGTACCAGATACCAGGGTGCATGTACATATCTATGTATCTGCTGTCAAAACAAAATGGATTTGTAACAGTTTGTAACAAAAATAATCAGTAGTACCATCATAATAAGAGATGCAGAACCAGCAATAAGTTTTAAAAGAACAGAATACTTCCAAGATTAAATATCTGTTATTGGGTTGGCATCTAGAATTCTTAGAGGTTAATGTGTGTGTGTGTGTGTGTGTGTGTGTGTGTAAGGTTTTTAAGCTGATAATTTTAAATAATAAATAAGTATAGATCTATTTCGAGCTAGTTACCTCTCTTCAGCTAGCCATACCCTTACTGGGATTCGAACCAGGGAAGTATTACATGTGAGGCAGTTGTAATTGCCACTACACCATCTGGCTCTATCTAATCCCAGTAAGGGTATGGCTAGCTGAAGAGAGCTAACTAGCTCGAAATAGATCTATACTAGTCTCCCTTATTTATTATTTAAAATTATCAGCTTAAAAACCTTACACACATGTAAAGAAAAGACAACGAAACAAATAGCTTTCTGTCGGTATGGTCTCTGGTGATGAGCAGACAGAAAAGAAAGCAGTATGCTTTCTCCCTTAATTGGGGCTTAACAGGGTGTTGTAATACAAAGTATATATATATATATATATATATATATATATATATATATATATATATATATATATAGAGAGAGAGAGAGAGAGAGAGAGAGAGAGAGAGAGGGAATGAACCATTCTTTTAAAGGAAGCATGTATGTTTTAAAATGTTGAATGAATTGAATATACATGCATGTATGCATGTACATATACACACACACACACACATGTATTCAATTCATTCATGTTAAAACATCCATGCTTCCTTTAAAAGGATGGCTCCTTTGAAAAAAGAATTCTAAAAGTTCCAATATGAATTGTTCTTTAGATTGACAACATATATTTTTTTCTACCCCTATTTAAATTTAAAACTGCTTTAAAATAATCTTTACCCCCTTTTTTCTCTTAAAAATTCATTATAATGGGAACTGAGTAACTCTTCCAAAGCAAAAATGCATAAACTTGAAAAGTATTTTTTTCAAGTTCATTGATGACACATGGATTTGTTGACTAACAAACCTTTTTCTAATAATTTTTCACCTTTAGATGATTTTCAGGATCTTCCTGCTAAAAGGGATGGATGCTAAAACTGTTATTTGATCACATAAATATCCCATAAAAAGGAAGAAGTATTTCTGAAAAAGCCAGAGCTGCTTAAAATAAGCTCTTTAAATAGTAATTGTTAAAAAGCTGGCTATCTTATTTACAAAACCAGTTTTTCAAGTATATTTTATTATTGTATTGTAAACTGCTACAGGCTGGCTTGCCAGGAGAATACAGATTGGTCAACTAATCAATCAAGATCCTTTGTTGAATTTTTTTTAAACTGGAAGAATGAACAGTGAAGTAATTGCTGACATTGGGGAGGTGTGAAATAATTATGTAAGCATGGAATGGGCAGGTGTCTCCAATTCTCAAGGCAAAAAAGAAATAGCCAAAAGTCCATTGACTCAAAAGGGTATGAAGAAAAGATTTAGAATTAAATTCTGGGACTGATACACACACACACTCAAAATCCACTGCATGTTGAAGGCCTTTTCCCTGAAAAAGTATAGACTGTAAGCTCCCATATTGGTTCAGTGTAGGTTGATGTTTTTCAATTTCCCCATCTAAGGTTGTAAAAGACAACTGGTTCCATGTCATCCAGCCAGCTTCTGTTCATAAAGGAGGATTAGAATGTGGATCTCTCCACTCCTAATCTTTCTTTCTTGATGTTAATGTTCTTTATTTTCTGTATATAAATTTCTGTATATATGTATGTATGTACTGTATATGTATGTAAACACGCACACACACATTCAAGCATCTTACCTAGTAATATCCATTCTCAATTCCTGCTTTAATACTTCAGGAAAGGATGATTTCCTCACTTCAAAGGATTCACACTAAATAGGGCACTTGCAAACACCAGATGTCACATTTAAAAACAATGTTTTGAATCACTGTACTGCAAATAGAACATTGTGCTTCTCAAAATAAAATTCTCTCTAAGGTTCTAATGAATTAGTTGCATGAGCCTGATTTGCTTAGTTTGAATGGTTCAAGAAAAGAACACTTTTCTCGTAGTTGTCTATAACAAAGTATGCCTTTTGCCTTCTCCTAGTCTAAGTTGAACCTTACCCAGGTAGAATCTCTATCCATTATGAACTATTAGGGTTTCTACCAACAAAACTAGGAACAATAATTTTTATATAATTTCACAAAATGTTAAAATGATAAGCAAAGGATTAATCAATCATGAACTTAGGAAGTTACATGAAATTCTAATTTTATTTATGTATGTATGTCCCATCTTTATTATTTTATAAATAATTTAAGAAAGCAAACATACTCAGAATTCCTTCCTTCTCCTATTTTCTCCACAACAGTCCTATCAAATATTGAGTTGAAAAAGAATGATTGGCCCATGTCACCCGGACAGATTTCATGCCTATTGCGGGTAAGTACTCAACTTAGAACCACAACTGAGCCCAAAATTTGTTGCTAAGTGAGACAATTGTTAAATGAGCTTCGTCCCATTTTATGACTTGTTTGCCCCATTTGTTAAGTGAATTGTTGCAGTTGCTAATAATTTTTTGTTTCTTATAATAATGTGTTTCATTTGTTTGCTATTTCATTTAATGTGCCAATAACTGTAGTGATAATAGAAGATATTTTCTATAATTTAAGCAGTTCAATTGTTAGATCACTATACTTTGTATTGTGTTCTTATTCTTTTTCCTCAGTGAAGTAGGGTTTGATTTTTTACAGAACATCACTTCAGGAACATCTCTCCTAAAGGTCCAGCAGTTGCCAATCAGCATACTGGACTTTACTTGCATTGATACTTTTCCATTTTTAAAATATCCTGGTGAAATTCATCATGCTTGCAGTGAATGTGCCTGAGTTGTTAGGGAAAAAGTCCACATGAGGGTCCATGAAATCAATGACATTTTACATCCCATAGCTTGGTACAACTTCAGATCAGTCACTATTCCATAATCATTTCTTGTTTTATAATTTTCAAAAGGTTTTGCAGATGTTTTTGAATGATTGCCATGCAGCCTTTTCAATTTCACTTAATGCTGCATCAAATTTGAACAAGAATAAAAGAATCTTTTATCATTTTTTTCTGAGAACCTGCAAAAATATTTTCTTTAATCTTTGCATCATTAATCCTGAGAAATCTACTACATAAATCCAGTTTCTGTTTTATCCATCACTTTAAGAAAGTTTTTATAAGCCTAAATTTGGTTTGCAAAGGAAGAAAGAATACTATTCCAGGGTCTATAAGGGGACTGATTATCACAATTGTTTTTCCTGGAACAAGTGAGGTACGTTTGGCTAATTTTTCTGAACATAAGTTTTTCCTGTACCTACTGTTCCGCTCACATAGAAAACAACCAAACTTTGCATATTTGAGCTGCAGGCCAAGCAGAAGTGCAATGACCTTCAGTTCCCTATATATTTTCATTTGTATTTTTCATACTGAATGTTTTCTGAAGTAGTTTTATGTTCTCATATGATTCTTTCATATTAGCAACATAGGCTAATAGTATAGATATAATTTATTTCCATTATGAAAAAGGAAAGCTTTCAAATTGTTTTTCAAGAACCAGTGACCAAGCATCACTCATTTATTATAAGTGGCTAAAATTCTCAAGAACAGAACTTCTTTCTAAAGTACTAGCTCATCTTCTTGGAAAAGGAAACTGATTAAATTCATCGTCATTGTGCTGGTTGGGCAGAAACACTAACAATCTGATGAATAGTCATTTGACTCTTTCCAAACCACAGGAATGGCAAACCACATTTAATATGAACCCTTTAATCACCCTGTTAAAAGTCACGGTGTGACATATGTTAATGTCGCATAGCAAATGTGAGGGGTCCAAATCTTATTTGAATTAATCACTTTGCAACCAAAATAAATTCCATAAAATTTCTTGACAGATGGAAGTAAGTGAGGTTTCATTCCTGAAATGTAGGTACTAACTCATCACATACATAGTAGAACATGTCAGGTTGATTTAAGTTCTGTAACATGAAGACAATATTTAGATAAGTACAACACTGTTAAAATCAACCTAATATTTAACCTGGGTACATAGAACATCCATTTAACTATTTACAATCTTCTCTGGAACCAGACAACAAAAAACTATTCAGAGACTGGGTGCATGTCTACAGACAGGTCCAGTTAGGACTAGAGTCGACCTGCACATTATGCAGTTGTGTGCTAGCTGCCATGATTTCTATTTTTGTCTTGTAGTTATTCATGTTTTTTTCTTCTTCTTTCAATCATGCCCAATTCTTGGAGAGTGCTTGAACAGGTCCATGCTGTTTTCTTGTCCAGGTTTTTTTTTTTCCAGAAAAAAAAACATTGCTTCCTTCTTAGAGCAGAGAAAGTGACTGACCCAAAGTCACCCCACTGCCTTTGTGTCCAGGAAGGGGCAAGAGATCATTGTTTCATGATTTTTTTTATCATCATGCCTTAGCCATACAGGCTCCCTTATTTATTTATCATTTGTGCTAGGGAACAATAACAATTCATTTTGCTTAATGATTATTACAAATATACAACTATACCAGTGTTATTGCTATATCAGTGTTATTGTTAGATCTGGTGTGTTCTTAAACTACTTGACCCATTTACTATTCTCCAAAGCACTGAAGGCAGGATAAGAAGCAATGGGTGGAAACTAATCAAGGAGAGCACTTGGAACTAAAGAGAAATTTCCTGACAGTTAGAACAATTAATCAGTGAATCAGCTTGCCTCCAAAAGCTGTGAGCACTCTAACACTGGAGGTTTTTAAGAAGAGATTGGACAATCATTTGTCTGAAATGGTACAGAGTTTCCTGCTTGAGCAAGGGGTTGGACTATGTAATGCTTTACCTCTCCTTTCAACAATTCATTTATTTATTCATGCATGCATTCATCATATTTATGATTGCCCACCTCACTAAATATGACTCTGGGTGGTATATAATAAAAAAATATAAAACAGTGATATACAAAACAATTTTAAAAAGTAATATTGTGATTAAGAAGCAAGGAGAGAGTAAGAGATATTAACAATAATGTAACCAGCTCAGCAACTCACCACTCCCTTGGGCTAGATGACGTAAGCAGGTTTTGAGGGACTTATGGAAAAATAATGGGGATGGAGCCAATCTCATCTTAGTAGTCATTTTTGCTTCTGCTACTTTCTGGATGTTTTCTTTGCAAACTGCAATGAGCATTATCTCTTTGCTTGGCTTGATGCAATCATTTAATCCATGTTTTTCTTTTTCAACTATCTGAGATGAAACCACAGGGATTCCAGGAATGCTACTCAGTGTTCATTATTGGAACCTGGCTAAGTCCCAGGGGGTATGTGTTAACCCTCTCAGAAATGTTCATAGCTGTGTTTTTAGTGTAACATCAGCTGAGACTCTGGAGTTGAAGTGGGGTGTGGTCATTGTCACTGAGACTCCATGACAGAATCCATGACAGAGTTACTACAAAGCACACCTGACCTAATCAGATTCATCAAGACTGAAACACTCAGAATAATGGATCTTATTAACTTTTGCCTAACCACATATTTTCAGTTTGATATACAAATACATCAACAAATCAAAGAAACATCAATGGGATCACCGCTTTCAGGACTAATAGCAGAGACCATAATGCAATGCCTGGAATCGGGAGCATTTCCCTGCATACAACTCAAAGTATTCCATCTTCAAAGGAATACAATTCACGAGGGAAGAAGAAAACAACAATTTGCTAACTTTCATGGATATCTTCATCAGCAGAGGCAGCTATGGCAAATTAGAAACACAAGTCGATTGTAAAACTACCCACACCAATCAAGTGCTCCACTGCAAAATAATGACCAACCTCCCACAAGAGAAATTGTGTAAGAACTCAGACGAGCCCAACCACACTGCAGCAACCCTGAACATCAGAAAAAGGAAACAGATCATCTGTACAATGTTTTCCAATAAAATGAATATCCACACAACTTCATCAAAAAGTTCCTGACCATTCAACCAGTTGTGGAGCGACGGAATAACTCAGGCAGAGACCAGGTCAAGGCTTTCAGCTTAACTCTTTATTTACAGGCAAAGAGGGTTACCGCTACTGCCGCGCTAACACGGCAGCCAGCTGGAGCGGCAACAGCTGATGCCGTTTGACAGCCGCCTTTTATAGCCGGCTGTCAAACGGCTCCAGCCAATGGGAGAGGTCCGTGCTTCCCGCTGGAAGCACGGACCTGGGTGAAGACTCAGTCCATACACAACACAACCCAACATAGCATAACCGGCACAAGCTGTGAAAAGGATAACACTGCCATAGATCAAAACAGCTCAGAAACCATCAACAGACAATTACAACTACATGGCATCACTGTAGCACACAAACCAACTAAAGCCTTTCAGAACATTCTAAGTAAACCAAAAAACCCAGCAGCCCCAGAAGAAGAAAAAAAGGAGTCATCTACAACATACAGTGTAAGAACTGCAACAACCCGTATGTAGGACAAAAAGGCAGAAGACTAGAAGAGTGCATCCATGAACACCAGCTAGTAATAGAAGACATGATGAAAACACCTTAATTTCACAATTTATGGACAGATTTAACTATAGTTTCAACTAAGAAACTATGAGCATCTTAGACCAAGCCAAGTCCAAACCCGCTAGAGAATTTCTGGAAGCCTGGCATAACATCTATATACCATTCATAAGAGACAATCAAACAGGAAAAAAGGAAACAAAAAGACCAAAAAGACCAAAACACTATCTCACTAGCAATCAACAGCCAGATTAGCAGAGATTAACACCAAGATTAAAATTAGACCAGCAATAAAAAGTAAACAATATCCCAATCAAGAAACTTACAACTCAGATAAACAAGCTAACAGTAAGCAACAGTTCAAGGAACCACTAAGACCACTTCCACCAATACTGACAGGGCAAGCCACTAGTATATAAAATGACAGCAACCTCACATCCAGTAGCACTGATGATATCACCAACATCATTATAATTTGATAATGTAACATCTGCAAGAAAACAACCAAGCTCAGAAAGGACCAAGGACCCCACAATTCAATCCTGTGCTACAAATACTCTGTTCTATCATTTTCAAGGGTACTGATCTACTGATAACCATATATGGAACCCTATTTGTAAAGTTGGGTTATAGGGATCAGATGGGATTGCTACTTGTCAGTGGTGGTATTCAGCAGGTTCTGACCAGTTCTGGAGAACTGGTAGCAGAAATTTTGAGTAGTTCGGAGAACCGGTAGTGGAAATTTTGAGTAGTTTGGAATACCACCTCTGACTGGGCCCGCCCTCATCTATTCTCTGCCTCCCGAGTCCCAGCTGATCGGCTGAGTCTTCTTTTGTTGCCCTACAAAGGAGAACGGAGCTGGAAAGCAGGTTAGTAGGGTGAGGAGAGAATGGGGATTTTACAGTATCCCTCCCCTGGAGTGGGGTGAGAATGGAGATTTTACAGTATCCTTCCCCTGTCATGCCCACCAGGCCACACCCACCAAGCCACACCATGCCCACCAAGCCACACCCACAGAACCAGTAGTAAAAAAAATTGAATTCCACCACTGCTACTTGTGTATCAATCTCCCTATTACACAGCAGTTTTCCTGATGGAGCTATTTGACTCTGTGGCCAAGCGGTCAATGAAGCTTCCCAGGCTTGAAATGCTTGGAACTTCAGCCTACCTTTTATTGGCCTGGATGTCAGGAGCTTGTGGCCACCATGAATCCAATCCAGAAAACTGATGTTCCAGCATTCTGTAGGGTAATAACATTAGATTTGGGATAATCTGGAGCTGAAGGATGATGTCATATGTCCCTTGTCATAAACAGATCACGCAACTAGCTTTGGAGTTTTCTCTGGCAGCCTCTTTTGCAGGAAGATGGAACCTATTTGACTGCTCTGTCCTGGGACATGTTGGACCTGTTTAGATTCCAGAAAGCATTGGAGTTGTTCCTAAAACTTAGTGCACCATTTGACTGAGGCTTTAGTTGCTACTAGGTGCCAGAGACCTTGGTTTGGATCATGTCTATGCATGTGGATCATATGCATCTTTTGCTGCAGCAGCTCCAGGAAATGAAGCTGTGCAAGAGACACTGGAGGAAGACAATGAATGGGTCTGATCAAGTCCAGCTAAGAGATTGTAATAAGGATTGCCTTGTGACAATAGCAGCAAAATGGACCTATTTTTTCATTCTTATTGCATTTACAAAAGGCCAGCATCCACTTTTAGGCTGACTCAATACCTCATAGGTAGGACAGGCTCAAGAATATCTTTCTAGACATCTAAATAGGATTCAACTGAAATTGGACTTTGACTGTGCAGATCCCATGAAGTTGCTTACTTGTTTTAAAATGTTTCAGCCTGTTAATCCGAAGAACAGGACAGGATCTTTGGATATAAGATCTGTCTTTTTTATTTAGATTCATGTTCCATTTGGCCTCCTAGAAAATAAACTATGGTTAGAGCCAGGCAATGGCAAATCCTTCTCTTAGGAAAGGGATGCTTCTACTTTCTTTGAAAGAGGTGGCAGTTCATCCTGTCCTGAAGAGGGTCACTGGATCAAGCACACTTGGTCAATTTTCTTATGGTCTCCAACCTTCCCTTCTTGGGAAAAGATATTGAGTGGTACACTCGTAGCTCCAAAAAGTCCATGCAGGAAGTAAATTATCTATACGACTTTTAGCTGGGTATCAGGTCATGTTATAGTACTTGAGGATCCTGCAATGATTGTAGGTGTGAAAAACAGTCATAAGTCACTTTTTTTAGTGCCGTTGCAACTTCGAATGGACACTAAACCAACTGTTGTAAATCAAGGAGTACCTGTACTTGTGTAAATGAAATGTCTGTTCAAACAAATCAAAATGTAATATCAGTGAAATTTTATGTTATTTTCTTTTCTAGCAAGCTAAAAAGGACTTGCAATTCTTTAATACAAAATAGATTGTAATAGCATTAATAATAATTATGTTAAATCATACTCTTGTTAAACGAACTCTACAGAATTAGTATTAGATCCAGAAAAATGTTACCTTCAATGCAGTTCCTCAAAGCCATTAGTTCTAATTCATTCTGCCAAACCAATTAGGTTCCTAGCTGCTCTGATGCAACCTGTTAATCTTATTTGTTTAGTTCTTGGCATCTTGGCTTCTAGATACACACAGTATTTCATTATGAGCAATTCAGCTCTTGTCCTGCTCACCTGCAGAAATGAGTCAAATTTCTGGGAAGACTAAATGTTCATTCACACCCACTAAGGCAAAGCTTTTATTGAAAATACTTTGGAATGCTCACTCAGGTGTCTTTTGGTTTCTATACTTGTCCCTCCCTGAGCCAAAAAAAGAAGCAAAATTGCTAGTTGCCGGTGTAATCTTTGAACAGCATTTGTCCTTTTCAGCAAGAAGTAAATTTCAGAAACAAGAATTACATGGAATGTATTTGACCCAAGTTACAGCAACTTTGTGTTTATGGGAAGCCACTTTCTCCTTTGTTCAGATCAAAATATGCTTATTGACTATGAATTGTTTGTGAAAACAACACAATGAAAAAGAACAATTTTATATATTTCAGACCTGGAACTCAGTTTGGAATTTTCATCCAAGAACTAGGAGGAGGTATATATAAAATCTATCATGGTATATGAAGCTCAGCATATGAATTTAAACAGTTATTGCTTGTTTAGCAATTTATAATAAAACATCCTTAGTTTAGTGCGATCTTTAAACAGATTATTGCCTACATCTGTTTGTTGACATGCACACTTATTCTTTTTTTCATAGTAAAATTATACTTTCATAGTGTTTAAAATGGTCAAGCAATCCATGAATGCTTGACTAATAAAACTATTTTTCCTACCTCTTAAAATAAAATGTGGTGGTTAGATTTGCTATGGTTCACTTTTCCAGAAAGATAAAATCAGAAGCTACAATGGGGAAGTTAACTGTGATGTTTAAGTGGTACTTGTGGGATTTTCATTAGCGTTAAAGACTCTCTAGCCCTAAAACTCAATAAATAATTACAGGGTCAGCAGAAATCATACAAGTTTGTTTACTTTTTCTGAAATAAAGAACTTTTTCTGTCAGGATAGAAGGATCTGTGGTTACCTATGATGAGATAGAAGGGTACAATTGTTTCATACCCATGTTTATTGTACATTTCTGTAGGGAGAAATCTGAATATTTATTATTACTATGTCAAGACTCCACAGCAACTCTGGGTGGCTCAAAATTAAAAAATTAAAGGCTACCTCACAATGTGTATAACCATCCTTTACCAATTCAACCTGTATATTGATTTTGTTTGATCTTAGCATTGTATGACCAAAATCTGACTACTAATAATTTATGGTATATGGTACCGTAAAATTATTGCATTCTCTACATTATTTCTGAATGGCTGATGGAGAACAAGGACTGGCTCAAAAACAAAATTAAAAATTGTTTTCCTTCTATTGCATATCTTACAATACTTGAATCTGGGAAGGTGGCAATCAGCATTTCCTAAGCTAGAAAGAATCATTTCATCAACATAGTGTAGCTAACTCTAAAGACGGCCAAGAGAGTGATCAATTATATATTAAGTTAGAAAGCAGGAGGAAAAAGCCTAGTGTTTAAACCAAGACCTACATACAGATCTATGTATTTGAACTGGAGATGACAAATCATCTGTTGTGTATAATGCTTCATTTTTATCCATATCTATGTTGCTGCTAAACTAGACGAGATGTATTTGAGAATCTGTTCAATTTGCTGCTGTGTTCTGATGAGAAGCTTGGCATACCTCCTTAGGATGTAACAACTGATCTCCCTTCTATTCAATCTTCACTATTTGTGGAAAGTAGAATAAATTATAAATTTAACCTGGTAAGCTGCACAGAGTCACGTATGTGACCTGGCAGTTATATAAATCAAATAAACATATAAATGTGTACTGTTTTACCATTAAAAAAGAAAGTCTGGTTTCATGAATTCATGTAAATAAATTATTAGCATACAACATAATAGCAGTCTTCCAATGATCTGTATGGCCTGTCATGTGGAAATTGCAACAGAACTGATTTCATCTAAATGTAAAAAGAGCTATTCAGCAGTGGAAATTTCTAAGGTTATAATTTGTTGCCAGAGATACTGCATTTAATTAAGGATGGACAGTCTAGTTTGACTAGTTCACGTGCATGGCTATTTCATTGTCTTTGATTATAATACTTCTTACGTTGTACTAAATTGTAGTTTTAACTATGGTTAAAACTTATTGATTTACTAGAATTTGCTGAATTTGTACAAATTTTCCACAAACTACTGTTTATAAATTACACTTTAAGTCATAAACTATGATTAAGAGACAATGGTGGGCTTCACAGAAGAGCAAAACAATCATGTCACTGACTTTGTTTTATTATGTTATTCAAATCTAGCTTAAGAAACTATGTATTTCTGTACAAACCATTAGAGCCACTCACACAGAAGTGCAATGCAGATGAAAGCTGTTAAAGCTCAAGAGAACAACATGATATTTCACTGGATACTATAACTTTTGTAATTATTCCATTTCTAAGAACTTCCAACAACTAAATTCTATTTGAACCAGAATATAGTAGTGAGAAAATGCCAATATCTTAAGTGACAGAAGCATTCAAAAGTATTATAACAGAGTTTTAAGCAAAAGTCGGTAACAACAAAATAATGATATGCTGCCTTTTTCAAGTTGGCTTAATACTTACCACCTTCTACAAGCATGCCCCCAAAGTCACTAAACAGAATCTTTAAAGCAATGTTTTTGAAATATTGATTTTTTTTTAAGATAATTCTTTCCAGATTGATTTGTCCAATGAGAAACTTGAAAAGGCAAATCTATAGACCTACAGAACTGCGGACCATACTGGCCCTTATACTAGCATGCAACATTCACAGTAGGAATTGAGCAAAATTATTGCTAATACTGTTCTATTTTATCTGAATGTGAAAGAGAAAATGTCCTTCTTACTGTATTTTGCTGTAGCTGCAGATTGCAAGACACAATCAGTAAAAAAAGAGAAAGTGGATTTCAAGGAAGCTTGTTCCTTTCTATTAACTGATGTGTTTGAAACATCATATTAAACTTTTGTGCGGTTTATTCCAGATTTTAGTTTAATGGGTTATGGCTTAGTGTGTTAATCACTGTGGCTCAGTTTGGCCACATTGTTCAGTAACCTCATAACTGTGGGAATCAGAAAAACAATATAGTCTGTTGATCTATTAGATTCAATAAGTCCTATGGATGATAGCAGGCCTCAGAAGAAAGATATATGAACCAAAGTTTTCAGCTAGAATGGTTTCAAAATGTACCAGAATTATTTGTAATCCCGCTGAGCCCTTGCTAACTGTGACATATGTTTTTGCAAAGAAGAATGAAACTGTTGGAAATGGAACTGAAAGTAGCAAGTGGCTGAGAGCTTTGTAAATACAGGTGTTTACGGAAAATGACGGTTAGTGAAGTTGTGAAGCATGTATGTGGTTAGAAGAAAAGTATAAGGGTTGGAGATCAGCTCGGGGCCCTTTGATTTATAGCAGTCCTTGTAGGACCTGCTATATGTCATTGGACCCCATTGCAATGTAAGTGTATTACTGCTATTATATGTTTTATATCTATTCATTTCTTATGTTCCAAATTATTAGAAACAATAAACCTCTTATCTTGAAATAAGAATTATTATTTGTGTTGTTATCTGTTTCCTACTGGAATTTTCTTATGACACAACAAAAATGTTACAGACAAAAAAAAATTTACAGACAAAATCTGGAATACTGATAGGAAGGACTATTAAATTGTGGCACAAATTCAGGAACTTAAAATATTTTCATTCATGCCTTTGATGCATCTGTCTGTCTGTCTCTGTCTGTCTATCCATCCTTCTATCCATCCATCCATCCATCACCTATCATCTATTTATCACCATCATCATCATCTTCATCATCAGTATTCTTCACTATATGAAGACTCTGTAATCTCTTTATTCTATAAAATACCATTCAACTTTAACTATATGAGTTTGGAACATCAAGTTCATATACCCTTAACTAAAAACAACTTAAAGGATTGTCCAATGGGCTATGCTACTGACATCAGCAATTTAAAATTCCAGAGTGTTATTTTGCTACTTTCCTTGGGCTACAAAGGGAACTAAGCTGCTGAATGCATGCAACAAACACAGCTTTTTAAATTCTACACTTAAATATACAGAGGGACTAAGGCTGAGAGAGATGACTTTTAAAATGGAAACATATGGAATAAAGTAGTACTAACTGGTAGTTATAGACCTGAAAAGATAAAGATATTTTTTCTATAGATTCATACAATGCAGGCTTAGTTTGCACCAGGCTTTTTGGACTTTTGTTCTCATTGAGTGTTGTTGTCATCAGTTGTGTCTGACCCTTGGCCATTCTATGGATCAGCACTCTCCATGCCCCACTGTCTCGCACTGCCTCCTTCAGATCCACCATGTTCATCTTGGTGTCACCTTTTATAGTGTCCAGCTAGTAGATCCTAGGGCAGCCCTTTCTCCTTTTTCTGCTGATCATTCCCAGCATAATTGACTTTTCTAGTGAGTGAGCTCTCATGACATGACTGAAGCAGGACAGCCTCTGTTTGGCAATTTTGACTCCAAGTGATATTTTGAGTGAGATTTTGTCTAGGCCTGTCAAACTGACAGCCCACAGAGCAGATGCAAGCCACACCCACTATGGCTTCACAAAGGCAAAAAAGTCATGATACATCATGATATGTTATGTGACACAATTGAGTTTGACACCCATAGTCTAGGCTTCTTTGTTATTTTTGCAGTCCATGGGATGTGTAATAGTCAATTCTATTACCACAGTTCAAAGGCATCCTTTCTTCTCTTATCTGTATTTTTCCGACTCCATATTTCACAGCCATAAGTAGCAATTGGAAAAATTATTACTTGAACTAATCTGCATTTGGTTGTGAGGCTGATGTCTTTACTCTTCCAGATGTGGTTTCTGCCAGACATTGCAGTTCTTCCAATCTTCTGATCTCAGAGCTACAGTCACAACTTGGGTTGATTTTAGAGCCCAGGAAGATGAATTCATAACATTTGAGATTTAGCTCATTCTATATTTATAGGCCCTTAGAATCCAATAAGCGGTGCTAGTTCAATATTAATTTACAACTTATCTTCTAATAAAGTAGATATGGTCTATTCCATAAACCATGATTAAATAAATCATAGCTTAGCATACGTACTGTAAGCACAGCTTATACTTTGAAACTGCGACTATTATAGGCATTTATTGATGCATCAAATGTCTGCACATGACTATCCATGAAGTAAATAATTCTAGATCAGTTATGAGCAATATTCTGTAGAAAATATTATGGCTATACATCATCTCCTTCTATTTAGTCTTAAGCCACGGAAATTGTATCTGGCATTTGGTTAAAATACCTTTTAGAAAAGCTGTCATATAATGTAAGGGCAATAATAAGTATAATTTCAATTTTGTGGTAAATACCCAAATTTGAATCAATGCACAAAGAACCCAAGCAAACTGGGTCACCACTCAGTGGCTGGGCCCGTACAGTACATTAAGTCAAAATTTAATTCATTTGGTTTGCATTATGTGAGTAGAGCCATTCCAAAATCATCGTTAACACAAACATATCTTATGTTTAAACCCAGCTTTCCCCCCCTCTTCTACAGACACACATTGTCAGGCTTTACAACAGCTCTTAGCCATAAATTTCAGTTCTTCAGACACCAATCCCTCATTCAGTACTTGGTTTGACTACTGAAAACTTCGCTGGTATATAATCCTTGCTGCAAATAAGAACACGGTAAAGTCTTAAACAATAGTTAATTGTTCATTGAATACAAAAAATCCATTCATGCACATATGCGCATACTCTCACTCACTCATTAACTCACACACAGACACAGGCACACATCAGATTTAAAGTATTCTTGTGTCTCAGAGTTACCGGGTGGCCAGTCTCTTAATAGCTTTGGTGGGCATCTGAAAAATGTTTTATGCAATAGTTTCCTCTAACCTGGAAAGTGTTGGCTTCTGCCTCATCAGCCTTAGCAATTACATACTAGAGAACACAAAGACAAATATGATATATCTGTCAAACTATTTAGGAATATTACTGGGAATTTTAACCAGAAGATGTCAATTGTGCAATTGTGTTTTGTTTTGCCCCATTTTAAACAGCAATTCTAATGCTATTTTCATTCATGAATTCTTAAGTATTGAGCCTAACTTCTAATGTGGAAGGTAAACCTTTTTTAACATTAAAAAGATCTAAAGAGTTCAGTTGTAGATTTTGTGTTTTGTGTTCAATCCAAGCTTCTCCGGATATAAAAGGTCAAGTAGTAAGTGTTTAAGAAGACAATACATTTCAAATGATCATTTGGGAATCAAAGACCTAGGGAATTACAGGCCTGGAATACAGTACACAGACATAAGAAATAATTACATTTCTTTTGAATGATAATGATAATGTGTCATGTACTTGAAATTATCACATTATAGTTCAAAGGGAAGCCCAATTCTGGCACATTGCCTAGGCAATAGGAGTTGCCTCAGGCCACAAGTTTAGCAAACTTCAGTACCATCATTAATTTATAAAATCCTACCTCTTGGATAAAGGATCTTCAGAACTAATAAGATTTTAAATAAAAAATGATTCATTGAAAAAACTGTCAGCTGAACAAGTGTATTCTCTCTTCTCTCTATGCCTTAATTTTTTATCAGCTATATTATTTAGGTTAATTAAGAATTACCATAAAAATCTATGAGCTTTGCATTTTTGTTTCACCATAAAAGCTGCTTAATTCTGTTCTTTTTTTTTTACACCAAGAGCAACAGCTGTTTAGTCTTCCTTGAAAATGTAACAATCCTAAATCTTAACCACAGTGCAGAAAAGGCAATAGACATATATTTTGCACAGAAAAAGAAATTGTCTTAATATCAGTTATCCCAGATCAGTTATATTAACAATTTTTGAACCTCATTAACCATAACATAGCTAATACACTTAAATAGAAACATATTATAACTTTAAATAGCAACACACAAAATAAAGGTGTATTCTGGGCAAAATAACCATTCAAACTACCTATATTAATATTTCTTCTTAGGCCTAATTCATTACAATGATGATTTTATCCATTCAGTTGTGTCTGACTCTTGGTGATTTTATGGGGCACATCTCTCCACAGCTTCTGACCATGTACTGCTTCTTTCAGTTTTTCTATGCTCTGGTTGGTATCAGCTTTGATGGTGCTGATTCATTAATGTAAACCATAATCCGGATTGTTTGGTTTTCAGGCAGCGTCTTGTATAGACCTACTGATTGTGGTTGTGAAATGTGATTTTTTTGCTTAGTAAAGTCTTCCCCAATCAAAGCATTCCCCAAGTAAAGGAAACCAGGCTTTCAGCATTCTCAGCAAGGGCCATGTTGGGCTGGAAAATACTACAAGTCATAGCACACATAGCTGAAGAATACTCAAGATGTAGAAGATTGGTACTATTGGGTACATTAACCGCTGTAGTTATTGTCAGCATAATTTCAATCCCAGTTGCACTACAAAATTCTGTCTTCAATTTCCAACTCTCCCAAGGTCACCAGAATAGACTTTTCACCTTCTTGAGGCTTATCCATGTGCTTTTCTGAACCCAAGCACTTGTTCTCTCCTGAACATACTTATGGAGATATCCTCGGTTCAAGATATCAATTCCACTTTCATTACTTGTCCCACTAAAAATACAAATTATCACAAAACGTTGCAAAGATCAAAGATCATTACTGTTTTTATAAAAATATATGATTTTAGTCCATTTAAATGTTAAAAAAGAGGAAAGATGAGGGAGGCAGCTTATAATAAATTGACCTGTCTGCCTTGAAAACTATGTAATTATCTCTGTATTATAAGATTTTGTTTCTTTGTATTATAGAGAATAATTATCATGTTTATATTGAGATGAAACTGTAGAAAGAAAAGTCCTTACTATCATACTCAACAAACTAAAAGCAACCTATTAGATTTCTTCAGGAAAGAACTTGTATTATTTTAATGGCTTTCTGTATAAACTGAAAAATTCCTTTTTACAAGTCAGTTTGTGAAGAGAATATCAGTGCCATCCAGTGGATTTACAGGAAATTGCCCTAAAATGAATGTGAAAAAGAAAACAGAAAAATTCTAAGGAGGATTTTCACAATCTAGAGTCCAGATGTTTTGAACCTATCACAGAACCTTTCATCAACATAAAATTTATTCAGACTGGCTGAGAATCCTGGGTACTGTAATCCGATGCATCTGGAAAGCATTGGACTTGGGGACGGTATAATCATGTTTACCTTTTTATCAAAATTATATGGTGGCCCATTTCATACAAACCAATTCTGGGCAGTATACAATAAAACCAACAATATAACATTTAACAAAATCAGATTAAAACAATGAAATATTTGTATGCTACGGTGATCCATGTGGTTGTAATAGTCGGTTGGTGGTTTCTGAGATGTTTTTGACAATGTTGTCCTTTTTACAACTTGTGATGGTTATGCAATATTAGGTTGAGTACTCTGGTACTTTTTTGATGACATTGTGAGGATATTCACTTTGTTGAAAAACATTGTAGAGATGATCTGTTTCCTTTTTCTGCTATTCAGGGTGGCAGCAGTGTGTTTGTGCTTATCTAAATAGAGTTCTAACACAGCTTCTCTTGTGGGAGGTTGGGTTATTACTTTGGTAGTGGAGCACTTGATTGTTTTGTGTGTTTTTGGGGAAAACTTGTGTTACACGTTTGCCATTGTAGTCTCTACTGATAAGGATATTCAAGAAGGATAGAGATAGCACACAAACCAACTAAAGCCTTCTAAAACATCCTAAAAGATCCAACAGCCCCAGAAAAAAAAACAGGGCTTATCTACAACATACAGTGTAACAACTGAACAACCACTACCTAGGACAAACAGGCTCAACACACCCATAAATACCAACTACCAAGACCACTTCTACCAACACTGACAGGGCAAGCCACTAGAATATAAACTGAGAGCAAACTGCACTTCCTACTAGCACTGGTGTTATCTAGTCTGGATAAAGAAACAACCAAGCTCAGAGAGTACCAAGGACCCCTTAGCTTGGCTTAGAACTTGGACATGAACTTGGTAGCAACCAGAAGAGGAACAACCATGCTGAGACAGTTCTTAATCCAACAAGTATAAGCATTTTGGATGAAGGCAAAGGATGTAGACTATTTTACGAACTTTTGAGACTTTTGTTTTAAGGACTGAGCATTAAAATTTTTACATTGATACATCAACTTGCAAAACCTATGAGAGTGAAATGAATCTAAAACAGCTGTTCACTTGTCTTCTAGACTATAATGTGTTCAGTTCTTGGAAAACAAATAACCCACACAGAATGGAAATTTAAAGCTAGATATCATCAACATATTGGTGATACCTCACTCCAAGCTATTCACCCAGTGGCCTCATGTAGAGGTTAAACAGGAGCAGGGAAAGAACCAAGCTTTGTGGCACCCCAACAAAGAAGAGGTTGTGGTCTGGATCTCTCCCCTCTATCAACACAAATTGGGACTAACCCTAGAGGAAGCAGGAGAACCATCACAATATCAGGCTGCCCAATCCCAGTTCCAGAACTGCTCCAGAAGGATATTATGATCAGTATTGAAAGTCACTGAGAGGTTAAAAAGAACAAGGATGGACATGCTACCCTCATTGTGCTCCCACCAAAGGTCATTGAAGATGTGACAATGCCATCCCAGTCCCATATCCCAGCCTGAATGTTAACTTCCATTATTCCTAATCACAAGATTTGTTCTGATCAGACATAATAGGATATATAAGCCCAATATTCCAGAGGGTGCTGCAGAGGGAATACTGTTCCAAAATATTGCATGTTAATATTATAAGAACAGTAAGAGTTATAAACCATTAAGACTTTCCTTTGGGAAAAAAAAAACAGAATCAGAGTTGCGCCTGATTTTGATAATCCTTGTGAGCTTTGACTAGGAGAAATAAAATTCTGTTGAACATTCAAGATATGCAAACAAAATGGGTCTAGAATTCCCATTATATACTTGATCTGAATCATCACATCAGCAACAGCACTCTTACCAAACTTTTCAGATCAAAATCTGATCTGAAAAGGACTTTTTTTTAAAAAAAAATAGTGAACCTAAAAGTTATTTCTAGATGAAAACCAATGGATATGTTAATTCCTTCTTGGGAATGTCTAGGGCTTTAGTATAATCAATTTCAGTAGAAATAAAGTTGCAGTTCTATAAAACTATTGAACCCAGCAAGTAACACAATCTAACATGCACTTACATACTACAGAACTTTCTTGCCATTTTACTTGTTGCTTAATTGTCAACTGATATTTTACAATGTGTTATTTTGATATTTAAATAGCATTATGTACTAAACATTTTAGAGCAGTGGTCGTCAACTAGTGGGCCAGGGACCACTGGTGATCCGTGAAAATTTTTTGGTGGTCCGCAGAGAAATGTCACCCACAAAGCACCCCCAAAGCAATTAATCCAAGCCCGCGGGAACATAAGGCTTCCATTGCTTGCATTGCAAACAATATGAGGTAGTGAGGAGAGGGGGTAAACTAGGGTGGAGGGAGGGAACTTGCCCAACTCACCCCATGCACCTCGCTGGCCACCGGGCTACTTCTTTCCTCTTCTGCTTTTGGCTGCATGTAGGGAAAACAGAAAAGTCTTTCTTTCTCTCCCCCAAACTCCACCAGAAATGAGTCTTTGGGACCCTGCAAGGCATTCTGCTCCAAGAGGCTGCACTGGCAAAGACTCAATTCTGACAGAGTTTGGAGGAGTGAAAAAAAGACTTCTGCTGCTTTCCTTGCATGAAGACAAAAGTCTCCCTCTCTCTCTCTCCCTCCCTCTCCCCCCCGCCCCCGAGAACAGAGCGGAGACGGTATCCTGCGATCTCAAATAAAGAATGATGGATTGGTAGAAAAACGGGGTGGGGAATTTTCCTGCAGACTTTTTTGGGGATTTTCCCAGGATCTCTGATCTGCGGGATTTAAAATTATGAGTTTGGTGGAACCTGAGGTCCAAAAGGTTGGCGACCCCTGTTTTAGATTGTATAAATTTATCATAACAAATTCATAAATTGTTTGTTACCAAAGGCAAAGTTACATGATATCGGTGTATGAAGATAGACCGCTTCCTCCTAGATTACATCTCATTCTAACATTTTAATTGATGAATGTCCCTACTGATTTGCTTTTGTCTTTCTGGAACATTTGTAGAGAAGAAATTAGAAACACCAAATTCTCCCAGGTATAACATGCTCAGACACTGGTTTATTAAATATGTTACATAAGCATACCTCATTTTTATCTGCACTAATAAAAAAAGTACTAAGGCAACTGTTGATCTGCAATTTCAAAACCACCATTAATTTTAGATTTGTGTGAGACAAAGCTTAGGGAATCTCCACAGAGAAGCACTGCAGAGGGGGAAAAAAGTATTATTTTCACTAAATTTTCATTTATGATCTCTGTGAATTCCCTTTCACATATAGAAGTCACTTCTGTGCAATAGCTGCAAAAACGCCAACAACGTCACAATTGTTTTCATAGCAGCTTTTCCAAGGCCAGCTGAATCTCATGTTAATGCAAAAAGGAAAACAGTCCTCTTCCCAGTGTATGAGGAGTGCCCTTTTTTCAATCCTAAATCTGCCTATCCTCAACAAAGCAGTTGAGCCCTCAATAAAAGCAACAGCCTTTGCTACAGATAGCACTGTTTCCAAGGCAACAAGCTGCAATTTCTTAGAGGCAGCAAAAAAGGAAATGACTTGGAAAGAAAATGAGGAAGAGTGGGGGAGTTGGGAAGTACCAGCATCAATATTAACTTGGGGCTTTTAGCTGACATGGGGAGATTGCTGTATAATTGATTCCTAAGATCTAAGCTGCAAGAGCGGGTTCCTAGCCCTCATCTTTTGACATTGGTCAAACAGCAAGCCTTCATAGAATTGGCAAGCACTGATTTTTCTCAACTTTGAGAGTGCAGCAAGAGTATGGGGGTTGGGGGGAAGCAAAGACATTACTTTTAACATTCCAGAGAGAACAAATGGGATATATTCTCTCTCTCTCTCCTCCCCCCCCCCGCATGTGTGTGCGTGTGTGTGTGTGCATACTTCTGTACATACGTGGATGTGCACACACTCTATATATTTACCTGCAGTTTTCCTAAAATCTCATCCTTTTAAAGGATGTAAGACCTAACAATTCTTCATCCTCCTGGGATGAACTACTATCACATGCAAAATACTGTAGCGGTATCATTAAAAGTATATTTAAAAAAAAAAAGCATCCAAGTTATCCAGAAGCTTGCTATTCCTGAGACCATCGTCTGTGAACTGTCCTTAAATATCACATTTCGATTCTTACTATTTTACAGAGCCCCTGATTATGACATCGAACATGCAAACAAGCTAAATACACTACTAACATGGGCAGCATCCTGCCCACACGCTTTCATCTTTCTTGGTGACTTCAATCTACCTCATATTAACTGGACCCTTAACGAATGTACAACTGAACCCACACATGCAATCTTCTACAATGCAGTAACAAATCTGGAACTAGAACAACTAGTAACCAACAACACTAGACTTAACAACTGCCTCGATCTCATCTTCTGCAATAGTTTGAATTCAATTTACGGAATACAAATTAAAGAACCCTTTTCCAACAGTGACCACAATATGATTGACTTTTGTCTTAACATACATCCACACAAAAATCATCAAAACGACGGAATCCCCAATTATAACTTCAAAAAAGGCAATTATGATCTTATAAACAATGATCTCTCATCCCTTGATTGGCAATTTCTATTCTCTGGATGCAATACTATAGAAGACCATTACAACATATTTTTACTTGAAGTCAAAAGAGTCATCAAACTACATATACCATTAACAACTCCCAAAACCAGAAAAAACAAATTACCCAAAACAATAAGGAAGCTTCAATCCAAAAAGAAATCATTTTGGCGGAAAAACAAATCTGGTCATGTTGCCAACTTCAAAAGCCAATACAAAAATTTATGCCACCAGATAAAAACTGAATGCACCAATTATCACATTAAACAAGAAGAAAACCTTCTACACACCAATTCCACCCGTGCTTTCTACAATTTTATAAACAACAAACTAAAAGACTCAAGGTCCATCCCACCCCTGAAAGGACCTAATGGTAAAGACTGCAATGACGACATTATTAAAGCCAATCTCTTTAACACATTCTTTGGTTCAGTATTTGTAAACAGCAATGAATCATGTACAGTATTTCCTAGTCGAACCACAGACAACTACAGTGATCTAATACATATCGATTTTACAGAAGACAATGTTGAAAAAGCACTATGCAATCTAAAACTATCTCTATCTATTGGACCGGATGGAATATGTGCCTACTTCTTAAAAAAACTATCCACTGCCATAGCAGAACCTCTAAGCATAATCTTTGATAAATCTTTCAGCTCCTTGCCTAACCTATGGTCACAAGCCACGGTCATCCCCATCTTCAAAAAGGGAGACCCCAGCCTAGTTGAAAATTACAGACCAATCTCTTTATGCTGCATCACCTGTAAAGTCATTGAATCAATTATCAACCAATCCATCATCCTCCACTTAGAAACAAACAACCTACTCTCTAATAAACAATTTGGTTTTAGGAAAAAACTGTCATGTAATCTGCAACTCTTACATTGCAAAAACATATGGATTACACAACTCGATCAGGGCAAAGCAATAGATGCAATCTACATAGACTTCTGCAAAGCCTTCGATTCAATGGTACATGACAAACTACTCCTAAAACTAAAATCTTATGGTATCTCTGGACACCTGCATAACTGGATAGAAGCATTCCTGTCAAACAGACAACAAATGGTCAAAATTGGGAAAGTCCTATCCAATTCTATACCTGTCAACAGTGGTGTCCCCCAAGGCAGTGTCCTAGGACCAACTCTTTTCCTACTCTACATAAATGACCTCTGTGATCATATCAAGAGCAACTGCGTTCTCTTCGCTGATGATGTAAAGCTATTCAACACCACAGAAAATACCACTACCCTTCAAAAAGACCTTAACTACGTATCAGAATGGTCAAATAAATGGCAATTTCAGATCTCAACAAATAAATGCTCTGACCTACACATTGGCAAAAAAAATCAGAAAATAAAATACAGGCTTAATAATCAAGACCTTGTTGATGACCCAAATTCTGTAAAGGATCTTGGAGTACTCATCTCAAATGACCTAAGTGCTAGAGCCCACTGTAACTACATAGACAAAAAAGGCGCTAAGAGTTGTTAACCTAATCTTACGTAGCTTTTTCTCTGGTAATATTACACTAATAACTAGAGCATACAAAACATTTGCTAGACCAATATTTGAATACAGCTCATCAGTCTGGAACCCACATTACGTATCTGATATTAACACAGTTGAAAAAGTCCAAAAATATTTTACAAGAAGAGTTCTTCACTCCTCTACTCGTTGCAGAATACCTTATGCCACCAGACTCGAAATTCTAGACCTAGAAAACCTTGAATTACGCCGCCTTCGGTCCGATCTAAATATAGTATATAAAATCATACATTGCAATGTCCTACCTGTCAATGAATACTTCAGCTTCAACCATAACAACACAAGAGCAAACAATAGATACAAACTCAAGGTTAATCGCACCTAACTTGATTGCAGGAAATATGACTTCAGCAACAGAGTGGTCAATGTCTGGAATACTCTACTTGACTCTGTGGTTTCTTCCCCAAACCCCAAAAACTTTAACCTTAGACTGTCTACTATTGACCTCACCCCTTTCCTAAGAGGTCTGTAGGGGGCGTGCATAAGCGCACCAACATGCCTACCGTCCCTGTCCTATTGTTTCTTTTATATTTTATTTTTCTTATATGTATCCATGTATTCATAACTATGTTATACTTATACCTATTATCTTGTAAGCAATTGACAAATAAAATAAATAAAGATATTTCTTTCCAGGGGGCATTCTTGCACCAACAGTGGGAAATTTGACCTTATTACTTCAAATGGTGGGTCAGAATTCAGAATTGTATTAAATTAACCAAAATACTTTGTCCCTGTGCTTTCACTGCTATCCTAATATCTGGCTCTGAGAAAAGGCAGTGAGGGGAAAATTTCTAATACAGGTCTTTAATAACTCTCTTGTAAAATGACCTAGGCTGCCTATGCAGCCAGTTATTTGGGCACCAGAAATGTTTGTGGGATTATGGTAAAGTGTGTTGTCCTGACAGACATGGGATGATGCAATGATGTCAAGGTTAGAGGGTTTTTTTTCCCACCCGGGGGTGGGGGAGTCAAAAATCTGGCTTAGTATCACATAATTATAGAGAAGCATATAAATATCTGCCTTGTAGCTGTAAACATATAAAAGGGCAGAAACATTAAATAATGATGAAGGAGATTGTTGAACATTTCTAAAATTGTTTTTGTATGACATAGAGCAATGGTAGAGCATGTATCAAGGAAGGCGAAACTGTAGTTGGAACGCAAGCAGGACTCAAGACAGCAATCTGCTGAGCAAACTGACTGATAGAAAGGACTGCAGTTTTTGGAGAACAGACCATAGGTCAGCAGGGGCAACTTGACAAAGGTGCTGGGATCCAAGAAATCCAGACAATACTTATCTGTCCCTCTTCCGTTCTCTTCCCTAGAATAGAAGTAAGTCCAGAAGTGAAAGCACAGAAAGAAGCTGTACATGTGAGAGAGGAGTGAAACATTGTAAAAATCCCCACAAGAAATTGTTTGTATAGAATCTTATATATATAATTTGTTAAGCTAAGGCCAAGGTATATATTAAATACCACTATAAATAAAGAAGTGTGTATACAGTTTCTGTCCCTTTCCACCCCTACAAACAGGGGTTTTTCTACCGTTTTAATGTATTGTTCTATATGTATTTATCAGATGAGTTTATTGTATTTTTATGTTTGGCAAGTAAACATAAATAAGGGTAAAAGATTTAAAAAAACCTAAAATATTACATATTAAATAAACAGTTGACCTGCAAAACAAACTTATAGCTGTGACCTTTCTAAATATTCAAATTCCTTGGGACAATATCAGTCTGTGCCGAACTGGTATGCAAGAACAACCTAAAACAGAAGAGATTTGTAAGCTTGATTACATTTATTAAAATAAAATGTGGACCAATATTGTACTGCAAAATACCCTATATACAAATCACTTACTTTTAATCTGAAAGTTATGTTCAAGTGTACATTAAATGTTTCTTACATTTGTGTTCCATTTTTCTGATCCAAAGAGATTAAACTTATTGCATTCTTTGAAGAACTTATACTTCATCAATTGTCTGTTCTTTCCCACATTCTTTTGTGTGTACCTCTCTTACATTCTTATGGTTTTCTCTAATCTGTGAATGAACACAGATGGAAAACCTCATTCTTGGGGCATATTATAAACTGATTTATTTTGACAATTGGCAGAGAAGAATTTCTTATTACCTTGTTAATCATTGAAATACTTCTTCAGAAACCCCTAGAAACATGAACTATTTAAACTTGAGTTATAAGTAACAGAGTAAATATGTATTTGAACTAGTAGAAATAGATTTGATGTATTGCTGGAAAACACACACAATTTCAATGACAATCTTGTTCCTACTTTCTTGTGGGTCAACACAGTTGAAATGGATAGAACTCTCCAAATAATATTGCGAAATTGCAGCTTAATTTTTCCTTATAATTTTAAAAGAAAAATTAAGCTGCAACCTCACAATATGATATAGTTTCTGTATTCTCATGAGCTGCTGGCAAAAAGTATCATCATAGCTGCTAGCAAAAAAACATTTTTCCTCAACACAGCACCATGCAATATCCACAACACATAGAAGACAGAGCAGTTTGTTCATTTTTCAGGATAAGGTCAGTTAGACAAAGATGAACCCTCCAATTACTGTTGTGCATTTATTTCAGTTGACAGAAGCTTCTTGTTTCTTTATAATTGCTGTCAAAGATCAAAACTATATAAACACAACATTGCAAAAATGAGACACAATAAAAATATTAATAGTAAACAGTACTGTTAGTACAGATTCTATAAGCAATATATTAAAAGACAGGAGATTTCATCACATGTAGTGTTGATAGGAAATAATACTTCGTGGATTGCTTGTAGTTACAACTAAACAAAGATGAAATGAGGGAGGGATATAAGGGATGTTAAGACAATTACACTGAGTGGGAGATTATGACTTTGGAGAGAGAAATAAAATGCCCGAAGAAGAGTGGTCTGTATGGCACTTGAGTTTACTTGGGCATACCCCTTTTCTGGTGATTCATAGATTCCTTACCCAACTGATTCAATTTCATTCAAAGGTCTTATTAGTTTTTTAAAGAACAGCTTGCCTTATTTTACAAAAATGCCTAAGCTCATATAGACTTTGTATTTTTCCTTGAAAAATAAATGATTAGTGACTGCTTAAAGAGAAAACAAAAACAAAGTCACTTTGTAAAGAGCATCTTTGGAGGCAGAGAAGTTGATGCAGAATAATCTTTTAACTTCCCTTTCCAATCCAAAACAATTGGATATTTGATTACTGTCCATGTGAAACATGACAGCCCATTTATAAAAGTATTTTTATGCTCTCAAAATTTCAAATATGCCCCACAGCCACATACATGTTTGTTTAACCCCAAGCTATAAATTGTTTAGGAACAGAGAGAAGGAGATAATAATATTCCTGCTGTACGGCTTTGGCCTATAATGGAAAAGCCCAGTGACAGATGGAAATCAAATAACGAAATATATCCATACTCACTCCCACTCCTTCCGCTTTGCCTGTGGTGTGTTGTGGATTTTGTGGGCCTGATGGGCCATGATGACATCACGTTGATCAACAATGCCTCCACGTCGCTTGTATGAAAGAGGTTCCTGACCCATATAGTGGTACCAGCCACTAAAGAAAGGATATTCAGGACTTGTAGGTCCACGTCCATCGTGTACCGCTTCATAGTAACTGGGAGGGGACAGCAGAGATGAACGGATCACAGCACGCCTCGCCATCCATGGAACTTGAACAGAAACCACAAAATCCTACCTGGCTGTCTGCCTTTATCTGTAAAGATAAAACACAATTGGAACTGATAGAATAAATTATACAGATCTATCTGTATATAGTGGCACAAAATTATGTTGCCTGTTTAGAATAGGTCACCCAGAACAATCACTTCAAGACTTCAGCTGTTTTAAAACTAAGGTAAAATATTACTCAGGCTCCACTTTTAGTGATAATTTGAGTAATTCCAAAAAGTTGTACTGGCAAAAAGTGAAAATGGGTGGGTATTATCGTTTTGCAGGATGCTTTTTCAATTTCCCCATTTTTTCTTCCCAGTATTCACCATTCTGAACCCATCTTAGCTTCCAAAATTGCTTTAAAATATCCATAATTTTTAAGAACCAAAATGACCTGTTTCTACATGTCAATAAATAATATAAGACAGTTTTTTATGTCAGGGTAAATAATAATATTGTTTTTATTACACAAAACATTGTTTGCATCTCAAAATAGCTTGGCTTTTAGTATATTAATTTTTGGATAGAAGATCAAATAAATCTTAGGTGCTGGACACAGCATATAGTTGGGAAATAAGGGAGAAATGAGGACAGAAGAAAAGGACTAAGGATAATCTGACTTTTGTCATCAGAGCTGATGGTGAGGTGTTTTCATTCTTCTACTTTATTCAAACCCCTGGAACTATTTTGTACAGTAACTAAAATTAAATACAATCTAGCAATAGTACTTAGACATATGTGCTTCATAGTGCTTGAATTCTTTAAGGTTTCCTGTACAATAACTGCATAAACCCAACAATGGATCCTAAACTTAAAGTTTAAGTGCATTTGCAAATCTTTATTGGGTACAATGCCTGCAACACAATTCTCCAAATAGATATTGCCACCAGAGTATACTACCTCTATCAATAAGTAATAAAATACCAGTAGTAGAAAGAAAAAGAAGAAAATCAACTTTTAAAAAGAAAAATCAACTTAGTTTAGGATTATGGGTCTTCCCTAGTTAGTTCTTTTCATTATTCATACAAATTTTTTTGAGGAAATCTCTACACTTATAAACTACAAATTGATTAAAATTCTGACTTTGAAAGTTTGGAGCTGTCTATTTCACTATTATACTTTATTCAGTTAAGAAGAATAATGTTACTAGAAACTAGTAAGACATAGTATCGGAACATTCTATTTATAAATCTCATGACTTTCACTTTCCTAATTCTTTCCTTAGTTTATTCTCTCATTATGCCTGAATCCCATTATTTAAAGAGAAGTGAAACCTCTAAGTCAGCAAGTAAACACCTCATCTAAATGGCAGCACCTAGCTGACTCATTAAACATTAGCCACATGTAGATCTGGTCTGTATTTCTATAGAGGATCCCATGAAACCTAGATTGGAAAGCACAATGGCAAATAATGTTTATTACTAAAAAAAAAAACACTTTTTACATGGATGTGCCCATGAAATTACCAGGGAGCCCCATCTGAATTCACTAATCTGGAGACTATAATATCTTCTTCATAGCCAAGTTAAAGTAGCATTCACCAGTTCTTGAACCAAGAGAAAACTATATCTGTATAACATTTGCTATTCCTACAGCAAATCTTTAACCATGCATGATGTCAACAAATGGTGTGATCTCTATTTACAGTGTGCAGGGCATGTTAAGGATCAGATTGATGGGTTCTTCTGGCTTTATTTTCCTCCTATCACACACATATCATTAGCTGGAGAAAAACATCCTCTTCATTTTCTTTAGCATGGGTTGGGTCTGAGCAGCAGGTGAGTTCTGACAGATGGCAAGATCAGAGGATTTAGCCATCTGTCAAAATTTGTTCTAATGTTTCAAGTGAATACGCTGAAAGGGAGCTTGGCTATCATTTAATATCATCTGACAGGTAGACTGCATTTGGACAGGAATTTAGCACTATTCCAAAATAACACTATTCTGGAGCAATGTGAAACATGCATTCAAAAGTAACTAATAGATATGGGTCTCAATTTATCTATGTAAAGCCGCCATTGCTACCATCAGTTAGTTGCCATTCAGATGGATTATGGCATCCAAGCATGAATGGGGAGAAATTTTAATTTAAAGAACTTGATTCCTCCACTGTCTTAAGCAGAATGTCCTTAGAAGACTGAACTGGAAGAGAGGGGATACACCTATTTCTAGCTTTAAGTAACCAATAAGTGATCAACCTGACTGATCACAAACGCACACCTAGAGGTTATATATCTGTAATAGCAACTGAATGGTTGATGATGTGCATCAGACTTTTCACGTAGTAAAATTACCATAGTTGCTTTATGACGAAACTATGGGAGGTTGAAGCATTCTGTTTGTGCATGTAAGTGCTCTTGACAGTAAGGATCTGACCAGGACAGAATTGTGAAGTTTTATAACAAAAAGAAAATACAAGCATATAAATACATTGTAGGAATAGGCAAAGTCTAGCAATTAACTAACAACGTATCAGGATGAGTGTCAAAGAGCATATGCTCTGCATGTGCCTTGAAAAGAAACCAGAAGAAAGTAACCCCAGAATAGAAATCTCTGAGACCATGTTTTTCAGCTTTGGCAAGATATATGGACTTCAACTGCCAGAATTCCATATCTTCTGCATCTTATTGTGATATGTAGTCAATGGATCTTGAGATGCTAAAACATCATAACAACGGGATCCCCAATTATAACTTCAAAAAAGGCAACTATGATCTTATAGACAACGATCTGTCATCTCTTGATTGCCAACAAAAAGTCAGCAACAGAGTGGTCAATGTTTGGAATACTCTACCTGACTCTGTGGTTTTTTCCCCAAATCCCAAAAACTTTAATCTTAGACTGTCTACTATTGACCTCACCCCCTTCTTAAGAGGACTGTAGGGGGCGTGCATAAGCGCACCAATTGTGCCTACCGTCCCTGTCCTATTGTTTCTTTTATTTTTCTTATAAATATTCTATCTCATGTATTCAAAACTATGTTTATTCTTACACCTGTATCTTGTAAGCGATTGACAAATCAAATAAATAAATAAAGTACTATTAGATTTACAGTATATCTCCAACAGTACTACTTTAGTGCAAAAATTATTAAGAATTAATTTAAGCAATCTTGGGTGTAGATTCAAGATGAGATGAAGATAAGATCACAAAGGGTGACAACAGAAGTCATTCAGATCAGAGGTGGTATTCAGCAGGTTCTGACCAGTTCTGGAGAACTGGCAAATACAGTATTCTTCCCCTGCCATGCCCACCAAACCATGCCCACAGAACCTGTAATAAAAAAAATTGAATCCCACCACTGATCCAGATACTGTAAATCCATGCCATGGTTAGGTAGAATTGAAGAAAGTTCTCATCATTGCCAATTGTCTGCATTTCTCTCAAACTTAATGTATTTTTAAGACTGGAACCATCTGAATACTAATAAATGTCCTCACTATCATGTGAAGATCAAAATTCACATTCTAGAGAAATATATCCCCAACTTACAATCCTATAACTGTTATTATTACTGTCTTAATACTACCACTATAATAAATTGTTCTACTACTACTAAACATTTATAAAATGATTCCAAGTGATATGTCAAAGCAAACCAGTATCCATACTACTACTACTACTATTACAGCTGTTAGTTGTCAAGTACATTGACTATTTGATGTCCATTCAAGTAGGCAGTTTCATATAGCATTATTCTTGTCTCTTGTTTAGCAATTCTTGTAGCCCTTGTTTAGCAATCATAATTGGGATCAGCAATTAAGTCATTAAGCAAAGCCGTGGCTAAGTGAAACATAATGATTTTATTATTTTTCTTAAGCCAAGAATAGAATCCATGAGGGAAACCTTATTTCAGACTGAGATTTTAAAGTGATAGTGCCAGAAAAAAGAAAAAAGCTATCCACAAAAGAGAACAGAAAGAAGAACGGCCGAGATAAATTTTGAGGAACACTAGAAAAATTGCATTGGATGAATTCTTCTCTGAGTAGCATGGCAGCATTGCATCATGAAGTAATTCTAAGTTTTAATGTGCCGTTCTGTGAGTAATGATTCCTGACAGCCCAATACAGCAGGCTGTTGGAAGAAGAAATACAGTGTAAGTGCATTAAACATCAGAGCCCAAGTTGAATAGCTTCAAAAGCAGAAGCAGGATTTCAGAGAAGATTGAGAAAATACAGATATTGGATACAATCCAATATTTCATTTTCAATAGCTACTACAGCTGTCCAGTACATATTAATCACTGTAGGATCTCCAGTTGCCAGCCATTATAAGTAATCCTTGAGATATGACCGTAATGGAGCCTCCCACAGCACAGCAGTCTTTATGTGAAGTGTGTTATTTAACAATCCTCCCATCCTTGCTCTCTCCAATGAAATGTAAAAAAATGGCAGGTTGTTAAGTGCAGTGTGAGGTGCATCCTGGGTGAGGGAGGACTTTGGAGGTCAAGTACAGGCCCAGCCCGCCTGCCCTGACCTTCCCATAGCCTCCCCTACCCCTGAGATGCCCCATCTCCACTTTCCACATCTTGGGTCCCAACAGGCCTTTTCTCACTCCTACAAGGTCTTCCCGGGCCTTAAGCCTAATTCCCATTCCACCAGATCAAATATCCTTCTCTTCACTTACCCTTTGAAGAGCTTAGAGGACTGGAATGACTTCATTCTTTGTGCAGCCACATGGCACTACCCCAAAAGCCACCACCATTTTGTCTCACCCACAAAATGGCAGCCGCATTTGGGTCACCACCACATGGTCTGGGGACAAACTTCTTTGTTTTGTGCCTTAACACAGAAACCTCTGCAACAAAGTGAAGCACTTTGTCTGGTGACTGACATTTTGCTCCCACCTGTTTGTAGGTGGGGACAAAATGGCAGCCACATTTGGTTCGCTGCTGCACGGCCCAGAGCCAAATTTGGTTTTGCTGCCTTAACAAGCTCTACATCATGCTGCAGAAGCTTTCTGTAGTATTCAAAAGCTTCTGCAGCACTATGCACACCTCTTTACGTATCTAAAAAAAGTTAAATCATGATAACTGGACCTTTTAACCTTTTAAAATACTTTTGGCCTGGATGATTCAGTCTTCAATTACAAGACTTCTCTAAGGCAGAAAAATGAAGCAATTTCTCAGGTGGCTGCCATTTTGTTTCAACCACAAATAGGCAGGACAAAACGGTTGCTGCATTTGGATCACCGCCATGTGATCCATGATGCCATGCGCGGGGACACTTGGCCTGCCTTTCTTCCACAATATGAGATGGCTAGAGCTTCACAAAGTAAACAGTGGTGGGATTCAAAAAAATTTTTTTTACTACGGGTTCTGTGAGCATGGCTTGGTGGGCGTGGCAGGGGGAAGAATAGTATAAAATCTCCAGTCAGAGATTTGCCGGTTCTCTGAACTACTCAAAATTTCCACTACCAGTTCTCCAGAACATACCACAAGGATTAACTGTACTTAGCTTTGTATCCAGCAAATCTTCTCTGGTTTCAGCATAAATGTCTTGAAGCCTCCCCCTTTTGCCAATATTTTATATACTTTTCTTTCTTTCACCAACACTATGACCTCTGAGAAACAAGGTTTTTGCAAAATCCAAAAGTAGAGAAGAATTCTTAGATTATTATCACTCTTCTCAAAATGCACTCCAGGATTCATTCAAATGCAGAAATGCATGACAGAAAGCACCAAAGCATGGCTGACTTGTCACATGCTGGTTCATCACTGGCAATCTCCTGATCATGTAATTAAACCTTATTTGAACATAAGAATTCAGGGCTTGTTTTTGTGTCCCTAAAATTGTTAGGTATGTGAACAGTCCAGAGTTTGTACTAAAAACGGTAATTTTCATTAATTGAAGTTATCCCTATAGAGATTTATTATCTACAGTGAAATTATCTCCTACCAATTAAGGAAAAATTCAATCTACTCATAGGTAAAAAATACAAACTTGATAGTCTTACTATCTGTTATTTTCACTATCAGCAATTTTAGAATCAGTTGACAAGAAATATTCAGGGGAGATTATTCTGTTTTGGGAAAGCTGTGGACATTTTGCTGGCTTTTCAAAAGACCATAATGCTCAACTTTGCCTTGAACCAGTAGATTTCTTATGTTTTAATTTTATTTAAATTAATTTAAAGTAATTCCTTTAAATTCATTTACCTTTATCTTTTAACATTAACCTTAAAGAAAATTGCTTTGGAAATATATGTTTTAAGTTAAAATCAACATATTTAACTATTATGAACAATAATTTAATTTAACCTAGTTAAATAAAAACTTAACTATCCTGATGTTAACCAACTTCAATTTGGTAGTTTGGTAGCATTTAAATAGCACTGCTTACTTATCGTTGGAAAAGATAACCTTCATACCAAGTTTCCCTGCAAATAAGACCCTGTCTAATATTTTTGGCCACCAAAAAAGGCACCAGGTCTTATTTTTGAGGGATGTCACCCACTGATTAACCTCACTTGCGCACGTCACCCCCGGCCTCCTTTTCGCTGTCCGGAGGCCTTCAGGAACTTCCTCTTCTGCAATCGGCAAGGCTTTCCTGAAGGCCTCTGCAGCCGATAACAGCTCTGGATCGATCCGGAGTTTTGTTGTCAGCTACAGAAGCCTTCAGGAAAGCCTTACCAGCCTTGCTGGCTGCAGAAGAAATGGGCCGGCAAGGCAGGTGTTGGGGCGTGGGTGTTGGGACAACTGTCCAAAGGTAAGTAGTAGGGCAGCTTCACCCCCCCATCCCCACCCTAGCTTAATTTTTACCTGTCCACTCTGGAATAGGTGGGATCTTAATTAGGGCTTATTTTGGGAGTAGGGTTTATATTGGGCACTCGTGTAAAAATCAAGCTAGGATTTACTTTCAGAGTAGGTCATATTTTCAGGAAACAGGGTACTAGTTCTTTTAACAAAATAATCAGCTAAATTTAACAATATTTTACTGATATGTTTTAAGGAAATTTTATGAATAAAAATGAATTCATATATGTATTGTTAATGTACCTAGAAAATTTTTTGCCAAATATTAGAGGCACATTAACAAAAAGGTTTGAAGAAGCATGCAAAATGTTCCTTAATGCTGAGTGAACTGATTAACTTAGGTGAAATAAATGTTTATCAAACATTTGACAAATTTTATTATATTTTGTTTGAAAATAAATCCTTAAATAATCTCACTTGCACAAATGGACTTTTATCTGAATTATAATTCTTGTCTTCATTCTTTTGTTCAAATTCTAAACATTTTTCTTATTTTATTGATGGTTTAAAATTAAATATTCTTATACTATTGTTATTATGAATTCAACCTCAAATTGTTTCAGGAGTTTGTGAACTATCTTGAAATGGCATTTTATTCTAAAGCAGTATAAAAAGAGTAAATTCAATTTATAAAATTTGTGTTTTCATAACTGTCTTATTTATCTGATTAATGTGTTTGTCTCTTCCATATCTTATCATTCATCTATACAAAATGAAATCCTGACTATAAGGAAAGGCTTAGCTCCCCAGAATCAGCTTAATCTTCTCTATTTGATTTGCAAACATGTTTATGTTTAAAGGAAGAATGAAAAAGTCATAAACAGCAAGAGCAGAGAAATAACCAGAGGGAAGGGCAGGAAATAGATTTGAGATCATGAAAATAAGTAACTATGAATAACACCTAAGCAAACACTGTTATCTGGAGATCCAGCTGCAGCATAAGGTATAAGTACTTGGCACCTACTCAAACAAACTCTCAACAGTTTGTATGTCATACATACATACATACATACATACATATTAGTTTATAAAATACACTACTAGGAGAGAGCAAAACAGCATTTAAACCATGGAGAGAAGAAAGGAAATGAAGAGCTTGTGACAAAGGATTGCGCAGAAGAGTGAAAGAGTTAGATACAGCAATACAGAAAAGCTTTTGTTACTATTACTTTGCACAGAGCAATTAAGATACATCTTTATAACATTAAGATAATATACTGTATAACGCTGGATAAAGCATTCTGAGTTACATAGAATTTAGCCAGAATTTATGTGACTAATATTCCTAAAGAATAAAAAGGCAAAAATGTCCACAGAGTTTTTTTTCATTAACTCCTAAATTATTATAGCTCAAAAGCATCTTTTGAGTACTATTTCTAATTTATATATTTATAAACTGCCATTGCTGTACATAGTGTTTAGAGCATCTCTAAACTACAAGTTCTATGTTAATACTTCATTTCTTTTTCCAGAAAAGGAACTTTTTAAAAATAATTTCCATTAATTTTTTTTGAACTACAGAGAAACAAAAAATATAATTCAATATAATTTTTAAAAATTATATAAAAATCTAAATAAAACAAAGAAAAAAAGAAATAGTTGATTTTTTTTCCATTATAATACAGATATAATGAATACATCTATATTAAAATTATTAAAACTCAAATTTAAAACAACAAATTAAACCTTGTTTTGGAATCAGTAGAAAAGAAATATGGTTCAGATAAGCACTTTGTCATTTTTTAGTATATTTGTTACATTATTCTTATGTATTTGTTGTATTTGAATTCACTCTTTATACTATTATGTCTTGTGTGCCCATTTTAATCATTTCTGGAGCAGGGGTTTTTACTTTCTATTGTTTACGGCATCCCACTGCAACTTACTCTACATGGGGCTGTCCTTAAAGACTCTTCAGAATCTTCAATTGGTCCAGGTTGCAGCAAATTTAGAGATTATGGACACACTGAAACTTGCTTGTGTAATACAAGTGCAGAAGTGGCATTGACTGCCACTTAGGTTTCAGGCACAACTTAAGATGCTGTTTTTATAAGGAATATGGAAAATAATGATATGTTCCTCACAAGATACTAATTTCATTTTTGTTCTGAGTCACAGTTCAGACCAAGTGGTTCTTAATGAATGCAATCAATTCACTTGTTCCATTGTGGCATACTCATAAACAAACAGCTCCTAATGTTAGAAGCAAAAGTGAATGCCTATGCAGCAATGATGGTAGCTTAGAGATTCAGGCTGAGCATTAAGAAAACCAAACTTCTGATAGCTCATTAAAAGAAAAAAATATTATTGTACAGTCAAATCACCAAGAGTCAGCAGAGAGCTAGGAAGTCAACTGTAGCATTGCTCAGCAGCCATTAAAGAATAGTGCCTTCTTTGGTGTTAGCTGAGTAGAATGACAGCCTAAAAATAAAAATGAATGTTCTGAGGGCATGACCAGAACTGAAGTTGACAGGTAATGCAGAAGGCCAATGGTAATGATTTCAACAAATATAATAATAATAATAATAATAATAATAATAATAATAATAATAATAATAATAATAATAAATATTTATTTATATACCGCTCCTCTCCCGAAGGACTCGGAGCGGTGCACAGCCGTACAGTTAAAACAATAAACATGTGGAACAATAAAACTAAATTAAACCCAACCCTGGCTGTAAACAAATTTAAAACCATACTCTAAAACCCTAAAATTTAATAAAAACAAAACACCCCAAAACTAAAATCAACCCAAGCCAGCCTGGTCAAAAAGCCAGGTTTTCAAAGCACGCCTGAAGGTCCCCAGATCCGTGGCTGTCCATAACTCCGGGGGCAACCCATTCCAGAGGGCCAACGCCCCCACAGAGAAGGCCCTATTCCTCGGGGTCACCAGCCGGCACATAGATGCTGACGGGAGGGGCGTCACATGCGCGAATCTTGATGCCCCCATAACCACCCGCGCGGCCGCATTCTGTACCAGTTGAAGCCTCCGGATGCTCCCATTCGGGAGCCCCATGTAGAGGGCGTTACAATAGTCCAGTCGGGAGGTGACCAGGGTATGAGTGACTGTGAGTAAGGCATCCCGATCCAGAAAGGGCCGCATCTGTTGAATCAGGCGAACCTGATGAAACGCCCCCCTGGAGACGGCCGTAATATGGTCTTCCAAAGACAGCCGTACATCCAGGAGGACACCCAGATTGCGAGCCCTCTCTGCAGGGGGCAGAATCTCACCCCCAATAACCAGCGATGGAACTATCTGGCTATATCGGGACGCCGGAAATCACAGCCACTCAGTCTTGGAAGGGTTGAGTCGGAGCCTGTTCCCGCCCATCCAGTTCCGCACGGCCTCCAGGCACCGGAACATGACCTCCACAGCATTGTTGGGATGGCTTGGGGTGGAGAAGTACAGCTGGGTATCATCAGCGTACAGATGACATCTCACCCCAAAGCCACGGATGATCTCCCCCAGCGGCTTCACATAAATGTTGAACAGGAGAGGAGAGAGGACCGACCCCTGAGGCACCCCAGAATCGAGGGGCCTAGAGGTGGATCTCTCCCCCCCCCCGCCAACACAAATTGCAGACGGTCGGAGAGGAAGGAGGCGAACCACCGCAACACGGTGCCCCCAACCCCCACCCCCCCCAATCGCCGCAATAGGATACTATGGTCGATAGTATCGAAAGCCGCTGATAGGTTTAATAGGACCAGGACAGAGGAATAACCCCTGTCACGGGCCCTTTCTATTTCTATCATATGTGCAATTGGCCACAACAAAGAAGATATACAGAAAATAGCATTCTTCCTAGCTGGATGCCCTGAATAATAAAGTACATTCATGGATGAAGAAGACATCTTTAAAGTCTTATTGCAGAACTTTAAAACCTTGATGCAGATATTTGAGGCCCATTGTGTACTGCAAAAAATGTAACTTCTGAAGGATTTGTCTTCAAATACTATCTATAAAAAGATATTAACAGTGATATTTGAAGAATT
Source organism: Bungarus multicinctus (assembly GCA_023653725.1). Classification (NCBI taxonomy): domain Eukaryota; kingdom Metazoa; phylum Chordata; class Lepidosauria; order Squamata; family Elapidae; genus Bungarus; species Bungarus multicinctus. The sequence goes on from CM042834.1 coordinate 106,785,689, forward strand.
TATAGCATATCTGATATTAAGATTTTGTCTTGAACTTTGATCAACAATTAAATTGTTTGACGATCTTCCAATAAACTCACAGAGCTGAGGACCACAGCAAAGATCAAGGAATTAGTACCTTGGCACCTCTCTGAAAAAGGAGAGGACAGGAGATTGTCCATTTGTGCTCTGGACAGCTACTCCTCAGAAGACCATAGGACAACTATTTTTCACAAGTTTGAGTCCTAGGAAATGACAAGATTAGCAATCTTAAAAGACCTGGCTTTTCTCCCAAATGTTGGAAGAAAATTAAATGATTACACATTAAAATTGTTTTGGCACTAGATTTTTTTTGTTTTTATTGTATTAATTGGTTGAGTTTTATGATTTTAGAATGATTTATATGCCTTTTAATTTTTGATTGGAAGCCACCCAAAGTTGTTTGAAAAATGGGTGGCTGTGTAAATATTTTAAATAAAAAAAAATAAATCTTGCTCACAACCATGATGGAGGATTTTAAAGGACATTAAATTCACAAACCTCACTTTCTAATCACTCTCAGAAATTGCCTGTTAATTACTTCTAAGCTGTGAGACATTTTTGGAATGATGAACCTGAAAATGTCAGATGAGTTTACCTTCAATCCTGAATGAAATTTTAATCATAACCTTAAGAATTTAAAGAATCTGAATTTAGCTAAAAGCTAAATGTGATTTCGATCTTAGAAAGTTAAAGGGTCCATATAATGAAACTTTCAATACAATTTTTGAATTAATTATAAACTACAAACAGCCTATATTACACCCCTGCTTGCTCCGTGAGCTATACAGGTTCTCAGTTGGCTTCCAAGTGCAATTCAAGGTACTACTTATCTATAAAATCAAACATGACATAGGGTCAAGTCATTTGTAGAAATCCTGTCTCTGTTTCTGCCCAACCCATTAGATCCAGCAGGGTGAACATGCTCTGGACCAGGGGTCACCAACCTTTTACACCTCAGGGACCATCAAACTCATAATTTTAGATCCCAGGGACCACTAACCGGTTATCTGGGTATGGCCTAATTTGTGTGTGTGGCTTGGTGGTCATGTGACTGGCTGGGCATGGCTTGTAAGTGAATATTATAAATATTTATATAAATATTGAATTTTTGATAAAAAAGAGCAATTTTTACCCAAAATCAGGCAAAGCAGGCAGATTGAGTTGCTCACAGAATAACAGATTCATTCAGAGATCTATCTATCTGCCACTGGCTAGCTCAGTCTCTCAAATTTGCTTGCCATGAGTCTCCACTGAATTTGCTTGCAAGTAAACCTTCAGTCCTAAGGGAGGTTCGGCTGTGCTGAGCCAAGGATCTAAAGACTAGCTAGAAAGCAAGAAATCCAACCATTTCCTGCTTCCTAGCTAATCTAAATCTCCCAGCACAGCAAACAGATGATGGTCGGAAAAAGGAAAAATAGTAATTTAGCAGACAAGTTTACCAGGTAAGGAGTGAGTGGACAGGGAGGGTTCCCGTGGGCCATGTGGGCGGCGCTGCCTTGTGTTTCTGGGCAGCCTGGATTAATTGCTTTGTGGGGGTGCTCTGGGGGTGAGATTTCTCTGTGGCCCACCAAAATTTTCTCATGGCCCACCAGTGGGCCATGGCCCACCGGTTGGCAACCACTGCTCTGGACCATGTCTATCAAATAGTCCTCGCCACAGCATGCCCTCTAGAATACAATATTTCCTGAGATTCATAGAATTCTGCATTTCTGGGGTTTCAGAAATCTTTGAAGAAGGCTGTTCCTTTGAACAGAAGGTTGGAATATTAAGTGAGCGCATCACAATGAGTTTGCTTTTCTTATTCTTGGAGTTAGGTTTTTCCTTGACCATCATTATTTTTCTTACTAATAGACTTGGTTTAATTGATCCTGTATGTGTCAATTATAGTCACAACTGTGAAATGAGAAGTTATGCAAGCTGATGCAATAAATATTAGCAAAATGTATTTCTAGCCATTTAATAGAGTACGAATTACTAAGTATAAATCACTTGCTAATGAACAATTAGAAACACTATTATGATGATACAAAAATCAGATGACTAACTGGCATAAAGACTGGTTTTCTGGATTTCTTTACTACTATCTATAATATTGGTTATCCAGATCTTTGAGTTGAGATCTGATCATTCTGTCCCAATTTTCTAATATAAAATGAAGTGTTTAATCAAAGTACAAATAACAATATAGTTGAGTGTTGTATGTACGTGTAAGACCAGCTTGTCAAGGGCTCTTTGATAGAAACAGACTGTTACAACATAGGCCTCTAAAGAAAGAGTTATTCAATGTTTGAGAATACATGGCTATAAATAATATTCTGGCAGTGGCAGCAACAATACACAACAGTCTTCAAAGGTTATTCTCCCACGCTTATTCCTATTATGAGACATCTTAGGTATTATATGTCTATAGCTTAACATTCCATTTTATATACAATTTCATTTTTCAAACAACTGATGAAACTTAGCAAACTTCAAGTAGCTACTTTGGAACACATTAATGACATACTGTTTGTGACATTAAGTAAACCATGGTTGAAGAAGTAAAAAAAATCATGGTTGCTCTAAACTGCAAATAGATCCAACCACAGAAATAGTAACTTATTCCTCCTCTATGGAGGCCAAATATTTCAATTTTTGTAACAGTTGGCACTTCTGAGCCTTAAATGATTGCATGCAAAGTAAAAGATGGCCTAATCACTTAGACGCATTTTTCCAAATCAAAGTTCTGTACAGGAGTAAATGTGTGGTCCACATGTACATGTGAGAAACAAACCAAGAACAGCAGAGATGATGTTGCAGAAGTAAATTCACTGTTGGTCAATTCTATTTCTTACTATATTTTCCAAACTAGTACTTATTTAACCACAGGTTTATCATTAGTCAACATTTGACTATCAGATCATAGCTAAAATAAGCCCACATTCAAAATGTCATAAGTACTAGCTGTAATTAAAGATTAACGTTACCATAATTTGATTCATGATTTTGATACCATAAGATCAACTACAATAAATATGGCTTAGTATGCCATACAGAAGAAATCTAGCATAAAAACAGCAGAGAGATAGTAACCTGTACACAACATTTAATAACTGTATAGCAACCAGTTAATCAGATTAGATTAATATCAGAATTCTGTGAACTGCTTTGGATATAAAGATTTATCCAAAAATGCTTAAAGGAAATGAAGGAGGAGGTCATCATGTTTATAAGCTGTTTCAGTAATATTGCCCAAGCAGAATATTTACAAAGGAAGTCTAAACTATCCCACAACTTCATAGGAAATAAAGTAAAAATATTGCTAAAGTTATCATTCCATTATAAGGGACTGCCTAGAAAAACTGTGTTGTTTCCTCTCCTTCCTAGACTTTATATTTCTAAAGTAACCTCAGAACCTTTTTTTTTTCTGTAAGAGTACAGAAACAACTGTTTCAGCAGTAGGCTAAGCCTAGAGCATGGGCTCATGAGCCAGACCATAATTATTAATTACACCTGTGGGGGGAGTGGTTATTACTACATATTCTGAAGGTCTGCCCAATTAGCATTCCTCTCCTGCATTTTATCCCATTAAAAGAACATGCTGACATCTTCCCTGTTGGCTCTCTCAGCAGCTGTGCCATAAAGAACTCCCCTGGGCTTTTCCAACAACCTCTTGTTTTGCTTCAGTCCAATTCTCCACAGAAAAGTATCCTTGTGTGCATATACAGTCATATTTTGATACAATTACATAAAATATATCTATTGCTTCTCAGACAGAGGGATTGGCTGTATAATCTGGAAGAATGTACAAAGCAAAGAGAACTAAAGCAGGTATTTGGATTGCATTTTTGGATAATGAGATTGGTGACATATAAATTCAATAAAAATAAGACATATAAAGTTGAGGGGAAAATTTCCAGATAGTCTTCCTCTCATTCCTAGCTTTTTTCAAATGTTTCCTCAGAAAGTTTTGCTTCCTCGGCATCCTGAAATATTCCTAAAGTAAAATTTTATACAAAAGGAATTTTCCAGATATGTAGAGCACATGACTAGTATTTTATAAAGAAAAAGAAAATATTCTGGCAGTGTTCAAGACAGAATTTACTCTGACAGCAATTACAGCATTTCCCCCAAATATGTTGAAACCCCAATACCCGGAAAGTAGGGAAAGAGAAAAGACACTTTTCCTCCCACTTCCAACCCCATACGTTGCTGAGGTTGGGAACTATCCTTTCTTACCATCATTTGTAAAATATTCTTTGATTGGGATACCTTAGATTTCTATTTTTCATATGAACAAAATACTCAATGTGTAAATAATCTTTATATTAGTCTTGTATGTTAGGCTAGAAACTCATCCAGCCATTAAGACACTCTGCTAGCGCCATTCAGTTGTCCAGACTCCACCCGGCAAGGGATTGTGGAGTTGTTAAATGAAGATGGTGATGATGATGTTAGGCTAGAAACTATATCCCATATTGTTGTAGACTAGAGTAGGATGGCAGTGGAGAAATTGAATCTATGGCTTGCCTGACATCAACTAGGGAGTTTATGACTGATGCAATACTTGAAGTAGGGACTTTATAAGTTCATTTTTATGATATCTATGGATATCTAGAAATGTCCTGCTGAAATTATACATTATTTCTATAAAGTGTTCCTGGAACTGCAATCTTACTTAAAATGATTTCTCCTTATAAATTTTATTAGGTGTTTGGAGATGATCTGAAGAACTAAGCAGAATTGAGCTTGGTTAATAGTCATTGGCTCAATACAACTAAATACACATTTTCTGCTAAGACATGATGTGGCTTTGTTTAATTTAGCATATTGTGTAGACCAAATCATTGTAATTTATAAACCAGGTTTTATGGTTTAATGTCAGACTGAGTCAATTGTGTTTTATTTAATATCAGGGTTAGGGTTAGGGTGATGGTCTAAATTTTCCAAAGAGGCAACTTACACATGTAAGCACTTCAAATCTCAGAATTCTCAATAATGGCCAGGCTGAGTTTTAAGTCCATACATATATCTGAAAATTGCATAACATTATTTTTAATCCCTAGCTAATATTATTTTCAATGCCAAAGATAAGCCATCCACCAATTCTCTATCACTGCTTCTGTTTGCTAGAGCTGCTCTTTATCAAGAGCAAAGTCATAGAAATTGGAAAGTAAGGAAGGGAAGACCTCTTCAGAGATAATGAATAAAACTGAAAGGTAAAAAAACAAGCACTGGGAAGATAAAAGCATCAAATGTCTTGCCATAGTGCCATTCTTATTATTTCTCTGAGGTTACAATTATACTGGTCTATGTAAAACTCTTGCCATTATAGATATAGCCAATCTCCAATATCAAAGAGATCTAAACTGAAGATTCTGAGCTGGCAGTTCCCTGACTTTCTGGCTGTTCCTATTACACAGAAACAAAACACCCAAGGGATAGTTGGAAACGACAAATTCTATGTCTGCTGAAGGCATCTGTTCCTTGGAGCAGACAGAATAATAGAAATACCAAATTATTTTTATCTGCAGTCCATGATTCCCTAAAATCAGAACAACAAATATGTCAGGCGGAGAGAGAGGCAAAATAAAAGGCAATGGAGAGATCAGACTTATTGTCTAAGTTTGAGGGAAGAGATGGTGGATTTGGTGTTCATCCCAGAAGCCTTGTACCCCCATCTGCTCCACAGCTTGACACTAAATATACAAGGTATATATACAGAGATAACGGAAGAAGCAACACAGCAGGTTTGGATAACTACTGAAAGATTAGAAAGCAATGTTGGAGGTTGTCCCATGTTTTTGAGTTTTCATTCCAACATGATTCAGGAAGACAGTCCTTCCCAGGGTTAAGTTTCCCCTAGGGGACAGGAATTACTGTTTGAAATATTTGCCAAAATAGATTCAGGGGAGAGCAGCTAAAGTAAAAATAAATATTAGAATGCAATGAAAGTATTGAGGCTTCATTTAGATCTCCATTTAATCAAAACATAGAAGGTAATTAAAATCATCTCCTTACTCTTCAATGCCCACTGTTTGACCATAGGGAAACCTCTAGCACAGCATTCTTCTCTCAGGCATCCTCCCCACACCATCAGGTATTCCCCATCTCCCCTGCATCAAGGTGCTGTGTTCCTTGTTAGGTTGCTGGAAGAGCAAAACTTACCTAGATAAGATTTCCTTCCCTGGGAGAGGGCAAACCCATGGAGTTACAGAGCATTCTTCCCAACCCAGCCACTTCCAACCCGGCCAGGGATGCCACACACTCACCTGTATGTCTTCAGATTACTCGTGTTGACAGCTAGTGAAGAGTTAATGCTGCCAGCTTTGCCTGGCCTCATTCCCTGCCAGGTGTCCTGCCAAGAAATCGGGAAGCATACTTAATCCGTTACACCAGGAGGAGGAGGAGGAAGCAATAGGGTGGGGAAAGGTGAGACTTCGCCTAAAACCGACCTGGGGGCACGGCGGTACCCTGGATGCCCGTGTGGCACGGAATCAGCCTAGAGAGGGAAGAGCAGTTCTCAGGGCGACTCCGACGTGAGAGGAGAAGGCAGTGGGAGGGCGAGGGCCAACCTGTGCCCATCCACTTTTAGGGGTGCAATCACACACGCCGGGGAGCGTCCCTTGCGATTCAGGCGCCCACCTGCCAAGCAGCCGGCGCCAACTCCACGCCCCGCCGCTCGCTCTTTGCCGGGGCAGGCAGAAAAAGCTGGGAGGGGGTAGAAGATCCGAGAATAACACAGACCCTCCACCAGCCCGTCCCTCTTCCCTCCTTTTGGTTGCGCCGCCAATTCCTCCTCCCCCTCGCACGTGGTCATTCACGCTTTCTTCCTCCGAATTCCTGACAGGAGGAGGCCGCCCGCCCGCCCGCAATTCTTTATACCGTCAACAAATGCCCCCGAAAGGTAATCACCTAACCGCAGCTGGCGGGCCCCAGGCAGGGCTGGACCCATTGGGTGAGCCGAGTTCTCCTCAACATCTATGGGAGGGCGGAGGAAACGGTTCTGTTTATTTCTCCCCAAATGCCGCGGAAAAGGGTAAGAGACATAAATGGCCATGTGCCGTGACAGCGGTGGTTGCAGTGGAGGTGCACCGCTGCACCCTTTAGGCGCCCTTTCCCCTCCGCGCATTATCTTCTTTTCCTTTGGAAAAAGGGAACAGGGCTCGTCCTAAAGGAAGACGTGTTACGTGTGCCGTTTGTGTTTTGCTACGGTTGTCTGTGGGATCAACCTGTGAGGGAGGCTGGAAACAGCTGGACTTGTTGCATGCGGTGGAGCTGGCTGCCAGGGAGCTCCGTTGCAGGGAACTGCGGTGTTTAGCCATAATCCCAGACGCAGCTCCTTGTAAGCAAGTCCTGCTGAACTTAAAAGAGGTTTCCTTTTGAACAAGCAATCATTATGCACGGTTTGTATCTTTTTGGGGGGAGGGGAGGTTATTTTGGAGTGAATCACAAACAAATGGAAAACTCTGGTCATGGATACAATCGTGGATCGTTACCCTACAGCAGTTGTTTCCAGTGATATTTGTAACCAAGACTAGCACCCAAACTAAGGCCAATGAGAAGATTTAAAATATCTGAAGAGGGAAAAAGGCTTGTGCAAAATTCTGCCATAATATCTGTTATGTAATGCAGTATAGAAGTCCTTTTTTGAGGGATGGATTTTTTCACTTTCAGCTTCAGAATGGCAGAGTTAAAACTGGCAAAGGGAATTGGCATTCTCCCCAAATCTGCAATATAGATTGGTTATAATTTTAGTCAGATCTTTATTATCCTTTCATCAATATAGGACTGTGAACAGATATGAACAGATGAAATGATTAAGTTTGTTGTAAATCAAACTCCAGTATTAATTTTTATACATTTTATACATTAAAAACTTATACGTTAAGTTTTTATACATTTTATACTTTAGTTAATTCATTAGGGTAGCTCCCCTTGAGCTTCAGAGAGAGCTATGTAGTCTGAAAGTCTCCTGAATGCTATGTGGTATGTTCTGAGCCAAATATGTTTTGCTCAGTGAAAGAATACATGAAAAATGATAGGTATTAGAAATGTTTTAATTTTTTATTTCAATAAAGTATACATATAAGAAACAGCAGAAATGTATTATTTTTTCTTTGTGGATATTTCCTGAAACAATTGCATTATTTACCTCTTTTGTTATTTTAGTATGCATTTTTTATGGATTGCTTCTCAAATTAGATGAGGCAACTGTAGCAAAACTCATTTGTGGGGTGCCTCAGGGATCGGTCCTCTCCCCTCTTCTGTTCAACATTTATGTGAAGCCGCTGGGGGAGATCATCCGTGGTTTTGGGGTGCGGTGTCATCTGTATGCAGATGATACCCAGCTTTACATCTCCATCCCGGGCCACCCCAATGACGTTGTGGAGGCTATGTCCCGGTGCCTGGAGACCGTGCGGAATTGGATGGGCGGGAACAGGCTCCGGCTCAACCCGTCCAAGACCGAGTGGCTGTGGTTTCCGGCGGCCCGATATAGTCAGCTGACTCCATTGCTGGCTATTGGGGGAGAGATTCTACTCCCCACAGGGAGGGTTCGCAATTTGGGTGTCCTCCTGGATGCACGGCTGTCTTTAGAAGACGATATTGCGGCCGTCTCCAGGGGGGCTTTTTATCGGGTTCGCCTGATTTACCAGTTGCGGCCCTTTCTGGATCGGGATGCCTTACGCACGGTCTCTCATGCCCTTGTCACCTCTCGCCTGGATTACTGTAACACTCTCTACATGGGGCTCCCTGCGGGGAGCACCCAGAGACTCCAACTGGTACAAAATGCGGGTGATTATGGGGGCGTCACGAAGCTCCCATGTGACGCCTCTCCTGCACGAGCTGCATTGGTTGCCGGTGGTTTTCTGGGTTCGCTTTAAGGTTCTGGTTCTGACCTTTAAAGCGATCCATGGCATTGGACCAGGTTATCTGCAGGACCGCGTTCTGCCAGTGATCTCCAACAGACCTGTGCATTCCCACAGGGAGGGCCTTCTCCGGGTGCCGTCGGCTTCTATGTGCCGTCTGGCGGCCCCCAGGAGTAGGGCCTTCTCTGTGGGGGCCCCCGTTCTCTGGAATGGTCTGCCCCCAGAGATACGCACCAACACGGACCTGAGAGCCTTCAGACGGGCGTTAAAAACTTGGCTCTTTGAGCAGGCTGGCCTAGGCTGATGCAAGATTTTAATTTTGTCTCACGTTTTTAATTGGTTTTGAATATTTGGGGTTTAACTATTTTATGGGGGAGGGGCAAAGTTTTTTAAATTTCTAAACAGCCTAAATTATTTAATCCGTTTTAACTTTTGTACAGTGTATTGGGGTTTGTGATTGGCTGTGCACCGCCCTGAGTCCTTCGGAAGAAGTGCGGTATATAAGTATTAGTATAAATAAATAAATAAATAACTGAGATAAGTCTTCATATCAGTTTTAAGTCATTACAGTACTTTATTTTTCTTGACTTTTCACTTTTTAAGAAAAGTGCATTTACTGTACAGGTAAAGAGGAAAACATTTTTGGCAGTTTGTCCCATTTTAATCAATGCTATTAATTATTGCAATCGTTTGAAGCAACTGGTTAGTAGAATACAGTGTTCAAACTATTGGAATTTTAGGATGCGGAGAGAGTGAATAGAAACAAAATAGAAATATAAAGCAAAACATAAGACATCCACAGCTAAGCCATTGATTTTAGATTGATAATGCAATGAGTTGTCATAATTCAAATATCTAACTCAGTATCTTTAAAATAAATTATTACAATAAATCAGAATCACTAGGACTATTCCCCAGAATTATAAAGTAATTTAATTAAAAGCTGTTTTAGTATTGTGTTATCCTATTTCTCATTTCAGTATTTATCTCTAACAGGATTTCCTGTGATTGCAGTTAGTATCTAATTCATAAAACCATAGGGTTGGAAAGGACCTTGGATGTCTTCTCATTCAATCCCCTGACCAAGGCAGGAGTCCATCCAGGACTATTGATTGTCCAATCCTTTCTTGAAAACCTCCAGTGGTAGAACATCCACAACTCTGGAAGGCAAGCTGTTCTTCAAATATCCTTTATAAAAACTCTGGCTAGTTAATAGTAAATATTGAGGATTAGTCATAAGTAAGATCAGAAATCCCCAAACATTTGGCAACTGGGTACATTTTGAGAATCATATGATACTTTCACTCATCTCAAGCATTGAAAATTTCCCTAAAATCCCAAGTATTATGTATAGTTTACATAAGACTTGGAGTGCCTGACATTTTGTATTTTTAGTAGTCTATCAAACTATAAAATACAAAGAAAAATGAAAATGGGGAGGAAAAGGGGAAGAAGAGAAAGTGTAGAATAAAGGGGAAAAGAAAAAGAAAAGCATTAACTTCTGATTCTTTTTGGTACAGTAGAATAAGATAATAACATATAGCTTTGACTTTTTAGTTTTATATAATATATATATTAGCTATTTCTATAACAAACCTACCTACAGCAAAACCTAAAATCAAAGCTTTCTTTTTTTTCCCATCTCAAACGCAAAGTCCAAAAGTAACTTCAAAGTAGAAACAAAACTAATTGTATTCTTTTCTTTAATCAAAGCAATCAATTTCACCATCTCTGCTAACTCCATCAACCTTTGGAGTCATTTCTCTATTGTGGCATTCAAGATATTCTTTCATTTCTATGCATAAAATATTTTAGGTGTTGTCAACATATATAACATCAAAGTTCCATTTTTTTTTCAAATTCTTTATTCATTGGGCCTAAAAGAAAAGTCTCTGGTTTTACCTTTAAATTCATTTTAATAATCTTCTGTATTAAGATGCAAATTCTACTCCAATATTTCAATGCTTTGTTATCATTAATGATAAAAAGTTCCTTCTTTACATTTACATTTCCAGTGTTCATTTGAAATACCTCTATACATTCTTTATACAGACTTTGAATGTCATATATTAGGCTGCCTCCCGTTCCCAGACAAAAAAGCAATTGTAAGTAAACTCAGATATTGCAGAGATGTAATTTGCAGCCACCCATTTATAACAATGGATACTGCATGAATGTGACACAGAAAAAAGTAGACTACAAAATAATCAAATTTGATTAATTCAGTCAGCCCATTAATTACTAACCACTGACATCCCAAATACAAATATGCAATAAGTAAAGTGCCTTTAGGGACTTAGCATAATTTTTACACAAGAATCAGCAGTAATAATCTTGCTAATATTCATGACTGATGTGATTGTTTGCTTCTGACTCTTCTCTGATAGTGTCCCATCTGGCATAACTTTTCCCATGCCTATCACATTGCACTGAATAAATGTTAATTATTTAATACTTCAGGTGGTCAAAACTGGACCACAGACAATACTTAAATATTATTTATACATCTGATAGTCTTTATTAGATGTCTTTCAAGTATCCAGACTGTCAAAACAAATAAAAAAAAATTAAGAGGAATTTGTTGTATTTAAAAAACAAATATAAAACCAGCAGAAAAACAATGAAAACACAGCATTTTATAAAACGAATATAAAAACTTACATAATACAATATGAACTATATTACTTGATATGGGATCTGAAAATATTAATATCATCATCTCAGACTCAGCACTAAGAAAATTTAGGTAGAGAATAAAGTGTATTTGTAACGTTAGCTTATAAATGGAGTCTAAGCTGTGTTTGACAGCATTTGTCATGAGTTTTTCTTGGCAAAATTTGTACTCTAGCTGTCACTCCCTATGCTTCATAATTCTCAGCTCACATGTATATCATGGTGCTTCTTGGGCTCTATAAACAGGAAGAGGGTACTTAGGTGCAATTGTGTATTGCCTAGGATAACTTAGTATTCAACCCAACAATGAGGGCATTGACAGAAGCACCAACCAAATTTTCCAAGAGTCCTCTGGAATCTAGAAGAATCTATTGGTGCCCAGGGATTGACATTCATAATAGATTTTCCACTTCACTGGATGGAAAATTTCTGACAGTATAAATTTCATCAAAAAATGTTCTGAACATGACAAGAGGGGTAATGTTGGTTCAGATTAGCTTTCTCCTGATTGCAGGAATTGACTAAGGGGACTAGAGATAAGATTCTTATATGATGGGATTTCCAACCTGCAAGGCCAAAGGCCCAGTATAGCTCAGAGGGACATGCTTAGAGAAAGCTGAACTACAAAATTTTAAGAGAAGTACCTGAAGAAGATGCTTTATTAAGGAAATTTAACACAACGGTATGCTACAAGTTTGTCATATACATATGTACGTCTACTTACTTCTTAGAGCTATAAACACCAGGAAAGAAAGGAAAATTGGTAATGGAGTTTCAAATGAATCAAAAGAAATGCTGAAAATGCTGAATTGACTATTGGTTTCTATTTTTGCCATTCTTCTGGTGAAATAGAAACTGAAATAGTTCCCATAAACAATGTACTTTTACGAGTATGTGAAAAAATTGAAACTATACAATTTTTGCTGCCATAATATCTATGAGAGATCTGGAAATATGCCAAGACTTCTTCTTGGCAAAAACCACTTGAATATTTTCTTGCCCAAATTTACCATCATAGTGTGTGGTTGTTCTAATTGTGTGCCCTCTCTCCCGCTTTCTTTTGTATCTACAATAATATCCAGTTACTATAGAGTCAAAACAGCTATTAACTGGAATAATCTTATTCCACATCTTTTTGCAAGTCAACCTCTTATGGTAGTTCTTAAATCATGATCTCCAATCTTAGTAAAATCTTTACTAGAGTCCCTTTTCGTATGTGAGATCTTAATATGACAGAATCCACCCCTTGTTTTTTCTTAGTTAGATTTATATCTTTTTCTTAGTTAGATTTATATCTTCAATTTTTATTTATTTATTTATTTATTTGCATTTATATGCCACCCTTCTCCGGAGACTCAGGGTGGCTTACAGTCTATGGAGCACCATGCTAAGTGCTCGGCAATAGCCTTCATTCCATTGTATATGCCTGCTTATTACTAGGGCTTTTGCCCCCCCCCCTCCCCCCCCAAAAGCGGCATTTTTACAAAGTGTCAGCTTATTGCCCCCAACAATCTTGGGTCCTCAATTTACCTACCCCGAGAGGATGGAAGGCTGAGTCAACCTTGAGCCTGGTGAGATTCGAGCCTGCACTAATTGCAGGCAGCTTGCACTAAGTGCTAGATGATTAACAGCCTGCACTACCAATGAACTTGAACCAAATCCTAGTTCTTAACTTTAACCACTACCCTATACAAGTAATCCATAGTTCATTTAGTGATGGTTCAAATTTACAATGGCACTGAAAGATTTGACTTATGACCATCTTTCACAGTTACAACCACTGCAGCATCCCCGTGATCATGTGATCAAAATTCAGATGCTTGGCAACTGATTCATATTTATGATGGTTGCAATGTGCTGGAGTCATGTGATCACCATTTGTGACCTTCTGATAAGCAAAGTCAACAGGGAAGCCAGATTCACTTCATAACCATTTTGCTATCTTAAAAAAAATGCAATGATGCACTTAACAACTGTGGCAAGGAAAGTCACAAAATGGGGCAAACTCACTTAACAAATGTTTCACATACCAACAGAAATTTTGGGCTCAATTGTGGGCATAATTCAAGGACTACCTGTACTACAATGGCACTGTGACACTCCTATTCAGTGTTCACAGTGAATAGGGTGCACAATTTTAATTGTGGTTAAAACTTGTGCACAAACAATGTGGAGTGCTGGACAAATGCTATGCTAGCATGGAATTCTGGGGGTTCTAGTTCAAAAATTCTGATAGCCATAAAGTGGGGAAAGCTGGATTTAGGGAGTAGCTAATTTTTATTTTAAAATGTGAGCAGCTAGATGGCAGCATGACTGCATTTCCTGGTAGTTATACAACTTCATTGCCTTCAGGTTATTTCATTATTACTTCTCTCTAGTCTTCATACATCAACCAGTTTTCTATTGAGAGAAAGCAAGAGACAGGAGCAATTAAGCAAGCATGAGAGTTAGAGCAGCAATCAAGAAAAACATGATGAGCAAATGGGAGTGATTAAGAAATCAACACATCAAAACCTTAATGCAGCAATGAGTGAGAAATGCTAGTAAGTGGGAGAAAGATTAGATGGATGGATACATAATGAAGTAGACATGTGAACAAGATAACAAAGATAACCAAGTGAGAGTGAATGTTGGAAGAGACAGTGAAAAAGCAAGTGGCAGAAATAGTCTGCAGGTTATCCTTGGGTTCAGTGGTTGCTTCTTGGTAAGATAGAAGAGATTTGTTGGGAGGAATTTGTTCCATATGTTGGAGTAATGAAAACCACACCTTTGGAGTAAAATCTTATTTTATTAAATGCACAGTGTTGGAGGCAAGCAACAACTCAACCTATCCAGTAGAAAATGAAAGCTTCATGTGCAGAGAGTCAAGTTGTAAATTAATGATATATGAGGGAAAGTTTTACAAAGTGTTCTACAAAGACTGATATAATTCATTTTATTTGCTTATTACTGATTCTTGCTTCTATTCCATTGTCTAGCTAGCTTATCCCATATCCTTGTTTATTCCCAGCACAAGGAACTGCAACTGGACTTGAGGGTTGGGGAAGCACAGCCTTGCTCATGCTAAATATAACCATTCCTCCTTCATGTTTTTTACTATGTTTTACAGGTAAGCCACCACTTACTACAACTATGATCCTAGCTACCTATAAAAATCCACCTACAGTCATCCCACAATAGGTGAATATTGTCAACCTGGCAGAAAATCTACCACTCACTGCACCTTACCTTATCCTGCAGTAAACTGTCAGGATCTTACACACAACCCTCATTACCACGGGTACAGTAGGGGTTGGCTATTAGGACAAAGCAAATTATGCTGGCATTGATCTGTGCAGTTTAGAGACTAGAAGGAATTATATTAAACTGGACAACTTGATATGCCCAGAGACTGGTGCAGCTCCCTGTATTCTGATCCAGATCAGGAATGAACTTAGAACACCTGATAAATTCATCCTGTGCCTGGAAGTGCCAACTGTTATATTTTGTTTTTCAATATACATTCAAAGATTAAATACTTCAATATAGTATGTTAGAATTACAGTATTTATTTAGGTTGTGTGGAATAAAAATGCAATTAACTAAAATCTTCATGTTCCATAAAATTGGAATGGAACTTTGGGGAACATAATTATATTGTTCTATGACAGAACTGTTAAACACTCTAGTTTTATAGCATAGTCTCTCCCAATACTGCTTATTTCCAAATAAACAGAACACTTTTACTTAGGAGTTAGTTCCATTGAACTAAGATTCAGTTCTAAGTAAATATATGTGAGAATATACTGATTCATCATGAACCTTTGTTACATAAAGATAATATCCTTTAAATCAACTCACAAACTAATTGAATGTCCTTTTTTATCAAATGTGAAGTAAAAACTAAATAATTAATTTAAAAATACTACCAAAGAATATCAAAGAATGAACTACTCTATTAAACTATTGAGAAAAAAATAGTTTCAGAATATGCATAGAAAATATAAAGAGTGCAAACCCTGACTTTAAGAAATTAAATGACTTGCATATTTCCTATGCAAAATTATGAAAACATTCATACAATGGGGATTTTGAAAGTAAATTTGCTTTTTTTCCTCAAAACCAGCAGCATTGTATGTTACCACTGAGCTGCTAACTATGCAGAGAGAAAAAACATAATAGCATGTTTAAACTAAAATAATTACTCCCTTTCAATATTATTATTGTTTTGATTTGCATTGTTTTCTAAAGACCTCCTAAAAAAGAATAGACTAATGATTACTGGTATTTTAGGGTAGAGTAGAGCAGAGAGTAACAAGTTTAGTACTGTACAACTTCCTTTCTTTTGAGTTTGCCCTTACATCAACCTTCCCCCAAAATGTGCAGTTTCTTGAATTCCCCAGTCTGCAAGACCACTGCAGAGAATTTTGGAAGCAAGTCTACAGATCTGCAAGGGGCCCAAGTTGGCAGCCAGAACTTTACAGTATCTCTGCTTCTTTTTCTGTCTTGAGAATATATTTAAACACGAACCTTCAAAAATTCCGTTTTGCTGTTCCTCAGTTAAGGAAAACAACTACAATAAATTAGCATTACAAATAAGAAAAGATCTGGAAATGTGGGGAAAATTACAGATTTCACTAATTGAAAGAATTGCTGCAATTAAAATGACTATACTACCAAAATTATTATATCTATTTCAAACTATACCAATAAAATTAGATAAATCCTTTTTTGAGGAGTTAAATAAAATAATAGCCAAATTTGTTTGGGTGGGGAAAAAAACCCAGAATTAAAATGAAATTAATGCAGGACAAAAGAAGTAGAGGTGGCTTTGGACTTCTGGACTGGGAATTATATCATCAGGCAGCGGCCATAACATGGATAAGAGATTGGATTAATTTGGACAATAAAAGAATATTATTAATAGAGGGACATGATTTACAACAAGGGTGGCATGGATTCTTATGGGAAGGGAAAAACAAAAATCACTCTTATTTCCAAAGGCATCTGATCAGAGGCGCACTTGTTCAGGTGTGGGGAAAAATAAAAAAAAAACCACTACACTAAAATATCTAATTGGCTGTCAACAATGGAGGCAATGATATACCCCAGTGCAATGGACTTAAATAAAATGAAAAAATACAAGGAACTGATTGACACACAAGGAAGGCTAAGAAGAGTACAAGAACTAAAGCAACAAGGTATAGATATCGATTTGTGGCCTACTTGCAAATTCACACAAGATATAAAAAAAGATAAGAATATGGATTCTATAAAGATCAACAACAAATAGATAAAATAATTCAGGGAACAGAAGAAAAAATGAAATCTAAAATATATAACCTTCTTTTGAACTTTAAAATGAATAAAGAATTTGCAAAAGAAACGATAGTTTGGGTGAAAAAATTGGGATGCAGTGTTGAATTAGAATATTGGGAAAAATGGGGGGGGGACTATAAATTAACATCAGCGCTATATAAATAAAATACAAAATGTTTTATAGATGGCATCTACCCTCTGCTAGATTGACAAAGATGTTTCCAATCAGGAGCCCAAAATGCTGGAAATGTAAATGTAAACAGGGCACCTTTTTCCATATGTGGTGGACATGTTCGGAAGCCAAAAGTTAATGGAGCAGAATTCAAAAGTGCATAGAGGAAATAACGAATCAAAAAATTGAATTCAGACCAGAACTGTCTTTATTGGGAATAATAAGGGGAGATTATACTAAGACAGACAAATATATCATTTTACATAAAACAATTGTGGCTAGAATTGTGTACGCACAGTACTGGAAACAGGATAATATACCATCTGAGGGGACAGTGATAAGAAAGATTTTGGATTGCGCAGAGATGGACAGGTTGACCTTAGAGTTAAAAGATAGAGGTGAAGCAGAGTATTATCAGGTCTGGGACACCTGGTATATCTTGTTAGACAACAGACACAAAAGTAACTAATATATGAATATGAATGTTGATGCTGTAACATTGTTGAAATGTTAATATGTTATAAATTGTTGGAAAACGTTTAATAAAAAGTATTTTAAAATAAGATGTAAAGAGTGCTTGTACGAGTGAGTGCTTGTACAAGTGAGGTGGAAGAAGTGGGATATGTAGAAGGCAGGAGAATGCTAGGGCAGTTCTCAAGAGTGGAAAATGTGTGTAACCCTAGAGCAGGGCTGTCAAACTCCTGGTCTGCAGGCTGGATGTGTCATGTGCTGGCCGCACCCACATCCAGTTTAGCAAAGGGGAGAAAAAGTCCTGATACATCATGTGATGGCACCGTGATGTGAGTTTGACACCCCTGCCCTGCAAGCTAAAACTATTAACAATTAAGGAAGGGAAACCTGCAATTCTTAAAATCTTCAATATTTCTCACACAACTAAAACTGAAGCATGAAAAATGAGCTGACGAGTGGCTTTTTGGGCAGCATGACCATTTCATGGTCTATTCTAAAAGTTTTCTCCTGGCATTAGGGATCATACTTTCTGAGTATTAACTATGAGTGTTTTGTTTGGGGGAATTTTCCTGAAACTAATGTGTCCATTGCCTTGACTATTATCATTGACATTCATGAATAATTAGGATTGTGGCTGCAACATTTTAAAAATACTGGGTATTTGCTCTCTGCCAGAGTGCCCCATTGTGAGTATAGGCCACTGGAGGGCAGGAATTGACAATGTTTCTATGGACCAAAGTGCCTACTATATTAATATATTAATTTAACATGTCTGGTTTTTGTTATGTATGAAGGAACTAGAGGAAAGTATACCTGTTTCCCTGCCCCCATCCATTATATGGATGATTATACGAGCTATGAGAAAAATGGATCAGCTGCACAGAAGGAACTATTTCATCATACACTTATCTATACATTTTGAAATGGGCAAATAAGGAATGAGGCATCACAATATGAATTATAAGAACATGCTAACTTATATCTGGTTACAAAGCATCTTCAGTACACAACAGATTATATAAATCCTGTATCAGGAGCTCACAACTTAATGAATTGTTTCAGCAGATCAGTTTCTTTTGGCAAATCCACCTTTTGTGAGCAGAACACACAGCAGATGCCCATGTCCCATTGGCATGCAAGATCCCACAGTTCTTCTTGTCATCCTTGCTTGGCTCTCCTCGATCCCAAAAACTAGAAAGGAAATAACAGAATATTTAATATTAACATATAATCATCTATATTTTTATGAATTTGCTATATTCCTGCGTTCTACCTTGAGATTATGTCCTAGTATTTTTCATCTTCATCTTAAAAAAATTATTAGCCTGGTATTAATGACATATGGAATATGATATAAGTAGTATCTTCCATATCGATGAATTAGCTAATTATATAGCTCGTGTGGCCAGAGTCCCTCTTTCTGCTCTGCAATTCTGGGGAGGAATGGGGATATTAAGCAACTAAGAAGTATTGTCCACTTTCCTCTCAAGAGTCAAGGTGACAAGAGAGGCATTTATAGATTTTTTTACCTGGTTTCTAAAATCAACCAAAAATGGTCAACGCATGAGAAATTTGGTGAATGTGATGTACACAAACTTATAAACCTCATCTAACTGAAAGATAAGGTTTATTTTACTGGGGGGAAATGGATTTTATCAAGTATGGAAAATAATGTGGGCACTCTAGACCAAGTCAAATCCAAAAGCACTAGAGAAATATTGGAAGCTTGGCATTCAGACAAATCAGCTGTCAATAAACACATAAACCAACATCCACAAAAGCATGGATTAATGCTGACAAACAAGCAGCAAACAATACCCTAATCAACCACACCCCCACCAACATTCACACACACACACACACACACAAAGAACAAATCTCATTAGTACTGGATGATGTTACCTAGTTGGTTAATGACATTTCTGCATGCAAATAACCAAACTCAGAGAGCACTAAGGAATTTAGTGTTTGATCTACAGTCATTTTGCAGTTCCCTTCTACTCTAGGATTTTTCAAACAAATCAGATATGATGTTCATTTGAACCCAAAGATACAAATTCATTCAAAGGAAACAGATATTTTGGCATTCCCATTCCATTTCAGTCAGTCTTAATCTTTCACCCTGACTTGTTATTTTGTCTTCACTGTTTCCTGGTGGAACACATCTTTTCTGGATTAAGAAGACTATACCAAATAGCTATGTCATCTTGTTGCTACCCGTGGGCATTTTGCCATATTTGTTGAGTGATTAGTATATTAATTATTTTTCTATTGTTTTGAATATTTCTAAAGGCACACTTACTATAATTCTGGGCACTTTTCACCAACCAGGACTCATTCTGAGTTTTAGCTTTCACACACTATCTCTACAGCTCCACATCACTCATATTCTCCCTTCCATCTCCTTTATATATCCTTTTTTTAAAAAATTGTGTATCCCCAGTTTTCTGCTGTCCTACAATTTTTCCTCATGGGAATTGTGTGCAATTATATTTTTTTAAGTTCTCTTTTTAAGAAGCTTCCACATATTTTGAACTCCATAAATTTCCAATTCTGTTGAATCCTACTAATTTTTTTCTGACTTATTAAAATTTATTTTCTGAAACATGGAGCTTAAAAAAGAAAGAAAAGAAAAACATCTAAAATATACTCACCTTATGCTGAGTCGCATACCACTTTCTTTCCACTTCCACTCTCCTTCTGAATCACTCATACCCAACCAATAGTCAGCTTCATTGATGTTATTTCTCACAAAATCCTGAAACAAAAAAGTATAGGCTTGACATAAATACTTGGAGATTACTATAAGCTAGCATAAAGTTGTCAAAAACAGATCATGACAGGTGAATCTTATATCCCTCTTTGATAAAGTGACTAAACATGTAGACATAGTAAGGCATTTGACAAAGCAGACCACAGATTACTTCTTGATAAGGAAAAATATGGGATAGACAGTACCACCACCAGATGTATTCACAATTGGCTGACCAACCGCATCCAGCATTCCTTAATGGAATTACATTAACATGGAAGGAAGCCTGCAGTGGGGGTACCTCAAGGTTCTGTATTGGTCTCAATGCTCCTCAACATCTTCATAAATGATGAGGACAAGGGGATAGAAGAAATCTCATCAGATTTTCAAATGCCAGCAAGCTGGGGAGAATTGCTAACTCTTTGGAAAACAGACTCAAGATTCAGAAGGATCTTGACAGACTTGAGCATTGGGCCCTCTCCAACAAGATGCAGTTCAGTGGTGAGAAAAGTAAGTTCTGCACCTAGGCAGGAAAAACACCTGCCAAAAGCCAAAGCAATCCTGGGCTGCATCAACAGAGGAATAACATCAAGATCCCCAGAAGTGGGGCTTCCAGTTCGGGCTTCTTTGGTGATGAACCAAAATCCATGATTGTGCATGGTTTTGATCTGTGCTCGCTGCCAGAGGGCCCTGGTCTTCTGGATTCAGGGCTGTAGCCATCCCATAGAAGTGGCGAAGAGGGGGGAGGCAGCCAGCTGAGTTGACGAGAGCCTAATCTCTCCACCTCGGCTTGGCATTACTCGCTTTCCTGAAGGCAGTTGTAGCGGTGGTCAAAAATGGCCACCTCAAAGAAGAACCCGACCAAACAAGATTGAGCAGGAGTGAAGACAAAGGGGAGAGCTTGACAGACTGGGCTAAGCAGAGACAACATCTATGCAAGGTAACCTGGAACTAAAATCATTAAGATTGCTAGTTTTAAAAGACGATTTAAAAGTGGCCGAGAAGAGAGGGGGAATTTTTTTCTTTTTTTCCTCATATTGACAGTAGCGATTGGCTTTAAATGTTAAAAAGAAGAGATTCAAGCAAGAAAACTGTACTAAATTACTTTGACACTAACAGGCAAATTGCAAGCTGGAATTAAGTGTCAAAGGGAAAATAAAGATTTTTTTGGATACTTTAAAGTCTTCAAAGGGAGGAAAGTGGAGGAAAAAAGAAAGGGTGGAACTTGGAAATAACAGAGTAACAACTGGAAACAAAAAAGAATTAACTGTGAAACTGTAAAAGACTTCCAAAGGATATATTGTAACTGAAACTTTGTTACGATACAACAGAGCCCCCAGAAAGGAAAAGTGGAACTTTAAAGTGTGAAATAAAAAGAAAAAAGCATGAAGGAACTGTTTTGGAATATTTGGTGACTTTTTGAATTTTGGGCATAGGACTCTCGGTGATTTGAATTAAAATTAATCAGCTAGTTGTTTAAAAGCGTTTAAAATGGGAGAACTCCTTTTAGAATTAAAAATGGAACTTAAAAAAATGAAAGAACTGCAAGAGAGGAGAATCCTTCAGCTTCGCACTTCAATTTTTAGAAATTGAGATTTTAAACTATGAAAAACAACAAGAAATGCTTGAAGAACAAGAAGGCCTGGACAAGGAAGAAGCCATCTTTAATGATCAAACAATGCAACGTGGAGTTAAATGGAAAAGGGGGGGAAGGGGAGTTAAAAATTTGAGATTAGAGGGAACAATTAAAAAAAGAACAGTTTGAAAAGCAAACATAACATTAGGAAGAAGCAGAAGAGTGGATTACAGAAAGGACAATTAGAGAGCGGGACAAAAAGGGTGGTGAGAAAAAGAGGGGAACGATAAAAAGGGAAATAAGTTATAAGGGACAGAAACAGGAAATAAAGAAACAAGCGAAACAAACAAGGATCAAAGGTATTAGCCTATTTAGAAGACATAAAGATAATGGTTAAAAAATAAGTTAAAAGAGAGGATTTCGCAAGGTACATGAGATAGTGTAGTTATATTAGAAATAGTAATGAGCTAGGAAATAGGAAACATAGGTGATTAAAATGAAAGATAAAACTGGTATTGTTATGTAATGGAATGTTTGTTAACAATTAAATGAAATAAAGAGACAAAGGGAATTAAAAGTGAAAGACGGGGAAATAGGAGGGAATGAAAATACCTTAATTGTTTTTTTTAATGAATTATAAAATAAAATTGAAATGAAATATGAAAGATTTGTAATGAAATCAATATCAGTTGACAGGGTGAATTTGAATAGAACAATTATTTTACTTATTATTTTTATATATCTTTTTTTTTTTAAATTGTATTTTTAAGGGAAGTACCAAGCGGACTTCGGTTGATAAGAGTTATATGATATATAATAGCTATTAGAAACTGAATGTTATAATTGTATAATGTATAAACTAAATGCTTAATGAGATTTGAAAGGGTAAATATAAGAAATAAAGGTGACACACTCATTTTGGTAATTATAGGGGAAACCTTGCTTTTTAATGCCTGGAAGGGAAGGGGAATCTTTTTTTTTCTTTTCCCTTTCGGGATGATAATGAAAAAAGAATGTATGAAATGGTAAACAGGACAGACAAAAGTATAAGTATGAAGATTAGGAGGATATAGAAATTTGGAAAAGATATGTAATCAAATTAGAAAGGAATGAGACAATTATAATATAAGGCTGAGGAAATTAAGGGAAGGAAAAATGAATGAGAAATTGATAAAATAGTGATGAGATATGAAATTGAATATAAAAGATGAGTATGTAAATGAGATTATATCTCTATGGAGATGTGATAATCTGGAATCATGCTGTTCTCTAAAAAAAGACATTCTACTTTTATTATGTTTTGTGAAAACTCAAATAAAATTTTTACAAAAAAAAAAAAGATCACCAGAAGTGATGCTGCTGCTTTATACTATAAGAGGGGATTACATTATAGGGAATTGACTCCAAAGCACCAAAGGGCAGAACAAGAAGTAATGGTGGAAGCTTTTTAAAGAGAAGTAAGGAGAAAATTTCTAACAGTGAAAATAATTAATGAGCTTGCCTCATTAAGTTTGCTTCCCTGAGGTCCGGATGCTCTGTCACTGGAGTTTTCAAAACAGATTGGACAACCATTTGACCATGATAATACAATCAGGGAGTTGCACTAGAAGAGTTCTGAAGTCTCTTCCAGTTTATGTTCTATTATTATATTGACCAAATAACAAAAAGATCCTAAGATTGTTAAAATAAAAGAGAACTTGAAACAGAATAAAGCCAGTAATAGAATAATACTAATGTAAAACTGGTAGCAGCAATATGAAGGACTTTAAAGAAAAAATTGGTTTTCAGTTTCAGTTTAAAATGACTACAAATAGGTGTCAAACATGACTCTTTGGATGCCACCTATGTGAAACTCTACTAAGAATTCACTCAGAGCATAAATGGATGCTTCTCAAAATGAATAGCAAGTATAGATGTTTGTATTAAAGATATGTGGGAGATATAGCAAACAAGACAATTACCCGCAGAACATTTAACGTTTTAATAGTTAACATCAGTACTTGAGCCAGGTCAGGAAATGAACTGGATAGCAGTACATATGGCAAAAATCAATACTATTATATTAGCCAAAAATAATAAACTTGCTAAAAATAGACTTATTGAAGTGTCTGGGTTGTTTTCCAATGAGCCACTTTAAAGTAATCTGTAAGAGTATTCAATATAATTCAATATAATGCTTAATTCTTCTAAACAATGAAAATTAGAAATGGTTCCATAATGTATACTCAAAAATATCTTTCTACTTTCATTGACCTGGTTACTGTTTGTAAGACTGAAAAGACCTTTCTGGCTGAAGAGAAAATCAAGGGTTTTTAAAGAAAAGTAATTCCAGCTTTTTATTTTTTAAATGAATCATTTCTGTTATATCCTTCAAATAAATACCAGTAGTACTATTCAGAAGTATCTATAATTGACAAATGGGCTGCTGGAACAAACCATGGATAAGACAAGAGAACCTGGAAATGATGGAATGCTATTAAAGTAGCAGACCTAATGAGAGAGGATATACGAAACATATGAGAGAAGAACAACAGGGCATGCAGCCAACAGCTGAAGCTGGAACATCACTACAGCCCCCTGCATTACAGAATCACAGAAGCTGGAGAAGAACCGAGGCCTGAAGAAGGAACTAGAGAGAAAGTGGAAAGTAAAAGCCAATGTGGTCCCAGTGTAATAGGAATGCTTGGGGCTGTGATTCCTTAATTCAGAGAACGGCTTCAACAAAACCCAGGAACAACATCAAAGCTCTCTGTCCAGAAAGGTTCAGTGTTAGGAATCGCTAATTTTTTTAATCTGATTTCTTACCAGAATAAGCTATATAGGAGGACTTACCTGTTCTTCATCAGATAAAATGCTAACCAGATATGCCTTATCATTAATACAATTCCACAAGGCTTGTGTCCAGCTTGTGCTTTCAGCTGAAAAGTAATAACAGTATTTCCCTTGAAGCTTCCAACTGTAGGAGCATGAATGATCAACTGTGAAGTTTCCTTGGCTGCAGATGGATTCTACAAGCAAATACATTAGAAGCTTCTATTAGTCTGCAATAATGTTTAGAAATTGCTGAAGTCACATAGGCATATGAAATTAACAGTTTAAGTTGGCAGAGCACATTGAATACTGTGCTAAAGTCTTAGGCCACTACCCGTTTTGTTGTTTTAGAAAAGTTTTAATGACCATCTATGATTATTTTTTGGTCTTGAATACCAAATGTTTAACATCCCATTTGTTTGTTGATTTGCCTTTGAGAGTGGCTGATGCAAAAGTATGCTTTTATGTTTGTCAAATTCTGTGATCTTTGATATTTTGACTGGAACGATGTAATTGAAAGTTGGTCTTATTGGCAAGCTTCCAATGAATTACACTCATATGTCATGTGTCTGTACTGAATGTAATGTTCAAGCATGTGTTGCACAAACCTGGTGTAATTGAACTTTTTCACAACAGTCATTTTGGCATGAAATAGTAGGACACATACTGGTGTTAGCAATAACAGTACTTAGGGTTCCATTCCATTTAAGTTTATGGGAGCCAGGTGAGTGCTGTTGCTCAGGTATAAGGGAGGTCACATTAAATACTTGCCACTGTAGTCTATGGAAGCTGCTTTTTCTGCTTTTTCCTGATTTTGAATACTTTATACAAATTCCCTGCATTTTCTGGTTGTATTCTAATAAATACATTAACTTTGAAATACATCATGGACAATGCATCATGTGAAAGATTCAGTTATCTGAAGGAACACCCCCCTCAAAGAACCTACAAATAATGTATGAAAAGAGTAGTGCTAACTAACTTTGCTCTCCATGTTCCTAAAGGCCTTGTCTAGGCACCTTCACTTCCTCTAAGTTCCTCTAAATTGAAATTAATGCTTACCTAATAGTTTTCAGATATTCAGAGCGGAACCTGGACAGAATTCTTTCCAAATCCAATGTTAAACAGTAAGGGAAACTTTTGGCTGAAAATATGTTTGTTACATGCATTTTCCTTCATGATCATTTCTGATATTCACATTTTCTAATCAGGATGATTCCACTTCCCATTTAGAAGAATTCAGATCTAGAACTTTTTTTAGAGGTGTCTTACCTAAAATTTCCTCACTTTCAGTGACCTTATTACTTGAGTATTGTTCAGCCATCATCTGTGTTGTTTTAACATAATCCAGGTCTTTCACCACTAAAAGACAAATCAAAATGCTGACAGAGATGTCATGAAAATAGGTCATCTATTGCCCAGGTCAATAACATGGTGGTCACGAATTCCTGAGTTGCCTCCAACTCTGGGCTAAGCAAAAGCAGATTAAAACCCCCAAACATAAGCCTGGGAAACTCTATCACCAGAATCAAGCACCTCCAGTAGGGAGGATGCTCCGTTTGATATACAAGTAGCAATTCCATCTGATCTCTATGGCCCAACTTCCCAAACAGAATTCCAAATCCAGATCCCATTCTGTGAAACAGAGACCTGGAAGCCTGCACAATCTCCTGGATGACAGTAGTCATGCCGCTATTTCTATCCCAGAGTCTTGGCTGATGATATGCCTGAAAAGTGGGCAACATTTCTGAAAGGGCAGCTCCCTTCTGTATCCAGCCAGATCTCAGTGATATATGCCAAATTCACACTGTCATCCATGATTATATTGTATCATGGATAATGATAGCCTTATTACAGACCAACCTGACATTCAACAGTAGCATGTGAAACCAGTGACCACTAAAGCTATGAAGATCAAGCCTCAAGGACAGAATATATGTGTTCTTTAACAGTTGGGGTCTATTAGCAATTTCATCCTAAAATTGTTATCTAGTTTGATCATTGGTCTCCTTTACAAGATAATTAAAGATGTAAATATTAAAAAGGCACAGTGAGCTATCTTTCATTAACTTCTTTGAGTAGTTTAGGTTTTGGTTCTGTAGTTTCTCTAAAATTATTAAGTCTGACGAAGAAAGATGAGACAAAATATGGAATAATATCAATTATATTTTGTAGGCAACCTTTTATTATGATGACCATCCAAATTTATGGTCCAAACACCGATGCAACAGAGTAAGTTGACCAGTTTTCTGGTCAAATTCAATTTGAAATTGACAAGATGTACTACTTATGATTCACACTGGAATGCCAGATATGGAAATACTAAGGCAAAAATTGTATTGAATTGTGTGATCTGGGAAACAAATGAAGGAGAAGAGCCACTTATCCATGTTTGTCAGTCCAACACAGTTTTATTATAACTGAAATGATGAAATGATTCATGGATATCATGGATATCACCAGATGGAAAACTCAGAAATCAAATTGACTATAAATAAAATAAAATAAAATAAAGTAGAAGAGCTTCATTATAACAACAAATATGTGGCTAGGCACTCCTGGAAGCAGATCATGAACTGCTCTTGAGCAAGTTCCAATTCAGATTAAAGTAGAAGAACAAAGCCAATCAGTTTTCCCTAAATGGTCTGAAGCATATTCCCATCATTTTCTAAGTGATCATCAGGAATCACTTTGAAGACCTGAACCTAATTAATATGAAATCAGAGTAAGTATGGAACGAAGTCAAAGATATATTACTGCGCATGACTGGGATGTCGGCCGGCTGAAATGAAGACGCTCCGGAGGGTTTCGTTCGGCCTGGGCAGAGGGCGTCGGAGGGGGATTTCTCCCCCCTGGTCTTCTGCCAGCTGGTAGGGATGGACCTCGCCGTCGCTTTGAGGCCATCCTGGACTGTGCTGGAGCCGCGGCTGCGGAGCGGTGAGTCCGCGATGCAGAGCCTGCAGGCTTACAACTTTGCCCGCCATTTTGAAGGGCGGGACATTTGAATCCCAGGATCGGCCGAGGCTTTCTTGCTGCAACGGAGATGTTGTCGGATGTTTTCGGAGGGCTGTATTCGATCTGGGCAGAGGATGTCGGGGGGAGAGTTTTCCCTCCTGGTCTTCTGCCAGCTGGTAGAGATGGACCCGACCGTCGCCTTGAGTCCATCCTGGAGTGTATTTGCGACGAGCGGTGGGTCTGTGATGCTGGGCCTGTGGAACTATAGCTGCGCCCGCCATCTTGGATGGCGGGATATTTGAATTCTAGGCGAGAGGATCGGCTGAGATTTGTCCTGCTGCGATCCTCTCTTGTTTTTGTTTTAGTGGACGGATGAGGCTGCTGGCATTTGCTGTCTTCCCTCGTCGCCCTCTTCTACCTGTACCGTCTTGCCTGGCAGCGTTTGACATCGTTGTTCCTGTATGAGCTCTGGTCATTTGTCTGAAACTTGTCTCCTGTCTACCATCAATTCCAGGCCATCTTTAGTGGTATAACATTTTCCATCAGCCAGCGAATGCCCTTATCTGTCTACCCTTGACCAGGAGAAAGGTGCCAGAGGAGGAGGTTCCTAGACCGCCATCGTGGTGAGAGGACGGTGGCGTTGTATATCATCTCTTTCCCCACTGTTGTGAGAGGACAGTGGGTTGAACCTTACCCTCCACCCTAAGGTCCGTGTGATCTGGTCCCTCACCATCGTGAGAGGATGGTGGGCCTATTGTCATCAGGACTCCCCAGTGACCGTGAGAGGGTCATTGGGGTGGAGGATCTTTTCTTCCACAGGACATTGTATTCTGGCCCTTGCTTTGTGAGGCCTTACTGCCCAGAGATGATGAAAAACTGAAGTTTATTTATTCGGCAGCTGAACTGTGGGCCCTGAGGAATGTCCCCCTTTCTCAGGTGTGGCCCTCAGACCTTTCCCTGTCATACCTCGAGGATGGTTCTTGGGTACCAGAGAGGAGATATGACGCAGCTGGGGGTTTTAATTTTAGGGATTTTAAGAGGTCTTTTAAATTATTTAAATTTTTGTCGAAATTTTTAATGGGGTTAGGGAAAGGGAATTTATTATGCGGGTTAGGGAGGGGGCCCGGGCTGGGTTTGGGGGACAACCCGTCTGGGGATAAGGCCAGACCGGGGGATACCTGCGACCGGGAGGCCTTGGGATCAGGGACGGTCGTTCCGAAGATGGGGGCTTCCTCTGGGGAGGGGGATGAAAGGGTTATCCCTACGATCGGTGGGAGAGGCAGGTATGGTGTTGACAGGGGGTCTTATCAAGTTATGGGAGCTCGCCCCCGCTGTTTACAAGCGGTGGTACGCTCCGGCCCCCAGGTCACGTCTCGCTCCCTGAGTTGTTTGAATGATCGGGCCCCGGGCCTCCGGCTGATGCTTTGCAATGCCAGGTCCGTAGTGAATAAAGCCCCCCTTGTTTACGATCTTGTTACAGAGGGGGGTGCGGACCTGGCAGGCATTACCGAGACCTGGCTGGGACAGGAGGGGGGTGTCCCTCTAGTGGAGATGTGCCCAGCCGGGTTTCAGGTCTTTCATCGGCCGAGGGCCGAGGGGAGGGGTGGGGGAGTTGCGGTAATTATTCGGGAGGATCTGGATCCTAGGGAATCCACTGTTCCTCAGACGACCGGATGTGAGTCCCTGTTTGTTAAGTGTGGTTCCGGGGTTCAGATGGGCCTATTGATCACATACCTGGCTCCCTGCTATGTGACATCGGCCCTGCCTGAGCTCCTCGAGGTCATAGCCGGTCTGGCGGTTGAGACCCCCAGGCTGGTGGTCATGGGGGATCTCAACCTGCCTTCGACCGGTGGGGCCTCGGGGATTGCCCAGGAGTTCTTGGCTTCCATGACAGCCTTGGGCCTGACCCAATTAATTAAGGAGCCCACGCATACTGGGGGTCACATTCTGGATCTGGTTTTTGTCTCTGGACAGTGGCAGGATGATCTGGGTGTTGGGGATGTTTTTGTTGAACCCTTGTCATGGTCAGATCATTCGCTCCTTAGGCTGGACTTCCAGGCCGCTCCTCCCCATCGCAGGGAGGCGGACCAAATACGTTGGTACCGCCCCAGGCGCCTGATGGATCCAGATAGGTTCCTGGTGGAGCTTGGGCCATATCCCGACATTCGGACTCACGACTCGGTGGGGGATCTAGTCGCCACCTGGGAAAGGGTGGCGGCTGGGGCCCTGGACCGGGTCGTGCCCTTGCGGCCTCTGACCCGGCGCCGCTCTCACTCGGCCCCCTGGTTTTCCGGGGAGCTGAGGGAGATGAAGCTCCGGAAAAGACGCCTGGAGAGTATTTGGAGGACTACTCGCTCCGGACCTGACCGAACACTTTTACGGTCTTTTATTAAGACCTATTTAGTGGCGATAAGGGTGGCAAGGCGTTTTTACTTTTCCACCCTTATTGCGTCCGCAGGAAACCGCCCGGCTGCCCTGTTTAGAGTGACCCGCTCCCTCTTAGAAGGGGGAGCGCGGGAGGACCCCTTGCAGGGACAGGCTGAGGATTTTTCAAAGTTCCTGGTGGATAAAATCACTCAGATCCGGGATGGCTTGGACTCCGAATGGGCAGTTCTGGGCGGGGAATCGGGGGCGGAATTTGGAACAGTCATTTGGGACGAGTTTGATCCTGTGACCCCTGAGGACGTGGACAGGTTGCTGCGGGGACTGAATGCGACCACATGTTTATTGGACCCGTGTCCCTCCTGGCTGGTGTTGGCCACCCGGGAGGTGACACGAGGTTGGCTCCAGGGTATTATTAACGCTTCCTTGAGGAGGGATATCTACCCGCCATCTTGAAAGAGGCAGTGGTGAGACCCCTCCTCAAGAAACCGTCCCTGGACCCAACTCTGTTATCTAATTATCGTCCTGTCTCCAACCTTCGTTTTATGGCGAAGGTTGTCGAGAGTGTGGTGGCACAACAGTTCCCCCAGCACCTGGATGAAGCTGTCTATTTGGATCCACGCCAATCGGGCTTCAGGCCTGGGCACAGCACAGAGACGGCGCTGGTCGCATTGGTGGATGATCTCTGGAGGGCCCGTGACAGGGGTTATTCCTCTGTCCTGGTCCTCTTAGATCTTTCGGCGGCTTTTGATACTGTCGACCACAGTATCCTATTGCAGCGGCTGGGGGGGTTAGGGGTGGGAGGCACCGTTATGCGGTGGTTCTCCTCCTTCCTCTCTGACCGCTCGCAATTTGTGTTGGCAGGGGGGCAGAGGTCGGCCCCGAGGCCCCTGGTTTGCGGGGTGCCTCAGGGGTCGGTGCTCTCGCCCCTCCTGTTCAACATATATATGAAGCCGCTAGGCGAGATCATCCGTGGCTTTGGGGTAGAGTTCCATCAGTACGCTGATGACACCCAGCTGTACATCTCTACCCCGGGCCACCCCGATGAAGCCGTCGAAGTGATGACCCGGTGCCTGGAGTGCATGCGGTGTTGGATGGGGCGGAACAGACTTCAGCTCAACCCATCTAAGACTGAGTGGCTGTGCTTCCCGGCACCCCGATACAGCCGGCTGGTTCCATCGCTGGCTGTGGGGGGGGAAATTCTTGCCCCCACAGAGAGGGCCCGCAATCTGGGTGTCCTCCTGGATGTACGGCTGTCATTGGAAGATCATGTGGTGGCCGTTGCCAGGGGGGCTTTTGGACAGGTCCGTAGGATCTACCAGTTGCGGCCCTTTCTGGATCGGGATGCGCTTCGCATGGTCACTTCCGCCCTGGTGACCTCCCGCCTAGACTATGCCAATGCTCTCTACATGGGGCTGCCTTTGAAGAGCATCCGGAGGCTCCAGTTGGTGCAGAATGCAGCCGCAAGGGTGGTAATGGGAGCACCTAGGGGCTCCCATGTTATGCCACTTCTGCGCGTGCTGCATTGGCTCCCGGTGGCCCTCCGGGTGTGCTTCAAGGTCTTGGTCACTATCTTTAAAGCGCTCCATGGCTCGGGACCAGGTTACAAGCGAGACCGCCTCCTGCCACCATCGGCTTCCCACCGACCGGTACGCTCCCATAGAGTTGGTCTCCTCGGGGTGCCGCTGGCTGGACGGCTGGCGACCCCGAGGGCGCGGGCCTTCTCATTGGGAGCACCCCCTCTCTGGAATGAATTACCCCCGGAGGTAAGGGCCGCCCCCGATCTCATGGCCTTCCGTCGGTTACTTAAAACGCACTTATTTCGGCAGACCGGACTGGCCTAGGGGTTTTTAAATTTTAACCGGGTTTTAATCTTTTTAATACTTATTTTACATTTTAATTGAGCCATATTATATTTCAGCTTTTAAATTTTAATATTATTGTGTTATTTCGTGTACTGTACTTTGTATGGGTGTTTTTATTGGCTGTTCACTGCCCCGAGTCCCTTCGGGGAGAGGGGGGTGGTATATAAATCGAATAAATAAATAAATAAAATAAATAAATAAAGATGTTGTTAAGGATGCACATAAAAGGTCACAAAACAAAATAAACTAAATGTCAGAAGAAACATTAAAATTTGTCAAGAAAAAAAGAGAAACCAACCCCAAGAAGTGCAAAGATCTCAGTAGTGATCTATAAATTCACCAAAGATGTAGACAGACATGAGGAAATAAGCAAACTCCCCCCAAAAAATCTACACATTCAGAAGGAGGTTATGATTTTAAATTGGTATGTTAAAAATATCATTGGACACAGAGTAACTAATTTACAGATCAAGCAAAGAAGGAAGGATTATACTGTAAAGTAGATATGTCAAGATCCAAGATACTTTAGATAAGAAGATAATTCCTTCTTTAAAAAAAAAACTTCTATTACTAGAAGATGAAGGTAGATCAGTGATTATGCTGATTATGTACACAAGCAGCAACTAGAGGCATAATCATAGCAGAAAGATGTTGAATATACTTATAGACTGAGAATGACTATGGCCATAGCAGTTCGGGGCCTGCTGTAGATGAGATCCTTTAGCATCTTTATATTAAAAAGTGCCATCTATTTTTTTTGTGCCATTTGCAAGATAAAGACATACAGTATAAATATTTAAAGACATAGTCTTACTTTTTTCAAGCTTTTCTGAGTGGTTTAGGTTCAAGTTCTCTATCTTGTCTGAAATTTCTGAGTCTGAAGAAGAAAATGAGATAAAATGTGGAAATTTTGTTTTTACTGCAATCCAATCTTTGTTTTGAAATTGTACAGCATTAAAATTATCATTGTAGATGTTAAGCTAAGCCACACATTCCTATGTAAAACCACAGTTCCTTTTGAGAGCTGCAGACAGGTGCTACATTCATAGCCTTATATGCACTGAACCACCATTTTGGATCTGAAACTAAAACTCCTCCCAATTTTATTTAATACTAATGAGATTTAATCAAAATTATATAAAACTGATAATAAATACAACAGATTTGTTTAAGAACTTAAAAATTAGAAGATCATTTCATATTGAACTTGATTAAGTTCTATTAAAATCTTTGTTGTTCAAAGTTCCTTTTAAATCTTTTTCAACAACTCATCAAATTTTGACCATTAGATAATGCATTCCACAAAGATTTACATTACATAAGCTCTACTTCTTCTTCTACATTGTATTGATAGGTATACAACCTTTGGTTGTAATGTTGTGTTGTTCAATTTTTGAGACCTCTCTAATTCCTCATGACCCATTAACCAGAACTGTCTGTGAGTAATTGAGTTCTTGTTAACTCATGTTTATGTCATCTGTAATAATTTCCAATCACCTTGTCTGCTGTTAATTTTTTTTCTATAGCATTCAATTTTTCTAAGCCTTGAGATCACCAATTACTTAAGCCGTGAACATCCAAATTAGGCTGTAGAATTTCCAATGAGCACTCTGATTTTATGTCATCTAATATTAAATGATTTGTTCTTTTTGTGATACAAAGTGTTGTCAGCAATTTTCTCCATCCCCATAATTGAAAGGCAGTTACTTTTCTTTGTTCAGCCTTTATGAAGGTACAGCTTTCAGAACCATAAGTTCACCTGGAAAATCAAGGCCTTGAGAATATGAATCTTATTTGTCAGTGTGGCATCTCTGTCCTTTAAAACTATGTCTAATTCTCTCATAATCTTTCTCCTATGTAACAAATCTCTCTCTCTCTCCCGGGCTATAATTACCATCATTATCAATTTTTCAGGAAGATAAAATATGTTAACTACCACAATTTCTTCTCCAAACTATTTGCACTGGATTTTTTTATTGAGAAATAGACTGGCTTTTGCATTATTTATTCCACCTTTATCCAAAGATACCTTAAATTTTTCCTGCTTCTAATACTCATTCCTAAACTAAATTGTTATAATTTAATATAATGCCCCATATTCTGTTCTGAATAAACATTTTATTGTTATTTATTAATCATCCACAAATTCCTCAGTAGCCTGATGAAGGGGCTTAATATACCTACGTTTTAAGGACTAGCAACAATTGTTTATAGTCTGCACAGGTAAAAATCTCTGCTTAATTAATATGGCAAAAATTCGACACCTTTCCCCCTTCTCAGTTCTACTATGCTGCCTCATAGTTAGGGAAGGGGAAGTGTTCTTCCTGAAGGCAGAAATAAAGAATATTGGGAGTGTATGTACTATATTACATACTGAGTATTATGCAAGCATACATAACATGTAGGTATATGTGAAGATACAGGTGGTCCTGCAGGATCACCCAAGGTATCCAGTAAAACATCCAGGTGTCCAGTTAAACTGAGCAGGCCATCTTGGGTAGAAGCAATATTGGAAATTGTGGGAGAAAGATAATCACTTTAGTAATAAGAAAAATATATTTTATACTCTGCAGGAGATGGCAGTAGTCAACCACTCCTATATCTAACAAAACAAAAAAGGATAGACAATGTAAACAATAGTCTTCCCAAATGATGAGCTGATTGAGAATTCTGGGGAGAAAATTGTCGATATTAAGTGATTGGAATGGATGGAATCAGAGGTAGTGTTCGGCAGGTTCTGACCAGTTCTGGAGAACCGTTAGCAGAAATTTTGAGTAGTTCGGAGAACCAGCAAATACCACCTCTGACTGGAAATTTTACAGTATCCTTCCCCTGCCATGCCCACCAAGC
This sequence comes from Bungarus multicinctus, assembly GCA_023653725.1. Lineage (NCBI taxonomy): Eukaryota > Metazoa > Chordata > Lepidosauria > Squamata > Elapidae > Bungarus > Bungarus multicinctus. The sequence continues at coordinate 106,820,364 of CM042834.1, forward strand.
CATGCCCACAGAACCGGCAGTAAAAAAATTTGAATCCCATCACTGGATGAATACTTCTTACTGAGAGCATTTTTGCCAGTAGGAAGTATTTGTTTTTTTTCTTCAGTTGAAGAGCAATGAACCATTTTGAAAATCTATATTTTTAATCAAGTATTTTAAAAACAATTGAGAGTTAAAGCTGGAGAATGAGCAGGTTGAAGTCCAGAATCAGTCACTAGCAGCAGTTTTAAGGAACAAACCTGGTTAAGAAAGTACCTGACTGCCTGAGTGTAAGCATTTTATATCTCTTCCTGTTGAGGAGATCCAAAGGTCAGTGCATAGAGAAGCTAAATTGTACATTTATGGTAGTTCCCTGTTCAAAGAATTCTTCAATGTTACAAGTTCTCAGTTCTCATCCTTGGTATTCCTGACAATACTATTGATACCAGGAATCACTTACATTTCTCCAGGGCCAAGAAAAAGAGAGTAATCCATACTGCAAAACCTATGGCTACTAGGACATAAAGAATGAGTATGTGAAGCTTTCTAGAGTTATTCTCTTTTGCAGGTTTACAGATGGAAGGAGCTGTGGAAGAGAAGATTAATGATAAGATTTAGTGTACACCAATTAATTTTGTGGAGCACAAAGATGCAAAAATATGTAGACAAGCTTGTACTCCTAACCTAAAATGAGACATGTTTCTTGGAACTAAATAAAAGGTTGACTTTGCTAAGTAGAAGCAAAATATTTTTTAAAATGTTTTACATTTGAAACTGACTCATAAAGGGATAAAGCCAAAGTAGGCATTGCTTTAAAAACCCACTTCAATCATGTGTGAGTGATGGGCTCCGTTTCTTTCTATAGCTGTTTGAGAATGCAATTCACTGTCTTTCTTCCTAACCAACTATACAATCCTGTTATTATGAGAAGAAAATAAGGTCAGTTACCACAATGCAGTACTTTAAGTTCTTAGGCAAAAATTGGAAGATACATACACTATAACAAATAAGTAAGGCAGACAAACTTATAAACAAACCACTATAAAGTTCTACTCTTAACAATCTTGTCGGCAATGAGCTTTTGTCCTTTTTTTATTAAAAAAAAAAGACAGGCAAATAGGAGCTTGGAGGAGTAAGTTTCTTTTAAGGAAAACTATTGCAGTACTGTAATTAATCCAGCTACAAACGTTCCTCCTTTTTACCAGATTTAAAAATTAAAATTTGACCCCAGACACACTACAAAAGAAACCTAAAAGTTTTTCAGAAAGACATGAAACTGTACACTTAGGTAGAACAGCGCAAAGCTATAGAAGCTACAGTAGCATTTGTCTGATTTTTATACAGATGCTAGTTAAAAGAAAAAGAGAAAGACCCTTGGGATTTTTAATAATCATGAAAATTCTGGAAGATGGAAACATGGATTAGAATTCCTTTTCTGAAAAATGGTATTTGTTACAAGCCTCAGTACCCCTCCAAATTGCTTCAAATCAGAAGTGTTATACAGGCCTAAAAAGAATTGTTATCAGTAGCTATTTAGGTATGATGTCTAAATCATTCTAGAAACTCTACAAAAAGTATTTCACCTCTAAAGCTTACTAAGCAAAATCCTCCTTTCTTTAGCAAATATTACTATGGCTTGCACTAAAGAGACAATACCTTCTTTCTTTTCCATTCCTTTTACTGGTAAAGGTATTATTACAGCACTACCATCATCATAATCATCATCCAAATAATTGGGTGGAACTAAACAGAAAAAAAAGTTGGTTAACTCTTAATCTTTCTAAGTAAAAGCAATTTACAGCCAATCCAATATGATTTCATTGATGGTAAATGTATTAGAAAACCTGAATCACCTTTAATTCAGTTTTTTGTTATTTTAATAAGCAAGTTTTATGGAAATTTGCAATCTATTTTTATTTAGTTGAAAAGACGTATTAGTGATAGATACTTGTTTCATTGTTTCATGTTATTTTCATCTCATTGGCAATACCACTACTTTGGGAGTACAAACTGCTGTGTCACCTCAATGCTGTCTCCTCCTTGGCAACCTAGAAGCATCCTATGTTTTATTTATTTTTTATTTATTTTATTTTGTCAAGCGATTATTAGGTAACAGGTATAAGTATAAACATGGTTATGAATACATGAAATTGATACGAATAAGAAAAAAAAGAAACAATAGGACAGGGATGGTAGGCACATCGGTGTGCTTATGCATGCTCCCTACAGTCCTCTTAGGAAAAGGGTGAGGTCAATAGTAGACAGTCTAAGGTTAAAGTTTTTGGGGTTTGGGGAAGAAAAAATATTTTCCCTTTAAGAATCTGAAAGAATACAGTGAATTTTGTTAATATAAATGATGATAGTTTATAAAAAGTATTGTGCAATCAAGGAAAATAAAGCAGTAATAGTTAAATTTATTGTTCTATTCAAAGAGGATAATATATTTATGTTTTTTGGGGTGGAATATCACTTCTGGATTTTGTGCTTGTGATAAAAAAAAACCTTTGACTTTGGTTTGCCGATTAGCTAGATTTGTTGTTATAGAAATGGCTAGTTATATACAAATGTGTAAAAGTAAAAAGTTGAGGTTGTAATGATGTTATCTTGTACTGTGCGAAAAAGAGTAGAAGTCAACACCTTTGTCTTTCTTCCCTTGAACATCATATTTTCCCCCTTTTTTCTTCCCCTTTTTCCTATTTTTATTTTTCTTTGTATTTTATACATTGATAAAACAATAAAAATTTTAGACAATTTAAAGGGTTTGCCTTTTCCTGAGACCAGCTGCCAAAGTCATGGTAGCTTGGATGGAAAATGGATTAAAATTGGTCTGTTAATCAGGAGGAAGGGAAAACAAAGTTAAACTAATTAGCATATTCTCCAAGAATGGAGAAGTCAAAACAATCATATTAACTCACCTTCTGGAGGAACAGGAAGTGGTGTCAATGCTCCAGCAGACATATATATCCCTATTGACATAAAGGGAAAAAAATCATATTTAATATTTGGTATTCTCTGGAGTATATGTCATGTATGTGTCACAATCAGCATAATCAATGTATATGTATGTCTGTGTAACTGTGTGTGCTCATGCATGATTGTGGTTAAAATATTGAATAGAGAGCAAGTATATTTTGTCACAGGACATATAGCCTTTTCATATATAATCATGCACTTAGCCACCATCAATCTTTCTATTTAAGATGTAACCTTAGGTGGATTTGTTGGAGAATATATCCCATTCACATAGAAGCATTTACTCAGAACTTTTTTGGAACAGAACGACAGAGAAATACTACTAATAAAATAAACATGTAGAAATTCAATTTTTAAATGATCTCTAAGAAACAAAGCATGTACCTAAAAATTCAGATGATTTATTAGAAATAATAATTATAATTAATATAATCTCCCAGAGAGGCAGTATCTTGATGTGATTGTGGATCTTGTGTGCTCTGAGGAAAATGAGAGCTGTGCCTGAAGTTCAACCATACTGGACAGGTATTATCAGAAGAGCCAGGCAAAGCGTGCCTCTCCCATAAACAATATGGTGAGACATAATTTAAAGAAACTCATATTGGATTGGTCATCACCTGGGTCAACAAGGACCACATTAAGTGTTGGAATTCCTGAACTGCTGGTGACAAATAGGCTAAGCAATTAGGCCAGAGGTGAGATTCTTCAGGTTCTCACCAGTTCTGGAGAACCGGTAGCAGAAATTTTGAGTAATTCGGAGAACCGATAGCAGAAATTTTAAGTAATTCAGAATCCCACCTCTGACTGGCCCCACCAACCCCATCTATTCTCTGCCTCCCAAATCCCAGCTGATTGGCTGGGTCTTGTTTTGTTGCACTGCACAGGAGAATGGAGCTTGAAAGCAGGTTACTGGGATGGGGATTTTGCAGTATCCTTCCCCTGCCACGGCCACCAACTGATGCCTACTAAGCCATGCCATGCCCACCAAGCCATGCCCACAGAACCGGTAGTAAAATAATTTGAATCCCACCACTGAATTAGGCCTATCAGCTGCAGGACAACTGGAAGAAAAAATGTTCACCCGTTGCAAATATACAAAGAAGTGAAAACAAAGAAATAATGAATTGTTATTAGAAATCAATATCAATGAGAAGAGGATATCTGAAAAGAATATGCCACTTCTGGAAAGAATAAGTTCTAGAATTAAAAGTAATAAATAGGAAAGAACAGAACAGAGGCTAGTAGATCAATGATGTTTATAATATAAAATAAAGGATTCACAGAACCAAAATTGCAAAGAACAGCAAAGATCTACCCAGGGCAAAGAAATTAAAGCCTTGCCAGAAGTAGCTCAGCTGTAGAGGCAAACTGGGTCCTTGGTGGTAGAAGAAGCTGCTTTCATTGCCAAACAAGACACCCTCTACCTTCTCAGAAACTACAAAGTCCTCTAACTAGAAATCAAGAGGAACTGAAACAAAGAATAACTGAGCATCTAAACAATAGAAAAACAACGGAATAAGATTGCTCGCATTGGAGCTTGCTGCAAAGAAACAGCTAGCACAAGTACTAATAATACCACCAATACTGTTATTTCAGATAAAAGCACCAGCTCATTGCAAATAACAAATTAACCAAGCTAAAGCACAACTGCAGTTATAACTGAATATCTTGGACTGATTTTGAATACAAAGTCAGCAAACAAGGAGTGGGGGGGGAAGCCCAACAGTGCACTACCAGAATGGGAGATCAGGTTGGAAAATAAGATCAGCATGCTAAGATCAGAGGCAAGCAAGCTAGAACAAATGAAAGGAAGCTGAAAAACATAAAGTTCAAAGAATGCCTAATCAAGAAATATCAGCTGGAAACATAAAAGATCAAGGAAGCACTAAAAATAATAAAGCAGCAAACAATAATTAATAACTAAAATAATAGCTAGTAATAACTGGAAATTGAATAATATAACCAAGGAGATTAGCAGATATTAAACTTGAATTGCACACTGTAGCCAGAATCTCCAGCTTCAGTCAGATCAGTAATGTTTCTACCAATCCATCAATTGTGGGATTCCAAAGAACTAGCCAGCACTGAATAAAGAAGAAACAGTGTAGTTCTGGGTGCAGCTCAGGGGTGGGATTCAAATTTTTTAACAACCGGTTCTTTGGGCATGGCTTAGTTGGTGGGTGTGGCTTGGTGGTCGTGTTATTGGCTGTGCGTGGCCAACTCAATATCACTCACATCGAGGCATGCATCTCCTCGCCTGGCCTTTCATGACTATGGAGATGCTGCAACAGTTGTAAGTGTGAAAAATGGTCATTAGTCACTTTTTTCAGTGCCATTGTAACTTTGAATGGTCATTCCACACAAGCAAAGTACCAGCAAAGGAAGGAAAAAAAACTCCAGAGAAGTTCCTGAGACAGGAAGTCTAGTCTTGCCAAGAACGTAATAAGGGTTAATGGAGAAGCAGTTTCTGTAAGCAACACCAGAATATTTCCTTCCTGCCTTCCTTACAGGATTAGGCCAGAATTTCTTCTAACAACCAGTTCTCTGAACTGCTTAGAATGTTAACAACCGGTTCTAGCGAATAGGTGAGAACTGGTAGAATCCCACCCCTGGTGCAGCTGCTAGACAACCCAAAGAAATGCACCAAGAATGCACTTGGCTAAGAGAGGCAAAATAAAAAAAAAAGAAGATGAAATGAAAGAACTTGTAATAACAGCAGAAATGATAAAGAAAGGGGCAAGGAAGATGAAGTATTGGTCAGCCTCAGGTGAAAATGAACTGCATGTTTTTGGTTGAAACATCTGACTGGCCTCCGCCCACGCACTGCCAAGCAATTTAACCACATACTGCAAGAAGGTGAAATTGAAGATTGGTTAACATCTGGCAAAACCTATCTGATAATGAAAGATCCAGCAAAAGGGTCAATTAACCTGCTTACTAAGAATTTTCAAATGGTTAACTGATGTCGTAGCTGATGCAGTCCAACAGCATCTGGTTGAAAAAACATTATTTGTGCCTGAGCAGAAAGGAAACTGTCCAAACAGCAAAAGAACAAAACATCATCTCTTAATTGGCAAAATGATTTTGCAAAAATGCAGAAGAAGGATGACCAGCTTGAATGTAGCTTGGATTGATATTACAAGAAGGCATTCAACTTCCTGCCACATGATTGGATAACCTAGTATCTAGAAATACCAGGTTTCAGTAGAAACATCAGAAACTCTGTGCAAAGATCAACGGCACAATGAAAGACCCAGTTGCTGGTCAATGATGATGGGAAAGGTTAATATCAAGAGAAGAATCTTTCAAGAAGACTCACTACCACCACTACTGTTTGTCATTGCAGTGATTCTTGTGTTATCAGCAGCACTGAACAAGTCAGGTCATGGCTATCAAACATCAAAAACTTTTGCCAGGCTATTCCTTCTCCTTACAAGGAGAATATGAAGCTTTATAGAAAAACACCATCTGACATATATGTCTATGGAGATTCTCAGTCATCCAAGTCATGGTTGTCCCAAAGGATGCAACTGGACTTTCTGTTTTTTCTTTGAAGACATTTCGCTTCTCATTCAAGAAGCTTTTCAGCTCTGACTGGATGGTGATTAGACTCCTTCCATTCCCCACCATCCAGTCAGAGTTGAAGAAGCTTCTTGAATGAGAAGCAAAACATCTTCAAAGAAAAAACAGAAAGTCCAGTTGCCTCTTGAAAAAGCACTTTTGGGACAACCACCTGACATAGAATTGCTGCTCAACAGAAGGATGTCATTGTGAATAAATAGCTTTCAGCCCTTTAGTGCATTCCGGTTTAAATTTCATATTATTTTCCTGTGAAGAGGCTAAGCAGCATTTATTTTTTAATGTATTTCTAGGCCAACACAATGAATTAGTTGCTTACATATCAATTCTATGAAGTAGCTTTCCAGGTATAAAACCTTCTAAACGTGTTAAATTTCCATTTCTGTAACTTCCAGCCAGCCAATTCCCTTTGACCATATTTGTTTGGAAGTATGGGCATACCAGAAAGGCACCAATTGGGCAGATAGGGCTGAGAGTGGGAGAAAGTTCTGTTCCGGTGTAAGGTAAACCGAGAAAATAATTTTGTTATTTGTTAGGGAACACATATCTGAATTTATATTATACCGCAATAACTTTCTCCAAATGTGCGCCTTCCAGCTGTACCAGAATTAAACTCAAAGGAACCAGATAAGGTTTTTTTCCTAAACATATTTTCTCTCTGTTTAAAAAGGTCGGAGGAATATTTTAAGAATGTGTTTGTCCCCCACAATATGCACCAAGATTTAAAAAGAAGATTGCAAATCTCTCCAGCAATGAATGGAACGTGAATGCAGCGGTTACCAACATTTTTTTCAGATATATTAATTTAAGGTACTTGTATTAAAAAAACAAAACAAATATTTTCCTTTGATGAAAACGTTTCAAATCCTACAATCAGAATTTTCTGCCTCCCAATTAAGGTTAAGTTTTCTATCTCTCGATTCTATTTTTTGGTAAAGTTTATGATATTTATCATTAGAAATTAGAAAAAACATTTCATGGTGGCTGATTATTTCAGCATTCTGCATTGCACAGCTCTTTTCTTTCTTTTTTTTAATGATACTGTTAACTTTCAGAATTCTATAATGGCACTCACTCCATCTGTAGTGGAAATGCAACCTAGAATTCGAATGCCATCAATGGACAAACCATACTCTATTGGCGTAGGGATGAGGGGGGAAGGTGCTGCTGCTTGTCACTTTGCTTGGTTTTTGCTCAGATTTCTCTCCTAAAACACTAGTGTAGGATTTGGGGCAGACTGTAGATCTGCTTTGCTTTGGACAAGGACTTATAGTTCTGTCTCTTCTTTGTGCACATCTATTTGTAAATAAGCCCTTATTTGTTTCACATATTTTTCCCATCACAATTCAGAAAGACTCTTCATGGCTTGCATAGAATAAATCATACAGTTAAAAGATCCACAGTATAATCTAAAAACCTGAGAGTCATAAATAAGAGACGAAACAATAAACAACGTAATCAAAATCTCAGTTATACCAGAAAAATAGAAAATAAAAACGGCAAATCCCTTAGATCCCCAGTATTTTCTCTTTGCAAAGCTGTAATGGCCTTGGGACAGCTGACCATTTGGAAAATTGGGAGGGGGGCATGTAACCTCTTTGCAATATAGCTTTTGCGTCAATGCAATCTATTCTCTTAGAAGTTCTACTCCTGTAAGATGTACCAGTTTAGTTACATCTAAGAATAAATCCATATCTATTCATAGGCGTCTATCACAAACTATGGTCTTGTTTCAATTACATATTAACACAATCTTCTGGCTGGTGTTTATCTTAAATGAAGGGAGGAGCTATGCATTTTAGTGATAAAAGCAAGAGGTAGAACTCTGATCACTTACCTGAAATAGAGATGTCTTTCTGAGTGAAAAAATAATAATTTATTTGGAGAAGGATGAAGATAAACTACTTCATCATCAGATAAAAAACAAAAGTACAACTTGGAAATTTTACAAATATTTTGCTTACTTCTGCAATCTATTGTTGCTTCCAATGGTAAACCAAATTCTTCCTCTTTGCAAATGATCATTAGTGAAGCTTTTAACACTGAGCGTCCTTGAGTTAAGGAATGAAAGAGTGAAGTAAATAGGTCATGGAGCAGGCAGGCTGCCTTTTATAGCCATGGAGTGCCTCTTCTTTGTAATACTTAGGAAAAACCCATTGTGTCATAACTGCTACTGAGATTGCTACTGTACTATCCTGAATTCAGAGCTACCTACCTGATAGTGAGAAACTTGGGAAATAAGTCATGCTGATTGGGGACACTGTATCTGTGACTGAAACTACATCAATACCCATCAGGTGTGACACAATTCTCTGAGGGAAATTGAAACATGCTTTTAAGACATGTATAACTAACCATTTTCAGTATTAGATCTAGTGACATCCATGCCCATGTAACACTAGCACAACTGTCCTTTTAGGAAAAAAAAGTCATTTCCAATGAAAGAACATCAGAGCAAAACAAGAAGAGAAGGATTAGATAGATATTTTGCTTCCTGAAACCAGGATGGACGTTTCCTCTATTAGAAAAGGCACTGAGCAACTTTTTTTAATTCAATCCAAATGGAAATGATAAACAAATATATAGGCTGGGTTCCAGAGGTGGGATTCAGCAGGTTCTGACCAGTTCTGGAGAATCGATAGTGGAAATTTTGAGTAGTTCAGAGAACCAGCAAATACCACCTCTGACTGGAGATTTTATAATACGGTAACCTTCCCCTGCCATGCCCACCAAGCCACGTCCACAGAACTGGTAGTAAAAAAATTTGAATCCCATCACTGCTGGGTTCACATACGAGTGTCTGTTTGGTATAGTGGTAAAGATGCTGCCTAGAAATTTGAGATTGTGAGTTCTAGTTCTGCCTTCAGCATTAAAGCTGGCTAGGTGACTTTGGGTCAATCACTCTCCATCCAACTCACCTCAGAGGGTTGTTGTGGGCAAAATAAGAGAAGGAAGCAGTATTAAGTAAGTTGCCTTAAGTTACTTATAAAGTAATAGACAGCATAAACATCTAATTAATAAATAAGTTGCTTAACAAGTTACACAAACTAACAGGCTAAATTTCAAGCAATTCATATAGCATGTGACAACGTTTTGCAATCATATTGCAAAATAATTTGAAATGACCAAAACTTAAACCAAACTTAAGTAGTTTGTTTTCTGCAAAATTGTATATCCTGTCTCGTAGTCCTCCATAAGTTTATCCCATTCTTAAAAAGGGACTAGGAGATATTTATCTGTCAAAGTATGATAAGGGATCATCATAATTTAGAACAGATTTCCATTTTTGAAATGCCACAAGAAATTACTCTTATTCTGGCACACTGCAGGACCTTTTATTTTGATATACATTCTAAGTGAGAATAGTTCTCATCAGATTTCACCAGTCTCACTACATACACAAAATGCAGCTATTTAACTTTCTGGATCTCCCAAGCAGCATGGTCATGAGAGTTCTAGGGGTTGATCCCTGCATCTGGAAAAGGCTGATCTGGCATCCCACTTGTGGTAGGAATGCACTACCCCTAGCTTTCCCTTCCAGTCCTCCAGGCTGGTCCTACCTGTTGGCTGTGATGCTATCTTTGGCAGTTGAGCTGGCAGCCTCTTTGCATGTTGATTCTTTGCATCCATTCCTCCTGGCTGTGTGAATGTTAATCAAGAAACCTGTTTCCAAGACTTCTAGGTGCATTAAGTATTCTACTACTGTATCCTAGGTGTTACAGCTTCACTAAGATTCAGTAAGCCTTACTTTCGGTTATTTCATTTCAGCAAAGCTATTTTGAGTGCCACTATGCAAATACTGTCAGATGTTTGAATATTTGGTAGTGTTAACAAGATGCTTCTTATTAACTTTGCAATTTTGCTATTTCTTCTACAAAAGTTAACCTAAAATGATGGAAATATGGTAAATCAGAGTTTATAAACCACAGTAGTTTGTTTATGCAGCATGCTAATTCAAAGCCATAATCTTAACAATTATAACAAATCACGGCTTGAACTATCTTGCTTTGCATGTAATGAGTCTATCTCATCTATTAGTTTCACCTTTTAAGTTGCATTGCTGAAATAAATGAACTTTTGCACGATATTCTAATTTTTTGAGTTTCACCTGTATGAACCATAATTTTGACATCAAGCTAGACAGATCAATTATAACTGGATTATTAAATTGCATACATTGACTGCCACACATTTATACAATCATATCAGTTGACAGAAAAGATCAAGGGCTGCTTGCATCAAATGTACTGCAGAACTAGTGTGGAGAATGGTGAGACACATCCAGATACATACCCTTATTTGGCTATAAAATTTGTTGGGGGGCCAAGAACAAGTTCCTATCTTATTGCTGAACCCATTTTAGAGCATAAAATAGGAATTGGGCAGGAAGTTTGAATTCTTAAACATAGGACATAAATGTGATAAATATATGTGTCCTTTAAGAAATAAATTCCCGCTCTCAAATTCCTGCCAGAAAACATACATCAACCTCTAACTATTGAAGCCAGTCCACCCAAGTTCTAAGCCAGAAATGCTCCCCTCTTGTCCTTCTCCCTATGTACTGTTCAATAAGAGTAGGAAATAGAATGTTGTAACAAGTATCTCTATTTCTGTCATACCTGTCAGAATCTGACTCAGAGGAGGAAGCCGAACAGCTGACAGGGAGTGGGAATGTGGCTCTGTTGGCTGTGGAAGAAATTGGAGAAGGGCAAAGTCCGGCTGAGCAGAGCAGAGGAGATGTAGAGCAAGAGAGAGGGAATTCAGAGGAAGACCCAGGCCTACCCCCTCTTCATCCTAGGGCACGCAGGGAGGAACAGAGAAGGGAGCAATGTGAGTTGCATGGCTTACGAGGGAGGAAAGGATCCTGATTCCCTTCATTAGCTGCAGCTGGGAACACAGTGTATAAAAGAGGAAGCTGCGCACAGCAAGCTGTTGGGAGCAAACATGAATTCATCTTGTATCATCGTGGCTTATCTGTGTTTCTGGTGTTTTCCCAACTGTGAGTTTTGCTGTGCTTTCAAGTCTGAAATTCCTTCTCCTCCCTGTCAAGTTAATTACTTCATCTTGGTTTCTTTAGATTTTTAGTTACAGTTTGTGTGTACCTTGTTTTGGACTGAATTTTCTACAGTTAAAGGCTGTTCCTGAGAGAGTTTTTCTCCAGCCAAAGGTAACCTGGACACTGGGGGCAAAGTTGGAGATAATAAAGGGACTCATTGCTTATTTGACTGTGTTGCCTTTGTGCCACGCCCTGGGTCATCACAATTTCTTTGCCCTTGTTCCATCTGCTGATAGTCGCCCAGTGCCTTGTTTCAAGTAACTTGGTCCCTCCTTGAAGTTCATCTAAATGGTTGCTGTGAGGAATATGCTGCACATCTGGCAGACAAAGTGATCCACATTTGCTCTACATTGGACTCCAGTTTTAAAGCAGAATCTGTTATACAAGGTAACTTGAGAAGAGTTTGAGCCATGGAACCTGAAGTAGTGTACAAGGCCTTCTCCGCTGCTAGTTCAGCCACTTTTGTATTAAATCCATGTCCTTCCTGGCTTATTAAAGTTGTGCGGGAAGGGACACAGGATTGGATTTTGATGGTAGTTAATTCCCTCTTGAATGATAGTGTGGCCCCACCAGCTCTTAAAGAGATAGTGGTGCACCCCAGAGGTGGTATTCAGCAGGTTCTGACCAGTTCTGGAGAACCGGTAGTGGAAATTTTGAGTAGTTCGGAGAACCGGCAAATACCAACTCCGACTGGAGATTTTATAGTGTCCTTCCCCTGCCACACCCACAAAACCGGTAGTAAAATTTTTTGAATCCCATCACTGGCCCCAGCCCTGCTGGCTTTTCAAAAGGCTATAAAAATTTGACTGTGTATCAGGGTCTGGGACTCGGAATGCATTAAGGGCAACTTGGCTTTACTATTAGAGGATTAATAATCTCAACTGTGGTTTGTACTTATTTATTTTGTGGGTGTTTTTATTGTTTTAAGGTTTTATAATTTAGAAGTATAAGATGCCGTGAGTCATTTGGCTGAGATGGGTGGCTATAGAAATTGAATAAATAAATAAAAAGAGCTGTCTAATTGAACTGCTATTAATGTGAGACTTCTGTTAAGCCACAAATTTCATCTATCACAGACTGATTTTACATTGGCTAATATAGGTAACATAACATTTATATTTTAATAAAAATTAAATATGATTTCCAAACAATGTATTTGGTCAAATGTTTAATGGTTCCTTCTTGAGATGTCATTCATTAATTAATGATTTTTCTCCAAAATGCATTCTCTGTTTTAACTGATTTATTGATTTATGCCCTTGTACATATTTTCTGAGTAAAAAAAAAAAAAAATTCAGAGGAGAAAATTGCCTGTGAAACTTGTTTGAGCATAATTGAGAACAAGCACAGTTTCAGCAGCTAATGCCGAGATATTTGATTTGCAAATATTGTGGATAGATGCTGATTAAAAATAGTTTTCCTTGAATGAAGCTGCTACTTAACTGCAGCAGTGGTTGAGGTGGAAAGCAGAGAGAAGAGTCATGAAATCTTTAGAAGCAAGAGTTTTCTGTGGTTTTACCTCCAACAGCATGTTTTTCTCCACCTGTTACTCCATCAGGATGGAAGCAACACTGCTCACATATATGTGGAAGAAGGAAGTCTTAGCACCCTGCCCCCAGATACACAAAATCATAATAGCATAATAGCATAATATAAAAACATATTTCAACTTTTTATGTTAAGTAGCAAATATCCTCAGAGCATACACATACAAGCAGTGCATTCAATTCCCTTGGGACATAATAGCAAGCTGATCACAGATGCAGTTTAAATAAAGTTCAAGCAAGCAACAGTTGTTCCCTTGCTTTGAAGGAAGGAAGACCTGTTTGCATGCAACTGTTTCTCTATGACTTAGTGTGTTTGTGAACCCCAAGAGAAATGCAAAAGATACAGTCAATATTCAAGATGAGAGCACGCAAAAGCTAGGGGGGGGAAGACGAGGAAGATGAAGGCCTTTAAAAGAGTCATATGAACATGATTCTGGAGACCTCCAGACTAATATAATAGCTGTGGTGGAAAGGGCTGCTGTGGACAGGAGCATGGCTAGCACTTCTTTTCACAGATCGAGAGTTCACTTCTAGAGCAGGAGACATCATTCCATTTCCCAGAGAAGCGAAGGGTAGCACAGTCCTCACCCGATCCAGCGTTATTGGGTTCATCTTTCCCCCAAAAGCTAATGGTGGGAACAAAAAGGTTATTGGTCAGAAACCAATCAGCAAGTATCATGTGTCATTGTGTAAACTACATTCGGAATTGTGTGCAGAGTCCATATGCTCCATATTAACCACGATATGTAGGGCAGTCAACCCAAGAGTCTCCAGATGGGCTGCAACTACAATATACAGAATTCCCAGCTCTTCATTCCCCCTTAGAACCTCAATTTTATCCAGGTTGAAAAATGGAAGATACTTCTTCATCCATCCATTTGAATGCAAACAGGACTCTACATTTTGTCATGAATTTCCTGTCCACTAATTTCATTAGAATCTTCCGTTCCTAACAATACCAATGACGGAGAAACATACTCCTTTGCCTGAAAACACTTCCTATTTTTGTAAATCCACATGACAGGGGATCAAACTCCAAACTTAAAGAAGGTTCTCAAAAAGGCAAAGAGGGAAGTTAAAAAAGAGGAACTGCTCTTATTTCCACACACACACACTTATTAATTTACACAATATATTTAGCTTAGGCTCCAATAACTTTGAGGAGGAAATGAAAATAAAAAAATAAGATAAAAAGCAAAACATGCTTCCTTCTGCAAAAATAAAAAAAATTCATTGACATCAATATCTGAAAAAAAACATGCTGACATCAGGACAACTTTTTTCTCAAGAATTTATCATTGTTGAATACGTTTTTCTCAATAAAGTGAAAAATATGCTTACAAATGAGTTTCATGTCAACCCCTTGGGTAATACTTAATCTCTTCCCCTTTTTATAAACATTAGTCCTTAAATCCTGAATAAAAATAATCTATTTTTAGATAGGATATACCTAACAGAATAGCTCAGAAAACAATATTTGTATTGGTTTAAATATGCAGGGCAGTCCCTTTCTAATTTTTCCCTCCCCATTTGGCCTTCAGAGGGTTTAGAAGACTTAGAAAAGACCTACTATACACTAAAATGTTTATGAAAGCATGGTGGAATAGGAGAGGAGTTTTTTTGGGGAGGAGGTGCCTTCAAGTCCATTTTGACTTACGTTGATTGCCTGGACAAATCCATGTACATTTCTTGGCAAGATTCTCAGAAGTATTGTAGTTTGCCTTCTTCCTGGAGCTGAGAGAGCGAGCCACTGGCTCAAAGTAATTCTATATAGCAGGTGAGAACCCACTGTAGTACCCAGCAACCAAAACAGCTGGAGAGCAGGTACTTATGTGAACAATTCAGGCAGACCCACAAGCATTCATCATAAGATGCCTGCACAATATGCAGGGGAGATAAAGAAAAAAAGAAGGTGCAAGACCACCTATATCGCATACCTTGCCATACATCAAAAACATTTTGGAAGTAGCAGAAAGCAGCTTCCGAGATCTGCAAGTTGTTTTTTTTTAATTACATTTATATGCCGCCCTTCTCCGGAGACTCAGGGCGGCTTACAGTCTATGTAGCACCATGCTAAGTGCTCAGCAATAGCCTTCATTCCATTGTATATGCCTGCTTATTAGTAGGGCTTTTTTGGCCCCCCCAAGCGGCATTTTTACAAAGTCAGCTTATTGCCCCCAACAATCTTGGGTCCTCAATTTACCTACCCCGAGAGGATGGAAGGCTGAGTCAACCTTGAGCCTGGTGAGATTCGAACCTGCACTAATTGCAGGCAGCTTGCACTAAGTGCTAGATGATTAACAGCCTGCACCACCAAGGCAAGTTGGTATCGCCCGCCACCCAGAAACTACTTACAAGGACAAACCATGCATTATAAAGATTGCTTGGAGGCGGGAAAAACTTGTAATGTAATTTACCAGATTTCCTGCATGGATTGCCCCTGTGGCTATATAGGACAGATGGGGAGGATTTTGCATCTGCTAAGATTGTTGGCCAAGCAGGGACAAAAATAGCTAGGGAAATGTTTGAAGCCTGGGAAACAGGCCCTTTGTCAATCAACAGGAGTGCTGATTTACCACCAGCATGCAAGGTACTTAAGAGCCGAGGGCACAGCAGCAGAAGAAAGCAACAATCAAAGATCAACCATCAACACTCCAATTAACTACTAAAAGCCACTCACAACCAGGAACCACATAAATACTATGAATAGAACAGCCCAGTGCACAAATAGAGAGAGAAGTTCCCTGAGGATGGGCTCCCGTACGAATCTAAAAACTTGGAAGACTAAATATCTGGTCCCAGTGACAGACTCATATTGGATCCTGCAACATTATCCTGGGACATTCACAAAGTAATACAGTTGGTTGAATGTCTAAAGCAGGACTAGAATTCACAGTCTCCCAGTTTCTAGTCCCGTGAGTTTAATCACTAAGTTACACAACTGCTGGAAACACAATAGGCAGAACAAAACAAATATAATGTATGTGGAATTCAAACAAACCTTCAAAATAGGATGAAATTTTCAAGGAAATATTATGAATTTATAACCTATGTAATCATTTAAAGGGGATATTAATTTCCATTTTGTAAAGACTTTCTGGAAGAAAAAGGCATTCTAATTTTTTATTTCAAAATCACACTCTCCTGTTCAAAATCATTGTCATGAAATATGAGCACTTCCACCATGCTTATTCATGCATCATCCGGTCACCATCTGGCAGTATATCACTAATGAAAACAGGCTTTGTCTAGTCACAGTGATGACCGGCTGATGCTATAAATTGTTAGTACAGAAATGCTCTATATTTTTAGTATTAATTGAAGGATGAAGAAACTATTTTTATAATTCTGACGTTACAGTGATCATGTATGGCTAATGCGTAAATGCCTGTTCTCATTCATTTGATTCTGGTCTTTCTGTCCAGATACTCTTAATAGTTTAAGGTATAAGGAACTGTATCATTTGTTGCTGCAGAATGCACCAATGGAGAGTTGCACTATTTTTTCATGATCTTTTATGGCTTGCTGCATATTAGAGAGAGACTTCTATTATGGGAACCTACAAATCTCAGTTTCCATTTCTCTATGCAAACCCTTAATTGACTTTACCAACAAGTGAATTAGAATTAAATTTACTTACGATGAAGATAAAGTTGTATTATCCACCCAGATCCAGTGGTTTTCCTTGCCAGTATCAGTCAAGCCTATCCAAAATACCTGGTCATTGGCCATATGTTTTACTAAAAAGTTCTACCAGAAAGGGAAGAGAAAAAGGTTATCCTTTGTTCATAAAAAGTAGGAATATGTTCATCGTGTACTAAAAGTTTTGATTTATGATAGGATATACATAATCAGGGCATATAGAGAATAAACATGAGCAACAAGTCATTACATTTAGCACCTGTAAAATCTGTAACAGCTGTAGCAGCACATACTTAGGAATTCCATTGCCTATGCTCTGGTCTACCAGTGAGACCATTTAGATAGGCAATAAAAACATGTTTATTTCACATGTTTTTACATATGTAATTCAAGGTTTTAACACAGCCATTCTGATCTTAAGGTTTTATAGATTTTGCTACTTTATAGACTTTACTTGGTTTTGCTCTTTGAGATCCAGGACAAGGAAATTATGACTGTAGGCCACAGGATTCTCCCAGCATACCACTTATGGCCCACCAAATACTTTAGCACCCTACTAGAGCTTCACCAGGCTATTTTTGTGTTTTGGGGAAGGAGGGAAAATTAAGATAGAAAAGGTGTGTTTTAAGCTCTGCAAGATTTAAACCACCAATTTTACCCATTAATATTTTTCCCATTCTTCAAAGCACATACAAAAAAGCCAAGAATTTCAGTTCCACCCACTCTGTGGATAACATAATTAATCATACCCCTTGTGGTCCTCAGGCTTGGTAGAAAAATCACAGTGGATTCTCCCAGGCAAAAAATAAAAATTTCTCACTTTTACAGGGTTGCTTATGAGAACTGAAAAGCTACATTAAAAAGGTTTAATAAAGCAATTGTGAAAATACTGTATTATATAAGCTGAACTGAATTTGAAATGAAAGCTACTTTCAATATTTAAATAAGAACAGGGCATCTCTGATTAGGTTTACAGCCAGAGTTCTGTATATATGAAATTATATTTCTCAAATATCACCTTTGGGAACTCAGAAACATCCCCCCATATCTCCCCTGGCCTTGATAAAAGCAGTATCAATCTGTACCTGTTCTATCCCATGGTTCACAATAAGCAGATGAGCATCTTCATTTTCACAAAACTGCTGAGCTACCTTCCAGGGTTTGCTTTCGAAAGAAAAGAAGTAGCAGCTGTTTTGAAAATGTATCCAATGAGCTGGACAGGTTGTACAGAATACCCCTGAAATAATCCAAAATTTGGGGGGTGGGGGTGGAGAGCAGAATTAGAGAAAACTGGAGTGCTTTGTAGGACTTCATAACCCTCTCAATATGTTCAGAGGTATCAAACTCATGTTGTCACGGCAGCATCACATGACATATCACAGCTTTTTCCCCCTTCGCTAAACTGGGTGTGGGCATGGCCAGCGTGTGACGTATCCGGCCCACAGGCCGGAAGTTTGACAACCCTGGGTTAGATTATAGCTGCAACTGACCCTGGCCAACCCTGGAACTAGAGCAGGGGTCTCCAACCTTGGCAACTTTAAGACTTATGGACTTCAAGTCCCAGAATTCCTCAGTCAGCAAAGCAAACCCTGAAGGATGAGGAACAGAATAGTTTTTATCTTGCAAGATAACACAGGCACTGTGTTAAAAGTTTCTTTGATGGAATTTTATTCACTGTGACTTTGGGTTCATCCATATCTTAACATTTTGTTATTGTGAAGATAAATATCAAACTGGGAAAGTGGAACATGTGAAATAGTTTTTATATGGGGCTTCACTAGAACAACTTTGAAAGTTTTCTTACGCTGCTTGAGAATTTAATTAATTTCATCTGTACCCAGTTGAAATGACAAATATAAAACTTATAGAAGATGCTAACTTATTATTTCATGGTTACAATGTGTATTTCTATATATGTGTCTCAGTGGTGGGATTCAAATTTTTTTACTACCGATTCTATGGGCATGCCTTGGTGGGCATAGCAGGGGAAGGATACTGTAAACTCCCCAGTCAGAGGTGGGATTTGCTGGTTCTCTGAACTACTCAAAATTTCTGCTACCGGTTCTCCAGAACTGGTCAGAACCTGCTGAATACCACCTCTGATGTATCTATACAGGTAGTCCTTGATTTACGACCACAATTGAGCCCAAAATTTTGGTTGCTAAGCAAGGCAGTTGTTAAGTGAATTTTGCCCCATTTTACGACCTTTCTTGACACAGTTGTTAAATGAATCACTGCAGTTGCTAAATTAGCAATTTGGTGATTAAATGAATCTGGTTTCCCCATTGACTTTGCTTGTCAGAAGGGTGCAAAAATGATCACTTGACCCCAGGATACTGCAACTGTCATAAATATGAATCAGTTGCCATCTGAATTTTGTTCAATAACCGTGGGGATGCTGCAGCAGTCATACGTGTGAAGAATAGTCATAAGTCACTTTTTTCAATACCATTGTCATTCTGAGTGGTTACTAAATGAATTGTTGTAAATTAAGGACTACTTGTAATGCAAAATAATCCATACATAGCAACTTCTGCAGTTTTCTATAGATTTGCAATAAGGCAATGGTATATGATCTTTATTACCTAAAATGGAAGAAGAATATAATGAATGAATTCATAAAAGAACTCATGAGAGTTCACTGGAGTTAGGATTGAGCAAGAAATAAAAATTCAATTTACTAAAAGATATGCCATTCCTTCTTGCCTCGCCCTTACTTTCCTCAGTACTATTAGGAGATAGGCATCTTTAACTTTTCTCTTTTCTCCATCAAAAACTTCTCAATTTTGAAAGTGTAGAAATGTAAAATAATGGATACTGAATTTAACTATTGTATCTGCAGACAACTGAAAGAATGTGGAGGTTGTATTACTATATAGAATGTTGAAGTCATCAGCTAGCAGAAAGCATCTGCTACTGTAATTGGGGTGGTTTTGATACATACTAGATCCATGACTTTAGCCACCATTCACAAGTTACTCTAGATTTTGCCCCTGCTTTGCCTGGTCAAAGCTATTGTGGGTTTGTTCAAGCAAAACAGGTATGAATTTTGACAACCCTTTGGTTTTCCGTAGACAAATCCAATCAGATTATTATTATTATCATCCTGCTTTGTCACACAGTCAGTCAAATGTTTAGACTGGAAAACAGTCTGTGATGTGGAGGAGAGAGAGAGGAGGATGCGTGGCCATAGGTGTCACAAGGAACAAATAGAAGCCAAACACCCAGCAGGAAAAGCCAAAATCCTGTTGAAGAAGAGGCCATGGAAAAAGAGGCAGCAGCTGGAAAAATGAGGTGAGAGTTGGCGTGAAGTGATTGCTCTTCTAATCTGGAAGAGAGGAAGCAATTTTTCTCAATTGGAGCACACACAAATCCCAAAGAGGAAAAAAAAGTAAGGCATGGCCTTACAAATATGTAAAAAATGGGCAAGAGATGCACCTACTGGCTGTTGAAGGAAAAGTAAAGGTTATGATGGAACCTCAGTAAAAAAGAAACCTAAACAGATAAGACTGACTGAACTCTATAGATCTAAAAGGAATCTGGATCTATAAGGAATAACAATAGTGACGTATCAAAATTAGTAGCAAAGAAGTAAAGATGTGAACAATAAAGAAATATATTGTACATATGGAATACGTAGAAAAATATGAAGCCATATAGGGAGTCCTCGACTTATGACCACAATTGAGCCCAACATTTCTGTTATTAAGTGAGACAGACATTTGATAAATGAGTTACCCGTATTTTCCGGCGTATAAGACGACCGGCGTATAAGACGACCCCCCAATTTTATAGTTAAAACATAGGTTTAGGCCTATATTCGCTGTATAAGACTACCCCCCCACTTCCGAGGCAACACCAGTTCTTTTTTAATTAAAAAGCCTGCTTGGATTGGCTGAGTTAGAGAGGCGGTCCGAGCAGCCTTGCAGTGATTGGTGCAGGATCGAGTTGGAAAATTCGTTTGCATGCATAAAAAGCCTGCTTGGATTGGCTGAGTTAGAGAGGCGGTCCGAGCAGCCTTGCAGTGATTGGTGCAGGATCGAGTTGGAAAATTATACTCGGCGTATAAGACGACCCCCGATTTTTGGTTGACTTTTTTTCGTTTCAAAAGTAGTCTTATACGCCAGAAAATACAGTATATAACATTTTATTACTTTTTTTGCTACAGTTGTTAAGTGATCCCTGTATTTAGTAATTCACTTAACAACAATTAGTAACATGGTTGTTAAGTGAATCTGGCTTCCCCATTGACTTTGCTTGTCAGAAGGTCATAAAATGTGATCACATGACCCCGAGACACTGCAACCATCATAAATATGAGTCAATTGCCAAGCATCTGAATTTTGATCATGTGACCATGGGAGTGCTGCAACAGTCATAAGTGTGAAAAACGGTCATGTCATTTTTTTCAGTGCCCTTGTTAACTTCAAACGGTCACTGTTGTAAGTTGAGTCACTTTTGAGTCATAAGTCACTTTTTTCAGTGCCCTTGTTAACTTCAAACGGTCACTGTTGTAAGTTGAGGACTACTTGTAGTGAAGTAGGATGCTAAAAGTAAATAATACAGCAGCTACAAAATATAGCTTTAGTAATAATAATATTGATCTAGGACTAGGAGATTAAGACAGCTAGGTATAACATAGCATAAGATATATATTCTTACATTTAGATAAGAGCAGTAGAAATACTATAAGGCATAGATGTAGCCAGAACACCAGAAGTACATTGCCCATTTATAAAATAGTTGAAGACATTCACAATTTGTAAGCTTCTTTTGTAAATTATTCTTGTTTTATATATAAAAAGTCCCCTCCAGCTACTAAACATAGATTAAAACAAACAAACAAACTTTCCCACTTTGAAGTGCTTTTATGTCTTTACTGAGTCTGGGGTTTATCTGATTAGTTGTGGTTTGAAAGAATCCACGACAGTTGTCAGCATTCAATGAGATTGCCTCAAACTCAGCAAGACCCTCAAGTGCTCGAATGAAAGGTGGGGGAATTTACAAAGAAGTCTATAAGAACAGAAATACTGAAGGCAGTGAGAGATGAACCACTGAAATATAAAGGAAAAGAAATAATAGTGTTGAAGCAGATACCAAGAATCGAAAAGAGAATATCATTTCCTGACTAAATGTTTGATTAAAAGAGAAATTAACTTCAGGTAGCTGATACCAGAAGGAATAATAGTGACTTGGCAAGAACAAAGGCATAGAATAGATACAATTGAAAAAGCAGAATTATTTTACGATCAATATTTCAGGGCATATGAAAGAGAAAAGAGAGGAGAGATGGAAGCAATAAAACAATGGGAAGAAGTAGTAGAGAGAAGAGAAACAACAAAGAGGAAGAGATGAGGAGGTAAGAGCAATCAAAGAAGAGGAAAAAGTCAAGGAGCAAAGAGAATTGAGAGCAAGTACTAGACCATATAACAAATAAAACTATGGAAGAAGAAGTTAAATTAATGATACTTAACATAAATGGACTAAATTCGGCAATTAAAAGGAAAAGAATATTTAATAAAGTAGAGAAATTAAAAATGGATATAATTTGCCTACAAGAAATACATATTAAGAAACAGCATGAGAAAATATTAGAATATTCTAAGATTGGGAAATTGTATATTACATTGTAGCACAATGAAAAAGGGTGAAGTTCTGATACTTGGGCTAAAATATTATAGAAAATCTGGGTAGAAAATAGCTGTGGCCAAAGGAAGTAGAACATCCTTAATAGGTACATAACTCATAAAAGAATATATATGTTTGTTTGGGTATGTATAGATATAGAGAAGGAGAGAGAGACAGAAACAGACAGATGTATTCTTTATATGTGTTTGTGTGTACATGTATGTGTATACGCATATACACACGCAGGGGTGATAAGGAACAACATTAGTACTAGAACATATATTTCTTTTTTTTTCAAACTAGGAGAAAAGAAGAGTGATATAGAAATGCAATACAATCACAGTTGTAGTTGCAGAGACCCACAGAAATTAGTTTGCAGAAACTGCTGTGACATTAACAAAAACATTTTTAAGCCCAGGAAATGAAGAAAACATTAAAAATATCTCAAACTTAACTCCCAGTGTTTAAGAGGGAGGAAAAATAAAATTTAGTCAAGCTTTCAAGATATTCATTCATTCATTCAAATTTCTATAGCCGCCCTTCTCAATCAATGACTTTGGGCAGCTTGCATTTCAAATATTTTCTTGTTCTAGTGTAGTCTGTATCAATAAAGCAGAGTTCTGTTATTCTTGTAGAACCTGTTTCCTGTCTTGGTCTTCCTTAAAGGGCTGACAGCAGCCCACAAAACCATTTTGTGGCTAGGAACCACTCACCCGTGAAGTTACGTACTGCATCCAGGATCTGCATCACATCTTCGGCAATTCTAGCATTTTCTCTTTTGAGCTCTGCCAGTGTTTCTAACACAGAAGAACTCAAATTGTTGTTCTTTGCCAAATCAACTGAGAAACAGAAAAGACGCCCAGACTTAGCAAATAAATGTGACAGTGACACCCTAGAAAATCCTTCTTCCACATAATCCTATACTTTCCTCAGGAGTGGGCTTCAAAAATTTTAGCAACAGGTTCTCTGCCAGGTTGCTGGGTGGGCATGGCCATGGTGGGCGTGCCCTAGTTGGCCTTCTGCGGTGGGGGTGGGGTGTTTTTGCTGCTTGAGTTCTCTGACCGTTTCTGGATTTCCTGAACTTCTGGGAAGTCTGTTTTTCGCCCTGCCAGGGCCTCAGTGAGCACCCTGCATTTACCTGCATCCAAAATGGGTCACGTGGGAGGAGAGAGGTGGGTGGGGCCAACCAGGAGTGGGATTTGGGGGTTCTCTGAACTGTGCAGAACCTGAACTCCTGTGAACCCCAAGCAATCCAGCCCTGGTTTTCTTGGTATATGTACCTTTGTTAAAAAAAGCAATTTGTTGGAACAGATCAAATGTCCAGAGACTGTAGTGCAATATTCTGTTCTCAGTGGTTAGCCAGATCCATATAGGGAACATGGCATGAGGATAATGCACTCTTTATATTATAGTATATATTTCAAGGCTTGATATAGCACATCTAACACTATCTCATTATACTGTTTTGATTAGTTCAGAGTCTGCACATAAGCACACACACCAATACATGGACACACTACAGATGATCATATTTAATGTATCTGTTACAAGCTTTATTATTTTTATGTAATACCAGGAATTTCCACCAATTTCCTGGAATCACATTAAAAAAAAATACACAACAATATAATAATGTCACATAAAATAGCTAAAGACAAATAATGGATGATGAAACTGATGAGTAAACTAAGAAAAAAAGTTAATTATTGTAAAGTATATTTATGATCCTGTTCAAAGTGCTTGAAAGAATAACGGCTACTCATATACTTCTGGTTTGAATTCAAGATGTTAGTGATACTTTTGAAGTCTAAATGGTTTTGTACCTAATAAATTAATTGGCTTAATATGTTTAACTCTTTAAACATATTTAAAGAGTTTCTGTTAATGGCTCTGAGTTTGGAAGGAACAATTGAATGCAATGTCACAGAACTCTCTCTTAACTCCTGGATATTTTTATATTGCAATAATACGGTTGAAAGAGTTGAGGGGACATTTGCTCATTCATTAAAAAACAAAAAAATAGCAATACTAGAGTAATAATATATTAATGTCCAAGGACAATCTTACAGATTTCTTAGGAGGTCCCTGATTTTGATTAAAAGTCTGCATACATCTGGCAGAGATGTCAGCATGCAAATCCCCTTAAATAGATGCTCAGGGATCAAAGGCAAATACAATGCATAATTTGAAAGTGTAACTAAGAAATTCACCTCAATCCCTTACCTTTGAAAGTGCTTACATCTCCATGCACTTGTTTGGCATCATTAGCAGTTTCTGTTTTGAATTCATCCAATTTTCCAGAATCTGAAATTCAGTTTTGTCATTACAACAAGTAAGAAGTAGAAGATGCCACTCTAATCAACAATGAATTTCATAGCAGTTCAGAACATCCTTTCAAGTAGCTAAGCCTGCCATTCTTCAAGGGTAGCTTGTACATTTTAGTACAAAATTTCATGTCCTGAACTGTCTTGTAAAATACATTAAAAAAAACTAAAGCCAAATATTCTGGGAAATAAGATTAAATGGGATATAGAAAATACTGCTAAAACAAAGCAGCAGGAAGCCGATGAAATACTAGAAGCCCTATTTAAAATATTACAATCTTAATGCATAACTTGCAGTTTGAAAGCAAGTATGAAAAATGCAGCAATGGCCAAATGAGTGGAAAAGACTGGTTTTTATTCCAGAATCAAAAAATTGTAATATGAAAGATTGCTCACAACATCTAGCGATTATTTATTTTTTTACCTGCTAGGAAGATAATGGTTAAATTTTTCCTATCCAAACTTCAACAATAGATGGAATGTGAATGACTAGGTATACATCTGGGTTCAGAAAAGGCAGGAGTATCCAAAATCAAACTTGTAGTGCAAAAAAAAATAATCATGACCATTTTAAAGATCAGCAGCAATTCCCAAACAAATATGTTAGGTACATTGAAATTACGATTCCTGAAGTTCTCAGTCATAATGCCTCAGAATTTTAAGATTTCTCCTCCAAAACATATCTGAGGCCCTTGACTGTCCTCATTTACTGGAATATTCTGATCCATCATTTGTGATTATAGATTATAGATTTTTATGAAGATAGCAGTACTGTACAAACACATTTGAAGACATTCTCTCTTTTCAAATTGTCCCCTATTATCCTAAAATAGTAATAGTAGTTCAGTATTAAACAAGATCTTCACTGATGCATATGGAGTTATTCACTGACACTGTGGCAGTAGGGAATCTGATTTGTTACTGTAATATTAACACAATGTCTGGGTGGCTCTAGAAAATGCTACAGGTCATAAGTGGGAGAATGGCCAGCATCACTCCAGTACACAAGTACTTGGGTTTTTTTGTCTAGTTCCCCTTCATTTTCATGTAACTGGATTCACAGAATTAGAGCATGGTAGAAATGCTATTCAACCCAGATTATGATTCAGAAAAAGACTTGTTCCCTTGGCTGAGATTATACATGGAGTATCCACTCCTAACTTTATATATTCCAAATTATATGGTATCAATAAAAGGGAGCACCATATAATTGTGGACCACTAATTCCTGCAGATAAAAGGTCTCCATCTTGTAAACCTTTCAATGATCCTGCTTGCTGTTTTTGGTGTTTTTTTTTCAAGATCCATGCTGTTAACTTTAGTATTTTTGAAATGTAATACAGCATCTAATACTATAGGGTTCTTCACAATAAAAAAGGGAAAAGGGAATTGGGTCAAACAATTTGTTCAAGAGGCATAAGAGAAGGACTTACGATTACATAACAATGATAATTTTCTGTTCTGCTTGTTGATATCTTTGGAGATTTCTGAGTCTAGACAGAAGGAAAATCTATTATTTTGAGTATTGAGCCTTTTCGCCACTTTGCATACTTCTAGCAAGGGGTACTCAAATTTAGCCATAAAAATGGACTTAAAATGAAATGAATGAGCCATCACTGATTACTCCACATTCTTCAACAATTTATTCCAGAAGGAAGGTAGGTTTCTACAGAAATAAGATTTTGAGATTGTTCAAATAAACAAATAACAAAATAAACAGAATGTGCCTGAGCATTTTTTAATCACAAAAAGTTTTTGTCCCCAGCCTTCTACCATAGATATCTTTCATAATAGAAATCACAGCAGATGGGTTTTTGAAACACCTGTCTTTGGAAATGTGCATTCAGCATCATAGACAATTATGGAAAATAAAGAAAACAGTTTACTTAAATAAAACAATTGGGACAAGATGGTACAAGAAACTCTCATATTTTGACTTCAGTTTGTAATTCAGATTACTAAGGATTTGGTACACTGAGTAAACAAACTGATATATAATTTTGGTGGAACTACAGAACTGTCTTAACTATTGAAGTACAAATCACACAGCATCATGTATTTTTCCCATTAGTAGTCAGAATGAGAAAGCCATGATTATTTACTTTATATACCAAGCTGTGCAGTCTTGTGTGTGTTTACACGCTCTCAGAGACAGTTTATTTTCTGGCAATAGCTTCTAGGGTCACTATTGAGCTTTATGCTTTGATAGATGTCTGGATTAAAAATATGTTCAGTTTCATGCTACTGGCTGGAAAAACAAGGAATTTATGTTCTAGAATCTAGTTCCAGGAGATAACTATCTTGTCTGGATCTTAGTCATCCATTCATTTATGGATTGATGGATGAATAAATGAAATATTTAATCCTTCATGTACAGCAAATCTCAGGATTTTTGTACATTGGATTGATTACATAATATAATAAATAATAATAAGAGACACAAAGTCTAATTAATTGGAACTGCAAACAAATATTACAGTCATCATTTTTAATGTATCAACAGAAGAAATGTTGACATTAAAAAAAAGCAACTTCTAACTCCATTATTTAATATCTCATTACCCAGAAATTACCAAATTGTTTTAAAGATGGCCAAAATTAAAACAGCATTGAAATGATTAAAATATACAATATAGGAGTATATGATATCAAATATACCATGATAAGTTGTTGTTGGCCTTCTTTGCTCTCCAATTAAGTAATAAGACTACTTAAGCATTTTGTATGAAGGCAAAGATAAGAAATAGCTCAGTCTTTTATTTTAACATACATCAACGTATTTTAACCATGAACTAATTATGCAATTAGTATTATGTGAATATAACTCTCTATTCACAATCAGTATCAATTTCCAGAAGGAATAACTGTGTTAAATGGTTGAAGCAAAAGTAACGTTTTGTGACACCTTGAATACTTACTAAAACCAGAGACATAAATGTTTCAATAAACAAGCAAATTTATAGCTCAGGATTGAAATGAGGGATCCTTGGTGTTGTCTGAGCTTGGTTGTTTCTTACAGATGTTTCATTACCCAAATTAGGCAACATCATCACCAAGCTCAGACAGCACCAAGGACCCCTCACACAAATATTTATCGACATAATATATGCCAATAAAGGCTTATTGACATAATATGTGGTAGTTTTTAAGATTCTTCAAATACAGTAATTGTCTAGAGATACACTTTACACATTTAAATACAAGTTTCTCACATCAATAGCCTGTTTTCTATTGTTGCTCTCTCTAGTCCCAGAATGCAACAGGATATGCAAAGTGGATAATCTCATGGAAAATTGCTTCTTTCTGGTCAAACTTACCATTTCTGAGGCTCAGGGAGAAAAGGGCTAGGAATAGCACAATGGCAGCGCCCATCGTGACCCATAAGCATAGAATATGCTTCTTATTCATGAACCAAACAATATGATGATCTAAGAAGTAATCAATTGGAAAAGATGAGAATTAGTAATAGACAAAGTAAATCAAAAGGAGATATAGGGAAAAGGCAGTCATGGCTATCAAAAACTTAATCTGTTCTAAAGATTAGAGTGGTTATTCAGATAAAACTATTTGGTTTGTTCAAAAGTTGACCATGAGTTACAGTTAACTTTAGTATCTATAAGCTATGTAGATTTTATACAATTTTATCTCTCTTGGATTGAAAACTCCATCTAGGTAGGCATCAAATTGGAAACTTTCTAAACAAAAAATATATTTCCCTTCCTCAAGTGTACAGCTGTTTCTTAAAATGTATAGAACTCAGCATTTAATGACTAGACACACAGAGATCACAAAATATAATTTTCTATGATTCTAAGAAACCCAAAATTAAATAATACTCAATTCTCAAATAAAATGGAAAAAAAATGTGAGGAACAAAGATATGGGAAAGACTATGGGAATTGTATGGTAATTCTTTTCTCCACCAGTTGGCTCAGAATCAATTACCAAAATATTGTATTTCCTATAACACCAGCGTAAATGGCCTTCGTCTTTTCTATCTTACTAATTATGTTAGAATTAGTGCCAATAGAAGCTAAACAAATAATAATAATCTCTTCCTAAGTATGTGAATTCTTCCCCTCTGTACCTGTTCTTCTAGGGGTCTGAAGTTCTTCCTCCATTGTTAATCTT
The DNA here is from genome assembly GCA_023653725.1 of Bungarus multicinctus. Lineage (NCBI taxonomy): Eukaryota > Metazoa > Chordata > Lepidosauria > Squamata > Elapidae > Bungarus > Bungarus multicinctus. The sequence continues at coordinate 106,849,222 of CM042834.1, forward strand.
CTTCTGTCAAATGATTGGCAAGACATTTCCACTTTCTTGTTGCTGAAAGAAACTGTTCTAATCCACTGTGTTGTTGCATAAACCTTTTCTAGAAGTGTTTTTATGAAAGAGGATCAGTACAAAAATTAATGACTCATCATATAAGTATATTTATCATATTCTGCTTTGTAAAGTGAAATGTCAAAGCTGGTCATTTTAGGAAAGCCTAAAAACCATTTTAGGCAGCTGATTTTGGGTGCCATGAATGGGCAAATAAGTATGACTTATTTTCATGACGATAGAGCTTAATTTTAAGGGTGAGTAATGAAAAACTTCAGTTGGAAAAAGATGTGGAACTTTCTGAAGTAAATGATGATATTTATTTGTTTGTTTGTTTTTTTATTGAGGGAGGTCTGCTACATGTGCAAAACTATTACAAAATAAATAAAACAAATAAAATAAATAAAAACCACACTAAAAATAAATACATATTGTCAAGTTGTGACATTGACTATGAAAGAAACTATGAGAAAAGCTGAAAATTGATGCCTGTTAGGAATGTAAGTCACCCAACAGTTGGGCTGGAAATATATGAACCAGGATAGACATTTTAATACTATCTCTTTAAGGGAATGCTAAAATTGTAATTGGTGTGGTTCCTCAAACGGCCATAAGATAGAGCCAGAAACCTGATTTCCTAGAGTGTTGCTAGTTGGTCGATGTTCTGATGTTCGCTGTTTTTGGTTCCTGTATTTCCCATTGACTGTTGCTGATCGTCGTTATTCTTGGATTGATGTGAGTCTATTACTGAACTGTTTTTGATACTGGACTTTGTTATTGGATTATCCCTGGGCTGAAAACTGACTGCTATAACCGTGTATGACTTGGACTGTTTGTTGGACTTTGCTTAATTGTTTACTGGAAGTAAAACCTACATTTTACTATACAGTGTAGCTGTGTGCTGTGTGTGTGTTATTCAACGTCACTCTCACTACGCTTCCCTGAGAGCACTTCTCCTAACGGGGAATACCCCAACAATGCCTTTCAATTATGCTAGATAATATGATTGAAAACACCTTGAACTGCAAGAACTAATTAATTTAGTATTAGATGAGGAAAAATCCAATTGCTTGCTGGAAGCACATGGTTAAAACTTCACTGGAGAGGACCTTGATGCTTGGAAAAATTTAAGGCAATTGAAAAAGAAGTCACCAAGGCAAAAGGTGATCATTATTCTCACTGATGATACAAGTGTGCTTACAAACATTCAAGAAGCAATTATTTAAAAGATTGTAACCTAGAGAAGGCTACATTTTTAGGTAAAAGAAAGATTAACAAACCTTGCAAACAGCAAACCTATTAGAACTTCCAAAAAATTAGAACAGTGAAAATACTGAAGAAGACTTTTGAAGAATGGAACCAAAAATATTTGCCACAGTAACAACTATATCAGCAATGGTATCTGTTTCTATAGATAGACTAAGTCCAAAAGATGTTATTGAAGAAATTATATAGAACAAATTTTAACTAACAAGATAGAGATGACATTGAAAGTGGATTTATAACTAACTAACAGGCCAAGATAATGATTTGAAAAAAGGTTCTAGAAAAGAAATTGGCTAAGGCTTTACCATTTAAAAAATGCAAATGACAATCCAGAGTGTGATCTGGATAATTTTTCCTACTGTATTTACAAAAGAGGCTTGTTAAACCTTGAAGAATTCTATATGACTTGATAAAGAAGAAGAGATGAAGAGAAACCAAATCTTACAGCAATATTTGAATGAACTAAAGTTAAAGATTGTTAGAAGCAAAGGGGAGGAATATAACACTGATTTATTCAATCAAGATTTAACAAGATATTTGGTTATCTTTAGCAACCCTTCACAGACTTTTTTCTGACATCAGGACTAAAAAGGTGATTTTTAATGGTTTGTTTATTAATACAGATGGATTATGAGGTGAAGAGATCAATGTTTGTAACCTTAGAGGAGAATTAAGAATAACTAAATTTGTTTATACTTGTGATGAAGATTGGAAATTACCCCTTTATGTATTTATTTTCTATGTCCTTATTATATTCCTACTCTTTTTCTTCTCTCTTTCCCTTTCTTTTTCTTCTTGCACATTTTACTTCTTTCTATTATCTTTTCTTTAAGCTTAGTCTGCATTAGATTTTATTATTACAATCAAAATTTTTACATATGTATGTATGTCCTGAAGAATTCTGAGTGCTAAATGATTGAACAACTGCATTAATTATTTTTACTGGGACAAATGTGAAAGTAACATGGGTCAGTCAGCAAAATGTCTTGGATCGGTCATCACCAGCTAGAATGTTCTCTCCTTATTACACAAGAAAGATTCTGCAGAATCATTGAAATAGTATATTAATAGATATACCAAAGGGAAACTTTTCTAACAGTCAGAATGCTCTGCTTTGTGAGCCTTTTTTTCTGAAGTATGTTTTTAATCACTAATACTTGATTTCAAATTTTAATTAGATGCTATTATGACTATCTAGATGGAGCAGAAGGAGTGGAACAATGATATGTTTTGGATATTTTTAACTAACACAGCCTCTTTTGCAGAATACAATTTGGTACAGTAACAAGACCAGCTAAGAGATTAAGTCTCTGTCCCATTCACATCTTTATTGTCCTGTATGTATATTTGTTATTCTTTATTCCTATTTATAGTTATAAATTATGCTGGCATAATCCCAATGATGAAATGGATCTTTATACCACTAATGCATCTTATTGCATCTTAGGATATACTGCTGCAAAGTTATTTTCAGAATTTTAAGCCACTCCCACGTACACAAATTTGAAAATAGTATCATATTTGGAGTCTATTCTTGGAATGACTATTTTCACAGATGAAAAAATAAGCTTATAAATAATAGAGTAAATAAAATACAAATCATGCCCAAAGCTATGGCTTACTCCCAAGAATACTACAGACTGAATTTAAAGAAGACAGTATTGAGTTGTAATGTAATTTGTGAATGTAACATCCACTAGTTACTACTGTGCAGAAAGAGATTTATTTTTTATATTTATTTATTTATTTATTTGTTTATTTATTTTGCCAATTGCTTACAAGATAATAGGTATAAGTAAGAACATAGTTATGAATACATGGATACATATAAGAAAAATAAAAAAAGAAACAATAGGACAGGGCCGGTAGGCATGTTGGTGCGCTTATGCACGCCTCCTACAGACCTCTTAGGAAAAGGGTGAGGTCAACAGTAGACAGTCTAAGGTTAAAGTTTTTGGGGTTTGGGGAAGAAACCACAGAGTCAGGTAGAGTATTCCAGGCATTGACCACTCTGTTGCTGCAGAGATATTTCAAAATTAAAAAAAAAAGTCATAATCAAGGGTGGGATTCAATTTTTTTAACAACCGGTTCTGTGGGCGTGGCTTAGTTGGTGGGCATGGCTTGGTGGTCATGTGACTGGCTGGGCGTGGCCAACTCAACATCACTCACATTGAGGCAAGCATCTCCTCACCTGGCCTCTCATGACTGTGGGAGTGCTGCAACAGTCGTAAATGTGAAAAACAGCCATAAGTCACTTTTTTCAGTGCCATTGTAACTTTGAATGGTTACTCCACGCAAGCAAAGTACCAGCAAAGAAGGGGAAAAAAAACCCAGAGACGTTCCTGAGACAGGAAGTCTGGTCCTGCCAAGAATGTAATAAGAGTTAATGGAGAGGCAGTTTCTGTAAGCAACACCAGAATGTTTCCTTCCTGCCTTCCTTACAGGATTAGGCCAGTAATTTCTTCTAACAACCAGTTCTCCAAACTGCTTAGAATGTTAACAACCAGTTCTAGCGAATAGGTGCGAACCTGTAGAATCCCACCCCTGGTTGTAAGCCAGTCAAGTCACTTCCAACTCCAACAATGGAATAGATTATGAACATCTACCAGCAAGTTATAAATGATAAAATATGCAGTCAAAATTTAAGTCCATTTTAAGGAACAGATTCTGTAGGATGAATCTATGAAAGTGGATCTGATGAACAACGGTTAAGAGACACGAGACACCTAAAATTGAAGTAAAAAGCAAGCAAAGAGGGGAACAACAATGCAATTAAGAAGTTCTAGGATTTGATCATGGAACCCTATTATGATGTAAGCAGGGGTGGGATTCAAATTTTTTAACAACCGGTTCTGTGGGCATGGCTTAGATGGTGGGCGTGGCTTGGTGGTCATGTTATTGGCTGGATGTGGCCAACTCAATATCATTCACATCGAGGCACGCATCTCCTCGCCTGGCCTCTCAATGCTGTGGGGATGCTGCAACAGTCGTAAGTGTGAAAAATGGTCATAAGTCACTTTTTTCAGTGCCATTGTAACTTTGAAGGTCATTCCACGCAAGCAAAGTACCAGCAAAGGAGGGGAAAAAAACCCCAGAGACGTTCCTGAGACAGGAAGTCTAGTCCCACCAAGAATGTAATAAGAGTTAACAGAGAGGCAGTTTCTGTAAGCAACACCAGAATGTTTCCTTCCTGCCTTCCTTACAGGATTAGGCCAGTAATTTCTTCTAACAACCGGTTCTCCGAACTGCTTAGAATGTTAACAACCGGTTCTAGTGAATAGGTGCTAACTGGTAGAATCCCACCCCTGGATGTAAGTCTATGTAACTGTTGAAAAGGGTCCTGGTAATGCTAATATTGTGTCAACCTCTTATCCACAAAACTCAAACATGGATCTCAATCCTTGAAATTATGTCATTATGAGCCATGGTGGCATAGTGGTTAGAATGCAGTAATTCAGGCTACTACTGACTGTAGGCTGCCTGAAATTTGGCCGTTCAAATCTCACCAAGTTCAAGATTGACTCAGCCTTCTATCCTCCCGAGGTCAGTAAAATGAGGACCCAGATTGTTGGGGCCAATATGCTGACTCTGTAAAATGCTTAGAGAGGACTGTAAAGCACTGTGAAATGGTATAAAAGTCTAACTGCTATTGCTATTGCTATTGTTAACCCATTCCTGTCTTAGAATCTTTGCAGAAGCTCACAGCTCATAATATTATAATCTCTCTCTCTGAAATATATCTGCATATCACAAACCCTTATTGTTTGAGTTCTGACTTTCCTATATGCAGTTTATATGCTGGAATTGAATGTTGACTTATTCCTTATTATATGCTCTGTTATGATCTTGTGTCTGGATACTCACTGGGGTAGAGATGCTGCTTTATTGAAATCAATGGGAAGAAAACTCTTACAGCTTGGCTCTGAATTAAAGATGTATAAACTATGCCATAAGTAGGTTCTACCCTCTGTATATCTGTCTCATCTCCATTGTGGGCACACCTAGTGAGTCTCTAAAAAGAAGATAAGTATCAACATCTGAGTCGGGACATACAGGTCAACAGGTTCCATAGGAAAAATCCCCTGAAGCTTAGGATTGTATACCCGCTAATTGTATACCCACTAACCTGTGCATGTGCTTACTCTCTTCCAGATATGTTCCCCCTGATAGAGGGGAACCACCTGTCAATGTCTGAGACAGCATGTCATTCCCAAGTTGTACAAATGCGGAGGGGGGGTGCACATTGGGGGTTCAGGTGCTGGGTATGGCGATGGACTCGTGCTGGGGGGGGGAATGTTCTGGAGGAATGAGCAGCAGCAAACGAGCAGCACCAAAGCAGCCGCCGACAGCATAGAGGCCAGGAATCCAACACCGGAGAATCCTTGCTGGAGCAAGTCTGGAGCCAGCATGAGGCCGTGCATATCAAGCCCTCAAAGTCAGATGGCAGGCAGAAACCGGTAATGCTGGCTAAAAACTTTCTGTTTTTCACCGTGTGCCAAGCTGAGAGACCAGTAAAGGGATCTGTTATATCTGATATACAGTATGGCTTTCTTTTTTCCCCTGGCTAGGCTCGGAACTGTGCGAACGAGATGTGACTGGATAATTGAATGAAAGAAAAGAATTTTGCATGACTCTCAGCCATGTCTCAGGCATGGCACAGCACCTTTACTTACAAATCATACCTGAGGCAGGATGTCCAACACTAACTTGAAATATTTTCCAGGGTCATTCAAATATAGTTGTGCTGAAATCAGAATAAAGATGCAAAGCTTTACAATGCCGCAACAATGGCTGGCTGATGCTAAGAAGTTTCTAGTGGAGATTTTGCCAAAGTTAGTGTTGCCTTACAGAGAAATGTAGTAAATTGTCTTTGAAAGATAAGATAACAGATAATCAGAGTTGGAAGGAACCTTGTAGGTCATCTAATCCAACCCTCCGCCCAAGCAGGAGACCCTACAGCATTTCTGATAGATGGCAGTCCAATCTCTTCTTGAAAGTCTCAAGTGATGGCACTTCCACAACTTCTTTTAAGTTTACAGGCCTTCTATAACAAAACTTATAAGTAGACTGCTCTATCTGATATTGAAATGGTTAAATTATTGCTTATAAAATGATAATACGTGCAAAGAAGGTAATAAAAAGAGCTCTCTTTTATCCACTGTAAATATGAAAACATAAAAGAGTTAAATTGATTTTGAAAAGGGGTTGTAGTCCCTAGTATCAGTAGAGGGCTTGCTGAAATCATTAGTATTTCTCTGATTTGAGACAGAGAGTAAGAATTTGCTTAAAGCGTCACAATGAATCCATGCCAAAGATTAAGCATGAATCTTCAAGTCCAACTTGGTCATAATTGGTTTGGCAGAGATTATCAGAAAAGTATCAAAATAACGGAACTAAATTTCTCTGTCTGAGCTACAGCTATTAGAAAGTGTGGTGCACCATCTACAGGGTAATGATACTAGCTACATTTGAATGACTTGATTCTGATAAAGTTCTTCACTGTTATCATATTAGTTTATTTTAATTTTCCACAAGTCTCTTATACACAATTAGTAAGGATAGCAGTTGAGAAATGCATCTTGTTGCTCCTAATAGCTGTCATTTCACAGCTGCCCATTGATAAGTTCAAGAATGTGATTGACCAGCTCTATTCTATAGTACTTCAGAATTGCCTCCAGAGGAAACAGACATTGTGACTTCTTGGTATTACATCAGGAAAGCTATTATTTGAATAGTATCCAAAGTAGCTATTTCTATTCTGCCAAATGGCTTTTTCTTCTACCTAGTGAAAATGCATTAATTTCTATATCTATGTTTAAAATTAGTTCTCTTTCAGAAGCAAAACACAGTGCGCACAAGAGAAAAAACAAGTTTTACTTGGTGAAAAACCTTCAATCTATAGCTGATTAACAGGCCATTTTCTTTTGGAGACATAATCCCTAGCATCTTCACTTAACACAATCAGTTGGTGGAAAAAATTATTCCATTTGAGACCCTAGATTGCAGAAAACAGTATTAACTATGGGAACAAAAAGCTTTAGTAAGTACAGGTGAAACTCAAAAAATTAGAATATCGTGCAAAAGTTCATTTATTTAAATAATGCACCTTAAAAGGTGAAACTAATATATGAGGTAGATTCATTACATGCAAAGCAAGATAGTTCAAGCCGTGATTTGTCATAATTATGATTATGGCTTACAGCTCATGAAATCCCCAAATCCACAATCTCAGAAAATTAGAATATTACATGCAATCAATAAAACAAGGATTGTACATAGAACAATATCAGATCTTTGAAAAGTATAAGCATGCATATGTACTCAGTACTTGGTATGGGCCCCTTTTGTAGCAATTACTGCCTCAATGCGGCATGGCATGGAAGCTATCAGCCTGTGGCACTGCTGAGGTGTTACGGAGCGGCCTTCAGCTCTTCTGCATTGTTCAGTCTCATGTCTCTTATCTTTCTCTTGGCAATGCCACATAGATTCTGTATGGGGTTCAGGTCAGGCGAGTTTGCTGGCCAATCAAGTACAGTAATCCCACAGTCATTGAACCAGGTTTTGGTGCTTTTGGCAGTGTGGGCAGGTGCCAAGTCCTGCTGGAAATTGAAGTCAGCATCCCCATAAAGCTTGTCTGTGGAAGGAAGCACAAAGTGCTCCAAAATCTCCTGGTAGACGGCTGCGTTGACCCTGGACTTAGCACAGCACAGTGGACCAACACCAGCAGATGACATGGCTCCCCCAATCAACACAGACTGTGGAAACTTCACACTGGACTTCAAGCATCTTGCAGTGTGTGCCTCTCCGTTCTTCCTCCAGACTCTGGGTCCTTGGTTTCCAAATGAGCTGCAAAAGTTGCTCTCATCAGAAAAGAGGACTTTGGACCACTGAGCAACAGACCAGTTCTGTTTTTCTTTAGCCCAGGTAAAACACTTCTGACGTTGTTTGTTGTTCAGGAGCGGCTTGAAGCCCATGTCCAGGATCCGTCTGTGTGTGGTGGCTCTTGATGCATTGACTCCAGCCTCAGTCCACTCCTTGTGAAAGTCCCCAACACTTTTGAATGGCCTTTTTCTGCTAATCCTCTCCAGACTGCGGTCATCCCTGCTGCTTGTGTACCTTTTTCTTCCACACTTTTCCCTTCCACATAACTTTCTATTAATGAGCTTTGATACAGCACTTTGGGAACATCCAACTTCTTTTGCAATTACCTTTTGAGGCTTTCCCTCCTTATGGAGGGTGTCAATGATGGTGTTCTGCACAATTGTCAGGTCAGCAGTCTTTCCCATGATTGTGATTCCTACTGAACCAGGCTGAGAGACCATTTAAAGGCTCAGGAACCCTTTGCAGGTGTTATGGCTTAATTAGCTAATTAGAGTGGGACACTTTGAGCCTAGAATATTGAACCTTTTCACAATATTTTCTCATTTTCTGAGATTGTGGATTTGGGGTTTTCATGAGCTGTAAAGCATAATCATCTCAATTATGACAAATCATAGGCTGCACTATCTTGCTTTGCATGTAATGAGTCTATCTCATATATTAGGTTCACCTTTTAAGTTGCATTATTGAAATAAATGAACTTTTGCATGATATTCTAATTTTTCAAGTTTCACCTGTATGTGGCAGCTTTTTATGTTCCATAAATTTGATTAGAACTATAACCATTTTGCTGGTATGGAATGTATCAGAAATAGGCATGAAAACTCCTGATTATCGTTTTTCACTAGTGCAATCTAATATGCATGTTCTTTGTTTTAGATCAGTGAGAATACTGGACACAATATGCTACATTTAGAGGCAGCCCACCATAAGCAAAATATGTGCATATTGTTCTCCAGTGATAAAAAAAACTGCAATAGTAAATTATAAATACCTTTTCATACACTGCTTCTGTCCAAAGTTGTAAACATATGAACTTCTGTTTCATTATGATCCATTTTCTTTTTTGAAATTTAAACCTACCCTGCTGTATATTAACATTTCTTGAAAATCCTTTAGGCTTTTCTCTGAATCCCCACTGACTTATTTTCAAAGCCTTTCTTAAAATGTGGTAGCCATATGTGAACATGGTAAGATTCCACCCTGATGTTTCTTATCAACCTTTACATCTCTATGTAGTACAGCCAGGGGTGGGATTCTACTGGTTCAGACCAGTTCTATAGAACTGGTTGTTACAATTCTGCAAAGTTTGGAGAACTGGCAAATTGCACCACTGGCCTGAGAACAGAGCTGAACCTTCCTTAGGACTGAAGCTTCTATTTTTCAGTGCATACTCAGGCAGCAGATTGCAGAAAGGTAGATCTGTGAGTGACTATGTGATTTTGCAAGCAACTCAATCTGCCTGCCTACTTTGCCTTGTTTTGGGTAAAACATTCAATATTTACATATTTATAATATTTACATACAAGCCATGCCCATCCAGTCACATGACCACTAAGCCACACCCACAAATTAGGGCATGCCCACAGAACTGGTTGTTAAGAAATTTGAATCCCACCCCTGAGTACAGCTCCTACTTAACCAGATAGGCAGAACATTATCTTTTCCAGTATATGATATATGTATGTCATTTCATCTTTCCCAATGGCATTTTGTCAGTATTGTATACTTACAAAAATTAAGTAAATATTTTTTTTAATTTTGTAAACCTAATAAATGTGGTGGAACTACTCAAAAATGTCACAAAGATCCAAATGAGATGACAAAATCCAAATGTTTTGTTTATTTTCCAAAACTAATAAGTTACTGTGAACCTCAGATGAGCCAATAACAAAAATCTGTCTTACATAGATATTCTAGAGAAAACTGATCAAAAAACCACTCAAGTGTGTTCATTTCTAGTAAAAAAAACAACACTCCAAAGAATATAACTGATATAATTACAAAATAAGGAAAAGGGGATATAACGCAGGTATCCTTCATATTTTGAAAATATGATAACGTTCTTTGAAACGCAATTGACAAATTTCATCTACAGAAGGCACAAGGCATTGTTATCCTTGCAGTTTAAATTAACTACAACATTAACTACAAAAAGGGGGAAGATGAGAAGGTAACTTTACACATCCTTGAGTATGGTAGTTCTCATAAAAGACATATATTTCTATTAAAATATAGGGCAATTAACAAGGGCAGTTGAAAAACGAAGTATGTCCATTTAGAAAAAATGATAAAAACAGAGGTTCTGCATGTGTGGATTTGCAGATTCAAACACTTGAAATATCCTAAGAACAGCCAGAGGACCTTGTGTATATAAATAAAATGCTTACTTAATTTAACAATATTTTACAGGATTTGAAAAATACATTCACACCTCTCCCTTAATAGGCAGGCACTTGGAATCCTAATTTGGTCCCCTTTTCTGTTATTCCTGTATGTGGAGAAAAGTCATCCTATTTTGACATACAGACAAAAATACCTTTGGTTGGAGGTTTTGCTAGAATTGTAAGGTTTTAAAAAGCAAGGTTTGATGAACCTGGTGTTGATACAGACTCTGTTGCAATTGAGAACTTAATGACTTTCCTTGTCTCTCCTTGCAAGGAGCAGATATATGAAGTACAAGCAGATGTTCCCTCATACTGTCCTTGGCTGCAGAGATTCCATTGGTCCAGGTTCATTACCATTTCATCAGTCTTGGTTGGCTGCAATGCATTTCTCCTTCAAAAATGTGTTAGCTCACCATACCTTACCTGGAAATCAATATTTTAGTAATGAGAATTCCTCCCTCTCTGAGATGTATGGTTCAAAAATATGTAGAATAAGTAAATAAATATTAACATCTGGCTCCAGTTTTTTCCTCATGGCAAGGTTTTCATTCCTACGCATGTATACTCACAATCTTGCAGAAATGCTTGCGAACATCAAAATTTACATTAGGGCCTTATGTAACCCAGTTAATAATCCGGCCCAAAGCTGTTCTGATAAAATCTGTTCTGGTAACCAACAATGTCTCACGGGCTGAAGCATGTAACTTTATTTGCATTTGGCAAAACAACAACAACAGTGTGTAGCCAGATAGTTTGGAATGAGCTGTTCTATCTGGTGACCTCCAGATGGGTTGAGTATCACTCCACCATCCTCAGCCAACACAGCTACTGGTTGCATTGCCTGGGAAAGATGAGGTTGTAGTCCAGTTGAGTCTAGTTGAGCTGGAAAGCAGAAAACTGGAGAACTTCTTTTGGATTACCATTCTGTGGTAATCTGGTTATATTTGCAAATAAATCAGATTGTGGCACCCAAGTATGTGTCAACACATTGTACGTACCAGCTTACTCAGAACATTGAGTATGTTGGAAATAAAACTGCTATAGTTGAGCCTGTGCAGTGGCATATTGGGCAAAGTGTGCTAAAAACGGATATACAATCCTTAGCATTAGCAGGAAATGTTGCATGCAATACACAATACAACTAAATTTACAGAGTTTCTAGATTAAAAAGTATAAGAAAATCTCAACTAAGGCATGCCTGGAGCCTTACAAATGTAATGAAAAGAAATACAACATAATCAAAAAAGGAACCATCAAATCAAACTTTTGAGGGATGAAAAGAAGTTGACACATTTTTTAATATACCAGGTAAGTAAAATATTTCAAAAGCACTCGGAAAGAAAAAATGTTAGTTTGGTGTCTGAACTAGTAACTGACTTTTGGAGATAAAATACAAAAAACTAGTATGGCAATTGAGAAGACTCTTGTGGGAATTTATAGATACCTATAAATATTTATACATTTATATTTATATATTTATAGATACATTTTAGTATCTTGAATTAGGCACAGAGGTCTGAGCCCAGGAACAAAAAATCCCTGCAGTTCCCCAGCTGCACACACCTTGCTAGAGACACCATAGCACTGAACTTTTTAAATGCAATTGTCCCGAGTCCATCGACAACCTGGTGGCAGCAGCGGGCATCAGCTCTGCCAACCTCTTTCTAAAAAGCAGCGCTGGAGAACATCCTTCGCGTGCAGAAGGTCATTTCCGTCCCACATAATATACAATGCATATATTATACTGGTCAGCGCAGGGGTGGCGGGGAAGCCACGTTGGAATACGCTATTTATTCTACCAAAACCGGAAGGACCATTAAAGGGCAGCAGATACAGAAAGCTGCTCCTTGCCATCACGAAAACATTTGTGCAGATGTATTCTTACAATATATTGCAGGAATATTAAACGTGTCCTAGTGCATTGGTGTAGGAAGGTATTCTCCCCTTCCTTCTTAAAGAGTTTGCAATCGGGGTATTTCGATATTAATCGGAATATTGTTGTTTTATCTCCTGCAAGGAACCCCCCAACGTAAGAGACGCGATGCAAAGAGAAGGGCGGGGTGTGTGTGTGGGGGGGGGTTAATCTTGCAATTTTAGAGGTTGATTTCCTGACGAGGCGCCCGTTATTAAATCTCATTGGCTGGTCGCTTTGTCATTCCCGTAAATTCTTGCCGGCACAGCTGAACTCTCGGGAAACGGGAGTATTTTCCTCTTTTTCCACGTCCCGTCTCCGGAATGGCCCCTCTCCCTTGTATTTAGAAATCTATACCGTCCAAATTTTCAAAAATCACTCCCCACCACCACAAAAAAAAAAAACCTTTTATTTTTTTCTCAAAACCGGTAGGTCCTGGGCTTTTCATCCTCTCTCAGACGCTCCAGGTTCCCGCGCCCGTTATTATTCCTGAGCTCAAAGGAGGCTAATAACATCCCCCCGCCCCATTTGCTTTACGAAACCAAGATAGGGGGAAAGAATTGTCTGTTGTGTTTCTCGAGGTCCTATTGGTGGAAGTCGCAGAGGTGGGGTTAATATTCCCGCCCCTCTCAGGTTTTCCTTCCTCAATCGCCGCGCCTGGCGCCGCTGGTAGCTTCATCTCCTTTGCTTTGCTCTGAACGGCGGCATCTAAAGGGGCGGGAGCAGGATCCGGTGCCTTGGCGAAAGCTGAATCCTTATTGGAGAATGTGGCCAGGTAGGAGGGAACCGAGAGCCGGGGCCCGGATCCTAATTGGCCAAGTCGGAGCAAAGGATGTGGAGGAGAGGGCGGAGTTCGCTGCCCATCAATCGGGGAGTGAATTGGGATTGCCGCGGGAGGCGGTGTGGTGGTGGCGGCGGTGGTTCCGGTGGTCTGTCTTTTTCCGCTGCTGTCCGCAGCAGCTCCGGCTCCTCCATGGCCGCTGCGGTCCCTGGCGCGGTTCTCGCTGCCGTGCCGGGAGTTGGGGAGGCGGTGGCCGTGGGGGTCAGGCCCGGAGGCTTAGGACCCCCGCCTCCTTGAGGAGAAGCAGCCGAAATGGTAACGCTGGCCGCGCAGGTAGGAGAGCGAGAGCGCCCGGCTCGGCTTCCCATCCTCCCCCTCCCCCCGCCTCCCGGGCTTCTGCTAGCTGAGTAGCTGCAGAAGAATCCCTTGCTGCAAAGAGGGCGAAAGGCTTTCCTTCTCCATCCCTTCTCTCCCCGTGGAAAAAGCCTCCTTCGCTTCCCCTTCTGCCCCTTCACTCTTGCCCTTCTTTCAGCCCCGAGGGTAGGGCCTCAGTTTGTCCCCGATATATGGAGATACTTGGGACCTCCCGATTTTGTCTGTAGGTTTCCACGCCTTGCTTGGGAGGGTTTTTTTTATTTTTTGGGGGGGGGGTGTGGGGGAAGGCCAGGCTTTTTTCCCGGTATATCATTTTCCTACCCCGAAGGAGGAGAAGCGCAAGCCATGCTCTACCGAACCCAGTAATTCCCCTAGTCCTCAAGGGGAGGGGGGGCATCGACCATCCCTAAAAGAAGGGATTTCTCATTTCCTGCTCTCTGCCAACTCGGAAATGGGAGTTAGGTCAGTAATAATGATAATCATCAGGCAACTCTGAACGTAAACCGTGTTGCTCCTCCACCGTGTTCAAGTACTTTGTGCATATATCATGGAAACTCATTTCTAAATGAGCATTGGGGATAAGAAAAAGTTGAAGGGTAGATAAGTTGCGCCCTATTGATCTGAGGTTTGAGCCTGTTTGCTGGAAAATAAGGTTATCTTAGTATGTTACCTTTAATATTGGAAAGAATAGATCCTTGAATACTAGTCTGCATAAGCGCACCAACGTGCCTACCGTCCCTGTCCCAATGTTTCATATATGTATGTATGTATATATATATTTTTTCTTACATGTATCCATGTATTCATAACTATGTTTTTACTTATAACTATTATCTTGTAAGCAATTGACAATTAAATAAATAAATAAAAATAAATAAATACTTGTTAGGAAGCATAAGCAAAAGGGTGCTGTTGTGCTTGATGAATGTACCATTGGTCTTTAAATAACCTTTGTTTGGATCTAAAATGAAGGTTTTTACATTCCTCCATGAGTATCCTGTGTGGACTAACACAGGTTCAGTTGCATTAAGAACCATTTTTTAACCTAAAAATGTTCTCCCTCCCACTGTCACTGATATACTTTGGACAACAATGAGATTGGCATTTACTTTTCCCTTATATTTAAGTATTTCTATTTTAGTTCTTTTTAGTTTCCTTTGAACTGAGTGGACAGAGGAATCTTCTCTCCTGTCCAAGAATAGTTAAACCTATCTTTATTATTGAGATTTTATTCTTGAAAACTTTTAGGAAATGTTATTGGGTTCATGTGGGTAAGAGATGTAGTTTCATCAAGCAGCCAAACTCTCATGTCTAGTGGGAGAAAAATACCACTTCTTGAATTCTATAGGCTAAAATTGCTGTAATTTTTTGACCTGGAGAAATGTTTTGATTTTAGACTTTCTATTAAATTCAGTCTCAAAGATTTTGCAAAAACTAATTTTAGGTTGGTGTTCAGTACATTTTTTCATGATCGAGTTGACTGTTCAACACCCAAAGTAGATACTTACATTGTCTAGTTAGTAATATTCAGATATTTTTTTTACTGAAATTAGATTAGTTTTAGGAATCAAGGTAGAAGACATCCAAGACATTTGTTCTCTTGATACAACTTTTGTACAAAATGTTACCAACTACTTTTTGTTGAAAGATTACCATACATATTTGACTTTAGAGTTAATGCCAATAATTTGTGCAAAATGATAAATACAGAGAAGTTTATTTGCTATACAGTAGTTATTTTTTTTTCAAAGGAGAAATCATAGTTTGAAAAAGTTTGATTGAATCCTTTTAAAGGATGGTTAGAAATTGGGTTCAGGAATTGGCAGTATGTTATTGAATTTGGTGAAAAGTAAGCAGGGATTGGCTTGGTTAAATATTTGGATGGTATGTGTAATAGGCTAAGAAGTTAAATTAAAAAAAAAAACAAACCAGAGATTAAGGGTCAACTTTTCTATTGGTTTGACATAAGACTATTCACAAAATGTTTGTAACATGTCAGACTGTAGCCACATTTCATTGTTGAATATGCCTTTGATTCTGGAAAGCTTCATTTGGAAATAATAATAGCACCAGAGGACCAAATTTAAGCATAAAATAATTCTACCTTATATTTTACTGTTGTTAGTTCTTGCTGTTTCTTGCTACGCACAGCTAATTTACAGTTAAGCATTTGTACAAATACTACGTCTGGCCATTTTTAACTATGATATGTTATGATGACCTCTGCATTTTGTAATGGTTGAAAGCAGTGCTTATAAACCATGCTGTTTCATGTACGTTAATTTATAAAAAAGTTCAACTCAATTGAAATATATGGTCTAATATATGAATATTCATTTAAATAGAGATACATGTGAAAATGAAACCTATTACATTGTATCTACTGTAAATACTAGCTATTTATTGTTAAATTGTAATATTTTCTATTCAGTCTTTAAAGATTCAGGCAGCCTGCCTGGCTGAAAATATGACTACAGTCTCATTTAGTTGTAGATTACCTTGTTCTGTACTAGTTCATTCCTCGGATATTCTTTATCCACAACCAGGTCTATTAGCTATAGCTTTATAGCTTTAGATGGAAAATCATGAAGAAGTTGTAAACTGAACTTGAAAAGAGCAAACACATTAAAAACATAATCATTTCCAGAGAGTTACAAAAGTTGAATGTAACCTGAAGGATATTTAAACGTTTTAACAGAAATTAAATATTGAGGTAGTGTATATACCATCAAGGACCAGTGGAAATCTTTGAAATATTAATAGACATTTGATTTTTAACTAGTTGAAGCCCAATGTTTTAGCTTAAACAAAGGGGAATTGTTTCCAGACTATGTCTGTCAAAAGAAAGAAGAATTAATCTATTCATGGGTATAGACTTTTGTTCAATGGCATACACTGAAAAAACAACCGTTGAAAAAAATTGTAATTCTGGTTGCTGGACATGGTTAACTATCTGTAAAAATCCTTGCCAGATGGCTACCAATATAGTGGATGATTATTGAAAACAATCCTAGATCAGGATGTCTTCTTCACCTCTATTTTATGTAGAAATCCTTAGCTTATTTTTTTTAATGGTAGAATTGTCTTATATCTGAGCTAGTTATGATGTAAACCAGTTGGTTTTTTTTAATCTTCACAATCCTTCTGAGAATCTAATGAAAGTTGTGTACACACACATCTTCAGGAAAATATAAATAAATGTATATGCACAATTTATGTGATAAATGGCATTTCCTTGTCACTTTAACATCAAGTACCCATAAGTAAAAAATTACATCGGGCATCAAAAAAATTGGCGAGCTTTTGAAAAATTTACAGTTTTACTTTAACATTCACATTAAGTTGATTGAGTAACCAACGTTCTTAATGGCCGGGTACTTTTTCTTTAATTTTTATCAACAGGAAAGAGTTTAAAACATCATAACATGGCAGTGATAATTATATATCTAATATATTTTATACTTTGGATTGAAACAGTGCCTTAATTAATTAGATATAAATACAAAATTTTCCCAAATGTGTTTTTCAAAGTAATAGGAAAGAAATTGAAGAAATAATGAAGGGTTTTATTTTCTTGCTGGTTTTTTTGCATCTGGTTCATAACCTCTGATGATTATTCATGGTTTCCCAATAGTCCATGCACCAAATTTAAGTGCTGGTGTAAAAAAAAAAAAACTTCTGCTTTAATCCACTAGTGTAAGAGTGAATTATTATTAGGAATCTGTCTTCAGGTATACTTAAAATTTAATATTTAACCTGTTTATTACTGAGTTTTAGAATCATGGCTCAAGCTGAATAGAAAATGGGATTAGAGATCTATTATGAAGTATGATATGTCTCTGATAAACAAGTATTTTAGGGGGGGGGGAATGAAACACCACAATACTACATATAAAATGTGAGGTTTTATTTCCAGTATTGGCCATATGCTTCCTATATTGTTGTCCATGTTTTCTGTTACTTGTCTGAAGTCTCATTAGTCTAAAAACATCAGCTAAGTAGAAATTGGTTCCAATTCATTTCTATATTATTGTTATTAGATTTTTATCTCGCCTTTTTATATGTAGCCCAACATAGTGAACATACTAAATACTGCTGCATCTTGTTTCTCTATAGAAACAACACTTTGAGGTAGATTGGGCTAAGAGAGGGTGACTGGCCCAAAGTCACCCAGCTGGCTTCGTAGTCTTCATGAATTAAGAAGAAAATGCATGCTTTTCAATAACTTTTTAAAAAATGTTTTATATGGTGGTCCACTTTAGTCACAATTGTTATATGACTATAGTTAAATAGTATTAATATTTGAATTGGAGTGCCTTCTGTTACAAAATAACTAAAATACAGCTTTGGGGTATGATTATGTAGTCTATTACAACAAAATTAATATTGTTTAATACTATTATTTAAATCATGCTTATTTGAAACATAAAAAGCAACGCAAATTCCCACATATCCTAATTGCTTAATAATGGCAAAACAAAAGCCAAACCCATAAGCTCAAAACCCACTTTCCAAATCCACTGTGTGTTTTTGCAGACCAAGTGCTTCACTGAAGTCTGCTAAAGACAGGGTTATAAGATGAGATCTTGTGCATATGAAATTTGTGTTTCTCAATTCTAGCACCTTCATACTATTTCTTTTTTCATCCTGTGTTTTTTTACTGGACTTGCTCTTAATTGAGCAGTAGAGTTGATTAAACAATTGGATCTTGGATTTGCTTTATAAATTTTACTTTCTGGATTTCACACAAATACTGTGACAAACAGCAAACAGTTTTGTTGTATCATCATTAGATCAGAAAGGACTGACTAATGTTAATGAAATTTTTCTCTATTAGTCAGACTTCTTGTCTGGCCACAAATGATTTCACAGTTTGGGAGCCAGCAAACCTATTCTGATTTCTCCTGGATGTTCCAAAAAACATAGATTAAAGATTGAAATGTATAAAAGGGAAATGTAGTAAAAGCCTGACAGGAATAATTTTTCTTATTCCTGTAATGAAATATGATCAAACTCTGCTCTAGAATTAATAATACACAAAAATTAAGTATAGAAATGCTTCTAAGAGCACCCACTCTCACATACTTTACTTTTTACTTCCTTGATGTAATAGAAAAGAATCTCTCTGCCTAGGAGACAATTTTAAGACATATAAACATCTGACTCTAATGGCTAGTTATAACACTGCTGTAGTGTGAAAGAATGTCAGTGGTATGTACTGATTTTTGTCTTCTGGAAGTGATTGTATCAATGATTTTTAGAGAGAAATTCAAAGTTTTGTCAGCAGTAATAAAATGGCTACAGATAGTTTGTTGGCATTTTAAAAATGATTATTTTTTTCTAGTCCTAATTTTATGGCTCAAAATCTACAAACCAGGAACAACTATTATGAAATGAAACAGTATTAAAACTGAATAGGTAGATTTTTTGAATAAAGGTCACTAAAGCACATATATATAGAGAAATATGCATTTCTTGGTTTAACACGAGACTCTTGAATAGAATATTACAAAATGGAGCTCATATAGTCATGTTTGTATATATTGGAACATTAGTAAGTTTTTTTGGCATTTGATCTGTCAGCCGATCAATTTTTTCTTTTTTTTCAAGTACAGGGTTTGTTTTGGGGGGAATCAACCGAATATTCATTCATTGGTTGCAACAGGATTGTTGCCCAAGACTGATGTCATAGGCTGAGTGAAAGTGACTGATTACATTAAATTAAGACATTACCAACATTAAAATATAGATTCAGTTAACTAAATTCAATCAAATATATAGAAGATAAAAAGAATGCTTAAAGGTACAAGAGTAAGCTTTGAAATTGAAAAAGAGAAAGGAGTTTGAAAATAGACAATCATGAAGTTAAATCTAAATATAGAGGCATACTTTTGTAGCACCTTTAATATTATTTGTGGCCTAATATCCAAGTTCCAGAAACAGATTTTATTACCTTAAATCTAAGATACTTAACACAAAAAGTTTCTACTTTTTTGTAGAAAGAGGGGTTGTGAGTAAATTTGGGATATAGTACACATGCCATTGGCTCTGCAGATCAAGAAAAACATGGACATGTCTCATAGGACAGTATCAAATTTACCTTGCATAATTGCAGAGGGTAAGACATTTAAACAGATTAAAGAAAAGTCATTTTGGTGCCTTGAGAACAAATAACTAAAATAGGATAGAATGAAAATTTTAGTTGAATTTCTGATTGCATAACAAGAGTTTTGCTAATGTAATTGTTTATCAGTATTCTGTGTACATGTTTTATAAAATCTTTGACTTTTGTATATGTAACAGATGCCATGAGAAATGAAAAAGGCTGCAACCTTTGATTTTGATTCCAGTAAAATTGTATGCTTGGAGTGATGTTGATCATACAGATATAAGGGGGCTAAACCTTATGGACAATATAGCAGCTTAAATCAATCAGACAATCTGCTTTGTAAGATTGTGGCTTCTAGAGAAATAAAGACTTTATAATAAAGAAATATTTCATTCACTTATTTTCAGAAATGTTTTGTGTCAAATGTCCTTGGGCATTTCAATCGACCTTAAGAAAACGGTTTTTGTGTAGTTGTCATATCTGAAAATAAAGCCTTTTATCTAGGATTGAAATGTCTATTTTTCCCCAAAGTCTGTCATTTGGGATAGGCTCAAAGACAAATTCAAGATCAATAAAAGCAGCATGAAGGGCCTCATGAAGGTTGGCACAGTATTTTTCTGCTAGGTGTTGAAATTCAGGCAATGGTCAATTTTAGACTTGCCAGTTTTAACACTAGCCTGTTCATGGATTTTTCTTAGACCCCCCCCAGCCAATTGTTAAATAAAACTTTCTTGAATATGTTTTGCTGGTTACATGCAGCAGATTAATGGAATGATAATAGTTAAAATCTTCACAGGCACCTTTATTATATGTGGGAACTGGGAATAGTCATTGTCAGTCTTTTGAAATTACAGCAAGGAATCAGTGGCAGAAAAAAAGGGCTGCTGAAATTAGTGCCCATCAGTGAATATTAATTTTGAAAAGTTCAACTTTTCGGCATCACCTGAGTAGTGGTCCTGGTTCCTGTAGTCTGCAATTTTTTCTTCTGGAAATCCATTCCTACTCTCACACCATTTAAAGGGTGTTCATCCCAAATTCTATAGCTAAAAGTCTGTAGAGATTCTCAGTCATCCAGGTCATCCAAAGGTACTTTTTCATGAGGCAACACGGCTTCCTTGTTTTGTCTTTTTGAAGACATTTCCTTCTCATTCAAGAAGCTTCTTCAGCTCTAACTGGATAGTGGGGAATGGAAGGGTTTATATTCCTTGCAGACAGCTGGTCATTTGCACTTTTTGGCTTCTGTTTCAATGACCCTCTAAAGGATGCATATTACTAGTTAACTGCAAGGAATATAAATATTTCCATTCCCCATTATCCGGTCAGAGCTGAAGAAGCTTCTTGGATGAGAAGCGAAAGTCTTCAGAAGAAAAAACAAAGTCCAATTGCCTCCTGAAAAAGCACCTTTGCGACAACCATGACTTGGATGACTGAAAATCTCTACAGAACTTATCAAAGGCAGTTTAATGAGATCCTACAAACTATACAGCAGCTTAGTGGACTCAACAAAACTATTGAGTCTATATTTTAAAATTATTTGAAATTTTTCCTCAAGTGTTAACTAATAAACATCAAAATGGACACTAATAAACATCAAAAATAACAAACCAATAAACAATTATTTAATGTCAAGTATACCTAATATGTTTTCAGTTTTTCTTCCAGACCATAGCAATTTTACCTATATCTATGTACTGCCAAGAGTATATCTCAAGTTGTTAACATTCAGAAATCTCTACTCAAAACCAATATGAATCACGGGACAACAATTCTCTGTTTGGATCCACAATGTTTTTTTGGATCCAATTATTTTTTTTCAAAGGAGATTTAATTACTGCCTGTCTCAAAACACCTAGCATAATGATATGGGACATTTACATTTTTCTGAATCTCCCTGCCAATCCTTTTTTGCCACCTTTAATCAGATACAATAGATTGCATATTGGGATTATAAATTATGAAATGTATTGATTCTGCATTTTATTTTGCTTAGATTGCAGCAAATGAAGTTGATCTCCAAAATCCTGATTTGGTGGTCCTCTAGATATTTTCTTTGATATTGTGAACAGTATAGAATTTAGAAATAGAAATACAATACTATATAATGCAATACAATGCAATATGTTTATTGGGCAACTGTGATTGGACATGCAAGAAATTTGTCTCTGGTGCATAAGGTCTCAGGGTACTAAATTCCAATGAAATTATGTGCTGTGAGTTAGACCAGGGTCCCCACAGCCTGGTACCAGGCTACGGGCCATTGGGATCCAGTTCACAAAAGTGGTGGGTGAACATGCACAAAGCTGCATTCCCTTCCCCCTCTCTGCTGGTCTGCTAAGCCAGAAAGGTTGGGAACCGCCGAGTTAGATAACCTACTCTACATTTTTCTGCATTACATACCAGCTAGCCAGCCATGTTAGATCTTCAAGTCCCCTTGCTTCTTTCTTTGTACTTTTTTGGTGGAGCAGTATGCCTGCAGTACAGGACAGTGGCTGGGTGTCAGCATGGTGATACTGGGCAACTGAGGAAATGTTTAACAAAGGACCAGATTTTTCTAAAACTAACAGAATAAGCATCTAAAATGCAACTATTATGCATTGTAAAATGTAAAGGTATTATTTTGAGTTACCTAAAGCAGAATCACTGTGCATGAAACACAGCAAAAGCCACCAAATGACCAACCTGTTCAACAAAACAAATAAGATAAACACTAAGTAAAATTATTTACAAGGCTTTTTACAAATCATGAAGTCTGAAAGTGTATTCATTTATTTAGCATATTTATATAGCTGTCTATCCAAGAAAAGTCTGGGTGATTAATTAACAGAAACAGAACAATCAAATGGTAGAAATTTGATTGACTGCGCCAACTCAGAAAGCTCAAAGTGCCCAAGGAGCTGCTGATCCAGTTCTGCAGAGGAATTATTGAGTCTCATCTGCACCTCTATAACTGTCTGGTTTGGTTCTGCAACCCAACAGGAGACACAGACTTCAGAGGATAATTAGGACTGCAGAAAAAACAATTACCACCCACCTGCCTTCAGTTGAGGACCTGTATACTGCACGAGTCAAAAAGAGGGCTGTGAAAATATTTACAGACCCCTCACATCCTGGATATAAATTGTTTCAACTCCTTCCCTCAAAACAACGTTATAGAGCACTGCACACCAGAACAACTAGACACAAGAACAGTTTTTTCCCGAAAGCCATCACTCTGCTAAACAAATAATTCCCTCAACACTGTTCAATTATTTACAAAGTATACGCTACTATTACTGTTAATCTTCTCATCACTCCTTATCACCCATCCCCTCCCACTTGTGACTGTAACTTTGTTGCTTGTATCCTCTGTTTCCTAGTATGATTTGATGTTGATTGTACCCTATGACTATTGTTAAGTGTTGTACATTATGATTCTTGATTCTTAACAAATGTTCCTTCTTTATGTATACTGAGAGTATTTACACCAAGACAAATTCCTTGTGTGTCCAATCACACTTGGCCAATAAAGTACTCTCTCTATATAAATCTATTAAAAGGAAACTGGATCAACCCTCATCCCAATCACATTTATATTAAATGTAACCACAGCCATGCCATTACTCCATTAACATCCTTGACCATAAGGCTTGGGGAGAAAAAGCCAGGCCCTCTGGAAGGCCAACAGGGTTGAGATTGTCTGTATCTTATTAGGAGGCTGGTCCATGAGGAAGGTACCCTGACAGAGAAGGCGTGCTTCCTGGGGTCCACCAGGTGACACTGCTTCACTAGTGGGATCTGGAGCATATCTAGTCTGCCCTATCTGATAGGGAGAAATGGCTCCGCAAATTAGTGCTTGGAAGACTTCTTTGGACAAGCATTCTGCATCAAAAGTTTTTTCAGTCTGATTAAAGTCAGGAGAGAATGAAACAGGGCTGTGAATGTAATCAATGTTTATGATGTGGTCCTTTAGCTGTCTTATTTCCAAATAGCAGCAGCACCTCCAAATTGCTCCTGTAGTTTTTAATTTTCAAATTAATTATATTGATCTAGTATTAATTATATTGGTTTAATTACTCTCTAAGAGAAACTGGTTTTTACTTTTTTTGTTTCTATTTAATGCTACAAGCAGAAAGTGACTATATGGATGTCTTTTTGAAGAAGGCTTGTAGAATATTCATAATATTAATTCTGCTGTAAAATACAAAGTGCTGTTACGATTTGTTTGGTAAGGATAACATTTGTGACTTACATTCAATTATAGTAGCTTGTCTTTGGAAAAGCAGTTCATATCCTCAGAATATTTTACAATTTTTGCAGCCAAATGTTCCTAAGGATTATAGGTAAAATCCAAATGATTATCTGAAAAGAAATGCTTCTTCACAAAATAAATGCAAAAAGAAAGACAGAACCCTTGGTTATCTGTTACACTGTTTCTTTCTTATTTGGTCTGTAGTAGCAATTTAATACTGAACTAGAAAAATTGTGATCCAATCTTGTGAATATCTTATTTGGGTATCAGTTATAAAGAAGAAGGGAGAAAACCACTGCTGTTTTAAGTACTATGTTGTCTTTTACAGGTGATTCCTTAACTTTCCTGATCACTGTCTCCAAATACTTTCTAAATGAACATTCCTGTTACTCTCAAATTGCTGGAGATGGCAAGTCCAGCCGTCAGCCCTGACTCTTCTTCCCATGAAGCACTTTCTTCTGTCAACTCGATGCCTGCATGTTCCCCTACTTCCGATTGTGAGAACCTGAGTCCTGATGAGTTGGAGCTCTTAGCCAAGTTGGAAGAACAAAACAGGTAGGACATTTTGAAGGTCCAGTACTGCTCTGATACTGACTGAAAGCCAGAGGATATAAATAGCTTAATGTTTAAATATTTGTCAGATGTTCCAGTTTTACCAGATGGCCCTGTAAACACAACAGTTTAAATACAGTATTTCTTGATGCATTAATGTACAAATATTAAATAGATCTTTACAACCCAGTGGATGACAATCATAGATAACAAAAAGTTTTGATTCTTCCCTTTAATTTATCTGACAATATTGTTACTGGGGATTAAAAAAAAAATCAGCTTCATTATCAATGATCTTTATGTTTTGTATCCTTTTCTTGGGTAAGTTATTTTACCATACGTCTTTAGTAATATTGGATGTCTAACAACCCATATTAATAAAGAAAATGATATAAAACATTCAGAACTAAAGATGGAGAATCTGCAATTCTAAGGGACCCAAAAACCCAGTCATTCAGTCTTGCTAAGATTGAGTTGTAGCCTGTTCTTCCCAGCCAGTCTTTCACTGTCTCCAGGCACTGGAGACAACACTTGTATAGCCTACATCAGAGATATATAACTGTGTAGCATAAATTCAGAGGATACCTCACCCCATGGCAATGGATATTTTCGCTTAGTGGCTTCATGTAAATGCTAAATAGGAACAGGTAGAGTTCAGCCTGTGGTACCCCACATATCAAAGATCTAGGACTAGACTTCTCCTTTTCCCATCTATACCAACTGGGATTGGCCTCCAAAGGAGAACCACTGCAGAACTCTGCTCCACGCTTTTCAATTTCATAATAATACCACAATCAATGCCATTGTCAATATTTAAAGCTTCCATAAGAATCAAAAGGATTAGGATGGATCCACCACTCCATTATTAGCCATCTGGTATAATCAGTGCCATCTGAGTAATATAGCCTGACCTGAAACCCAACGGCATTCTACTTCCTAAAAAGGGAAGGTTGGAAACTGGACAAAAACAATCCAGTATGGTTGGCTACAAGGAGGGCTTCTTCAGGAAGACGCAGATTACCTCTT
Source organism: Bungarus multicinctus (assembly GCA_023653725.1). Classification (NCBI taxonomy): domain Eukaryota; kingdom Metazoa; phylum Chordata; class Lepidosauria; order Squamata; family Elapidae; genus Bungarus; species Bungarus multicinctus. The sequence continues at coordinate 106,874,776 of CM042834.1, forward strand.
CTTTCAGAATAAATGGAACCATCTCTTCTCATCTGCTTGGTTTGGATTACACTTTGTTTCCCTCCAGTGATGCTTGAGATATGTCTTGTGTCCTTTCATCTCATGGGTTACTTCTGAAAACCAAGAAGTACTTCAGGGTCCAAAACCACAAATTCTGCACAGATGTGATCCAATTTAAGACTGTTGTTACTACATCTAAGGCCATGCAACCAAGTTTCAACAAAACCATGAAGTTCCCTCTGAAATGCTATTATGCATATTAATCAGTTGCCTGGAACAAATCAAATGAAATCAGGCCCACTTTTTGCACAGTGGTGAATAGGTGCAGAGAATCCCCAAGGCTAAAGGAGAGTTAGTAAGGAAAATGACCTTGATGAAGGTATGCAGGAATCATTAGCTAGGTAAAACGGGCTGAAGCATTTTAAATTCAGAACAACAAAATAGTATTTAGAAGTGGCTAAGGCAGACATTTTCCTAATTTAGGGTACAGCACAGAGGTAGTATTCAGCAGGTTCTGACCAGTTCTGGAGAACTGGTAGCAGAAATGTTGAATAGTTCAAAGAACCAGCAAATACCACCTGTGACTGGCCCCACCCCCATCTATTCTCTGCCTCCCGAGTCTCAGCTGATTGGCTGGGTCTTCTTTTGTTGCCCTGCACAGGAGAACAGAGCTGAAAAGCAGGTTAGTGGGGTGGGGAAGGAATGGGATTTTGCAGTAACCTTCCCCAGGAGTGGGGATGGAATAGAGATTTTACAGTATCCTTCCTCTGCCATGCCCACCAAGCCATGCCCACAGAACCGGTAGTAAAAAAAATTGAATCCCACCACTGGTACAGCACATTCAGACTTGGAAGTTTCTGTTATTATTATATCCAGTCTCAATAGTAGTTCTAGCCTTTCTGGGGAATTGTTTTCTTGGTCTGGGCTACCTAGTGGGCCTGACAGGAATGATCTATCCATGCCACTGCTATGGGACAAAAACTGGACTTAGTTTGTATGCTGCCAGAGATTCAGTAGCTGTACCTCAACCCTATCTCGGCAACCTAGACTGGCATATTATAGAGAGGGAACTCCCCCACCCACCTACTGATGTTCAGCTACGTTTTGGTAACACATATCAGGTCAGCCCTCCCATTTATAACCAGCAGTTTCATCTAGTAATTAACTTTAATCATATGGAACAATCTCTGTAGAGAATGAACCACTCTTATTAATGATTAAAAGTCATTTTATAGTCTCCTTGAGCTTTCTATCATGTTCAGCTTCAATTCCTCCAGAATATCAAAAGAAAGCTAGAGGTGCAATTTGAGAATATTTTAGTAAGGATTGACTACTTCTCATTCACAAAATCAAATGATACTTGTTCCAAAGAAATTAAATATTTTCCCTTATATCAATTATTGTATTTCCCATGAGATAGGTGTTAAAGCATAAATGCTTATATTTCCCATGAGATAGATGTTAAAGCATAAATCAGACATGGAATGAATGGGGATGGATGAATGGCTACCCATTTATTAATGTCTTATTAATATTATATATTATATATTCATATTATATATTCATATTAATAGTGTTGCTCAAGCTCCATCCGAACCAAGAATAGAATTTGGCTTAAGTAGATCTAGATCCAGTACCAATCCAGCTATTAGTGGGAATCCTAGATTGACTTTGCCTTCAGTTAATTGGTATGCCTGGATTTGACAGTTGTTTAAAACATGTAAAAGAATATACATCCCTTTGGTTAGCTTATTTCTATTAATATCTTATTTGATTGCAATATGATCATCTTGTGACAATGTAACATCAAATGCTTTATTGTAGTGAAAAATCTTATATAATGAAAGTAGTGAGAATCTGAATAAACACATTCATGTTGCTCTATGGTGTGAATAAGATTATTTATTGAAGTATAGGACTGTATAGACTGCTTTTGACTATAAATGTACAAAATTTGGCTAAAAGATGAAAGAGTCCTTGGCTGGTACATGGTACAACCTTGTACAAAATGAAATTGAAAATGATTTGTAAAAAAGTAACTAAATTCAGTTTGCTTTAATTTTACTTATTCAATTTCTTTCACTGCCCATCTCAGCCAAGTGACTCTGGATGACTTAGAATTCTAAAACTATAAAACTGATAAAACAATAAAAAACAATAAAATAATAAATATCCCAAATACATGCAACAGCCAAGATAGTTAATCAATTGACAATAAAGCAAAAAACTGGGACCCTTAATTTTCTTGTTTTATCACACAGAATACGGTTTCCATTCAACTTTAACTGGTAAAACCAGAATGTGTCTAAAGATAGAAATGTTTCTCTATAGCCTTGATTTTAAATATATATTAAAATTATTTTATAACTAAAAAGTATGACATGTTCTGTCATATTCTCTTTGTCCTGCACCTCAAACAGAATAATTTGCATAAATTACAAATTTATGCATGTATCCTTCTATTCCTGTTCAGAGAAGTAAAAGTTTCTGATGAATATTCAACATTACAAGAGACTTTTCAACATGTTGATTGGCAATCCTAATCTCTACAAGTGTCATAATGCCTCTTAGTTGAAATGTTTGAAGAAGCTTGTTTACGTGGAAGTTTCATTATGCTCTAGAGCATTTGTTGCATTCTAACCTAGTTATGTAACTGGTAAGAAGAACTTTTTTTTTACACATTTTTCAAGGCTTTTGGAAGCTGATTCAAAATCATTACGCTCTATGAATGGCTCACGAAGGAATAGCGGGTCGTCTTTGGTATCCAGTTCTTCTGCATCATCCAATCTGAGCCATCTTGAAGAAGATACCTGGATCTTATGGGGAAGGATTGTCAATGAATGGGAAGAATGGCGGAAAAGAAAAGAGAAGTTACTCAAGGTAAGGAAAATAATTGCCTCTCTAGTGGTAGATGTATTTTATAAGACTTAAATGTCATAGACATGTGTAGATTTGTTGCATCTTATACTTGCATCTTATCCAATAATTCATTTTTTGATTGTGTATTTCTTAATTATATTTATGGACTCAGACAACAAAGGCAGTGAGGGAAAAAATTAATATAAGAATAAAGTGTATTACATGACTTTGCAACAAATGCATGTGAAATGGTGATGGAACTCTATAAAGCTGAGGGCAAAAACCAGAGGAAAAACCAATTGTTTTCTAAAACCCAGATTAGGGTATTGAATGTTTATTTTGTGGATTCAGATAAACCTTAATTTAGAAACACTTCATTGAGATAACTTACTGATGTGTTGTAATTTTGGATGCAATAACACTATTGTACCCAACATTCCTCTTAGTTTATATCAAGAGTTTAAAATTGACCATATCCTTTTATAGAAATATGGAAAATACATGAAGTGTGAATCAGCTTTGCATAATATCACTTAGAGTATCTTGTAGTCTTTTTTCTCCATTGCTTAGGAACTCATAAGGAAAGGAATCCCTCACCATTTCCGAGCAATTGTTTGGCAGCTTTTGTGCAGTGCCACAGACATGCCTGTGAAGAATCAATATTCAGAGTTGCTGAAAATGTCTTCTCCTTGTGAAAAGTTAATCAGAAGAGACATTGCCAGAACATATCCCGAACATGAGTTCTTCAAGGGGCAAGACAGTCTGGGCCAGGAGGTTCTCTTCAATGTTATGAAGGCAAGTTTAAGACAACCCTTTTTTTGTCAAAATTACATACAATGTATATCCCTTTATATGGAATAGAAATCTATTTCATGAAATTAACATCAGCATCTCAACTTAAAATCAAACAGGTTTTTGTTATCTAGAATGTCAACTTTCTTCATTTGGCATCTCTTTGATTGATGTTTATAATACTTCTAGGTCGATAATTATCCTTGCAGATCATACTAAAACTGTTTTGCATGTTAATTGTATTGGAATTTAATTGGGAAAATAGTCTTATTCTAATAAATTATTTTTCCTTTTAAGACTGCATATGCAGCAAAGATCAATGCAGCGATTGATTTAGAAAATGAATTGTTGCATAATAGCTACAAGGCAGATTCATGTCTTTGATATTTCTTTTGCAACCTCTGACATATAAAATTAGTCTTTTCAAAAGTAGGGCCCTCCAAGAGTGCTGGAATTTAAATTCCCAGAATCCTCTCTCAGTGTGTCCTTGGCTCTTTTTTTTATAACTAATAAACTTGATGAAAATTTCTGAAGGCCTATCACACTCCCATTTCATTTTGGTTTTATATATTCACAGTTTCATAATTAACAAGTTGACTAATTCCTATAGATGAAATAGGTCACTCTTCTGTGATTTTTCATAATAATTCTGGGAAGTAGTCTGAGCTAAGAGAGTGCATGTGGCCCAAAATCACCCTATGGCCTTCTGTGGTAGGAGACACATACACTCAAACTGTCCTATTTGTTTTAGTAAAACTCTTTCTATGGCCTGTTTCCTTTTTACCAGTTCCCCTTCCCCATGTGATTCTTGAATTTTCATGGCAATATTTCATTTACACCTCAATGTATAACTAATTCCATGTGGTTCAACAGCATTCACACTGTATAATTGGTGTTAGTTGCCATTGAGGATTAAGTCACCTCCCATTTGATTATAGTTATTTAGAACATCCAGAATTTTTCCTTCTTTGTTGTGATTAATGTATGCATATATCTACTCTAGCTGTGAATATTTACACTCTCCTATATTATCATTTTTTCTTTCACTCTTCTCTTTATCATTGTCTCTCATGAGCTATTGTAGGTTTTTCGTACTAAATCAATATCAGTAGTCTTGGAAATGCTGTTTCTGTAATAAATATATAATTGGAAGAGAAGAGTCTTTATTTTTTAAATAATATCAATAGTACTTTAAAAAACTCAAAACAAATAAAGTCAGAAAGGAAAAGAACACATAGAAAGTATAAGAAAAGAAGGGGGAAGAAGGGAAGAAAGGAAAGAAAAAGAGAAGAAATTACTTCTTTGGGGGGGAGAAAAATACCATTTATTTACAAGTAGAAACATTTAAAATGCCACATTTCCTGCTAAAGTCGCTACAAAAGCTAATAGTAGGCAGATGCAAGCAGGGGAAGACCCCAGGTGCTCTTCATCACAATAGAAGTTTAGTTATTCTTCACCTCCTATAAGACTACATGCAAGCTTCTCATCTTCCTATAAACCATCCCTTATCCATATGAAAATCCACAAATTATTAACATTTCAGTCCTGGTGCCAGTCAAAATCCATAAAGGGTTTCCAGAATTTTATAGGATTCAATGGTTAGAATGCAGTATTGTAGGCAAACTATGCCCACAGCCTGGAATTCAATTCTGATGGGGCTCAAGGTTGACTCAGCCTTCTGTCCTTCCAAGGTCCGTAAAATGAGGGCCTAGTTTGCTTGGGGCAATATGCTGATATTATAAATTATGCAGAGAGTGCTGTAAAGCACTGTGGGGTGGTAGATAAGTCTAAGTGCTATTACTATTGGTATTATAAAAATGGGTCTGTAATTAGAGCAGAGGAACATGTGCAAGAAAATTAAGATATCACATTCTGTATTTATCATCATTACTGTTGGATCCATTAAAAAAGTGGTTTTTTGAATTATAGTGGAAGCCTGGCACTCAGACAAATTGGGCATCAACAGGGACATAGACATAAATAACATCTACATACCATTCAAAAGAGACAATCGAACAGCCAAAAAAGAAATAAAAAGACCAAAACACCTCCTTACCAGCAATCAACACCCAGATGAGCTGAGATTAACATCAGGATTAAGATTAGATCAACAATCAAGAAACAAACAGTAACCCAATCAAGGAACTGCCAAACAAGCTAACAGTAAGCAGCCCAATCAAAGAACCACCAAGATCACTCCCACCAACACTGATAGGGCAGGCCTCTAGTATATAAAATGACAGCAAACTCTATTGCCTACTAGGATTGATGATATTACCTAGTTTGAAAATGAAATGTCTGCAAGAAAGCAACCAAGCTCAGAGAGCAGCAAACATCCCACAGTTCAACCCAGAGTTACAAATATTCTCTTCTTTTGGATATATCTCAGATTTCAGGAATAACATGGAAAATTTCTTGAGTTTCTAAAACGAAGGACATGATTAAAAAAAAATAAGAAAAATAAAATCAAAGCATGTTTTTAAGCTTTTGCATCTTTTATTACAATTTTGACAATATAGTTTGTTCCTTATATATCCTATTCATATGGTCACCAGAAGTAAAGACAGACTTGAATGCACCAGAAACAGATACCTTGTATTGCATAATTCCTCAAGAGTGTCTCACATGCAAAGGAAGAACATGCAAGTTCTTAAATTCCCCAAGAGGTGCCTGAAATGCATCACTCAGTTAATATATGTGGCACCTTTCTTCAGTTAAACTTTCTGCTACTTAATTCCACAGTATTTTTCATTTATTATCTTTCTTTTCGAAAATATTGATCTTCATTCCTCCCTACTGTATCTCCACTCATCTATCTTCATATTATATCAAATTTCCAAGATAATTCAATTTCAGATTCATTACTTTCCCATAGTTAATATCTGAAATATTTTCATGGTGAGAAGAACTCTATACATCTTATAAAAAGAACTGTGATTCATGAAGCCTTGTTTAATAACATATTGACTAAAATTCAAGATATCACAAAAATCACTGCATATTTTAAAATACAATTGTATACATCTAGTTTTAGCTTAATTTTAGCTTAATTAATTTAGATAAATTAATGGCTAAATTGTGAGCTGTTAATATATATATATATATATATATATATATATATATATATATATATATATATATATATATATATATATATATATATATATATACACACACACACATACATACACACACAGAGAGAGAGAGAGAGAGAGTGGGCAAAAAAGTATTTAGTCAGCCACCAATTGTGCAAGTTCTCCCACTTAAAAAGATGAGAGAGGCCTGTAATTGTCATCATAGGTATACCTCACCTATGAGAGACAAAATGTGAAAACAAATCCAGACAATCACATTGTCTGATTTGGAAAGAATTTATTTGCAAATTATGGTGGAAAATAAGTATTTGGTCAATATCAAAAGTTCATCTCAATACTTTGTTATATATCCTTTGTTGGCAATGACAGAGGTCAAACGTTTTCTGTAAGTCTTCACAAGGTTGTCATACACTGTTGCTGGTATGTTGGCCCATTCCTCCATGCAGATCTCCTCTAGTGCATTGATATTTTGGGGCTGTCACTGAGCAACACGGACTTTCAACTCCCTCCAAAGGTTTTCTATGGGGTTGAGATCTGGAGACTGGCTAGGCCACTCCAGGGCCTTGAAATGCTTTTTACGAAGCCACTCCTTTGTTGCCCGGGCGGTGTGTTTGGGATCATTGCCATGCTGAAAGACCCAGCCATGTTTCATTTTCAATGCCCCTGCTGATGGAAGGTGGTTTGCACTCAAAATCTCACGATACATGGCCCCATTCATTCTTTCCTGTACACGGATCAGTTGTCCTGTTCCCTTTGCAGAGAAACAGCCCCAAACATGATGTTGCCACCCCCATGCTTCACAGTAGGTATGGTGTTCTTTGGTTGCAACTCAGCATTCTCTTTCCTCCAAACACGACGAGTTGTGTTTCTACCAAACAGTTCTACTTTGGTTTCATCTGACCATATGATATTCTCCCAGTCCTCTTCTGGATCATCCAAATGCTCTCTAGCAAACTTCAGACGGATCCGGACATGTACTGGCTTAAGCAGGGGGACATGTCTGGCACTGCAGGATCTGAGTCCCTGGTGGCATAGTGTGTTATTGATGGTAGCCTTTGTTACATTGGTCCCAGCTCTCTGCAGGTCATTCACTAGGTCCCCCCGTGTAGTTCTGGGATTTTTGCTCACCGTTCTTGTGATCATTTTGATCCCACGGGGTGAGATCTTGCGTGGAACCCCAGATCGAGGGAGATTATCAGTGGTCTTGTATGTCTTCCATTTTCTAATTATTGCTCCCACAGTTGATTCCTTCACACCAAGCTGCTTGCCTATTGTAGATTCAGTCTTCCCAGCCTGGTGCACGTCTACAATTTTGTTTCTGGTGTCCTTCGACAGCTCTGTGGTCTTCACCATAGTGGAGTTTGGAGTGTGACTGTTTGAGGTTGTGGACAGGTGTCTTTTATACTGATAACAAGTTCAAACAGGTGCCATTAATACAGGTAATGAGTGGAGGACAGAGGAGCCTCTTAAGAAGTTACAGGTCTGTGAGAGCCAGCAATCTTGCTTGTTTGTAGGTGACCAAATACTTATTTTCCACCATAATTTGCAAATAAATTCTTTCCAAATCAGACAATGTGATTGTCTGGATTTGTTTTTACATTTTGTCTCTCATAGGTGAGGTATACCTATGATGACAATTACAGGCCTCTCTCATCTTTTTTAGTGGGAGAACTTGCATAATTGGTGGCTGACTAAATACTTTTTTGCCCCAATGTGTATGTGTGTGTGTGTGTATGTATGTATGTATATGTATATATATATATATATATACATACATACACATACAATATTTGCTTAAAATTCCTATCTTTCAGGCTTATTCTCTAGTAGACCGTGAGGTTGGATACTGCCAAGGTAGTGCATTCATCGTGGGACTGCTGCTCATGCAGGTTTGTGTTACTTAACATTACAAATCTTAAGGAACAGGTGGCAGTCAGGAAGCTTTTTGTGTAACTGCAAATTGTGCATCAGTTATACTAATTTGTGGACCAATGTGTCCTCACAGTCATCCATGCCCTGGTCGTTTCCAGTTTGGGCTACTGATAATGTGCTCTACATGGAGCTGTCCTTGAAGGGTATATGGAAACTCTAATTGGTTCAGAATGCAGTGGCCTGCATATGTCGACACAAGACAAAGATTTACACATTTGTTACATCTTTCAAGGAAGCTACATTGATTACTTATTTTCTTCCGGGTGCAATTCATGGTGCTGGTTGCCACCTTTAACTAGGGCCAAGATATTGGAAGGACTTCCTCCTCAGCTACATCAATCCAGTTCACCAGAATGGGAAGGCAAGTATATTGGGGATCCCAACTATTAGGAAAGTTCATCTTGTGAGATTAGAGGGAAAGCCTTTTCTGTGATGACTCCCTTCCTTTGGAACACCATTCCCCTGGAGATAACATTGGCCCTTACCTTAATTTTTATGGAAGGCCTTGAAAACATAGTTCTGTTTGTCGGCTTGGGGAGATCAGGTTAATACAGACCCAGTCAAGGTGGCTGTGTGATTGTGTGATTAGTGCTGGGGGTGGGGAGGGATTTATGGGTTGTAAGATTTTAATGTTTTATATCACCCAGAGTTAACTTCCATGGGTTGGGCAGGGAAGCAGGCAGGCAGGCAGGCATTAGGAATGTTTAGATCAGTTCATTATCTTAGAAAATATTACATTACAGGCCTCTAGTCTGTAATTTATTTTTATGCATTTATTTTATTAATCCCACATTTCTTTCAGGAGCTCAGACCAAATTACCTAATCATATGCTCCTCCAATTTGCCCCCAAAGCAACTACCTTACAAAGGCTGGGAAGTAACTGGCCCAATATCATCTGCTCAGTTTCCATGGCTAAAAGTGGATGACTTTGGTTCTCATCTAGTTTCTCAAACTAGAATATTAGCATGAATTTATTATTTAAAAATAGGAGCTTCTGGTTTTATATAGAAAGAAGTTTTTGTCAATATAAACTTACTTAAAAGCTTTTAATTATTCACTTAGAAGCAGGTCCCTAAGTACTCTGCTTTTCTAGGAATTTGAATATTCAATCTCTATAGATTATACTCAGTCCACGTTACGCATTTAATATATGCTATTTCAATGAAGTGTTGAAGCCAAGCTGGTTCAATTTTATATGTGTGGTTTTACACTTATTTTTACTGGTTTGAAATAAAGCTTATTCTAACCTTTACAAGAGGTTGATTGGTTTGTTCTGCAGCATTATTTTGAAAGGAAGGCTTTAGACCTTCCCTCATAATGAAATGCCATTTTGAAGATTACAGATCCTTGATAGTCAGTTTGTAATAGGTGACACGTTTTTTTCAGTCTATAGTAGAAAAAGTATAATCTAGAACAGGGGTGTCAAACTGGCAGTTTGTGGGCTGGATGCATCATGTGTAGGCCACACCACAAAGGGGAAAAACATCACGATATGTCACATGACAGCAACGTGACGCCACGAGACGCCAGTGATCTAGAATGAACTGTAATATAATTGCCTGCATTTATTTGGAAATTAGTGGGTTTCTATCTGGCTTAAGAGCTAGATTTTCAGGACATCTTATCAATAAATTCGGAACTACAAAAACTTCCCTGACAAAGGTAATGGGAAGGCATTTTTTTACTGTTGCCAAGAAACTGTGTGGTATGTATTCATGTAGTCATCAAGGAAGGGAGAGTAGGTGCTCAAAACTGAGAAAAAAAAGCCAAGTGCCCTTGTAGAAAATTATTCAGGTCTGCTATGTTTTGGATGTGTATTTTTTTCAAGGACAGCATACAAAAAAAAGAGACAACCATAATACATGGCATAAACATTGCAGTGTTATGTATACAGTAAATAGGTCAAATCAATTACTTGATTTTAATATGACGTAAAAGCATTGTATTGATTGTAATGAGTGATTATTACATTATTATTTAACCTGAATGTAGCATTAATAAAAACATTACAAAAACAGTCACATATATTGCTTCCTTAATCTCCATCCTATTTAAGATATGTGATTGTGTTGAATAAATTCCAATGTATATTTATGGTTATTTTCAAAACCATTCACATTAAATAATCATATAGCTTTTAAAAGTTTTCTTGAGTTATTATACATTGGAGCTGAACAATGGAGGCAACAGTTTTGTTAGTTTTGATAAACTGCTTTCATTTAAAGCAGCGGTCCCCAAACCTCCAAGCAGCCAGGCTTGGAGGTGGAGAGGGGAACTGGGCCATGTAAGCGCACATATAGTCCTTGCATGAGTGGTGGGCCAGCATGCACATGCGCAGCTCAACCTGTACAAGCGGCAGGCCAGCATGCTTTCCACAAGTGCCTGCCAGCCAGCCATATGCAGCCAGCCAGTCTCACAGCCTAATTCTGAATAGGCCAAGGCTCGGTAGCAGGCCCAGGGGTTAGGGACCCCTGTTTCAAAGGACACAGCACAGACTCCGTTAAAGAACCTTTATATGAAAAGCATCTGTTTTACTATTAATTAATTTTTGAGAATTAGAATTTTCTCCTTGTGTTTTGTCTTTTTTATTTACTTCCCTTTTTAAAAGTGGAATCCATAATTGGTAAAATAAGTCTTCCCATTTAGGCTTTGTGTGCTGCATACTGAACAGAAGGTTTTTGTCCTTCATTAAGTTTGACAGAGACTCATGCACATGCACTGTCTGCTTCTAGATGCCGGAAGAGGAGGCCTTCTGTGTATTTGTACGGCTGATGCAAGAGTATAGACTACGGGAATTATTCAAACCCACTATGGCCGAGTTAGGACTTTGTATCTATCAGTTTGAATATATGCTGCAGGTAAAGAAATTTCCACATATTGGATTTTAAATACACACTGCTTTCCTTTTAGATGAATTCCTAAAATCTATCAGAAGTCTGAAGTGCTAGAGCTTACTAGGGTAGAAAATAATTAGGAATGTTTGTTGCTGTATCTATTACTTTAACTTCGAGAATCCTGCTGAGAAATCTCTTAATGTCTACGTAGTAATTAATGTTAAGTGAAGTTTGTCATAATTTAAGACTTATGTCTTATGTTTCTGTCAGGAACAACTACCTGAGCTGAATATTCACTTCCGCTCCCAAAGCTTTCTCACCTCTATGTATGCATCATCTTGGTTTCTTACACTCTTCCTCACTACTTTTCCTCTACCTGTGGCCACGCGAGTATTTGACATCTTCATGTATGAGGTAAAACATGTAATTAAAAATGCAGAAGGGGAAGAAATTGAGTGGTCTGCATAACTGATTTGATAGTTAATATTTGCACAGGGAAAAATAGGATATGGGGGCAACAGGTTTCCTATCTTGTACCCTGCCAATAAAATTCTATTTCTGTGTCTAGTTGGAGTGGAGGGAGATAATCATAGTAGTAATCATTTTTATTCTTATTGTCCATGGTTTCATCTAATTTATTTCCAAAAATTGTATCTGAATAAATAGTTCAGATTGATTTGTCACAGAAAATTCTAGCAATGTTGTAATTTCTAGTTCTACCTTATGCGTGAAACCAGCTTGGTGACTGTGGGCTGGTCCCAGCCCAACAAGCCTCACACGGTTTGGAGTTATTTATAAAATAATAAAGGTGGGATATAAATGAACATTTGCTTCTGTAAATACACAAGTTGCTGCATAAACGTTTGCTCAGTTATGTTTAATTTAGAATTCTTGGTATAACTTGGTTAAAAGATAAACAGACATTTTAAATGGTATATGCAAGTGGATAGTTGAGTCAGGTGGGAAGGGACTAAAGCATCAGATTCCCATTACATGTTTTGTAATTTAAATTGCATTTCTTCACATAGGAAGGACTATTCAATCTTTATTGTAAACCATAGGAAATTCAATTACAGGTGGAGTCTGTCTAAATTCTGTAACATCTTTTAGGGATTGGAAATAATCTTTCGTGTAGGAATGGCTCTTCTGCAATTCAACCAAGCTGAACTGATGCAACTGGACATGGAAGGGATGTCTCAGGTCAGTTCTATCATGCATTGTGGGACTAGAAGAAAGATTGTTCAGTGTTGATACAACAAACTTTCAGTTGTCCGCAATTCCATATTTAGGTTTGTACGAATGAAGAGAATTACAGGATTCAGGATAGTTTGAGATAAAGAACTGATTCCAATAATGTGCTAAATGTAGGCCTTTTAGAACCACGGCTCCAAAGTGTTAAAAGCTCAAGTCAGTTTTCAGAGAAGAAAAACTTAAAAAGACCCAAGACTTGGCTGTTTTCTGAACTGATGTTCAATGTTTTTGCAACTGATGAGGCAGAATCAGCTGTTTTAATCTCTGACTATGAAGACCTAGAAAGTAGTTTCAGAATTACAGCCTGAGGCCTCCAGAATGTCCACAGCAAGAGAGATGGAGAAGTAATGACTCATCTACCTCCTGCCTGTATGCTTTATTCCTCCTTCAATTTAGAAAAAGTCTCTTATGCCTTTTCCATCTTTTTGAGGCAGTGTCTCAATATGCCAAATATTGAGAACATCCATTAACTGCCTATAGGTAATCTTTGGCTTAGGAGTACAATTAGGAGTACAATTTTTACCATGGTTGTTAATTGAACCCAGTTTTCCCAATTGATGTTTTTGTCAAAAACTAGTTAGGAAGGTTGCAAATCACAATAATTTGATAGCAGGATGAAGTAACTGGTCATAAACTGAGCCAGGGCCAAGTGCCCAAATTCCAATCACATGACCATGGAAGTGGTGTGACCATTGTAAGTCTGAGGACAGGTTGTATAAATCAGTGTTTTTTCTGGAGCCATCATAACTGAACTGTCATTAAATGAACGATTGAAGTCAAGGATTATCTATACTAGATACCAGCAGAGATTCCTGAGAATCATGGGTTTAGATCCACTGAGTTGCAGATAGGGAGAGAGCTGTGAGTTCTCTCCCATTGATGGTTTCAACATTACTTATATACAGTGTTTCTCCATTGTCTTTCGTAGGCTAACATGAAAGCTTAGCCCATGCATTGTGCCAAGCCATAATTCAATTTGTGTGACTTTAACCTAGTCTTTTTTTTTCAAAATTCAGGCACATCTTTCACCGATCAGTTAAAACAAACCATGGCTTAGAATGAAGTGTATTTGTAGTCTCCCTGTAGTACTACTCTTGCTACAACCACAAAAAAAATATCTTGGCTACATTAAGGAGTTCATGGGAGTGGTATATTGTCAAATTTTCTTTCAAAGGTCTATATACTGCCATCTACTAAGAGCAGCTTCACAGGATTCCTGGCTCCTGACTACTTTTTGTTGCCCAGGGATGATCTACTGGTCAGTGAAGAGCATGAGTCTCTAATACTCAGTGGGCAGATCTAAGCCTCTGGTGAATGAAATCAAGTATAGGAAGGAATATTCCAATAAAATACATGCACCTGTCTTTCACACCCACCCACTGCACCCACTCATTTATATCCCACTGCAATCATAGACAAATTCTTGGCAGCTCATAATAAAAAAAAACCCAATAACAATTAAATTGAATATATAAAAAGCCCAACAGTCAATATAGACAAACCTACATTTCAGAACGCATCTGGTATCAGCTCTTAAATGCCCTTCTCCTGGGAGGCCATCCAGAAGGCCCAGCCAACTACAGAACAACTATGATTCCATGTCTCTTACCCACCCACCCACCTCACCATAACCTCCCCAAAATGGTGGGATGACGAGCTGCCTCTCCTAGTGTGATCAAAGGGGTTGGGAGGATTCCAGTGGATCAACATATATGTATATGTTAAAAAATAGATGTAAGAGAGATTGTATAGTGCAGGGTCTCCAACCTTGGCCACTTTAAGACTTGTGGACTTCAACTCCCAGAGTTCCTCAGCCAGCAAAGCTGGTGGAGTTAGAGCAAAGCTGGCTGAGGAATTCTGGGAGTTTTAAGTCCACAAGTCTTAAAGTTGCCAAGGTTGGAGACCTCTGGTATAGTGAATATGCTATCATTCTGGTAATTTAAACAAATATTGTCTCTACATCCTTTAAAATAGTTGTAAAGAATTGATAGAATATTTGAAATACCCATGAAATGCAAAATACCCATTTTTCCGAAATGCAACAGAGATATGTATTTCTCCAGCTATAAAAAAAAAGCTCACTACTTGGGTGGATATTTGTGAGTAAGATGAGAGGTTACCCAGTGGCAAGTATTATGGGCTGACATCCTAATCTTTTTGGCACCAGAAACCAGTTTCGTAGAAGGCAATTTTTCCACGGACTGAGATTGGGGGAGGGGGGAGGAAGAGTGCACAATCTAGATCAGCGGTCGCCAACCGGTGGACCGTGGCCCACTGGTGGACCGTGAGAAAATTTTGGTGGGATGCAGAGAAATCTCACCCCCAGAGCACCCCCCAAAGCAATTAATTCAGGCTGCGCAGAAACACAAGGCTGTGCCGCCCACATGGCCCACGGGAACCCTCCCCGCCCACCCAATCCTTACCCAGTAAACTTGCTTGCTAAATTTCTATTTTTCCTTTTTCTAACCATCATCTGTTCTGCTGTGCCTGGAGATTTAGATTAGCTAGGAAGCAGGAAATGGTTGGATTTCTTGCTTTCTAGCTAGTCTTTAGATCTTTGGCTCTGCTTTTAAGTATAGCTGAACCTCCCTTAGGACTGAAGGTTTGCTTGCAAGCAAATTCAGTACAGACTCACGGCAAGCAAATTTGAGAGACTGAGCTAGCTGATGGAAGATAGATAGATCTCTAACTGAATCTGTGATTCTATGAGCAACTCAATCTGCCTGCCTGCTTTGCTTGATTTTGGGTAAAAGTTGCTCTTTTTTTAAATAAAAAAATTCAATATTTACATGCATGGTGTGTTGTGAGTTAATTTTATGAGTTTGCTTGCAAGCAAATTTTATGTGACAGACTCAGCTAGCCGATGGCAGATAGATAGATTTCTGAATGAATCTGTGATTCTGTGAGCAATTCCATCTGCCTGCCTGCTTTGCTGATTTTGGGTAAAAGTTGCTCTTTTTTATCAAAAATTCAATATTTATATAAATATTTATAATATTTACATACAAGCCATGCCCAGCCAGTCACATGACCACCAAGCCACACCCACAAAGTAGGCCACACCCACAGAACCAGTTATTGGTCCCAGGGATCTAAAATTATGAGTTTGGTGGTCCCTGAGATCCAAAAGGTTGGCGACCCCTGATCTAGATCCCTCGGAAGTTCAGTTTACAGCAGGGTTTGCGCCCTTATGAGAATCTAATGCCTAATGAGCTGAGGGTGGAGTTGAGTGGTGATGCTAGAGCTGGGGCTGCAAATACAAATGAAGCTTCGCTTGCTTGCTTGCTGCTTACCTCAGCAGTGCAGCCTGGTTCCTAACAGACCATGGACTGGTATCAATCTTTGCCTCAGGAATTGGGGATCCCTGAGCTAGATGACTGGAAACTTACAAAGCTGAACAAGTCCATTTCAAAGCTTCTGGCCCATAAAGTTAATAACTGCAAAACATTTCCATTTGTAATTTGGCCATATGGGTTTGTTTGTGCTTAACAGGTGAACACTTTGAGGTAAATCTAGTCTGTATATGTCAGATTTAATCTCTGTGGGAAAGCTTTTCTTCAAAAATATAGAATTACTTCAGGCAAATATAATACTTCTAAGATACCTTCCTTCCCTTCCTACAATATTGTATATTTATTTTTTCATTATACAACTTCAATAAACTGGCTGCGAAAAATGTTTTATTCATTGCAACATAGAATTAGAGAATGAAGAAACAACTGAAATCTAATTAAGCTATTTCTTCCTAATTTATGAAATTGGAGTATTGAACATTTCTACATTGTATGAAGACTTACTTAGGCAGAGAAAAGATTTATGATTTTTATTGCATTAATAAATTTTATTGCATTAATTAATAGCTGAGAATATCTTCATTTAAATAACTTCTAATTTGTATAATAAAACACTGCATTCTATCGGGCTCTGGCTTTATAAGCACACCATATATTAGCCAAAACATGTTCTATCCAAGTTTTAGCAATATGCTAGAAGTTTTTTTTAAGCTGGGCATGATTTAAGATTGTAACTAGTAAAAGGTTTTGTTCTGAAATGTCTTGATCTCTGTGCATTTGTGCTCATGTAAGCATCCAGACTTGGAATATTTTAATTAATATTTTAATAAATGTGGCCAGTAATACCTCTGTATCTATTCTATTCTAAAAGCTCCCCTATCACAGTGTTAGACTTGAATTTTAATTCACAATCATTAAATACTTGATTACAGTGCATTCAATTTTAGTTTAATGCAAATGGGCCATATTTGGAAGAATCTTTTCACAAGAACCATTCCAGAGATTAACCATCCCTCTGTTGTCCAATGTAATTAGCTGAGAAAGAGGTAATCCTGGATTTACAACCACAATTGAGCCCAAAATTTATCGTGCCAAGCAAGGCAGTTGTTATGTGAATTTGGCTCCATTTTATGACCTTTCTTGCCACAATTATTAAGAAAATCATTTCATTGTTTAGTGAATCAGGCAATTATTAAGTGAATTTGGCTCCCCTAGCTGACTTTGCTTGTAGGAAGTGCTTGGAAGGTTACCAATCACATGACCCCACAACAGTGCAACTGTCATAAATACATGTCAGTTGCTAAGACCCAAATTTTGTTCACCGACTATGAGGATGCTGCAGCAGTTAAAAGTGTGAAAATAGGTCGTAAGAGATATTGTAACTTCTTCCCTATAAATGAATGGTTGTAAGTTGAGGATTACCTGTCTAATAAAAATGTCAGAAATTACATTTAATGATTAGACCATATGACTTTGATACATTTTCACTTGAGAATTGTCTACTGCAGTATTTTCAGAAGGTGATTCCTCATCAGTTTGACAGCTGTCCTGATAAGCTGATTTTAAAGGCCTATCAAGTCAAATACAACCCTAAGAAAATGAAACGGTATGTTTTCAATTTTTATTCCTCATATATAGCTTAAATACTAACGAATACAGGATTTAGGCAAAACTCATGAGGTGGACCAATTCACGATGTGCG
This sequence comes from Bungarus multicinctus, assembly GCA_023653725.1. Lineage (NCBI taxonomy): Eukaryota > Metazoa > Chordata > Lepidosauria > Squamata > Elapidae > Bungarus > Bungarus multicinctus. The sequence goes on from CM042834.1 coordinate 106,892,535, forward strand.
TGTTCCAGGTCAACCTATAAAAGAGAACACAAGTTATCCTTTCTACCTTAACATACTTCCCTGAACAAAAACTGAACACCAAATGTGTTGGGAAAAATATGCTCAATCTGCAGTTTTCGTGCTGACTTTCCAAATAAAGGTGATAATCTTAAAATGGAAATTATTAGAAAATGGGCGTTTTCCCACCCATTACCATAATTTTTCTGTCACCATATTATGTTTGATGCGGAATGAACCCTATTCTCTATTTTCTAGACTGGAGAAAGAATATACTGCAATAAAAAACCGGGAAATGGAAGAACAGATTGAAATCAAGGTAAGACCCCGTCTTGTCTATGTCTTGCAATACTGTAATCAAAATGAAGGGTTGGCGTAATATGTAATACTCGATGTTATCTAAAAAATAATCTTTTTTAAATAATTCTCAGGTCACATTATTTCCTCTTCATTTCATCCTGGACATCTTGATTAGTAGCTTTGTTATTTATAGTGGGCATGTATTTTAAGCATTATTTTTGTTGGGGTAATATGTGTGAAATTAAAGAATTCCCTTTTTTGAACTTTAGATCCATCAATCTGGATGTGGCGTGACTTTTCCTCTTCTAGTTATTTATGATGCTTGGTTTTAGTTCAGTAGTCAAGATTTCAGCATAACATTTTGATATGCTGGCTTTCACTTGACAAAAGCTCCTGCTCATACAGCAGAGCACATGCTGATTCTAATCTTGCTTGCAGAGGCTCCGTACTGAGAACCGCCTTCTGAAACAGCGAATTGAAACCCTGGAGAAGGTGAGAAGTGTACCCAGCCGCATGAGAATCCACTTCCTCCGCTTCCAGACTAGCTTGGCCACCAAAAATGAGGCCTTACACAGCTCTCTGTCTCAGTTGACTGTAGACAATACACAGAATGCCAGCCATTAGTCTTTGTGCATCCTCTCAGGGACTACCCTGCACATGTATTTCTGGAATCATTCTTAATGTAAGCACCCAAGAGAGTATTTCTCACCCTATCTCTACTGGGAATAATTAAAAAGTGATCTGCTTGCCAGGATTCCTTAAGATAGAAAAATAATCTGTAAAGATGTTAGATGTAGTTTCTCTGCCCATCCCAAAAACTTTGATCAAAATGGTCAACTCACATATTTTGGACCCAAAGTAATTTATTTATTTGTCTTGTGGTTGGTATGATTGTTTTTCAGCTGTCTTGTGTCATACTCTTACACTGACCTTGTTTTTGTATTTAAATATTAAACGTTTTCATGAAAAATGTAAAAACTCCTTGGATGTATTTTATTGTAGAATAAATACGCTAATAGTTAACTTGAGGACATCTTGGTTAATTGCCCAACAAAGGCATAGCCACCTAAAAGTGTCCTTGTTACTTCTTCAAATTTCTGGACAAAGGAAGTGTGACTTATGAAATGCAATGAGATCCTTGTCCATTGGTAAAGTAGGCAAATTATGAATCCTGATAGTTCTTGCAGTGTTGGGGCAAAATTAATATGTGGAGCTGCTTCTGGGAGTTCTGTTATCTGTCATTCCTTATGCACATGAACCTTCATGATCTGAATGATGGAAATGACATGCTGCAAATTTAAGACAGTTTTGGAAGTTCCTTTTCTTGGGGTCTTTTGGGCTCTTTATCTTTTTTCCTCTGTGCTTGTGTGACCCTGCTGTTGTATCTTTTTTTCCTTTTCTTCATCTTTCCTTCCTTGTCTGGATCTCCTCTTCTGGGTCTGTAGGAGAGTGCTGCCTTGGCAGATAGATTGATCCAGGTACAGTAAAAAACATTTTTTTAATTCCCAACTCTCCTTTTAGTTTTCCATTTCATTTCACTGAAAAATAATGTCTGCAGCATTTAATGTTATTGGTAACTCACATTTAATAAAATTCAGACTAACAATTTTACTTTGGTTGTTTAATTTTCTGCAATATTATGCAGCTGTTTTTATACAGGATTTTGAAATGTTGACTTACACATCACTGTTTATTTTAGCATAAGGTTAATTAATTATGCTGCTTATGCACCAGCCAATGTTTCTGGCCCAGAACAGGCAGGTTAAATATTTTATTATGACAAATCTAGTTACCTACTTGATGAAAGATTTGTTTTAGTATTAAATGTTATAGACCAGGGGTGTCAAACTGGTGTCTCAGGGACCAGATGTGTCATGCGCAGGCCACTCCCATCCTAGCGCTGCAAAGGGAAAAAAACATCATGTGATGGCAATATGACACTGTGAATTTAACACCTGTGTTATAGACAGTTCAAATCTCTGAATTGTCCTGTTCTCTGAATTATAACTGGGGATTACAAAGAAGGAAGAAGAATGTCATTGGGGCACTTTTCCCTGTGAAAATCACTATAGAAAGGGGAAAAAGTTGCATTCTTAGGTTTGTATCTAAACAAGTCTAATTTCTTATATTGGAGCTTCTACATTTTTACATCAGTTCTACCACTAGAAACTCATTGTATACCATCAGCATGAATGTCCTTTTAATTCAGCATAGACCTGCCAGGAAAACCAAGGCACAATTAAAACTGTAGGTACATCGTGGGAATGGTTGGAAGGTGTCAAAGTGTCCCAGTGGGGCTGAAAACACTAATCTGCAATTTCAGTTTTATATTTTAAGCATGAATTTTCTTTTAAAACACTACAAAGAACTATAAACATTTCTAAATTTTATGGGGAGAATAGGCCCATAAAGGAAGATTGCAAAAAGTAAGACTGTGTACATAATACTCCTTCCTCCTCTTATTTTCCCCCACAACAAGAACCCTGTGAGATTAGTTGGACTGAGAGAGCGCGATTGGCTCAAAACCACCCAGGTGACTTTTATGCCTAAAATGGGACTAGAATTCATAGCCTCCTGATTTCTAGGCCAGCAGCTTAAACACTAAACCAAATTGATATGTATGCTTAAAAAGCAGTTTTTATGGAGAAAATATATTGTGGGAATAGCCTTGGCAATTTGCTAAAAGACCCCATGACTTTCTGGTGCCATCCAATGCTTGCAACCACCACTTTTCTTAAAAAGGTACCTGCAACAATAACAAGTAGGAAGATGAAGGCATAGTCCTTCCCACCAGTCTCAATTGCCTGGAAATTCTGTCACCATCTTGGATTACATTAGAATAGGGAAAAGGCATTTGCTATTGGGAATTTCATGTGATCCTTATATACCCCTCCCAAATTCCCTGCTACAAAAATGTGGCAACCTCGAAGCTTCTAAGTAAAATATGGCTTCCAAGGCTGACAATGTGCTTCTGTATGTAGAACAGTAGGATGGACCATGCCAAACAATAACATTAACTTGGCTTTCAGACAACCCAATTTGTGTTCTGTGTTTCTTCAGATTCTGTAAGCATGGATTCTGTTGAAAGTTCCTGCTTTTTTATTAAAAAGAAGTGTGAAGCTTAGAATTTGTCCCGATTATAGGAAGCATCCTTACAAAATGTAATATTGCAGCTATGGTCTGGCAGCTGATGGTTATAGTAGCATAACAACCAAATGAACACTATGTTGAAGGTCATGACATAAAAAAACTTTGAATTGAGCATTTGTTGTTTGAAAAAGCTATATGAAACTATCCCAAAGAATGAATTTGCATAAATTCATTCCCAGATGCTACATTCCTACTCCTTGTGTTCCATAGTGCTTTTTTGGAGACTGAATACAGATGCATGAATATATTGCATAGAGCTAATATTTACATCCTCTCTTACACATTAATTTACAGCTACAGGTACAACTCCAACGCACATTGATACCACGCAGCAAGCAGATGCTTTTCCATTTGTTTAGTTATTTATGCACAAATGTGGAACAAGCATAGATTTTAAACTTCAAATATGGAAGCACCAGAGGAATTAGACATTTTATTTATCAATCAAGGGATGAGGATTATCAAAAAAGAGTATTTTATCAGAATCTGCTATTATGGCTGAACTTACTAATAAAGTATTGGTATTCAAGTAGCCTTTTCTCAAATCCCTCTAAGCACCTAATCCTGTTTACCTGTGCGATAAGTAAATTGCTGCATTTTAATAGGTCTTTCATTAGAGTAATTATTGTTTTTTACCTAATAATCATGATTAATTACTTTTTTGTTTGCCTTTTCCTATGTTCTCTGACAATTCATAAAGGAATAGCTTAAGTGTTAAGTCTGAAACATTGAATAGTGGGATCAAAATATCCATTTGAAGACATAGCAATTAACTGACTGTAAGGAGAACATTGTATCCTCTTCTCATGCAGTCTTGTGTGCAAGTAAATTAGGACTAGTATAAGTGTCTGAAAAGCACCACAGTGTTCCCTTGTGAAATGAACCTAAAAACAGTTTTGAAAGGAAAAAAATTGCCATGCCACTCTGGTCAGGCCTTGCTGTTTCCAATTATTTGTGTATACAATGCTAAGAGAATGCTAAGTAGACAGATATTTTGAAAGAGAAAGACTATTCCCCTCATCTCCCATCCTGTGCTGAGGTTTACTAAATCCAAATCTTTCTGTATAGGATGAGATATGTCATAGCAAGCAACTTTTATGAAGCTAGAGGCAATTCTGTGAATATATTATGGGTAGCAAAGAGCGATTGAGGGTGGCGTAAAGATGCCAGAGAAGTAGGAAGAGCTTTTGCTGGACTGAGTGTCTGAAAATGCTTTGTGAGAAGGGTTTTAAGTATGCTAAGCCTTTGCATATTTATTCATTTATTTGTAATGCTGTTTCGTTTAGATTTGTGTGTTGTATGAATCCGGTTAGCTAGGCCTTATTCAATACTTCAGGGTTAAATTCATTGCATGAATTCAGTCATAGTAAAAATAAGGTTGTGAATAAAAGAAGGCTCATTAATTGAAAGGTAAAGAATACAGAGCTTGGGAACAGTTACTCTTGAGTTTAGAGTTGGGTGATAATTGTAATTACTGTTGAGACAAGCAATAGACAGCAGCTGACTTGCAGTTGGTAAGGTTACAGTTCCAAGACCAAATGTAGACATTCTGATCAAATTGTATGTTTCAGTGAACAGAAGTTGATACAATTTTATAAAGTTAAACATGACATTTTCTGCAAATTTGCATGCATAATATTTAAATTTACTTGTTTACATATTCAGACATTTGAGGTGTAAAATTTTGGAGCCTTTCAATTCATGCAATACTAGTTACTTATTAACATTTACATACCTTTATTGGTTTTCAAAAAAATGACAAAGATAAAACAGAAACAGAAAAAAGATTTAAAAAAAACAAAAGGCTTGAGGAAGAATAAAGGAAAGTGCAAAAAAGGCAGAAAAAAAGAAAAACAGAAAAAGAATGACTTCTTACTTTTTGGGGTACAAAATATAAATAAAAAATACATCAAACTAAGATTAGCATTTTGTCTGCTTTATTTCCATAATACCATATAATTCTGACCATCAGATCCCAAAGTCAACTTTTCATTTCTTTTAGTTTCTTGTGAAAACTCCAAAAACGGGTTGGAAGTAAAAATAAAATTTGCCAGTCTTTTTTTTTCCATCAAAGCTGTCAGTTTCATCATCTCTGCCAATTTTACCAGCTTCACCATTCTTCCATTATAGGTATTTGTTTTAAAATTAATGTTGTTAATAAGGCACAAAAAAGTATGGCTTTGTTAAGGCTTGCATTTAGCAAATTGAACTCTTCTGACATCGCAGATCATGATAGTCATTCTATGTTCTTCACCAATCCATGGGCTCCTCTAAGCAGCTTTTGAAAATGAAAATAATTCTTACAAAGCAAGAGAAAGATACTTTTAAAATATCTGAACTCTTCCAACTAGGAATTTCATTTGAATTCAAAGTTTCATGAAACTTTTGATGTTGTATGAATATCTAGAAGAAAAAAATATCTGTTAGAATTGTCCAAACACTAGTACAATATGTGAAGCAGAACTCACAGATGATTGAAAATGATCTACTAAAAAGTTTGACTGACACTGTAGTAGTTATCCACAGGTGTGTATTATATGTTATGTATACAGCAATGTCTGTATACGAAAGATGCCAGCTTGAAATCTTTCCTCTGACATAATCCCCAAATACTAAGATATACAAAATAAGATATTGATAAGTCAGAAAACATTTTGGAACAAAGTAATTTGGACTAATGAAATCAAAACTGAACTGTCTGGCCATTTGTAGATAAAAGGTTGAAGCATTTGGAGGGGGACGGGTTATCCTTTCAGATTTTGTGGAAGACAGTTGCACAGGCAATATTGTGCAAATGGAAGCAAAAAAAGATTCATCGTTATCTAAATACCAACATTATCTAGAAGCGAATGTCCCATAGTCAGTGAAGAAACTGCGAAGTGAAGAAACAGTGAGAAAAGCTTGTTGTCTTGCAGAAATATCCAAGCTGAAACATACACCTCAAATCAATGATAAAATATTTAAAGAAAAATAAAGATCTGGGAATCTTTCATCATCCTAGAACTGAATATTACTGCAAATCTGCAGGAGATCTCACACTTGCCAAAAAAAAAAAAACCAACCCTAAATCAGAGATGAAAGAGTTCTAAAAGGAAGACAGAGGAAAGTTTTTTGAAATCACGATTAGAAAAACTCTTAACCAGATAGAGGAAAATTTTGGAAGCTATTATTTCTGCCAAAGGGGACACTGAAATGATGCCCAAACTTCTGCACCTGCTATAATGTAGTTACTGTTTCTGTAATGTGTAAAAAAAATCCTGTACATCAATTAAGCATTCAGATTTGTTAACGTTACTGGGTTAATATAGCTGTATTAACTTTTGCTTATTTGGGGATTCCTTGAATGATGCATAGCCTTTTGCGAGTTCTCCAGATTTGACTTAAGTCTCAGCACATCAGATACTGCTCGATTTTTTTCCTCTTTTATTTCAGCAAGCAGACACAAGCCTCTAGTTTCAGACTGAGGCAGTATTTCTTTCTCCTCACTCTCCTGTTGCTGATTAGCCAGTGAGAAATGGTTGTAGATTCATAAAGCACAGTAAAATCAGTAGAGACTTACTAATAAATGAATAAATGGTTATATTTTTAATTTCTTTATCAATTAAAGTAGTTTCCTGTTCCTGGTAAGCTTCATCTTGTTACGTGTGTAGTTAGAGGGTTGTCTCTCTATTGAATACTATGGTACTATTTCTATATTCCTACTTCCTGCTAGGGGGTGCAGTGGCTCAGTGGTTAAAGACATTGAGCTTGTCCACTGGAAAGCTGACAGCCTGGGTTCAAGAGTTGAGCGCTACGTGACAGGGTGAGCTCCCATTATTTGCCTCAACTCCTGCCCTCTTAGCAGCTTGAAAGCCTGCAAATGCGAGTAGATAAATAAGTACCACTTTGGTGAGAAGATAACATCATTCTGTGCACATAAGCATATAGTCATGTTGGCCACCTGATTGTGGAAATGTCTTCAGACCATGCTGGCTCTCTTGGCTAAAAACTGAGATAAGCACCAGCCCCTAGACAGAGAGACACAACTAGAATAGGTAAAATAAAGAAACCTTTATCCTACTTAGGGGGAAATTAGGATGTTATGCTACGTGACATTGTTTCCTTTTGTTTACAATTTGTGTTTTCACTTCTGGTAGGGTATGACTCCCCTTCCACATCTTCCTCAGTTTCCCACACACTGTTTTTAGAATTGTCCCACAAAGATTCCTCCTGTTCTTCAGGTTATACCCTGCTGCACTTCTGAGAATCTTAGTCCAGCCTACCTTTGAACCAATAACAGCTCTTATATAGCCAATATTGTATAGATCCATCTTGTTTCTGCCAGACCTTATACCTCTGTCTCCTTTCCCTTCTTTCCAATGTTCCTTTTGTTTTTAAGGCTCCACCCTTCTTTTCCTTCTGCTACCCTAGCAGAAACACACACACAAGTGCGCGCGCGCGCGCGCACAAACACACTATTGACTACAAAGAACAACAGTTGCATTTGGATGCATATGTGACAAGACGTTATAGAACCACGGGCAGTTGCAGACTGCCATGATTCAACTTGATCAAGATAAACTTTCGCAGGCAACTTAACAGGGATTAAGAGAGATCTAAAGACTCTGTTATTAAATCTGTATAGTTTGAGATCAAACTGATTAGCAATGAATTTAGCATGATGCAGTTCAGTAATTTTTTCCCAGTGTATAGAATATTCCTACCCAGATGTGGGGCAGATGTCCTTTTTAAGTAACGCTGTTTATTATTTCAAATGTGGTGAATTAATCAACCCTATTCCACTGAAGAACCCATGTCTCCATTCCTCTGATGGGAAATGGTTCAGTTGTAACAAAAAGAGACCTCCATCTACAACATTTTTGTTACATTCCACTGAGTGTCTTTTGGAGGAACAATTTTAAATTCCCAGTTCCCTTTTAACCATTGTTTCTATGCTTAATGTCTATAGTAACAAAAATGTTTTCATTTCTTGATGCCTTGTTCAATCTTCTGTTATAAAACTAAAGGTATTAAGAAGTATCAGCCAGAGGGAAGATAAACTCCTGGTTTTCCTTTAACCAGTTTAATCAGTTAAAATGAGGATCTGCCTAACTTATAGTAGAATTGATTCTTAGCTGGGCAGTTATTTTGAAGAGCCACAAGCAAGCCACCTTTGATCTTCAATAAATGATATGGATAGTGGAAAGATAATAGGGTGTGAAAATAAGTCTTGCTAACAATTCATGCAAATACCTACACAAACTTTTTTTTTTTATTTTGCAATGGAAATCACCTGGAATATTTGATTCTGGAGTGGAGCTTTTTGGTTGAAGGCTAGTTCTGAAAAAGGAGGAGGAATCACTGCACATGGAACTGCTGTGAGTTAATGCACAGTAAATTGTTGATTTTAATGTGATAAAAGAATGCCATCCGCACATTGAAGTTTGCGGTAATTAGGCCATCTGCCCAGGACCAAGCCTGAATTAAGCCTATGACATTTTAAGGCTAATGTCCCAGATGACAGTAGTACAGAGAGAGTTAGTCACCAGTCAAGACTAAGCAATTTTGCCCATTGTGCTATATATGAAGATCACATTTTGTTGGTATATCTCAAAAATGGTATTGGAAACAGGGCTGCAAACTTTTAAATATCCAAATAATCACTAATGCATTATTCCAGTCATGTTTTGATGATAAAAATATGCCAAGCCATGTTAGGAGGATTATGATATCCACCTGCGTTTCTCCTGAATGTGATGTGGCAGGTCACGTATTTAGGTTTAGAAAAGTATTTGGTAAAGCTTGCACACAATGCCTTCCAATGTCAAAATAACAGTGCTGCTGACAAATCACCATTGTTTACTAAAACTGATCTACTTTAAACCTTTCTTTTAAATCTGGTGTAGAAGTGAACTATAATCATTACGAGTTATATTACCAAGTGATGGATGAATTAAGTTTGTCTGAAACATTCTCAAGTATTATGGCTATAAGCCTACATTTTTGTTTTCAGCTCATTTAGAAAAATAACATTTAAAAATTTACATATGAAAATTCAATATCCAGTGCATTTGAGTAAGGAATAAAATATGCTTCTAGGAGATCCAGATCTTTCATTCATTCACTACAGTCATTTTTTTTTTCAAAAGTAACCTTTTTATTCACCAATCCATCAAGTGGCACAATTTAACTATCTCTTTAGACATTTCACTTAGCAAAGTCCTTAACAATTTTGCCATGTTACTCTGAAATGTTCGTGATGTGTGAAGAAAATATAGCATTTTTTTCCCTTTGATTTCATTTCTTTGAAAAACAGAGATTAGAGAGCTTGTTGCCATCACTTCCAACTATAAATAAAGCCTAGGATGTGTCAGCATCTCTATAAATCTATTGCATTGATTTGTTTTCCCTTGCAGAAATAGATCAGCACATGAAGAGCAAGTTATAGAAACAAATTATTAGCCTTAAAAGCTGAGTATTGCTCTAACACTCATTATGGGAGTGTCTTCAAATCTTGATTATTTGTCCTTGTTTTGTTTCATGCAAACTATCTCTGTTTCTCCAAAGCTAAAGCAAGGTTTTTAAAGCTGGGTTTCCTGACCGCTAGGGTCCAATGGAAACTCATTCTGTGATAGCAAGGAAAAAATGTCAAATGACTTTAATGCATGAATAAACTAATTATTAAATATGTGTGCTTTGGCTCATTGCCAGTTTTCTATCTAAAACTTTGCCTCTTGCTCAGGGGATCCGATATTTTTTTAAAAAACTAACATATTTTATGGCCTGGAAAAAGCGTGTGGTAGAATCTTAAATTTCAAGAGTCTCTAGCATACTAAATACTAAATTCTCATTGAGTTTGTGGGATGGTAGTTGTATTTATTGGGAATTTGTAAATTTGGGGATGCTAGAGGTGGTGCAGAAATCAAGCAAAAGATGGACAATATGGGCTTCCGGTTACCATAGAAGAGAACGAGTCAGGCAGGAGAGCAGTCCAATTGCCCGCTATATAATTTTCTCACCCTTCACTTTTCATAATGAAACTTCTTCAGAGGATAAAAAAATTGGTTTCCCTTTTTAAGGCATTATTTTGCCTTATCAGTGAAGGCTTAGGATACTTTCATTTGAATAGTATCAATCATTTTGAGCTCGGGCTGTTTTCAGATTGGTCAGAACAGCTTTGGGACACTAGGAAAGAAAAACCAAAAGTACACATATAGACTGGGTGCAACCAGGCTCAATAGCAGTAACTGTGAGAGGGATCTTGGAGTCTTAGTGAACAACCAGCTAAATATGAGCCAGCAGTGTGCAGCAGCAGCCAAAAAAGCTAATGCAATCCTAAGTTGTATTAACAGAGGGATACAATCAAGATCAAGGGAAGTACTAATACCACTCTATAAAGCCTTAGTAAGACCACACCTAGAGTACTGCATCCAGTTTCGTTCACCACATTATAAAAAAGATGTTGAGACTCTAGAAAAAGTACAGAGAAGAGCAACCAGGATGACTAGGGGACTAGAGGCTTGCAGGAACTGGGCTTGGCTAGTCTAGTAAAGAGAAGGACCAGGGGAGACATGATAGCGGTCTTCCGATATTTGAGGGGCTGCCACAGGGAGGAAGGGGTCAAGCTATTTTCTAAAGCGCCTGTAGGAAATTGAACAAGGAGAGATTTAACCTGGAAATAAGGAGAAACTTTCTGACAGTGAGAACAATCAACCAATGGAACACCTCGCCCTCAGAAGTTGTGGGAGCGCCATCACTTGAGACTTTCAAGTAGAGATTGGACTGCCGTTTGTCAGAAATGGTGTAGGGTTTCCCGCTTGGGCAGGGGGTTGGACTAGATGACCTATAAGGTCCCTTCCAACTCTGATTATCTGTTATCTGTTAATTTTTCTTCAAGCCCAAGCAGGGTGTTTTTGAACTCAGATATTTTGAATTTGAAACCCTTTGAGCACATATCAGCAATAATCACTCTTACCTGCTTTATAATATGGTTCTGATTTTGTGCATAACTCAATTACTCGTTCTGAAAAATCTTTGAGTCAAACTTCAAGTAAAACTATTGTATTTTAAGATGTATGAGCAGTGGAAATGTCTTCTTGCTTTATAATAGAGCAACACTTCAGAATGCTGAACGTTAGTAAGGATGGTTGTGAAAGTTTTGTTTTAAATCTAATTGTATTCATCTTACTATCATCAAACAAATGCTTCCTTTGTTTTGCTGTTCATAAAGAAACCCCACATGAATGTCACTTTCTTGAAAGAAAAAAAAAAACAGCTTTGAGTCTTCTCTTCTTTAGGGCCAAGTTACCCGTGCACAGGAGGCTGAAGAGAATTACATTATCAAGCGGGAACTGGCAGTTGTGAAGCAACAATGCTGCTCTGCTACAGAGAATTTGCAGAAGGCACGAAGCACCATTCAGCAACTTCAGGACCAACAAGTAACTATAAGAATGGAAGATACAGGAGTGAAAGGGGATTAATGATACATGATGAAAGGGGGAAGGGGGTATATAGAGAAATTACATGCAAGCGCCCAGTTGGTTAAACCACAGGGTTTTAAAATTCATGTGACTTGTATTGTGGAGGAAGCCTAGAATGGACAAGTCTAGAGATTACCATTCCCATGGCAATTTGTTAAAATAGGCCATACAAAGCTATATCTTTTACTGGGTTGATTTTGGTAGCTGATTTTTCTTCTTCTTGAGATCAGCCATGCCAGTACAGGGCCTTCTTTTGCTCTTTTCCCAGTATTAGATTTAGGGAAGGTTACATCTACTCTGATTCTTGTTTGAATATCTACCCTACTTTAGTCTTTTCCCCAACCTGATTACATTATCGGATTACAAAACAAACTCCTAACCCAAGCTTTTATGCCCATTAGAGTTTTTGTGACTTATTGTATGAAACATCCTAAGCACCAAATTGAGGAAGTCCCATCTAGAAAAAGAATTACACCTGGCTATTCCTAATAATTATAACCTATGATTGAAGGCCAAATTTGAGAGTTCTATGCATAAGTCTCCTGAAATGAAAAAAGGAACAACTGAACTAGGAGGCCATGGCTTTTATAGAACAGAGTAATGTTTATCCTCTTTTTCTATGGACTATAATTTAGTTTAAAGTCAAAGTCATCCTCCCTGTGCTTTTTCTTTCAAAAAGGGCAAGGGGATAGTTTGTTTAGAAGAATGGCTTTCAGGAAAAGCCTTAAGCATCTCTTTCCTTTGCTCTCCTTATTGACATCTCTTTAAAATAGCCCATTTAAAGAATGTATAAGTTGCCTACCTTACAACTTACGCATTTATGGGTTCTAGTTGTAGAAATTAGAGTTAAATTGATTACAGTAAAAACTATAGGAACATTAGAGAGAGCACTCATTCATTCATGATTTCCATTGATTTACTAACATTACTTTTACTCTGTAGGGAAATCCCCGCTACTCTGAGGAATTTGTGAGCCACCTGGAAACAGAACTGGAGCAATCGCGCTTGAGGGAATCTGAAACTCTGAGTGCTCTTAAAGAGATGCAGGATAAAGTTCTGGACATGGAAAAGGTATCTTTTCTTTTAAAGACTGATACAGAAGCCCATAAGTATTAGAAAGCAACCACGGCAGGACCCCAGACAGCAATATTTGACTTAGCTGAAGTTTAAGAATAGATGCTTTGATAGAGTCTTCTCTGCATCATGAATTTTGATAAAGATTACAACAAAATTTATTCATTCCAACAAGTGAAAATTCCAGGACTGCTTTTTCCTTCCTCATTGTTCTATTAGGAGTATTCCCTTTTATTCTTTGTGGTAACATATTTGCCTGTAACAAATAAGAATTTTTGAAGGCATGTATAATGATGTTGTACTCAGGAGAATGAGGAAAGATCAACAGTCTTTTTTTAAAAATAAAATTATTGGCTATATTCATCTCAGGATTTAGTGTTGGGAAGGCAAACAAGGACCACCTCTGGGTGCAGATCTGATATCACAGGTGCTTTGGTAGAATGCCTAGAACCATCTTCCAACCATTCTATGCTACTGGACAGTTCTTAGGTCCAAAGCAGCAACACTGCAGGGAGAAAATATGAGGGAAGGAGGACAGACTTGCTTGAGGTGGCAAGAGTTGCAGAGGGAAACCTAACAGGCTAACGGTCCTTCTATCTGTGTTGTGGTAAACCTAAAGAGGTATATAGTGCTAATACTTAAATCATCTCCTTTCCAGAAAAACAGCTTGCTTCCAGATGAAAACAATGTGGCCCGTCTACAGGAAGAACTGAAGGCTACGAAGTTGCGGGAGTCTGAGGCAATGAAATCCTTCAGAGAGCTGCAACAGCAAGTGAAGGAGCTCAATGACAATTGGCAGGTAGGCTATAGTTGAAGGACGCTATACCTGACAACACCTCACTTGTTAGGCCTTGTTGCCCAGGTTCATTGTTTTAATGTAAATCTTTGTATAGAAGGCTAGCAGTTACTATCAAACGAGTTAATAAAGAAGCACTTTTGGGGTTGCAGATGTTTGAATAACCACTAGATGGCAATAAGTGACTAGAAATTCTTGTATCTCCTTGCTACCATCTACTGGTCATCAGGATTTTGTAGCCTAGATTTGGAAGCTCCAGGAGCTTAATAAAATCTGATTTGATGCATAAATCACTTTAAGGAAGTGATAAAGTAAACGTTTGATAAAGTAGCAATGTGTTTATGGTTACAAGTGAGGGAACCTGGTATAGCACATACTTTTTATGTAGACTGTACATTTATGTAACAATTTCTTCATACAAGATTGAAAAGGTGTCTCTGAAATCTTGGAGGCAAATAGCTTGTTACTATACATGGTGGATCAACAGATATTAAGCATGTGATGAGGAAACTGGTACCTTGGTACCCCTGGATCCAATATACCTGTGCCTACATTTGCAAATCATTGTTTGGTTCCCTTTACTTTAGGTTCATCTGAGCCGGACCGGAGGGCGATGGAAGGACTCTCCACGAAAGAATACAATAAATGATCTCCAAGATGAACTGATGAATCTCCGTCTGCGTGAGACACAGGCTCAGGGTGAGGTCCGGGAGTTGCGTCAAAGAGTGGTAGAGCTTGAAACCCAGGTGAGGGTGTGACAATTGTGGTAGTTCTCCTCTCCATTAAGAGTATTTCTAGGTCCAGACAGTTATGACTAGACTTTATAAGAACTTTCTATCTGTAATTTCTTTCTTTCCTAACTCAGATAAACAGTAGCAATCCTTCCTTTTTTTAAACATACAATTTTATATTGAATGTGGAAGTGCAAAGTTTTTCATGCATAAGGAGTTATCTATGTCTGTCTACATGAGTGTGCACACACATTGGGCAACAAATGCAATAATGTAGTTATTTATTTGAGTTTTATTACTTTATAAGTAATTCAAGACAGCAAACATACAAAATATTCCTTTCTCCTCCTATTTTCCAAACAGCAGTAACTCTGAGGGTCGGGGGTTGGGCTGAGAGAGAGTGCCCACCCAGCTTTCATGCCTATGTGGGAAGTAGAACTCACACTTTCCTAGTTTCTAGGCCAGCACCACTACACCAAACTGGCTGAATAATGTTAGAGTATCAACGGCCCCTAATTCTTCTTTTCTAGGATCAGATTCACAGCAGCCTCCTCAATCGGATGGAACAGGAGTGTTCTGGGCTGCACGAAAAAGTGCAGTATTTCACAGCCCAAAACAAAGGGTTGCAGACGCAATTGAGTGAGACCAAGCGCAAGCATGCTGAATCTGAGTGCAAAGTGAGTTTGCCCATTCAATAGTACCAAGGCATGTGACCAGGGGTGGGATTCCACTGGTTCACACCGGTTTGGCAGAACGGGTTATGATTCCCGGTAGTTAGGAGAAAACGGTAAAATGGGCCCCTGGCTGGCCCCGTTCTTCTCTGCCCGCTTCTCCGTTCCCTGCCCAGTCAGTCCTTATTGCGCATGCGCGACATTGCGTGTATGCACGACAATCACTGACGGCATTCTCCCCCAGCCCACCCCACCCAGTCACTCCTTATAGCGCATGTGTGCTACATTGCTTTCCACATTTTCCCGCCTGCCGCCATTACTTCCAGTAGCAGCCAGCCAGCCAGCCTTCCACCATCTGATCTCCCTAGGTGAGTGAGGCTTTGCAAGCCCCGGTCGCCTACATACCACTGCGGCCGTCAGCCCCAGTTGAGTCCTGACTTCTGGGCCAGCCTAGGGCGCCACCACCATGTCACCGCCGCCCTCAGTGCTCACGTCCTAGCAAGCTTCCCCCCCCCCCCACTTGCCTGGCTTGCTTAGCCACCAGTGCTGCGGCTCCATGTGGCACTCATGCCTAGCAAGCTTCCCCCACCACCGCACTTGTTTGACTTGCTGGTGGCCGAGAGGAAGGTGAGCCAGGGCTGACCCGTCGCCACTTGGGTCCCGCCTGGATTCTCCGTAGCTGCTGGGCCTTGCCGGCTAGAAGTGGGAGTGGGGGGTGGGCGACCAGGGAGCACAATGCTATGCCACCCGGGCCCACATCGCCTGGATGGCAAAGCATCAGGGAAGGCAAGCCAGTGCTGAGAGCTGCTGGGCTCTCCACCAGCCCGCACGTCCATTCTGGCACAGCAGGCAATGAAATGCACCCTGGTGCGAAGAACAGGGCGGCAAGCCCCAGCTGCTGCTGCATTGCCAGCCAGAACTGAGCCGGTAGGACCTTCTGCGAGGATACAGCAGATGGGTGAGTCCCTGTGGCACCGTGAGATGCATTGCTCTGGGTATGTCTGAGAAAGAGAAGACTTGGGTGAACTTTTCTGCCTCCCTTCACTTTGCTCCACTGCTGCTCGGAAGGTAGCCGCCCCAGCCTGTCCCTTTAAAATACTTCGATGCAGAGGGAGGGACCAAAAAAGGACAGGCAGGGTGCAGGAGCTGCCTTTCGAGTCTCAGCGTGTCCCCATCCCCCTGCTAAGAAGCCTCCAATTGCCACCTTTTTGCTGGCAGGAGAATCCTCCAGCCACCGCTCCTGGCTCGGTTCCGGCCAGCAAAGAAGTGGCAAAAAGACACGGCGTCTGGAGCTTCTTGCTGTGAAAACTACTGACCTCCACTTTGCTTGCTCCGCTTCTCCAACGCTGGGCAAGTCCCTCCGGTGCAGTGGGCTCAATGGGGTGAACCTGCGTGGTTGGCACCTAGAACACGGCCGTGCTGGTATATTGTAGAAGCAGAGCAAGCAAAACCGGAGGTCAGTAATTTTCACTGCAAAAAGCCTCCAGACGCTGCATTTTTTGGGGGGGGTGGCTGGAGTCCAGCCGCTCCAGAAAAAAACACGTGGCACCTGCAGGCATTCGTGACAAGGGTGATGTGGGCTGGCAGGGAGCCCAGCAACAACAATGGCTCAGCCCTGGCTTGCCTTCCCTGACAGCCAGCCACAGGAGGAAGGTAAAGTCACAGCCGTGGGACGACGAAAGAGGCCTTTGTGGAGGAGGAAACGGGGAGATTAAGGGCCAGGGCCTCTGAAAGGGGAAATGGGATGATGTGTGTGACTGGTGAAGGGAAAGCGGGCAGCATGCAGGATTAGCCCAAGCCTTTGCTAGATTAGGTCATGCCTACCTAGGCAGAAAATAGGTAGATAGGTTAGGGAAGGGATAGAGAGAGAGGGAAAGAGAGAGAGAAAGAGAAAGGAGAGGGAAAGAGAAAGAGAGAAGGAACAGACAATAAAGAAAAAAAAAAGGGAAAGAAAGAAAAAGGGAAAGAGAAAGGAAGAAAGGGGATAGACCAAGAAAGGGGGGATGGAAGGAAGGGATAGAAAGAAAGAGAGGGAAAGAGAGAGAGAGAGAGAGAGAAAAAGAGGGAAAGAGAGAAAGAGAAAGAAGGAGGGAGAAGAAAGTGAATGGGATATGGAGGGAGGGAGAGAGAAAGAGAGAAGGAAGAGACAAGAAAGAAAAGAAAGAAAAGGGAAAGGAAGAAAAGGGGAGAGAAAGGAAGAAAAGGGATAGACAAAGAAAGGGGGGAGGATGGAAGGAAGGGATACAAAGAAAGAAAGGAAAAGAAGGAAGGAAAGAAAGAGAGAGAGAGAAAGAAAGGAAAGAAGGAAAGAAAGAAAGAAAGAAAGAAAGAAAGAGAGGAGAAAATGAATGAGATATATGGATGGATAGATAGATACATGGAGGGAGAGAGAGAGGGAGGGAGAGAGGAAAAAAAGGAAGGAAGGACACAAACCCTGGCTTCAGAAGACTTTTTGAAACACCACAGCCATCTAGGGCTGGCCTGCAAGGGATCTCAGAGGTCATCTTCTAGTCCAACCCCCTGCTCCAGCAGGGTAGAAGGGTGTGTGTGCGCGCGTGCAAGCGCGCTCATGGCTGTCAAAACTCCAAAAATAGCAGGTCAAGTAGCTCTGGGGAGGTCAGTCATAAATTCAAACACTTACTAAGCAACTGGCCATTAAGCAACGACCACTTGTATTTGGTTTGCCAGTCACATGGCTACCTGGCCACACCCACCCAGTCACATGACCACCAAGCCACACACCAGCCAGTCACGTGACCACCAAGCCACACCCACCCAGTCACGTGATCATCAAGCCACACCCACAAATTAAACCATGCCTACAGAACCGATTGTTAAAAAATTTGAATCCCACCCCTGCATGTGACTTTCCCAAGTCAGGCTTGCTCAGTTGCTTCTCAAAGATGAGGAGCTTCAAAACAGATTTCCGAATTGTAAAACTAAGCTTGTTTTTAATTTTGGGATGTTCGAATTACCCAGCACTAGTGCACCACGATGTGCAAATCTTACTGTCAAAATGACCCAAATCCTGACTTTCAGGTAATTTAGTGACTCAGCATAGGTTTAAATGGCATCGATAGCTGCCATGAGGAATTCTAAGAATTCAGGCTTTTTTCCTGTTCTGCATGTCTTGCAGATTTCCTTGCTTACAATCTGATGGGCTTCTGCCATTGGTTTGTATTCTCTGTTACAGAGCAAAGAAGAAGTTATGGCTGCTCGTCTGAGAGAAGCTGATAGCATGGCTGCTCTTGCAGAGATGCGGCAGAGGATTGCGGAACTGGAAATCCAGGTTCGGGGAGAATAACCAGCGGGTGTCCTTTTCATCCGCAAGTGAAACAAGGGCCAACAGCGAGTTGCAGTTGAAAAGAAAAAGCTAATACATTTGCACTAAATGATCTCCTGAACTAACTTCTCTGTGTAACTGTTGAAGGGCCTGATAATAATATATTTAGACTACAGAGAAGACTGAGAGGTATCAGATACCTGAAGAGTTGTCACACAACGGTTGTTTTCCTTTGCCGGAGTTCTTCGGCTCATTGGCTGAAAAGTAAACTGCCATATTGCTGTAGTGCACGGGTGTCAAACTCGCAATGTCAATTGCTGTCATGTGACGTTTTGTGACATATTTTCCCTTCGCGGAGCTGGGGTGGACGTGGCCTGCGTGTGACGCATCCGGCCTGCAGGCCACCAGTTTGACACCCCTACTGTAATGGATCCTGCACTGGGAAGCAGAAAAACAGCATACTATAGGGTCTCTACTATGGTTTAGTTATTTATGTAGGTTGTGAAATAATATATGGGCTGGGCTAAGGTCTGAAGCCCTTGTGCTCTCTTCTCCAAGCAATTTTTTTTATCCTTTTCTTTTCACATGCAGAGAGAAGAAGGAATGATCCAAGGTCAACTCAACAATTCTGATGCCTCCCAATACATCCGTGAACTCAAGGAGCAGATTGATGAACTCAAGGCAGAGGTAAGCCCAACCTATGGGAGAAAGCAGACAAAATCATGGAGGAGTTTCAGATAGACTATCATCTTTTAGGAAGTCACAGCTATTGTTTCTACACGAAATACAGGTGCTATAAGCAATGCAACTATGAATTCTTTTGGTCAGCTCCAGATAGGTAGGTAGATTAGATTAGATTAGATTAGATTAGATTAGATTAGATTAGATTAGATTAGATGGATGGATGGATGGATGGATATTTTGATATATATATTGAAGAAAATACTTCCTCCCTTTTCCAGCACCTTAAAGCCATAGGACATGAAATTAATTTTGAAGGAACCAAATTAATCTCCAATACTGAACACTTCAACAAGAGAATAATCAGGGAAGCCATTGAAATAGAGAAACACCCCCATAACATGAATAAACGGGACGATACCTCCCGCCTACCAGACATCTGGAAACCAGCCCTTATCAACAAACGAGTCCCAGCCACAAAAACCAACACCAGACCCAAAATAACACATGACGCCACCACCAATCTCCCTCATTAGACTTAAACCCAAACCCACCCCATAGATGAAAGACAACCACCGTCCAGAAACCAGACCACAGCTGCATCACCAGCTGCCACACAACCTGACCCCCAAACCAAGCAAACTGACACATGCCATGAACACATAGCCAGGCCTCAAACTCAGAGCCAAACCAAAACTCAGAACGTCACATCACAGCCACCCGCTCAGGATATCACATCACGGAACTCAGGAGGCTACACCACAAACCTCAGGATGTTATAACACAGCCAACAACCCAAGAGATTACAGCACAAGACCCAGGATGTCACAACAATAGAATTCAGAAGGTCATCACCCAGCCCATGACCCAGGTCATTACGACCCAGGAGATTACAGCACAAGACCCAGAATGTCCAAACAGTAGAACTCTCAATCTTACACAGGAAAAGACCCAAACATGCCAAGACCTGCATACACACATACATAGATACATACATACATATATATATATATACACACACACATATACACACACACACACACATATTTGTTTTCGTAGATTTTCACGGGTACAGGTATGCAGGTCTCAGTCACTACCTAACCAACACATACTTCATCCACAATGGACAAAGATACAAACATAGAAGGAGTACCTATGGGATCACCCCTCTCACCCGTCATCACTAACCTATATTTTGAAACCAATGCTCTAGACAAATCCGAACAAAACCCAAACTCTGGCTTAGATATGTAGATGACACTTTCGTAATTTGGCCACATGAGAAAGAAAAACTGGAAAACTTCCTCACACATCTCAACAGCCTACATCCCAAAATACAATTCACCATGGAAACAGAAGCCAACAACCAACTTCCCTTCCTGGACGTCCTAATTTACAAAAAACCCAATGGCTCCCTAGCACATACCATCCACCGAAAGAAAACACACACCAACCGCTACTTAAATGCACAATCCCATCACCACCCTGCACAGATCAACTCCGTAGCCAAGACCCTCATCTCCAGAACCAAACACCTAGCTGACAAAGACCACCTGAAAACAGAATTACACACCCTCACTAACGTATTAATTTCCAACGGATTCCAAAGAGATACAATTACCAACCTAATCCTAAAGGAGACACCCCCCAGAAACCGAGACACAGAACAGGACAACGGTATTGCCCTCCTCCCCTACATCAAAGGCACCACAGATAAAATCAGCAAAATTCTCCACAAACACAATATCAGGACAGCCTTCGGCACTGCCCAAAAAATAGCCAACATCCTAAGAAACCCCAAAGACAAAGTCCAGCTAGAAAACCATGGAGTTTATGAAATGCCATGCAACAATTGCCCAGCCACATACGTTGGACAAACCAACAGGAGAATAAATGCACACATCGCAGAACACAAGAACGCAGTCAGAAAAGAAGAAAATTCTTCCTCCCTTTTCCAGCACCTTAAAGCCACAGGACATAAAATTAATTTCGAGGGAATCAAATTAATCTCCAATATTGAACACTTCAACAAGAGAATAATCAGGGAAGCTATCGAAATAGAGAAACACCTCCATAACATGAATAAACGGGACAATGCCTCCCGCCTACCAGACATCTGGAAACCAGCCCTTATCAACAAACGAGTCCCAGCCACAAAAACCAACACCAGACCCAAAACAACACATGACGCCACCACCAATCTCCCTCATTAGACTTAAACCCAAACCCACCCCATAGATGAAAGACAACCACCGTCCAGAAACCAGACCACGGCTGCATCACCAGCTGCCACATACCCTGACCCCCAAACCAAGCAAACTGACACACGCCATGAACACATAGCCAGGCCTCAAACTCAGAGCCAAACCAAAACCTGGAACGTCACATCACATCCACCCTCTCAGGATATCACATCACAGAACTCAGGAGGCTACACCACAAAACCTCAGGATGTTGCAACACAGCCAACGACCCAGGAGATTACAATACAAGACCCAGGATGTCACAAGATTAGAACTCAGAAGGTCATCTCACAGCCCATTACCCAGGTCATTACGACCCAGGAGATTACAGCACAAGACCCAGGAGGTCACAACATTAAAACTCAGAAGGTCATCACACAGCCCATGACCCAGGTCGTTTCAACACAGGAGGCTGATAGACACACAGCCAATACCTCAGCCACACATGTTCTTAAGAAAAAGCCAGCCTCAAATCAACCAATCAAGAAATGACAACACAGCCAACCTCCCCACTAGTATATATAGGGAGACAGCAGTTCAAATCACACTTTGCTCGCACAAGCACAAAGTCGAAAGCACCAGCCTGAAGATGGCGAGTGAGATCTCATCGAAACGTTGCCAAGATAGTCTCAATCTTACATGTGAAAAGACCCAAACACGCCAAGACCTGCATACACACATATGTATATACATACACACACACATATATACATACATACACATATATACATTTGTATAGTTATAGTATGTATAGTTTGTAAAATAACCTAGAGAGAAATGAATTTTCTTTTAAGAGTAGGTTACTACTGTTAGCCTTTTATGCTTGCAGTGCTTTGCCAGTCCAAGAAAAAAGAGGATATCGATATACAACCTCATACTTCCAGTAAGTCTTAAGCCAGGACATAGCTTCTGTTAACATCACAGCAGGGATTTTACTTTTGTCCATTGTAGATTATTTTTTCTAAATCCAAGTTATTCCAGATCCTAAGCAGGTTTCACAGTGCCGAATGCCAAACCATTGTGGCTGCTGCCCCAGTGCCTTCTCTTTCTCTCTCCTGCAGATTCGGCTAATGAAAGGACAGAAGCCTTTTGAGGACTCCATGGGCTTTGATGGTATACATATTGTGAGTCACCTGGCAGTGGACGATGACTCGCTGCATTCTTCAGATGAAGAATTGCTGACCAGCCCTATGGTAGTGGGTGCCCTGCAGGATGTTTTGTATCCACTGTCTCCTCACAACACACACTTTCTGCATGGGGCTGAAAGCTCTGGTAAGGAGAGTGACGGCACCACGGATAGCGACCCTGATGAGCCTACCTCTGCCACTGAGGCCAATGGTGAGATCATCTTTGCAGAGGCCCTGGGCAAATGAGGAGTGATGCTGCCGTCCCAACTCAGTCAGTTGATCCCCTGGTCTTGTTGTAACTGAGAAGTCAGAGACCCAATGGAACTGAGTCTTCGGCCCAGTGAGTATCCTGGGTCAGATGTGGCATGGAGTGCCCCACGTGAACAAATACGGATTGTTATCAGCACTGCCCTTTTTTTCAGCTTTGCCACTGGGAGTTAAAATCCAAATCCAGGTATTGGCCTCATCCACGTCCTGCTTTACACACTTTTTTTTTCCCCTTCTCTACACAAAGATTTGCACAGATGAGGACTGTGAAGGGGCAGCAGAAGCAATCAATCCACGGATTCCCTAAAATGCAGCCTAGCTGTATTCCATCTCTGTCTCCTTGCTGTGCTTGGAGGAGGGAAAGGGGTTGGTCTTCCCTTTATTTATATTTGTCTCCTAGCATGCTGCTGTGCATCCAGAGGAGAAAATGGAGTGCCTGCATAATTGTATGTAATTTTCCACCCTGGAAAAGGACAAGAGGGAGAAATGAGCTTCTGAAGAGGTGATTTGTTCTAGTGAGGGAGATAATATTTTTGTTCCTGTTTATTATTTATTTTTTAGAGTGCAATTACTAATCCAGCTCTTCGAAAGCTTCGATGGTTTTGAGGGCTTTTATATGGAGGAGCCAAAACTGCTTCTGTACGTAATCATACAACATTTTCTATTTAATTACGTAAAGGGATAATATGCTTTACTAACTCCACTTTTATATCATATTTTCAAACTCTGTTTTTTGCAGCATTCTGGCTCGGTGCCTAATTGGCTCGGACAGGAAGACAGTCCATTAGTGCACATGCACATGCGTGCACACATACACACTTATGTTTGATTCATGAGATCAGTATTAATTGCTAAATTTTCAGGCAGCTGAGAATTTGACAAAGTTACTGTGTGGCAAGAGACAAATATGTGGGATATCTAGATAGCTGATTTTGCCAAGATAACAAAAATGAAGGCCCTCGAGGGCTCAAATTTGAGTTACATATCAAGTAAAAAAAATGAGTTTCCTAATATTATGTTTGCCTCCAAACATTATTAGGATAGGGATAGCCAGGGAGAACCAGCAGGAAAGTTATGCTTAACCCTTATGCGTTTACTGATGATTCTGTGCCAATGCTCTTCCGTTCCATTACGCCTTGGGAGCATTGAGTTGTGTAAAATGTAGTTGTGTTCCAAGGAGCAATTCCTTGCTCTTCTTGAAGAGTGTGTGTGTGTGTATTTATGGGGGAGGTTGGGGGCAAGGCAGGGTAAAGAAAAGAACACATTTTCTTAACAGAATTAGCTTCTAACAGCGAAAGAATTGCTGGCAGCCCACTTAATGACGGTTGGCAAAGAAAGAACCCATAATTTATGCGTGGATTCTGATGAAGAAGGGTTTGAATTAAAACTGAAGGTGCGTATTTCAGTTGGAAATACTACAGCCATTGCAATGCTCTTCGTAATTCAGTTCATACTCAGTTTGCTGCAAAAAGGCTTGTTTTTCACAAAGAGTGGGGGATGGGCAACAGTAGTTGAGAAACATCAGTGGAGTATTACATAGAAGCACTGCATGTTTTCTGAAGCTACAAATAATGCTGAAGTTGGGACTGCCTCTTCATTTTTGAAGTATGGAACTGAAGACGGTAGTTTTAATTTTGTCCCCTTTCCTTAAAGAGTCCATGTTTAAGAGTATTAAAGTTACTGTGCCACAGCATGCTTTTGGGGGATTGGTGTAGCACCCAGACATCACTGCAAGTACGATTTCAGACACTCCCCCACACCACACCCCCAAAAAGTTAGGGCAGGGCAGAAAATGCCTTTGAAAGATATGCAATGCTGTTTCTTCCCAATTAAATTAAGAAGCTGTGCGGGTTTTGAAACACTTAGCATTGCAAGGTATCTGAATAAAGGTATTGTTGCCACTGATGATGTTGCAGCTGAGAATATAGATCACCTGATACTAGAAGATGGAAAGGGTTTCACAGAAGGTCTATGAAAGAGGCTAGGCAAGTGCAGAAGGTGGAAGATGCGAGGCTTTGGCCCTGCCAAGTAGGTAGGCAATGTTGTTAAGCAAGATCTCTGGTTGTGGATGGCCATCGACTAACAGGTTTTGGAACTGGAGAATGAAATAATTCCTCCTCTCAGGGAAGGGCCATTTCTTGCTTCGGATGTGTTTTCTTCATCCTCTGCTCAGTTTTTTTCCCTTTCTCATCTGTAGTAAACCAATCTGCCTTTTAAGTTTACCTAAAATTTTAAAGCTTGCAACTTTATTAATAACTGACCACGTTCTGTATCAGACACATAGGCCTCTCTTTTTGGAAGAATTCTCCATGACCCCTTCCTTGGCCTGGGTTTGGAAGGGATTGGTAAGAGAGAAGCTGTTTGGAGTTTCCAAGGGCTTTTTTAGCTCCAAATCAATGAGGGTAAACCAGCATTTGTGAAAAGGGAAACAAACCTCCAAATGCCTAGCCATTTCTCATGTGGCTGGCCCTGAACTAGTGAACAGAAATAAACACACACACACACACATGTACAGATAAGTATTTATATAGTATGCCTAGTGAAAGGCACCAGTTTGGCATAATCTTGCGTATTTTATATATACATTTTACACACATACCGATATATCCACACTACACTGTAATAATAAAATTTTGTAATTTATCCTTTCATTATTCAGTCTCACATAGAGATCGTCGGAATAATACGTGGTCCAGATGAGTTCAGTTTGCCTTGTTGTTTTGATCTGCTTGCATCGGTCTGAAGCTCCCCTTCCCTCTGCTAGCAGTGGGCACATGTTTGCAATGTTGGATGGCTTGTGAAACTGTTTGCCAGTTGTGCATAATACCTAGCAATTGTGGATATTTGTTTTGTGTAGTGCTATCTGAATGCTTACTGCCTCCAAAATTACAAGTTAGGAAGACCTTTTTTTTTAAATATGAAGTAAATCTATTGACTTTTATTTTTTTGCAGTTGCACTGAAATAAACGAAAGGAGATGGAACCATATCCATTTTTTTTCCAATTTGGTTCAAGGTTGTTATTGTTAAATTTAAGACTTGATTCATTTGGCTGATTTGTCCTTTAAAGTTCATTATGGCACAACCTTGATTACAGTAAAGGCTGCTAACCTATTCTATACAAATTATTCATGGTATGGCAGCTTTTTCCCAGTGTTTAGATCACAGCTGTAGAGCCTTATAATACAGTTCATTAAATGATGCCACAAATTCTGACTTCCCACTCTTTATTGCTTCTACTTGCATAGAAGGTTGAAGAAAATGATAACTTTCTTTTTCTTTCATGGTAGTAAATACTAGGAACTACAGGATATATTAGAAGTGTTTTGGTCTGATTTCTCAAAGATCCATGCCACATCAGAGCATAAGAGCTGAATCTTCCTTTTGCAGAGGAGGATTATACTATACCAGGAAATAGTACAGTATGCTTTTGGAGCTCTGGATAATAAATGTAAAACCATGTGATAAATATTACATAAAATAACTTGCAATGAAATCTATAGAAAATTAATAAAATAAGTATTAGGAGCAAGAGATGCGAAATCTAATTTCATCACAGCAAAGTGCAGGAAACTCACCTGTTCAAGTTGCATAATGTGTTGTTTTTGGTTGAGTTTGATTAGATACCAAATGTCATGAATAAACTACAGTGTAGTGAATTACATTATGTCATGAAAAACATAGCTTCAATTTTAGCAGAATGAGCTTGATTTACCAAGTGAACTATATGTCTAGTTCTTCATAAAGAATGCATTTATATCAAGCTATCCACAACCCTCAGCTCACCCCATTCCTCTGCTGGGTATAAATTATAATATTTCCAAGGAATTTTATTTTTTTCTTTTTCAAAGTACAGGCCTATTAAGAACCATCCATCCATAGGATCCATAGCAAGCCCATTAGAAGAAAAAGTTCACCCAGCCAATCTTGGTAACCAAGAATCAAACACATTTGCTTTTTATCTGTATTTTCCAGCAAAAGTAACTGCTTAATTGGGGTGGGGTGTGTGTGTGTTGTATTCTGAAAGGAACTACATAGGAACAATTCTGAACATAGTTGTGAGTTTCCAAGCCAAGCTATTTGTGAGTCAGTCATTTGTTTCTTTTAAAGTTTTCTATTTCCCTTAACAAGAAGTATTACAAAAAAAATTTAAAGGATGAAGCCAGTTCTTAATGCAGTAGTTCTTGTGTGCTTTTCTCCCTTACATTTCCTGCTGTAGCTATTCTTTGGGCCTTTATTTTTTTTTCCAGTGAAGGTGCCAAACCCACTCAGCCACATATATATATTTAAAATAAATAAATAAATTTTCAGCGGAATTTCAGCGAGGGAGGAAGCAAAACATCACTTTAAGGTGTATTTTTGTTTCTGTCATGAGTTTCCACAGGTATCTCTTCTCTTACTGTATCTTCCGTGGATTCCCTTGTATATCCCTCCCCCAAGTATTTATATGAACACAAATCATGAGGAATCTTATGGTAGGCCTCACATTCTGATGCTGAGAAAGCGGACCTACTTATAAAGTAGGTTTAACACAGTTAGTATCTTAAAGCAGACTGTTACGTTGCCCTAGCAGATTATTTTGGATAGGTGAGGCTGAAGATGGTGCTTGTGGTAGCTACCAGCATACTTCAATTTGCACTTTCATGGGGTTTTTCTTTAGATTTCCTTCTACACAGAAGGAAATCAATGTGGTGCTCTTTTAGGACTGGGATTGGGATTATTATTTCTGTTCTCCCCCCAGGATTGACACTAGAATTTGAGTTACAGGTAGTCATAGACTTATGACCACAATTGAGCCCAACGTTTGCTAAGTGAAACATTTGTTAAGTGAGTTGGCCCCATTTTATGACTTTCATTGCCACATTTGTTAAGTCAATTGTTGCAGTTGTTAAATTAGTAACCTGGTTGTTAAATGAATCTGGGTTCCCCACTGACTTTGCTTGTCAGGTCGCAAATGACCCTAGGACACTGCAACCATCAATAAGTATGAACCAGGCAGCCAGGCATCCAAATTTTGATTATGTGACCATGGAGATGCTGCAATTGTTGTAAGTGTGAAAAATGGTCCTAAGTCACTTTTTTCAGTACCCTCGTAACTTTGAATGGTCATTAAATGATCTGTTGTAAGTCCAGAACTACTTGTACTCACTTGAATGCATCTCTTTTGGGTTGCCATTGCCCCATCCTGTTTAAGGAGGATGCATTGAACTTACTTAGCTAATCTAACTTTCCTAACTTTGGACAACACATTGTAAATTACACTAAAGATGTACCTTTCTTCCCCACTCTTATTCTGGGCTACAGTGTGTTTTAGGGAACTGAGTGGAATTAAAATTAGAGGAAGGGGAAACTGGTCTGTATCTCCAAGGTCCTAGTTTATTTAGCCTTTGATCATAGAAACCACATCATTTTAAAAGTAGTGGAGCCAAATTGAGGGCATGGTGCTTTCTACCAAGAAAAGATACATTTCCTATCCTGGACTAAATTCTGTGAATCTACTCTGGTTATTTTAGGCGTGTACTGGTTAGCATCTGTGAAATTACCAGCACACACGGTTACAAACAATGCTTTTGTTTCTAATGGGCAAGAGTAAGAGTGTGAATGCTCTTGTTGTTCTGTATTGTTGTAAATTAATATTATGTAACAAGTGAAAAATTTCACTATGAATGCCTGTAAAATGTTTCGTTAGTCTTTACCTCAAATTGTTAAACACTACTGTTAAAAGACATAAGATTTTTGTTTCATTACATTCATTTTTTTAATTTTCTTAAGAAAATATAATGAGGAAAACCATCTAATCTCTGTGGGATTTGTTTCCCCAAAAAAGGTTTATTATTCTGTTGGGATACATTGTCCTCTCTGTATTTCTCCCCCTCACATGCAAACACACTTTTGTATTGTGAAGAGAGAATTTTTAAATGGTACTAAAATTAAGGTTGATCAGAATGACTCTGCACAGACTACAATAAAGCAAGAGCTTTGGGTTATAAAAATGTATGTTCCAGCAAAATAATGATAGAAAGGAAGGAATAATAATAACCTGAGATGGTAGCCCAGATTAAGAATTTTATTTAATCAGGATAGACAAAAGGAGATCGTGTTTTGGATTGTGAATAATCTGGCACCAAATGCATTTGATTATGCAAATTGCTTAAGCAGATTTGATACTGAGGTGGTGAGAGAGAAAAAGATCGCTTCTCTCTTTGGCTATGAAATTATTGCCCAGAGAATCCTGAGGAATCATTGTTTTGAAGAACATGTTCTGCCTTGTGTAGGTAAAAATATTCTTGCTATGTGTGTGGTAGTTTCTGAAATGCACAAAATTCGTGTGGGATCAGCTTGCTTGCTGCTATAAATTAAATTGGCCACACTGCATTGAAGTTAGCAATGCAAATTCACCATATCTTTGTTGTGTTTCTTGTTCTCATGTTTGAAAGTGGAAGAGCTAGTGAAGCCAACGACATGCTCTTATCATATTGGGGCTACCCCATACACAGTGCTCTTCCCTGCCCACATTTTATCTTCATATTCTGACTTTCTCCTATCCTGTACAGCTAGACCACTGAACACTAGCAAGCTGCTGAATATCCAGAAGCAGCCTGCCTGTAACAGTGTGTGCTTGCTTCCCAGTTAGAATGTATTGTTCTCTCATATCCCACCCCAACTGTTCCAAAAATCATGTGTTTAGTGTAAGTACGTACCAGTGTCCCTTCTCTGCTACTCAGAATATAACTTCCATTCTTTCCAGCCCATTCCCCTTTTAAAACAAATATTGTTGTACAAAGTACCTGTACTAAAAAATAATAATAAACTATTTACACAGTCTTTAACTTTGTGTCTCAGGACTTTTTGGATTACACTACTCATCATTGGGGAAAAGTGCTTCATGTACGTAAGGGGTGTCAACATCTGCATTGCAATTATTCCAAAATTGGGAAGTTTTTAGCTTTTTCAAGAAAATATTGTGGGTTGTAATTACAACTTGAAGGCCTATCTTACCATTCTTACTACTCATAAAAATCCCACATCACATCCCAAGTTCTGCTAGGCAAACTAGGATAGGCTAGAAATCTGTGGTCCTTTATGCAGAATACCTGATAACTTCCGAGTAACTTATAATAAGATAATTGCTGCAACATGAATGTTGGGAAACTGCAGGCATTAGCTCCTATCAAACAGGGATGCTCTACGTAGAAAAATTTTCTACAACGCCGTGTTATTGTTTGTGTATACATTGAAGAATGAGCCCAGTTTTATCTTTTCTCCCAAGATTTGGGCCAATCATGAAGGTTAAATTAGAAGCTGTTAACAAAGAAAGTTTGGGCCAGTCATTCTCTCTCAGCCCAACACACCTCACAGGGCTGTTGTGGGAAAATTAGGAAGAGAAAGATGTGTTGGATATGTTCGGTGCCTTGAGTTATATTGCTCTTGGTATTACTAGTCTGCTTCCGGGTGCAATTCAAGGTGTTGGTGATCACCTTTAAAGATCTTCATGGCACAGGCACAGGTTACTTGAAGGATTCATCTTACCCAACTGGGATTTGCCTGTACCACTTGTGCTGAGAGAGGAGGCATGCTGCTGGTCCTGTCAGCCTGATCATTCTGGCTGGCAGATCCAGGACACGGGTGTCAAACTTGATTTCATTGAGGGCCACATCAGGGTTGTGTTTGACCTTGGGGGACTGGGGTGGGCATGGCCAGCATGATATCAGTCATATTAGGGGGTGCCTGTGATGGCCCGAGCACTCTGCCAGCGAAAACGGGCTCCGGAGCTCCATTTTCAGCTGCGATGATCTGCAATCCTCTGCCAGCGAAAATGGGCTCCGGAGTTCCAATTTTGACTGGGACAGTCTCCTGCCACCCTCTGTCAGCTAAAACAGTTCAGAAGGGCCAAGCACAGCCCTCGTGAGTTTTGTTTTCACTGGCAGAGGCACTGCAAACCGGTTCTTCACTGTTTCCAGGGCAGCCCCGTGGGTCGTATCTTAAGGACTCCATGGGCTGGTTCTGAGTTTGACACTCGTGGTCCAGGAGGAGGGCCTTCTCTGCCATTGCTCCTGCCTTTTGTAACATCTTGCCCCACGATGTGAGGTTGGCCCCAACTCTCCTATATTTTCGTAAGGGTCTAAAGATGAGGCTTTATCAGTTGGCATGGGGCCCTAGGGGGGAACAGTGCAATGGAAGTGGTTGATTAAGTAATAATAGATCCCCCCCAACCCTCCTCACGTGTCTTTGGTTTTAATGTTTGATTTTAACTTTTTGTTTTAACTTAAATGTAACTGTAAACCTCCCAGAGTTGTGATAAGATGGGCAGCCAATAAATTTTATAAATAAATAAATATTCAACTTACACTTCATTTAGTTACAGTGTAAGTTACAGTGACAGGCCAAAGTTACAGTGATAGTGAAAAAAGAGGCTTACAACTGGTCCTCACACTTGGGACTCAGAGCATCGCCATGGTTGTGTGCTCAAAATTTGGGCACTGGGCAACCAAGCATATATTTTCAATGGTTGAAATATCCTGGGGTCACATGATTGCCATTTTCAGCCTTCCCAGCCAACCTCCAGCTAGCAAAGTCAATGGGGGAAATCAATTTGCTTTAAAAAAAGTGCCCTTCACTTAACAACTGCAGTGATTTGCTTAACAGTTGTGGCAGAAAATATCACTTAACAACCACCTTGCTTAGCAGTGGGAATTCTGGTTCTAATTGAGGTTGTAAGTCAACAGCTACCTCTATTAATTACTTGACCACCAAATAGGGGTTTGCAAGCAAAGCATGTGTTATGTTACAGTGGATCAAATGAGTGGCATTTCCAAATAATAGCATAAAGTGTGAAAAAAATACTGCTGCTTTTGGTAGAGTCACAATGCTTTTTTTGCTAGTCTGCTCAGAGGTTTAATAGGAAACAGTATCATTTGTATTATCACTAACAAAATTCCCGTTATGACAAAAGTAATCTCAAAATTTTCTAATTTTGAAGTTTTTGCTATTTGCTTCTTTAAAAACTTTTGAAGCTGGTTTAGTTCATATTTTATAATGTTATGATATATATTATAAATATGTAAGATAAATATATATAGTTATATTTTATAAATTAATTTAATAAAGAAATGGTGTAAGATTCTGGGCTATGATTGTGGGTAGGCAGTAATTTAACATATTGTGGAAATTCAGCCTTTTCTTAGTACACTTGGTTACTGGATCAATACATTTAAGATCTAAAATAGTTTTATTTGTTGGATAGGGCATGTCATGTAAATATATCAGTTACAAAGGAAAACACAGCCAGATAACAGTCGGTAGGAATTATGAAATGTTCCCTGATCTATCATTTCTCCCAATGCATTTAATTGACAATTTTCACACATATAACAGCAGCAGCACATCTGGCACAATAGAGGAATGTAGATATTTCAGCACAGACTCAAGCAGGACAGTTCCGTATGTTGATGGCCCAGTAGGAGAAGGGAAGAACACTTCAGCGAAGAGACACAGCTTTCTAGTCTTCCACCTTGTTCCATCATGAAAAAGTTTCCTGCTGCTCATTTACTTATTAAAACTAGAGCATCAAGCACCAATTCAAGAACAGAAAAAGACCCTGAAGATTCCACTTGTAATAGAGGGAGAATGCTGGTAGGTTTATAGAAGGTTGCAAATTCATCCCAGAATCTGTAAGAGATTTTTTTTTAAAAGTGGATAGAACATTGGTTTTTGTACTTCTAACCACCCTGTTACGATTTTCAAGTTATCTGCAGTTTTTTTGCATGTCCTTTAGCCCAGTAATACAAAAACAACAATTTTATACAACTAACTGGGATAAATTTTACAGCTGCTATGCAGCTCCTTACTGCCTCTTTCCATAGAGGTAGTCCTCCAGTTACAACCACAATTGAGCCCAAAGTTTGCTAAGTGAAACATTTGTAAGTGAGTTGGCCCCATTTATGACTTTTCTTGCTACATTTGTTAAGTGACTAATTGCATTTGTTAAGTTAGTAACACAGTTGTGAAGTGAATCTGGCTTCCCCATTGGCTTTGCTGGTCAGAAGGTTGCAAAAGGATCACATGACCCCGGGACACTGCAACAGTCACAAGTATGAAACCGTTGTCAAGCATCTGAATTTTGATCATGTTGTCATGCCCCTGGTGGAGACTGACTCTGAGGGAGAGGAGGAACAGCCGACAGGGAGTGAAAGTGTGGCTCCGGAGGTTGTGGAGGAGGCTGGGGAAGGGCAGAGGCCGGCTGGGCAGTCAGAGGAGGACCCAGACCCATCCCCTCTTCATCCTAGGGCATGCAGGGAGGAGAAGATAAGGGAGAGACATGGTCTACTCTGGAGGAGAGGGGTTTGATCCTCTTCATGGGCTGCAGCTGTAACAACTGAATAAGAGGACCGACATGCGTACAGGCGAACTCTGGAAACAAAGCATGGAAATATCTCTGAGTATGGCATCCTTCCCAGTGTATGTTATCTGTAGATGTCCTCCAGCCCTTATCTTGCCTGGTTTGTGTTGCTTTTTCCCTTCTTGTAACTCTTTGTGTGGGAGTTTTTTGTCTTCTGTCAAGAATATTCGGAGCTTGGAAGCAAAGTGAAGGAATAAAAGGGGTTTCACTTGTTTTCTGTGACTGTATTTGTTTTATATCCCACCCTGGGTCATCACACACGTGACCATGGGGATGCTTCAATTGTCATAAGTGTGAAAAATGATCATAAATCACTTTTTTCAGTGCCTAACTTTGAACGGTCAGTAAATGAACTGTTGTAAGTTGAGGACTACCTGTAATTGGTGAGGTGACTGGTTTGCAAGTTAACATACTAATCAACCTTACTGCCCACCATTTCTTTAGCCATAATCTATCACAGACTGTGGTAGGACTGCCTTTTGCAACAGGTGGAAACAGGGCTTGTAGTCCATGCTGCTCTATATTCACCAGCTGTGTTCACTGTGAAATGTGTTTGAATATTAGTAGCTTGGGTTGGTAGCTAGACTGTTGGTTTGAGCTCCGAGCTTGGCAATTTGGTTGCAAACGTTTCATCATCATTCGAGGAGACATCCTCCATGTGCACTGACGAGGTCTCCTCGACTGGTGACAAAATGTTTGCAACCAAATTGCCAAGCTCAGAACTCAGACCAACAGCCTGTGTTCACTATTTTTGAGATCTATAACTATAAAGCAATCACAAATACAACACGCAATATGTCTTAGCAGTTTCGGTTCTGTTCAGTTATTACGGTTAGTGCATGTTTGGTCTTGCCCATTTTAGTTCAGTGGCACAGGAAATTGAACCTAGTATGCCATATAGTTTGGAAATGCTAGATTCTTATGGCACTCACCCAATTTTTAAAAAATAAAGTTTCAGGCAATGAAAAGTAGATGGCTGCAACCGCTGCAGGTCCAGTCACTTGTAAATTTCTTCATTGTCAATCTAACACTCAAGAGTTCTTCATTCTCAACCATAAAACCATGGAATAAGTAATATTTCAATGAAAATTAAAGACAGTTCCACATATGTGTCATCCGACAAAAGAGTTGGGTTTCATTGCTTTTGTCACCATTGTATCCCAGTCATATTTTCCCACAAACTTTCACAAATTCAGCTACCTGTGTTTCAGAAGAGGCTTCTAGGGCAGGAAACTATCTGTAGGTCTGTTTCCATTCAAAGCGGAGGAAATACCCAGAGTAGTGGAAACAGCTGTTCCTTCAGGAGCTGGTAGGTGAAATGCAATAAAATATAAACGTGTCATTCTTTTTCTTTCTTCAGCAATCCCTTCTGCTTGCTTGCTTTCAATGTAGGATTATTGCCTCTTCCACAAATGGGCAAACTTGCCTTCTACTATTTGTTCTGGGTTTATTTATGAGCATCTATGTGTAACTCCAGCTTCTTACTGTTACATATAAAGTCAAACAAAATTAGCTGAAATGTGCAACAGTCCTCAGAAGCAGTGAACAGGAGCTTTTGCACAAAGTAATTCACTGAAATATTTGAAGAGCACGTGGGCAGAGAAAACTGCATTTTGAGGTGGTCAAGCCAAACTAGGTATTACCATGGAAGCAATAGTACTTGGACTTTATATGCTGCTTTACAGTGCTTTACAGCCTTCTCTAAGTAGTTTAAAGAGTCAGCATACTGCCCTCAACAATCTGGGTCCTCATTTTACCCACCTCAGAAGGATGGAAGGCTGAGTCAACCTTGAGCCTGGTGAGACTCAAACTGCCAAAATGCCAGCAGCCGGCAGTCAGCAGAAGTAGCCTGCAGTACTGCATTCTAACCACTGCACCACCACGGCTCTTAAGAGTGAACAAGACTCTTCTTGTGTGAGGGGAGAGAAGCTAGAGATCTGTGCATCCTTACTGAACTCCCATAATACTTCGGGGAAAATGCTCCAGGGATATATAAAGTCAATAAAATTGATGGGTTGGCTTTCTTCACAAGCAGAGTTCAATTATTTTTTGAAACTAGGAATCAAATACCAAAAAATACAGTGACCAAGGCTGACTAGTTTACCTTTCTCATTTGCAAGCTGGGCCTTCTTTCTGACAGCCATCTTACCTAAGAATTCAAAGACAGTGATAACATATGAAACTTTTAATATTTAGAACTAATGTTATTTCCTAGGCAAAAAACATGGAAAAGGATATACAGTATCTATTAAAAAAATGAAAAAAAAAAAGGGCCATGGATTTCAGTATCCCATAGATTTAATTCCAGTTTCTGATCTCTACTTTGTGTCATTTTAGTTGTCTTTTCTTCATGATGAGTATTTGATTTGAAAATTACACTTATGCACAGAAAACATTATGACACATTGTCTGCTTATTATAAAGTAACATTCTGTAGTCCATTTCTTATAAGAGTAAAAGTGAAAAGTGGCAGAGGCTGAGTAATTTTAACTATGGATCTCACCTAAATTCCATGTTCCCTTGCCCTGATCATTCCATTAATAAAACTGCAACTATTTGTTCTCCATTTTAACACTTTAATTCATTATTCTTACTGTATCTAAGCCTAAGTACATAATTTGGTTTCTTTCCAGTCTCATCCCCTCCCCCACTTTCTGTGTTGAATCTCAGGCCTTGTTAAAGCATCATGTACAATAATTGTACAGCCAATATAAGAAAGATAAAGTGATGGGAAATTTAAATGGATCAAACTTTTCCAGAAGGGTTTTGGGGTGGAGGGGTGAGTTGAAATCCATGATAACGGAAATTCAGCTAAAATTATCAGATTTATATCCTATATTTATTATGTACAATTCAAAGCAGACTGGCCCAAAGTCACCCCGCTGGCTTTTATGCTTAAGGAAGGACTAGTATTCACAGCAACCTAGTTTCTAGACCAAGACCTTCACCACTGCACCAATTTGATTATTATGATATTGTTATGTATAGTCCCCAAAGTGGTCAATACAGCATAGGTATCAAGCATTTGTTAAGGAATCTTTTTAGGGAAAAAAGTCTTCTTTTTGAAAATAGATTTTTGTCCAAACAAGGATTACTAAAATGGACACACATTTATGTGGGAGGTGGCGGGTGATGGAAGGAAAAGGAGGAGGATCATGCAAGAAAGTAACAGTTTCTGAAAATGATTTTTCAAAAGTTTATTGCTAATAGTATCAAGACTTACAGTAAACGATACTTGAACACGTTAAAAGAAAGGTGTTGAAAAGCAATTTGTGATTGAAGTTATATTTTTCAGGAAGGCAGATAGTTCTCACAGGAGATCACAGTGAGCCTTGGTGCAAAGTGGCTAGAATGCAGGCTATCTGTGCCCACAGTCAGGAGTTCGATCTTGACATGCTCAAGATCTTCCATCCTTCCGAGGTCGCTAAAATGTGGACCCAGACTGTTGAGGGCAATATGCTGACATTGTAATCGGCTCGGAGAGTGCTGTAAAGCACTATGGGGTGATATATAAAAATCCCATGCTCTGTTTAACAACTTTCACAATCGCTTAATGACCAAAATAGGGAGGTGAGAAATTGTGGTTGCTAAATGAGGGGATCACAATGCCTTTCTTAACAACCAGTACAACTTATGACCATTATGGGCAGCCTTCATTACAGTCATAAGTCAAGGACTACTTGCATATAGCTACCAATCTCACAAACGTGACTTTGGGCAGCATAAACCACCGCAACAGTTAAAAACTCCCTAGCAGTCAGTTTAAACTAAAATAAATAGATAAATCCCTAGAAAGTGAGAGAACAAACCACACTCAATCTCATTCAGCCATCTGAGATCCCCAAAGCTGGTGAAAAAAAAGGGACTTCTGGAAGGCTAACAGAGATGGGGCTAATCTCACCTCGGGGATGATGTTCCAGGAGATGGTGGCCACAGCAGAAAAGGCAATTGCCTAGGTCTGTCCTGCCAGATGGAGCTTCTTTGGAGATGGAACCCATCATATATCCCTCCTGTGCATTTACAATGGGACATTTTGCTCTAGATGAAGCTTCCAGAATACACTTCAAGACTACCCGCATGTAGGACCCATTTCAGTAATCCAAACAGGAGGTGACAAAAGCATGAATGGCTGTGAGCAGGGCCTCCCAATCCAGGAACAGGTGCAATTGACACATCACACAAAATTTTACAAAGAGCCTTCTGGCCACAGTGCAACCTGCTATTTGAGGAAGAGCCACGAGTCCAACAGGACCCCCAATCTAGGCACAAGGTCTATACGGGACAGTGCAACTTTCTCTAGAACAAAAGATAAAAGGTCCCTGGAACCTACAATCCCAAAACATTTGGTCTTACACAATTGAGTCTGGTTTTTCGCCATCCAGATCCCAGAGCATCAAAATAGGACCCCCATGGCCTCATTCAGACAGCCATTGCATCACACATAAGATGACACTCTAAAGCATCACTCCATGGCATGACTCAGTCCAGGTGTACATAGCTGGATATCATCAGCATAACTAATGATGCTTCAACCCAACCAACGGATGACTGTGGCTTTCATATAGCTGTTAAACAGGAAATGAGACAGCACTGAACCCTATGGCAAAGCCAGCTGGGTGGCTTTGGGTCATTCACTCACTCTCAGCTCTAGGAAGAAGGTAAGGGCAAACCACTTCTGAAAGACATTGCCAAGAAAACTGCTGGGACCTGTCCAATGATTATTGCATGAATTACATCACACCTTTTCTGTTCTATCCTCCAAACTGGTCAAAGCCATTTGCTCCTGCTTTTGGACAAAAATGTTGCAACATTTTGTGTGATAATAGTGGGACGTGAAATACAGGTAATCCTCAACTTACAATCATTCATTTGGTGATCAAAGTTACAACAGCACTGAAAAAAAGTGGCTTATGACCATTTTTAACACAATCATTGCAGCATCCCCATTTCATATCACAATTTGATCCTTGGCAACGGATTCATATTTATGACAGCTGCAGTGTCCTGAGGTAATTTTTTGTGACCTGACAAGCAAAGTCATTGGGGAAGCCAGATTGACTTAACAACCATGTTACTAAGTTAACTGCAGTGACTCACTTAACAACTGTGGCAAGAAAAGTTGCAAAATGGGGCAAAACTCAACTGTTTCACTTAGCAATGTAAAATTTTGGCTCAATTGTGGTCATAAGTCAAGACTGTAACTTCTAACCTACCTCTGTAAACTGGCCAATTGACTGCTTGTCAGTTACAATTTAATTTTTATCTTGAATGTCTTGGAGTGGTTTTAGGTTGCTATGCATGTGAATAGTTACATATGAAGCAGGGGCATCCTTTAATTCTTTAATGAGATTACTATTATTTTATTGTTTAGTATTGATAAGTATTTAATCTGCCTGGTCTCTGGTTATAATAAAGTATCTTTTTCTACATTACAGTAAAACTGCTATTGGATTTCTACTTAGTTTTAGATAAATAGCTTAACAATATCTTAAAATTTTATATTGAACAATATTTAATTTATTCAATTCTTTTTGAACCAATGGATAGACTTTCTAAAAGCATTTGAAAATATGTCTCATTAGAGCTTCATGAGGAATTTATGTAGATTGATATTGGGGATACACCAAGAAACAAATGTTGCAGCTTCATAATCAGGGTTGCAATTCCGGGACATCTTTTCTATCTGTCATCTCAATTCTAAGAATTTGAAACATTAATCATATGCAGCAGCCATAAAAATATATAATCTTATGTTGGGATTCATTTTTTTTGCTACAAATCTAGAATGCAATTACATTTAGACTACTCCCTAAAAGTCTGATAAATGCATCACCAAAAAAATCAAGAGCTGGAGCTATTTCTATAGGGAAAATGTTTATCTTTTGGCTTTTCAATACTAGTAATAGCAAAGAAATAGTAGAGTTGTATAAAATTATGTAGAGAAACTAGGAATGGGTCTCCTGTATTTATCATACTATTCAGCTCATAAAAAATATTGTCTGGAAGTTCAGAGGGGTATGGATGCAATAGTGCTCATTTAAACTTAATGGACCTTCATTGTCCTCTGGTTGACCATTCTGGGAAACACCAGGTTGAACTAATAGGCCCTTAATCTGGTCTACTGTGATACTTTTTGTCGCAGACTTTGGCAGCAGCCAGAAGGAACATGGAATAATGTTAGGAATAGCATTGAAAACTGTCCTTCTACATACGCGAATGAAGAGAATGAATGAACCAGAGGCCACCAGTGAGGGAGATGCCAATGATGAATGCAGAAAAGGCTATGCCAATGACGGCTGGGAGCTCCACAACTGAGGGAGGAGTAGCTGCAGAAAAGTTGGAAATACATGGAATTGAGAAGTCTTGTTCCCTTTGCCCAATAAAACCAGTTGCAAAATATGAAACGTCCCAAAAATTAAAGATTGTAAGAAAAGGAAACCCTAAAATCAAGATTCCATTCATTCTAGTTCATTTCTTGAAACAGAGGAAGATTGTTCTAACTCTTGCAGAAGAATCATCTTATTTCAAACTCATTAGATCAAAGTTGGGCAGATTTCAGAGTTGGAGCTATGTTACTTTGGGAAGCCTGGCAAATAATGCATATATTTTGAATTAAATTATAAGCCAGCTAATATTTTCCAGTATGATAATTAAGTGTATACAAAACCCATTTGTATATGTTCTGTTCTATTCCAAGAGACATTTTGGAAAGGCAACAAACCAGGCTGTGTGTGCAATTCAACTAGTGAAATCGCTACTTTTATTAACAGGCCATTTACAATATAAATAGGTGTCTTAAGTTGTTTGGAACTGCCAGAAGTGTTGTTTATAGTGAATTTATATTTCAGAATTCTCTTTATTTTACTGTTGCTCCTGTTATTTTTGCAATTCTGCTTTTTCTTAAATATTATGAGCCCTGGTGGCAGAATGGTTAGAATGGAGTATTGCAATCTAATTCTGCCCACAGCCAGGAGTTTGATCCTGACTGGCTCAAGGTTGACTCAGCCTTCCATATTTCTGAGGTTGGTAAAATGGCCCAGATTGGTGGGGGCAATTTGCTGACTCTGAAAACAGCTGACGTGTGCTGTAAAGCACTATGGAGCAGTATCAATCTATTGCTATTGTATATTCTTCACTGCTTAACTCTAAGTTCTTCCTTTCATTTTCACCCTCATTAATAGATCTAACTTTGTTTATATTTATTTCCTTCCTCCTTGAGAGAGTTATTTTAAGTTTCAGATAGCTAAACAGGTTTTAAACAACTTCCTTCTTCCTTCCTGTCCCGGGTAACTCCTTGTAACATTAAAGAGTTGACTTACAGATTATACATTATAGAGACAAAGAGTTTTCAGCTGTTTTATCTTCTGTTTTTCTCTGCTCTCTTCTTTCCTTCTCTCTGGGATTTTACAATCATAACTCACCCTGCCCCCCCACTGTCTCTTCCCCTGGAATCCCAACCATCAAATGTTTCTTCGGAAGTCTTTGAAGTGTCCTTTGAACTCCATTGTCATCTAGGTGTATTATAACTTCTCCTGTGATGGATAGTACTTCCATGTTCTTGTCAGTTTTTGTCTTTCACCTCTCCCCCAAACGGCAGCTAAATTTCTAATAACTATGTCTTTTAGACTCCATGTCTCTGCTTATGTGTGTGATTCATGCAACTGGGGTCAACATGACAAGAACAAATTTGATAACCTTGGACATTCTGTCACGGGAGATACCTAGAGAGTGATCACGAGGAGATTCAGTACAGTCTGTTCCTGAATCAGTAAGTTTTGCACATCCCTAATGACAAGTAACTGGAATCATATTGTTAAAATAACTGGAAGCTTGCTTTCTTTTCTTTTCTTTTTTCTTTTGCACTACTCTGGAACTAGAGCCAGATGTATATACTTTGAAGAACTAGAAAAACATTGTAGGAGGAGTCATTGATCTGGCCATATTTGAGCCTTTCATCATACTGATGTGATGCCACCCCTCCTCCCCTTGCTTCTTTTGCTATATTCACAAGACATTTGCTTTCACTTTTTGTCCAACTCATATCGGGGGCTGCTTAAGGTCACCCTTAGATGTTCTGATATTAAAGCAGTGTTTTGTCCTGTGAGCAGTAAAAACACCATGACAATCAGGGGTACAATCTCATGTATCTGGTTGACTATCTTATTGATGGTCTATCAGGTGAACCAGAGGAAGGCAGGATCAGTCTGATGTCTATTTTTTTAATTAATTCTTAATCCTCAGCTCAGAGACCTGAATCTGCCTGAATTGTACCTGCTCAGCAGTGATGGGGAGCTACAAGATGAAATATGTGAGAGAAATTGTTCTCTTTCTCTACTGCTTCACAGCACAGCCCCTAACCATGCATGGTGCAATAGCAGAGCAAACAATAGCTATAAGTCTGTTGTAAGTTTAACACACTGAGTTGTGTTAGAATTAGCTTACATAA
Source organism: Bungarus multicinctus (assembly GCA_023653725.1). NCBI lineage: Eukaryota > Metazoa > Chordata > Lepidosauria > Squamata > Elapidae > Bungarus > Bungarus multicinctus. The sequence goes on from CM042834.1 coordinate 106,934,157, forward strand.
CTGACTTTCTACAACTGTCTGTAGTTTGCTTGATCTCAGTTTGAGGACTGGCTAGGAAAACCAGCAGATAAAACAGCCCCTCATTCCAATCACCCTGCTTGGGTGATCTCCACTCTGAGAGAGGTAGCAAATGGAAGAGAAACAAGCTCTGGCACATAGTTAAACCTGCAGTACAGCCATTTGTCAAAATAATTGCCAGTTGTGGTAGTACTGTGATTGGCAAATGCTTTTCCTGTCAGCTGGTGACACTGAGAAAGTGCAAGAAAGTCTTCTTTGTGTGGGAAATGACATTGTCCTCTGGGCTGCAAGCCATGGTTAGATGCAATGGGGAACAGCAATGGGAACAGCAAGGCTTATCTCCTGTTATCACAGATGGGAATAGAGCATTTTAACTGCGTTGTGGGAAAAGCCCTGGGACCTCTTCTAGAAGAGGAGACTGCATTCAGATTCAGACCTGACTCTATTCTCCGTATCCCAGGAAACTATGCTTAAAGAAATAAGACATCAGCACATACTCACTCAGAAATCGCTGTGCCTTCTGCAACTTCCTGGCATCCTTTGCTTTTCCTTGCCGGTTAGCCAAGAAATTAACTATGGCAAAGAATGTAAGAGTCAAGGAGGGAGAGGTTGACAAAAACATCATCTGGAAATGGTTTCCATAAAACAACTGCATATTTTTGAGTTACATTGGCCCACCCAATCACTGCTATGTAATAAGATAAACAACTAGTAAGTAATAGGCAAAAGATGTTGCCTACAACGAGATATGAGAAGATGCACAAAAAAGTGTCATATATCCCTGGATTTTCATTCATATCCTTGAAAGGGACTGCACCAGAGGTGGCATTCAGCAGGTTCTGACCAGTTCTGGAGAAACCAGTAGCAGAAATTTTGAGTACTTTGGAGAATCGGTGGTTACCTTCCCCCAGGAGTGGGGAGGAAAGGAGATTTTGCAGTATTCTTCCCCTGGAGAGGGATGGGAATGGAGATTTTACAGTTTTCTTCCCCTGCCACGCCCACCAAGCCACACCCACTAAGTCATGCCACGCCCACCAAGCCACACCCACAGAACCAGTAGTAAAAAATTTTGAATCCCACCACTGGACTGCACAGACTGTCTTCCCCAAATGCAGGCACTGAAATCTCTTTGGAGTGAGGGATGCTGTTCTCCAGAGCCAATGGCCAAGCGCCTACCTGGCTCCAGACTAGCAGGTCTGAGTGGAGTTTCCATGGTCACCAAGATGGGCTTTGTGATGGTTCGCTGGAAGTCCCCACTGGCTGGCTCTTCTCTCCTGCAGGCTTTGTTCTCAAATTGGCACTGAAACAAAAAAAAAAAGACTTTCTCTTTGCAAGGGGAAGAAGTCTGAACCAAATACCACTAACTTTTCCAATAAGATCATGCATCTGATTTCCCAAATAAGTCACATTAAGCAATTCTGTGCAGAAACTCATCTGAGATAAATTAAGAAGCTTCCCTTTTGCCTGGCCCCCAGGTTCCCAGTCATTCTTTAGCACTGCTTTTCCACCCTTTGGACAAAACGCATGCCGTAGCTCAGTGATCGAGCACCTGATTTGTGTACAAAAACTCCCAAGAAAAGTGGAAGAAATATGGGTGTCCGCTACCCTGTCTATCCAAACGGTCAACCCAAAACTTGGCGAGCAGTCTGACCTAATGTAAGACATCTCCTTATGTCAGGATGGCACCAGAGGCAGAAAGTGAGTCTTTGCACAGAGCTGCTGGACAACTGTCAAAAGCCCATTTCCTTGCTCTAAAACACTATAGAGACCTTGGGGATTGAACCGCTAGTTTTGCTGGAGTCCTGAAGTTCCCTGCTGCAGAGCATCAGGCGGCAATGCAAGAAATGAATGGAGTCATTGGAGTGAGGCTGGAGTACAAAGCTCAGCCGTTGGTGATGGTGGTATCTTGGGTGCGATGCCTGGTCCTGAACTGCCTGTTGAGGTGCTAACAGGTTGACATGGGAATCAGCTGCACAGCCATGCTGGATAAGCAGGTGTGAAGATATCACTGAAGAATCCGAAGAGGCAGAGATGAAGCATTGTTGGATGGTGAAGCCAAGACAGAAGTGAAATGTGACCAAAGATGCCTGGAGGACAAAAAAAACAAACACCCCACCATAGAATTAGCAAACCCAAATGCTTGATCTTGAAAGAACGGAGTAAAGAACAGAGAAGGCATCATGGGGAGTCTACCTGCGGGGCTGGAGCCCAAATATATTGAACCATATGGATTTTTCTTGATGGTTATCATAAACATGGATGTAGTTGTTTTCAGAGGTGGTATTCAGCAGGTTCTGACCAGTTCTGGAGAACCAGTAGCAGAAATTTTGAGTAGTTTGGAGAACCGGCAAATACCACCTCTGACTGGCCCCGTCCCCATCCATTCTCTGCCTTCCGAGTCCCAGATAATTGGCTGGACCTTCTTTTGTTGTCCTGCACAGGAGAACAGAGCTGGAAAGCAGGTTAGTGGGGTGGGGAGGGAATGGGGATTTTACAGTATCCTTTCCCTGGAGTGGGGTGGGAATGGAGATGTTACAGTATGCCACGCCCACCAAGCCATGCCATGCTCTCCAAGCCATGCCACACCCACCAAGCCACACCCACAGAACCGATAGTAAAAAAAATTGAATCCCATTGCTGATCCTAAAAAACTCTCCCAAAAATGCTGTCTGGCCAACTAACAGTTTATACTATTTCCTTGTAAAAACTGGGCAATCTCAACAACCATGTTTGGCAAAATGAAGGCCCATTTACTGAAAGCTTTCCAATAGAGGAAACCCAACCTGAAAACTCACTTTCTCTTCTATAACTGCTAAAGAAAAACAATATTCACTCAATTGACCAATCCTTGAAGGAGTCTAGAAGTAGTGTCTAATTAACATAGTCTTTGAGATCTTCTTTCCTAAGTTTTGGGGGAAAGAGTCAAACACTCCAAAGCTGATACCCTCTAGATACATAGGACTTTGAAACCCATCATCTCACGTAGTATTTAAACTGGTACTTTAAAAGAAGTAAGCAGACTTTGGCCTAGATAAGGTGAGAGACGCCGGGACTCCTGGCCACAACTCCTGAAATAAGACAACTTAGAAATGTAAAATGGCCTCGCACTATTTAAGGGACAAGAAATTTGAATTTTTGCACCGGAAGTCAATTTTTTTTTTTTCAAACTGAGTATCAGTATTACTTCCACAAAGACCCGGCTGTTGGCAGAGACGATACAGAATCCTGGTTGCTTGACAAAAGCCTCAGAGCTGGACACTTCTAGGCTGAGCAGGACACGGTGAAAAGGATGGTGCAGTAACTTTTTGCCTTCTGAGGAAAATGCCTAGATTGAAATAGAAAAGACAAGGGAAACTTAAGGAAAGAAAGAGGCTTATATTTGGCACAGGAGTTTAATTTTAAGAATCAGAGACCAACTGCATCATTTTTGCCCACATAAAGTCTGAACATCAATCAACATGCTTTATTTTCTTCTAAATCTCAGATAAATGAAGCCCCAGCCTGTTCGCTATTGGTTTGTGCCATTGGTATACCAACAGTTAGGCTAAACCATAGCTCATCAGGAAAGCCCAATGATGCCTGAAAGGGAAATGAAATGCTGTAACTTTTTCCAAAACAAGTTCAGCAGTGGACTAATAGCAGTATCTCTCTCCCTCCCTCCCTTCCTTTCTCAGGTGAATTTGATTTTAAAAATCTGCCGGTTTCCTATTCTAACCCAAGTAACAGGGACAACAGCAAAGTATCCGCCATTAGATACAAAAGAGAGGAAGATGCCTATTGATGGAGTCAGTGGAGGAGGCTCATATGAAAGGTCTTTCAATGAAAGCAACCTGTTCTCAAGAGCGTCCTATGACTGATTAGCACTTGTTTGCCTGGCCCAGAGGGATAAAGCATCAAGGGTGGATAGCAATCAGGCACTCTGGAAACTGCCATTGGGACAAAACACTTGGCCAGTATTGTTGTCAAAGCTAACGGACAAATTGAAATTGTTACAGCAATTTCTTGTCAGCTGGATTCAGCGGTGGAGGTAAGCAGTATGAAAGAGCCCTAGGACTGATTGTATCTGATGCTGTGTATGTTGCACTAATGAAAACATAACTCATCAGTGAAACTCTGCCTCCAAATGGTAGAATTCTGGGGTGGAGAAGGCATTTGGTTCAATTCCTCCATTTTCAACAGTGGCCTGGAACCATTTGACCACTAGGGACCAGTTCTGGGGAGAGAGGTTTTTCCATGGCCCAGAGGGGGCGTAGTTCGCAGCTGCCTGCATCCTGCAGATTGGGCTCTGCCTTGTTTGTGCAGCCCGGTTTCTGGCATGCTGTGGCCCGATGCCAGTCCATGGGGACCTCTGATTTAAAAAGACTCTCGGGTGACAAACCTGGGAGAAACCTTGGCTCTCGTATTCTATTGGTTTATTTATTAAATGTGTTTGCTGCTCATCTGGCTGCAAGGCTTACAACATATAAAAGCAATAAAACTGTAAAAAAATAATGTATGGGGGTGGGGAAGGTGGGATCTTCTACTGGTCTGTCAACCACCTCCATATACTTAACTGCTATTGTCAAGAAGGGCAAGAAGTATTGTTGGAACAGAAAATCACCAAGCATGCAAGCTAAGGCTTAAAAGATTTCATGTGAAGTATTCTTTAGCAACCAGGCCAGAAATTTATTGAAGTGTACGCTAAAATTACTTCTTTGTGCCTGGTTGTGTACTGGCTTTGTTTCAGCAAAGACCTGACACTTTATCATAAAGTAGCTGTTTACTCATTCTACTCAGCCATTCCTACCAACAAATGTTCAGCTGGCCAGTTGCATCACTCTTTGAAATAGCTTCCTGTGTTCATGCCATCTCTTACAAATAGTGTTCTTGGTGGCAGGTGAAGGTCTACCCGTTCACCCTTCCATATGAAATCTTATTCTAGGAAACCTATTCTCTCTCCAAGCCTGGAACCCTCTCAGCTAGTTTACTTACTTCCTTTATATCCTTCTTTTCAGGCATGAGGTTCTGGATCCCATAGCATAAATCAGATTCAACTTCGTCTGTTTCAGGGGCAGGCAAGGTAGAGAGAACAGAACTGCCCTCTTTCTTCTGCTTCGTTTCCCAGCCTACGGTGACAGTCTCTGGAAAGTGCTGTCTCTCAACTGCAAGTTTGGAGGGAGATAAGAACATGGGCCCAAAGAGTTCATGATTCTCTGGAGGACCAGATATGGCCTCTGCAAAGAGAGAGGGGTGGGAGGCAAAACCCATATGAGATAGACTACAAACAGACAGCAGCTTCTTGTTAGTAGGTAAACTCTTTCCTGTATTACTGAAGTCATAGAGGTTTGAGTTTCAGTATAATATGATTCTCTCCTCTATAGATTCAGTAGGCTCAATGGAACAAAGAGGTGGAATGATCTTTCCATACAGTAAAATCAGGCGGACAATAAGTTGTGTGTCATGAGTGTCATGAAATATTTTATTCACTCAGCAAAATATGTAGAAGCATATTCAGAAGCGAGCTGCCCATACATAGGGCCAGCACAATTATGTTAATATGTCATGTTACCCTCACTGCACCCTCACTGCACTCTGTAATTTATCTGCAAACTCTTATCTGGCATACCATCAGCGCCCTCTAGAGACCATGGCTCCAATATAATTAACTTGAAGAGTTACTAAACCCCTCTCTTTTTTTAATCTAAACTAAGTACAGTACTATTGGATTTACTAGACAATCTCTGAACGCCATCACTCTGCTAAACAAATAATTCCCTCAACACTGTCCAAATATTTACAAAGTCTTCATTACTATTACTATTAATCTTCTCATCACTCCTTATCACCCATCCTCTCCCACTTGTGACTGTATGATTGTAGATTGTCGCTTGTATCCTAATGATATTTTTTGACTGTTTCCTAGTACAATTTGATTGCTTATTGTACCCTATGACTATCATTAAGTGTTGTACCTTATGATTCTTGACACTTGACGAATGTATCTTTTATGTACACTGAGAGCATTTGCACCAAGACAAATTCCTTGTGTGTCCAATCACACTTGGCCAATAAAGAAGTCTATTCTATTCTAATATCAAATAAAATCTGAGCCATGTGATCACAATTTTTGAGCTCATTGGCAATCAAGCTGATACATAGCTTTACAATATTTTTTAACAAGTAAGTTCTCTGCCTTGAGTTGTATATTTAAAAAGGCAGGGAAAAGATCAAATAATAATTTCCATCATTTCACACAAATGACAGTGTGAAACCTCAGTCTCCTTGGTCTTAGTTTAATCCCAGACAGTGCTAGTAAGGGGTGTAATTTTCTGTACCACACTCCTTAGTAGCACTGATGGTAGTTTGGGTAATGAAATTTCTGCAAGAAAACAAGCAAGGTCAGAGAGCACTAAGGACCCTTCATTCACCGAATAGTTTGGAAACATACCACCAAGGATCCCCCCTCATTACAATCCTGAGCTTCAAAGGTTCCCCTTTATTGGTCTTTGGTGAATACTTTTTCCACCTCAGCCCTTTCAACTACTACCTACCATTCAGTCCAATCATCAGAAGAAACCTGTTCACCCGCTCGGCTTCGGTGTAAGAGGTGAATGCTGGTAGCTTCTGCTCTGCTGCATATTGTAAAGGATCTCTAGCATTAGCCAGCTCAGGAGATGTCTGCTGAATCACCGTGAGAGGCTGCTTCTTTTCTGGGTTGCTGACGGTGACTTGGTGTGAAGCCTGGAATGAAAACAGTCCAGATGGATACGTTTAGGACAGGGGGTCAAACCCGATTTCACTGAGGGCCACATCAGGGTTATGTTTGACCTCGGTGTGTGTGTGTGTGTGTAAATGTGTGTGTATGGTTGGGTGAGCATGACTAGCTCAATGGCACTTGTGTCAGGAGCACCTGTGGCTCAGGCAGGGCTGGGGGGAATTCACTGTCTCCAGCAGAGGAAGGTGAGACCAGGGAGAGTGCCAAACCCTTGTCCTCCAGGGGAGCCTTGCGGTCCCTCTCCTGCAGCCCTCAGTGGCAGAGGGCTTGCAGCCTGTCCTTTGCTATTTGCAGGGTGGTCCCGCGGGCCAGATCTAAACACCCTACAGGCTGGATCCAGCCCCTGGGCCTTGAGTTTGACACCCCTGATTTAGAGCACTGAAGTCAAGAGCAACAGCCAACTCAAAGGGGAGACAGGCCAGGGAATCAAACAGTAGTGTAGTGCTTAGAAAGGCTCCTAGGTAGAAAAGCAACCCCTCCCTTTCAGCAATAAGGAATAACCTCTTTACCAAACATGGAGTGACATCCAACCAAGGAAGTAGCGTTTGATGCCAGGGAGAACAATGGTACAGACTAGCAAAAAGGTGGATGAGACTGCCTAATTCTGCAAATATTTCTAGTTATATTTGCATTCGAGGAGACAAACAATGTCAAATATCCCCCAATAGCGTTTTTGGCTGAAAAGAGAGCACCAGGAAGCCTAATGTGTGCCATAGCAGATCCTGCCCATACCAGTATATGCAGCTGTCCAGTGAAACAGTGGACATGAACGATCCATTGGGCAGCTCCTTCACTCTTCAGGATCAAGAGGAGCCCCTGGTGTGGAGATCTTCCAACCGCATGAAGCTCCACAGTCAGATGAGCCAGCCTGGGCCTAGAAGAGAGCAGACTGCCACCTCCACTGTTAATATCAGACCATCAAGCTAAAAATTATGGAATTAGGTCTGTGCTTCCACGAATTGCTAAGATTCCTTGAATATCACATACACGCGCACACACGGTTTCCACAGCATAACATCCAAAATGAACTACATTTGCAAGCCAGTTCCCAATGTTTGTGATTTTTATTTCAACCTTAGATACTTCGAGATAAGCCATTTTGATGCAATTTATCGTAGGCTCTCCCCCTTTTCCATTCCCCACCCAACTCCAAAGAACAAGCTTTGCCAGCTTTCCATAATAATCCAGCCTTTTCTAACTATAAATGGCTTCGCTGTGTTATTTCCAGCCACCCATTAATGTTAGACTCTCTGGGCAAGGTGTGACTACATACCTGGGGGCAACACCTTTGGAAAGGATAATGTGAACTTCAAGATCTTGAGGAGGGTCAGGATTCTGGCAAATTCTCAGGGGCTGCAGCTGGCGTTCAGAGGCAAAGTGCTTGGGCGTTAGGAAATTCCTACGCAATTTGCAAATTGCTTGGGCAGTCCCACCTATTGAGGGAGGAAGGCAAGAAGAGAATTAAGACTGTATATAACCTTCCTCACTAAGGAAGAAAACCCCTTAGCTGTTTTGTTAATTTAATATCAAAGACCCTTTCAGTGCAACTCCACTCTTTTGGTTGGCAACAGGTTTTCACTTGACATTGTTGAATTCACGTGGCCCCTGTCTTTATTTCACTGACGTTCTATGCCTGATAGGGTCCACCTAAACACGAACCAACTTGGAACTTGTATATTTTTAGCATAATTATACATTTAATAATAATTTAATTTAATAATAAATTGTTCATTTAACACAATTATGGGTTCATACTTGCATCTGATTCAGGTTAGAAGCCTGGTTTTCCTCCTTCCTGAAGCCCTTTGGTCTAAACTCAAAGGCTCCTTTCTACCGCCCACTCCGTACACACACAACATGCTCGCACCATTTCACTGCTACTCTATCACACTGCTAAACCCCACAAATTCTACCGTCTGCATTAATACATCCCACCCTCCCATAGAAAGAGCATGTAATTCCGAAGCCATCTCTGCTTCTGGGTGTCCCATACCAGACCCCAGGCGTGTGTAGATTGTATTGACTCCACGATACTCAGCCAATGAAGTGACCCCTCCATGTTTCCTACGTGCCCACTTAAGCAGGCCTCTTGCAGTATCTGGAAAGTTGGTCTCGGCAGATGCCACCAGCTGAGAGGCTGAGATGCTGGAGCCCAGAGAGACCTGGAGACAAGGGAAAGATAACGAGAAAGAAGCTTGGCTTTAAATTACTTTGATTTCCCCAGGCATATCTCATTTTTACTTTAATCTGGGAGACAGTGACAAGAGCTACACCTCAGCCTTACAGGCCCACTCAAACCTAGGGTTACTAGCAGAGGTGGGTTCTCTGCCTAGTTGCTGGGTGGGCATGGCCATGGTGGGTGTGGCCTAATCAGCCTTCTGCACCATGGTGGGCGGGGGGCTTTTTGCCCTCTCCAGGCTTTCCTCAAGCCTTTGGGAGGGCGAAAACAACCTCCTCGGGCTCCGGAGGTTCTCTGGAAGCTGGAAACGGGACTGTTTCTGGCCTTCCCAAACTTCAGGGAGGCGTGTTTTTCGCCCTCCCCAAGCCTCTGCACCACCTGCACTTACCTGCATTCAAAATGGGCCATGTGGGGACTCCTGAGAGGGACAGGGTGGAGTGGGCGGGGCCAGCCAGGGGTGGGATTTGGGGGTTCTCCGAACTGTGCAGAATCTTAGGGGCTCTCCTGAACACCTGCGAACCTCCAGCAGCCCACCCGTGGTTACTAGATATCTGAATAGGCAAATGAGGGTACAGACAATTGGAAAGGACAAATGGGGGCAAAAGGGGGACACACCTTTTAGTTTTTTTGACATCTGTGAGAAACATTACAGTGAAAAGCTGCAAAAACAACAACATCAAAGAAAAGAAAAAAGTAACCAGATCTACAGGTATTTGGAATTACTTTTTCCAGCATCAGAAAGACTTCTGATTTTTCAGTCACAGCAATGTGCTAAAGCAGGAGGGTCAAGAAGTATTTTGTAGATCAGGCATATCCAGCCTGCACCAACAGCCCCCTTGTGGCCCTGAACAGCTAGTGATGTGACCCCACAAGATCACAATAACAAATATCAAAAAATAAAGTTTGTTATGTATATTCATTAACCAGTGGTGGGATTCAACATTTTTACTACCAGTTCTATAGGCGTGGCTTGGTGGGCATGGCAGGGGAAGGACACTATAAAATCTCCAGTCAGAGGTGGGATTTGCCGGTTCTCCGAACCATTCAAAATTTCTGCTACCAGTTCTCCAGAACTAGTCAGAACCTGCTGAACACCACCTCTGGCATTGTATTTTATATGCAGCCCAAGACAATTCCTCTTCACTTAATGTAGCCCAGACAAACCAAAAGGTTAGAGATGCTTATTGTAGATATTCAAAATGCTGGACAATGTTTGAATTTAAGGCTCTGCCTGCCTCCCAGATGGAAAATAGGGGGACAGGTCCTACTTTTGCCACATGTCTGAAAATCCTATTGAAACACCACTAACTCAATTATCCCATCTATATGGTAGAACAATAATAATTTATTATACAAGAAGATCCTGAGCTCAAACAAATGTAGATGATCGATTTTATGATTAATTAAAGCACTATTAAAAATGGATTTGCTACTCATCTATCCTTTATGCTAAGATTTAGTTCATCATCTTTATTTGCTCAGGGAAAAGTCGTCCCCTCTTCAGAGGTTTCAGATGTAATATCCTCCACCTCTGTCCTGTAGAATATTTTGCCCAAGTTCTGTTCTCACCTGGAAGGTCCAATTTTTTCCAGGAGAAGAAGACAACATCCATTGCACTGGCTGCTGGGAATGCAATATAAAGATGGGGGCTCTGCTCAGAAGATTTGGAACCAACATAAGAGTTACCTGAAAGAGGGTCAAACAGATAAAATCTCTTTGCTACAGATCTTCATTTTAGATTATGTTCTGTGTATCTTTATAAAATGGTTCTTGGAATACCTTCATCTGATAAACTTAAATTTATTTCCAATTTTAGCAGAAATGGAGCAAGATCTACAGAGATAGCCTAGAATTCTTGAGGATATCTGAAGTATGACAAATATGATTAAAATTAATTTAATAGCTTGCTTTGAGGAACAGTACCCAGACAAGAAATCTGGATGCCTTTACCCTGATAGATTTTTGTAGAGCTCTAAAGACCTGGCTTTTCCTCCAGATATTTGGGGCTGGCAGTTAAACGAGTTTTGCAGTGATATTCTTTTCTTTCAACAGTTACTGTTTAACCAGGACATAATTAGTTGATACTGTTATGATTGTTTTAATCTTGATATGCTGCCCAGAATCACAGCTGTGAAATGGGAGGAGTATATAAATTATTTAAACAAACAAATTTCCAACCTTATCCATATTTGATGAGGCCTTCCTTTTTTTAATTTCTTTATATCATTGTAAGCAAATAACATATATGCTACCAAACCATTTTAACTATTAGGGTCGCCCTTCAAAAGTTTTACTGCATAAATTACCACTTGATGAGCGTAGAGGAATTCCTTTCCCAGACTTGCAGGACTGTAATTGGGCATTTATTGTGCTTTCTATTTTAAGTTGGAATTCAGTTCCTACAGATTGATTTATTTGTTTATCAAATTTTAGGTACCGCCCATCTCACTCTCAGGGGTGTGAGTCTGGGAAGTGTGCAGTTTAAAAGCATAAGAGTATTAAAACCTTATAAAAATGCAATGCATGGGTAAAAGGAGCCAGGTGGAAACATAATTAAAATCATTTAAAAGTTAAAAGACAGGTGGATGGCCTTAAGGCACCGACCAGCCCTAGAGTTTTGTGTGCTGCTCTGCAAGAGCCATGCAAGTTTTTAGTATTTATTTAGTATTTATTTGATTTGTCAATCACTTACAAGATATAGGTATAAGAATAAATATAATTTTGAATACATGAGATAGATACTTATAAGAAAAATAAAAAGAAACAATAGGACAGGGATGATAGGCACGATTGGTGCTCTTTTGAAAGGCCAGGAGAGAGGGGGACCACCACTCCTCTGGAGAGGGTGGGGAGGATGTTCTGAGGCCAGGGGCAACAGCAGAGAAGGCCTCACCAACTGACCCCACCAACTGAAATTCTTTAACTGAGGGGGCCACAGCATAGCTTCCCTGCCTGACCAGGTGGGACTGGCTGATATGATGGGGATAAGGTAATTCCTCAAGTCACCTGGCCCCCTGACATGAAGGGCTTAGATCTAAGTTCTTATCAGATTCCACGCCAGAAGGTTTTGTGGGAACTCGCACTCCTCCCAATCTAAGCCACTTTCAAGGCGGGGGCTGTGTCAGAGGTAGCCAGACCATGCAGAACATTAGCCAGTGTTAATGTACCTGGGCGTTGGCAGGCCCTCCCTTGCGCAGGCTGATGATGTGCACTTCTTGGCCTGTGGAGGAGAGTTCCTGGCTGGTGCATCCTTTGCCTCTTCGCAAGACCTCCCGAAAGCCTAGGATAGGATGGGAGGTGGAGGCAGACTCAGGCAGACAAGTGAGATGGTGCCAGGCAACTGCAGAGCAAAAGAGAGATTGTGTGCCTCTGTGAAGCAGAGCCTTCACTCTGCCTTCACTCTGTTTCTCCTCATTCCCAAACAAAGAATCTATGCCAAAGCAGTCAGGAGTTTGAACTTAGAAATTTGTTTACTTCTTTATGACATTTATTCCATGCTGCCATGTGAAGAATATGAAAACATCTGACAATGAAGGAGAGCAGAGGGCAAGAAAAGCAAGGGGTGGAGCAAACACTGGGCAGTAAGGGGGCAGGGCTCATGCGATCTCTTTCAATTGCTCAAGTGTTGCTGCTGCTCTCTGAGGATTCGGCTACTTGATCATGCAAATCAACCTGTATTTTCTCCCCTACCCACTCCAGGGGGTACTGCTAATTATATCCAGTTCCAACCATTCAGTTAATTATACCCAGGTCAGATCTTGATGAAGGGCTTCAAGCAAACTGGTATCCCTTTTCTCTGCTTCTCTTTCTTAATGGATCTTGAACATCAGGCATATTTGGGGTGGGAATGCCTCTGGGTTTCTCTCAAACACCTCCCTTATTTTGCCTTCTGTGATTATATTATATTTTGTATTTATTTTTACATCCCAAACTTTTTCATGGAAAGAAAGAGAATTTAAACAAAATATTATATTTTTTCTGCTGCTAACAATTTGGAAGCAGACTTAATCATTGAACTTGGTATACCCCAACTTACTGGCTCTATGGCCTTTCCCAGCCAAATGGAAAAAACACATATCATTGTTGCTGTACCAGTAGAGCAGTAACCAAGGTTTGAAATTGCTAGAGTGATGTCTGGATGATGTAGGGGTGTGCAACACTTCAGACTGGATACGGAAATATTTTGGAACAAGTATTGCATTGCACTCCTTTGTGCCTCCTTAAAGAAGCTGTGCCTTTTCCTGGGCTTGATTATATAATCATGTGAAACTTTCAGCACGTTTATTTAGACTTTCACAGCCAGCATCTGTTGAGTAGTGTTGGGCTTCAAGGCTTAGAGACTGTGTCTAGACAGATTTCCTGATGTTTCCCCAGCAACTGTGGCTGGCATTATTAGAAGGACCTTGAAACCCAACACTGGACAAACTTTCAGCAGGTTTATACAGTTTATACAATATGTTTTCAATCTATTTATACAGTTCTGGAAAATGTGAAGGAAAATTACTTTTGCTGCCATTTAGATCACAGCCTCCTCTGTCAGTCCCTTTCTCTGAAGTTCAAAGATGTCTTGTGGACCATCATCCAAGGGTGGGTTTTCATGAGGCAGCCTTTGGCTCATCATGACCAAGACCACTTAATTTAGTATCTGTGACATTGATGGAAAATTTCCAACATATGCCTTCCTCTGTGCATGATTTCTGCAGCTTTAGCATGACTGCAGTGATGACCCAGTTGGAGACTGGAAACTACCCAGCATCTATTGGCCAGTTTAATCCGCTACATCCACATCTATGCTTTCCAATCTTTTGCTTACAAAAGGTAAAAGAAGGGAACTCCCATCACAAAATACAGTAATGCCTTATTTCTGCAATTGTTCTGCCAGCCGATTACATTTGGGCAAAGTGGGTGTAATCTGGATCCCCTCACTCAAAAATTGCCATCTTGTGGCATTTCTCTGTGCCATTGCAGTGGAACGGTCTTAAGACCAGATCTGATTAGGATGTCAGTGAAGTCTCCACTTTTTAAACTATTCTGGCTTAATACTTATTTTTAATTATTAGTTTTGGCTGTTATGCTTGGTTGTTATATTTTTATCTGTTTCAATTATATATTTTGATGATGTGACCCACCCAGAGCCTTGGAGTGAGCAGCTGTAATAAATCTTACTCCCCTTTTCCTTTTTTCCTTCTCTGTCTCCTTCATTATTCCATCAGAAGAATCACTATTACTAATTCCACATTGAAATCTGGTGTAATACAAATTGTCCTGTACCTGCTCCCTTTTGCAAAGTGACACCAGCTTTTGATGGCTATTCTGGTAATGAGAGTGGTGGAGAAGACAAGTTATTAATGTGAGGGCCGGATGGCAGGAGAAGTGGAAATTTCACCTTCTAGTCTCCTTATTGACAATCCCCCATCAGGTGCTTTTAGAAAAGCAAAAAAATGGACAGCGAGAGAGACAGAGAATATTGTGGTTGAGTAGGAGGGAGTTTTCCAGTAAAGCAGGGACCACAGCATGCTAGGTTTGAAAAGGACCTTGAAGATAATCCACAGCTGCAGAGCCCTGACAGATGGCCAGCCACCCAGCCTCTCTTGAAATCTCTTCTGCTCCCCTACTCCACCTCCACAAGTTAGATGCAATCTCTAGGTTAATAGACACTCTGCTCCCCAGAACATATTGGATTCTGGGAGATTTAAGGGCAAAGTATTTAATCCATTTTTCACTTTCCTCAGGTTTGTCCCAATTGATACTGTAAAAACCACCCCACTTGCTGGCTTCACAGATGTGATCTGCCTCATTGCCTGGAGGAAAGCGCATTAAAGAAGCTGCCTGGGGAAGCCCCTGACTTCTAGGAGCCCACCTTCTCTTCAAGAATTATTCCTGAAGCCTTAGATTGAGTTCCCCTGCTGGAGTTACTGGTAATTCATGTCAATGTTGTAGGACACCTTCCAGCAGGAAATGTAATCTACAGCCCTCCAGCTGTATTATTTCCCACAGCCTTAAATACAGCCTCCCAAGGGGGGGGAGGGGGGATTATACCAGTTTGGCCTGGTTTGGCTGAACTGGTAGCTCTGAAGATCACCTGGGAGCAAACCAGTTCGCTCTGATGATCACCTGCTGGGCTCACCCACCTGCCTCAGCTCCATAATTACCCTTATTTCTTGCTTTTGGTGCTCAGCTGCATCACACAGCACAGCAGATTGCCACATGTCAGCTGTTCAAGAGACAGGGAGAGTGCAGGAGTGCAGGAGAAGGTCAGTAGGAAACCCTCTGCATGCGCGCAAAGCGTGCATTTTCCACACATGCACACAAAGCATGCATGCACGCACAAAGCACGCCCACCAAGCCATGCCCACCGAACCGGTGGTAAACCAATTTTAATCCCACCACTGATCCAGACTTCTTGTAAACTTGTATTAATGTTACAAAAACAGAAAATTATTAAACCAGCACAATGCGGTCATTTATATGTACTATTTCATATTTTGAGGAAGACCACGTGGAAAAGACACCTTCAGTATATATTTATTTTTAAAATGGATATGCCACCCCTCAGAACAAAGTTTCTAGCGAAGCTTGCAAGTACTAAAATTGTGATTTAAAACCGCGTTCAAAATACCTAACATAAAAGCAGTAAAACAGCAGAAAGGTAATAATTATGCTGCAATTTAAATTAAACTAATAAATGTAATATTTAATAAAATAAACATTAAGATATTAAAAGGCCAACAAAATTGCCTATTTTTTAATACTGGAAAAGGACATTCCTATCACTGAGCAAAGAATGGAATTTAAGGAAGGGTCCCTAAAATGTTTACCCTTTAAATCCACAGTCCATACTTGGCTAATCTGAGAGCCTGAGAATGAGACGCAGAGGCCTTCCACTGGCATTAGCTTAAAAAACTAAGTGAAAATTACCAGACGAGAACCTGCATCTGCAATGTGTCATGTGTCTGTTTTTGCCTGAAAACAGCCTGGCATATATTTTCAGTAATCTCTTATAGGAAAGTTTGAAGAACAAATCAAAGGATTAGAACAATGAGTGGCCACACTTCAGCTGAGGAGAAAACACTACTCCTTTAAAAGGAACCTAAACAATAGAAAGCATTGGGCTGATTGCTAAAAGTACCCATACCTCCCAAGAAATCCAAAAGAGTGAATTCAGGGATATTGTAGAGAGCATCTAGGTCTGTGATGGCGAACCTATAACCAGGTGGCACGCAGAGCCATTTGTGCTGGCAGGCAAGTTGCAGGCAAACTTACCTCACTGCACATGTGCGCATCTCACAGCTGATTTTCGGCCAGTTTGAGGCCTTTTTCTGCCCCCCCAAAGGCTTGAGGAAGGCTTCTGCAAGCTTCTACAAGCTTTGTAGGCTGAAGTCTAACCTCGTTTTGTCATTTCCGGTATTTTCGGTAAAACAGGAAGTGATAAAACAGGGCTAGATTTTGGCCTACGAAGTTTGTAGAAGCCTGCAGAAGCTTTCCTCAAGCCTTTGGGAAGCCAAAAAAGGCCTTTCACCTGCCCAGATGAAAAGAAAAGATGGATGTTGCTTTCTAAAAGCAAACTCCAAATCTATTAAAGAGGCGTGAGGTATAATGATAGAAGACTTCAATTACCCTAACGAAATTGTAGGAGACAAAAACTTGTCAATTGTTCTCAGGAAACCCCTAACATTTATCTCTGATGTTTCTCTATCAGGAAAAGGAACAAGAAGACCCACATTTTAATCATCTCTATTGATTAAGTTCAAATTAAAGTAGTGGATCTTCTTATTAATTTAAAACTTATGTAATCAGTAGAAAAGATGCAACTGAGGAAATGGAAGGAAGAGGAACTTTAAAGAACAATACTAACAAAATCTTAAATTCTTGATTTTATTATTTATTTATATTTTATTTGTTAGATTTATATACTAATTGAAGCTGAATATTGGTGAAACACAGTTGCAAAGTATTCCAAAGAGCACAATGTTTCTGTACAGAAAAAGCTTAAGGAAAAAGTGAAAACAGCAGTGTCAATAACAATAAAAAGAAGGTAGAAAACTGTCACCATTTTGCAAATGCAGTTGGCACTTGTCAATACATTTGTGTCATTGCACAAATAGCCAGGAAGGGTAAAAATGGTGAAAAAAAATCCTTAGCTGAGTTGAGATTGGCAGAGGATGCTATGAACAAGAAGGCTCCTTTAAGTTCATTCAAAACAAAACATTCAACAGAAAACCCGCCTATTACCAATTGCAAAATGATAAAATGTTAATAGCTAAGAAAAGGTAGAAATGTACACTTTTGTTTTAGTTTTTTTCTCCCTCACAAGAGGATGTGTGTTAGGCAATTATGGCATTGCTGAATTGTGAAGCTTGAAAATTCTACAAACATGCTCAGGTAATAATGGCTTATTTTAAATGCAGTTCCATTACAGAACTAGATAAATTACATCTTAGGATACTGAAAAAAATGTGGTGATAATCTGGGCACTTTTTTTGTATTGTTTTTGAGAAATCTTGTAGCATTGATGAAGAGCCGAATGATTGGAGAAGATCAAATACTGTTCCTCTGAAAAGAAAACAATTAATCTGACATGGGCTCCCAAACACAATAAAGATCAGAAATCAGCATGAATCTGTCAAAAAGATTGAAGACCTGGCTTTTCGAGCAGGCCGGCCTGGGCTGAGAGAGGGTTTTAATGTGTCTCCAGTAATTTTAATTCGGGGGTTTTAAGGGGGTTTTAAGGGGGTGGGGTGGGCTTTTTATTCGGCCAAATATCCAATTTAATCTATTTTAACTTTTGTATTATTGTTGGGGTTTTAGATTGGCTGTAGTCCCTAGGGAGAAGGGCGGTATAAAAATTAAATAAATAAATAAATAAATAAATAAATAAATAAATAAATAAAAAGTCTTAATAAACTGTCTCATTTTTTAAAGATTCTCTTTTATTAATCTTGAATAGTTTTTTTATCTTTTATTAATCTTGAATAGTTTTTTTAAAAAAAAATCAGGTAGTTTTCTTAACAGATTGTGAGAACTATATCATGATTTCAGCAAAGCTAGCTCAAAAATCATACCCCAAATGCTCATCAATGATTCTTCATCAAATTGTAGAGGTTCTAAATAAGTTCTAGGTCTTGTATCTTCCATATCTTATCAGTACTTTGATAGAGAAAATTTCAATTAAATTTTCAGATCAAGTGTAGACAACACTTCAGAAGACAAAAATAATGAATAAATAAATAAAAATTCAAAATTATCTTGATAGGTTAGAGAAATTGACTGAAAATAATGAAATTAAATTTAGCAGGGACATAGGCAAGTTCTTCATTTATTAAACAGACATCAAATGCACAAGCATAGGATGAGAGATATTGGACTTGGTATCAAGTGCTTGTAAAGAGGGATGAGTACTCGATTGCAAACTGAATTTGAGTCAATGGCTTCCAAAAACAGAAGCATACTTTTAGGTTGCAACTGTATGAGAAGTAGAGTTTCCAAATCAAGGGAGTAACAACTCCATATCATTCTTCATTGATCAGATCTCATCTTTAGTATTGTGTTTGGTTTTGAGCATGAGACTTTAAGAAGGATTTAGAAAGTAGATGTCACAACATTGTAAAAATTGTATTTGTGTTATTTTCTTGTGTTGTTCTATATCTGTGTTGTTTTTAGCTGTGTAAAATTCAATACAATTTTTTTTTTTAAAAAAGTTCAGAGTAAAGCCAGATGGTCACTGAATTGGAAATGAAGTCTCATAAAGAATGATTGAAAGCTCTGAGAATGTTTGCTTTAAGAAGAAGAGACTAAGAGGGGCATTTGGCAATCTTCTTCAGGGACAGAAGAGTAAGACCCAGAGATAATCTGTAATGTTCTGGTGGGCAGAACATGAAGTAATTAATATAATTTCCAAGTAGGTGGATACTTAAAAGTGAAAGCAGTTCAAAAGTGGAATCCTTTAACCAAACAAATGGTAGGCTCTGTTGGTGTGTTTAAGCAGAAACCAGGCAGCCATTTGTTGGGGATAATTTGGATTTCTGCCTTTAGATGCTTCATGTCCCAATATATCTTTCAAGTCAACCCTATCTTAAAGAGTTGGAAGGGAATACTTGAGAAAAAGTACTCCCTCAACTATTGTGGCTCCAGATTGAACATGAATACACCTTGAATAGATATTTGGCAGCATAACCACAGCCTCCCAATTTCAGTTCACACTGTTATTCGCTTCAATTGTACCAGCTGAAATTTTAAGAATAACTCCCATATATACTTAGGTGAAGAAATTATGGCAAACTAATATGTAATATTTTGATTATGCATGCACACATAAAAATGCTTCAGTGTTCTGTACTTAAGAGTTTGAAAGATTTTATGCCTCCTGCATGCCTAGCTGCTAGTACATGGTCCATGTAGTTTTTTATAACTGTGGTCAGAAATAGTTTGAGCTTTCAAGCTGCTTGGGGATTCAAGTGAGACAAAAATAACATGATAGACATCATTGGGAAAAGAAGAATTTCAGTGAATTGAAAACTTTGGCCAAGTGTGATCAGGCACACAAGAAATTTGTCTCTGGTACAGAAGCTCTCATTGTACATGCAAAGTAACAGAATAATGATGATCATCATAATAATACCAATAAGAGATGAGAGTAAAGAGGATAATGAGAAGCATAAATAATATTACAGCCATACTAGATTGGTAAATACATGGGATATTGCACTCCCCACCTTTACTCCTCTTTTGGACAGAGTGCATCAGCCCTAACAAGTCACTCATTGTAGATTAAAAATTGGGACAACTGAATTTTAGCAACCTCATTTTTACCTGTTCCAGAGCAAGTCCAAAGGACAAACAATAAGCACCATCTCCATCGACAAATGATGTGTTGGTAACTGCCACACATCATTGGTACTTGTAGATTTTTACTAGTCACAACCTATGTATGAAAACAAGATCAAAGAAAGCATGAGGGATGAAGGAAAATATGATTAATAACCTCCAAGCTGTTTAAAATTCCTAGACAGTTTAATTTCACATTCAGATTTGAAGATAAGACACTAAGCACTTACCTTTCTACTTCTCTCTACCTGAAGTACAAATGTATAAATAACTAAAAACATATACCACCAAGAGCTCTTTGTACAGAGCCTCTACTCCATACAATCCTCTTACCAGCCTGTTGCATGCAGGATATCCATAAATGAAGCACAACTGTTCATCCTGTGCATCCAGCATATTTATTGATCTCTGCACCTTAAATCCTGGACAAGGCCTTGGCTAGCTCAAATACCAGGATTAGCTTGCAGACGTTTCCCCCACTGGCCTTGATCTTCTTTTGTAGCCATATCAACATGCCTCTGTTCCACTGTCTCCATGGAGGGGAGGGCTATATAACTCATTTTTGCCACCACCACCACCTGGATAAAGTCTGCTCTGCAATATTCTTCAGCCTACCTTTAGTTTCCAGGATGCATGAAAAAGCTCTACCACTAATAAGGGGCCAAGGTCAGGCATTTTGGGAGAAAATGAAACCTTAGCGCCAAGTTAAATATCCTCACTCTGGCCCCCAATGATCTGATATTTTTTAGGTCTCTCTAAGTTCAGAATATACTACCCGAAATTGTCCTTAAAACTTCAGTCTAAATAGTCTCAAATGGAAGTCATTTACAGGTATGCCTTGACTTCACAATTTAGCGTTTAGCGACCCTACAACAGCACTGAAAAAAGTGACTTATGACCATTTTTCACACTTATGACCATTGCAACATCCTCATGTCAACGTCATCAAAATTCAGATGCTTGGCAACTGACTCATGACGGTTGCGGTGTCCCTGGGTCATGTGATCACTTTTTGCAACCTTCCAATGAGCAAAGTCAATGGGGAAGCCAGATTTACTTAACAACCGAGTTACTAACTTAACCGCTGCAGTGGTTCACTTAACGTCTGTGGCAAGAAAGGTTGTAAAATGGGGCAAAATTCACTTAACTGTCTGACTTACCAACATAAATTTTGGGCTCATTTGTGGTCATAAGTCAAGGACTAACCCTCACTCTCCTCCGTAGACGAATTGTGATAAGGCTGTAGCCACACCAAACCTGAATGTACTGAGTATCTTACTAAAGACGAAATAGATTCTATGCTCACTTAAGTTTTTAGGGTTGTGTACAAGAAATGTGCATTTGGATTACACTTCTCCATAAAGCATCCCACAAATCATTAACTCTTTGAGGTAAAGAAGCTGGCTTCTTTCAATAGTTCACTGGTCCATTTAACCTTTATTATCCCCTCCAGCTGATTTCCCAGTGGCCCTTCTTGAGCATGTGCTTGCAAGGGCTCAAGATCCTAGGGGACATATCGCATGCCCCAAATGTGCCCCCACCTTCTCTCCCAACTGTGGTCAAAATCTTTCTCCTTTTGACTCTACTTCCTCCAATGTCTTTCACTTATCACTCCCACCTTTCAAAGCTGCTTTGGAAGCAAAGCAGAAGACGGACTGCTGTGCTTTGGAGTAAAGTTGCGTCAAGATTGCATGCTTGGGAATAACAGGAGAAAAGGGAGGTGCTACGCTCTTCAGCTAGCAAAGCAAGGAAGATCCTGGAGAGACGCAGCCAAAAAAAAGACTCTTACCTTTCTCAGCAGAGCGGCCTCAGTGCCCCCTTGGAGCCAGACACTGTTTAGGAAAGCTGAAGAAGCAGCAATTGCCACCTGAACTGAAGAGGAAGAAAGAAGAGGTGGGAGGGTGTCCCCTGCTTCAGGAGATGCAGAAATCATGGGCAAGTCTGTGCCTCTTGTCCCCAGTCCGGCATGATTTAACAATAATAAAAATTAAGCAGTCAATGTAAAGTTAAAAATAACCGTAGGGCTCTGGGAGGGTCAAATTACAAGTGAGGAGGGGAGGGTGCATGGAGAGTGTGGCAGCTGTTGATTTGTAAAGGAGTTCAGTGGTGGAGGAAAAGTGCTCCCGAGACAAGGAGTGGGCACTGCCACCCGAAGCATTCCCTCTCTCTCCCTTTATCCCTCTTTGCATTGGTTTCTCCATTCGGAGGCAGGGCACGAGCGGTGGCTGAGAGGTACTGCATCAGCAAGCTTCCCCTGATGATGCCTCACAAAATAAGGAGCATAAAAGCTAAGCTCCAAGTGGGCGTTGCTAAAGAGATAGCTGGATTTATGATTAACGCAGGCATGCAAAGAAAAAAACTTCTTGAGCATCATTCGCAAGTTTCTTGATCCCACTGAAGTGATGCATTCTGGCTCTAGCTGACATGCTGCCTCCCACACGCACGCAAACATACACTTCTAAGATTGGGCTTGGAAGGAGACATTGCAGGTAATCAAGTTGCTTCAAGCTTTGAATAATAATAATAATAGTAATAATAGTAATAGTAATAATAATGCAAAAGAAGCGGATGAAACCATTGATCACATACTGAGCTGTTGCAAGACAATAGCTCAGACTGATTACAAACAACATCATAACACAGTCACTCAGATGGTCCACTGGAACTTGTGTCACAACTACCATCTGCCTGTAGCAAAGAACTGGTGGGATCATAAGCCTGAAAAAGAAGAAAAAAGTGTGGATCGTCGACATTGCCATACCTGGTGACAGCAGAATCGACGAGAAACAACTTGAAAAAGTCACCAGATATCAGGACTTGAGAATCGAACTGCAGAGACTCTGGCATAAACCAGTGCAGGTGGTTCCAGTAGTGATCGGCACACTGGGTGCTGTACCTAAAGACCTAGGCAAGCACTTGATAGTAATAGTAGTAATAGTAATAATAGTACTAGTAGTCATAGAAATAATAGTAATAATAGTAATAGCAATAATAGTAATAGTAATAATAATAATAGGGCTTCAATAGATCACTAGTTGTGGTCAAAGAGCATCAAATAATTTCTGAGAAGCAGCAAAGAGATCAGGCTCTGATTGTGTGAGTGTATGGGTTTGGGTGCGTGTCAGACAGAAACTAAGTAAATAACCTGGGGATTAGGGGATTAGTCCATGATCACGCAGCAAGATGCATCTCACAGCACCTGGAAGCAGGGGTGGGGAACACAATATGGCTGCACTACAGTTTCTATTATTGACCAGGCTGGGAAAGTCCGATGAGAATGGGAGCTTTATAACACCAGGACAGGACAGATTGTCTAGTCCTACCATTAGTTATATCATAGGGTGGTGTAGATTTCAGAGACCTGCATATGTAGATTTAATGGTCACATTGTTAGGCTCTACCATACTGGCTCCACTTCTGGCTGTACTCTCATTATATATAGTCCATTTGTGGCTCAGTTTCTGGTTATCCCATATTTCTACACAGCAGTAATGTGCTTTGCCTCATTTGCCTATGTTTCTAGTTTTGTGCAAAAATTTCCACTACACTTTAATAATATTCAACTTTCTCTACTGGAAAATATTCTTTGTGATTGTTCTCTGAATGCAGAAGTTGTGAAAGAATTTGGAAGTGGGGAAGAAGTACCATAACTTATATGTATGCTTTTCCAGTATTTCTATCACTTGTCTCTCCTATCTTCCATAAATTTTTATGAACTGATCTCAAAATCATTTTATTATTGAACAGAGTAGAGTACAGTTATTTTTGGAGAATGTGACTAGGTAGGTCAAGGTTTCTCCTGCTGTAATAAACCATCCTTGAACATTTTATTCAATAAAATAAAATTCACAGCACATTTTATTTTGCAGCATGCAGTGATTAGCCATTTACCCTCTCTAGCTAATCCTTTTTGGAAAACGCTCTGCCCCGAGTTCAATTTTTGACTTGGACACTGATGGGATACTTCAATGATCTCTAAATGTTTTAGCTAGTGAGCAGATTTTGCAATTTGTCCCTTCCCTTATCATCACAAAATGAATGTGAAATGTACTTTGCAAGTGAAATACATTACATCTTTTCCAGTTCCCTAATCTATTGGCTCTCATTTGTATGGAAGTAATATAAATGTCATGTTATATGGTTGGGTTATAACAATGATTAAGGAGGCTTTGGTTTGCTCCCTCAAGAAGACGTTGCTGGATCCCACCAGATTGGACAATTTTCATCCAGTATCTAATCTCCTTTTCTTAGGAAAGTCATGGCAAAAGTAGTTATGCAGCAGCTTCAGCAGCTCCTAGGTGAAGAGAATTATTTGAATCCATTTCAGTTAGGATATAAGCCTGGGAAGGGGACAGAAACAACATTGGTTGCACTTATGGGTGATCCCTGGCAGGAGCAAAGCAGGGATAGTACATCATTCTTTCATCTTGACCTTTCGACAGCCTTTAATAGAAACACCAATGGCATCCTTCTTGACTAACTCTGTGGGTTGGGAGTGGACATTGTTTTAATTGTAAGTCGCACAGTACACCACCCAGAGTCACATTCAGTGAGATGGGTGGCCATATAAGTTTGTTGAATGAACGCTTGAGTTTTTAAAGAACCTCTAATGAAGGTGAAGATGACGCAGCTCAAAATCTCTCAAAAGCATTGCAAGTTCAACTCCTGGTTTCACAGGATTGTTGCTAAAGAACTCTGTGCACTTTTCTTTTTTCAGACATTTTCTACGGGGTTCCAGAGCTGGAAGGGGGACATACAACCCCCTGCTCTGTAGAACTCCAATTCTATCAGCCAAGAAAGATTGCTGTCTAATCTGTGCTTGTGCACATTCAGTAAAGGGAAACCTATTTGTGTGGTTGAATGGTTTTTGTGTCAAACCATTGATTTAAACATTGAATTAAAATCTGCCTTTCTGTAACTTCCCAACATGTCTGACGTCCCTGGTATTTGATAGTGGTCTTCCATCCTAGTGCTAATTCAGTCTGATCTTCACTTTCTGAATGCAGACAAGAGCACCCAGGGTCTACCATCTGCTGAGACACCAAGTACCTTAATGGGTACTAAAGAAGGCTGGCATTATAATATATATGGAAGGCATATGGATTAGGGAACATCATCCATACTACACCTAAATCTGGCCACAAATTAAACAGCAATGTTAAAGGGCAATGTTGCAAAATTTCTCAAAATTTAAAATCTTGGTGCAGAACAGAATGCTAAGAATAGAGTACAGATACTGCAGACTTATAAGCTGTTCAACAATTATTGAACAGAGCTTTTTAGGTAACCCCCATTCAAGGGCACTCCTGCCTTGCAGCTGCCAGTCCAAAGGGAAAAAAAACTCTGTGATCGCAATACCTGATCATCTGTTGCCAGGACAAAAGCCACCTTCCTGGTGTTGCTTGACAATGATGCGGGCGAGTTGGATACAGAACGCAGGGACACCATTTAAGTTGCCCTGAAAACATGCATTATGGCATACTGTATCCTATGTAGGAACCTTGAACTTGTTTTGGACTCCAACACATGGAAGATCTAATGCTGCTCACATCTCTTGTGTTTTAAGGGAAGTATGAATATTGACCCACTGCGTTCCTATTAAAACTAAAAGCTAAGTATGAAGCATCCACAAAGCATCCAAGTTCCAAGCAGCTCCATTTGAAAAGATGTTGAGAGATTTTTGTAGTTGCTTCACGAATTACACTTAAGTATGATAAAGACATACTCCAAAGTAATATAGAAAATAGGGTCACAAGCCAGAGGTGCATGTCCCCACCTCAAGAGATACATGGGATGTAGTCTGTGTCAGGTTTTCTCCCTGACAGGCTGAATTCTGTGGAACATCCTCTCACAGATGGCCCCTAACTTTTTGCAAAACATTTACAGCAATGTAATTTTAGCAGATATTTAACCATGAGATTTTTCAGCAGTTACTTGCCCCCCCCCCCTTTGTTCTATCCAGAGTCCTTGCTGAATAGTGCATGTATTGGGGAATAACATCTTTGGAAACAAGATGAACACATCTTGTTCATTGTAAAATGAACACAGACATTTAGGGAAAGAACATTTTATTTTGTTTTTAAGCTTCTATGAGGGTTTGTACAAACAGTAAAAAAAGCTTTTCAAAAGTAATGAAGAATGTTCTTTACACTATTGTTGATGTATTTTTAAATCCCAAAGTTCCACTCAAATGGACCAGACTGACCTCACTACCTGGAGGCAGACAATACTTCTGGCAAACTGTTTGGGCTACAGTATAGAACAAGGATTATGACTACTATGTAAGAAAATTCTTGTTCTAAGACTTTGCACATGCCAAGTAATAAGACAATGGGATTCAGGACAGTGAGCCCAACCTGAGAAATGGCTAACAAACAAATAAGATGAAATAGGTGATCAGAACTGCCCTATGTAGCTTTACTGAACCTACAGGATGGTTCACTTATAACAGAGGGACACAAAATGGTGTTTCATACCAGACTATTGAAGACATCTGAAATTCCTCTTCAACAATCTTTAAAATCCAAGACACAGTTATTATTTAAATGGAAAACTAGTTTTCTGATTTTTTTTAGCCTGTGGAAAAACCTATAAACTCAACCAACCACACAAGCTGTTCAGTGGGCCCATATGTGTGTTATCCAACTTCCTGTTTTTGCAGGTGAACTGTAATGTTCACTCCAAGACTACATGCTTATTGCCCTGTGGAAATACTCTACATCTGATTACTGCAGCCATCAACCTTTTCAGGGCAAGCACCAATGTGGATTTTTGTGCAATATTACAACAGGTAGCAATGTTTTTGAATGGCCCAAACCTCATGAATTCTTATGCAAGCCCACAGATTTTGCACAATTTACTTATCTCATGAGATTTTGAGAGTTTGTAATTGAAACAAAATTTCAAAATCAATGGGTACCATCTAGGGAAGTTGCTGTCAACCCCATCCTATTATAAAAACAACAAATTGTACAGTTGGCACTTGAGTTTTCATGTTTGTAATAATGCCCCTAGAAATATAGGATGCTAATGAGAAACTTCTTCAGCAAAGTCAAGAAGGCATATATGCAACATTCCATGAAACATTAGATGGGAATGAAAGACTGCTGGTATATTCAAGTGGCATGGTTGGGATAAGTCATAGATTCATGTGATTTAAGAAAATGGTTGAGTTTTGGAAATGGTTTTCAGCCTTCATCACAGCCCAAATAAATAACTCTAGTACTTTTGCACAAGTACTGTTACCTTACTTTTAAAAAATGGTTTGTTCAACACCAATATGGAACTAGAATCAAACTGTTAAAAAAAAGAAAGAAAAGAACATGAATGGAAAAATATATACTATGGTTTTTTTTTTAAATAAAAAGCTCCTCTCAAGAAGTATAGGTGGAAAATTTTCTTCTTCAAAGTGATAAGTTTTGAGAGGAAATAGTTTCTCCAAAATTCTCTGAAGAATAATACAGAATCTACAACTAAGTATGTAATTGTCAGAAACAATAATGGAAAACATCATTCCTAAACTAAAGACATGGGGAAATACTCTGCATTTCTGCCCCAATCAGTTTAGCTTCCATAACTTTTTAAAAGAATGTTTACCCTATAATATCTGAATGATTATTTTTCTTTCATCTTTTCTTATCACCTTACCCATTAGCTTACAGTTATCACATGAGTCTTCATCTCTCCCACAAAACTATACAGGTTTTTGCTTTTGTGAACTACCGTAGGTTTTTGGGAGATCATCTGTATTAGGAATATATATATTTCTTAAAAGCTTTGTTGGTAACAATACACTGTATTTTCTATTCTACAAGTTTAAAAGCAAGTAGGCAAATATATTCAATGTCAGTTTAAATTACGGGTGCAAAACAACATCCCCTGATTCAGTATAGTTTGGTAATTCTATATAATTATGAGCATCCGATTTCCAATCTTGCATTTTCTCCCAATACTGCCTAAAAACAATTTCATAAATCTGTCAGCCAATCTTTTTAAAAAGTTTTCTACTTCCCTATCCTTTTGTTGAGAATCTGGTTTCTTTTGGGTCCCTTGAACAGCATGAAGATGGGACATTGAACCCTGGGGGTTTCAAAGTTACATGATTCCAAAACCTGTCATGTCCAACTACAGTTCAAATACTACAAGTCTCTTGGAAAAGGATCAGTGCTGGAATTTATCAGAACAAAATTCTAAAAACTGCAGTATATTTGTTATGTCCCATATTTCCTCTTTGACAGTTAATTATTTAGTGAATGCTATTAACAACAAAAAATACATTTTCTGTACGAAGTGAAAGAAAGGGAAGTTTAAAAAAATAAATTAAAACAACACACAGTTTCCTGTGGGCAATAAATAAACGTGGACAAATGTAGCCTTAATTATTGGAAGTAACAACAGAGCAAACAGAGTTGAACAAACAAAGCCAAACTGAAAATTTTTGACCTTATTAAGAGTATAACGTTGAGCAGGTGCCTTCAGTGGTGAAAAGTCCTCCAATACTTTTGCCATATAGCTTCCAGCAGAACAGGCCAGCAAAGAAGAAAAACATACTCTATGGGGAAATAAATGTCCACTGACCATAATTTTTGTGTTGGCTGCGAACTCAAGTTGCTCTGCTCTCAACTCCCTCTATGAAACTTTGGATAAATCATGCCCTTTTAATGAAATGGTAGTAAAATAAAGATTTAGTAGCTACCAAAAACAAAAACAAAGAACAAAAATCAAACAGAAGGTGTTCAGACAATCCTGAATAAAGACAGGTGACCAAATTTACAAGGAATCCAAGTTAAAAGTTGCTTGTTGTATAGGATAGATTACTGCTATTTACTTTAACATGCAAATTTATAATATATGATATATAGAGAATATAGTGAACTGCTAATGTCTAGAATATAACCATCTATCCAGCTAATCTCTGCCTTAACTTTGGCATGATTTTTTTACAGTTTTGTTTTAAAATCCCCATTTGAATTGCATGCATCACACGCTGCACACAGGTGCCCCTCCCAACCCCAATGTCCCCACACACTTTAAGAGCAGATGTCAGGCAGGCGATTGTAAACATTGAGTCACCCAGATTAAAAATAACATTAACAAAGATTTGTTCTAAATTAATACATTAAAAAAATAATTCTAAAAATGCAATAAAACTGCATTTTTCTTTTTCTTCTTCGTATTTAAAATCATCCCATATTTTGAACAATTGAAAAAAGCCTTTTAACACTTCCTAAACCTACTACTGCCCCGAGTCCTTCCCACCGAAGATGCCAACCCTGAAGCTATTCTTTGAGGAATCTACCTGCCTCAAAGTCTTGCTTGCTATGGGCCTTGACAAAAGAATCTATATTTTAATTGCTTTGAGATGGAAGAAAGCATTCTTCCATGCTTGAAAGGCAGGTAAACTCCTTGTAAGAGACTATTCTTGCTTTCTCTTGAAACCAAAAGAAGGAAGAAACATGCTTTATTAGAGGCCAACATTTTTTGGATAATCTGTGATATCTTCAAGTTTCAAATTCAAGAGGGAACAGAACAATAAACCTATATGAATTTCTTATGAGGGATAAAAACAGCACCTTTCTGGTATAAAGATTTCTAATAAACTCCTTTATTTAAAATGTACAACAATAAAAACTACCTTGAATTCATGACAATATGCCTTTAAGAACAGAACCAATTCATTTTCCCACAATTTTCTATATTTTTTCCTTACATCTGAAAAAGGATATAATTTTAAGAAAACTGTTTGTGTAGAAACTTTAATCCTAATTGATGTTGCAGTTCATAACAGAAGAATTATTCTGTTCTAGAATTGTACAAGAGCAACATCATATTTCATCTATTATCCACTTACAAATACTTCAGTCCCATTTTGATTGCACTGAACTACTTAAGCAGAAAGCAATCTAATTCCTTAAAGCACAGGTGTCCAACTCGATTGTGTCATGGGCCAGATTGTGACATATCGTGACATTTTTTTGCCTTTGCAGAGCCAAGGTGGGTGTGGCCTGCACATGCCGCATCTGGCCCGTGAACTGCCAGTTTGACAGACCTGCCTTAAAAGCCTCTACCACGATCAAAAAATGTTTGCTGTGGAAAGGATAACAAAACCATGAGATAGATAGTACTTTTTTCTTTCCCTGTTCACATAATAAAAAGAATCTCACTAGATAACAGTTTTAATAATTTTGGCTAATTATGACTTTCTAGAAACAGCTGTTCTAAGCCTTGGAAGACTTGTGGAGTTGGAATCTGTGACCCTCTGAATTACAAATTCTACCATCCCCCTCTGGTCAAGGACATGAAAACAGATGCAGCCCAAACACATCTGGGAAGCTAAAGAACTTTCAGAGTGGTCATGTGGATTTTAAAGCCAAAGGATAGACTACAAGCTCCCAGTAGAAAAAGTAAGCTGAATATTATCAATGTTCTTAAAACTATTGATTGTTTTAAGCATCTTGAAAAATGAATCTTTTTTCTTAGCAATTCTATTCTGTTAGCAATCACAAAATGTGATGTAAAAAACAATCAACAGTAACTTAAATACTGTTACCTTAAAAATGTAACTGACAATATTTTTGGCAGGGAGGGAATAGAAGGCACTTATTCATAGGAATTAATAGGCCCCCATTTGTCCCAAGAAGCAGCAAATAAATATTATCGAATTCTCAAAAGAATTTGAAAGAAACACAAATGCCTTCTTTACAAAAAACATTTTGAGATCACAATCTGAGATTCATGATTAGACCTTACTTTTGATGAGGAAGAAGATCCAGTTATTTAACAACATCATTGCCCTCGTAATTCATTGTTTGAATAAGACTTCCAAGAGACTGGTTCAGCTTAAATTAATTCATGAGGGAACTGCTTTTAAAACAGTTAAAAAGATCGGGAGTGTTAAAAATGTTGAAAGATTCTCTGCAGTCAGAATGCAGATTCACTGTTAGCTTCAAGGTAAAGATCCCCCGGGAGGGGTGAAAATACCAGCTGTCATATTATATATCACTCGTGCTCTACCAACTACTATGGTTACTTTGCTTAAGTATAAATAATCTAGCAAGATGGAAAAACAAGCAACAAAGCCAGAATGAGGGTATACGAAGCTGTTAGGACAAGACTATTCAATTGCTTACATGACAACACTTCTGTTAACCATCCAGGACCTTTCTGCTTTCTATTCCAGCAAACAATTTTGTACATCCTTCTTTTTTTCTACATAGCCAGTGCCACTGTCCACTTGCAGTGCTGTCTTCTTCAGCCTAGAATTGGAAACTCACTTTTCACTTCTATATATCTCTATGCTCTGAACCTTCTCCAACATTCTTAATCCAGAGTGTCATATGCCCAAGCTTCAGTAGCTTTCCAATCTGCCATTTATTTTTCAAGATCAATTCCTCTAGCAAATAAGCGAAAATACTGAACAAAACAGTAGCAGAAAAATCAGTGCTTGTCACTAAGATAAAACTAACTTTGATTTGATACACATGACATGAGAATTCTACTGCAACTGTCCTGGTGCAGTTTCATAATCAGTCACCAAGAATGTAGCTCTACCATGATTTTTACACTACATCTTACATCTGGTGGAAACAGATGTCCAGGGGCTGTTTTGTGTTTATTTATTTTATTTATTTATTTGTCAATTGCTTACAAGATAATAGGTATAATCATGAGTAATACAGGAAATAGGTACGAATAAATGGGGACGATATGGACGGTAGGCACAATGGTGCACTTATGCATGCATCGTGTTCAGCATCTGTTTTATTCTCACTTTTGAGCATTTCAGGCTTTGCTTGATTCTCAGTTTTGCCATAAAAATTATGAACTTTTGTCATTACTTTCCAAAATGGTTTTAGAAAACATGTTTTATTCTTCTCTAACCTTACTAAGTTTATATGCCACTCTATCTTTAAATTCTTGGCAATTCACAACAATTAAAATACAGTAAAAAATATCCTGACAAATGTTTGTGTTTATATGTTTGTGTCTTCATAGAATTAATAAATTTGGAGGCCTAAATGATTCCCAAGTAAAGCTTATTTATGTTTTCCCACATTAACTGGGTCTCAAAGAAAATGGATATGTTTGGTTGATGGTCATATAGAACATACCCATGCTAAATATGGAAAACCAAAATTAACTGTGACCAACAAATCTTGAAAATCAAAGCCATATTTCATAAAATTAAGAATAAGTACTGAGTCTAAATGTCCTCATTTATTTCACTGTTAAGCCATTTCATTTATCTTACATTTCTATCCCTATTACATTTGATCGAGAGGCATATTTTTTAAAAAATACTGTTTTTCTAATCAGGAGCCATTATTTGTTTCTGGATTTCTTGACTGTGATTTAGCAGGATATATTTTGCCAAAGTTATTATGACCCAGTTTGGACATAGGATATATTTCCAAACTGGCCCAAAGTATCTTTCAGAGCATGTTTTTGAATTGAAAGAGGTTTTTACAAGTTACCTTAGTAAGTAAAATAAAAAATTCACCACTGAAGTGAATCTAAATAAACTTGTTAAAGGAATTCATCTTGAAAGCTAAGCATCTTTAAGCCTCCCTAATGAGTTATTTCTTATTTCTTTTCATACACCCTTTTTCTGGTTTCACCTACTGAATTTCTATAAAAGTTTCCAATATACATTCCTTATTGCTAACTTGTTTGTTAAGCCATAAATTCTTGTTCAGCTCATTGCCTTATTCTTGCTAGCTCTTCACTTCTCCCTTCCTTCCTCCTTCCTTCCTTCCTTCCTTCCTTCCTTCCCTATCTTATCTCATATGCTTTCATATAACACATTCAAAACACTATTCTTCCTTGCACAAATCCTATGCCTTGTAAGGTGTGTAAAACAAATTGCCTTTTTTCAATTTCTGAAAAATACCTTAATAGTCATAATTAAAGCTGGTGGAATATTAGTGTGCTATATGATGCAGTAACCATAAGCCAGTCATCTGAACAGGTGACTGAACATCTTCTACAAACAGTTCTCTTTCCTGAATGAAGACAAATATACATGTCCCAGGAGCTCCAACACAAATCCGAAAGCTCAGAAGACAAAACCTTTGGTCCTGGTGACCGATCCAGATTGGATCCTGCAATTCTGTTTCCTCTCCAAATTCTTTGACATTTTGCTATCTTTGTTACAATTTGTTTTGAAAAGCACTGCATTCCTATAACATGCATATTATTCATATACTTTCCAGCAAGCTTTGCATGTTCATCTTCTATGAGAAAACCTCAGCAAGACCCATCAGATTTCATTTCAACCCGTCTCTAATAACCAAGTCCTCCATATACCAAATTTGAACATATGGTTCTATTAAAGCTTCTTCCTCCTCCACTGGTTCTGCCCCTGGCTCCTTCAGTCCTTTAAATGCAATGGCTTCTTTTGCAAAAGGGCCAGGATGTAGTGAATGTGGAACGTATTATCTCAGGGTGATACGAAGCTGAATGTATCTGGAATAGCAATAATTACCAGTGCACTTCCTTCTCAGCCCTACACAATTAAAGCCTCCTGATGAGGATAAAACTGTGTGGGGCCTTTTTTGGCCTCTGCCATAATATCCAAGCTTTTGTTAGCAGGAGAAAGCAGGAATAAGTCTCATCTTCAGGACAGCATTTAGAGGTTCAAGTTGCATACTATGCCCAGAACCTTGGAAAAGATACAGTTTGGAACTGCCTGAAAATAACTTCCTGACTCACTTCCAAAACTCTCTGGCCAACTTTCATTTCCAAAGTTTCAGATGGCTCCGACTGCCTGCTAATTGCAAAACAACATTAGTGATTGAGACCTCTTGGTTCCTCTGGCATGCCTCCATCAACTTGTTAGTGTTGGCCAGTTTAAAAAGTGCCTTTGGATTTTAAACGACTGGATCCTGTCTCTTCTTTTATCCTGTGGAAAGCGTTACCAAAAAAAGAAGCTCAATTCTGAAATAAAAGACAATGGTACTTCCTCCATTTACTGAACCTTCTTGTTTAGGACCACATCTATGCTTGCAGATTGAGCATCCATACAGATGCTGTTGTTCCAAGCCCATGATCTCATGGAGAAAACTGATCGTTCCTCAATTGGAAATACATCGTTGCTACTAATTAAGACTCCAAACCAATCAGTCCCCAACAGATCAGAGGTCTTAAATTTGTGGCTATCAAGTTTTGTTTGTTTGTTTGTTTTTGAAGAATCTGTTATGTTAGAGATAATTTGGGCTGACTCTCTTTCTAATGGCTTTATTGATGCCAGGATTATTTTTAAGTTCTGCTTTTCCTTTTCTTAAATACTGGAAGAAAATGAAGAAGCATTCATCCTAGCACCAAACATGCACTTTGGTAATAAAACACCAATGACAAAACTTTGTTCACACTCAAAAGAGGAACCCTGAGATCAAAAAGAACCAAAGAGGGGGAAATTTTTTACTTTAACTGAGTAACTCTTGGGCAAGAATCTAGCACACATTTCCTTTCCAGGGAAGAAACCCCACCCGCAAGCCCTAAGAACAAACAAAACCAAGACAACTGCAACTGCTAAGCTCAGCATCATAAAAGCAGCAGCCAATTCATCTATCCCAGCCCCCATTTGTCTTTAGCAAATACAAATCCAAAAAACACAGAGGAAAAAAAAAATCAAACAAATAAAAGGACATGTAATGACGCAGAGACTGGTGAACAGGGGCAGCAGGCAGCCCGCAGCACCAGAAGTCCAAACTTAATAAATAACTTGTAAAAAAAATATCTTTTCTATTTTCCTTTTTGTATTTTGTGTCTGTTCACAGTGCGTGAGCAAGCGTCACTGTTGCATACCCTCAAGCCTCTGGTCACAGTCGAGAGAGAGAGACAAGCAGGGAGCACGCTGTCACTGGTGGCAACCCTGATGGCGGATGCTCAATCCCAGAAACATACAAGCAGAGGCTGAGGAAGTACTTTCTCATCCAAAGCGTCGTACATCTGGGCTGTCTGGTGCGGTGCCTGGAAATGCCAAAGGCCCTGAAACGTAACCACATTCCAGGAAGACCAGACCTGGGACCCATCTCTTCCTGGCAATACTGAAGAAGACAAAACAGTCACGGGTGACTGAGCAGGTGAAGCAAATAATGCATGCCACTGGAGCGTTGTTCTAGTGAAGGCTGGTGCTTGTTGTGGTGCTCTCTCTTTTAAGATCTGGCAGCCAAGGACCCCTTCTCTGATACAGCAACCACACGACATGGCTACCTGGTGAAGAAGGGCAGGTGATGCTGGCTGAGGATGCTGCTCGTGCGGGGTGACTCTGTCTTAGCCATGACATCTTTGAACCAGGATGCCACATCCACTTCCAGTGTCTCATAACGCTTGATGAAGTTGTGTTCCTGAAAACAAGGAGATGGAATGCATTTTTTTCCCCCTTCTGTTCCTAAAAGACTGAGAGAGCAACTTTAAGTAGGACTTGCGGGGTGGGGGGAGAAACCTCCTGAAATCTAGAGAAGTATTCTGCTGGGCCTGGATTAACTAAGGTCAACTATATCAGAAATCAACTATGTTTGAATATGTACAAACAGACACACAATGATGCTGAATACAAGCAAAAACAAATGGATAGTCATGAAAAAAAAATCAGCTCAATAGAACTTTTCTGCTTTAGGAAACTGTGAGTATGTATGTTTAGTAGTGAGTATGTATGCATGTAGTAGTAGTAGTAGTAGTAGTAATAATAATAATAATAATAATGACATTCTGGTGACAGCAGAATCGACGAGAAACAACTTGAAAAAGTCACCAGGTATCAGGACTTGAGAATCGAACTGCAGAGACTCTGGCATAAACCAGTGCAGGTGGTTCCAGTGGTACTCGGCACACTGGGTGCTGTGCCTAAAGACCTCGGCGAGCACTTAAAAACAATTGGCGCTGACAAGATCACCATTGGTCAGCTGTAGAAGGCCACCTTACTGGGATCTGTTTGCATAATCCGCCGATACATCACGCAGTCCTAAACACTTGGGAAGTATTCGACTAGTGATTTGTGATACCCCAGCATGGTTATCTCGTTTGTTGTGTATACTGTCATTTTTGTGTATAATAATAATAATGATGATGATGATGATGATAAGAAGAATACACACACACACACACACAAACCTCTGCACCAAGTGCAAATTGTTTTAAGATTACCCTTCCTATAGCATCCATATTCACATAAAGTGTTGTATACTCACAAGTAGCTTGTTGTACTTTGGTCTCTTCCTGTGATCTTTAGTAAGGCTAGAAAAACAAAAACACACATTCAAACCACATTTTCCAACAGTATTTTGGTTAACAGTAGTTCTTGAGCACCAACATTTCATATTTATGTAAGTTATTCCCCTCCAAAAGTTTTCTACTTAATAGGATGAAATCCATCATAATCCTGGCATAACCCAAGCCCAATTTTCACATCTACCCTCCCATGGCAACCTGGTTGTCATTTTCAGCTCAATGAAGGAGTCTCTTCTTACTCTGCAATTAGCCAAGACAAAGGCCAAGGGAAAAAAGCAAGAGCCATGAACAGGTTGAAAAGAGAGAACAGAAACTAGTGGAATGGCCCACAATTTGTGCAAAGGGAGCTGGAAGGCTGAGATGAGGTTTTGATTTTATGGAAAAATGACAAAGATGCTTGAGTTCACCTTTTCACAAAAGCAGACTAACCAAATAAAACCGTGTTCAGTGATCTATTGATTTATTATATATAATTAACTTTGCCCGATTCCAAACGATTTTGGGTGACGTACACCAAGCGAGAAACAATAATAAGTTAACACAGATATCCAAAAGAGAAGAACATGCATAACAAAAAGCAATCCACAGGGTCTCAACCACCACTCCACCCCAAGGCCTGGGAGCGCAGCCATGTCCTCAAGGACTTTTAGAACATCATCAGGATGGGAATCATTCAGACCTCTGTGGGGTTACTGTTCCAAAGGGCAATACTGTGACAGACTTCCTGGGTCCTGATACAGCTGGAGTGGGTCCATTTTCTACATATTCTGACCATTATCTCCCAGTTATTAACTACTCGCTGCAAGTTGTTTTTGAGACAATTTACTCACCAGTCTTTTACAAAGGACTGGAAATCCACGGAAAATCCCATGTTATTTGGGAGAAGAGGAGGATCTTCCTGCAAAACCTTGGTGAGGACCTCAAAATCTGTTTTGCAGTTCTTGTAGGGAAACTGCCCTGTAGCTAACTCAACCTGCATTGGAATGTGAAGTGAGAAGAAATGCCAAATATTAAAAGTTAAAACAAGTTAGCAGAAAAAATATCACCCTCTCTTGCAGTATCATTTAATAGGATGAGCTTTAGTTCACTGTGTCGTAAGGTATTAAGAAACGTATCATTTGCTGTTTCACTGGAATCTCTGATATGCCAAGTAGGCTCCTTTCAGGCCTCTTCACATGATGACCAAGGCATCTCCTCCAACAAACTGGCTGAAATCCCACAATATCACTGAATCGCATAATACTGTTGCAACCACCCTAAGTCACAAAAGTCTTCTGTAATGTTAGTCTTAAGTTCAGCTTTCATCTAAGATACTTTTAACTTCACTTTTGCATTCTTCACTTTAGAAAGAAAAAATAAAGCACTCTGAAAACTGCTACAATCTACTAAATAATAATAACAACATGCATGTGAATAATTATTTAAGCATGCCGAGAATCTAGCAAGGTTTGATTAAAGAGCTTTGGCATCTACATGGGCTACGGAGAAGACCTTTGAGGAATGCAGGCAGACTGCAAGCTATGGATTGCCCATTTGCCATCAAAAAAACAAGTCAAGAGAGTTTAATTTACCAAGGAAATGCCCAGGCTCCACACATCTGCACGGATATCATAATCAGGTTTTGAGGGATCAGGAGGATCTATTCGTTCAGGCTAAGAACAAAAAATAAAAAGTCATTGAAAGAGCTACTGATTGCTAATTTCTTACCCGCCCTTAGGAAACAACCCCCAAATATAGAAACAAACTAAACAATGGAACTACAATTGCATAATCTTAGGCCTTATTCTAATGGCAACTCTGTATAGATGTGCTGTGAATCACACACCAGATGTGTGATTCTGATTCTAACGGGCCTAGTCCAGAATTCTATTGAAAAGAAAGCCTATTAAGGAATTGATACGGCAAACAAATTGAGCACACAGTAAAGATTACAACATTACGGCAAGATACCTGAAGGTATTCCCTAAACACTTTTCTAATCCTTACCGCCATATATGCTGCACAACCAGCACTCCGGGTTTTGGCTTTTGAATCGACCAGCCTCCCACTGATCCCAAAATCACACAACTTGATTTGCCCCCTCTCGTCCAACAAAATATTGGAAGGCTTCACATCTCTATGAATGACACCATGCTTCTCTTTCAAATAAAAGAGGGCTTTCACAATCTAGGGAGGAAAAAAAAATCAAAAATCAGTACCGAAGAAATGACTCACTGTAAGAAAAGTAATTTTAGCATTTGTTTAGGATTAGCAAAACTCAATTTCTATGAAGACATTTGCTACTTGGAAAGCAAAGGTTAGTCACTCACTTGGAAGATTATGTGATTATGCAGAATACAGAGTTTCAATTACATAACTTAATATGCTTAAACTTATTATAGCATAACCTTTTATCCATATACATCACAAAACAAATGTCAAAGTCATTATTAAAAAGAGGAGGGATACATATGTGAAACTACACCTTTAGTATTTCTGCTTGGTAGGAGAGATGCACAATCTCCCTACACTGATTTTATTCAGTTTTATTCTGATTAAATAATACTTGTTCAAATTGGTCAACTGTAGCCTGAAAACTAGAGCAGATGTAATGGTGGTAAACCAATTTTTTCCCCTCAATGTTTAGGTTGACTTTTTAAGTTGTCAACTTCCATATTGTCACTCATTAATTGGCACTTCCACTAAGCTGCTCATACAGTCTCCATGAGGGGGTGGGATGCACCTGAACTAACTCAAACGCACCAAGGAATATTTTAAATTCCAAAGGAAAATGCATGAGGATCATTAGGAGGCACAAAACAGTTTTAACAATTTAAAATCTAAAGAGAGATCTGTAAAAAATTTTTTTAAAAAAACCCTGTACTTACGTTTGCAAGCAACATACATTTTATTTGGGGTTACCAGAGATTATTGACACT
The DNA here is from genome assembly GCA_023653725.1 of Bungarus multicinctus. Lineage (NCBI taxonomy): Eukaryota > Metazoa > Chordata > Lepidosauria > Squamata > Elapidae > Bungarus > Bungarus multicinctus. The sequence goes on from CM042834.1 coordinate 106,973,080, forward strand.
TACCGCCACAGTCATCTTTCCCAAGATTCTCTCAGGGATGGGGCCTTGAATGCGTTTCTTCAGTTTCTCTGCACACGTGCCCATTAGCTCCATGGCTATAAAAACATCCGTCTATGGACAAAAACGGGGAGAAATGGAAGGGAGATATTGATCAAGTTATTGCTTTTTTAAAAATAGCATAGACGGAAGCACTGAGTCCACTTACGTTTGTGATGAAAGTCCCAAAGCACTGAACAATATAGGGACAGTCATGACTCTTCAGCACCACATCCAGATCCATTAGGATCCTTTTGTTCTCTTCTTTGTTACCAGAACGACGCATTTGCTAAGGAGAGGGAAAAAAGGATGGGGCACACCTGAGCATGGAGGGTAAATAAAACATTAAAAAAGAAAGATGTGCTGTACATGCCTTCCCTCATGGTGAGCACTTCCGTTGTTTGTCCAATGATCACCACTAATTTCTATCTACAAAAGACACTTATTGTAAATCTCTTCAACCTATCTGTCCTAAATCATACAAGCTGTATTCAAAGTGAGTGAATTCCTGCTATTTCAACCCAGACTTCTTATTCTTTTAAGACATTTTTGAGTTTCAAAACTCAAGTATATCTACCTCACCTTCACAGCTATGATGTGTCCCGTCTTCTTGAAGCGCATTTTCCACACCTGTCCACATGTCCCACTACCAATCTCACCAAGGTTTTCTAGGTCATGGATTTCAGCTTGATATCTCTGTGGGAAATGAGGACATATAACTTAAGACACAAACAAGTGTTAATATAGTGAATATTAAAAAAAGGAAGACTGTTTTATGGTAACTTTTAGTTGCAGTCAACTATTATGTCATCAGGCTGCAAAGTATTTTAAGCTACTATATCTCTTATCTCTTCCTATAAAATATCCTTTATAAAGCCACATTAACTTGCCAATCTAAGGTGGAAATTCACAGAACTTTAAAATGCCTGTCTGAAAGCTAAATATTAACTTGGAAAAATATACTGCATGAAACGCAACAAAAAGAATAAGATGGACAACCCACAAATCCTATATCCAAGAATGCAGGTTGTGCCACATTAGATCTGACTGTGAAGTTCCTTATCATGATTTTCTGACCTCAAATGTGATCAGCTTTAATCAGATACTGGGCTGGAAACACTTTTATCTATAGCAGGGTAGATGAATTCAACCTACCTGGCCTCCAATGGTCAAATAACCAGTTTGCTTCATGATCTCCTGCAGTTTTTGATCAATTTCTATGCTAGGAAGGGAAAGAAAGAAAAGCTAAAGAACTTATGGCAGCTTGTATCCTTGACATGTCTCAACACTCTCTCTTTCTCTCTGCAGGAACAGATACTATGAAGAAGAACATACATAGCCCTATTATGAAGCTCCCATGCTCAGCAATAGTATCCGAATAATTATGTAAAGAAGGAAAATTCTACAAAGAATAATAAATTTTGCATTCAAACCTCTTGACAAAATCAGCCAGTTCTACAACAAGCCCTCAAAATCAATCCCAGCTGTAAAGAAGAAAGCAGATTGTCATGAATGTTTACTTAACTGGTGAATGCAAAATAAGCAGCAGGCCCAGTTAAATAAGCCAAATTGGCACACCCTTTCATGGACAGATTCTCTTAAACTTCCTGGGGCCTAATACAGATATTGCACTAAATACAATAAGCTGCATTCCAATACGTAGGAAACATACTACATTTACTGAAAATATCTTAAGATGAATTTGAAAGATCTGCTTTTTACATTCTGCCAAACGTAAGTCCTTACAGTACCCATTGCTTACTATGATGGCATTCTGACTGTGGCAAGAAATGATGGTTTGCTTGGTTCTAATCTCATTTATGAGTGGTGAGTATGTAAGACACAGGGAGTCAGCAATGACTGTGGCAAAATACAGTATAAAACAAATTACTTTCAACCCTAGGAAGAGGGCAACGGCAAACCATTTCCTCAAAAAATATTACCAAAGAACATGGATTTGTCCATATACAATAGTTACCAGGAGTCAAGAGTGACTCAGAGGCAATCAAATCATCAGCAATCAAACAAATAAGCAACAATGCCGAAGTATATCAAGATCAGCCCTCACCCCAACATGCTGTCACTGAACATCATAATGGCACATAATTGCAAGTTCTTCTTCTATGGTATAGATTAGACCATCTGTATACTGCCATACTTGTTACATACATTTCCATTTCATTAGACATTAAAGCAATATAAAAGCTGTGCTATAAACAGCTTCCCCCCATCTCTTAGTAAACTGCCCTTCCCTAGTTTGAATATAAGCCCAGAAACTGCATGTCAAAAGTTCTTAAAAACACGGGAAAAATTAAGTGAGTGTTCTACTACCACTTGGCTTCTTTGCTCCACCTGTGCTTACCTCTCCATGCTCCTGTGCATGAGGAATGATGGCTGAGGAGGAAGGCCCAGGATATTTCGAGGGCGTGATGGATGTGTGTGATGTTGGGGTGAGTTTTCCAAAGAGGAAGAACGGCTGCTGCCATCGTTGGCTAAGGGAAGCTGCAATGCTGAGAAAGAAGAGGAGAGTTAGACCAAGAGTTAATAGCACACTAGGAATTCCTAGGCTGAACCATTTTGCTGGGTTAAGATGCAATGGGTGTGAATTCCTAGAAGTTTATTATTATCTTGACTTCTCACTTATCAGGTTAACACTGTTGTTTCTAAATATCAAATACTATTGCTACTACTGCACAGTAAAAGCCATGTGTGCAAGCCGGAGCTTTCAACTATGTCATCATGAAAATGGCTCTATCTTGGTCAAGAACTAAGGTTTTCTTCTATGTCTATAAAATCATCCACTCAGTATTCTGGGAGATGGAAAAAAATACAACAACCAATAAATATGAAACCAGCAACCAGCGTAGAAACCCATCTGAATCATTCACATAACCATTCAGTAGACTTTTGTCACAAATTCTGATTATGAAGTAGCATAATCTGATCTTTAAAGCTGTATGAAAAGCAACCAGGTTTGGGACTAATCTACCCTGTTTCTCCAACAATATGGCCTCCACCAATAGGAAGGCCCAGCATGATTTCTAGGCATGAGGTGAAATTAAGCCCCGCCCCCAAAATTTAGGCCTATTTAAACCATGTGTTTCCCCACCATTTCTTACATCGTTCGTTAGAACCACATGAGGTGAAGGGAAATGGGAAGGGCGGGGGCAGGGGGGAGAAAACTTGCCTTTAGGAGCGCCCTATAGGTAGACTAGGCTAGAAGACCCCGATCTACCTACTGATAGAACATCAGGCGATAGAAGGTCCGCAAAGGCAGTCACCAGCCACTTCGATCGGCCGGTAGAAGCGGCTTCGTGGAGAGGTGAGTGTGCATGGGGCGGTCTAGGTGAGGGAGGAAATTAAGTCACCCCCGAAAAGACAGCCTAGCTGTTTTTTCGGGGATCAAAACAAAATAAGTTTTATTTTGTGAGAAACATGGTAATCCCCAGGAAATGATGTTTTGAAGAATGAGGACAATGACAGAAAAAGGTCTCTTCTGAATTCCACCAAATGACATTCTTTAATAAAGTCCTGCTGGATCTGATGGGATGGATAGGCACAATCAGGGAGAGAAAATCCCTTAAGTTACCCAAACTCATCATATTCAGAGCTTTATAAGTCTCTACAGCCACCTGAAATGATCTCAGAAGCACACTGGTAACTATTGCATTGAGTAGAGATGAAATAAGTATCAACCAAGAAGCTGACATAATGAGTTTATATGACTTGCCTTGTGGAAAGATGGATGACAAATGTAATAAATAAATAATTGCCTAGATCAGGGGCTCCTGTGCCAAAAATTGGGCTCCTGTGCCAAAAATGGTGTGCGCGTGGCACTCGCACACTCACATGCCAGCACCCAGAAGGCAATGTGCAGACCCTACATACCACCCGCACATGTGTGCGCAATCCTCCCCACCGGCCCCTTATCTGCACTGTACCTCACAACTGCAGCTTTTTTCAAACCTTTGGGAGGCCAAAAAAGGCCTCAAACCAGCCGAAAATCAGCTGAGGCGTGCACATGTGCAGTGAGGTATGTTTGCCTGTGGCTTGTGTGCTGGCACAAATGGTTCTGCATGCCACCTGTGGCACGCGTGCCATAGGTTCCACACCATGGACCTAGACCATTGCATCTTGCACCTGCTGCAGCTTCCAGATATTCTTCAAGGACAGGACCATGAAAAGCACATTGCAATATTCATTCAGAAGGTGATTATGACATAAGTATCTGTGAGTAGAGTCTCTTGACCCAGGAACAAGTATAATTAGCACATACCACAACTATAAAATCTCTCCTGGCTATGGCTCCAAACTGCTCTTTGAACACGATCTCAACAACAGAAGCGAAGGCAAATAAATGGCTTTCAAACAAGAATGTAAGTATTACAAAGAACGAAGTTGACCAATAGCATTAATCAATGCCATTTATTTTCTCTTTTTAAAAATCTCTGTTCGATAAAAACATTCTATCAACCCACTGAAAGTTACAAAAGTTTTTGTAAGAACACTGGGCCTCTAGTAAAAAGGACACCAACATGTATTACTAAAATACTTCCATATATATTATATCCTTAAACTTTACACTGTTCTGTAAAGTATTATCCCTATATTACAGATTAAGAAATAAATTCTGAGGCTGAGATATCTTGATATTCAAATTAATGTTGCCCAGTCACTGCAGAATGGGTAGTCTCAAAAATCTAAATTATAAATTAATAATTTTTCATTATCATATATGATCTGACCCACAAAATACATTGAGTAAAGCTGAAAAGAAAATTGGAATGAATATAACAGTCATAATTTAAGAGTACATTTTCAAATGCTCAAGGAAGCCATCTATTTAATGATCCAGATTTTTTTTAAAAAAACAGTAAATGTGAAATAGATGGTTGTGGCTATTTTGCAAGAAGTAGTTACATAAGTGTTTTTAAAAGCTAATAAATTAGGACACCAAAATAACTGAGGAATTATCATTCAAGTTCAATTAACTCCAGGAACAAATCTTCCCTGGCTAAAATGGCTAAAACGTTTAGAGAGAGTTCCTTATATCTGGAAAACTTATAAATACATCTACTCTCAATATTACAGCCAATTTGATATAGAAATTAAGATGATGAACTAGAAACCAGGAGACTGTGAGTTCTAGTCCTGACTTAGGAACAAAGCCAGTTGGGAAGCCAGTTGCTCCTTCTTAGCCCTAGGAAGAAAGCAATCTTGTCAAAAAGAATGGCAGAAACTTGCCCATTGACTCAATATGCACATTCAAATACTCTTAACAGACTAAACGTATCTCCATCAATGAAGAAGAGGAATTGATACATCCTGACATCTAAAAAGTCAGTATAAAAGAAATAAATGAATAAACAGAAGGCTACTAAGATTCAAGACACAACTTTTATTTTAACATTAGAAAAATAAAAATGAAAAGATAAATGTCAAAGGATAAACATATTAAAATCTTGATCTTGGCATGCCCCTTTATGACCTTCTTAGTTGGCCACTGTTTTTTACTTGCCATATGCTTATTACTTAAATCTCCACTTTTTTCATTTGAACATTCAAAGTCCTTTTCATATTCGATGAAAATAATACTGCCAATATAGTGTTAGTCCTATATGACTTTAAAATGTGAGCACATTAGAAGTTCCAGTCACCGCACCTCAAAAAGAAGAGTTGGAAAAAGTTCAGGAAAGGAAAGACTCCAATCAGGAAAATGTAGAAACATTGATTTTTTTTTAGCTCTAAAGAGAGATAAGTACCTACTATATAGCCTCCATGTTATTGAACCGCACTACATAAAATTTTACAGAGATTAGTTTTCTTATCTGTCCTTGTAATCTATGTCTTGTCGGCTTTATTGAAACAAATTGAAAAATCCTGTTGAAAACCTAAAAAAATAAATGTGGTAGAGACAATATTCCCCACCCTGGCCACTCAAGAAGAAAGTCATCTCTTTGTCTCATCCTTGATTCTCTTTCACATACTTTCAATAACACAAGGAATTGGGAACTTGGCTGGTGCCTATAATTAAGAAGCAACAATCTGCTTCTTAAGCAATTATTTGTTATCCACGAATATCTAACATGGAGGTAAAACCACTGGCCAATTAGATGGTATAACTACATTAAAAATGAAAGTATGGTAGAAATGTCACTGACTTTCACTATTTCTATCTTTTTAACATGAAAAAATGGTTCACAGAACCAAGATTGGGCTTTGAAATGGAAAATAATATACCGTAGGTAGCAATTTGTGATTTAACCTCTCCATTCAAAAGACAATTAAATGTTTCTACAAGTTCAAGATATATGTGATAAAGTGTGGGTTTTTTGGGTTAAAGTGTGTTTTCTTCCATGTCTTATTTTTGAAACGTTACTTTTAGGTTCACATAGCACAATGAGTCACAATCTTAGCTTAGCATATAATGTGAATCTAGTTCATGAAATTAGCTTATTATTCAATGTTACAATATAAATCCAAAAAACTATATTGAATAAACCTGAGTTAATCACAACTAAGCCTATCTAGCAAATACAATCCATATGAGGAAATTTCAACTGAATTATCTTGACTGAAGCCCTCTGGGAGGCAACAGAAAAGCAAAAGGCTGTTAAGCATAAGGTACAGATCATGGGGAGGAAGTTATAACTCTAGACCAGGGGTCTCAAACTCAAGGCCCAGGGGCTGGATGTGGCCTGTGGGGTACTTATATCTGGCAGGGCCACCCTGGAAACAGGACCGACCCACGGTGCTTCTACCAGCGAAAACAGGCTCTCGAGCTCTGTTTTCAGCTGCCATGGTCTCCTGCAACCCTCCGCCAGTGAAAACGCCCTCCCGAGCTCCATTTTCATTGGCACAGGGTTACAGGATGCTGTGGCAGCTGAAAACTGAGCTTGGGAGCCCGTTTTCACTGGCAGAGTGCTCAGGCCACCATAGGCGCCCCCAACAACACAAGTGACATCGAGCTGGCCACGCCCACCTTGGCCATGCCCACGCCAGCCCCCCAAGATCAAACACAACCCTGATGCGGCCCTCAATGAAATTGAGTTTGACTGCTCTAGACTCTCACTGCAGATATTAAAACAATTCAGAACATCCAGAAATTTTTAATATCTGTGGAAATGTAACCGAACAAACCTAATTGGTATTTTCCATGTCATTCTATTATTACTCACTTCACTTTGCATTCAGATAGACACTATAAATATCTGAAAACTACAAACCCTTTTTTATACCATACTACACTCATCGTCTGAATCCGAGAAGCATGCTGCTCAAAGTTTGATCATGCAAACAGATCTGTCAAAACAAAATCCACGGCAAAGGAGAAAAACATGCTGAAGGAAAAAAGGTCATTCACTGCAGTATATTTCAAGAAAAGATTACCAGTGGCAAGGGAGGATAGAACACAACATAAACAAACAAACAAATACAAAAAAGGGAAGGAAAGTTACATTGATAGGCATAAGCAGATATAACACGGAAAGTGGAAGCACAGCAAAGCAAGGATGCAAGCAAGCACCGGAGACTCCGATATAGGGCATACATCGAAAACATTTTAAGTGGCATAGCTAGTCATGTGACAGAATTCCAATGGCCTTTTTAGACCTGCCCTACTTTGAATTATCATGGTCAGATCATGTAAAGCAAAAGCAGTTGTACTGTACATTTCACATTTTTCACATATCAGTGAAGATTATTGTCATCATAGTTTACTTTCTTTATACAAAGAAAGGGGTACTGAGATTTTAAATAAGTGTTAGCTCAAAAAATGAGTGCTAAAACTAGCCAGAAAAGGAAAACCAAATCCACACCATTCCCGGATGACAGATTAAAAGCTAGTTTTTCTGACAGCCTTCCGATAAAACATCTATGTCACAAAAATAATCACATTATTAGAATATAATGTATCTCAAAAGTGAACAGAAACAGGCAGTAAAATAAGAAACCGGTAGGTTTGACGTCTTACCAATGTAATTCTCTATATAACTATCCAAAGGTAATCCTGATAAGCTCAATAAGATACACATTTAAGTATGTTTAGGATTGTAGTATTAGAAGTCACAGAAACTGATTGCCACAAAGAATCTAAGTCTCAACATGCCAATTCTGTATGTGTAGATTTTTTTTCTATTCATGTAATTTGCCCTAATTTGTCATTCTTCATGGAACTGCTGAGGGGTACCAAACAGCAATTAGTCATCCCTGTGCTGAACAGATTTATTTAAAAAAAAAACACATATAAAAATTATTTGCTATATTTGAAAGGGTAGATTTCAACATCAGAAATTAAGAGATGTCCCTTAGGATAATGGGACATAGCTACTTTAAATAAGTTAACTTAATATTAAAAAAACATTACAATATATGAAGGTTTTGAGTCACATGGAAACATATTTCTGAAATACTAAATAAGGTCACATTAAAGCTACTGAGTGACATGATGCACCAAAAATGGGGGGGGGAAATCAATATTAATGTTGAGACCTATTAACAAAATTAATTTAAGTGAGAAATCTATGGGTTTTCAATGTTTTACAATACTATAACAGTTCCCATATCATCATCATCATCATCATTAAAACTATTATTCATCACTCAGGGGATGAATGCTCTTGAGGTTTTTTTCTATTTCTGAAGATGATGCTTTCAGACATTGTCTCAAAGTTTGGGGCCCACATAAAATGATACTTATGCCTGAGACTGATCTCCACTGCAATGAACTTGCAATGGCATTTCAACTACCATTAGCATACTTGGCATCCATGGCACTCATGAACATTTAGAGCTAAATAAAAATAAGCTCCACAAATTGTGTCTATTGCTACATTTAGAGACAAAAGGTTTTCACCTAGTCTTTCCTGGTACTTAAGGTTGGCTGGTTGGCTGGCTTAAAATTAAGAAAATGTATTAGCCACCCATCTTACCTTAAGGTAATTCTGGGTGGCTTACACCTACAGTGTTTCACTGTGGTACCAAGCTCTGACTGCAAAATTAAATGCTCCCAAAATATATATCTGATCAGGAGAGAAGACTAATCACTTACATAGAGAACAAAATTAAGCCTATGCTTAATGTTTCTTGTAGCCATATATTTATTTTAAATAAATATTGATGTGGGATAATGGACTATGCAACAAACTGTCAAGAGGGAATTTTTCAACTTACGATAAGAATAACTACCGGTATCTGTACATAGAACTGCCTACAAAGTCTGTTTATAGCAAGGAAAATAATTCCTCAGTCTTCATCTCATTTTGAAAAGTTACCAATTTATATTCTTACCTCTAGCCAATTGTGGGAGTTCTGCATATTGTTACTTCCCTCAACATTTGCATTTCAAGGACACTGTGATGGGATAATTTTTATAAGGACCAGCTGTTGTCCTTTGTGGGAACAGTGAAATATGAATTTAATGATAAAAATGAAGAAATTATGGAAATCAGGATAATATAAATTGCTGTATAATTTCTGTTTCCTTGTTGGTTTCTGCAAAGATGAAACATTTTATTATTCACTGAGTATTACGGGAAAAATAGGTTAGTAGTAGAAACAAGACAAAGCTGGGTCCTTCCATGAAAAATATGCTCTGAAGTGTGTAATGTTGAATTTCTGAAGCAAATTGGTTCATAACTCATAACTGCACTGAATTTGCTCTTGTGATCCAATTCATGCTTTCAGGTGGAACACTTTCTTCTGCCATTTTATTATTGAAAATTTTGATAAAACATTTTTTTTAAAGAAACCACAATACAAAACAAAAACAGAAATGGAAAGGATAATCTTAGAACGATGTTGAACTTGGAATTTGCAATTACTTTTGTATGGATTTATATGAGCTGAATTATATCTATATATATTGTATAAAAGCAAAAAACCACTCATGCATCATCACAAAATCTCCAGAACCGTAAAGCCTACAAACTTGACATTTGGCATGTATGTTCCTCTTGACTTCTAGGTGCTCACTAAGAAAGGATTTTTCAAAATGACCATCAGAACATTAGTATTTCCTATATTATTATTAACACCCTCTGATGCTAAGGAATTCTGCTCTGTCTCCCCACCTGAAAAGAATTCTGTTCCAAATGCAAAACATAAGCAGAGAGGAGTTTTACAGCACCAAGCAGCTTTACTACAGAACAGTTGAGCTAAGCCACGCCCAGGTTCCTTGCTGTCTCCTCCTTGCTCACACAGCAAATACTGTTTCAGTTTCCAAACAGCCCTGACTCTCTGATACACTGATAGGATGCTAGCCAGATGAATACTGATGGATGCTGGTAGGCAGAGGCACTATTTCCCCCCTTTATTTTCCTCCCCAAAAACTTGCCCAATCACATAGTTTTGTAGCAAAGCACAGGTAACCTGCTAATACCTTTATAAATAAGAAAAACACAGTTTACTTCATTCAATTCTCTGTTAAGAAAGGCTGGTTTTTAGAACTATGCTATTTCAAGCATGATTTCCTATATATGATAATCCAGGTTCGAATGTAAAGATAATGATATCTCAATATACTTGAGATAAAATGAATCTGATTCTGCCAATTCTACCCAGTAGTATAAGCAAGATTTCCTTCCCTTCCCTGCTTGCAAACTAATTCACTGACAATATACTGTTTGCCTTTACTTTGGGGATATAGAAGAGCATATTACATTTTCAATGTTTTTCTGCAATCATAAGTTGTTGTTTTTAAACTGAAGACTCTCCATGCACTCATATTTAGGGAAAAATGGAAATCGAGTATTTCAATAAATAAAATAATAAATGATTAAAATAAAATGAGTTCAAAACCTGAAACTAACAAGGAATTTGGGTTTTATCTACCTTGCTACAAGCTGCTCAACTAGCATAATTAGGCTTAGGCAGAATTTAACTGCCTGCATACATCTATTTTAGAGAGCTACAATGTCTCTAAGCCAATCAAATGCAAATATAAATTTATACACATAGAAAGAGGGTCAAAGGGTCAAAAGTGGTTCATGAACTGATTTAAAAATACAATTCAACAAAACCACATTTTATAAATAGTGAACTTGTATACTTAGGAAGAATTTGGATTCAACTAATTGTTGGAGATGGGGTGATTAAAAGATGTATTTCACAAAGTGCTCACATATATATCAATGGCTTGGAAATAAAAAGGATAATAAAAATGAGCATGACATTTTTTTTAATGAAGCAAAGTTGAAATCACAAAGTTTGAAGGCCACTCATTCTCTTTCAATGGTGTAGAGAACTTTAGAATCTCTCTTTCTACATTTGCATAAGAATTTTACCAGCAGGAATCCTGTTTGGAAACTAATCCGAACTAAGAAATTTGAACTATGCAAACTAATTTATATGCTTAATGTTCCATTTTTTCTACTGTTAAGTAATATTATTTAAATGTTAAAAAATTAATTGTACACCACGACATCAACATGTGTGTTTATTGTACTGTGTTTAAGAAATATATTTTCCTGCATTAATATTTAAAAAAAACACTCCTACAGAAAAAATGTTAATGTATTATCTATTTCACAATTTAAAAAGTTTAAAATTTTGCTGGATTATACCTGCAAAGAACAGCTGGCAAGCAAAAAAAAAAAAAAAGCACAGGAAAGAGCTGGTGAAAGGCAAGACTGAGAAGGCCTGGATGATAATCTATTTAAACACATTCCCAGCCCGAGGGGCTTCAAAGCATTAGTAAGCAAGCTTCCCCAAGACAAAACATGCTAGTCTTTCTGTACTTTCAGCACTGCAAGACTGCTACATCTCAGGTAGGAAAAACCACAGTAATTAATTCACAATTCACAGCTACAGTAGCTAAAGGCAGACAATGAAGAAGTTCTTTTACATACACCAAAGAGAATATTTGGCAAGACAAGATGAATAGCTGAACATTTACAATGTAATCGCCTCTATCCCAAAGTATGTCATTTAGACATAAGGGAATGCAGGAACAAGTAAACTCAGAACTTTCCAAAAGGTACCACCACTGTAATATTGTTAAAAATACAATGTCAATCTGAAAGCAAAACAAGTAAAGGGTAGTTCTTTGTGTAGAACATTTTACCAACATACAAAACCACAGAAAGCCGATGAATAAAAACTGAATTTTAATTTCTGCTTCAGAACAACTACTAATTTCTGCTGTAGTTATGTAATGATGGCACGAAATCTTCAGTTTCATTAACTCTATTAAAAAGTTGCCAATAAAATAGTTTTAATTTCATCTTTTGAAATTCTGAAATATCGTTTGTGCAAGTAGCATTACATGCATGCCTGATTTCTAAAGGTGTTGTTTTTGTTAAGTGAGGATTCATTTCCACTTAACACCTCCCATCACAACTTTCATCTTTATCCAGATGTATTAGATTGCAAATTTCAGAATTCTTAGCCTCACACCTGAATTTAGAATCACCTGGAAAGCATTGGACGGGGGAAGGTAGGTCCAAAGAGCAATCTTAAAATACTTGGGTCTCTCATAGAAATATGTTTGGGATTGAGAAATATTTGAACAGGAATCAAACTGGAAATTATTTGTAGTTGCTGCCATAGATTGTGAGGAAGACAATCCTTCAAAGGTAATGCAAATGGCAATACCAAAAGCATAACCCATTTATATATTGTTACAGATGCTGCCTACTGTTCAGCTCAGATTTCTTCAACTTGTCCTAGAAATCTTAAAGCAATTTACATTCTGCCAAGTTCCAAGTTCCAATTTTAAATCTTGGCTAGAATTGTGGTTAATTAGAAATACAATCTTAGTTTTCTCCCCTTAAGCAAACTCAACAGCACTAACAGTTTGCTACTAGGTTCTACCTCTGAGACAACTGCACTTACATTAGAAAAGTCTTTCTTAGTTTTCTTATAGGGAGTGGCTTTTTCTACCCCAAAATATTAACATACACTGTATCTGTATTTCTGCTGCTTTCCATCACAGACATTTGGCAAGGATTAGGAAAGAAGGTTGGTAAGACATGGTCCAAAATACACATAATTTAAATTTTACCTGTTTTCATAAAGTGCTTTGACATAATCAGTAAAAGAAGGTGCTAAGCAACTAAATGCAGCTGTGGACAATCAAACACGTTTTCATGCATGGCTTGATGCATCACTTGGTCTAGCCAGTCAGGATGAGTTAGGGCTAGATAGAAGGTAGTAAAGGAAAATACCATAGTGGGAAAGAAGCAGGGTCAGACACACATTTGGGACAGAAGCAGAAAAGTGGCAATTCTATGCAGTTGAAAGAAGCATTAGATAAATGATGCAAGAAATCCAAGCTGCGATGATAAAAAGTTCTGGTACCTGCACGTTGGGATGGAGCGGGAGCAGGGCTTAGAGTGATCACAATAACTGGATTGGGAAAAGGAAGAAAAAAACACGATAAATCACAACAGAAACAGTCAAATCATCAAAATGAAAATAATTCATGTTCAAATCAATTTCAGGACAAGGAATTCAAGAAATTCAGGTAGGGAGAAATCAACATAGGGGACAGAAAGATGAAAATGAGATGTATCGAACAAGTGAAGAATCTGCTCTACAACTTAATCAAACACGTGCAGGATCCATTTCTCCATTGACGAGCACTGTTCCATTAAGCTCTGTGGATGTCAGCTCCCTACACAGTATAACACTCCTTTCATGGTTTTTCTTCTTTCCTGCCCAGACAGAACCTATTTATTAGAACTTCATCAACAACATGTTCTACCACTTCACAATGATATGAAAAAAAATACTTATCCCCTTCTGGATTTTTGCACTTCTTTTCTTCAAAATATTACCTCAGCTTCTTATGGTCCTACTGCTATATAAAGGAGGGCTGAGTGACCTACAAATAACACTAACATTTTGTTTTTGTCTCATAAATTCCATAAGCATGGATGAAACAATGATACACCAGCGTGAAAAAGTAATCACTCCCTTGGATACAATGAAATGCTTCTTATAATTAGTGATCAGTCTCTCATGTTGCTGGTTCAAAATGTTCTTTAATCATTCTCTTATAGATTTGTACGTTTGAAATCACTATCATGTTACATGTTCCATTTCAGTTTCAGCGGGTGGACAGATGGCCTATTAATCCTTTAAAATTCTCTAACACAAGACAAAATTAATGGTTTTTTTCCAATGATAGAAAGCCATCCAGAAAACAGCTATGGAATAAAGTATTAGTTTCTGATGGGGATAACAATATCCACTGTACATATAGCCTGCTCTTGTCATATTTTCTAACATCGATGTTCTTACTGAGAAATGGCTTTTGCCTTGCTAATCTCATAAAACCCATTTTTATTCCATGCTTTTTGGATTATGTTGCCATGAACATTGATTTAATAAAGAGCAAGCACTCTGAAGATCACCAGATACCATTCTGAGGTACTAGGGGGATGATTCTATGCTGGGCTTTTGGAGTAGTTTGGAAGAGTTTTGTTGGAAGAATCACTATTATTCTTCAGGATCATATATTTCTGCCTCCAGACCTTTTGTAGACTGATGAGTATCAATGACTTTTTCTATGGATACCTTCATAAATTTATTTCGAGTTGGCCCTGATGTTCCTTTAGCATCTATGTGATGAGATTTTCAGTGATGAACTAAGATTTCTTTGATTCACATAAGACAGAACTGCATGAAGCAATGCCAGAGGCTATTGCCTGGATACCGTGTTTCTCACAAAATAAGGCAGGGCCTTATTTTTTTTTGAGCCCCGAAAAAACGGCTAGGCTGTCTTTTCGGGGGTGTGGATGTCGGCTTTGGCAGGGCATTTTAAATTGCAAGACCTTCGGCACCTGCCACTGCTGCTTCCTCTGCCGCTCTTGCTTTTCCTTCGCTTACCTCCACAGTTCCCGCCGGCACTGGCGTGAGAACACCAGCAGCGCCGGCGGGAATGTGGAAGCGTTTCTCCTGCTGCTCGGGTGCATGCGGAAGCCTCCTGTGTGTCTTCCATGTTCCCGCCGGCACGACAACAGCAGCAGCGCCAGCGGGAACGTGGAAGTGTTTCTGCTGCTGCTCGGGTGTGTGCGGAAGCATCCTGTGTGTCTTCCACGTTCCCGCCAGCATGACAACAGCAGCAGCACTGGCAGGAACGTGGAAGTGTTTCTGCTGCTGCTTGCGTGTGTGCAGAAGCCTCCTGTGTGTCTTCTGCGTTCCCGCCGGCACGACAAGAAGCGTTTCTGCTGCTGCTCGGGTGTGTGCCGAAGCCTCCTGTGTTCCGCACACAGCCGAACAGCAGCAGAAACGCTTCCACGTTCCCGCCGGCGCTGCTGCTGTTGTCGTGCCGGCAGGAACATGGAAGCGTTTCTGCTGCTGCTCCTGTGTGACACACAGGAGGCTTCCGCACACACCCGAACAGCAGCAGAAACGCTTCCACGTTCCCGCTGGCACTGCTGCTGTTGTCGTGCCAGCAGGAACGTGGAAGCGTTTCTGCTACTGCTCCTGTGTGACATACAGGAGACTTCTGCACACACCCGAACAGCAGCAGAAACGCTTCCACGTTCCCGCCGGCGCTGCTGCTGTTCTCGTGCCGGCAGGAACTGTGGAAGCCACGGAGCAGCTCCCCTGCCCGAGAAGCAGCAGAAACGCTTCTACACTTCCTGCTGGCGCGAGAACAGTGGCAGCCCCGCGCAGGGCACTGTTAAAGGCAAGTTTCCCCCCCCGCCCTTCCCCCCAGCATATTTTAACCCCCGGCCTCCCCCTCCAGCATGTTTTAAACTAGGCCTAAATTTGGGGGGAGGGGCTTAATTTCATTTCATGCCTAGAAAATATGCTGGGTCTTCCTATTGGAAGCCGTATTGTTGGAGAAACATGGTAGGTGAATTGGGTCATCCAATTATGAGGCCACTGCCATACCCTCATAGAAGTTTTACTTATAATTACGTAAACGGTGTATATAAGTTTACTTCTCTTTTATCATGTTCTCATCATATGCTAAATGATAAGGAAGAACTGGTGCAAATTAACTCTGTTAACTGAAGAATTCACACAACTGGCCCTACTTAACTTTTTAACTGAATCAATTGAACTAGGGAGGGAAACACTTTTTCACACTGGCATGCTGCATGTAGGATTACCTTGTTTATGTAATAAATGAAGCAAACACCATTTTTGTGTTAAATAATTTTTGGGTTATTTATTTACTCAAACTCTCTTAAGTTAAAAGAATCAGTCAATTCTTTTAACATTTAGTGGCAAAGTTAATTACCAGGATTATGGATTGTTAATTAGATTTCAAACTCTGACTATAATCTTCTAAAGTACTGTACCACTGTGGCATAATTTTTTAAAAAATTCCTAGATATCTAGGAAAGTTATACGTTATTGTGACAATCTAGCCTGGAGAATGATAGTTCCTGGACAATGATAGTTCCTGATAGTTCCTGAAAGGAACTTTAAAAACAGAGGAGAAAATACTGTATCCATATACAATGTTAGCACTAAACTAAATAAAATTGCTGCTGGCAGTTCAGGATTATATAACAACAGCACTAATAAACAGTCAACCCCTGGATAGTGATTCTGTCAATTGAAGTCCAAAATAACTGGAAAGCCTTTGTCAACATCAGACCCAAATTGTTATTATGACTGTAATTATTGTAGTGCCATGCCATAATGTTTACAGTTTGAGATTATAGGGATTGTATCCAATATCAGGAAGTCTAAAATTGGGAGTGACTATTTCAGGGGATCCAATTCAGATAATCCAGTTCAGTAAAAAACTAATTTATATTCCTGTTATTTTATAGTTTTGTCAAAGTTCCTGTGTAAATAACTTTCAGGGATAATAAGACATCCTTGTAATCTATGGATTTCTAATTTTAAAGGTTGTTAGTGTTTAAAGGCTTGTTTAGTAACACTTAATGAGCTGCCCATGTCTCAAGAGAATAAATGTGGATGTATGTCAATGTTGATGTGTGATGTATCAGTACTAGTGAAGCAAAACTTTAGTATTTTCTGTATCTAATGATTTTAAATGTTTATTACAATTCTGAATTACTTTCATCAAATTCAAAGTGTTGTTAATATATTTTTGTATTATCTTCTATATAATATGATCTTCAGGTGAGGGGATAATGAATATTAGAATCAAATATACTATGATCATTGTCCATTTAGTAGCTGATTTTGGTTGCTAAAGGTAGAGTTTGGTGGATATGGGCTATATAAAAATGTATGGACAAATAAGGTTTAGAAATTGAAGATAATTAAATCTTAGAAATTCCAAGATTTGTATTAAGTATGAATTGAAAATAAATTTTAACTGTTTTTGCTTTTAGATAAGATAACCTAATTGACTTTTCTGGTATGGCTGTCTGTGAATATATTTTATGTTAGAGAAATATGTGTTTACTATGAAATTGTTACCAGTACAAGCAATTTATTATCAGGGTCTAAAAGAAGAAGTAGCATCCACATTTAGAAATACAGTGTGCAACTGACAACTAATAAGAAACAAAATTCGGAATCCAATGTTCTCTATTGAAAACTAAAGAATCAAGGGAAATTCATCAAGTAAATAATGGCTTCATTTTGCTTTTGCAGATCTAAACAAATAAGTCTGACAGAACTAAAAACATAAAAGAGAAAATTCCCAACAAACCCAGTTTATTCTACATACTGAGAATCATTAGTCTAAGAAAATTTCCAACTAGGATGTTATATTTCTCTAACTATAATTATTAGGGAAATGAATTACTTCAGACTCAAATTGATAATGTGTTTCAGAGCATGTGAAGTAGATGCCATACAATACCAAAAATAAAAGATATACCAGGAATGCATACGCAGTTCTAGTTAGTATCTTCAATAGGAAATACCTCATAAATATTATTTGTCAATAAAGTCAGTTCTCACTTCAAAAGATATTGGAGTAGACCCAAAGAAACCCAGGTTCCAGACCACTTTTAATCACAAAAATTCCTTGGGTGACTTTTAGCCAATCATACTCTCATAAATAAGATTTGTGGGGATAAAATGAAATAAAATCCCTGTATAAGTCAGTGCAACTTTATGGAAATAATTCAGACTATAAATCTAATAAATAAACAAACAAACAAATCTGTTTCTTGCCTTATTTTATTTCAGAAAACCCAGCTGCACCTACTATTACTTATATTCTGCAAGGCTTCTTCCAACTCTTATGTTTTTAGTTAATTAACTATTATATGTTGGTAATCCTCTGCACCCAGAGACTGGGCCACTAGAATTTTGTTCAGAAACTTCACTTTTCTGTTACTTTTTTTTTTGGGGGGGGGGAGTGTCTCTTGTCAAAAATAAGAAATATCTGAGCTGCTGATCTTAAATAAATAACCTAAAATGTTGTCCTTGAATCTCAGTGGCTCCATTTTCAATCATTTTGGAAATACAAACTTTGGATTTTAAAAGTAGAAATGTGAGTTGTTCACAGATGTTTCCTGCTCCTATACCCACCCTTAAGCCTCCCAACCCAACCCAATAGTTTGTCCCATTCATTTTTGTATACAGTCCATTCAGAAAGTGACCAAGTGAAAACAGAATTTTAGAAATGTCTGTAAATTTATTAAAAAGAAAAAAAAACTGAAATATCACATTGGCATAAGTATTCAGACCCTTCATTCAGTACCCTGTTGAAGCACCATTGGCAGCAATTACAGGCTCAAGACTTTTGGGATATGAAAGCTTTGCACACCTAGATTGGGGGATTCTCTAATGTTCTTCCTTCTAAATCCTCTTAAGCTCACTCAGGTTGGATGGCGACTGTCGATGGTGACAGCCATTTTCAGGTCCCTCCAGAGATATGTTCAATAGGGTTCAAGTCAGGGCTCTGGCTGGGTCACTTTAGGACATTCACAGAGTTTACTCCTGTGTTGTCTTGGCTGTGTGCTTAGGATCATTGTCATGTTGGAAAGTGAACCTTTGGCTAAGTCTGAGATCCTGAGCGTTGTAGAACAGGTTTTCATTCCCTCTACTTTGTTCCATTCAGCTTTTCCTCAACCCTGACCAGTCTCCCAGTCCCTGCTGCTGAAAAACACCACCATTACATGATGCTCCTATCATCATGCTTCACTGTTGGGATAATATTGGGTAGGTGATGAGTGGTGCCTGGTTTCCTCCAGACATAATGTTTAGAATTGAGGCCAAACAGTTCAATATTGGTTCCATGGTACCAGAGAATCTTGTTCCTCACAGTCTGAGAGTCCTTCAAGTGCTTTTTTGCAAACTCCAAGCGAGCTTTCATGTCTTTTGCACTGAGGAGAGGCTTCGGTCTAGCAACTCTGCCAAAAAGCCCAGATCAATGAAAGGCTGTAGAGATGGCTGTCCTTCTAGAACTCTGTCCCATCTCCACACATCTCCATCCCATCTCCACACATCTCCATCCCATCTCTGGAGGTCAGTCAAAGTGACCACCAAAGTGACCGAAATAAATAACCCAAAAAGTGACCTCTCTTACTAAGGCCCTTCTCCTCCAATTGCTCAGTTTGACTGAGCCATTGTGCTCTTACGAACCTTCAGTGCAGCAGAAATGTTACTGTAGCCTTTCCTAGACCTGCGCCTTGCAATAATCCTGTCTCTGAGTTCTGCATGCAATTCCTTTGACCTCATGGGTTTTGCTCTGCTATAGTATGCACTGTCAGCTGTGAGGCTTTCTATAGATCTTTCCAAATCATGTCCAATCAATTTACCACAGATCGACTCCAATCAAGATGTAGAAACATGTGAGCAATGTTCAAGAGAAATTGGAAGCATCAGAGCAGTGGTGGTATTGTACCGGTTCGGCCCGGTTCTGCCAAGCCAGTAGGAGCGATGAGCAGCGGAGATCAAATTGGTTCTCTCCGCCACTCTGCTGTTGGGCCCACTCACCTGCCCGGGCTCCCACCTTTATCCTCTGAATTTGAAGCGCAGCTGCTTTGCACAGCACAGAAGAGTGCCGCATGGCAGCTGCTGAACCGATCGGGATCGTGCAGGCTTGCAGGTGGTGAGTTAGAACGCCTCTGCGCCTGCGCAAAGTGTATGTTTGGCACGCGTGCACATGCAAACTATATGCACACATGCAAAGCGCGCCCACCAAATCACGTCCACCAAACCGGTGGTAAAAATATTTGAATCCCACCACTGCATGTATGTTATTGCAAAGGGTCTGAATATTTATACCAATGTGATAAATCCATTTTTTTCTTTTTAATAAATTTACAAACATTTCTAAAATTCTGTTGTCACTTTGTCAGTACTGAGTGTAGATTAATGAGGAAAAAACATTAAATTCAACAAGTGTAGAATCAGGCTGCAGCATAATAAAACTGACAAAAGTGAAGGGGATCAGAATACTTTCTGAACGAACTATAATTGCCATCATTTCAATAATAACCCACAGATCTCCTCCTGATCAGGAGAAGATGTTGCAGCTCCATCCAGGGAAACTTGCTAAACACTAGTGCAGCAATGGGCAAGGAGGAAGATCACCTAATCTTTTAGCCTAGTAGGAGACCAAGCTATTTATAATACCATTTGCTATGTTACATCATATTACAATACAGTTACAATAAAATTCACAGTAGAGGAGGAGGCATAATTTGTTTCTCTGTTCAGATTTTGGAAATATTCATAAGGCATTATTGAAGACACCTATCAACACACACTATCACAAATGATGACCAAGATTCTACAATGTCACAAGCAAACCTAAACAGGAATAAACTAAGCATTAGGCCAATCTGGATCTAAAACCGATATCCAAGAGCAAAATCCCTATTCCAAGATTCCTATGGGATTTGCAGAAGGTGTGTGGGATAGCCATGGATATATATTTCATGTAATTGCCATCCATATGGCAGTCACATATATAATTAGATTTTATTTGCACATCAAACTGTATGAACATAGTATCCTTCCACACAAGAATAGTCCAACCATCATCTTTCTCACAGGATCCTCAATTAGTATGGCTAATGAAGAAAGATCTGAGATTTTAGTTTACTTACTTTGGATGAATCAGTTTCACCATTTCTGCTCTCAGGATACTCAATTCCATCTCTGTTCTCTGAATACTCAATTCTCCTATTCTCTATGAACAGATTTTAGGTGGATTCACCTCAAATGAGCCTCAAAACTGAAAATGGCACTGTATAATTTACCATTGTTAAGACATTTTGGTCCATTTCAAACTTATTAGGGATTTGCAACAAATCCATATGGAGACATTTTATAAGATCTGAAGCTTTTCAAGTCAGAAACAGTTAGAATATGATGGACATGTTTAAGTGCATCATGAGAAAAAGTAGAAAAGCAATTTACGGTCTATAGGCCTTTCTATAGGCATCTGGGCTGGCTGGCTAGACACAAACACTGTAGAGCAGTCATGTAAATTCTTCTAATATTCTGAATCAGTTCTATCATTAGCAGGTGTGTGGATACTATATTTAACAGCATTGTCCACAAAGAATTAGGCAAGGAAAGGACAATATGTCAAAAAGAAATGGAGAATGTCCAGCCATTGGAAATGAATAAAAATACAGATAAATCTGAATGTAGATGAAATAAGCTTTCAGTTTTAACTTAAAAGAACAAGCCTTGGATATCATATTTAATCTGATTACTATCTGGATTCAAACAAAATGTTTATCCTACTTAACAAACTCATCCATTTTCTGTGATGCAACAAATCATTTCAATTCAGAACCAAACCAGCATGAAATTTTGAAAAAAAAAATCCAAGATTTGTGAGCATGTAGTATAAGAGCTAAGGCTTTAAACTGACTTGTTGAGAACTGAGTAGGAAACTTGTAAGCAGAATATACTTCCTATATATTCTGTATAAGCAGAATATACTTCCTAAATATCCTATATTTAGCCCGGAACTTGGATCTTACTGTTTTCAGACACACATAGGCACCAATCTTGCAGAGAGCCTCTAGATATTTTTAAGCACACAATTGAGCTTTAAAAGCATTCTCAGTCCAATGCTTTCATTCCTCTCCACTCTACATCAAACGACCATATCGCCTTAGTGTGATTTCAAAGTCCTTTAAAAAAAAATCCATCCATGTGCACATCTCTATGTGCACATCTCTTTGCACCCAACTGATGTGAACTCAGCCCACATTTGTGTTCACCAACTATAAATCAGACAACCATCAACCACCCTAATGTGTCCGGTGAATCCAGCCCGTTTAGCTCGTTTATTGCAAATATGTGGTGCAACACCCACTAAACAACTTGGATGTGTCCATGTTGACACCCACTTCAGCCAAACCTTTACCTTCACCTGGTAGTAAGGGTTAACACCTCTAACATGCCCTTGGAAGTTGTGGGAGCACCATCACTTGACACTTTTAAGAAGAGATTGGACTCTCATCTGTCAGAAATGGTGTAGGGTCTCCTGCTTGGTGGGGAGGGGGGTTGACTAAATGACCTACAAGGTCCCTTCCAACTGATTATCTGTTATCAGTTATGTGAACACCTCTGACATGGGGTTTCAGGGACCCCCTAACCCAGGATATCCCCATCTCAGGGTCTTCCACTCATTGTACATATCTCTTTCTACCAAACTCCTCCCTCTTTTCGCCTCTTTTCCCCTTTTATTTTTCTTCCCAAATCGAGGCGCAGTTCCTGGGGCTTCCCTTTTCCCAGCTTCCTTCCTTCCTTCCTTCCTTCCTCAAGGCTCAGGGCTTGGCCTTGGCTCCTTCCCTTCTGCCCCGTCTGTCCCTCCCGCCCTCCTTGGCGGCATCTCCCGTCATCGTAGCCCTCCCCACCACCAACCCGTTCGGTTTCCGAGCGCCTTCCAAGCTGGGCCTGCCATAGCCAAGCAGGGCCCCTTCCCTTCCCTTACTAGGCCGAGCCCGAGCCGGACTGATCTCCAGGTTGAGGTCGATGCGCCGGCGGGCTTCCCGGTTCTCCTGTTTCAGCTTGGCCTCCAAGCGGGACAGCTTCTGCTCCAACGAGGACGCTGCCATCTTCCCCCCCCCCTCCCCCGGAGCCGCCGCCGCCGCCGCGCAGCCAGAATGCACAAACACCGCAACGCGCAGGCGCGGTGCGAACCAACCAGGCCACCGTAACTCCAATCTCCTTCTCCTCCTCCTTCCTCCTCCTCCGGCCCCGGTTTGCTCTACGCTTGTTTTGCCTGGCAGGACGGGCTCGCGCGCATGCGCAAGGCTTACACCGGCTTCCCTTTCGCTATACCAGTCCCGGCACTTGCGGGGCGTCTTGAAGGCGCCTGGCGGGTGGTGTCCGTTGCTGATCTCGGTTAATGTTTGGTGAGACTGCCAAATCGAGAGGTTGAGCGAAGCGGCCGTCCAACGCTTCAAAGCTGCGTTTTCACATCCGACTAAACCCAACTGTGGCTCGTTTATCAACCTAAATGTTGTGGCTTATTTTTGAACTAGTTAGTGGCGTTTGCTGTAACTGTGGGGCTCGTTGTGGATGAGTGAACTGTGGTTAAACACAGATATCCAGGGACGTCTTAAAGTTAATATGACAAGGATTATTAATTATTATTGTTTATTATTATTATTATTAAACACACGAGTAGAGAATAATTACAAATATATTTAAATTATATTTAAAATCAATGCATCCTATGTGCGTCATATATCGCTCTAACACCTTAAGATCCTGTTGCATATTTAAAGATTTTGCTCGTTGGATTAGCAATTTTGCCCAAGAAAATCATCTCCCAAGCCTTGACCCCTTTAGTGCTCAAAAATAACTCAGAATGGTCACTATTTCTGAGCATATAGACAGGATGTCAAGGAAAGGATAAATCAAAGAGCTTAGTGTAACTATGCATCAATCATTCCAAATAAAAATTGAACTGATTTATGTACTCTTTAATCTGCTAATGAAAAACATCCATGAGTTCCATTATAGAGATGTAAGAGACCATTAGATATGTAATGGTCCCTGACCACAGTTGGCTTAGGTGCTGCTTTTGGTGAAGTCTTCCACTTGTTCTAGCCAGAGACTTCTGCAAAATAGCCCACACTTACTATGATCTTTTTTTACTAAAAAAAAATAGAGGTGGCACAAAAAAAGTGTTTCAAGTGATGATAGCTGGATATTTTGGAAAACATATTTGTGGAAACTAGTATAGTAAATCTGGAAGAAAATAGTTTGGAAGAAATCGTTACTCTTAAATTGGCAAGAACGATCAACACCAAAGATTCACCCTGAATATTAATGTTCATTCAACAGCCCTGGAAATTTACTTAAGGATATCCATATGACTTTTACAGAATCAATTTTGTTTTAATACGTAACTAGATTACTAGCTGGGGAAGGTATAGTGGTAGATTCTTGCACTGGGCTCGAAATTGGATTAAATTAACAATAGCAATAGCACTTAGACATATACAGCTTTACAGTGCTTTACAGCCCTCTCTAAGCGGTTTTACAGAGTCAGCATATTGCCACAAACAGTTTGGGTCCTCATTTTACCCACCTTGGAAGGATGGAAAGCTGAGTCAACTTTGAACCTGGTGGGATTTGAACTGATAAATTGCAGGCAACTGGCAGTCAGCAGAAGTAGTGTGCAGTACTGCAATCTAACCACTGTGCCACTGAGGCTCTTTTTTAAATTACCTTAATGGTCCCTGTCAAATTTTATATTTTATGATTCTACAGCATGCTATTCTGTCTCCTTTAATCCATTAACAAGAATTTGCAGGATCATTGTAGACAGGCAGCAATATAGCTGCTTAAGGGAGCTGGGTTTCCCTTTGGAGAATACCCCATACATGCAGTATTGAATATTGGTCTACAATATTAAAACCAACCTTTTTAAAGTTCAAGATATATCTTGACTGAACTCATTTTTTGTTTCCCTTAACATTAAGAATTCTTGCAATTATGTGATTATTCTTCTTGCTACTTTTACTTCCTCAACAAAGCTTTTCTTATTACTTAGGATCAGGCTAAGGAGAGCTGATCCTGTGCCTTCCTCTACCCTGATAGAGAATATTGTCAGCAACACAAATTTCCAATGTTGGATATATATTATCTCTCTAATAAATGTTGGGGTGAAACAAACACACGTACATAGAAACACACAGTTTCTAACAAACCTTTATTAGTCTTTTCAGCAGGTGATAATTGTAGCCCTTCCCAGCAAGGCACAGACAAGGAAGCAAGAATTACATAGACTTCTATAAAGTGTGTTTAATGTAAGGATTGAAGGTAAATTAAGGAATCTTGGAAATGGCAGCAGATTTCCTATCTTCTTGCATTAGTGGTTGATTAAGATTTGTATCCCTTTGAACCATCGATTTCTTCCTAGGCTTTTTGGAGCCTGGGCTAAGCTGCTGTTTATTACCAAATTCTTTCTTCTCTCTTGATGCTTTATTTCCAATGTTCCTTCCATGACTTTCCCATTTCCCATAATCTCTCATAGTAATCATGTTAGTAATTAAAAATAAAACCAGCTCCTATAGTAAGAGTTATTAATTTAAATTCCTATGACATATATTTATCAGTTCTTCATTTCACCGATGAATCTATAATGCTTGAAAGAAAAAAAGTGCTTTTCCAATATTGGTTTTTTAGACAGAGAATTTGACCCTTTTGTTGTAGTCTATCCAGTTTCCATAACAGTATTACTTGCAATGAACTACAGTATGATCTGGATTTAGCCTGAATTTTGTTCAGTGTTTCTGCTCATTTATTGCCTTTGGAGGAGCAGGATTGGCATTTCTCTACTTCCTCCTTTTCCATTTCCTCTGTTTCAATTTATAGAGGATGTTCCCTTTTATGTTTGTAAAATAAGAAGCACTGATATATATTTTTTAAGTTGAGGGACTTAGCAATAAATTAACAACAGTCAGAACAGGTCTTTCATTTTATACTCAGAGGCCACTACAGTCAATTTATGACCTGGTTTTTTATCTACTTATCAATTCCTAAACTTATTTTCCCATGGGATAAATGTTTCATTCTAGGCATATTACCATATGACTTACTTCCAATGTAACTTTCTCTTTTTGTAAGGCAAAACTTTTAGCAAGGAGTAAGATAGAATTGTATTAGCCCTAAATTAATCTGGGCTTATTTTCAAAGGGTATTTTTGTTTATTATATGCAATTTTCAAATATTTTCTTCTGTTTTGGTAAGTGGATCACACCTGAATGTTTATGTTACCTAAAACAGAGACTTTCAGTTTCTGGTCTTTAATTTTATTTAATCAATAAAATATTTTGTTAAGGATCTGTTAGAAAGCTTATTAGCTTACCTACAAGAATATCTGTTTTATTTTGATGATAGGGAAGGATAATGGGAACCAGCCTTATCTTTAGTTCCCAATTTACCACTCTGGACTATATCCAGCATGTCATTTTTGTGCATGGCTGATAAGAAATTAGCAAGCCGCCATGAATAGAGTTGATTACATTGGTCAGCCATGTGTAGCAAAAAAGCAAAATCATTTTGTCCATCTGGGATATCAAAGACACAACAGTCTTCGTGCGCTTGCTTAAAAGAATATTTCTGCAGTGGTTGCCACAAAAGCCATAGGAATGAATAAACCCCCACAACTCCATACAGGAATATTAAAAAAATATAAGTAGCTATCAACTTCTGTAGAATGAAAGCCATGCTATGGGTACAGATGAATGTAGAGTAGCCAATGACGTTTTGTATATCTGCCAGGCAAACATGCTTGAAGGAGATGGATCCTACACAGTTGAAGGTATAACCTAGCACAATTAGAACCTTTGCCGTTTTGAAGACAGTTTGTCCCAAATAGATTCTATAAATCATCCTACCACCTTCAGTGTGTGCCCTGAATCTACGGATCTTCTCAAAAAGGGCCTGGCCAAGTTCCCGATCTTTTGAATCTAGGATGGGAGAAGAGGAAGGAGACTTGAGTTGTCCTAGATACTCCACATTAACAGTATTTGTGCCTGCGCCTAGGAAGCGCTGGCAACCTATTTCAGAAAGAGCCTTGGTGGTCCAAGGTGACTCAAAACATTTCACGAGAATGGACAAGAAGTGTTCAATCTTTGATGAGGTCTTAGGATATCGGAACCAGAAGTTGTTGCTTGCCATTAAGAACAGTGAATTGACAAGGGCAAAGTAGGGGAAATATTTCAAGAACAAGGGCAGAACTTTCTGATAACAGACATAGCTGATGTATAGATACTGTTGGTAGTCCAGATTGATTGAGCGATGACTATTTGCCACAGGAAACTCTTCACTGATGGTTTGATCCACAGCTCGAGGCTTGAGTACAACTGCTGAAGTCTCATTTAGCTTATCTTTCAGAGGAAGGCAAGTCATGGTATCAACAGAGATTAATAGAGTTCCTGAGAGAAGAGAAATCATCAGCATTGCTAGTACCAAATAGTCCATCAGAATATCCCACCAAGGCTTTAAAGACTGGAACTGGGTAAGGCTGTCATTGAAGAAAGTGACTTCTGACAGGGCAAACATCACTAGAAAAAACAGATAATTAATAGGAATATGAGTAATTTGTTTGGCTTTTGCACTAAAACAGGTGTCAAACTGGCGGCCTGGGGCTGGATGCGTCACAGGCCACGCCCATCGCAGCTCCGCAAAGGGGGGAAACGTCACAAAATATCATGTGACGGCAATGATCTATAACGAAAACAAGAATTATAAAATACTGCTTGGAGGAAAAACTATATGTATTTCTGGAATTGTTACAAAAATATGAAATGAAATAGCTCAGGAGTGATGCAGAACATAATAGTATATATTTCTATATCTCTATCTTATCTATCTATATCTCCTTTTGACTTTTGCTAATTACATTGTGCAGATGTGGTTTACTTACTGAAAAATGGTTGAACAAACAATGGTTTAGTAGAAATGCAAATTAGGCTACCAAAAAAATTGAATTGAAATACATTGTCCCATCTGCTGTAGAGAGAAGTATAGGTAATCCTCCACTTACAACCACAATTGGGACCATTTGGTCATAAGTTGTAACAGTTGTAAATTGAGGCACCCACATGTTCAGACTTAATTTTATGGCAGTCATGAAGCAAATCATGTGATCATAACTCTAAATCACAAATCACTGAACAAATCACATGGTCATAAGGGTGAACCCATTCTCCTAAATGAAATGAACGAAACGAACGAAACATTTCAAATCACAGTCATGGGACTGCAGGACACTGCAACCAGTCATAAATGTGAACTGGTTGCCAAGCAGCCAAAATGCTGTCATGTTACCATAGGAAGGGTGAGCGGTATGAGATTTTGCAACAATCAGAAGCGCTTTACGGACTGTAAAGCATCCTTTCTGAGGCCACTGTAACTCTGAAGGGCTGTTAAATGGCCATTGTAAATCAAGAACTATATTCAACCTACTGTATATTATCAGAGAAGCAAAAAAAAAAATCAAATGTATTTTAAATGCTTGTCTTTTACTGAATGTAAAGTATTAATAAATAAACAAAGTACGGTAAAAACACTGAGCAGATGACACTGCTTTTTTTTTCAAGTAAGCCTTGTGGGGGGAAAACCCTTACAGTATTAATTCAAGTGGGAAGTTTCTTACAGTTTGGGTCATTTTATTACTGTTATGTTTTATAAACAGCCTTAAGATCAATGGTAGCTGCTGGTCTATTAAATTTTTAGATGAAGTATTTAGACGAAGTTTTAAGTTTTTAGATGAAGTATTAATTCACGAGCTGAGTTGGTCTCTGTTTTAGAGCAAAGGTGTCAAACTCATGGCCCACAGGCCAGATGCATCACACGCTGGCCATGCCCATCCCTGGTTGAGCGAAGGGGGGGAAAGTTGCAATGCGTCACATGGTGAGTTTGACACCCCTGTTTTAGAGTGTTAGCCTGATTGATATGATTTGTAAACCATAAGTTTATAGCTCAGGATGTCATGTGGCAAAATAAATGCTTACCGTCATTACCCACCAGTAACCACAAGTCCTATGAATCTGCCTTCCCTTTCTTATTCTTTCCCTTACTCTGTCCAACATTAGCTCCTCACCTGCAGGAAGCCAATCCTTTCCGCAGGCAATCTTCTCTTCCTTTTTTTCTATCCTGGAGGGTACCCTCTTCTCTTCCTTTTTTTCTATCCTGGAGGGTACCCGTTCTGAATCTTCTCTCCTTTATCTGTGATTGCCTACGATTTTTCAGGGCAACCCTCAGCAGCACAAGAGGCTTTATTTCATCTCCATGGCAGCTGAATGCGGGAGCAAAGGACTGGAATGGGAGGGAAGAACAAAGCTAGTGTGACCTAGCCAGAACTCATTCGCTTTCAGCATGATTGCCCTCTCTTGAAATGCAAACCGTAATACACGAAGGAGGAGGAAAAGGAAAAAACTAGCGAAAATTACTAAACATATTAAATCACAGAACTATTAAGGGAATTTTTTTAAAAAAATATGTATTCCTCCAACTGGCTCCTACGCACAGTTTAATAGTGGTGTCCCACTATTAAAATTACAGAGGCAAAACTCTCACACCAGGAGATTTTATTTTTATTTTTATTTACATTTATATGCCGCCTTTCTCCGGAGACTCAGGGCGGCTTACAGTCTATGGAGCACCATGCTAAGTGCTCGGCAATAGCCTTCATTCCATTGTATATGCCTGCTTATTACTAGGGCTTTTGGCCCCCTCAAGCGGCATTTTTACAAAGTCAGCTTATTGCCCCCAACAATCTTGGGTCCTCAATTTACCTACCTCAAGAGGATGGAAGGCTGAGTCAACCTTGAGCCTGGTGGGATTCAAGCCTGCACTAATTGCAGGCAGCTTGCACTAAGTGCCAAATGATTAACAGCCTGCACTACCAAGGCCCTTAGATGGAAACAAGTGGGATATCTGACAACATCTTTAATCCAAACTTTTAAACTTCACCCTGCCAAAGAAAACTTATTTTTTAACAAATGCAGATTAAAGTGGAACACTGCAGATAAGGAGGATTGCCAAAGGGGAAAAAAGGGACTAAAGTTGAATACAGGTAGTCCTCAACTTATGACGACAACTGAGCCCAAAATTTATGTTAAGTGAGAAATTTGTTAAGTGAGTTTTGCCCCATTTTACGACACTTTTTTGCCACATTTGTTAAGCAAATCACTGCAGTTGTTAAATTACTAACACAGTTGTTAAGTGAATCTGGTTTCTGGTGACTTTGCTTGTCAGAAGATTGCAAAAGGGGATCCCATGACTCTGGGGCACTGCAACTGTCATAAATGTGAGCCAGCTGTCAAGCACCTGAATGTAAATCATGTGACCATGGTGTGTGTGTGTGCTGCAACGGTCATAAGTGGAAAAAATGGTCATAAGTCACTTTTTTCGGTGTTGTTGTACCTTCAGACGGTCATTAAACAAACAGTTGTAATTTGAGAACTACCTGCATGGCAGTGAAAGAGGTAAGAGGATGATAGGTGTGTATGTGGGGGGGCTTTATGATAGTGTCCTCTTCCCTGGATGCCTTAAGCAGGTGCCTACCCAGAAACTTAAGGAAGCCTAGGAGATGACTCTTCCATAATTTGATTCTCATGACCATCTTAGGTAGAAACATAGTGGAATCATGCTTAGGTTTTGAAGGAAGCGTCCACAAAATGTTCTTGGTTGCTGGTCTAGCCATTTGCCCTGGAAGTTTCAGAGGTTTCCCATCTAAATATTAGCTAAGGGGCCTTAGAGCCTCCTTAGAGTCAGAGAGCTCGAAAGGGCAGCTCCCTGCTGCCACCTGCAGGGGCAATAATTAGGGTGATCTGGGAGGCCAGTCATCCAGGACAGGTCATGCTTTTTCAGGAGGCAACTGGACCTTCTTGTTTTTTTTTCTTTTGAAGACGTTTCACTTCTCATCCAAGAAGCTTCTTCAGCTCTGACAGGATAGTGTGGAATGATCTGGGAGACTGCTAAAAATATCTGGAAATTGTCCAAGGAGCTTTAATGGGGAAGAGTGTCTCTTCTGTTTAAAAGCTGGAATCCTGGAATGCAAGTAAGCAAAGGTAGCAACTAATGCTCTTTCCCCTGTGCCTTTTGGTAATCTGTCTGAAAAAAACTGAATGGCTATCCATAAAGAAAGTGCAGTACCTGCAACCATCTTGATTTGCTTGCACATTCTGTACTCTTTTGAGTTGTGCAGCACAGGCCTCCTAGCCAGTTTTAAAGTGATGCGTGGTTAGAGCCCTTTGCTTTTGTTTAGAAATTTGCCCAACTAATTTGGAAAAACAATCCACTCAAAAGGTAAACTGGAATAATAGAAATCATTACAGGGAATAAAGATTTGGGGAACCATTTCATCACCTTGTCTCTTTAGTGCATGTTTTATGGCTGGTTCTGGCATCTGTTTTGCAAACAGGCAACACCTTTCCAAGGCCATTTTATGACAAGACCTATAACATGCTCTTAAAAAAAAACACAGGCAGCCACAGCTCAAATATTTTACTCCCAGACTTGTAGCTAGGGGTGGGTGTATAAGGATTAGCTCCCAACTTTTTCTGGTGACCTTAATTCCACTTTGTCCTAAAAAAGATGACATAAACGTACTTTACATTTTTTAGGCTTTCTGCGGGCTTACCACATACCTGTTCTAAATTATTTAACACTAGGACTCAATAACACTTGGTTTCAAAGGCAAAAAAAAAAAAAATGGGGGAGGGAAGGGCAAAAAGTTACTCATACAGGTAGTCTTCATTTATAAACTCCTGTTTAGCAATTATGCAATTTCTCCAAAACAGAAGTGTCCATTCCTAACATTGTGTGTAGCCTGTATGATACCTATAATTCTAGGAATACAGGTTGGTTTTCAGTTAGGGTTGTCTTGCTAGGATTCCTGATGTCCAATAGATGGCAGCAAAGAGCCTCTCCTCTCTCAATTAGGTTGGGTTGAAAATGAGTGGCTAGAATCTCCATCTAGAATTCCATTAATCACAGCTCCATCTCATTATTCCACCAGGACTCAAATGAACAGCATTCTTAAATGTAGTGTAATGAGTTTATTTGAAATATTTTGGACTCCGTGTTAATATTCTTAAGAGGGTGATTTTGTTCATGGAAATATGCACATTTCACTTGTTTCGTAATAGGGGAAAACAGCCTAAAAAGCTTCAGCAGGCCTCCTCTTCATTCTGCTAAGTGAAGCCTTCAATTTCTGTTCTAATGTGTTGATTGACAGCATCTTACAAGATAAAGATTTCTTACAATAAAGCTCAATTTCTCATGACTTCAGGGACTCATATATGGACCTTTCTTGGCAACAATATAGAAATGGCATGCTATTCAGTTTTTGGATTCCTCCACCACCACCACCACTTTTCTAGCTCTCTCCTCTGACAATTCACATTATCACATCTGTCTATTCTTTCAGGCCTGCAACCCTGTTAAGTGAAAACCTCATTTATTGATTTGCTTAGCTTCCATTTAATTAAGGTTGCAGTTTTACTCTAGGCAATACAAGAACAGATCACTTCAAGCACAGAGCTCTATGCACCTGTCACATACCAATAGATGAGGTTGCTTGTCATTGGAAAGCTATGAAAAAAATTCCGGGAAGGTTGACTTCTCATACAAAGGCAGTCTGTTTCTTGACTGAATTTTCAAGATATAATATGCTGCATTCCCCCCCCCCGTCCCCCCGCCGCCTAAAGATAGCTCACAATGAATTGGTAACATGCAGAATCAAGCTTCAACTATCTGTGCATAATTTCCAGTGAGGTTTAACTAATTAGTTTTCTGCCTTACCTTTAAAAAAAATCATAGCTAGGATATTCTGAACCTTCACATTTTACCTTAGATAAAGGAGGCAAATTAGTTCCTTCCCCCCGCATTCCTTAATTAACATCAACCGCTAGGTGGCAACAAGATGTAACCGAGAACTTAATAAGTAAGGATGAAACGTTTTGGGAAGAGAAAAAGTGGATTAAGAGGTTCTGATAGAAGGTAAAAGCATATGCAGTCCTTTCATAGTGTTTCCAGTCTCTAGTGACATCTACTTCTTGAAGTCTGTAAGAAATGTATGGTAAGTAAAAATGCCTTTGAATCAAGTTTGGCTCCTGGTGATTTTCATCATCTGGTCTAGGCAATTTTCCTGCTGTGATAAGGAAGTGTTTTGCCATTTGGACGTGACAGAGAGGATCTAGATACATGTAAAATGGTGGCCCCATTCTACTTTTCCCCTAAAAACCAAAGTGATATGGTTAGTTTTGGGGTTCCACCCAAGCCTCCTTCACCAGTTTATGGATGGCCCAATTATGATTTCTATATCAATCTACTTGTCCAGATGCCCCCATTGCACTCAGCTAAGATATAACTGAGACAGTCCAAAGGCTGCATTCTGAAAGTGGTTGGTGTTTCTCTTAATATCCTGCCTTAAGGACACCATGTCCCATCCCAAGACATCATGTACAGGCAATGTAGGGATTACTAAGGTGCATCAAGAAAGCAAATTAAAAGGACAAGCTTTCTGTTGGAATCATTTCAATTAGATCTGTCCTGTTTCCTGTGAGACCATTCCCTTAAGTCTGTTTCCTGTCCTCTTTGCTTCCCTTCAAATCCTCTTACGACTACAAGGGAGATCCAGTTATACCGCAGCCACTTTTCGTGTCTTAAAAGTGTTTGGCAACTCACCTGGAATGTGAAGCCTTAAAATTGAATAGCCCTTTCTGACTTAATACATGCAATTCAAAATGTAATTGAAAGGCCTCTACTCATGTAGTTCTACAGCCTGTCTTGATTGGGAATTCTCTTCCCAACGGCCTAGATAGATCTTTCTTGCTGACCACTTGTTCAACAACCATTCAAAATTATGGGGGTGCTGAAAAATTAGACAATAGTCACAAACTTGCAGCTATCACAATGTTCCAAGATCACGTGATCACCATTTGCAACCTTCATAGCCAACTTCCAAGAATCAATAGGTAAGCTGGCAGGAATTTGTAAATCAAAGTCAATGACATCATGCTTAAAGACTCACGATGATTCACTTAATGACTGCAACCCAAATTGATCTCATAACAATGTCACATGACATAACAACCTACCATTTAGTAATGGAATTGCCAGTCATTATTGAGGACCACCAATATTGCTCCCAGAGAAACTGTTTTTTTGTTTCTTCTCATGCTACCTTCTTAGTGTACAGTGTCACCTCAATCCTCTCTCAATTTCCAGCTGTCCAGTTATTCACTGGCTGCATTTCAGTTGCACACATCCAGACAATCAGTAGGTGGCAGCCAAGATTTATGAAAGCTAACCCTTTGCAGCCACCTGGTGGTTATGAAGTCAACGGGTCAACCTGCAGTTTCAAGGATTTTAGAAAAAGTCCATCAGTACAACAATAAGAAAAATGTCCCAAAGGTGCTTTTTTCATGAAAAAAGTACCTTTGGGACAACCATGACCTGGATGACCGAGAATTTCCATAGACAAGAAAGAAAGAAGTAAAAGAAAAACATGGAGTAACCAAGCCATTGTGTGTGCATCTATGGAGGAGCCTCTAAATATGCTAAAGCAGCTAAATGACATTAGATGGGGCTGGAAATTCAGTCAAGGGACTAAAAGTCATGGCTCTTTGAATGCTGTACATTAAAGCTGTATGGACAGCAGTGTGGAGCACAGACTGGATCTATAATCTGGGTAGCCAGATTTAGAGTGGTGTTGACAGGAAGGGAGCACAAAAAAGCAATTATGTGGATATGACTTGGAATTAGATTAAAAACTAGGATTAAATTTCCATTCAGCCACATTATTCAGTGAATGATTTTAATTTGGATAGTTTTGTACACTGTACTAAATCATAGTACATTTGGCTTAATTTCAGGCTTACAATGACACGAGTCAGTCAACCTCTTACTGAGTGGATTGTTTTATGATGTTTCTGTATTTTTTGCCATTTTTAATCAAGGCCTGAACATTATTTCATGGTTTCTCCAAGGTTAGAAAATTGAGAAAAGTTGCTCAGAGTGATATATTATTTCACTGACAATTGAATAAGGTTTCTTTGTGCAATAACCAAATACATTTAATTCTTCCATTGTTTGCCTACAAGGTTTGGATCATTAACAATGACTAATTAGAGGATAGCTAAATGACATAACTATATATTTATGGTTTTCAATCTCTCCTTCATGGAAGTACATAATAATTCAGGATACTAGTTTATGAATGTTTCTAAATGCTACTTGACTCTATTTTATTAGCAAAAATATAACTCTTGACATGGGTTGTAATTGCATACAACATACATACATACATACATAGTGTTGGTACTTAGGGCTGGTGTCAAATCCAAAAATACAAGACAAACATTAGGCTTAGAGTACATCATGAATTAGACCTTTATACCAAATCTCTTCTATCACCAGCCATTTATTCTTTCAACTGGAGGTGAACCTGATACACTATGTATAGAAAGCTAGTGGTTTACCATTAAATAAATTGGCAATCAATTAACCAGTTAAACTACTGGTAAATATTGATAATTCATACTAAATGAAGATAAATAAACAGATCTTTTGCAGTTATTTTTGAAAACTCTTTAAAGCTGTGCATGTTTCTCTTTTTGCACTGTTATCTTTTTTAGCACTATTTTAGCACATTATTACAAAATAATGAAAATCCCATTGGAGATGAATGGCACTGATATCCATGATCTAGAAAAAACTGGGTTGTTTCTCATGAAAGAGTCCTTTGAAGCCTTCCCAGGCATAACCTGATATTCCCAATAAAGCATTTGCTTGATGCTTCCTCAATGGAATGTCATTTGCTCCGATTAGAAGCAAGGCACTGCCTAGATAGCTGTCAGAGGTACCATCAGAGGACTGAAACTTAAGGCAGAGATCTAATGCTTTCTTCAAATAAATCAACAGAAAGACCTTCAATTGTAGATTCCTGAAAACCTTGCATTTCAAGAAGTGATAGTTTATATCAACCTGTTTTCTATCTGCATGGGACATACTTCATGTTCCCTTATTGATTATTACTTACTGATTACTAAGAGAATCTGTATTTTTTAAATCTCATGACTGCAACAGCTTGTTCAAGAGTCTTTTTTGAAGGTCTTTGTTGCAATTATGATTTCCATTCTATAGGCAGAAGTTAGTAGGATTGAAAGCTAAATCTTCCTTTAAGAATCCTGGAATGAGTATTCATCTAAGACAGGGGTCTTCAAACATGACAGCTTTAAGACTTGTGGACTTCAATTCCCAGAAGTCTTCCTCCAGTCATGTTAGCTCAGGAATTCTGGGAGTTGAAGTCCACAAGTCTTAAATTTGCCAAGTTGGAAGACTCTTGTGATAGACTGAGGAAAAAATTAGGGGAACTGCCCAATATTTCCCAGCACTTGCTTTGCATGGAAGATACTTCAATCTGCCAAGCATGTGGTCATCCTCCATGAGAGGAACTGCACTGAGGAGATGCTCACATTGGCAGAATGTTGCCTAGGATTTAGGCCAATCTGACAGAAAAATTAGAAGTTGCATCATATGATGAATTCTTATTGATCAAAGCAAATGCTTTGTGGTTTAGCTCTTCCAACATTTCAGAACACAATTCTTCTAACAAAAAAACAGAATAAAGACAGCTAGGTTATTTTAATAATTATGCAAGATTCCTAGTTCCTGACTAATTCTCACCTATTGCAATAAATAGGCAAAACATCACCCAGAATCATGTTTGATAAAATTAGTCAATGTCTCCAAAACATGTCAACAAGAAGCCCCAGCTTAAGAGTGGACAAATGATCCATTTGAAGAAGAGTATCTAGCAAAGCTTCAGAGCAGTTCAAAAGTATGTACATACATAAACACAAAAAATTAAATACAAGGATTCATTCTTTGGTCTGGTACAGCCTTTTTTCTTATAAATTATTTATCCTATTTAACTGTTTTGAAAATTGGGAGTCTTCAGAAAAACAAAAACTAAGCAAAACCAAAATGTCACTTTCAACATCTTTTTGCTGAGAAAATCCTACACCTCTTTGTAGGGTTGAAGCTGTCAGCAACTTCCTGATTTCATCCCGAGATACAGATTTGCTAGACTAAGACTTATCATGTCCATTCCATAGTGACATGGAAAAAACATTGGAACTTACTGGGAGAGTATCTGGGATGAATAGAGCCAGACTCTTATGTGTTCTGGTTCTATGCCTACTTAGTCAGCACTTGAGAAATTACACTGTCCTTGCTACTCACATCGGTCATTCGTCCTCCATTTTTACTCTTACTTCTAAAGGCAATGTCTCATAAAGATTGCTCTCTACCACCAAACCACTACGCTTGAGGAGTTTGCATTGACCAATCTCCAAGGGTAGGGTGTCAAGTTGGTTTCCTTTCAGCTCTATCCTGGACAGCAAAGGAAGCCAGCTTATGCGATCTGAGATGCGCCGGAGTTTGTTGTGTTCTGCTTTGAGAACTTTGAGTTTTTTGCAGAAGTAAATTTCATTAGGCAACGTCTCCAAGCAATTGTGCGAAACAGCAAAATATTGAAGGCTTTGTAAAACTCCCATTCCAGAAGGGATGACCTGAATTTTATTGTAGGAAAGATCTAAATAATGTAGCCTAGTGCACATGAAGAGTTGAGAAGGGAGAGCTTCAATGTAATTATGGCTGAGATCAAGTTGCTCCAAGGTCTTGAGTTTGCGGATATGTTCTGGGATGGTGAAAATCTCGTTGTGCCAAAGTTTGAGACATATCAACTTTCGGCAATGCTGGAAACTAATGACTTCCTCAATAGAAATCAACTTATTATTCTTCAAGTCCAGCTCTTGCAAGTTCACAAGGCTAAAGATAGCATGGGGGATCCGTTCCAGGTTACAGTTTATCAGTTTTAGCTCCTGCAGTGAGAAAAGCTTCTTGAGATTGTTTAGAGCTACCAGTTTAGTCCCATCATTATGTATCCTGAGTTTTTGCAGGTGAGTGGCCAGATCAGCCACACTGGGTGGCAGCTTTGAGATGTTGCTGTGCAGTGTCAAAACCTTTAGGTTCTTTAGCTCACGTAAGCTTTCTAGAGTTCCTGTCCGGCCCATCTCCTGATTGAAAAATCCTGAGATGTACAACTCTTCCAAACTTCTCAAGTTGTAGATCCACACAGGTATATCTTTTATGTCATCAAAATTTACCATCATCACCTTTAGCTGTTCACGGAAGAACTTAAGGGAGGTAAAGGACAGCATAGCAGGACAGTTGATCAGCACTAGCTCTTGGAGATTGATCAATTGAGTTACTGAGACCGGGAAAGTAACATCTTGGAGCAATTCTAGTTTTAGAGCTTCCAACTCAATCATCTCAAAAGTGGTGTCAGGCAACCCAGGCAACATGAAAAGATGGAGTTCTAGGCGCCCACTAGGGTTTGTCTGCAGTTTCTGCTGCAACTTATCACGTGTCCACTCATGATTGAGGTTGAGCTGTTTAAGTTTGAACTCACTGTCTTCAGACAGGAACACAGCAAAGCGCTTGGAGTAAAGGGAATCATACTGATCTATGAGATGGAGCATGAAAGCAAAATCATTTTTAACATCAGGGATGTCCTTGATGCCAGTATCCTCACGAGCAAAGCGAAATGAGTACTCTTTAAGTGGCCGGTGAAAGAGCCAATAAAGAGTATAGAGGCAGGTCATACCATACACACCAAGGAAACAAAGGTAGCACATAGCCAGCTTAAAGAAGAGACAGGCTTTAGTATGATTGCAACAGAAATGGTCATAGCCTGTCATATCCTCCATTTTAACACTACAGGGCACAATGAACTTAATATTGTGAACCAGGACTGCATTGTAGACAATAATAACTAGAAATTTGCAAACTTTGAGAATAGTTTGGCGGATGTACATTGTATAAAGGATGTCTCCTTTTTCGACATGGAGTCGGAACTTTTTCACCTTTTCAAACAAAGCCTTAGCTTCCTCGCCTTCCTTTTTCCCCAACATGCTACTGGAAGGGGACTCTAAAACTTTCTTTCCTGTAACAGAGCCTCCTGTAGGAGAAAGTTCAATGAGTTCACTGGGAACATTACTTTTCCTAATCCGATTCACTTTTCCTGAACTTGTGTTCTCCTCTTCAGAAACTTCTGAGATGGTACGAGTAGTCCAAGGTGAGTCAAAGCATTTGCTCATAATGGAGATAAAATGTTCAATCTTGGAACTGGTACCAGGAAATTTGAACCAGAAAGAGGCACACACCATGAACATCAGTGTATGGATAACAACAAGGTAAGGAAAGTACTTAGCATACCAATGAAGGGCTGTCTCATAGCACATCTGATTGATGTAGCTGTACTGTTGAAGGTCTAGGTTGTTCCGTAATCCACTCATTTCCTGGTGGACAGAAGACTTGATTGGTTCAGAATTATTGATTGTCTTCTTGGTGAAATCTTCACAAGTTAATTCAGTAAAAGCTGTGCCACTGGGACCATGATTGGGAAGGCAGATAATCTTGTCATGTATCACCTGCCATAACATATAAGTGAGGAAAAGAAACATGATATATCAGACTCCATATGATACAACAGTTTACATTACCTAACAATGGTCTGGTAGATTCCCAGAGGAATTGATTGGAGTTGATCATTTCAAGCTGCAAGAGCTGCAATTTCCTTTTAATAATTTTTTAAAAAACCCAACAAAGAGAAAGGTAGCACAACAAGATCTTTAGTGATGGGCATTTCCCCAAATGTTACTTGCTGTGAAACACTGTCACAGTAATTATTCGATCCTTCAGGACATGTAGCCCAAACAGGCCTAAAATATATTATCAGATTTTCTATTTTTTATAAACTGGGATGGGATGAATCCTGCAGTAATCTGGGACTGGAACTCCTGGTGCAGCAAACATAACTCTTTGGACAGCATTTCTTACTTTATGCCAGCAGTGTTTTAATAACCAATTGTGATTTGATGAATTCTAGAAACATATTACTAAGCCCCTTAATGGGGCTTCTTTCCAATGGACTTCTTAGTAGAATGTCAACTATGCAAGTTGAGTAGATATATGAAAGAACCTTCATTGTTTTCTGTTGCATCACCCAATATATGATACTATTTTTCTATATGCCTTTTTACTGTACCAGCTCTCACATTTTCTATAGTGCTGAATTAGTTCAGTATATTCAACTTACACCATCTCTGATTTTTCATACAGGTGACACTTCTATCAGTAAGGTATTGATTGATTGTGTGCCATTAAATTGGTGTTTACTCTTAACCATATCTACGGGTTATCTACGGGACCGCCTACTGCCATTATTAGTCTCCCGTTGGCCAGTGCGCTCCCATAGAGTGGGTCTCCTCAGGATGCTGCCGGCTGGATGGCTGGCGACCCCGAGGGTCCGAGCCTTCTTGTTGGGGACGCCCTCCCTCTGGAATGAATTGCCCCCGAGATGAGGACCATCCCTGACCTTTTGACCTTCCGGCACATGTTGAAAACACATTTATTCCATCAAGCCGGTCTGGCCTAGGGTTTGTTCAGTTTTTAAATTGGTTTTATTGGGTTTTAATCTCTTTTTAATCCCCTATTCATTTTTATTATTTCGCAGCTATAAGATATAATCCTTTTAATTGTTTTTAATTGTTGAACTGTTGTTGTGTTTTTTAGTCTGGCTGTACACCGCCCCGAGTCCCGTTGGGAGAGGGGGCGGTATAAAAATGTAATAAATAATAATAAAATAATAATAATATTGATAGATCAGCTCCACAGTGCATCTAAATGCCACTGTCCATTCCTGTTACTACCACTGGTCCTTTTTCTCTCTTTTTTTTATTGCCTTTCTCACCATTTACTATACAGACCATGATTTGAGCCTGGCCATTTTAAGTTTTGATTGAGAACCTTGGATTCATTTGTTCTTTCAGCTATTTGTTTGTTTTGATCAAGATAGTGAGGGAAAGGGAGAGGAATTAGTAGATATGCTTGACTCATTTGTTATATGTAAATAATTCATGAGAGTGTGTATGCGTATGCATGTAGGCTTCTGATCCTGTTGCAATATAAGAAGTCACTAGGGAAGAAAAGATTGCCTAACATGTTTCTATATGATTTCTAATCTCCCTAGGCTGCAAAAAAATACCCTTTCCCAGGATCAAATCATAAATCCATCCCAGTACATGTAATCAACTTCCAAAGCCCTTTCTGTCATAAATATCCCATTTTGCAATTTCAGTCAATGACTCCATGATCTTGTTCTGGAATGGTATAGTCTGCTTCCATACTCACTCACTTGCAGAGTGCAGCCAAAAACGCCTATCATCAGCATGACTATGGTGATATACTCAGCTAACACATCCCACCAAGGCTTGAGAACTTTGAAAGCAGGCTGCTGATCTGTAAAATGCTTGAATTCAGCCACTGGAATCATACTGCCTGCCATAAAAAAAGACAAGAAGTTAGAATGGTCTCCGTTTCAGAAATGCTAAGTTGAATCAGAAGTTAATTCATAGCTCGATGCAGGAGCTATAATCATCTCTTCTTGTACATCAGAGGCATGTCTGGGACATGTAAATTATCTGTGGGTTTAAGGCTGTTACTCAAGCATGCACAAAAAGGAAGCTGCTCTAGATCTTTTTCCTATCTGTTAATCTGGATATAAAAACAAGCCAATGAAAGGCCTGTCATTTGACACTTACCCGTTATTCCTACAAGCATTTATTCCTATTAAAAGCCCTAATAAAGTTTCAATACACATGATCCTCACATCTAGGAATGAGTAGTACACCCTTCGCTAATCTGCCATCTTAGGCCATTCTGACTGAGCTGTAATTCAGCACTTTTGGAAGCCATGTTTAGAGATAGTGGGAGAATATGATCCAAAGCTTCAAAGGAGCAGGAAAGCCCTAGCTTTCAACTATCATTAGAGCAAAGCTCCTTATAGATATATGCCAGTTTTAATATATTTTAGATGTTGATGTATTTTATATATTTTAATCTGTTTTAATGTTTTAAAATGCTTTATATTTTAACTTTTTTAATATGTTGAATGATCAAATACAGGAAACCAAATATTACTATTCCTAATTCTGAAGTTAACATTAAATGAAAAAACTCCTTGAGTAATGCTACAGTTAATCACATCTAGGTTTAAAATTAATACCTTGGTGAACTGCTTTGGGACCTTGTATACATAGCCTTGAGTTCCATAGTAGAAAAAAAGCAGCATATAAATACCTCATTTTTAAAAATTCAATGTTTTCTGTCAACCTTGAAAATCTCAGAATGGTAGTCAGATTTCAGAAAATTCTCAGTGCCAGGCAATGATCAAATGTTTTGTTTGAGGATATCTCTGTACATTCAGGATCACATCTCAGGGATGGAATTGTCAACCCAAGAAGTAAAAACCTTAAAAGATACTATTGTTATTGTTTAGTTTAATATCCCACCTTTTATTCAGGAGCTTAAGGTAGTACAAATAAAGTTTCCTTCTCTTCCTTTTCCCCACAATCACCCAGGGTGTGATGACC
Source organism: Bungarus multicinctus (assembly GCA_023653725.1). NCBI lineage: Eukaryota > Metazoa > Chordata > Lepidosauria > Squamata > Elapidae > Bungarus > Bungarus multicinctus. The sequence continues at coordinate 107,015,451 of CM042834.1, forward strand.
CAGGGTGTGACACAAAACAAACATAGTCACAAAAAACAGGTGAAGCCCCTTTTATTCCTTCAGTTTGCTTTCAAGCTCTGAATATCTTTGACAGAGGACAAAAACACTCCCACACAAACAGTTACACGAAGAAGGAAAAAAGCAACACAAACCAGGCAAGATAAGCTGGAAGATGTCCACAGATAATACACACTGAGAAGGATGCCAAACTCGAAGAGGAACTATAAACTAGAGATATTTACATGATTTGTTTCCAGTGTTTGCCAGTATGTAGGTCCAAACTCTTATTCAGTTGTCATACCTGCAGCTCATGAAGAAGATCAAGGCCCTCTCCTCCCAAGACCACGCCTCTCCCTTGTCCTCTCCCCCCTGCGTGCCCTAGGATGAATAGGGGATGGGCCTGGGTCCTCCTCTGACTGCTCAGCCGGCCTCTGCCCTTCCCCAGCCTCCTCCACAACCTCCGGATCCACACTTTCACTCCCTGTCGGCTGTTCCTCTTCTCCCTCAGAGTCAATCTCCACCAGGGGCATGACACAGAGTTTTCCAAAATTAAGGAAGGACTTGAATCTGTGTCCCTCCAATCCTAGTCCAACATATTGAAGGAAGAGAATATTATATATAACAATGGTTGCTGTAGCTACTCTTGATACTGCCTCAGCTGATCCAAGGTTTTCAACAGCTAAATGTGCATGTGTACGTTCCAACTTTCTTTACTTGGTAACAAACTCACTCAACTATGATAGTAGTCATTGTGAAAATGGGGTTGATTTCTAGTCATCAGCTGAAAATCAAGCCCTTGGATAGATTATTGCAGAAATGATTTTATTTCTTATAACCTATGCCAAGTTCTGTCATCGTCTTTAGCTTAAGATGGAAAGGCAATAGGACCAAGTCAGGCATTATATGGATATCTGGACAACAGCCCAAAAGAATTACACTTGTAACCCTTTAGCTGCATTCTTCAGTGAATCTTCTGTCAATATAGAATGGGGTGTTGTTTTTTTTAGATTCTGGGGTTGCTATAGTAACTATGTTCCCATTACATTGGCCTGGTCAGAAATATCCCAAATAATATGTATGCAATAGGTTACCCAGAAATATGAGACTTAATATCATCATCAGGTCATGCTCATGTGCATTAGTTGACACCTACAATACTAAAATACTGAGACAATTTCCACACAAGTTTTGGGACCAAATAGAAAAGCAAATTCCAGTGTGTAAGACAGAAGTGATACTGTCAGCCTTCAAGATTCTTTTCCTTTTCTTCGCTTCTTTCGGCTGCCATAGTAGTTTTTCAAGAATCATATAATTTGCTTCCTTAGTTACTAGGTATAGTAAGTGAGGGTTATCTAAACGTATTACCCATTATAGAGAGCATATATTACTTGTGTTATTCTCTTGGAAAATTTTCTTTCCCATTGTGTTGAAATGGCACCTTTCCATTTCAGAAGACTTTCAGAAAGCTTAGCTGTCAACTTATCTCCTCTAGATCTCCTAATACACCAGGAAAGAAATTTAAAATATTAACACTATCAGAATCTTCTTACTGGAGCAACCTATCAATCTAAGTGAGGAAATACATTTGTAAATGAATATAAAGATTTTTCTATTCTAGTTTGCTTTCCTTTCCCTTAAAGATGGCCGACGCGGTGCTCCGCCGCTGCTCGCTCCGGCCTAGACAGCTTTGGCTGCGGCCCCCCTTGTCCCCTAGGTCCCCTCGCCGGTGGCAGAGGCGAGGGAGGATCGGGGGAGGCCGGTCGGGACATCTGGAGACCGGTCGGGGGTCTGCTGGAGCCGCGGGCCCGGTGCGGAGGGCGGCGTGGTCGCGACGGCCCTGGCGGCTCCGAGTCGATCGTGGAGGCCCCGGAGGCCTTTCCCGGCGGTCGGCGGTCGGCGGTGTAAGTCGGCGGTCAGCGGAGCGGGGTGTTTGTGGACGAGCGCCTGGCGGCGGCGGCGACAGCGGTGGCGGCGGTGGCGGCGTCGGCGGCGTCGGCGGAGGCCGCGGCGGCGGCGGCGGCGGCGGCGGCCTCTGGGGTCGTTGTGGCGGCGTCCTGTACAGAGACTATGTCACGGCATGGCCCCAGCGGCCCCCTGAGGAGTGTGACGGCCCTGGATTCCCCAGGGCGGGGCCGATTCGGGGGGGCCGTTTGGAGGGCCTTGGACAGGCCTCGGCGGCCTTGCTACAGCCGCGGAGGCCTTGGAACAGCGGCCGTGACACCCCCGGAGTTCCAAGGGGCGGTGAAAAGGCCTTGGCGCCCCCAGTGAGGCACGGCGGCGTGGCAGGCTCGGCGACCTCACTTGGGCCGGGACGGTCTTGGAAGGCTCCGGTTGGTCCTGACACGGGCCTATTGCAGTTTCGGCCCTGGAGTGGACCTAGGGCACCCTTGACAGCCCCGAGGACGACGCGGAGGCTGGGGGACCCACGGAGGAGCTCGGCTGAGGAGTGGTGGTGCCGATGCCCCCGTGGGCCGCTTAGGCGGAGCCATGGTTGTTCCCCTTTTTTCCCTGGGGCCCCCACCGGTGGCAGAGGTGGTGGGCCCAGGGGGGGGATTAGCTCTGCCTGTGACCTTTTTCCCCCCGGGGGCCCCACCGGTGGCAGAGGTGGGACGACTGGGGGAAGGCGGCATATACCCCAGCCTACCTGGATTTTTTCCGCGGCCAGAGGATGGCAGAGACTGCAGGCACTCCGAGACCGTCGAGGTGGCCGGGACTACGGACTTATTCGAGGGCAGAGCTCTGGGCCCTGAGGGATGCCCCCCTCTCCCTCAGGTGGCCTCCAAGACTCTCTAAGACCTTTTGTGATGAGGGATCCTGGGATCCGGAGCGATGGTGGGGCCGAAGAAACCGGAGGAAATGTTCTAAACCTGTGATTAAATTTTTAATGGGATTTTTTAAGGGGTTGGAAGGATCCAGGGCGGGCGGGGGAGACAGCCCGCATGGATTTGGGGGCAGCCAGGCCGGCACGCGCGCCTGGGGGGTCTCGGGGGTTCCTGTGTCGGGGTGGCAGACAGGGGGTGGGCAGCGGGGGGCTAATTTTATTAGCACGGTGACTGGGAGAGGTAGATATGCTGGGGGTAGAGGGCCATATCCGGTAAGGGGATCGCGCTCCCGATGTCTGCAAGCGGTAGCGCGCTCCGACCCTCTTTACCCATCCTGCAGCCCTGGTTGTCCGGAATCTCAGGCCCTGAATACCCGGCTGTTGTTGTGCAATGCCAGGTCCGTGGTTGGTAAGGCTCCCCTGATCCATGATCTGGTTCAGGAGGAGGCCGCGGACCTGGTAGGTGTCACCGAAACCTGGTTGGGCCCAGAGGGCGGTGTCCCTCTGGTTGAGATGTGCCCACCAGGTTTCCTTGCATTTCACCAGCCTAGGGCTCAGGGAAGGGGTGGTGGGGTAGCGGTGCTTATAAAGGAAGTCCTTTGTCCTAGGGAGGCCACTGTCCCTCAGACGGCTGGCTGTGAATCTCTATTTGTGAAGTGGGGGCAAGGGGTACAGATGGGTCTTTTGATGGCGTACCTGGCTCCCTGCCACGTCTCATCGGCCCTACCCGGACTCCTAGAGGTAATAGCCGGGCTGGCGGTTGAGACCCCTAGGCTTTTGGTCATGGGGGATTTCAACCTGCCATCGCTCGGTGAAACCTCGGGGTTGGTCCGGGAGTTCTTGGCTTCCATGACGGCCATGGACCTGACCCAGTTAGTTTCTGCCCCCACTCACATAGGAGGACACATGCTGGACCTGATTTTTGTCTCTGGGCAGTGGTTGAATGACTGTAATTGGGGGGATTTAGTTATTACACCCTTGTCATGGACAGATCATTCCCTCCTTAGGCTGGATTTCTGTTCCGCTACCCCCCACCGCAGGGAGGCGGAGCCACTTAGATGGTTCCGCCCCAGGCGCCTAATGGACCCGGATCGGTTCCAGAGGGAGCTTGGGCCATTTCCTGAATATCTGGCTCTCAGCTCGCCTGGAGACCTGGTGGCCACCTGGGATGGGTTGGCCGCCGGGGCCCTAGAGCGAGTTGTGCCTCTGCGACCTCTGACCCGGCACAGATCCCATTTGGCTCCGTGGTATACGGAGGAGCTACGGGAGATGAAGTGCCGGAAAAGACGTCTAGAGGGCATTTGGAGGGCGAGCCGTTCTGAGTCTGACCGAACACAGGTGAGATCTCATATTAAGACTTACCTTGTGGCGATAGGGGCGGCGAAATCTTCGTATTTCTCCGCCCTTATTGCATCAGCAGAAAATCGGCCTGCCGCCCTGTTTAGAGTGACCCGCTCTCTACTTGAACCGAGAGCGCGGGATGACCTCTTGCAGGGTAGGGCAGAGGAGTTTTCCCGATTTCTGCATGATAAAATCGCTCAGATTCGGGAGGGGCTCGACTCCAATTGGGTGGTCCCGGGGGAGGTGTCCGGGGCAGGTCTTGAGAGTGTTATCTGGGGGGAGTTCGATCCTGTGACCGCCGAGGGTGTGGACAGGTTGCTGGGGGGTCTGAATGCCACCACCTGTTTATTGGACCCGTGTCCTTCCTGGCTGGTTTCGGCTGCCAGGGAGACGACACGAGGCTGGCTCCAGGGGATTGTCAACGCTTCCTTGAGAGAGGGGGTGCTCCCTACCGCCTTGAAGGCGGCGGTGGTGCGCCCCCTCCTCAAGAAGCCTTCCCTGGACCCAGCTATTTTAAACAACTATCGTCCAGTCTCCAACCTTCCCTTTGTGGCGAAGGTTGTTGAGAGTGTGGTGGCACGTCAGCTCCCCCGGTACCTGGAGGAAGCTACTTACCTCGATCCGTTCCAATCGGGCTTCAGGCCTGGACATAGCACTGAGACGGCATTGGTCGCGTTGGTCGATGATCTCTGGAGGGCTCGTGACAGAGGGTTCTCCTCTGTCCTGGTCCTATTAGATCTCTCGGCGGCTTTTGATACTATCGACCATAGTATCTTATTGCGACGGTTGGGGGGGTTGGGGATTGGGGGAACCGTCCTTCGATGGTTCTCGTCCTTCCTCTCTGACCGTTCGCAATTCGTGTTGGCGGGGGGGGGAGAGGTCCACCTCTAGGCCCCTGGTTTGCGGGGTGCCTCAGGGGTCGGTCCTTTCTCCCCTCCTGTTCAACATTTACATGAAGCCGCTGGGCGAGATCATCCGTGGTCTTGGAGTGAGGTGTCATCTGTATGCAGATGACACCCAGTTGTACATCTCCACTCCGGACCACCCCAACGATGCTGTGGGGACTATGTCTAGGTGCCTGGAGGCCGTGCGGGACTGGATGGGCGGGAACAGGCTTCGGCTCAACCCATCCAAGACCGAGTGGCTGTGGTTTCCGGCGCCCCGATATAGCCAGCTGACACCTTCGCTGGCTATTGGGGGGGAAGTTTTGCCCCCCACAGAGAGGGCTCGCAACCTGGGAGTCCTCCTGGATGTACGGCTGTCACTTGAACATCGCATTGCGGCCGTCTCCAGGGGGGCGTTTCATCAGATCCGTCGGATCTACCGGTTGCGGCCCTTCCTGGATCGGGACGCCTTGCGCACGGTCACTCAGGCCCTTGTCACCTCTCGCCTGGACTATTGTAATGCCCTCTACATGGGGCTCCCTGCAGGGAGCATCCGGAGACTCCAGTTGGTGCAAAATGCAGCCGCGCGGGTGATTATGGGGGCGTCACGTAGCGCCCATGTGACGCCTCTCCTGCGCGAGCTGCATTGGTTGCCGGTGGCTCTCCGGGTTCGCTTTAAGGTTCTAGTTTTGACCTTTAGGGCGACCCATGGCATGGGACCAGGTTACCTTCAGGACCGCATTCTGCCAACGTTCTCCAACAGGCCGGTGCGTTCCCACAGGGAGGGTCTGCTCCGGGTGCCGTCGGCCGCTATGTGTCGTCTGGCGGCGCCAAGGAATAGGGCCTTCTCTGTGGGTGCCCCCGCCCTCTGGAATACTCTGCCACCGGAACTTCGTACCGGCACGGACCTGAGGGCCTTCAGGCGCGCGTTAAAGACCTGGCTCTTTGAGCAGGCCGGCCTGGGCTGAGATGATGATTTTAAATTTGATCTCCATTTTTAATTTAAATTGGGTTTTAAGGGTGGGGGGGGTTTTTCCTAATTTTAGTATGCAGCTGATTTAAATTTAATTACTTTTTAACTTTTGTATTTTCTGTGGGGTTTTTAGATGAGCTGTTCACCGCCCTGAGTCCCTTGGGAGAAGGGCGGTATATAAATGCAATTAATAAATAAATAAATAAATAAAATAAATAATAAAGATATGGAAGCCAAGAATCCTATCACCCATCTCATATTTCTAAATAACATCCACTTACTTCCTAGAGAGGCTTTATTTCCTTTTCATATTTTTTTAATGTAACCTCTTTTATATAAAAGCACATCTGACTTTTGAAACTGAACAAGATAAATGAAAATATGGTAAAACAAAATGGCATCTTTCTGTTCCTTCTTCACTAAAGCACATTGTTTTTCTTCTTTTGAAAGGAGGGTGGATTATTTTTAAAGAAACAGTAGTATTTGCTACACTGTAATTTTCCCTGTACAATATTTATTTAGGAAATTTATAGAGCCACTTACTAGATTACAACAGTATTGGACTGAATAGAAATGTAATAAGTCTGTTAAAAATAAACCATTAGCTACTACAAAATTTTCTCCCAAGCAAATTTTGCCTATCAAATCCAAAAGTGAATTCTGAGATTCAGAAGAATTTAGTGAGGTTTGGGAGGCGGGGGTGAGAGACAGAGAGAGAGAGATCTGTTGCTCCAGTTGGCTCTTCAAAACATAAACCATAAATGATTTATAAAGTAGCTTTATAAAAATGCTTTATAAATCCAAAGTGTTGTGGGCTCCAGTTTCTCCTTTCTGTTGAGAGGTTCCTGTTGATACCTGAAAGTCAAGTTTCTTATATCAAACAGAACTGGACTTCTGGTGCATTCAAGTGCTGATAACCTAGGTCGAATAAGCAAGCTCAGTTTCTTATTTGTGAGAGGTTAAAAAAAAAGAAAGAGAAAAGCTTTTGGTGGCGCAGTGGTTAGAGTGCAGTACTGCAGGCTACTTCTGCTGACTGTCAGCTGTCTGCAATTTGGCAGTTTGAATCTCACCAGGCTCAAGGTTGACTCAGTCATCCATCCTTCACAGGTGGATAAAATGAGGACCCAAAATTGTTGGGGGCAATATGCTGACTCTGTAAACCGCTTAGAGAGGGCTGTAAAGCACTGTAAAGCGATATATAAGTGCTATTGCTATTCTTTCCCTAAATTTCCATTTTTGGCAGAATGGGTGGGTCTGCAAAAGTACAAATATTCCACTACAATTCCACCTTAATAAGACAGGCCATGCAAAGTCCCATAGATTCTCTGGTAGAAAGTATATTTTAAAGCTGGAACCTAAAAACCTTTTGCATTTTATTCAGCACCTTCCTGGCATGTAGAAAAAGCTTGTACAACAATGGTTCCTGAAGAGATATTAAACTCAGCGAATTGTTCCTGAAGGAAAACAATGTATTTTTTAAAAAACGCCCTAAAAAATCATTGTTTATAAGGTGTGACGTCCTATAGCATATGGCTAATTATGTTCCACAGGACAGGTTCTACAATTTTACCTTACATTTAAGAATACATCACTACGTAACTAGAGATTATACTGCAATCTGCTAAAGAGATTTTACAGTGATCTGAAGGCATGTTGAGATGAGGTAACTGCATAGCCATAAAATAACCACAAAAGTTGGTTTTGCACAGTGATCCACAATTTAGAAGTGAGCCATGAAGTATTGATGCCAAACAAGGTGATAAAATCAAACAAAGATTGATTGTCAATATTGAGCAAATAGGTTTCAAAATGACAAACACAGTTCATAATGACAAATGCAACTACAGTTCAGTGTAAAATGATGCCTTTTTTTTAAAGCCCAAATTCTAACTGTACATAAATAGGATTTCAGTGGGCAAATGACTAACCAGGCATGGGACTTTATAAACACAAAGATAATTAAGGTTGCAGGTTCAATAAAAAATAAAAAGCCTAAGACTCCATATTTGGAGTAATCAGAAAGAGCAATAGAACAATGTTTTTATATAACCCATTGTAAGACTGTACTTGGAATATAATATAGTTCTGCTCACACCTAAAAAAAGGATATTAGAGAGCTACAGAAAACGCAGAAAAGAGTTATCAACATGAATGGAAGGCTGAAACAGCATCCTTCCAAGAAACACTAGAGCAGTTGTGTTCTTTACAAAGGGGAGATATTGTAGTAGAAAAAATAAACCTAACAAACAAAATAGACATTGCATCCTTTTTCTCTCTGTCTTTTAGATGGAATCAAGGTCAAACTAAGTTTCTTTGCCTGGCCCTAATCCTATCAAAACCAGATTGGCCCAAGGGCAGCCTTTACAAGGAAATTGCAACAGAGACAAACCCTAGTCTTCCATTCTCAATCAATCTGATTACATCAACATTCCGCCTCCTTTAAACAATGGACTTTCTCAGTTCAGGTTGCCCCCCTGAAAAGCACATTCTGTCTAAAAATGGAAGTAATCCAAAGAAAACTGACAAGGACCTGCCTAACTTACCCAAACTGACCAGCAAATCAGATCCCTAGATAATTCAGCTTTATACTCTTCAAATTATATTTTAAAAAGCTTTGCTATTTTGCAGTGCAGTTCAGGATCAATAGAAGGAAATTTCTTCACCCGGCTTAAGAAATATGTGGAATTTGCTGCTAACAGGTGTGGTCATGGCAGCCAATTTGGGTGGTTTTCAAAAAAGACTTGACAGGTTTATGGAGAACCAAGCTAACAATAACTTCTAGTGTTTACTACCCCCTGAATCATAGGCAGCAGGTCTTAAACACTGGCTGCTGGATGCATCAACAGGAAAACTCTATTCCCTCTCAATCCAGACTTGTGAATTTCCTCTTTGCATCTAGATGTCCACTGTGGGCAAGTGTCCCTAAGCTGGTCAATTCTATTCTCTTTAGTTTATTCAGGCTCCTACAGTGTTTCTCAACACTGGCAACTTTTAAGTTGTGTGGCCTTCAAGTCTCAGCATTCACCTGTCAGCATGGTGGCTGGGGAACTTGCAAGTTGAAATCCACACATTTTAAAGTTATCACCTTGAGAAACACTGGCCTAAGATAATTTCTAGATAAGTCTGGTAGCTGTTGTAGCGCCAGCATAGCTAAATAGCAATATTGTTAATGAAACCATTAGCCTGAAGTATGTCCCCTTTTCTCCTGAATGGAGAATTCCAGGGGTTGTAATAGTTCTGAAACTTCCTGGATGGACAGACAGTAGCGGAAGTGCGTGTAGGCCAGGAAATTCTGGGAGATGAAGTCCAGACAACTTAAAAGTTGCCATCATTGAAAAACACTGGCTTAGGGTACACCAATTCCAATCCGACTAAACTGAAGAGAGAACATAGTACCAGGATAGCAATTCACCACCTGGCTTACAACTGATTGAAATCAGCATTTTCAAGTTCTATTTAATTGGAATCTTTACCTTCCTCCGTTCCACCCACCAATTTAAGATCGCTTGGCCTGGATCGATTTTGGCACCATTTGTCTAGTAAAGTTCACTAGACCTATTTTATCCATAGCCTGGGGGGGGGGTCAGCGGCACAACTCCTTACAATACCCTTCCTAGCATGAGCTTGTTGAGAAACCTCCCAGCAAAACTCGGCAGTTCTGGGCCCCAAAAGGGACTTTCATGGGAAGACTGGAAGCTCTGGTTAGCCTCGTTTGCCCTCACCGGGGCGGGGCCACTGCCTGGAAGCCCCGAGGTGCCCGAAACTGATCAGGAGCGGCTTTTGTCTTTTGCTTTACGGAAAGGGAGTCCAGTAGGTGTCTTCAGCAGTTTTGTCCTCCCGAAACTGAAGGCGCCAAAAGTCTCCCGCGTTCCCCTGCAGCCCTCCTCCGACAAGACAGACGTGCTCGGCCGTGGGGTGGGGGTGGGGGTGGGGTGGGGAAGGTGGCCTCTGACCCTGGGGATTCAAGGACGCTTCAGGAGTCTGCAAAGCTAAACTACATCCATCCCGCTTTGTGGCGGAGGGGGAAAGCCTTCCTGCTTGGTTCATTCTTCTTACCGCGGCGGGATGTTTTGGGGACCGAACTGGCAAAGAGGCGGGAAGCCACTTGGCGCGGGACAAGTTTGGTCCAACTTAGACAACTCTCCTTGGTCAATCCCCCCCTTTCCCGTCTCTCTCACTCGGAGGTGGGAAACGGAGGCGCCGGGGTACGCTTTTTTTCTCTCTAACCGCCTCTATTCCTTCCCGGTACTTTTTTCCCATATTTATATCATCCATCGTCTTCTCCTCCCTCCCCCTCCCACCATCAGCCCCCTCGACGCCAGCCTGCCTTCTCCAAGTCGCTGCTGCCCTTCGGCCGCGTGGGGTTTGCACTTCCATCGCTCCCAGCGAGAGCGGAGTAGAGGGAACCCTCCTGAGGGGATTATGGCACGCGGTACCCCAACCACTTGCCTGAGGTCGGTGGTTTCTGGTCCTGATCCGGCTCTCCTGCTGTGGCCACCTGCTCTGGACGGCCGTGCCCCGCCTTCGCTGCTTCCCCCGGCGGCAGAGTCGCCCTGTACAAGCCGCCGCCGCCTCCTTGTCCTCTACGCCCGCCTCCAGTGGAGCGCCTCTTCCTCCCCAGGCGCTTAGCGATCCCGCCTCTCTCCCCATTGCTCTAACTAAAGTGACTTTTGGGAGGGAGGCGACCTACTGTAAGGCGCTGCCGCCGTGGAACAACTGGGAGGAAGCCGCCCGACAACCCACGCAAGTAACGAGGAACAACCTGGGACGGGCTGCCAGCCGGGAACCACCCTAAGGAAGGGCTTCTCCGGCCCCGGCCCAGGCTGGAACTCTTTTCCTGGGCACTTGGTGGCAGAGGAGCAGATGAAGGAGGGTGGTGGCTTTCTCTGCCTTGTGTACCAAGCGGGGCCAGTAAGTCCGAATATGAGGAGGGAGAAGCCTTCCATCTCTTTTACCGTCCAAGCAGAAGCAGCATCTCCACCCACTGGGAACAGGCTGTTATAGGAGAGCCCTGTTTGCCTATCCCAGGGGTCTGGTAGTATCATCTTTTCCAACTAACAAATTAAGGTAGCTGAATCCATCTGATAAAGTCAGTAGTAGCTGGTTTTATACCTTTATATAAACGTGATACTCATCAGAAACAAGGTTGCCACACGCCTTCGGATTTTTGACCACTAATGATATAAAGGTGTCAAAACATCGTATGCTCAGAGGCATCCTAAGAAAGTAGGGTGAGTTAGCTGGAATCTCTGCACTTGGTTCTGGGCATTGTTCTCATGACAGTTTTATGGTTGGTGTCAAATCACCTGAACGCCGTAAACCCAAGCAAACGTTGTGGGCGTATCCAGATGTAATAACACAGTGAAGTAAATATGCAGAATTCCTCTGCTCACACAAGCATGTAAGGTGTTCTTGTTACTGGGTGACTGATTGTGGGATATGTAAAGCGCAAATTTACAATTGCCACAAAAAGTAGTATGTCTGGAATTATTTTAAACTTACCTCTCTGACATTTGGCCTTCGGGAAATGATACTGTATAGAGATGATCCATGACTTGATGCTTCGGTACCAGACAATAAACTTTCCCTGGATTCTTATCTGACTATTGGAACTAGATGTATAACTATCTAGCAGTGCCTTTATATGGACTGAATCCAATAAAATAGAGGTGGTTCATAGAATCTTATGCAGCTCTCAAAACTCCCTTTCAGCTGAGAAATATAGAAAAACAGTAGCTTTAATTTATCATCGCTAAAAAAAATGAAACGAGCCCATACTTAGTCATGCTTGCATTTCTAATTGGCTCCTTCTCTTTGCACTGTCAACCTCCTCCCATTCTTAAGTGCAGCCTTGGTCTCCTGCGTTGGCAGTAGAAAATTAAATAGGTGCATACTTAGCTTTACTAGCTACAATCACTAACTTATGTAACCTGCAATAATGATTTTTTTTAAAAAAACAGAACTTACTGGACTTTTTCTAACATGTTTCATTTCATGTAGTACTTAATGTAAAATATTAACATGAGTGCTGTTGAGAAATAAACCTGCTTAAATTGGAAGGTAAGCCTATTGACTCAAAGCCTTTCCCTTTCAAAGATATATGATTGGACTCACATTACTCAGAGGTGATAACGCCCAGTTAGCTGAAATATTCATGGCAGGGAAATCCCTGTATAGTCCTTGTCATCTTATCCAGGATAGTTCCCAAAGTTAAGCATCATACGGATGATGGATAAAATATTGGTAGTAATGTTTACATTGTGTATGTATTGCCTCATGGCGTGATGAACAACAAAAAGTTAATAAATGGTAATATGTATATGTATATATTTACCTTCACTAAGTTTTCACAAGTTTTAATATGGATCTGTCACAGGAATAAAGATCAACTCTGCCAAATGGGGCACTTCTGGCAGTTTCCATATTAAGTCTGTTATAAATGCAACAAACTGGCAGATGAACAAATATATGATCTCTCCTTCATGCACACATACATTTTATATCAAAATAAAATATAAAAATAATTAAAAATAATAAATTAAAAGAAAAAAAACCCACAAAGGGCAAACTCAATGGACCACTAGGTTTTTTTCTGCTGTCGGTTTTCTATGTTTCTATAAGGAAAAAATATCACATGCAAAGTTGCCATCGCTTGTATAGCTGCCAACCAGAATGTTACAAAAGCATGCTTGCTTTCAGATTGGGTGATATTTTTATGCATAATGAATGTGACCAAAGACCTTTTTTAAAATTAGGAGATTATGCCACAGAGAACACCTTTACCATGTGGACATTATCCAGCAAAAGCGTTGCTGTGCATTCTGGTGCCAGGCTAAGGCAAGCTTTGCTTATCTCAATGATTTGGGTGTAACCAAACAGGCATTGCTGGCATGCAATTAAGACTTGGGGGCAGGAGATCAAAGGCACTTTCTTTTGAAGTGTGGTACATTTTTCAGTACATAGAACAGACAGCCATCACCGGTGCCACATCTGTAAGCCTTGTCAAGATTGTTCGCCTTTTAAAGCCAACCTCCTGAAATCCTTTTAGAATTTTGATTTCCAGCTGGAGGACTTACAAACATTTCTGTTTCAAGACAAATCCCATTTCACCCTTGGCCAGCCATGTTCTAGGGCCACAGTCTTTCCCTGTCACTGTACAAAGACACTAAACCGCATTCATAAGAACTGAGACTACTTTGGGAGGCTGCTTGTGACTCTGGCTACCCAGATACCATTTAGTGCTGCTGAACACAGTTGCCTCTGGGATGAGATATTGCACAACCTCCTTGCAGACTTGGGGCAAAGACAAGTTAAAATGACCTCCTCTACAGTCGTTATATAAAATGTTTGTGGCATGCTTGCATAGGCGAATCCTGGGCTAAACTCTGCACTGGGTGACTAAAGGCAAGTGACCTATAAAAAGCCCTTATTATGTTCTCAAGAAAACCGATCGTTAGTTCTCTGAATGGACTCAAAGCCTTTCATTGACTTGGTGAAATTCAACGGACCCAGACTTACTTCTCTAAACAAACATGCTCAGGTTGTCCAGGGTGCTTTTTGCAGTTTTCCGGTTGAAACAGATCATCTCTTCTTGTCAGCAATATGTGTGTGGGCCTGGGAGCAGGGCTTGGTGATGTTGCCAACTTTCTCCCCCCACCCCAAGGACTGAAACAGTACAGCTGTGTGTCGGGGCCCCTGACCCAGAATCTGGAAGCAACTAAGGAATGAAAATAAGCTGACCTGATATCCAAACTAGATGGCTGATAAATGTGAAATGTTGCTACTGGTTCCTTGTTTCTTTTATAACCTTTGTGTGGCTTAAGTATTACTTTACCTGGTGTTTCATGCTGACAAGGAAAACAATCCAGCATTTGGCAAATTGACAGATACAAGTTTATACAGTGGAACTGAAATACACAACCTGATACTCCATGTTTATGCAAATTCAAGTTCTGATTCTGCCCCTGCACATTTACTCAGAAGTAGGTCTTGTTAGTTTAAGTGAAGTTTACTCCCGTGTAAATGTTCATAGTATTGCAGCCTGAGCTCAGTGTTTGTTTATTGTCCACTCAATCAAGAGCAGATGAAAGAAACCAGAATAGAGGTTTAAGAATGCAATTCTGTGCAAGTATAAGATGCCCCCCGTGTTTTGATTTGGTTGATGAGAAGCCCCCCACTTACCAATATTGACAAATTGATTGCATGTTTAGATGTCTGACTGGAGCTAAGCTTTTCTTCTCCAAGGTGCATCTCAGACATTCTTCCTGGTTCATAGTAGCAACTTACTCAGAAATACTTATAATCACTGTGTTCAGTGATGCTTCTTCGTTTAGAAAGTAGGTTTTGAATTGGAGCCTTTATCATAATTTCAAGTGAAACTGGCATTCCTTCAACAGAAAATGTAGCAGGTAGAAAACACTAGTATTCCTTAGACCAGCCCTTCTAAGAGCCTGAGGCAGAATGTTAATTTGAGACCCGCCCAAGTTTCTTCAGATTGTCAACATATTTCTATTGCCATTTTTTTTTATCAATTGAAGTCAATGGTCCTGCAAACAGAAGTACTAAAGATTGCAAATGCAGGTTATTGAAGTAACTCCTGAGGCTATGTTTTAGCTGCCCTGAATGAAAAGTATTGATCCATCTAGTCCCATTGAATAATGAGCAATGGTGGCATCTCCTCCACATATCGATTCTATGGCAATTTTCCCTACTGCTGCCCCAACCTATTCCAAGGTAAAATCTGAGTGCAGCTGACAACATCCTCACTCTACAGGACAGAGTTTAAAGGGCAGCCTTCTGACCAGGATTAAGATTTAAAGCAGAGTTGTCAACCGGATTTTCTTTGTTTTTGCTTATTTTGTTTCTCATCCAAGAATCTCCTTCAGTTCTGTGTATGACTCAGAACCTCCACAGACATTTAAAGCAGAGAAAAGTAACTTCAGCTTGCAAGTTATATCTGGCCCATCAGGTTTTATAACTATTCCTCTTCCTCCTTCTCTTCTACCATTCTGAAAGGAAAGATGAAAGAGAAGGAAACCCCCAAAGGAGTGCAGCAGCAACATTTGCCTGCTTCCCACTTTCCCTAAGAGGTGAGGGGTGGATGCAATCAGCCCCTGGGAAATTCAATCAAGGATTTTCTGGAAACATTACTTTCTCCTGTGTTATTCCTCAGAAAGGCAGAAAAGGTGTTGAAAGTGCTCCAAGTACTGGAGAGCAATTTCCTAAAGAAGTGTTGACATCAGAGGGTGGGCCTTCGGGGAGAGTCTTCATGGAAGATGTTTCCCACCTGACATTACCCATTCCCTCCAGCCAAGTGCATTTCCCCACCTCTGTTTTCAGATGTCATGTTTTATCCTTCTGATGTTTATTCCTCCTTTTCTGATTGCCCTCCTCCCCTCTTGGCATGGCCTAAAGCCAAGGCGTTTTTACTGCATACTTTCACATCGCTCAGTGCAATGTGAGCGTCATGGAAACCAATGACAGATGGTATAAGTTGTCACAGCATCATAATTAGTCACACAACTAATGAAGGTTTAATAGCAACCAACCTTGTCAAGGTTGGTAGCAACCAACTACCAAGACAATGTTGATGAAAATGGATAGGTGCATCCATCAGGCCCATAGTTACCCAGATGTGATGTTTTGGAGTACATTTTTGTACCAGCAGAACAAGAACTTGCTGAGATATATCACCAGTAATTATTTTGTTAGAGCTGGTAGAACAGTAAAGTAATCTGCTAGGTTTATGTACCTAATTATGTGTGGATTTTCACTGTTGGCCATAATTACTATATCTTATTTTCTTGAAAATAATAAGGTAATAACAGATAACAGAGAAGAAGAGCATGGGAAAAGAGTTACATAAATGTGGAATAGCAAAGCAAGAAGGAAAAGAAAGAAGGCATAGAGAAGGGCAATCAGAGAGAGGGAGAATGTTGCTCAGTGTTCTTTTGAAGATTAGGCAAAAGCAATCAAAATATTTTTAGGAGAAAGAAGATCCAATCTACAGGTGGAACTCGAAAAATTTGAATATCATGCAAAAGTTCATTTATTTCAGTAATGCAATTTAAAAGGTGAAACTAATGTATGAGATAGATTCATTACATACAAAGCAAGATAGTTCAAGCCGTGATTTGTCATAATTGAGATGATTATGGCTTACAGCTCATGAAAACCCCAAATCCACAATCTCAGAAAATTAGAATATTACATGTAATCAATAAAACAAGGATTGTACATAGAACAATATCAGACCTCTGAAAAGTATAAGCATGTATGTTTTATTGATTTTAAATGGGGTTTTTAGATTTGGGACAGTCTAATGTTTAATTCTTTTTTAAATAATTTATACTTTGTTTATTTGTATTTTAGTTGGCTGTTCACCGCCCTGAATCCTTCGGGAGAAGGGCGGTATATAAAACTCAGAAATAATAATAATAATAATAATAATGTATGTGTACTCAGTATTTATTTATTTATTTGTTTAAACTTCTATACCGCCCCCTCTCCCAAAAAAGGGACTCGGGGCGGTGTACAGCCTACTAAAACATACGAGATATACAATAAATATAGTTAAAAATAAATTAAATAGTTTAATCCGGCTGTCTAATTCAGATTCAATTTAAAAGTTAAAAACTAAAACCCCAATTAAAATTTAATTAAAAACCTAAAACACAGTTACTGGGCCAGGCCGGCCTGATTAAAAAATAAAGTTTTCACCGCGCGCCGGAAGGTCAGGATATCCGTCATAGACCGTATCTCCGGGGGAAGATCATTCCATAGGGAGGGAGCCCCCACAGAGAAAGCCCGAACTCTCGGGGCCGTCAGCCGACAACGGTCAGGCGGCGGTACCCCAAGCAGGGCAACCCTGTGGGAGCGTACTGGGCGGCGGGAGGTTGACGATGGCAGCAGGCGGTCCCGTAAGTACCCAGGTCCTGAGCCATGGAGCGCTTTAAATACCATCAGTACCACCTTGAATCGAATCCGGTAGGCCACAGGAAGCCAGTGCAGCCTGCGAAGCAGCGGAGTAACGTGGGAGCTCCGAGGGGCACCCACAAGCACTCGCGCGGCTGCATTCTGGACCAGCTGTAACCTCCGGAGACTCTTCAAGGGGAGCCCCATGTAGAGAGCATTGCAATAATCCAGGCGGGAAATGACGAGGGCGGACGTGACTGTGCGAAGTGCGCCCAGATCCAGAAAGGGCCGCAACTGGTAAATCAGACGTATCTGATAAAAAGCCCCCCTGGCGACGGCTGCAATATGCTCTTCTAAAGACAGCCGCACATCCAGGAGGACACCCAGATTGCGCGCCCTTTCCACGAGGGTCAAAACCTCTCCCCCCACGGCCAGCGAAGGAACCAGCTGGCTGTATCTGGGCGCAGGAAACCACAGCCACTCGGTTTTAGTCGGGTTGAGCCGGAGCCTGTTACGACCCATCCAACTCCGCACGGCCTCCAGGCACCGGGACATCACTTCGACAGCTTCGTTGGGGTGGCCCGGGGTGGAGATGTACAGCTGAGTATCATCAGCGTACTGATGGAACTCCACCCCGAAGCCACGGATGATCTCACCCAGCGGCTTCACATAAATGTTGAACAGCAGGGGCGAGAGCACCGACCCCTGAGGAACCCCACATAGTAGGGGCCTCGGGGCCGACCTCTGCCCCCCTGTCAACACACATTGCGAACGGTCGGAGAGGAAGGAGGTGAACCACCGTAACACGGTGCCCCCCACTCCTAACCCTTCCAACCGCCGCAATAGGATACTGTGGTCGACAGTATCAAAAGCCGCTGAGAGATCTAATAGGACCAGGACAGAGGAACAACCCCTGTCCCGAGCCCTCCAGAGATCATCAACCAACGCGACCAAAGCCGTCTCCGTGCTGTGCCCGGGCCTGAAACCCGATTGGAGGGGGTCAAGATAACTCGCTTCATCCAGGCACTGCGGGAGCTGACGTGCCACCACACTCTCAACAACCTTCGCAACAAAACGAAGGTTGGAGACGGGACGATAATTTGATAACAGTGCTGGGTCCAGGGACGGTTTCTTGAGGAGGGGCCGCACCACCGCCTCTTTCAAGGCAGCAGGTAGCAGCCCCTCTCTCAAGGAAGCGTTTATAATACCCTGGAACCAGCCTCGTGTCACCTCCCGAGTGGCCAAAACCAGCCAGGAGGCTGGTTTTGGGCCCCTTTTGCAGCGATTACTGCCTCAATGTGGCGTGGCATGGAAGCTATCAGCCTGTGGCACTGCTGAGGTGTTATGGAAAACCAGGATGCTTCAATAGCGGCCTTCAGCTCTTCTGCATTGTTTGGTCTCATGTCTCTCATCTTTCTCTTGGCAATGCCATAGATTCTCTATGGGGTTCAGGTCAGGCGGGTTTGCTGGCCAATCAAGCACAGTAATCCCACGGTCATCGAACCAGGTTTTGGTTCTTTTGGCAGTGTGGGCAGGTGCCAAGTCCTGCTGGAAAATGAAGTCAGCATCCCCATAAAGCTCGTCTGCGGAAGGAAGCATGAAGTGCTCCAGAATCTCCTGGTAGATGGCTGCATTGATCCTGGACTTAATGAAGCACAGTGGACCAACACCAGCAGATGACATGGCTCCCCCAATCAACACAGACTGTGGAAACTTCACACTGGACTTCAAGCATCTTGCAGTGTGTGCCTCTCCGTTCTTCCTCCAGACTCTGGGTCCTTGGTTTCCAAATGAGATACAAAAGTTGCTCTCATCAAAGAAGAGGACTTTGGACCACTGAGCAACAGACCAGGTCTGTTTTTCTTTAGTCCAGGTAAGAGGCTTCTGACATTGTTTGTTGTTTAGAAGCAGCTTGACAAGAGGAATACGACATTTGAAGCCCATGTCCAGGATCCATCTGTTGTGGTGGCTCTTGATGCAATGCACTGATTCCTGACAATCCTCTCCAGGCTGTGGTCATCCCTGCTGCTTGTGCACCTTTTTCTTCCACACTTTTCCCTTCCACATAACTTTCTATTAATGTGCTTTGATACAGCACTTTGGGAACATCCAACTTCATTTGCAATTACCTTTTGAGGCTTTCCCTCCTTATGGAGGGTGTCAGTGATGATTTTCTGCACAACTGTCAGATCAGCAGTCTTTCCCATGATTGTGATTCCTACTGAACCAGGCTGAGAGATCATTTAAAGGCTCAGGAACCCTTTGCAGGTGTTATGGCTTAATTAGCTGATTAGAGTGGGACACTTTAAGCCTAGAATATTGAACTTTTTCACAATATTCTAATTTTCTGAGATTGTGGATTTGGGGTTTTCATGAGCTGTAAACCATATATGACAAATCACGGCTTGAATTATCTTGCTTTGCATGTAATGAGACTATCTCATATATTAGCTTCACCTTTTAAGTTGCATTACTGAAATAAATGAACTTTTGCACGATATTTTAATTTTTCGAGTTTCACCTGTATAGTCCCCGAAAGGAGATATTGGGCACTCTGAGTCCATCATCACTTCTCACTATTCCTTGTTCTCACTTTACAGATGAGCCATAGTAAAGCAGTGATAAAGCACTTTCTATACATGCAAAAGTTCTTAGGATTTTGGTGGAGAAAGGCCAGACCCCTGTCTTAAATTCTGAAACATTGTGGTTGTCAATAATATTGAGCTAAGGATAGGTTAATATTCTGGGTAGAAACGAGGACTGTTCTATACTAAAGTCTCTTCCTTGGATCTTGTGGGCAACAGAAAGTCCATTTGTTGGGAGACTAGTGGATTTCCTTGTGCAGTTAGTTGGTCACTGTGAGAACATACTGCTGGACCAGATGGGCCAGAGGTCTGATCTAGCAGGTCATTATCCATGCTCTTATGTTCTTATATCTCTGAGCGTATGGGAAGATCATAGTTATACAACCAAACTGTGTGGAAAGCTATGAATAAGAACAGCAAATTTTAATGCATCTTTGTCCTGCATTTCTTGCTCAGAAAATCCCATTACTGCACAGGGCTAGGTTATCTGTGGGACTGCCTTTCCCTAAGGACATCTACCGATCCTACAAAATCAGATAGGATGGTTGCAGTCCAGGTCCCTTCCCCTCTTGCCATCTGACGGGAGCTATGAATTGTGTTTTTTCTGTGGCAGCCTTTGCCCTATGGAACACTCTGCCCCCAGAAGTTTGGCAGGACTGTACTCTCCTAGCCTTCCATAAAGCTTTTAACACCTGACTTTTCCCTCAAATGCTGGGACAAGATTAGAGAACTGCACATTGGAAGTTTGAGGGTGCCAGGTTTTTATGAAAATTGTATGGCTAATATACATAAAAACAAATAGGAAATTAATTATTCCAGATGTTATTTATTTATTTGTTGAAATCCACACGTCTTAAAGTTGCAAGATTGGGAACCCTGTAGTAGCACTTCTCCTGAAGCTTTAACCTATTTAGTGAGCACTTAATTGGTATCTGGACTTTTTTTAATTTAACAGCTGATCTACTATGAGTAAATTCCTTTATATTCACTTACCTATTTCAAATATTTTCTGTGAAAATGTTCATTTGTTCATTTGCTCATTTGATCTAGTGGTGAAGGTGGAAGACAGTGAATTCAATTCCCACCTTAGCCATGAAAGCCAGCTGGGAGATCTTGGGCCAGTCATGGATTTGTTATTGTGGGAGAAGTAGGAGGAAGTTGTGTTGGATATATTTGGCATCTTGGGTTGTTTGTAAAAAAAATAAAGGAGGGATACAAATAAATAGAATTTGTAAGTTTTTCTGTAATTTCTTTGATCTTAAAAAGCTTCCTTTTTCTTCTTTCTTTTTATATTTCTCTAGAATATTGTTGACGTTATTGACTAAGATATTTATCCTTGTCTCTTTTTGCTTAATTGCATTCATACAAAGTTCTTACATACATACATACTCTTGTTACTTAAAGCCCTCCATCCTCCATCTTTTCCTTGTTGTTATGACAGTTTGTTTTAAAAGCAACTTAGATCTTTTCTTTTTTGAAATATGGGGTGTTTCTTTACATTATACTTATATTATGACACATGTTCCCCAACTGGTATCTCTAATGGAGCCCATTTAGCTGCAAGATAAAAGAGGATGATTTGTTTTCCCTTTCAAATATCTAATTTTCTTGGTCTGGGATTTTGAAAGAGGAAATTATTTGAATGGAAGCTTCAGACAGGTTTGTTTAGTTGAGATCAAAAGAGGAAAAGAAAATATGATTTGTTTTGATAATTTTTGAATAAGGTACTTCAATTGGGCTAACTTGCAGAATATGACCGAAATCTGGAATATGATGCCTTAGGAAATGAAATTTGGGGAACTTTTGGCCACCTCACCTATTGGTTGTGCTGCAGTCACATGATCTTCATTTTCAATATTCTGTGACAGTTTCCCAGCCAGTCTTGCAATCCCTTGCTCCCTCCCCCAACCAGCAGCAGCCACTTACCTGCCTGGTGGGAAAGGAAAGGAAAGGAAGGGAAGGGAAGGAAAGGAAAGGAAAGGAAAGGAAAGGAAAGGAAAGGAAAGGAAAGGAAAGGAAAGGAAAGGAAAGGAAACTTCCAATGTTCTCTGCCAGATTCTCACAAGGAAACTCAGTGGGGAAACTGGCAAGAAGTCAGAAATTGTTCCTGCTCCCACTGTTTTTTGTTTGCTCTTGGTCATTCTGTTTTTCTGCTTAGATAGAAAAATATTTCTGAAATGGTGATTCAATGGGGCATGAGCTGTCTAGTACCTATTTACTCTATTTGCATTTGGGGTAGGGAAGGTTATACTGTAATGTTGGAATCTCCATTCTGGGAATCTATGTTTTTCTAGTTGCTTTATTTTCTCTTCTTCTTTTTATTGTTTTCCTTTTTTTCTGGTTATTTTTAACAAAATACATTTTTCAAATTTGCTCTACAAAATACTTTCTAAAACTCCTTTTTTGTTTTTATTCTATTTGGGAGTTTTAATTGTATGGGTGGGTGTGTCCATGTCAAATGTAGCCTCAGTCATATAAACATTACTTTTTTTACTTCAGCCTTGACTCAATTTTATATTATGTCATTTTTAGTGGTTTCCTGGACTGCTAAAAGCCATAGGAGTCCTTCCAAGAGTAAACACATTTTTAGTAAACTAAGTCATTTAAAACCCAAAGCTGCATTTTTACAAGAAATGCACATTCTCTCACAGGAAACATAGGGATGAATCTGTCAATCTGGCCACTTCTCTGTTGCCATTCCTGTCCTCCTAGTGTAGACAGACAAAGGAACATGTCAATAAAGGCTCCCTGAATGACAATCAGGGCACTAAGTGATGCAACAACCACGTGGATTGAGAAAGTTGCTACTATAGCTGCCTTTTGTACATAAAGATTGAGGATGAAAGGCAGTGTAGAAAGTTAGCACCCACCCTTTCCTAGAAGAATAAATATTCTAGGAAATATTAAAAAGGCCAAATATTATACCGTCCTGGATGAGAAAAGGAGAAACATGCACTTGGAAAGCGGCCCCCACCTTTGTTAATAGCCCCAGAAAAACAAAAGACATCTTATCTACAACCCAAAAGACCTTCAGTTCCAGGGTAATGGGATTAAGATATGGTCCTCAAGATATGATAGGATTAGCCCTCTACCTATCTCACCACATGGCAACTGGGAAGATTACATCACCAGCAAGATTCAACTAAGCTATCCCTGCATGGCCCCATGGGAGTCTGACAACCAATCAGAATACATTTCTTGCCACAGGAACAGGAAGCAAGTTTGAAGCTCAACAGAGGTTACAAATCTCTCTCCTTCTCTCACCCAAGTACTCTTTTTGCTCAGGACCTCAAATTGTGGTCCTGCTGTTCACCATCAAACCATCCCACCATTAAACCATCCCAACCTTCCCACCTGGAATTGAACCCAGATGGACATTTCTTCCAACAGCAGGGAAGCCAGCGTACTTATCCTTTCCCTCACTTATCACATCTAGAGTAGATATCATAACTAATAACCAGTGGCTCTCTGTAGACTGCACAACTACAGTTTCCATTTTAGACAGCTTGATCACTGATCCTTTAGGAATTAGAATTCAGCAAACATGTACAAAGCCACCAGTTATTCAGTCTTAGACTATATAGCATCTTCAGACAGATAGTTAATGACTGAAATCTGCTAAGAAAACTTCAGCCAAGGATATCGACTGGCATGTAAATTAGCTGGCTGATGGGTCTTAAAGGTAAACTGAACTCAACTCTCTGATTTCCTGGCAACAGAAAGATTATAAATGCAATTTGTTATTGCCTTATACCAGAAAGTATATATATATATTATGACTTTATTTATTACACTGTACCATATTGGGATTTCCTTCTCCCAACTGGTATTAACCAAGTCCAAAGATAACAGATATCTGAACTAGAGGCTTCTTCATCTGAAAGAGTTTGGCCAGTTGGTATTTACTGCATGTAAAGAAAAAATAGTGCAAGGAGCTTGTAATTTGGGGCAGACTGAAACAAATGGGGAATAAAGCAATATTAAAACTCAGAAAGTTTGAAGGGAAGTAACTGTTGGACTGTTTAAATTATGACTTTTTTTCTTAGTTGTAAATGTGTGCAAATGTGTCATGAGGATTTAATGCTTATGCATCACTGAAAGTTACTTATGTGGAGAAATGGGTTGAGAAGAATCCTATCCCCAAAAATGTTTCTAGTACCATGAATCTGAAGATTATTTTATTTTAAAAAAATATAATTTTACCAAGCATTATAGTTGTACAGATTAAAATAAATATAAACTACAAAAAACCTAAAGGAATAGAAAGAGAAAGGGAAAAGTTTAGAGAAGAAAAAATATTATACAAAAAAATAATAAAGAAAAAAAATAAAATAAAAAATAACACTATAGCAAAACAGAAAAAGACACATAAAGAAGTACCTTCCTCCTTGGTCTCAAAAAATACAAATAGTTTTAATTTATCACTGTCTCTTAAAACACAATAAACAATCTCTTTATTCTGGTCATCTTTGAAAGGAACTAGTTCTGTTTTATTACATTGGATAGTGTTTCACTTATGCATTCTTATACAGTGTGTGTGTGTGTGTGTGTGTGTGTGTGTGTGTGTGTATGACTAAAGCCTTCCTTGATTGTTACTCATGGAGGTAATCTTAGAGATCAACACCTACTTATAGAGGGATATCTTGGCCACCTGCTGGTGAATTAATAGGTGTAGAATTTCCAGGATATACTGTGGTAATATGTTTTTTTAATTATCAGCATTTTTGAATGCATTTTTATTAAAAATCCCTTCCCAAGGAGACATTGGAAAAAAATTATATGAAGAAGTTGGAACTCTGTCAGACTATCTTTCTGTATGTTTGTCAATAGGAGAAAACCAGAAAGAATTGGGTAAGAAGAAGCCAGCAAAAGAAAGATTCCCCAGTGCATCTGTATGGGAGAAAAAATTGGGCAAGGCTTGGCATGTTGCCAACTGCTCCACAAGCCATAATCCATCCCAGTCAAATTATTTCCTTGCCTTACTTTTTTTATTTTGCAGAGATTCGGTTCTCCTAAAGATTTTTCTTTCTCTGGTATCACTCTGGCTTCATTCTGGAAACCTTCTAATATGAAAAAATAAAGTTAGATGGAAGTCTCCCAGTGAATACCTCTACTACTATGCAGCAGTTTTCTTAAACACATTAAAAATGCTGATATCTGGTGGCTGATATCTGGAAAAAGACACTTTGGTAACATGCAATATTTAGTTGAAAACTTTTTCAAAAATGTTTGATGAAATGATAACTGCTATGGAAAATATTCAGATGCATGTAGCTCTGTATAAATTGGATTCACAAAAGGAATATGATCTGAAAGCTGCAGTCCCATGGAAAGAGATATGGATTGTACAAATGTAGAACTAACTGAACTGACAGTATGCACCTCTCTGAAGTTCAAGCCTGCATTGTTTTACAATAGCAGAAGCCTGACTGAATGGAGAAGTGATAAATTGACTTTTCCTATGAAGACTGAAGGAAATTGGGGAATGGATTTATCACATGTAATTGGAAACCACTTTAATGTACAGTAAATTTTGTTGGGAAGAGAAACTGATTGTGGAGATTGAATCTATTATATTTAATTAGTCAACAATGGATAAGAGATGATATTAAAAAACAAAGATGAGTATTTGATTCAGGATTACTCTTAACTCTTGGGATGATTTGTGATAGATTAGATGCCATAGTAAATATTTAGTCATAACAGTTTGCTAACAGAGGGTTTTGAAACTTGTCTTTCTATTATTATTGTTATTGTTGTTCCTGTTAATTATTTTGTTATACATACATACATACATACATACATACATACATACATACATACATACATACATAAATACATACATAAATATGACAGGTCAATAATTTACAGACAGATTTAATAATTTAAAAAATGTGGGGCCTGTTTTGCAAGGGGTGGAAAACCAATATTGTAGTAATTATTAATCAATATTCATCGGGGGGGGGATTATATGTATATATATTGTTTTGTCTTTTTTAATGCACTTTTTTCAAAGTCTCATTTGTTTTTTGGTTTTGTTATTTTTAAAAAAAATTTTTTATAAAATAAAGATAGGGGAAAAGATAGAAGAAAGAAACCTCAAAGATGCATCTAGCTGTTGTCTTTTCTGCCTTTAACTCACAAAACAACTGAAAGCAATATTATGGAAGCAAGGCTGACCTATGCTTACCAGAAGCTTCCAATGAAAAAACAGATTGGGTTTGGGCTCTCTATTTCTGAGGAAAAAAATAGTTTAAATGGAGCTGAAGCTTTCTGATAAATTGTACAAGTTTAAAAATACAGGTAGTCCTTGACTTACAATAGTTAGTTAGTGAGTGTTCAAATACAATGGCACTGAAATATGTGACTTATGATCATTTTTCACAGATAAAACCTTTACAGCATCCCCATAATTGTGTGATCAAAATCCAGGCGCTTAGCCACTGGTTCATATTTATGCTGTATCCCAAGGTCATGTGATCAACTTTTACAACTTTCTGAAAAACAAAGTCAATGGGGAATCCAAATTCACTTAACAACTGGGTTACTAACTTATCCGTTACAGTGATTCACTTAACAACTGTGGCAAGAAAGGTTGTAACATGGGGCAAAACTCAGTTAACAAATGTCTCAGTTAATTGTGGTCGCAAATAGAGGACTATCTATGAAGCATACCACAATGTATACATGTTGGTCCAGAAGGATGCCTGAGTTCAAGAAGATTTACTCTTGTCAAGTAAATGTGTAGGGACTCCTGCTTAGGCAGGAGGTTGGACTAGATGATCTACAAGGTCCCTTCCAACTCTGATTATCTGTAGGATACCTGGATTTAAAAATATCCCAGGCTACCTATGCTTTCTGTTACAGAATGGAGAAGACAAACACTGTCTGCTAACCTACAGGTAATCCCACAGAGAGAGAAACTATACCTGTAATAATAGCCTGAGGATGGAAAAGATCCAGAGAAGGGATTTGCACCCAAGGTCTTCAGTGAGGAGGGGAAATTGTAATGGGCCAAGAAACTGAAAAGAAGTTACTAGTCTTGAAACTGGACAATGTAGAAGAGGGAGAACAGCTAGTAGGCAAACACCGAATTGGGCAATCTTGGATTGCCAAAAGATGTGAGGATCCAGGATGATTCAAGGCCATTGAAGCAGAATTCCTGTTAGAGAGAGAAGGAAGCAGCAAGGGATCTGTCTACCTACCACTGATACCCAGAGAGAGGCAAGAATCCATTGGCCTGAGGAGGGGAGGGACAGATCAATGTGTCATAGATATGATAGATGATTTAAGTTTAATTGAAAACCCTTGACTGGTTTTCTGGAGAATTTAGTAATAGCTGTACTTTTGGCTACAGCTTAGGATAGGCACACTGCCATATTGGCAGAGAGAAGCAGGGAGATAGTTAACCTTGAAGTAGCAGAGCAATTAAGCCATTAAGTGATTCATTGCATTCCATTCTCCTTGGAAAGCAGATGCCAAAAGAGGGAGAGGGGAGCTGAAGTCTGGTATGGTTTGGCTGAATCCACCTGCATTCCATCATGGGACTAGCAGAAACCAATGTCTTTCTATCCCTGCTATGCTACACATAAGGATTCACAAGAAAGGCCTTATCTGCTATGATGGTCTGATCAAGTCCTGAGAACTTTGAATACTTACCATCAGATGTAATTCTGCATTTCAAATTTTATTTCATACTGTGCAGTGTGCAAATCTGTCAGTGAATTCATAAGTGAAGTCTATTAATTAAATTGATTTAATTTTGATTTAATGCCTAATAGCTTTCCCAAGCTGGTTGTCTCATGTGTAAAATTAAAACTCCTGTAACATCTAACAGACCAGTTAATCTTTATTTATTTATAAGTACAGAAATAATAGTTTCCAAGTAGAAGTTAATCCCATAAATATTTGCACCAAAGGCCTATACTATGCTCTAGAAACTTCTCCTAGCACTACTTTTAAACTTCAAATGTCCTCTTTCTTTTAATTTTTTTTGCTTTCAGTTGTATTTTTATTGCTAAATAAAAATAGAATAGAATAGAATGGAATACTTTATTGGCCAAGTGTGATTGGACACACAAGGAATTTGTCTTGGTGTAAATACTCTCAGTATACATAAAGAAAAGATACATTCATCAAGAGTCAAGAATCATAAAGTACAACACTTAATGATAGTCATAGGGTACAATCAACATCAAATCATACTAGGAAACAATCAATATAAATCGGAAGGATACAAGCAACAAAGTTACAGTCCTACAATCACAAGTGGGAGGGGATGGGTGATAAGGAGTGATGAGAAGATTAGCAGTAATAGTAGTGTACACTTTGTAAATAGTTGAACAGTGTTGAGGGAATTATTTGTTTAGCAAAGTGATAGCTTTTGGGAAAAAACTGTTCTTGTGTCTAGTTGTTCGGGTATGCAGGGCTCTATAGCGTCGTTTTTAGGGAAGGAGTTGAAACAATTTATGTCTGGGATGTGAGAGGTCTGTGAATATTTTCACAGCCCTCTTTTTGACTCGTGCAGTATACAGGTCCTCAATTGAAGGCAGGTGGGTAGTAATTGTTTTTTCTGCAGTCCTAATTATCCTCTGAAGTCTGTGTCTGTCCTGTTGGGTTGCAGAACAAGGTGCAGCCACAAGGTGGAGACCAGGAGACGTAATCCAGCTGGGTGCCCCCCCACCCTTATTTTGTCTGTGTCTGTTTGTGTCTGTGTGTCTGTGTTTAGGGAAGTTCTTTCCCACAGGCTAAAAAAAATATTCTTAGCTTTTTCTGATCCTACTTAGCATGCAGAGAAGTGAATCCTCTTTCTCACCAAAGGCTGCACAGATATCACACACACACACACAGAGAGCTATAAATCACAATGGCTGATTACATTGCCCCCCCTTTTTTTACAGAAGAGTGATGTCTCTTGCAAGTCCCTGATGGAGAGACAGATCTCCAAATCTGAGCAGATTAAAAAAACAAAAAAAACTGAAAATCAGATGGTGTTTCAGATGGTGAGATACAGTATTTCAATAAGAGAAAAGTGTCGGGGGCCAACACTATTAAAAGTATTTGCCATGCTATTATTAATAGACAGTGTGTTTATCAGCATTGCTTTCGCAGGTATAGGGATCTGGTGATCTGCCAATGGGCCGCTTAAGCCCGAGGGGCTTATAATGGGAGCCTTAACCCAAACTTTCCATATGCTCCATTTTTATCCTGTTTGTAGGAAATCTCCACACACACAAACCCTTTGTTTACAATAGTTATTGAAACCCAAGCCAGGGGAGGGAAAAATAGAAATTGGCAAAGGGCCATGTTTACAAGCTCTGTTAAGAATGTCGCTAAGGGAGCAATCCTATTCCTATTTATCTGAAGCAAGCCCCCTGACCTTTTAGAACAGCCATCCGTATGATTGCCATATTTCTGGATGGTTGCCTATGACTGAGCCACAGCTCCAAACTTCACCCAGTTCCTGGTCCCTAAACTCTTTCGGTAGCTGGAATGAGAGCTCAGACTAAAAGATGAAGAACTGGAAAGGGGACAACTGTGCCGTCATTCATAGAGTTCTAGCTCCAGCTCTGTATTAGCTCTCGCCCTGTCGTCCCATTCCATTGCAGCCTCCTGTGGTGGTACACACATCACCCAGTCCAAGGAATAGGAATAGACAATCTGTCTCTCAGGTATTTATGCTGATTTCCATCTGTTGCACTCCCCCAAGCTAACATCTACTGCTTTTGCTATGGTTTCCAAAGTGACAATCCAAAGCACTCTTAGGGGGCGACACTCAGCCTTTTCCATTCTTCAGAATTTGGGTGTGCACATGCATGGTACATGCACCTAGACCCCACCACAGAGGGAGTGTGTGTGTCAAGGAACTGCACGGCCAATGCAAAGAGAGCTGCTTGCACACAGGCTCCTTTGTCCAACAAGAAGGAAACTGCCTGAAGGTTCCACAAGCATCCCAGGAATCTACAGCGCACAAAGGCTGATGGATATATGGATATGGGAGGAGCAAGAAGGACGCTTGGGGTGGCCTCCTAATGTATATATGATCATTTTTTAAACAGGCAGCAAAAAGGATCACACCATTCCACAGAATTCAGATCCAAGTTAGGTATAAACGTCTGTTCTCCAGGTTAGAAGCATACAGCCTAAATGTAGCAATCTTTG
This sequence comes from Bungarus multicinctus, assembly GCA_023653725.1. Lineage (NCBI taxonomy): Eukaryota > Metazoa > Chordata > Lepidosauria > Squamata > Elapidae > Bungarus > Bungarus multicinctus. The sequence goes on from CM042834.1 coordinate 107,045,130, forward strand.
GCATGGGGAGGAGCAGGGATGGGATTCTACCAGTTCGCACTTATTCACTAGAACCGGTTGTTAACATTCTAAGCAGTTCGGAGAACCCGTTGTTAGAAGAAATTACTGGCCTAATCCTGTAAGGAAGGCAGAAAGGAAACATTCTGGTGTTGCTTACAGAAACTGCCTCCCCGTTAACCCTTATTACATTCTTGGCAGGACTAGATTTCCTGTCTCTGGAACGTCTCAGGAGTTTTTTTCCCCTCCTTTGCTGGTACTTTGCTTGTGTGGAGTGACCATTCAAGGTTACAATGGCACTGAAAAAAGTGACTTATGACCGTTTTTCACACTTACGACTGTTGCAGCATCCCCACAGTATTGAGAGGCCAGGCGAGGAGATGCGTGCCTCGATGCAAGTGATATTGAGTTGGCCAGGCCAGCCAATAACATGACCACCAAGCCATGTCCACCCAGTCACATGACCACCAAGCCACACCCACCAACTAAGCCATGCCCACAGAACCGGTTGTTAAAAAATTTGAATCCCACCCCTGGGGAGGAGGGACTTGTAGGTGATGGGTGTTTCCCTGAGAGCTTCTATTTGCACCCAGGTATACATTGGCAAGACAATTTTGACTTTATTTGCTCTCTATACTAGGTGCAATGACAATAAACTAAACTAAACTAAACTCAGCAGTTAGCAGGATTCTCTGAGACTTCCAAACCTTTCTCCCCATTTTCCATTCTCTCCCTGCTCCACCCCCTACAATATTTTTCGACTTGCTCACTTTGCAAAGGGAGATCACTCAACATTTCCTTGTTCTCTAAAGTTCAGCATACCATAGCAGCAACCAACATCCTACTGGAAACAGTAAACAGAACAATTGGTTAGGGCAGTGTTTTCTTAACCTTTGCAACTTGAAGATGTGTGAATTCTTTGAGTTTGGATGATCATGGGTAGAATAAGATCTTAAAGAAGTTAAAGAACCGTACACAGGTAAATCACAAGATGTATTTGTAGTCTAATGTTCTGGGCATATCCAGGAAGTTCTGTACTAGGGGATGGAATATTTCATCATAACTGAGTGGTGTGTGCCCAATTCCAAGGCAAATATTGTGCTGTGTAATAAGGAAAACTGATGTACGGAATGGTCTGCGGAGCCCCAATGTGTCTGGAATGGCAATGAAAAAGTAGAGAAAAAAGGCAGATCATAACCTGAATGGGATGATACATGGTTTTTTTCTTGGGCTGGGAACGGAATTTGGGATTTTTTTGCTTTAAAAAATTGGTATGAAGACTTATTTGGAGGCTCCCCTTGTTGGATGCATTTCTCATTTGAGACTGAAGAAAATTTGTGCTTGCAGCTTTCAGCATCAAGAAAAAAGAATAGATTACCACCTTTAGTTGAAGAGGTTCAAGATGCTCACTGTTCTGTCTTTATAAGTCAGTCAGTCTTTATAAGACAGCACACTCACCCCTACCCTAGGATTAAGGTTTGTGTATATGTTGAAAAAAGAGTCCTTCCCTTGTCCTTTAGCTTTCTTATGTGCTTGAATTACATATTACTTACTTTCTTTCCTTAATATTTTCAGAAATGTTACCCCAAAGCTTTGTAGATCACTTGCACTATCCACCATAGGTAATCTTCATTACAATTATAGTCAGTCATATTGGAAGTCTAAATCTATGTTAAATAAAAATGGAATAGATTTGGTATTTTTAGGTATTGCTATGTTTGAATAAGCTACAGATGTTTACCTTTTTAAAGATAAATATGAATCAAAAGTGTAACAGCAAATCTGAACTAAGTGCTAGTGTGAATATTTCCTAGTATACTAAAATCAGTCATAGATGAGTATCTATTGTATTTATGAAGTAATAATTAATATTCAAGAATCAATAATCAGATAAAAGGAAATTAAATACTGAAAATTCAAAATATTCAGAGCTGTAACTCTGAATCAAAATGCCTAATTTTAAAAAGTGCTTTTGTCTGATAAGTAGCAATGGGAATGACATTCCCTGGTAGGCCATCGACAGTGGAGGAAAACTTCCCCTTGCAAAGATTCTTACTTCTGGTTTAATTAAAGATCTCCAGATCATTACTTCAAAGTTTACTAAAACATATAAAGAATGGTTCCTGGAACTGGGTAGTCTAGTTTAATGAAAAGAAGGACTGGGGTGATATGATAGCAAGGTTCCAATATCTCAGGGGTTTCCATAAAGAAGAGGGAGTCAAGCTATTCTCCAAAGCCCCTGAGGGCAGGACAAGAAGCAATGGGTGGAAACCAATCAAGGAGAGAAGTAACCTAGAACTAAGGAGAAATTTCCTGACAGAACAATCAGTGAAACAACTTGCCTCCAGAAGTTGTGAATTGCTCCAACACTGGAAGTTTTAAAGAAGAGATTGGACAATCATTTGTCTGAAATAGTATAGGGTTTCTGGCTTGAGCAGCGGGTTGGACTAGAAGACCTCTAAGGTCCCTTTCAACTCCATTATTCTGTTCTGTTCTACTTGCTCTTTACCATGACCAATTTACAAAAACTACAAGTCTTCATCATTCTAATCTGTGCCTGAAGATCCAGACATCATATCTCAAGCTATTTTCTAGTGCTCTTTCCCAATACTTAAGGCACTAAATTTGCAATTTAGAAAACAGGATTCCACTAATTCCGTTTAGGATTACTTTCAGTTTTAGAAGATGATTTGAAACCTGCCCAACATCTGGTTTTCCAGAGGTTATTCAGCTTCCATTGGCTATCTCTGGCATCACTGGTGGTATATCAGCTGAAGAATGAATCATCTAGCTATAACATGCCTTTTCACCTGTTACTGAAATGATTATTTTCTCTAATGAGCTATGGTGGCACAGTGATTGGAATGCAGTACTGCAGGCTACTTCTGCTGACTGCCCGCTGTCTGCAGTTCAATTCTCATCAGCTCAGCCTTCCACCCTTCTGAGGTCAGTAAATTTAGGGGTAATATGCTGATTCTGTAATCTGCTTAGAAAGAGCTGTAAAGCACTGTAAAGCGGTATATAAATCTAAGTGCTATTTCTATGTTCCAAAGATACTGCTAACATGTTATGCTTTCTTTTCCAATGAAAATACTGGAGAAGTCATTTTAACCAAGTGCACACAGGGGGTAGACATTTCTCTTTCTCCCAGAGCAATATTAGACCATCTAGTCTAGTGAAGCATTAAATATACACGCACACACATGTATGTATGCATGTATGCATGTATGTATGTATGTATGTATGTATGTATGTATGTATGTATGTATGTATGATCTTCTGTGCAGATGGAACAGTAAATGTAGTTATTGTATGGGAGTGAATTATGAAACCCTAGCAAGATAATCTGCCCAGGAGTCTTCATCTTTCCTGATGCAATAGGAAATTTTATTAATATTTTTCTGAAACGTTATTTTTAGAAGCCCTTCAGAAATATCCATTAGGTATTACTATTTAATTTTCTTTCCGTTGCTGGATTTGGGAGATGCTTTTTAAACTGGAAAGCTTAAGATGAATCTGTCCTCACCTTTTGACCAGTTGCCCATACAAATCAAGCATTCTTAGAAATGAACATCAACTCTATGTACAGTATCTCTGATGAGTTTTAACAACTATAACTTTTTATACATGGACACCTTCCTTTTCACCCTCACTCTAATTAAACTCAGGGTGTAGGCTAATGTATAAAATTGAGAGCTAAGGTAGTGTAATAGAATTACAATTTTATTAGCAGAAGACTCTTTATCTCTTGGAGACATATTATGAAATTACAAATTCTAAAAAATAGAACCCCTTTATCCTAGAAATGTAGGAAGAAGGCATATGTTTGATAAAAGAAGGTCCAGTTTTCGAAGCCATATTCAAAGGCTGGGAGTTTTGAGACAAGCAGAAGCAAACCAGAGTATCCTGGGGTGAAATCAGATAACAGATAATCAGAGTTGGAAGGGACCTTGTAGGTCATCTAGTCCAACCTCCCATCCAAGCAGGAGACCCTACACCATTTCTGACAAATGGAAGTCCAATCTTTTCTTGAAAGTCTCAAGTGATGAAGCTCCCACAACTTCCGAGGGCAAGCTGTTCCATTGGTTGATTGTTCTCACAATCAAAAAAAGTTTCTCCTTATTTCCAGGTTAAATATCTCCTTGTTCAGTTTCTATCCATTATTTCTTGTCTGGCTTTCAGGTACTTTGGAAAATAGATTGACCCCTTCCTCTCTCTGGCAGCCCCTCAAATATTGGAAGACTGCTATCATGTCTTCCCTGGTCCTTCTCTTTACTAGAGTAGCCAAGCCCAGTTCCTGTAACCGTTCTTCGTATGTTTTAGTCTCCAGTCTTGTAATCATCCTGGTTGCTCTTCTCTGACCTTTTTCTAGAGTCTCAACATCTTTTTTATAATTTGGTGAAATCAAAGTTGTTGGGAAAGGAAGAGTACTTGACAGGATAAATTTAAGGCAAAAAAGTAGTGCTTGTGAAAGCTCAGGAAGGCCTCCCTATATCTCTGGCTATGGCTAGGCATATACTTCAGAGAATTACTTTGGAGGTAGCTCCTTAAAGGGATGTGGGGTAATTCCATGAAATCAGAATAGCCGGAAAGAAATGTTTGAAAACAGAAGGTCAGGAAAATGGTATAAGCCTTAGAGCCATAGACAAAAAAGGAAGGTACGCATTTATTTTAGTTTGAAATGCCTTTTGCAGCTTGCTTATCCAAAAGATAATTTCATAATACAGAATCTCTTCAGAATTTAGAAACCATTTTGCTGCCATAGACATGGTACAAGGCCAGAGTTGATCCACTTCCATCAATCCTCAGTACCCAGGCATGGCAGCTGGGAGGAGCTGTCCAAACAAATCGGTGCTGGATTTCTGCTGGGCTCTTCTTATCTTCTCAGGTGCATGTTTTAATAGCCTCTTGTTTTCCTTTCAAAGCTATAAGCAATATGAACCAAGCTGAAAGATGCTAACATCGTGTTATTTTGTCTGCAGTGCTGTGTAAGCAACTTTGCAAGTGTTGTGAGATGTTGATATGGCATGTTTCAGAAGACTAGGCAACAGCTGCTGAGCTGAGCATAAATTATAAGCAGGAAGATTATAAGAGAAGGACACAATATTCAGAAGTCACCAAACATTGGTTGCAAGGTGACAAAAATATGCTCCTTTGTGTAAGTAAAGTAATATATTTCCTTAGGCATCATTAAGCACTGAGTCCTCAAGTGTTAAATAGTTATAAATCCATGTTTAAATCTGTCCCAAAGCTTCAGTAAAAAGTGACAGATTGGACTCACTTCACGGAATCATAGAATTGGGAGGGGCCATCAAGCAAGTCCCTTGCTCAAAGCAAGGATCTAAATTAAAATCACGCAATGGCTGTGCAGCCTCTACTTGTAGTAGCGGAGGAGAAGACTTCTTTTACTTCTCTGGCTAACTGCCTCCCCTGTTAAACTGCTCTTAAGTTAGGAAGATTTTCCTGACATCCACTTGGATTCTCTTTTCCTGTAACTTAACTTAAAGCCATTATTCTATGTCATAAAGTTATGGAATGATGGATCAGAGGTCTTGACCTTCTTTGTGACACTCTTTCAGCTATTCAAAGAATGTTGTCATTATATGTAGCCTAACATTCATTTAACACAGAAGCTAAGTGTTGGCACAGCCTTTGTGCTGTCATGATGATTGGAAGCCAGATGAATCTTTGGTTGAGAAAAGACTAAATCTAGCTCACAAAAGAACATTAAGATCCACTCCACCCAGGCCTCTGCTGGGCTCAGTTGAGGTCCTGAGGGCAGGCACTTTTGTCATTCTAATTCTAGTCTGCCCTTTACAAAGATATTAATGGATACCCATTTCTGGGTATATGGAAAAATAGGTCAACATCGGTGGGTGCATGGGGAAAATTGTATTTTGAGATGATCGAAGCTAGGAATAACCCCCGGACTGTGCCAATTGTTCACCCAGGCAACTACTCTGTGTAGCCAATAAAATCTAAGTTTGTTTTCTTAAAGTTTTTTAAACATTTGCAGATAACGGAATATCCTGTCTTTTATTTTTCTTCTGGGGAATTTTTCTAAACCATTCTACATTTTATGGATGTGGCAAAGGTTGTTTTTAAATTAGTTTATGATTCTATTTCCTTAGGTTAGAGATTTATTAGTCATCTTACAATCAAACATGTTAGGCAATAAAAGAGCTGTATACCTACCCATGGCAATATAATGAAGAACAAAGCTATCCCGCTTGTGGTTAAAACAGCAAAGATCAACAGGCCATATTTCATAATTCCAAACAAGTGGGCAGGGAGAGGGAAACTATTGAAAGGCCCTTCATCCCTCAGCATATGAAGTGCATTTGCATGAAACAGGGCTGTAAAGATTGTCATATGGCTTCATAAAAAATGAAAGTTGATAAATTGAACCACAGTATGCAGGTAATTGTATTTCTACCTCTAAGGAGTTGAAAACAGAATAAATGCAGGTCTTCTCTTCATAACTGTGTTTTGCAGTACTAGCCCTCATTCTTTCCGGTGCTGTCTATGTGCACTTATGATGAAAGATTCATTGGTATAAATTCAGCCTGACCTGACACTTGTGCATTCTCCCGAAAACTGCTCAGAACATCTCACATTCTGATTCTCCGTACTAATCTCAGGCATTTGATGTTCCCGGTTCCTAGAGCCTTTAAATCTACCTTAAGAGTCAGATCAGAGATTCGCTCTGCAAAAGGCAGCATTGGCCTCCTTCCGTTTATTTTTTCTCCTTCCATGATGTTTTCCTTCTGCCTAATTTTTTTTTTTTTTGCACGCCAGGAATGTTTGTGGCTACTCCTCACACTGGATTGCCTATGCGGCGAGGTGCCCCATGGGAGTAAGGACCTTAATTCAACAGTTTGCATAGAAAGTGCTTCTCTGCTAGCGGAACATCTTGGCCCGTGCGAGACCAAACGCACATCGCCTCGGAATGCACTGGGCTTTCTAATTTTATGAATGACTCTATTCATGCGGCCCCTCCTACCTTTCCCAAGTCCCACCCCTGGAATGTTTGGAAGTGCGCCACCGTTGCTATTGGCTGACACGAGGTTCCTATTGGCCCTCCGCCCGGTAGGTGGGAGGGCCTGGGGAAAATATAAATACAGAAAGAACGGAATAGCACTTGTAGGTACTGGAAGTAGCAGAAAAGGGGGTGTGCCAGGGTTCCGAGACCTTATAGAGGCAGGGCGTCTGGAAGGCAGTTTTGCCTCAACGCTCAATTCTGTCTCCCCCCGATCCTTCGATCCTTCCCGGGTGTTTTTGCTTCTCTCCTTCAGCAATAGTTGCCCTCTTCCTGGTCGCCTTTTCTCATCGAACAGGAATGAGAGCGGTTGCCCTGACCCTCGTGGCTTTCCTGCTGGGTTTCTCTCCGGTGAGTAATCTTAGCTAGACTAGCCCTTTCCCCTCTGTTTCGACAAGTGTGAATTGTGGGGTGCGACGTTATTGTCAATATGGCAGAAAAAAAACGACCAGCTGTCAAACAGCGAAAATCATAATGGGATTGGATCAAATAGCAATAGCGCTTAGACTTGTATACCGCTTCATAGTGCTTTACAGCCCTCTCTAAACGGTTTAACAGAGTCAGCATATTGCCCCCCCAACCATCTGGCTCCTCATTTTTACCCACCTCCGAAGGATGGAAATTCTCATTAAATCCCCAGTAGCAGATTCTAGCTTGCTTAGCCCCAACGCTGACCTTCCCGGCCGGGGAATTTGACTTGACTCGGATCATACCAGGTGACGGGTTGGGCGCACTTCCATTCGTGTTCCGTCTTTACCTGGCCACCGAATTCGGCTTGACAGAATAACTGAAGGGCAGCGTTGGAAGGGACCTTGGAGGTCTTCTAGTCCAACCCCCGGCTCAGGCAGGAAGCCCGACACCGTTTGACGTCCGAGCACTTGTTCCGTAACAACAGCCGAGAAGGGGATCCGGCCAAACTTCACCGCCTGCCTAAATCCGGCCGCTCCACGCGGGAATAGCAGCAGCCCGTCGAGGGTGCGCGGCGGTTTCATTTTCCGCCTCCGTCGGTCGACGGGATGGAGACCCCGGCGCGGTCGGTGGAGGTGCGGGGGGGAGAGAATGCCGGGACTGCGCGGCCCGCAGCGCCCTCTAGGAAACGACTTCGGTGTTGCCTTTAAAAGGGGGGTGGGGGTGGGGGGAGCAACGGGTGGAAAAGCGAAAGCGTTCGCTCCCGAAAGAGCTAAAGGCAGGAAGGGGGCTTCCTGGTCTTCTGAACCTGGAGGCTGCTGGGAGTTGGTTAGGTGGACGGCTTCCTCCCGGGGCTGCCGAAAGAACTGCCTTTCCCGGCCGCTCTCGCTCTTTTGCAGGTCGCGGGCCGCCGCTGCCCTTTCCCATGCCGCTGCGCGCCGCGTCCCCTTCGCTGCCCTCCCGGGGTCAGCTCGGTTTTCGACGACTGTGGCTGCTGCCAGGTGTGCGCCCGCCAGCTCAACGAGGACTGTGACAAGCTGTCGCCCTGCGATCCTCATAAAGGCCTGGAGTGCAATTTTGGGGCCGACCCCTTAGCCAACCGGGGCATCTGTTGGGGTAAGGAGGCGCATGATAGCCTTTGCACGCACATGGCCTGGAGTTGGAGCGGCCGTTCCTCATCTGCTGCTTCTAGATGAGGGTGGATGACAGTTCCCTCCATTCCCGGCGATCAGGGACGGTGCTATGCTGGAAAGAGGGGTCTGGAAGTGGCCCTCTGAATGACAGAAGGTTGGAGTTCCAGGCTGGACTTGTATGTCTAAAAATCTACTGCTAAAATTGGAGAGAAGTATCTGTGGATTATTTTTAGCGATTTTTTTTTAAAAAGTCGTTCTTTAAAACAATAGTGTAAGCTTTTATAATGGGATTTCTGCATGTTTGTCCTATTACAATATCCTGTGTTAACAATTAAGAATTTGCAGTGAAGTTTTAAATGATTCTGGCTCATCTGTTCACCCCAGTGAAGTTTCTAGGTGATTGAGCACTGAAAAATACTTGACCTAATGAATTAGTTACCCTCAGTTTCACAAGAAGCAGCATTTTATTTCGGTAGCAGGGGATGGTTCCAAATTCATCTGTCTTAGAAAGATGCCTTCATTCATTGCTTTGTGGCTGATTTGATTGGGCACAATCTTTGCAAGCCAAAAGTCACCGGAAGTAGTATCTCCAAATACACTAGGCGACTGGTGGAAGGCTTAGAGCACCACTGCTCATCAATGTGTGTAGACAGATTTGGCTGGATGGACCAATGGTTTAACAGAAGGCAGGTCTGTTTGTCCAGGCTCTTTGGCATATAAATCTGAGCTGGACTGATCTCCATGCCCAGTGATGTTTTTTTAGAGATGTTAGGTGAGTTATTGGAAATAGGGAGATCATTCAGAGCTAATGAAGATAACTTGTGTAAGTGTGATGGAATGTGCACCTGGAGGAGCAGTGGGAGAGTTTTGGTAACAAAGAGCTTTCCCAAAAAGAAGCCCACATTAAAAGACTGCATGGTCCTGAGCTGGATGCGGAAAGGGGAAAGTCGTTTGGGATAATCACACCCCAGAATCTCTCAGGATACATCTATGAGGTTAGAAAGTTACAGCTTTAGTTTGGCAAGAGTCTGTCCATTAGCATTGGACTTGATTGGATCTCCGTGTCTTGCCTCTGGGCTTGGACTTAACAGCAAGTTTCCAAAATACTGTGTCTTATCCCAGCTTCCTCCAGATTACTGGCAAATAAAATCACTCTCTAGTACCTAGTAACTTCTATGCTCAATAGTAGAGTAGTACACAAAGTGATCGGGGCAATGATATAAATCCAGAGATTTGAGAAAAGAGATATTTTTAATAACTATGCAGAAGTGAAAGTAGAAAGAATGCATGTAGAAAACCAGATTGCATAACCGAAGGAGGTTTGCTTCTTAGCAAGCAGAGCAGATGATTTTTTTTATTACCATAGATAAGACTTCCAGGATGTACATACACAAGCATCAGACTTGCTTTAAAAACTGAGGCTTCCAGATGATCTAGCCATAGCTCCATACATCCAGTGGACAAATACACAGGAAATAAAAGAAACCCTATAAGCACATATAGGACAAGTAAAAAAGAAGACAACTTGTAGCAGAGCAAGAAGGTGAAGACTACATTCCTTTTTATGCTAGAATTCTCACCAGACCCTCCAGCAGAAGGCCTCCAGCCCTTTCCCAAGCCACTGCAACCTGATCTCAGGCTGTGTGTGTGTTTTTCACATCCTGTTTTCACATGTCTATTTAAAGCTCAGAACACTCACCTCTTGTTGACGTGGCCCCTAAAAACCCAGTTCTGCAGATAAATATTTTCCTCTGACTTCTAACGGTGATAGCCAGTGACTTGGCTGTGTTTTCACTTCTGCATAATCTAACTGAGGTTTCTGGTACCACTCCCAGTTTCAACTGAAGTTGTATGTTAGCGCAGACCAGCGGGATATGACCTTGAAGTGTTCTCAGTACCTCTTGGTTATTTTTCAGGTCTATTTGTGTGAACAGTGCTCCCTGGTGTCTATGAAGGTAACATCCTAATTAGATGCAGGCTAGGAAATCTTTGTGCTGAAGTTCAGAATGATTTAAGACTTCTTTCTGAAGCTATTTCAAAGGATCTTATGTATGTTTGTTTGAAAATAGAGTAATAAGAAATTACCTGGCTTAGGGGAGAAAAGGATCATGGATGGCACGATTAGTGATAGTTTTCCCAAACACAGTACCTTAGTAATTCATGCAATTGTAACTTCTGACACGATCCTCTCTTATAAATGTGTATGTTAAATATGATTACACCCTTAAACACACACTGACTAAATTGGAATGTCTTTTTTCTTCCCTTCCTCAGCAAAGCAAGAAGGTCGGACCTGCGAATACAGCGGCCGTATCTATCAAAATGGAGAGAACTTCCAGCCTAGTTGCAAACATCAATGCACTTGCATTGATGGAGCGGTGGGTTGCCAGCCTCTTTGCCCACTGGAACTGCCTCTGGCTTCACTAGGCTGTCCCAGTCCCCGGCTCCTTAAAGTACCCGGTCAATGCTGCAAGAAATTTGTGTGCAGCAAAGGATCCAAGAAATACAAAGGTGTCACCTTTGAGTACAACTCAAATGGAGAGGCCAGTAACAATGAAATCATCTCTGTGGGCAAAGGTGGACACTGGAAGAACCTGCCAGGTGAGTGGGCAGAAGACAGAAACTCAGCAAAGTTGAGTTACTCAAGCCCCACCAGTGTTAGTGGTGTTAGGAGCTTTATGTACTTTCCTTATTCAACTGAAAGAAACATTTCTCTTGGTAAAGTTGGGACAAAATCACAGGGAAAGAGGATCTTGCAATTTATAATTGCTTCAAAGATTTAGATGGGGTAACTACAAGGGCATAGAGTTGCATTGGTCAGGAGGAACAACTGCTGCAGAGCATCTAACCAGAATATCCACTAGTCATCATCTTTTTTAAGGCTGGAGTGTCTCTGCATGGTGCTGCTGCTTCAGGACAAACATATTGTTCTTGAAGTAGTTTGTAGGGATATTTTCTGTTACGATTAAGATAATAGAAGTAAGACAGTAGGTCTTATTAAGATTAGGTTTACAGGGGCAATACATGGAAAATTGCAGCAATGTAATCTAAATGTGACCGGATATGAAGTCAATGGCCAAGGCAGCCTCCTAAATTTGTTTGTTAAATTTTCTGGTTGAGGTCGAGTCTTGCGATCCCTCTGCTTTCACTGCCTATGTGCAATCTGTGCACTCTCAAAAGTTTGTGTTTTGAGACGATAGCATAGAAGTCTTTATTGGCCAAGTGTGATTGGACACACACAAGGAATTTGTCTCTGGTGCAGAAGCTCTCGGTGTAGATACAAGCAACGAGATGTGCAGAGGATAGAACAAGCTGACCTTAAAAATAGTTTTGTTTCAACAACAAGAGATTAAAAAGCTAACCCAGTGTTGGGAGATGATCCTAAGTAGGATGGGAACACTAAACAAAAATAGGGGTAAGAATGGCAGTAGCCTGTTGCCCTTTTGGGATCTAAATCTGATGCTCCTCAGGGGGTCATGAAATGTGATACTTTATTTGCATTTTGCTTTGGTTTCCAGCTGCTATTTCTACTAAACATGACTGTGGGTGGTGAGGGTGAGGTCAGAAAGCATGGCATCCATGTCATTTTTTTTCACCCGATGTCCAGAGTGCAACTTTCTCAAGAACTCAGGGGATTGCAAGATAATTTTGTGGGTTCATTCTCACATCCTGCTTGCTGCAGCACAAAGATGGCTGATTGTTTCAGTAGGCCATATCCTAATGCAGGGGTATCTAACTCATGTCATCATGGTGGCGTCATGTGACGTATTGGGACTTTCCTCTCTTTGTTAAATCGGATGTAGGCGTGGCCAGCGCGTGATGCATCTGGCCCACAGGCCAGGAGTTTGACAGCCCTGTCCTAACAGCATTACTTCCTTCTCATCTCCGACCTATAACTCAGGCAACCCAGACCCATTCTTAGTTATTCCAGCTGGAAGGAGTGCAAAACTTACGTAATAGGTAGACATGCCTTGGAGTGGCATGGTCAGGGACATTGTCTGCTCAATTCCAATTGGCTCAGCAGGTCAGACGTAGGAACACCTCTCCCCATCAGTTGTTGGGTGCTGGGCCTCCTTGAGTATTGTGGTTTTGGCTGCAACCTGGTCTGTTTATCTTTACAATATCAGACTCCCAGGAGATCGATAGATCTTCAGCCAGGAATCTTGCTATCTGATATGAGTGTCCAGTGTGCATATGTGTGTGTGTTGAGAAGATTGTAAATAAATATATAAACTAGAAAAAGCCTAAGGCCTCTGAGGTTTTTTCTAGTTTACATATTTATTTACAATCTTACAAACACATATCCTCAGGGAATGGGAATGGGAGGGAGAAAAGATACTAGTTTACTTGATCAAAATTGATTTGCAAAAGAAATTGGCTTCAGAGGGGAAAAATACTAAAAAAAGATTTAGAGGCAAATGATCTAAAGCTTTGTTGGCTAAGGAATTCTGGGAGTTGAAGTCTACAGGATTTATAGTTGCCAAGGTTGGAGACCCCTGATCTAAAGGCATAGAGTTCTTTCTGGTTCAGGCATTTCTGTATTTCCAGTGAGCTCTTCTGATCTCTCAAGACTTTTTGGATAGGGAGGTACAAATTCTTTGATGTAGGCTAGAATGTATGTTACCATTCAAGAATGGTTTCATAGATGCTGCCATCTAGTGATTATTTGTTACCTTTAAAGCCCTTCATGGCTTGGAACCAGGTTACCTGAGGGAACGTCTCTTGCCGGTCACATCTACCCGACCCATCAGAACGGGGAGGCAGGGAATGCTGCGGGTCCCATCCCTGAGGGAGATATACCCGATGGGACCCAGAAGAAGGGCCTTCTCTGTGGTGGCTCCCTCTTTCTGGAACATCATTCCCCCAGAGTTTAGAATGGCCCCTTCTCTGATACTCTTCCGGAAGGCACTAAAGACCTGGTTCTGTCAGCGGGCCCGGGGAATCCAGAGTGGGATAGAGCCCATCAAAAGACCCATATGATCTACTGTCATCAGGGCAGGAGGTGGGAATTGGCAGTGTGTGATTTTTTATTTTTTCCAGATTTTGTTCTATTGTACTTTATCAATTTATTTGATTCTTTTTGTTAGTTTTTATTGTTTTTTATTTTAAATATCGTTTTACATTCTGCAAGCTGCCTTGAGTTGCCATGAGCGGCAATATAAATTCAGTAAATAAATAAATGTTTGGATCATCGCAGGCTTTATAGAGTATTATGGATTTCCTGGGAGTTTGATTAAGTTTGTCAGAAGCATGTAGCAAATGATAAAAATTAGATGTTGATTTATCAGTGCACTCTGCACATACATGTTCAGGATAGGTGACTGGTTTTCTTTCTGGAAAAACTAGCAAGAAATCCCCCAGTCACTGTCCTGAAACTACTTTGTGTTGAAAGTTGCATGAGGGCAACAGTATCACTCCCCATTCAAGTTGCTGAGTCATGGTGAAGATACCATGTCAACTCGATTTCATTGAGGGCCGCATCAGGGTTGTGTTTGATCTCGGGTGGGGGGGGCAGAGGGGCATGGCCAGCTCGACATCACTCATCAAAGCTCCATTTTCGACTGTGATGGCCTCCTGAAGCCCTTCTGCCAGAGAAATCAGAGCCTCCCCAGGCCTCCCAGAACTCAGATTTTTTTTTTCTTCCTCTTTCTTTGGTTTTCTATGCTATAACCATCTGATGCATGGTTTGCTTTGACCTCTTCATGAAATACCCAGTGGAGTAGCAGAACTGCCAGAGGCTCTTCTCAATATAAGAAGAACTTCGCTGGACAAATCTGAGCATCTAAATAATTAATTGCTCAGTTTCCAAAAGTGCCCAGCCCTGAGCTGCTCACTAGCAGTGCACCAATGGCTACTCACTACTGGTCCACCAGCAGCATCTTGTTGTGTGCAGCCATCCCAGTTGCTGGGATGTTTTGGTCATGTCTCCCTTGGGGTCCCTATGATGGTGAGGTAATGAGATTTCTCTCTCTCTCTCCCCTCAGCATGGAGACCATTCTTCCAGGATCAGGATACAAAGCAAGAGCGCAAATGCTTGGCCCAGACCACACACTGGTCCCCGTGCTCTAAGAGTTGTGGTTTTGGCATCTCTACCCGCATCAACAGCAATAATCCCCAATGCAAGCTGATCAAAGAAACCCGATTGTGTCAGGTCAGGCCCTGTGAGCAACCTGATTTTTCAAAGCTAAAGGTGAGATGGCAGAACCAAAAGAAAAGGAGGGCCAGTGTTGGTTACCGCAGCCTTCCCTATTGATCCTAGCCATAGATCATGCTGTGTGGAGTTGACAAGAGTTGCAGTCCAAATGGGAAGAGGCCTTACAATTATAATCCAGTTTCTGGAAATCAGAATGTATATATTAAGTACCGTATATATTAATAAAAAATATGAGTTTCCTGCAGCCAGGTTCTGGGTAAGGAATGGGGTATAATAATGAAAGTCAGCATTCTCTAACTAATGCTGGTCTGTGGTTCTGACTTCAGACACCCTAATTAAATGTTCTGTAATTTGATCTTTTCCAGGGATATTTGGGACAATATATCTAAGAGTTTTACTGGCCATGTTTGTAGGCCGTTTTAAATAAGTTGCTGCAGTGGGGAAAGCTGTAGTAATTCATAGCAGGCTCGGCCTGAGAGAGGACTACATGGGTAGCATTAAATGTTTTCCTTCCCCCCTTCTTTTTTTTTTAGAAAGGCAAGAAATGTCTGAGGACGCACAAAGTGCAAGAGCCCGTGAGATTCAGTCATGCTGGTTGCAAGAGCCCACGGCGTTACCAGCCCAGTTTCTGTGGGGCTTGCCTGGATGGCCGCTGCTGTGTACCTCTGCGCACTCGTACACTAAATGTACCCTTCCATTGCCCTGATGGGAGCAGTTTTACCAAGAAGGTCATGATGATCCATACTTGCCAGTGTGGGGCAGCTCACTGCCCACTGCTGAGTGAAGCTGCCATGGGACCCCAGTATCAGCTGAATGGGGACATCCACAAATTCCTGGAATGACAGGGCATGCCGACCTGTCTGCCAGTGGCTGTTCTGACAGAGTTCCCAAATTACTTTGGATCATCCAGGCCCTTCCCCCTCCTGCTTGATTCATGAAGTTAAGACATGCTGTAGTTGCTCTGCTTCCCTGAATGCAAATCTGGAAGACAAAATGGCATTTGGAAATGGCCTAACCCTTCGGTATTTGGAAAATGCATTGGGCTATGTTGGGAGTATGGCTATCCAGTGACTGAGAACGGATCAAATGGCACTGATTTCAGTCTCTCTATTCAGTCCAACTAAGCTCAGGCTGGAACTGAGTCTCAAGCTATTACGGTAGTAGAAGATCAAAGACTTCTGATTTGATTTGATTTTTATTTCATGGCCCCCGTGCTGGAAAGGTTGAGGAAGCACAGCATTATGCACTATCGGTAGCTGGGGTGGGGGCTGTGGTTCAGGTTGCTAAATCCCAAATTGGGCAGTTTTGACATTTTCAAGATCCCAGAATTTGGGGGAGGAAATAGTACATTTTAAGTTAGATAAGTATGAACTATAGTGGAATAAGCTCTCTCTCAAAAGAACCACAATTCTGATGAGTTTGGGATCTGGCAATAAAACCTTAAAGCAACCTAACGAATAAGGAATGAAAAGGAGATGGGAAACAAAACTCAGATAACAAAATGTATTCCCTGCCCCACCCTCCTCAGCTTCCTGTGATTTTTCTGACCAACTGGCCAGAAAGAGATGCTGGTTGGGTCTTCCTCTCCTTTATCTTCTGTTCCTTGGTTTGCTTCCTCCTTGTCCTTCAGTTTGAACCGGGTTTGCTAGTTTGCCCATCTTTACATCCATCATGCATTCCTGGTTGCCCACAGTGCCCCCTAATGGCAAGATGTTTCCAGGAAGGAGCCCCATGCAACAACCCAGCAGGAAGGGAATTCCTTATACACTGCTCATTCATGGTCTACTTTCGATCTCTAGTTTGCACTCTGTTAGGCTACCAGGCTGTTTGTTGCCAATTTAGCTTTTAAGCTTCACATTCATGGAGGGAGATCTCAAATGGAGGAAAAACAAAATTACTTTATGGGCACGTTTTAAAATGAATTGAAATGGAGTTGAAAGAGGATAGTTCCATATTAAAGCAGCCACTTTAATCTCTGGTTTAAGAAGCTTATACAATGATGATAGTTGCACAAAGAATTTTGTATTGGGCTGCAGCAGCAGAGATGTATAAAAAAGCAGCGTTTGGGATACTGTCCATTCTCCAATCAACGATTGAGCCAAAAAGCACCCTTTACAAAAGCACTTTTTAAAAAAACAAACAAACATCCTATTCCCATTCTGGTCCTGGTGAACAACAGAAGGAATGCTGAAAACAAACAAACCAGGGCACAGTATTAGAAGGGACTTGAAACATTTTGGAACAGTTAGGAAAACCTATATTTATACGTGCAGCAAAGTACTCTCTGATTTGAAGATTATTTTATGGATTTTTAAAATTTTTATTTTGTTTGTTTTGCATAAAGAAAAGCTTCAACAATAGATTGGAGCGATGGCTATTTAGCTTCATAATGAAGCCTTCTGTGCATTACCTTCTAGATGCAAAATTTTATTCCTGTCTTAATCTTAGAGTTGCTACAGTGATAGTTCAGTGTCTCTCATTTTAGTCTCTGTTTTATGACCCTTCCTGCTTGATAGAAAGCTCTGTAGCAGAGAAACAGGATACGGCCCATTCAAAATGATACTCAAAATGGGCTTGATATAATGCTTCCAAAACAATCTTCTGCCAGAGATAGACAATGGAATGGATATATCTTATGGACTTGGATTTGTCTTGATCACTTGTAGGCATCTGATGTCCCCTAAATGTATTCCACCTTAATTACAAGTCAAAATGAATAGTGGCAAGAGATTGTGGAACCACCAATGGTTCCCCATGGAGACAAAGGTCCTCAAGGATGGGCTGTGTAAGGTGTACACATGAACATATACACACAGCCCAGATCCACCGAGATTACAAAATCTTGTGAAAGTGTGTTATTGCTGACAACCACCTGAGATTTTGACTTTTATTTTGGCCTTTTGTTTTAAGATTAAAAACTAATTTTTATTTAGTTTAGGGATCCCATGGACTGTGTGTGTTGGGAACAGAGGCCACATACCATGGTGAGTGCAGGCACCGCATGGCTGATCTGTGGCTTATGTGGCAATCCTCAAAAAAAAAGAAAAAACTTTCATTGTAGGGCTTTAAATTAAGGAAAAAGTAAGAGTCACTTGGAAGGCACCAGCATGTTTTTGATTCTTGGAACCATCAACTCTGAATCTGCAGCTCTCTCAAAATGACTTTAGAGATGGTTATAATAAAAGTAGCTGACTATTCTTGGGCTGTGGGGAATGAACATTGCTATGCTACTTGCTTTGGAATTGTACTTTGGATTTTTTCCCTCCCAAATCTGTAAGGGAACAGGCAGGACCTGGCCTTATTTGGAATGCTTCTGCTATTTTAAAATATATTTTATTCAAAGCTATGCTGGTCCTTTGCTTCAATGAAGATTATATGGCTATATTTCTGTACATTGTCATGTCCATGAATGAAGGCAAATATAAGCGTCGCAGGATAATGCTGTAGGATCCAATCTGAGTTGGTCACCGGGACCAGAGTTTTAGTCTTCCATGCTTTTGGACTCCTGCTGGAGCCCATCCATTGTCACATCTCTCCCCCTGCCCTTTGCTGGAAGATATACAACCCCTTAAAAAAGAAAATTGAGAGAAGTAAAATACTCAGAGGTAGTATTCAGCAGGTTCTGACCAGTTCTGGAGAACCAGTAGTGGAAATTTTGAGTAGTTCAGAGAACTGGCAAAAACCACCTTTGACTGGCCCTGCCCCCATCTATTCTCTGCCTCGGTCTTCTTTTGTTGCTCTGCACAGGAGAACAGAGCTGGAAAGCAGATTAGTGGGGTGGGGAGGGAATGGAGATTTTGCAATATCCTTCCCCTGCCACGTCCACCAAGCCACACCACACTCACCAAGCCACGCCCACAGAACTGGTAGTAAAAATTTTTGAATCCCACCACTGAAAATACTTCTGAATATCTGGAGCAGAGCAAGGAAT
This sequence comes from Bungarus multicinctus, assembly GCA_023653725.1. Classification (NCBI taxonomy): domain Eukaryota; kingdom Metazoa; phylum Chordata; class Lepidosauria; order Squamata; family Elapidae; genus Bungarus; species Bungarus multicinctus. The sequence goes on from CM042834.1 coordinate 107,063,792, forward strand.
TCCTGATTCCTTCCAGATAAACCCCTGAGTCCCCCCTCATTTTACAGAAAACATCAACAGATATTGAATAATTAATTGAGCAATTCCCCCAGCATCTGGGAGCACAGCAGCAGAAGGCAGAGGCATAATTGTTGAAACGCCCTTTTGGAAAAACAAACAAACAAACCTGCTGATGAGTTTTGTCAAGTAAAGCATTCCTCCTGAGTTGGAATATTCAAAGGCAATTTTGCATAATATTCAGCCAAACCCTGTGCGGAGTTTTGCAAATCAGATTTAAATATGTTTGCTTCAGGGATGCAGATTCAACAGAGTTATTTTTTTTTTGATTAGCCCTCCATTTGTGGGACTCATTTTGCTGCATTTCTGTAGGTAGGTTTTGCTGTGTACTTAGCAGAATGCAGACATGCACTTATACACATGTGCTAGTAAATTAGGCCCACAGACTATATTTCTAAGGAAACATAGTTATGGCCTGACATAGCTGGAGATTAGAAGGATCAATACTATTGGAGCACACCCCTACCCAACACTATTAACACCACCTGTTTACAGTCCTCTATTGTGTTACAATTACCAGAATTCTTTAAATCTTTTCCCAATTGTGGAAAAATAATTGGAAAAGACTAGGCTAGGGAAGATGTTGTTGAAGCAAGATCCTGTCAGTTCTAGTCAATATGATAAAAACATCGGAGTGAGTTGAGGTTATAACTCGACATCTATTTAAAAAAAATAATCACAGGAGTATTATTCTCTGATAAAATCTATAGAGATCAATGTTTCTTTTGTCCCTCATTGTTCATTTAGTATAATGATTAAACTGTTGGATGAAGATAGAGGTTGGGTGAATAACATTATCTTCACCTCAAAGAGATGCTGTGAAGATAATTTCAGAGCAGTCCTACATACTAAATGCAACGTAGAAACCGACATGTGTAAACAGATAATGTTTACATGGGTAAATCATTTATGAACTGTGATTTTAAAAACATATATATGCAGGTCTTGCCGTATTCGAGTCTTTTCCTGTGTAAGATTGAGAGTATCTTGGCGACGTTTTGACGAGGTCCCACTCACTATCTTCAGGCTGATCCTTTCGGCTTCGTGCTATATAAAATTTTAACTAAAGGAATTTTAAAATAATAAAAACAATACAAATTTTGAGAGAAAAAAGGAAAACAAGGAAAAATAATAAGTGAAAATGTGCAAAGAAAGAAATAGAGAAGACAAAGTTATAAAGAAGATGTTTCTGATTTTCTTAATAGCTGTTGCAAGTACATTTATACCCTCTATGATTACAGCAGAATTTGCTTCTTTCTATAGTCTACCTTTCCAATCATCAAATCCATAAATCACAACTTCATTTTTTGTTTCAGCAAAAAGTCCGTAAGTGGTTTTTAGTCACAAATATAGTTATTGTCTTTTTCCTAGTTAGGCAACTACATTTCTTGATCTCAAAAGTCTCTCATCCTTACCAGCCATTCCTGAACTGTGAATATTTCAGTCTTTCCATTTTTGTGCATATAATAATTTTGTAGCAGTGATTGTATGTAAAAGCAACCTTTTAACACTTTTTTCTAATTATCTATCCATTAGTCCCAACACAAAAAGTTCTGGTTTCAATTGAACAGCAGATTACCAAGGATTTTCAGTCTATGATCCAGGTACCCAAATACTATTCTTTGCTGAGTTTTTTATCTAAACTATAATTATGATACTGCGTTTTGATCTCCATGATCATTCAGGAAAGACCTACAACTCTTAAATATTCACTCTAGGGCTGAGATCTGGTTAAGACTGCTAATAGAACTTGTGAAAACTATTTTTTTGCTATCAAAACTATCTCAAGAATCATAAAGAGGAAATAAAACAAATGAAAGGCTTTCAGCAAAGTTTTCTCTGTGTTTTAGTAGGCAGCTTCACTTATCATAACACAGAGGCCCCAACTTTTTTTGTCCTGACTTTGCATGCAATTTACTTTCTTCCCATAACCAGCCTCCCTTCTCCAATTACAATAGGAATTATAGCACAGAACACGCCTGTTATAGTAATTATACTATTACATTATACTCTGTTACAGTAATATAAATCCTGGGGCTTCACTTCCTGGGATGTTGCTCCCTGTCCTTGTAAAGGCAATATCTCAATGATTCTCTTCTTCCAATAGGCTGCAAGAGTTGACAGATTTTTAGCCAAGGTTGAAGGACGGTCAGATCTAATAATGTTGTATTTATATGATGTTTTGGACCTTCTTCCAAACAATGAAATAATTTTAAGAAGCAATTTTGGAAGACATTTTCATTAACTTCTGTTTTGCCAGGTCAACAAAAATAAATATTTTTATTTTTTACTATTTATATATTACATATAAATATTAATAAATATTGATATTATATATAAATATATATATTTATAAAAGAAGATCGGATATTTTCTAAGATAAATAAACAATTGGGCAGCTATTGTAATGTTTAGGCTGGGCTGGAGGAAACATTCAATGATGGGGAAACATTCAGTTTAGCATGTCTTTCTGTAGGAAGTTGGCACCCACCCCTCTCCTAGAAAATTGAAATATCCTAGGAAATATTAAAAAAGGCAGAATATTTCCTCTAAAAAGAATAGAAACTCAGAAGCAGAAACTCACCTCAGAAGTAGAAGCTCACCCCCACCTTTGTTAATGAGTGGGCCATTAAGGCCTGGGCCAGAATACTTTATATAACAAAGATCTCCAGGTAAAGCTATAGCAATTGCTCAAAAGCTCTTTCAGTGCATCATCATCCAGCAAGGCTCAACCAAACCTGGAACTCAGGACAGCCTACAGAGTTGCCCTGCATGGCCCCATAGGAGTCTGACAACCAATCAGAATACAAGCTCCAATTCAAATCCCAACAAAGGTTATAAAACCCAGGCATTCTCAGCATATCAGCCCTTTTTCTTGATCTCTTCCTTCACCTTGAAGCATGTGATCATCCTTCCTTTTCACTTTGGAACTCCAGGCCATGTGGTTCTGCTGCTCACCATTAAACCTTCCAAACAGCCTCCATGTTTCCAGTGTCTTTTTCCCCACTTGGAACTGAACCCAGAAGAATTTTCCTTCCAATATTCCTTTCAGCTAACTTTAAAGAAAGAGAATCATCTTAAGTTGCTAGGTTACAAAGATGCGTAATTTCACTCTTTTTCTGCTCATATCTTGTCTTCTCTCTTGTGCATATGTTTGCAGTGGTGGTGGGGGGACTACATTAAAAAGATATGTGAAAAATGAAACATAGGTAATGTAAGTAAAAATAATATTGGAACATTTGCAAAACAGTTGAATCTCATCCCTTTGGCATTGTTGATATAATTTACATTAGGTGTAATTCTTGAGAAATAGTATTAAATCTCCTGATAAAATTCAAGTTCTGCTTTGAAAGCACACCTGAAATCAGTGAAAATGCCCTGTGAAGGCCACCAAGAAAGCATTAATAATTCAGAAGTGAAAAATTCTATATAGGAGTAAGTAAATGTAGGCTTGCCATTTTAGAATAGCAGTAGCAGGTTACTAGCAGTTTACCTTTGCCTTTAAACATGTAATAATAGGTGGAAGCCCTTAGCCGAATTTGACTATCTCAGAATAGCAAAGCTAGTTCTTGGATGAGAGGCTACCATGAATCTTGGCCAGAGACTAGACTTGGAAACTGAAAATAAAATACTTGGAAGAAGGTAGTGGTGAACCATTTTTGTCTCTTGTTGCCAAAAACATTATATGGTCATTCACGTTCACAAAGTCACCAATATTTGAGTTGCAATCAAAGGAGACTTTTTAGTTACAAAAACAGACAAAACTTCTAGGCTAATTTTAAGTTACTACATTTGCTTCATTATGGGTTTCTAACTTGTGTGAATAAAAAAAAAATACAGCAGGAGGGAAATGGAAGACAACACAACTCTCTTTCTAAATGACAGTGGCTTAGACTTTGTACAGGAAGCTATTGACTTATGAAAATAATCAAGTACAGCTGTTCTTCCCAGATTCTTTCATAGAACTATCAAAGCCTGAAAGCTGTTAAAAGCTAAAGCTGCCTTTCAGCTGGAGGAAATACTTGGTGTTTTATCAATTAAATGTATGCAATCTTTCATAGTCACTACTGTTGGAAGACTTAAAAGACCAGGTTAGAGACAAATGGACTCAGAGAATATCTTTGTGGTTGCTAAGAGTCAACAACGACTTGATGGCAAATAACCACTCAAATGGTAACCACGCAATTAACGACTTTTTCCTATATGAATACAACAACATGATTGTAATGAAGCCCATAAACCCGTACATCTAAAATTATTTGCGGTTTACGTGAAATGCCTTTAAGGTGGGAGTTGTTTCGGACATGTCACTTTTCTTATGACGGATTTTTAAATTAGAGAATTAATTTAGATGAATATCTACTTTAAAAAGAGCCTAATTTTACGCGTGACGGTGCCCGCGGTATCCTGAGAGCGTGGATACAGATTCACCCAGAATCCCGTCTGGCCTATTAAGATGGGCTCTTTGGCCGAGCCTCAACTCGGAAAAGTAGAGCCTCCTCACGCAGCTCTGTCCCTGCAGGGAGGTGGGGTAGTGGTCCAAGTTTAATCTCTGAGGCCAGTTAATCTCGGGACTTGAGAAACAGAGACCCAAATCGCCTGGGTCGCCGGATTCCTTGCAAAGGAATCCTGTTCACACTCTCAGCGGCAGACCGCCGCGAGGTCCCCGGGTGCGTGAACCAGACCTATTTCCCCCGCGAGTAGGTTAAAGGGTCTTAACAGGTCGCCTCATAAGAACTGCGGCACCGAAAGGATTAAAGCACTCCCTTGCTTCTCCCCTTCCCTCCACACTCCTCCACCGGCTGAATTGATCTATTAACCAGCTGCCACATTAGCTGGGATGGGGTGGGGGGTGGGGCAAGCGGTACAATAGCTGCCTCTTGCAGCCAGAGACAATCGATCAGCTCAGCCCCGGCCTCTTCGCGGGAGTGACATCATCCCTTCCAAATACCAAGCGGCACTGCCATTGGCTGGCCAGGTAACCGAGCAAGGCATTTCTGCTCCCCCCACCCACCCAGCCACCCCCGCCCCATGTCTACTTTGCGGCGGTGGCGCTGTGCTCGTCCTTTCCACACGCCCAGTGCGAGCGGCCGCCGGCTCCAGCAAGCGGCACCCACCGGCCTCTAATTCTAGAGTTGGCTCGCTCTTGGCGCTGCACGAACGGTTAAGCGCTGCTCCCCGGCGCAAGGCAAGCGAGGTAAACAGCCATCCACATGGGCTGGGCTGGGCTGGGCTGGGGGGGACGATGCCGAAGCTCCGGGGCTGGCGAGGCGGTTCCCGGCCGGGGCCGAGGGAACTGCACGCGCGGGAGGGGGACGGGGCGGACGCTGGATGACTACCCCGCTACCTCCACCCCACCCCCGGCTTGGCGCTTTCAGGGAATCGCTTGTGGGGAAGCGGGGGACGGGTGGCGTGGCGGAGAGAACTAGGCGGTGGCCGCCGCGCGTCTAGAGGGCGACTCGCCTGCAGGTGCAGCGAGAGACAGAGCCGCGCCTAGTTTTGGGTGGGCTGGGCTGTCGGCTTTGTTAAACTGGGCAGTTTTTGCACGGCTTCTTTTGCTTTCCGGCCGAAAGGAAAGTCAGGAAATGGATTAGGAGTTTTTTCTGGGCACGAACCCCCCTCCCCCTCCTTCCCTTTGTGGCTACCCCGTCGGGGTGGGGTGGGGTGGGGGAAGAAAAAAAAACCGCGTTTTAACCCCGTCAGTTTCCATGCCTGCCTTGGTTGTTGCCCTGCTGAACTTGAAAAAGATGCTTGTTTGTTGGCTACCTGCGTTTGTGGCTGGTTTGTTGGCTGGATTTGATCCGGAGTCAGTTTTAGGAACGGAATTCAGAAGATAAGTGCTTAAAAGGGGATTGGGGTCGGTGGAAGACTCTTGGCGGAGAAATAAAAACGATGCATCTGACCGTCGGAATAGTCCCCATCTCTCGGAGTCCCCACTGAGAGTATGGTGGGGGGGGGGGGGGGTCAGAGGCGCGGTCGCCGGTCCATTTTCTTTGTTAAGGGAGGGGTCTACGGTTGTAATGGGCGGCAGCCTCGCCCTATGCTGCTTTGTTGGGAAGAATGGGGTTTTTTTGTTCCTCTCCTTTTTATTGGGTAAATCTCATTTAAAAAAAAAAATATTCCTCCAGTTTAAAAAAAACAAGCTGAACGAAATTATTTGCTCATTCACCACATCATTAATCTTTACACGGGCTCTTGCAGCTTCCATTAAACAAAGGAGTTGTGCTCTTCTGGGAGAGAAATACCATATATAAAGGCTTTTCTAGTCTTAAAATTACCCATAGAGCTGGGGTTGTGTGAACATTTTGTACTAAAAATAAAAAATAAAGAGTCCCTGCTCTTCTGTGTTGAAGTAAGGGCTAGTAGCTAACCTATAGTAATAACAGTAATGATATGCTGAATAGAATTGAAGCAAAATGAGGCTCTTAATGAATTAGCAGTTCTTAAAATGATGTGAGCTGCTGTAAAGAAGAAGAAAAAACTTGATGGTTCAGATAAATGGATGCTTCTTTGTGATAGACCTTTTAACTTCCTATTTTCCAGCTGGTACGCCTAGAGGACACTGGGTTGGGAAAAGCTGCCCTAACTTTGTTACCAAAGAAACAAAATCATTTAAAAAAAGCATTGATAAGATCAAGAAAGATGGGTGATGGAAAAGAGGCAGTGTTCAAAAAATCGATTTCAGATAGTGGTAGAAAAGAGAAAATGGTTTCCAATTGGAACTGTTGGCAACAGATGATGGGAAAGGTTATAAAACTTATTTCAAGAAGGTCATGTGAAGCAAGACAGATATTGCAATTGATTGTTGACTTAAGTGTAAGGAAATGGTGTTGCAGAGAAAGAGATCCACTAAATGCACTCAGTTTGCACTGAACAATCCTTTTACTGGCTCTGTTTTGCATCGACTCCACCTCCCCCCCTCAAAAAAAAAAGAGAGAGCTAATGCTTGGGAGTTGTTTCCACTGCAAGAACCAAACAAATGGATGAGATGATTCAGCTGCCTCTTTAGTAGAGACAATTGAAGAAAAACAAATGCACACACTGTTGCCCTGCTCCTTCATGGCATTGAGTAGTTGTGTTCTCCCAAGTGGGCTTTTGGACTCAGTTTGCAAAGCCAACTAACACAGATAATAGAGATTAAATTATTTTATTTGTGCAAATAAAGTGTTGCAGGGAAAACATTCCAAAGCACGTATACTCTAGGCCTTGGGTGAGCATAGGATGGATTCTTGCAAAGGAAACAAAAAAAATTCTGTACAGCTTTGTTCACAGACATTCATGCCTATGTGACCTCTCATCTGGATTATTGCAATGTGCTCTACATGGGACTGCCCTTGAAGAGCATGTGGAAGCAGTCAAGTGGTGCAGAATGCAGTTGCACAGGTTGCAAATGGTGTCAGATATTCAACACATGTAACAACCCTGCTGCTTGGATAGCATTGGTTCCCAGTCTGCTTCCAGATGCAATTCACGGTGTTGGTGATCACTTTTAAAGCCCTTCATGGCTTGGGAATGGATTACCTAAAGCAGAGGTCTCCAAATTTGGCAACTTTAAGACTTGTGGACTTCAATTCCCAGAAATCTCCAGCCAGCTATGCTGGGAGTTGAAGTCCACAAGTCTTAAAGTTGCCAAGTTTGAAGACCTCTGACCTAAAAGTTCATCATCTTCTCCTAGTGGTTTCTTTCTGTCCAGCTCAGTCTGTTACAGGTCCTGTCAGTCGAGGAATATCTGCTGGCAGAGCCCAGGAGACCTGCCTTCTCTGCTGCAGCACCATTCTCCCCTCTGAGATTAGGATAAGCCCATCTGTCCCTGCTGGTCTTGAAGCCCTGGCTATGTGCCAAGCTTGGGGCCTCCAGTGTAGTTGTTTTTAATATATTTTTTGTGGTGTATGCTGCCCAGAGTCTCTTGTTGAGACTATGGAGATTCTCAGTCATCCAGGTCATAGTTGTTCCAGAGGTGCTTTTTTTCAAGAGGCAACTGGACTTTCTTTGTTCTTCCTTGAAGACGTTTCACTTCTCATTCAAGGAGCTTCTTCAATCCTGAAGTTGAGACTATAGAAATAGGGTGGATATAGAAACTATACCTATCCTAGCCTTCCATGCCCCTCCATCAACACCATCACAACTGATGGAAGTTTCTTGGATGTGAAAGAAAACATTCTCTCCCTCAAGGGAGAACAAAAAGTCCAGTTGTCTTTTGAAAAAGGATTTTTGAGACAGTTATGACCTGGGTGACTTGAGACTCTCCTCAGACTATAGAAATCAAGTAAAATGCCATCAGTCATGAGGTCTTTGACCACAGTGATATTTTGTTTTCCTGCCTCTCTGTTCTCACCATAAATGTTAATAGGAACCTACAATTAACTTGTTCTCAGCTTATCTCTTTCCTACGGAAATTGTCTGTTAGCTCCCAGTTATCTTGCTCAGTAATGGGCAGAACAATCATGAATGTCTTTTCCTCCTCCAATTCCAGCTGCACATGGAACCATAACAGCGTCCTCCCTTTTTATTCCTATGTATTCTATTATCTGTGTTACCCTTCACAAGTCTAAGCTACAAGGGCCTCTCGTTGCCCTTTCTGGATTAAATCTGCGAAAAGGTCATGGTTGAAGGATAGCTAAGTAAACTTATTTCAACAACTGGGCAGAGGAGGGAATAAAATACATTCTTGATCAAGCAAGGGGGGTGGTATGCTATCTTGTGACCCAGGTTTATTATGTGTATAAAAAGCTTTGATGTTCTCTTAACTCCTGCACGTACATTCTGCTCCTGTGAATTTCTTTAAATTTCTGTCTTCTAACTACATAACCGGTTTCCTTCAGTCACTGGTACACTTGCCAGATGCCTTTTCACACAGCAGTTTCCTTCAGTCTTGGCACATCCTTTCTCTAGAAGTAGCCAGGTTGGCTGGAAATCGTGGGAGGTGCATTCCCAACACATCCACACAGCATGAAAATCAGGAAGTATTCTTTTCTTATGTGCTGTACTTGTGTAATGCAGTTTGACAAGACCATGAGGCTGATCGCTCAGATGAGAATTGGGGGAAACAAAGAAAACCAGGGATGGTGTAGTTCTTCTATGGATAATCCTAGATGTAATAAATGTTGCCCTTTGGTTGCCAGGCTGAGTTTGGGTACTTGGTTTGGCATGAGAATTGCTAGAACACACAGTAATTAGTAGCAACCCTTTGTATTATTTTTGAAAAAAACATTTTACTATGGCCAGAGGATGGGCCAGAGAGATTCTGGTAAAACTAGACAACTTTATTCAACAGAATTTCCCATGAACTAGTAGAGAAGATGACAATGTGGCCTGGACCATGTTACTGTTCAATGGATACTAGAGCTACTGAACACTTGTACATCAAAGGAAATACTGAGTGGTATATCACAAGGCTCTGTTTTAGGCATTGTGGTATTGAACATATTTATTATTTAGATGATTTAAAAATTGTATTATCTTTGCAGATGATATTAGAGGGTAGCAAATTCTTTGGAAGACAATTTCAAGACTGAATGGGATCTTGTACTGGGCAAAATCCACAAAATAAATTTCAGTAGAAACATTTATTTATTTAAATTTATTGGCTGTGCAACTCTAGTGGACTCTGGGCAACATACAATATTTAAAAATCATAAAAATGGTGAGAAATGTTAAATCAAAAGGCAGTCCAGGATAAAATATTCACAAAACAAAACCCACAAAATAAAAGAGGAGCCATTAACAATGAAAACTGTCAACCCCAGGCCTGGGACCAGAGCCAGGCTTTTAAGATTTTCCAGACTCCCAGGAGAGAGGGAACCATCCTTAGGGATGGTTTTACAGGTGGGGGCTGTAAGTCCCACAAGATAACCACATTTAATGGAGGAGACTTGAGTGCACCTGCTCTGCTTCAGTGCACTGGGTGGGCGGAAACTATTGGAGATAAGTGTCTCGGAGATCCAGGCTCTATGCCATACAACGGGAATGAAAAGTGTTCTATGTAGGTAGGAAAATTGGAGTATAGTGAAGGATGACAAGAGTATGTAGAAATACAGCATATCAGAATGCCAGTCGTGTAGAATATGGAAAGGATAAAGTTGGTCCAGAAGACATGGCATGAGAGAATGGTTTTAATTTATATGGCAATAGATTTTGGTTGGTTATCAAGAAAAATTTCCTAAGCTGCTAAGAAAAGGAAGAGATTGCTTTGGGGGTTTCAGCAAGGGCTGGATGACCTTCCGTTGGGGGCATTGCAGTTGTTGATTCATGCATTGGATGAAAGACTGCATGGGATAAGGGTGATCTCTTCCAACCTTGACCTTCCATGATTGTGTGATAACTGCAGCCTTGCTTATTATACCCTCAAACCAAATTAGATTAGACTAAACCCTCACTTGGAGTGTTTTGTGTTGAAGGGAAAGATAGGATATAAATGCGGTGTATTATTGTCAGTTTTGTAGGGATGCCTCTATTTGTGTATAAGTAGTTGTTGGCCCAAATAGTGTACATGCATGTGCTGTTAGTGGCTTGGACCCCCTTCAGCATTCAAGGTGTAGCCTAAATCTAATAGTTACTGGTTCTTGTTGTAGTTAGTGATGTTTCTGTCTTATTTCATAGGTAATTCACAAATTAGCAGAGATATTAAGGGCATAAAAGTAAGATCAACACTAACCTAGAGAACTTGTGTTGTGTGCCAGTTGTTAAATTTGTATGCTGACCCTCTCACAGATAAATATGCACCAATGCTTTCTGTGGTAACAATAAGAGGGAAGAAAAGCACCCATTTCTCATTCAGAATCTCCTTTATGCCCTTCCATCACCAACATTGTAGAGTCTGGAAGAGCAAAGCCTCCTGATTCAGAATGCTAACTGCTTTGCCTACTCTCTTCCCCCCGCCCCGCCCCCCCGCCCCACACACACTGGTGTTTGTATATAGGACTGCTGTGTCAATTTCTTTTTGCGATGTTCTTTTTTATAGGCAGTAATACTTAGAGGAGAGCAGAAGTGTGAATATGTCTTAGATGAAAATGAATCAACAGTGTGTATAGGAATCTAATTTCAATCTTTTTACCTGAACTTTGACCTGAGTCCATCTGTTTTTTTGGTGGGGGAATGCAGCTCCTGGCAGTGTGCGGTCTGAATGAGGTTGTTTACCCTTGCCACAGCAAGCTGAAAATCTCTTTGCTCTGACGTGACCTCCATAGAAGGTGAGTTTTGTGATACCCTAACTATTATTATTGTAGTTCTTTTCAGATATGACTATTGTTGTAAAAGTCTGTGACAATAAAGTAAGGATAGTATCAGTGAAAACAATTGTGTGTTTTGACATTACTGACTTCAATCCTATTTGCATCCAGTGTTATTGTCTACAGTCAGTAAGGAGACTAGTCTCTCTCTCTCTCTTTCTTTCCCTCTCCCTCTCCCCCTTTCGCTCCCTCCCTCTCTCCCTCTCTCCTTCTCTCTCCCTCTCCCTCTCTCCCCCCCTCTCTCTCCCTCCCTCACCCTCTCTCTCCCTCTCCTCTCTCCCTCCCTCCCTCTCCCTCCCTCTCTCTCTTTTTACATAGAGTCTTCTTGTGGGTCCAGCAATAGGTATGGTTTGGGTCACCTTGATAGTGCTCCTCTTTTTCAGGACCAAAGTGAAAACTGCAACCTGCCAAGCCATTCAGACACCTATCACCCACCTGGAGCCTGTGAAGGAGAAGATGGATGACTGTGGCAGAGCTGCTAGCGGAACCTCAGTTCTGCAGACCAATGGGGGGGCAACTGCTAGGAAGAGTGTGCCAACTGCTTGCTCCCCTGCTGCCAAGCAAAAGGCCAGCAAGACCCCCCAGCCAGCAAACAAGGTTCCCAACAAGAAGCAGCCAGCAGCCCCTGCAGCTGCTTCTTCTTCAGTTCCTAGAGGAGCTTCCAGAACACTTGGAAATGGACCTGCTCAGAAGGCCAACATGCAGCAGCCAAAGCAGCCGGCATCCAAGACTAGTAACGTTGACAACTTGTCTGCTAGAGCGACAATGAAAAAAGCAACAGGGGAGAAGACAAGTGGGCTGAAGACTTCAGAAAAGAGAGCCACAGAGAAGGAAGTGCAGCAGAAACCTCCAAAGGTGACCACACAGCCCATAGGTATGCTTTGCCTATTTCTTTAGCATGGAATGATTAATCCTGGCCTTGGTTCATTCCTGCATTTTTAGCATCTTTGAGGATGGTTTTAGTCATGTTTTTCAAAGGATACTAAGTGATATAAACTACTGGGTTTTTTTTAATTCAGAAAAAAGCATTGAGAGCTGTCTAAATACTAGCTGTTGGGAAGAATGCAAGAACTATATGGATCTCTTTCCCTAAATCACTAGATACTGGGATGGCTTTTTATAACTTGTAACCAGGCAAGCAGTATTCCCAGTATTAAATTGTGGTAGCTGTAAGATTGGATTCTGAGGATGCTGCATCTTCTGTATTTTCTCTAAAAGCCACGGGATACTGTTTAATCCTGAAAAAGAAATCTTCTCTTGTTCTACATTTACTAAAAAATCCTTGCATATGTTCATTGCAATGTGTCAATCATTGAACTGTTGCCTTTTTTTTCTTCCATCAGCATCAAAAGCATCTTCAACAAAGCCCAGCAGAGCTGAACAGACTAAAACTTCCAGGTATCAGTTTCAGATGCACCAGTCAAAGAGTTGGGATTTTAAATGTTCTGATTGAGTGTGCTGATTGGCGCAGAAATGCCAGGTTTTTGAGGTTTAAAGCAAAGTCTTGGTAGAAGGAATAGTTGTGAAATTACGGTGGGAGCAATTGTTTGTCCATCAATATAATGTATTCCTTCAGACAGGTAAGGTTGCATATATGGAAAGCATATGCATGTGTCATATTAAAGCAGTCCTTATAGCTTATGAGTGTCATGTCTGTATCTAGTTAGAAGCCTGGATTTTTGCAGGGCTACTCTGGCACTGTGCCCATTGTACCACTTTCTCTCTGACATCATAGCAATGTGATATGACCCCAGTTAAAAGCATTAGAAAGAAGAGAACATCATAAACCGTGCACAAGCATATTTAGATCAGTAATGTAATAAGAGTAAATCATACTAGTAGCAGAATGGAGGGCTGCCAGCTAGTTAAAGCCAAGAAATGACTGTATAACAAAATAAATAGCTTAATTGTCTAGTATATAAGTGTACTGTACTATAGTATGTTATTGCATCATTACAATTGCATCACTGATGCAGTTGTAAATTTAATGAGCAGCACACATACAATCAGTGACAAAAGTATTGAATAAGCTTTTCCAATATAAGAGCTTCAGTTTGGTGGGATCTACTCTTCTGGACCCAGGAGATCTGGGACTGTTGTGTTCCTGGCCCGGAGTGCTGCTGATCTTTGCTAAGACTAATGTCTATTTGTAATAAGGCCTCATTCCTTCTTGACTTAGTGGTGGACCAACAGGCATGTCTGGTCAATAACTATGATTGGTTATGCAAAGGCAGCAATGCCACCCTATCTTAAATCTGCCTTGGTGGATTTTGGGGCCATGGTTGGAAAGAAAAGCTGATGTTGATCTGTCTTGCGACCTCATACATAAATTGAGGTCAGTATGCCTCAAATAGTGAGTGGGGTGTGAATGCCTATGATTGGATTGGTTACTAATGTACCAGCCACAGTACTGCCACCAAAACCCTTTCCTGGATGTCTGGATTACTTTATGGATTTGTTCTTAGGCTTATGATGGAGAGTTCCTTCACCTATCTGTGCTGAAGGACTTCAACTTCTGTGACCAGGAGGTCATGGCAATCATGAGGTTATCCTAGGAAATTTTAGGCCCTACACATGCAGAAGGATAGATGGTAGCCCTTATTTTACCTCAAAGCAGCTGTCCATGTGTAGAGGGAATTTCTATTATCCCTTAACCATGACTAGATCACATCCTGGTCCAAATGAAATTGACAGCCACCCTTTTGGATTATATTGCGGTCTTGTGGGACTTGTTTTGGCCTGTGACAATAAAGTGGATAGGATGCTTTCCAGGGGATAGCCTCTGCCACTTGGGGGCTGGTTGCTTGTCCTTTCTGCAACTGTGAGTGACTGGGGAAGAAGTACTTATTTGAATCTAGGAGGTAATCAACACTTACTGGGGGAGTGTGGATGCCAGTAGTTTGAAAGAGGGCTGAGAAAGAAGGGCTAGGGTCAGGAGGCAATGTTTCAGGCAGGAAGACCAGGTTTCAGGAATGACAGCAGGACTACATGTGATGTTCCAATTAAACTGATTTATTGCTCGTGCCTATGCATAGGAATCTACTCAACTAAAGATTAGCACTATTTTGGCACTACAGTAGATAAGAGTTAATGGAATTCAAGGGAGGTTGGATTTAATTTGTGGTACATAGAATCTCTAGGCGGATTTCTCTTTTGACTCCACTCCCTTATTCTGCCACTCCTTCTCTTACACCAGTTTTTTGAAATGGCATCCTAATTAGAATTCAATTAGCTCTCCCTATAACAGCCTTCTGCAAACAGATTAAAATAAAGCTTTTTCATAGAATGTTTGAGGATTGACACCATTGATAGCTATGTTTGTTTATATTTGTTTTTCTATTATATTATTTTTTACTTTGAAAGATGTAGTCATATATATGTATATCTGTGTACCACTATTAGATCTTAATTGGATTGAAGTGAGATATAAATGAAATAAATGGCTAAACACTAACTTAGTGGTACATTTAGCCTCTTGGTCTCTAAAGCATAACCGTCATTCTGATAAAGAAGGAATATATAATTTTGTCCCATTTGGATTCCTTAGAGAAGCCCATCGGATTAGCTAATTCAGCCTTCCTGCAACTTGGTGTCTTTCAGAAATGTTTTGATTAAAGGTTAGAATTCTCCGTCAGTATGCAAAACTGAAGTGATAATTAACACATGTAAAGGGCATCAGGTTAGGAAAGGCTGGATTAAACCACACCCTGAACTGTACTTAGGGTTGTGTTAGTAGTGCAGAAGTGAGAAATCTCAGTCCGGCTTTAAATGCCAATCTCGGAGAATGCAGTTGGAAATAAAGATTTCTACTTGCTGCTAATTAAAGATAATTAAATACCTACTCCAATTACATTGCTGCAATCTCAAACATTTTTAGCCTCAGCAAAAATTGGAAGGAGGAGGTAATGGGTGAACAGTAAAGGAATAAGGGTAGGTTAGAATATATGTAGGGAATCTGAAATGTCTCCAGTTCAGATACTGAAAATAATAATAGGAGGAAATGGTTCCATGGCTATTTTGTGTGTTTTCTCCCCTGCCCCAGTTTATTTGAATACTGGAAGATGCCATCCGATGCAAGAGGTAGGTGGGTGGCTAGAAGGAATACATTTCAAGCTGTTAACCAAAATGGAAACATCCTGCCTGATTCTTGATCTAATGGCTGAGATAATTGAAGGTGGTGGTTGTTGTTTTAACTGTAGTCTTTTTCTCTTTACTGCAAGTGTTAAAAGCTGGTACTTTTCAGGATAAACATGGCTCATAGATTCTGAACTGACAAAAGCTTCAAGTGCCTTTGTGCTGAGGCAATAGATTTTGGAGACAATTGTGTGCCTTCTATGTTTTCTAAGGGCTTGGACAAAGTTTTCTGCTGTGCATAATTGTTTGCTATCTGTTTCAGGACTTGGTTGCCAGGAACAAAGAATTCAACTTCATCCTCTTTAAGCAGAACTGCTACTAATGATAAGAATGTGGGCAAACATAAGCCAACACCTCCACCTGCTGGTCAGGGCACGTCAGCACAGCAGCAGAAAAATACTCTGGCAACACAGAGAGGTACATAGCCTGTGGTCACAGCACAAATGCCCCATTGTGCCATACCAAAGCCTGGATTTTGCAATGTCTCAATGGGAAAAGTCATACTTCCCAGAAATATTAGATAATACACGTAACTGGGAGTGATCAGGCTAAAGACTGGTCATCATATAAATGTTTTTTTTTCAATATTTTTATAGTGATTTTAGTTTTCAAAACATAGAACATTATTTTACAATTCAAAGATCATAATTCTCTAAGATCAATCAGGATGAGCTACATTGCAAATGGAGTATCAGAGGACTGCAAAGGGTAGCTTCACTAAGCACACCTAGTAAGTTGTTGGCAGGGTTCTTCCATCCCTTAGAGCAGAGGTCTCCAAACTTGGCAACTTTAAGACTTCTAGACTTCAACTCTACTGGCTGAGGAATTCTGGGAGTTGAAGTCTACAAGTCTTAAAGTTGTCAACTTTGGAGACCTCTGTCTTGGAGAATTAGAACTATGTTTCCATTTCATCATTCCCTCCTAATGCTTTCCAATGTTTTTTTAAAAAACTTCAGCTTCCATAATTTCCAGGGGCTTTTGTCGGCACACAGCAGCTTTTGTTGGTGTGACTTCTGAGATTGTGCTGAAGTCTAACTGCCATAACAATTGGCTAGCAAAACCACAGTGATTGGAATAGTTAATATTCCACATCTGGAGAAGTTAGGGAAGTCACACTAAGCATTAACTGCTTTAAAAATTGTAGCTTATTCCAAAACAGATTTGGGGCCTGCCGTGTACAAGGAACGAAAAATTACATCATTGGTAAGCCCATTGAGAAAGGGACAATGACCACTGAAGCATGACCACTATGTTATTCTTATGAACGAATCCATACCAAAATGGAAGATCATGTTCAATTGCCAGGGAATATGAAACCCTAGAGCAGAAGGACAGCTGTAGTTAGAAATAGGCCTTAGGCTGCTGGAGGGATTTCAGGTATTCTGTATAGACTACATGTTAGGTTTTTCGAGTCCAAACAAATATGTAAGATGTCTTTTCTTACTCCAGATGCCTCTAGAGCTGCCACAGTTTTAAAGGCCAAGGTTTCAAGCTCCAACCCTTCTGTGAAGGTGACACCTGCCTTAAAGCCTCCCAAACATTCAGCCTCCAAATCACAATCTGAGCAAAATCTCAAAGAGAGGAATGCATCTATGAACAGCAGGTTTGCAACAAAGAAATTTTCAGACCCCAGTAAGCCCCAAATTCAAGCCAAGGTGGCTGGTGGGAGTCTCCATCCAACCATTCCTCCAAGAGCCCTTGCTGCTTCTTCCAAAGCTCTGCCCCCTTCAGGCAAGAAGCTTCTGAAGAAAGATACTCTTTCCAGTTGTGAGCAGGTGTCCCCCCAAAAGAAGCCTCAAGAGACAATTGCCAAGGACAATGGCAAGAAAACCACCAAGGAAGCAGAGAGTGCTTCCAACGAGGATACAAAGTTTCTAGAAAAGCTGGAATCTGCAGCAGCTAAAGAAACAGTTGACCAGCCACTCTCCCAGGAGACTGCAGACTGTTGCATAACAGTAGTAGGGATGGAGCAGATGGACGCAGGAGACTCAGAAGAAGGCAGAGCTGAACAGACAAACATTAACGCTTTGGAAGGGCTCCCTCCAGCATTTCTTGAAGCACCTCTGATCTGCCCTGGAGCACCAGATACCAGTGTATCCTCTGTTAGTGAGATGCCTCACTTGACTACACTTAATGTCCTAGAGATACATTGTGAAAATGGCGATGAAACACATAATTTAGAGCCAGCGCTCCCTTGTGAAACATCTCTTCCCGTTCAGTTGGAGCTCTCTCACCAAACTTCCCCAGCAGAAATCTTATGGCATGAAGAAGGAGGCATGGCCTCTGAGCAACTCAGAAAACAAACCTCTCGTTTTGATGCTCCAGTGGCTATTGAGCGGCCCCATTTCTTGCACAACCCTGACACGTCTTCTCTTGATCTATATTGTATTTCAACTACATCCCTTCCAGCTGATGATTCCCAGATTTTAATAAATGAGCTTGAGAGATCTCCTTCATCTGAGTCCTTGACTTTAGATTCTGAATTGCTTGAAGAGACTCAAACTATAAAGCTAGTAGTTCCGGCAGAGTCACAGGAGGAGCCCAGTCTTTCAGCAGAGCAGTCTCTCTCAGCTAGCCAGTTTGATCCTACTTTAAAAACTGTAACAGAGTCTCTAGCAGCAGGCCACAATGACAGCCCTGAATTGGAAATGGTGAACAAAATGCTGAATTTGTGTCAGAACTCAGAGGAAGAACTGCAAAAGGAAGTGGTATCTCAAGAGATAGGAAATGAAAGACTGAAGAGCCCCCTAGATCTTGCAACTAAATATAGTGAGCTTGCACAGAAAGTAGTCATTTCTCAGCAGATGGAGGATGTGCCTTGTGCCCCTACTCATGCTGAAAATGAGGAGCTAATGGAAGTTCTGCAAGTAGCAGATCATTTAATAATGGGAGCAGCTACTCAGTACCAAACCCGTCTCCCTGTGTTTGTGGCAGCAACCTCAATCCCTACACAATTGCCTGGAGAGCCTTTTGCAGGCTATGATGATCAGTCTAGCAGCTTAGATGAATATCCCACCATTGGAGAACTTGAGGATGATGCAGTCATTCCAGAAGAATGCATGAGCAACGTGAAGCAGGAAGAGGCCACTCAGTACGAAACGCCAGACTTCTTAGTTCATCCTTCAGGGGAGCTCTCGCCAAATAGTGGTACTGCTCAGCTGTCAATGCACAAACCTCAGAGCTTGCCTTTGAAGAGCTTGGAGTTGTTACAAGAATACCCAATTGAGTTGACTGAAATGCCAGAGTTGCTGTTAAGTAGCACAGGGCTGAAAGCCCTGTCCCCAGAGAAGGGAGGCTCATCTTCCAAATCCAGCACCTTAAGTGGGCCTGATCTGGCAGGTAAGAGCAGCAGTGAAACTAGCACACCTGAAGAGCTGCGGGAGTATGACAGTAGCTCTGGAGTTGAGTCCAAGTCAGATGAGAAACTGGAACAAACTTGTCATCAGCTCCTGAGTCCCTTGGAGGACCTCCCTGGTGAACTTGATCTCGGGATCCACATGGAAAAGGGAGATGATGAGGCAGAGACCCTGCCAGCAGATGAAGTCCTTGGAGATCCACCTACTGAGCCCACTGTTTCCTCCGAGGAAGAAGCCGAACTGGATGCAGATCTTCTGAAGGAAGCAGGCTTTCCCAAAACGGTATGCCTCTTGACCTCACCTCTCCCATCCAAGTCACATTTGCCCCATTCAGTAGAGGAGTCTGATGAACCAGGTTCCGGGGATGCTGGCACAGAAACCCCAGCCTCGACCAACTCTGCAGCTTCATGTGATGTCTTTGGTGCCTTCCATCTCCATTCAACTGACAGCTGTGGCAAAAGCCCGGGCCTCTCTTCCCTGGACAGCGAAGAACACTCCACTGAGGGCACTAAGGAGACCTGCGGCAAGATCCCCATGGATTGGGAGCAACACTTGCACCTCACCCCAACGCCCTTGAAGACTGGAGGGCACGAAGAAGAATCATCACAGCCTTTCTCTGCTGCTCATAGTCTGGCTGCAGGTAATGTATAGAAATCCTGCCCTGTCTGTTGGATGGGCCAACCTGTGGTATGTTAATGTGCAATAGTATCCTGTAGGGAATGGAGATGGCTCCCTTCCTCCTTGTGTATCTGTTCCATCTGTGTCTCTAGCCAAATGGGCATTTTCTTGTTTTTGTGTGTCTTAAAACCTTTTCTCTCAACTTCTGACAGACTTCTTTTGGGAAAGTTGTGTATATTTTAGTGCTTTTCTTAGTGGTGGTGGTGGTGGTGATAATGATGGTGGGAATAAACTTCTTAGCCTTTCAACATGTAAAATAAAGCATCACTTTGTCTATCTGATGTGGCCTGTATTGTTTTTCCAGGGAATCTCTCTTCTCCACCTACCTGTCCATACCACTTGCAGTTTTTAACTTGGAAAGAAGGGTGCCAAATAAATGTAGCTGTAATGGTTGGTTTCTGAAGCCCCACCAGGATGTTGTGGGTATAAGAAAGAAAATAACAAATAGCATCTAGAATGCAAACAGAAATTATGGGGTTTGCTCTATATGAACTGGACAAACATGAGTGGCATATACGAGAAGCAAACTTTATTTGGAATATATGAATAAGTATAAGGAAAATTTGATCCATCAGAATAGCCTGAGGTCCTCATCCTGCTCTGCAGCCATGAGCTCCTGGGGGATGTCATCTTTAATTATCCTTTGGTAAAGGTGTCTTTTGCAATTTCTTCATGCCATTGGATTTTGCATCTTTTGGTGCATTGGGTTCCGAGAACATGTAGAGAACAGAGTAGGGACTAAACAGCACAATAGTGTTAAGAATGCCACAAAATGCTTGGACTGTTAGATGTTTTATGGGGCTCATAATTAATTTAATCCAAGTTGTCCAGCAGTCTGGACCTGCCTTTCCTCTGGAATCATGTGTGTTTCTGTGTTTAGGCAAATATCCTAACCTTGGGTGGATTCATTAACATACTAAGCCAAAACCAAACATGCCATACTGAATTTTAAGATAACACAAACCCAGCCATAAAAAGCACATTCATTGTCTACCCTAGAAATCAGGGCTAAATTTAATAGATTTTTGATGGAATGTTAAGAAAAAAATTCCCACATCAAAAAGAGCTAGGCATAAGAAATAAATCATTGAAACTATCATATTTTCATCCCAGGAAGACCAGACAGCCATTTGTTAAGAATACCCTGCTTTTCTGGAATGAGCAAAGAGTTGGTTAACTTAAAAGCCCCTTGCTAATCAACCAAGGCAGATTTCCTTTAATGAAATCTTAGTCATGAAATGTAATAAATGATCACAATTATTTTACAGGAGATAGATTGCATGTAGATCTTTTCAGGACATAGGTATATTGGAATAGCAGGAAGGAAAACTCACATTGCAATTTCTTGTCTTGGCAATATTTGTATGCAGAAAGATTCCTGGATTCAAAAATGATTCAGCTTTGATATCTGCTTTAGTATTCATAATTAAGATAATTTCAGTTTACTAATTGGTTTGCTAATAGAAGCTGAGAAACAAATTGAATCCTCAAGCCCTTCAACTTCTCTTTGCTTCATTATTGCTGGTTGATTGAAACTGGAACCAAGCAGTTTATAGATAAATTAGATCCTGATAAAATGAAGTTTTAATCAATCCTGAGAACACTTTCATCTCTCTCTTGGACTCTGAGAAAATTTGAGGTGATTGATGCGAATGGTTCCTAGGAGGGAAGCTATTCAGGAAATAAAGGGTTGCTGATTTTATATATATAGGGCTAACTTTTTGGAAGATATGCTAGGGCTAACTAATTGTCTAGTACTGGAGACATACCTAATACAATCTCTGAACCCATTTTAAAACGAATTAGTTGGGAATACAACATTTATCAGCCAGGCATATAACTGCAATGGAGTGAATTTCTTGCAAATCTGAGAAGAATCTCCTTTTTTTTTTTCTTCTTTAAAACCTAGCCTCTTTCCACTTTCCCTTTTCTTTTTTGTTCTTGTCTGTCACTTCCTTTCTGTCTGTTGTGACCACTACCAATCCTGAGGGCCATCCTTTCCAACCCAAGCTCCTTGCCCTATTTGTAGGTGACAATGGGGCTGGCTTGCCCTTCCCCTGGGATCCATGTCCATCAGAGATCCTCTCCACTATCTATGAAGTAGAAAGTGGTGCTGAAACACCTGGCCCAGATGAAGAGGATGGGAGCTGTTGCTTGCGTGCCGCCTCCCGAGAACAGGCTCTTCAGCTAGGAAACATCCAGGCTACAGTCGTACAGCAGCTAATCAGCCGGGCCCTGCTCTTCCCAACAGAAGTGCCCCCTGGGGCTATCAGTGGGAAGGGGGCCATGAACAGCGAAGCAGAGATTGGCAAATGGACAGAACTGATCTCCCCTTTGGAAGAATCTCGAGCCAGCATCACTTCTGTGACAAGCTTTTCCCCAGAGGACATGTCATCCCCACATGGGGACTGGACTGTGGTAGAGGTAGAATCTTTCCACTGATTATTTCCCCTCTCACAAGTTATATACATATATATCTAAAAGGCATTTTTTTGGAGGGGAACCACTACTTTTCGTCCAAGTGTATCTATTAAATGTCCAGGAAAAGTCAAGTATTAGTTGACTGGAGATACGGCTCTCCCCTTTGTCTTCAGCAGCTAATAGTATGAATAGTTAAGCACTTGTGAATCATGATTACTTTTGTCCCATGCAGTCTTAAGCCTTGGATTGTTTTTGGCTCAGCAGACTGACCAACCTTTTATGTTTGAGACTTCCAGGGCATACACTAATTTCCAGAGAGTAAGGCCCATCTTTTATTTAGTTGTAACGTGATTGTGCCAATTACTGATATCACTGTCAAATATAATAAAAATAACGCTTCCCCTCCCACATACTTTGATAAACACTACAATGTTCTTCATTAATGAAAGCTATCAGTAACACAAGATGCTAGTGGCCCTGATTACTGACACCTCCTCTTGGAAAGCTATCAACATTTGGTTGCCAGGCTGCCGACATTTGATATATTTTTTTTGGTCATAGTAAACTTTCAAAACCAAATTTCCTGGAAAAGCTGTTTTACCATGAGAGTTTTTTTAAAAAGGAAGTAGCATCTCAAAAGTTGTGCCCACACAATACACTTAAGATGAGAGCTAACAGATGAAGTTGTATATTATCAAACAGTCTGGATTTGCACAATATGTTTGGCACAAGGACATGGATTAATTCAAAAAGTAGCTTAAATGGGTTATGTGAATATAGCCAGCATGGAAGAGAAATTTGCAAATGAGGACATCTTAAGTGTTTTTGAATAATTGGTATATCTACTATTTAGAACGTGGTCACACTATGCCTCTTGTCTACTTCTATGAAGTGGACTACTCAGCAACATATGTAATCTATACAGTGGCTGGAAGAGACCTTAGACTCAAAGAGAGATGTACTTTGGCATCCTAAACAAGACTTGGTAAGAAAAGGCTTCTAAATAATCAGTTTTGGGATTTTTTTCAAAGATGCAATTTTTAGACCACTTGAATTTCTATCTGAAGTGGAAAAGTTAGGGATACAGAAAACATAGAAAGTTAGGAAAAAGAAAACATAGGGACCAAGTTTTGTTTTGATGCAACAGATTCTTAGACTTGTGCTAGCCCAAGCTTCATGCTTATGTAGCAAGTAGCTAAACCCCCCCCCCCCCCACCGTCACTTTTTTCCTTTTTTTCCCATAATCAGTGGTTATGCCTGGCCAAGTAGAGCTGTATGTGTGTCATTGTAAGGGGCTTTCCTGACTTGATTGTGGGCCAATGCAATGGTGGGATGAGGAACGTCTGTGAATTACAATTCCAAGCAGCCTCTGTCAATTTGTGTAACTGTTCAATGTTAAGACATTTTTCAATAGCATCTAGAGAAAGGGTCTTCAAATTTGGCAAGTTTAAGACTTGTGGACTTCAACTCCCAGAATTCCTGAGCTAACATGACTGGAGGAATTCTGGGAGTTGAAGTCCACAAGTCTTAACGCTGTCAAGCTTGAAGACTCCTGATCTAGACTCATAGACTGGGAGTGAAACCATGCTAGTTTTGCTCTGGCAATTGTTAGTAAGAGCAGTATGAAACTATACAGCAGCTAGAGGGATGGTGTCCAGCAGCATGATTAGATAAATTGACTCCATCACACAGCAATTGCTTAATGGTTCCCTTTAGCTCTGCCATAGTTTTTGTTGTTCCCATACTTGAGAGATTATATTAAACTGCCTAAATTCAGAGCAGAGATCACAATCTAAAAGTTAAGCCCTTCTAACCTACTACCAGATAAACAATGTGAAAAAGCTTTTTCTAATTGCCATTTTTAAAAGAGGTACTGTACTCATGAAGCTAATCTTGTTGCAATACTGCTTCTCTCCTGAAAACTGAATGTGAAATGTTTTTTAAAATGTTCATCTCAGTAACTGCCATCTTCCTATACCTGCTTTCCCAAATCACTTGAAGTTTAGTTCCATTAGTTAACATTGATATGGAGCCTTATTGTCTGTAACAAAGTATTGATGTGTGCAACTTTTTTTGTTAATGTAGCAAAATGTGATAAATTATAGATTTTTTTAAAAAAAATAAAAATAAAATTGAGGTTATTCTGACGTCCCTCTTTGAAAATTGCTTGGTTTTTAATAGTCAGAATGCAGTGCAAAATTGGTTACATCTTTAATGGCCCAGGACCTCATGAGTCTATCTCAAACAAGGTACTGTAGTTGATTACTTGACTAATTATTGAGAAGCCACTCTGCAGATTAAAATTCTGCTACTGAATCAGAGCCTTGTTAAAAGATACAGGCCAGGGCTACTTTTGTGTAGAAAACAAATGGCTAAACTGCAATGGCTGTAACTATGCTTCAAATTTATAAAAATTCTAGGTAGGCTTGAAGAAGTTAATCTGAATTTCCAATGCTAGGTACTCATGATTGCATGGACAAATGGAATTAGTCTTCTTCCGTGGCGGAAATCTCTCTCTAGCCCTTTTTCACTGAAGCTGCTGTACAATCATAACAAATGTCACTTGCAGAGCTTATAGTAGTTCCAATTCTTTAACTGGGATTAGTCCATGAACCAGAGAGTAAGGGAGAGTTTAAAAGATTATACCAAACACACTAAACTTGATACAGCATCTCCACTTCAGCCTGCTGATAGATGAGAGTCTTGAACTGCAGGAAGAATGGACAGTACAAGTAGTCCTTGACTTGTGATCTTTTGAAGTTACAATGGACTCCACCCAAAGATACAACCCAGTTCTGAAGTTTCAATGCCCTGCCACATGGCCACATTTCAATGCTTGACAACTTAACCCATCAGTTTTTAGCCTTCTGTATGTATAAATTGTAAAATAGATGATATTCATATGCAGCTTGCAAAACCTAAGTATTTTTGCATGTTCTACTAATCCTGTGCTCTATTTCCAAAATATATTCTTTAAAACAAGGGTCACCAACTTTTTGGACCTTAGGGACCAAACTCATAATTTTAAATCTCGCGGACCAGAGACCCTGGGAAAATCCCCCCAAAAATCTGTAGGAAATTTCCCCACTCGGTTTTCCTACCGATCGATCATTCTTTATTTGGGATCGCAGGATACTGTCTCTGGCTCTGTTCTCGGGGAGGAAGAGAGAGAGAGGCTCTTGGTTTCATGCAAGAAAAGCAGCAAAAGCAGCAGAAGTCTTTCTTTCTCTCCCCCAAACTTTGCCAGAAATGAGCATTTGTGAAACTTGTCGTGCCAGCGCAGCCTCTTGGAGCAGGATGCCTTGCTAGGTCCAAAGACTCATTTCTGGCGGAGTTTGAGGAAGAGAAAGACTTGCTGCTTTCCTTGTGTGCAGCCAAAATCAGAAAAAGTGGAAAGAAGCAGCCTGGTGGCCAGGCAGGTGCATGGGACAAATTCCCCTCCTTTGCCCTTTTCCCCCCTCCCCTCGTGTTGTTCACAATGCAAGCGACACAAGCCTTATTTTTCTGCAGGCCATGTGGGTGGCGCAACCTTGTGTTCCTGCGTAGCCTGAATTAATTGCTTTGGCGGGTGCTTTGGGGGTGACATTTCTCTCCAGACCACCAAAATTTTCTAGTGGACCACCAATGGTCCCTGGCCCACTGGTTGGCGACCACTGCTGTAAAGCATGTAATATACTACGTATGCTTGCTACATAGCCTTTTAATCAATTGATATTCTCAGGGAAAAGCTCTCCATAGCAAAATAGGAAGTTGTATCATGTTTCCTTATTCCCTGCTTTTTTTCTCACTAAAATCAAGATTGAGCACTGTTAATTCTGAGCTGAGATACTCAGAAAGTTCAGTTCAGAAAGACTAAATCTCTAGTCTGTGAATTACATATCAGTGAATCCTCTTATGTAAGGCACAAATAATTGTATAACCAAAAAGTTTATTCCACTCCAACAAGGGGTCATTATTACCCAAGGTACTGTTTGAACACTAGAAGGCAATTTTTCAAGATGGCTGCAAACACAACCTTACACCTGAAGCTGATCTCCTATGGAAGCTTAACAGGCATATGAAACGAGTTGAAAGCTCGAAGGACCAGTCTGAGAAATGAATTATATGTCTGAAGTGGAGTTTACCTTTGGAGGTACAGCAAAGGTATTATTGGAAATCTTTGCAAGAGATGGCATCAACCCTATTATTGTCCATACTGAAAAATAAGAGAAATGAAAAGGACCATTAAAAAGTTCTGGATTATATTGTAGCTCTGCCCAAATCAGCATCCTATATTTGCAGGCAAATGCTCCAAGATAATCTCCCACCTCGCCCCCAACATCCAATAATGAGAAATGTTGTGCTTCCAAGTTGGAAATTCTTTTAAAGTTATCATGGGGCTAACAAGGGAGAGTCCTAGTCTCTAAAGTTGGCACGTTTTAGGAAAGAAAATTCCACCAATTCATTGTAGCACATGGTAAAGTAGTTCTGAACAGCATAGTCTGTCCATCATTACAATTAGATGCCCCCAAGTAATTTGGGAAGGAAATGGCCATTTTCCCCATGTCACAGAGAATTAACAATTTTTGTCCTTCAGTTAAAAGTTGCAATGCTTTCACCTTTTCAATAGAAAAAAAAGATAAATCTTTGATCAAGTTGGCTGCTTAACTGTTTTTGTAATAAGGCATAGCATGGTGCAGGGACATCTCATAGAACCCTCAAATCAATTACTATATATCCAAAATATTCTTGCTGAAGTAAAAAGTAAATACACCATTATATTAATTGGGATAACTTCTAGTTCTGCATTTATACATAATATGCACTAGCAACTGAATTTCTGTAGATACCCATAATTAACATCCAGCACACCTTTTTTAAATGCCAGAAAGTGATTTTTCTTTAGATAAAAGATGGGTTTCTTAGGTGGAATCAAAGATGGACACTTCACAGGAACACCCAGATGAATAGAGAAAACTAAGACTAGATTCATGTCCACCTATATGGAAATAAATTCTATTAAACCTGAGATTTTTTATTTTTTTTTTGGGGGGGGGGGGGAGATAAGATGGTCCCAAGGCAATTCCAGCCCTTGTTATTTGCACATGGAATACCTTATTCAGAAACTGATCTTAAGCATAGGAGCAGTTTGTTAGGTTCATGTTTCTAAAGACCCACATCCACTTTTGTGTAGGAAAATGAGCTTGGAAGGCATTGTGGCTTCACTACGAGCACTCACAATCAACCAAGGTAGCCAGGATTCACTTATCAAAGATGACCACCATCCAACCACCATTTCTCAAATACCTCTTTCAGCATTACCCTGAAATTAAAATGGTTTGGATGCAATTGTGCTGACCTGAGACTTAGCCAATGCAGTGAAGTAACCTTCGTACATTTTTAGCAGATGAACTCAAACATTTAAAATTTTCTGCTAGTGATTACTATGCCTTCTAAAGGTGCTATAATAAAGATCTGCATACATTGTAAAGTAGCCTCCTCTGAAAAAAAGTGGATGAAATGAATGAAAAAAAAATCAGTGTGCCCAACTCAAAATTCAAATCTTTGGTCAAACCTATTTCATATTTTTCAAGGTTTTTTACATTATGATCTGGGCACATGATGAAACTAAAGTCATAATGCGTATATATGTGAATTGTCATCAGCGTATGGTAATCATAAGTATGATAGTCTTAAGTCTGAGAAAAAAAAATCATGTATGTATCAACACAAAGCTGATACCAGCTTTTTAATCTTTCATTGTAAAAGTATGCCTTAAGCTGCTCCTTAAACATTTAAGATACACCAATACATTTCATTTCAAAGTGAGTGTGCCTCACTGGTGTGTGTGTGTGTGCAATATATACATATATTTCTAGTTACCTATTACAGTTATCCTTCATTTTGTCTGGAATGAGTAAGAGTGAACCAAGAGCTCCATATCTATTACCAAAAGGACTGAGCAAGATCAAAAGCCACTCCAGCTGTTGCTGGATCAGCCACTGTTTCCTGTGCTGTATTGTGTATTACTGCTTGCACACAGCAAGTTTCTAAGACAAAATACAAGGGGTTAAGACTTGTTAGAACTTAAAAATTTTGGTTTTTTTTATTCCCAGCTCTGGACAAAAAAATAGGGCCTAGTGCAATAGAGAGCAATGTGTAGCCAGTATGTAAGCCCCTGAGGCACTTCTGTGCTAAAACATCAAGAACCTCTGTTATCAAAGTTCAAAGTATAATTTTCTAGCCCTCATGGGTCAAAGGAAAATGTTGAGAACATAAAATTCAGTGTGCTCATATCTGCATTCTTCCTTTTAAGAAAATTGAAGTTTCCTTGTCTCTTTGCAGTTATGTAGTTTTCTGTTCCTAAAGCACAACTAAATAGAGTAGATATAAATTTTTTTCTCACTCTTAATAAGATCCCCTTTACATTTCTAATTTATATTAGTTGAAGTGATCTGTCATGATTCTCCAAAGAGGAGTTTTGGAAATGATGTTCTGTACACAGTCTAAGATCCTATTCTAAAGAGTTGTCCGCATCCTCTATATTAAAGTTCCCATTGTTTTTAATGCAAAGCTGAAACTGACTTGCAATTGTGAAATAGATGTTTCCTAGCCAACATTAAGTACAATGTGTCTTCAAAACCACTGAGAATCTGAAATGTTGTATAAGGTGCCCACCAGAACTCCTCCATCACCTGATTTTTACAAGTTTACCAAGAATAATTCTTAATATTGTATAGTGTCCTCTTGGCATTGCAATCTTTTAGGACTTAGCCTGCTTAAACAGGAAGAGCCAATCCTACAGACAGGAAAACCATCACCTGGATTTTTGATAGGGAAAAAAATGGTTCTGGCCAATTCCATTCCCTATTCTTTTCTATGCCCCCAAAGCATTAATATTGGTGGTATGGTCTACTATAGTCCTTATATGAGAACACTCACTGCTAATGAAAATACATACACACGCACGCACATAGTTATAACTCTCTGCCCACCGGAAAGAGCCCATCTATAAATCCTACATTTATTTTAGACTTTTTGGTGATTATGTAAAGGTTACCGCGCTTTTATCCCACGGATTACAATACTGAAAATTAAGGTGGAACCCTTAAAGTCTATTCCCATCTATAGATTAGACAGAAGATAATCTACCCCCACTTACTTTCTTCTTTCCAAAACTTGATTACCAGATGACACTTCTCCCTAGAGCAGAACCCAAAATCTGGAGCTCTCTTGCACCCTTTTGCCCTTTAAATATAGTCATTTCAGCTGTTCCATTACCCTTCGTAGAGGGCTAAGGTATCTGGGAATACTAAATCTTTTTTTTTCCAGTTTAAATATTTGTATTTTTTAAAAATGGGGGAGAAAAAAAATAATAAAAAGCAATCGACTCTGGGCAACAATCATGAAAATTGGAAGAAAAGGCTACCTGAACAGAAAAGAGAATAAAAAGCTATTTGATTAAAACCTCCCGGCACCTCCAGCAAACTCTTTTTCTTGCCAATCACCAAAAAGAAGGAGGAGCAATCAGGGCTATCAAATGCTACTGTTGGGGAGAGGGAAGGGAGAAGCCATTTGGGTGCTGAAGCATAAATTATTTCAGCTCAGGTGAAGATTGGGAAGAGGAGGAAAACTGTATTGCCTCATCTTTCCCCCCAAACAGACAATGCACTATGGTGAGTGAAAAGCTTGGGGTCGGGTTAGATAGATAAGATGAGAGAAGAAAGTGAGCTTTTAGCCCTCTGAGCCCAGTCTTTTGGATCACCAGATAACCGGGATAGGGATGCCACGAAAGCTGGGTCATCATTTCTGCCTCCCTCCTCTCACCAGATATGGTCCAAGCCCTTGCCCTTCCCCACAACGGTGGTCTTGTTTCCACAGAGGCAAAGAAAGGCTGAAATGGCTGAGACAGTAGCGTTGACAGTCCCTGTTCTCTCCCTCCCCCTCACTGGCTTGGCCCATTCTCCTCAGCCCATGAAGGAGTCGCCCTCGTCTTCTTCAAAGTGGCACTGCTGGAGGACCTTGATGTGATACTCGTAGATCTTGAGGGCCGGTCCCAGGCGAATAGAGAGGCCAGTAAGCACATCAGTGCGCTGCATCAACAGCAGAGATTTCCCATCAATCTCCTAGGGAGGGGGAAGCGGGAATACAAAAACAGAGCATCATGAGATTAGGGCACCAGCAGCCTGCTAGGAAGAGGTTTCTTCCTTTCTACAAAGCAGGAAAAGAGTTCCAAGTCTAGTTGATTAAAACAACACTGAGGCATACATACATCCATGCATGCATACATACATACATGCACTGCATATATGCGTATCTCTCACCAGTCTGTGAGCTGAGAAGAGCCATTACAGAATCACCATTGCCTAATTTGGAAGGGACTCTGTAAGACATCTAGTCCATTACTCTGCTTAGCACGGGGATCTACTAAAGAAAATGTGTTCTAGAAATAGATACGGCTGCAACTAATCTCTCTGTAATATTGGCCTTTTTTAAATTAGATTTTTATATCACTTTTTTTAGTGACCACACTTGGGACCAGCATCTCCTTCCTTAAACAAAGCAGTTGCTAAGCAAAACTATGACTCTGCTTATGATCTTACCGTATTTCAACCTTCCTTTGCTTTACAGATCTGCAAAGATTGTCAATGAAATCTTACTTTTATCTCTGTTGTAACTATAAACGGTTGCTAAATGAAAATAAAACCTGTATTTACATTTACATTTTATTCACTTGCTAATTTTGAACATATTTATAGTAAAACAAAAAATAGCCAACCCAACTGCATTGGCTTGGCCAATCCACCATTAGGCAAAGTAAGGCAGGTGACTAGGGCCCAATACACTCCCCAGCTGCTTGTCTGTGCTTGCCATTCTATTCCTACCTTCTTAAAGTTATCAGGCACCCCAAATGTGCTGGCAGATTTTGCCAGTGTGGAAGTAAAATTCAGTAATTAATTCTACTGGCTTGTCAAACTGGAATTCAGATGTGCACCTATGATTCCTAGGCATCAAAATGGTTTAATTGCCCAACGCCTAAATGTGAGATGGAAAAAAGATCTAAAAGATTTAAAATCTAAACTTTAAGAAAGCACAAAGCTTTTTTCAAGCCTTTATTGCACAAAACTGAAATTTGTATTTTTGAAGAAGCTAACAAAAGGCTATCTAACAAAGAGGCCACAGTAAAGAATTAGGGAGCATAACTGCGGGTGGTTGAAATTGTCAGGAGGCGCAAAAGAAGGGTGGGGGGGTCTTTCTGAAAACATGTTTTGATGAGAGGCACCAAAATCTTGTCATAGCCTGAACTAAAAAAAAAAAAACTAGTCATGAAAAGGAGGACCATAAATGTCAAATGACATCCAGTGAGGAGCCGCTTTCTCATCTGTTTTACCATGTTTTAAAGGGAGGGTTTTTTTTTAATGAAGCGTAAGACATATATTGTTACTGAGATAAACAGTGATCACGCAGTATATAATTACTTTTAAGCAGGTTGTTCTCTTGAAATACTGAGGCTGGAATGGCATTGAGAATCACAAGAGTAAGAAACAGACATACTACATGAAAGAAAGCCATATAATAACTGAAGTTTGGATGCACTTTTACCCAGATTTTTACAGCAATTGCCCCAGTCAAATGGGACCTAAACTCCAGACAGAGTTCCAGCACATTTTCCATCAAAATAAAAAGGCCAATACTTTTAGGGCCCATTTCATAAGCACTTTAGCTGAAATATAATCCTCCAATCCCTTTTCTTGGGATCCCCAGGGTCTCACCTGCTCCTGAAAGGCCGAAGCTTGCTCAGCAAACCCAGCTTCTGTGAAATAATCCACAACGTCACTGACAGTCCATTCCACAGGGTCAGAAGGCTTCTCTTTCACTGAACTGGAGGGGGGGAGAGGAGAAAGTAAAATTGAGATCAGAGGCATTGCACTGCTTCTTCTCCAAGCCAGGGATTCCTCATCAGCTCCAGTTCAGGGATATTATATTGTTCATGCGTGCTTATGCATGTACACTCATACTGCACTGAAAAAAATTAATCACAAGTGAATTGCATAGCATCTTTCTGTAGAAGTTTACGTCTGCCTTAAAGCATCTACTGCAGACATAGAAAAATGCACCAATTGAATACACATGTTTGCAATTACACTGTTATGAGAGATTATAACTTAAAGTAAAAACTAAGAAAATTAAATACCACACATGAGAAAATTGTAAGAGTATTACAAAACTGACATGGCCTTAAACACTTTGGGAATATAAAAAGTTATTGGCCTGAAGCTGAAAGCAGGTGTTAAGACAATTCTCTTTCCGGTCAATGTTCTACAACTGGGAATGAGTGAAGACACCCTCTTTGCTCACAACTTGTCATTACTGCTACCTAAAGGAGGCAATGTGAAGTTAAGTATATCTGAGCCAGAATGGCCAAATACTCTGGTTCTTAGCTGTAATGATATCTAAAAGGTAATGCATAAAGTAGTTGGCATAGTATAGGTGCATTACAATTGTTAACATCCAGCCATGCTTGGTAAGTTTGCAGTTGGAGTTTGCATTAAATGCTGCTTCTGAACAGCAAGCAAAGCCAGTCCAGTCCATAGAGGTCAACAAAACAAACAGGCCAGGGCATAGAGACCTGAAGCCAGGCTAGTCATGAGTCTCCTCCAACAACTGGAAGCGACTACCACATCAAGAGTTCTAGCATGGTATGACACTTTAAGGATAACAAACAAAACAACTCTTATGTGAATATTTCAACCCCACAGCTCTTATTTTGCAATCTGAAAGGAAGAAAAGGCTCACTTCCTCTTGCAACCATCACAGAGACAGTAGCCAAAGAGCCCTTATAATCTTTCTCCTCTACAGACCATCTTCTTCTCAAACAACAGTTTCCTTTCGCAAGGCAGGGCATATTAGATCCTTGGTGTTGTTGCCATTAGAACCGGTCAATGTGTGGTGGCAGTGACCATTATAAAAGCAGAGCAAGTGAGATATGATTAAGCTCCCTGAGACATCTTCAATCTACATTAATTGCTGAAAACACTGCTCTAGACTCTAAAAACAAGTGATAGTAGCAGAAGATTGGTTCAAATGTATCCTGGTTTATCATAAATAAACCAGGTATAATTGAAGAACAAGTTGTGATCTCTGCACAAAACTTACACGCAACTGAATGGTCTCCCATCTGCCTGGATGCCAGGTCTCCCAGGAGATGAGGGCACAGAGGGATCAGCCCCTGCAACAGCTGGTGACACTGGAGAAAAAGCAGAGAAACAAACAGGGATAGGTTCTGTATCACTATAACTGGAATTGGACTGAACTGTGTTTGGGGTCCTTTAAAAGCAATGAAAAATGCGATTATCGAAAGAATATTTTAATTTCCAAGATAGCCAATGCCACTAACCATATTCTTGCCTTTCACTTGCCCCAGTTCTAGTTCCAACCTACTTTAGAATGCCAGTTAATAATTCTTAAAACTGAATGAGTCTCCATATTTATTGCAGATCTACACATATACGCTGACATACAATGCAAGCATACATTAAATTATCATCCAATCCATATCAGAATTATTAGCGCTTAAATGACCCCCAATCTCAGATCTTTTGCCTTATTATCTACTAGGTTTCCCAGAAAAACTAAGTTTAGCCAACTAATTCCCCATCTTCTGCTACTTCTTCCTGCCTAATCCATACCTGCTCTGTCTGGTTGCTGATAGGCACTGCCATCTTTCTTGCTGCCTCCCAGATGGTGACAGGCACTTTCTCCAGGCCAAGAGGCCTTTGTGTGACATTGCTCATTTCCTTCATGCTGAGAATGCTCCAATCCTTTGTTCAAAGATGTTTCCTCTAAGGAGTGCAGGTCTCTGGGGATGGCACTGCTGGGTGGGATCTCTTTCCCACCATGCTTGCTGTCCTTACAGTCACCATTCACCTGGCCTGTCCCAGGTCTACTGTAGTTGCTGGCCTCAAAATCTTGTGCCACTTCTGAGCCTTCAGACATAGTGGAGACTTCATCCTCTTCTTCGTCTTCGTCCTCGTCTTCTTCGCCTTTGATCTCCTCCCCTGCCTTCTATTAATATCACAGAGAATAAATAAGAACAGCAAACACACTTTAGGATGGCATTCTTATGACATATTGGGATGATAGGTGATAATCTATCGTGAAGGCAAGTACAGTCACACATGGAAGCAAGCACAACTACTTTTGAGATATAACACTGCACTGTTAGTTATTTTGGATAAGATATCTCATATCCCAAACCCAGGCAGTTTCTGAGCCATTTTGTTTCACTTTCCCTTACTTCTATATACCCAGATATCTCTGAGGGCAGTTGATGCCATCAGACTAAGTGGTGCTGGCATGGGAAACTTCTTAAATGTCTCCACTGCTCTAGCAATGTGCTTGAAAGCTCCTTGAAGCAGGAAGAGGAAACTTTTTATCCAGGGAGCATTTTGTACTACTAAACCACTGCCTCTTCCACCCGCAGCTTTTATGAAAATCTGTGATCATTCTCACCAATTAAAAGAATTGCAAAAAGAACAAAAGAATAAAAAAGGGGCAGGATTTCCTCCCCCTAATGCTAATACCTCCTTGATCATTTCAAGGCTAACTGAACTGGATAACATTTCTGAGGTGATTACTGCCTGACCCACACTGCGTGATCTTTTCCTCCCCACCTCCAGCTTACCCAATACTCAAGTGTTCAGTCACCACTGCTCCCACCACCTCTTGACTTTATTGAAGGTTACCAAATTCTTTAGGTCAAGCACAAACTGACTCTTTGTTCTGTGTTTAGATGGAGCCTGGTACGACTGGAGTGGGGGTAGAAGGGGGCGCTGTGCTGGGCCCAATGTACACCAATGGCAGTTAAACTAACCTTATGGAAGAATCACACCCCCCCACAGGTGAGCTGAGAAAGAACCCTCTTAGGTTGGAAGAGCGTCGCCCGCCCCCCACCCTCCCCTGAGAGTCGACCTTGAAGTTCTCTGGGCGCCAAAAGCCCACCCAGACTCTGTCTTCCTAACCTTGCCGAAATACTTCGGAAACGTACGAGGGAATATTGCCCCGTTTAAAACCACGCACCAATCCTAGCGCCCCCTCCAGTGCGACACGATTTGATTGGGTGCTGCCCTCAACTCTTCCTTCCAGACACACGCACACCTGCACGAGAGCCCACTGACAACATCTGGGGGTTGGGCGCCGCCCGCCCTCCCGCCCCCAAACTGGCGGCTTTCTGGCGCCCCTCCCCTCCCCCCCAACATTGGGGCACCCCCCCTGCGCGCGCACTCTAATCGGTCCGTTTCCTTCCTGGAGAGCCTCACCTGTTCTCAGCCGGTGCGTCCCCTTCGCCCCACGCCAGACACAGCCGCCGCCGCCACCCGCTGTTGCCAACCCATCCCCCAGAGCGCGCCCCGGCGTCTCCTCACCTTGTTCCTGTATGGTCTGGCGTTGGGGGCCCGGGCCTGCGCGCCTCTCTCCGCCCTGGGCAAAGCGACGCTGTTGCTGCTGCCGCCGCCGCCACCGCCGCCGCCACCCAAGCGGGTTCTTTCCAGGCTCTCCTCCTGAAGCAGCCCCTGTGCTCGGCCTCGAGTCACTCGGCCGCCCCCCAAGTAGCGCACAATCTCTCGCAGACTAATGGGGGAGGATTCCTCCTGGGCGGCGGGCGGCGTCGGCGGCGGTCGCTCCCGTCCGGTCCGACGAGGCGGAGGCGGCGGCGGCGGCGGCGGCGGCGGCTGGCGCGACTGGTTCTGCGCGAGGCGCAGCACGCTGGGAGGACCGGGGCGTCGCGGTGGCGGCGGGAGCGCTGGGCGGGGAAGTGCGGGCCGGGCGCTGCGGGGCCGCCGGACTGGCGGCGGGCGCTCCACCTCGGCGGGGAGGCTGGACCCGTGCAGCGTTGCGGTACGAGATGCTTCCCTTGTAGCTGACTCGGAGCACGGCGCGTTGCTGAATGAGCTTTTCCAGCTCGGCGCGGGTGCGCTCCGGCTCCGGGCCGTGCCGCCGGCGCACCATGCGGCAGATGCGCTCCAGGTCCGGGCGCGCCTTGCGCGAGCGCAGCGAGTCGATGGTGTCTAAGATCCACTCTTGGTAGCGGGGCGCCTCCTGGCCCGGGGGCGGCGGCGGGGGGCCGGCCATGGTGTTGCCGCCTCCCCCGGGGCTTTGCTGCCCCCGTGCGCCGCTCCGCCTTGGCCTCAGCCCTTGTCCGCACGGCGCGAACTGGACCCTCCACCCGGCAGGCGCTGCTGCTTGCTGGAAGCGGCGGCGCGCGGGCTGGTCCGGGCAGCGCGAGCTCCTCCCTCCCCTTCCCCCAGCCGCACGCGCCGCCGCCTCCAACACCGCCCGAGCGGGACCCGCAGCCGCTTAAGGAGGCGCTGTTGCCTCCCGTAGTCTCCCTACACTTGGCGACTTAAGGTGGAGCAGGAGAATTCTCGGGCTTCCTTAGCGGCCGCACGGAGGGAAAAGGCGCTCTCAGGCCGCCTCCGTCAAAAGTCAGTCCCAATCCTACGGGAGAGGTCCAAGTCTGTTCTATTTATAGCAGCGGGAGTTTGCACCGCGTCTTCCAGCGGGCAAGTCGACGGGAAGTTTTCCTCCTAGCCGTTATTCTGCAGTGCTTTGCTTTCTTGTCCCACGCCCTTCTTCATTAGTCCAAATAACAAATCACAAATCTATCCCCCGCCTCCTCCACAGCGAACCGATTCGGCAGCCCTGATGTCGTCTTACTGTCATAGTTACTTCCTATTCCACGGAAGTTTCTCTTCTGTGATGCCCAAAAGAGTCCACCGCTGGATGTAAAGAGATTTAATTTGGAGTAAATGCCGTAGACAAAGAATTATACTTAAAGGTCTGAACAGTTGACGCGGGGAACTGCCTATCCTTTGCAGAAAGATCTGCTGCCTTAAGTTTGCATTTTCCCCTCTGGTGAACGTGGCCTTCATTTTCTAGATCTGAACCATATTTTCTATCTTTGCGTTCTGATTACTTTTCCTTAGGACTTAGGCCTAGATGCCTGGTATGAAGAGGAACAAAATAAAAGCAGCGATTTGTTTCGGATTAAAAATATCACAAAAAGAAAGGTTTTTGTAAAAATATGGTTTACTGTAGTGCTGAATTTCATCTCCTCCTCCTAACTTATTGAAAAATATGTGCCCACCCATGACCATGGCTTACTGAATTAACAGTTACTGAAGTATAACCTAACCATACTGGTTGAGGATCCTATAATAAATTAAGGTAAAATATGGTTGGCTAGTTTGTGATTCAGTGTAGTGTGTGGACACAGTCAAAGAGTAGAGGTTTAGTGTATCACAGAAGTGAAACTATAAAGACTTTATAGCTGCTGCATTTCACAAGTATCTCTTCTTAGAATTTTAAGTACAATTAAAAGACTACAGTATATAAAAACTGATATTCCAACTCAGTTGTTCTACCAATCATTACACCACCTTCAAATAAGGAATCTATACATAATTGGTGACAGAAACAAAATCAAGATATTGAGAAATTTGAATTAATATTTTCATATTAGCCACAGAAAGTTGAATACTCAATCATTTGGCATATCAGATTGGATACACAAAGAGCAATTGAGATTTTCATGTATTAACTCTATTCAGTCTGTACTTCTTTGTAGCTAGCAATTCCCCCCCACAAGTTTGTCAGAAGTAGAATTGCTGTTATTTCTCATCAAATTATATAGTATCTAACACTGATCAAATTATGTTAGCAGTTGGGGGGAGAGAAGGGGGAAGGGAAATTCACAATTATCTTGTCTTAGAATTTTAAGTACAATTAAAAGACTACAGTATATAAAAAATGATATTCCAACTCAGTTGTTCAAACTTCCCATGATATAGGTGGTTCATCTTCACTTCAGCATATCAAGAATTGCTCACAAACGGAGTATAAAAATTTAGGGTCATTACTTAGATTCAGAGTTG
This sequence comes from Bungarus multicinctus, assembly GCA_023653725.1. Lineage (NCBI taxonomy): Eukaryota > Metazoa > Chordata > Lepidosauria > Squamata > Elapidae > Bungarus > Bungarus multicinctus. Next base: position 107,101,577 of record CM042834.1, read on the forward strand.
GGCTCTTTAGCTCCAGCACTGAACTAGAGTTTGCTGGCAACTTTCTAATATGACCAAGATTTAGCAATCAGGTGAAAACTGCAAAAATTGGAATTGGTCAGAATTGCAGATCCAAAATTTCACCAGCCTACAGTAAATTAAAATAATGCCAAACAGATAGTCTTTGTTTAGCAACTGTCTTGTTTAGCGACCATTCACTTACAGTAATAATGAAAAAGTAGCGTTGAAGTAAATAGTCATGGTTTCACTTAGCAAACACTTTGCTTAACAACCCAGTTTCCAGTCTGAATTGTGGCTGTTAAAGAACTACCTAAAATGAAAAATTTTGTATTTATTTTCTGAATGTGTTTCACTTTACTACCAATAGATCATGACCAGCATAAAATAATTAAAATAATTTGATTTCATGCCGGAAATAAGATGACATTTTGTGATACTTAATAATATAGAAGGTTCCTTTGCTGCATGATTATCACCAAATATATCCACTGCAGAATCAATGGCTTCTTCAGTAAAAGTTATAGACCCACACTGAGCATGTCTAGTGCAGATTGATATTTTTTTATTTTTATTTCCCAAGCTAGGGCTGTGAGACGATTAACCGAATGTCATCCTTTCATGCCTAAGAGAGAAGAACCTGAATCTCTTCACTACTAGACTATTTTGGGTTAAGTTAAAAGGCAGATCCAAAGTTTGCTTTCTGAAATATGGATTCTGTGATACACTGTGAAGTTTCCAAAATAATTTTAATATAACTGCATTATTTATTATTATGCTATTAGAAATTGAACTATAGTAGAGAGCCAGGATTCAGTGGTTATGAGGGCTGTGAGCAACAATGGTTATATCCCCCAACGCACAGGAAAAGGAAAATACATCCTTTCATAAGCTGATTCAGTGGCAGGAAGTGGTCAAAAGTGAACTGCCTTTCCGTCATTTTTTTCTTTTCAAAGATTGGAATAAATACATTTTTATGTTTAAATGATCAAAATATCAACTGACATTAACAGCAATTGTTCTGAAAGGGTGCTATAGGAATTTTTTACTATTTTAGTACCAGCATTTCTAATCTTAAATTTTTCTTTAAACTCCAGATTCATACCTAAGTATTTGTTAGCAGGAAGTTTTCCAAATATAAACAATTACACATTCCTCTAATGTTCGAATTTGTTTAAACATAAATAAAAAAATTTGAAGTTTGTTCACAACACACACACACAAACCTCTATTATAAAAGTTTTGACAATTGAAATGTTTTAATTTGGACATACCAATTTCTTCGTTGCTGCCAGCTTATTTTACAAAATAGGAAAAGAAACAAAACACTCAAGTTCTCAAAATGAAATCTAGATATAATCTAGAAGATAATCAATAGCTTGGAAAAGCTGCTGGAATGCTGGCCAGTTTCTTAGTTTACAATGCTAGCACCACTGCCTTTCTTTGTAATTTTTGATCTTTATCAAGAATAATCCATCACCTTTTTTTTGAGCGATCATTGGACTAAGGCATCATTCTCTAGTCTATCCTACACTGTAGCCCAGCTCTAACAAGGTCTTTATAGCAACAGAATTAAGTGTAAGAAATACTTCAATTTCCAGCCATAGGATGGTGTTCTTGAACTTGGCACCAACAAAATGTGTTGGGAATACAGCTTCCAAATTAGCATGGTCAATTTCCAAAATCTAAGTCACTAGGCTCAGAAAGGTTGGCATGTTTCTGCTTCTGTTAAATTATTTCCGTGTATTTTTAAAATAATACAAAAGCTTGTCACAGTTCCAGAAGCAAAGCAGAATTCATTTTCCAGTTTGGGGAAACCAGTTTCCTATTTTATTTTATTTTATTTTTAATGAAGAAATTGAAGAATCCAGTAACTATTATTTTCTTTGGTAACTCTTATTTGTATATAAACAGCTAGCTTGTTGCATTTACTGAAGAAGTATACCTCAGCCAGTAAGTACACCTCATTCTGCCCCATTGAAAACAGTCGCCTGTGTAAAATTGAACTTACAGGTTGTAATAATGCATATACCACATTACAAAATTCAGCTATTTAGCATATACAATTTAGCCTTCAATGTGTTATTCTTTGTAATTTTATTATTGGGATAACTCAAGCAATAATAATGCTTCTTTCCTGGAAAGAAGAGCTCTTCAAATATAATCAGAACTTTAAATGCAGATGTTCAAAGATCTTGTAATAAGAGTTGTATTTTGAGTGATGATTGTGAATTTTCTTATAAACAGTTTTTACTACTAATCCATAGAAATTCAATTACTTTTGAAAGTGATTTCCATTTTGTCTGTCTAGTCTCAAGAGTTTGAATGGTCTTGTTTAGTATTTGAATACATTGCACAACAGCATCTTCTTAAGATGGTGCCTGCCAGATGCATTAGACCGCCACTCTCAGGATATTATAGGAATAGTAGCCCAACATATTTAGAGGGTATTGAGTTGGGGAAAGCTATCATAGAACATTATGTAACTAGATACATGCCTTTATTTGCTCTGTATAAGTTTTTAAAAAAATACAAACAGTGGAAGAGCTTTCCATGCACATTAACATGACAGTGTGTATGAAATTCTAATATAGAAACTCAAGAATCTGACAATTCTGGGTTGCTCACATAAATTTTAGATAATTGATGTGTTGATTTCACAGCCATTTGATAAATTGTCCCCTCCATTACCAATATTCTCCAGATATAATTTAAAAGCTTCAAAATATAACGTATATTTGATTATAAAACAAATGCATTTGTTTTTCAAAAAGCTAATACCTTTCATTGAATGACAACTTAAAATTAAAACAGAGCATTCAATTCTCATATCTTCAGTTATGTCAATCAGTTTTAAAGCTTTATACAAAGGGTAGGCTGTATCAATAGTTAACAAAAACTGCATCATGTGAATTCCTAAAAGTTCCATACCTTTTTATTTCATATTATCTTTTAGCACTGGCCATCATTACTCAAACTCCTGACTGCTGTTTCCCATCTTATACTAAATTTTAGGAATTAAACTTTATTTTTTTAAACAAAACTTTATTGGTAATAGTTTCAAATATGTTTACAACAAAGCACACTGTTAAAGAGGAAGTAGGGTTTGTTTTTTTCTCAGTAAAACAAGTTTTGTTGGATTACACAGAAGTGGTTTTTGTTTCTTCCAAGACTGGGAGCAGATGGCTTTAAGTCTACCCCTCCCCAACTTCACAAAAATGGGATTAAGGAGCTTCTTGGTGGGAAGGGATGATGAGAAGTTGGGGTGGAGGTAAATAAAGCTTGTCTGATCCTAATAGCACTTCTGTGCAGATTACATCTATCAATCCAAAGACGCCTGCTCTGCTCTCCAGCCATGGAAGAACAGAAGAAACTTAAACTGTGAATTTAGAAAGAGTGTATCTGGAGTCAGGTAGGTGAAGACAGAATACAAGGAGGCATTGCATTGGAAAGGTGAAGGGGAGTATCAGAAAAATTCAGGACAAAACAAGCTGCCTTCCCTCCACATCGTTTGAGTCCAACTGCTTCTGTCTTTTCAGAGAAAAGACTCTAAACAGATGCCACTTCGTATTTCCAATCTCAACAACAGACCAAAACTGGTCACTCCCTTGTCTGCATGGCACAAGCGAATGGGTTTTGTCTATTTTGTTTGTAAATCTCACCATCTTTATTATCAGGGTTAGGTTTGCCATCCTTCTCTTGTTATCTTAGCATAAAACCAGAGCAGGTGTATAGAGATCTTAAGGACTGGAGTAATGGAGCGTCCACACCCATAGATCCATGTATCGCCAACATTGAGGTTTGGGCTGGAATAGGAAGAATCATATCCAGCCAATGTGTCTTGCCAACATCTTTCACTGTGTGTATTTTATCTCCATTTTAATTGCTATTAAAGGGGACAAACCTCTTCAGACCGTGACAAATAGCTAGATTCTCATCTTTCACAAATCCTGTTTCCTTCTCATCCATTCAAATACTCCAGCAGTTACCTTATGCAGAAGAACTGATCTTGAGATACATTTTGGAGGGGGTGAGGGTAGCTGAGAAGCAAAAAGAATGGGTTTTGGAAATACACATTCAAACAGTGTTTCTTCCCATAGTATTCCTGCTCCAGCTGCAGCAGTCATTGTCCCCCCTTCTGCAAGTGTGAATATTATTGCCTCTTTCTTTCCCAAAACTAGGGACAAAGATATGAAATCAAGTGTAGAAAGAAAGAAAAGAAAAGAAACCACATATTCTTCATGCTAAAATCCAGCTGTTTTTACAGAATTAAAATTCCTGCTGAATTTCATTTAACTGTGCTGGAAACAGCATATAAAAGCATTGCCCCCACCTAGACTGTTAAAACCTTTTTTTAAGCCAGTCAACTATGTCTTTAAACTTTTTCTTTAAAGTTAATAAAATGAGCCTTGGAAAGAAGGGATAGGGGAGGAAAGGGCAATTGATAAAAGGATAGGGTTGTCTCACAGTGGGAGGCGAGACAATTGGGTTGGAACCCATTTAATGCTGGTCTAAACACCAAAGTGCCGTTGTGGATATGTTTACTTTCTGCCTTCCCCACAATTCCCTTCCCTTTTTCTTTTTTGCAATGCCCCATGAACCAAATCATTAGAGATGGTGATGAATTACAAAGTATTCCCTTTCCCTTAAAAATAAAAAGCCATCAAAAAAACCAGGGACTGTCCAATTAGGGTTTGTGTTATTGATTGGAGTCAATGTAAGCAGGAAGGGAATTTGTTTTAAAAACTGCCTGAGAGTGGCTGGGAGCCACCTTATAGCTTGCAGTGGATGGTGGATGGATGACATTCAGACTACTGTCTTTTCCACAGCTTCAAATGAATTCCCCTTTTCTTTCTTCTGCCCAAACAGATCCAGGTGAACCCCAACACACTCCCACCTCCCAAAATTAACAAATAGGCAAGGAACTCTGGCCCTTGAGGCTGATCAAATCCAGCCCTTTCTTTTCCTGGGCACACAAAGCAAAGGGGGCTGGCCCTAAAATTCTGCAAACTCTTTGACGCATTTTTCAGTGATAGACACCCGGATCTCCTCTTCCTCATAGTCATCAAAGTTACTTGTGTCGCCAGGTCCTTTGCACTTTGGTATAAAAGGAGCTTCCACCTGTGGAGGAGATAGCACAGTTAAGTATTATTATAATATGAAGACATGTCATCATGCATTTATAATCAGCTGATCAATTATAACATGAGGCATGAAATAAGGCTACCAGCTTGGTTATTAATCTAAGTAATTTCTCCCTCTTTAAACAGGAACATAAAGACATAATGATGTTGACTAGAGGGAGAGAGGGAGGAGAGAAAGCGCACCGTCCGGTTAATTCTGTTGGCATGGTGAATGGCAGATCCTCAACAACATGTTTTAACAACTTTTACACTCAGATGAATCCAATGAATACTAAACTAAATGTATAGATCCAACAAAAATGCTTACCTGTTTATCTATAAAGTGGGGTTAAAGAGGCCCTGCTTCTCTATAGAAGAGAATAACACACATAGCTTCTTAAAGCTATTTCCGCTTAGGCTAGCTCACTTCTAATATTAACACAGGACTGGAAAAATTCGCTTAACATAGTTCCTGCACACACATTCATTGATGTAAGGGACATGCTTTAAGGTTTTTTTTAACCAGGTAAGAATTCTCCATAAACAAGCGCATCATTACTCTGCTTCAGCTCAACTGGAGTTCTACCTAACTCCTTCCATGTCTGCTACTTAGCCATTCCTTCCCAAAATACAGGTTTATCAGCTGAGTCTCCCATTTCTTGTTTCTAATTTAGGAAAAGTTAAATTAAAAATTATCCAGAATTACTTGGTGTATATGCTTTATTTTCACTAGCCACAATATGCCGATTAAGATACTGTGCTTGGTAAACTGTAGATTTGAGTTAATTTAATGTAAAAAAACAATAAACCAAAATAGGCTACTATATCTTGCTTAGAAAGCTCTCGTTAATACAAACTCTGGTCTAACACAATGTATAAACCAAGCCATTGTTTATAAATCAACCCAGCAAATCTGAGGAGGGTCAGAAGTGGAGGAGCAAATACAAGAATCCATTTATTTGTATCTAAAATAGTTCATCTTTTTTCATGATCTTGTTGTATCTTATACCACATTCAGAACCTTCTAGCCTCATTTTACATCACTAGAATAACCTGTGATAATTGTTTGGCAAACAATTTTCAAAAGGGGTATCTTTGTCCCTACTTCCATTATCCTCCTCTCCTTCAAATAATTCACTTCATATAAATAACCATACAACTCAGAGCAGTGATGGCAAATATTTTGGGGTTGGGATGTCAAAAATGTGGAATATAGCCTAACGTGACTTTGCTAGCATATCATGTCTTCCCCCAAAGAAAAAGGAAACAATTCCCCATTTCTTTATTTTTTTGTATCCTGTTTTTGTGATTTTTACAAATAACTCAAGGCAGTGAACATAGCCAACACACCTTCCTCCTATTTTCCCCACAACAACCTTGTGAGGTGTGTTAGGCTAAAGAGTATGTGACTGGCCCAGCTAGCTTTCGTGACTAAGGTGGGACTAAAAGTCATGGTCTCCAGCTTCTAGCTTGGTGCCTTAGCCACTAGACCAAACTTGCTTCCATTTAGGTCATCCTGAATTGTGGCACTTGGCAACAGTACTGAGGCAGGTTCTAAATAGAGGCCTGGGCTTCGACTTCAGACCTAGTGCCACTGCTTCCACTCAAAAAGGCTACCTCATGACATTCTCCAATGAAGGAAAATCTTTGGGAATAGCACAATTGTCCCTGCAACCCAGTGCTTCCCAGGATTTGCCACTTGCTACTAGGCGGTGTTCTTTTGACAGGCTTTGGGGCCTAATTGAGGCTGTTCTGGGTTCACGAAGCCTTCACTCTGAGGTGACTTCAGAGAATGGTCTTCTACATTTCTGCAGTCTCCAAAAACTATATGAAAGCATGCCTTGTCCTCAGGTGATTTTTGGAGGCTCCAGTAGCAACACAAGACAAGAGCCTTCTCATGTGACTTGCAAAAGACCCAGAAGCCACAGCAAAGCACAATTCATTCTCGCACAGCTTCCACAGACTCCAGAAATCTCACAAATGCATGTCCCATTTTACATGAGTTTTTGGAGGCTCTGAAGGCCACACAAGAGCATAGTCCTCTCATAACATTTGCAGCCGCTGAAAATCACAGAAGAACAGGGTATGCTTCCAAGAATACTGTAGTTATCAGTGAATCACACAAAACGTTGTGTCCTGTCACCTTTGATATGTGTGTCATAGGTTCGCCATCATATAACAAGTAATTTAGCGGAATGTTTAAAATTTTCTGTCAAATGACGAAGGACATAGTAGCTACTTGATATAACTTGATATAGAATTAACAACTTTGCGCCATTAACTGACCTATTCCAAATCATGCAAAATTAATGTAATTTACTGCAAATGCAAATTCACGAAAAGCTGATTCACATCCACATTTTCTAAACAAAAGGATAATGATTTTGTTGTATTACCACATCCATAGCGGTAATGCAAATTATATTATGAGTATTATAATACAAGCTGTATTATGAGCTCTACTCCAAATCCCACAAAAGTGTTCATTTTTCATTTTAAAATATCAGCTACATAAGTCTCAGCATTAAGTCTCTAAACTCCTAAACCTTGAAGATAAAAAGAGTCAGAAGTTTGGTCTTTACTCTCTCAGCATTGGCATCATGCCACTGACTTCCCTCTTTTGGCACTTTAGTGACTGACAAGTAGTCAAAAATTGTATAGGCCCTGCTGCCAAAAGACTGCCTTCTAAGTCCTAAGTGACAATTTGTGGAGGAATCTAAACTCAGATATGAAGATGAACAGTCATTAATTGTTTAGCCCATTCCTGGCTTGTTTTCCCTCTTGCTCTTGTGTCTTGTGTCTCTAAGGACTGATCAGAGGCTTTAGCAAAGCATACAAGCAAGCCAAGAAACCACAAACAACCTAACTCAGAAAGCCATAACTGTAAATAAGTAAAAAATAAAGTTTGTAATTAAGGTTCGCTGGTCTAGAAAAAGCTTTATTTTTTGTGAAGTACTATGGAAGTACTATTGTGCTGTTGCTAACTCAGTGCCTTAAGACACTGCTCGATGCATCCCACTTTTGTGCAAATGACAGCCTTAAGCCTAGTAGGCAATTGACATTAATATCTGATAATAATATGTACTCTTTATTTTAAAAAAGCCTGTTGGCTGTAGTTATTTACCTTCCGTTGGTAGATGGCAATCCAATCAGTAGTTGCAAACCACTTGTGATTCTTGATGTCGTTGACTCCATTTTTGAGGTTGCCAAAGCGTTTAGTGAGGTCTACCTGTAGCAGGTTACGCAACAGGTCCTTCAGATCTGAGCTGAAGTGGGATGGGAAGCGGACCTGGATGCAAAAAAACCAGTATTTTTTTCTGTCTCCAGAAAGAAATCTCAAAGCTATAGGAACAGGATAGGCAGTATGATGTCTCAGATACTATAGCAATCTATTCCCAAATTTGTGCTCCCCAGAAATATTTAGAATGACTAGGGTGGTGGAGAGCACTCTATAGCTCAAGACATTAACACACTTTTGAAATTGGAACATTTACCACATAACTACAGTTCCACATAGGTTTTCCAGTACATCTTGTATTTGAATTCCCAAGACCTTATTTTTACAAGAATTTCTGCCTCTTGGGAACTTGAAGATGGGAAAAGTACAGATGGTATAATAAGAATTACTGACACAAGAGAAGCAGGATTAAAAAAAAAAACTAGCAAAAATATTCCTGCATGAAACTCTGGTTACAGATTGCCAAACTACTTTACAAAGTAGAATTTAGTATTTAGCTTTCCCTCAGGGCAAGCAGAGGGCAGATTCTGTGTGATTTGCATTATTCCTGATTCCCAACTGATTGATAATAATAGTCTAACATTATACTACAAAAATAATAATTTATTTGCCTGGAACTATACAAGATCTGTTAAGTACTAATATTAAAAAAACAGAAGAAAATAAATAGTTTGAATTTGGATCTTGGATTCCAGAAAAGTAAAATAAGATAAAGGAAAAGTAGGTTGTTTATATCTGAGTTTGACCCATCTTTTCTCTTTTTCAAGTAAACAGACTCTAATGGAGAAAGACTTGCACCAAGGTTAGAAACCTAAATGTCTGAAGTCAAATCTAATTTATGCAAATCATTAAGTATTTGCCTAATGCATGTAGCTGGAATATTTTAAAGAAATACCTGACATACTGTACTTGCAGAAGTTGGTTACTTGATTAATTTAATTTAATTTGCCCCTGCAATAAACTAAGGTGTCAAACTACTGTAAGCATCTGAGCAGAAAAGATTTTTTTTTCAATTGAGATAATAACCTAACTCAAAATTCAACTGACTGGGATTGTGGCAAGGAACTGAGAAGAGAATGTTGACAAATAAGCTACTGAAAGATAAGAATGCTTTACATTATATACACCACCTACTGCACATCTGCTTCTCCAAAATATTTTTTAAAAAATTGAGAATATAAAATACAATTCAGAGGAGATAACAGATAGGAGACTCTAAGATAAAAAATAAACTTTTTCACTAATTAAATTGAGCTGTTACAGTTCAAAAGTACAGCACAAAGTCTGATATATTTTATATTAACCCAATCAGTTAAAAATAATATCACATGTCCAGCCACAATACTAATATTATTGGGAAAAAAAATAAAAATATTTCTAAAATTTAGGACACTGCTTTGCTAAATGACACTGTAGGAACTTGTAACACTGCATGAATTTCAAATCAAAAGCAAATCAAGACAGTGGTCCACAGTAAATGAAACAATACACCTAATAAAACATTATTCTTGATTGTTTATCAATAAAGGTAGTTTCCTTACAATAAGAGTTGTGTGGAAAGGTTAAAACAGTTTACCTTTTGGCTTATATTCTGTCTCATATGATAGCTGATATCAGAGGTAATATTTTTTAGAACAATGTACATAAGCAGGGCCCTTTGAAACTTTTTCAGGAAAGTGGTAAGCAGGGAGAAGGCAAAAAATGTTAGAGGCAGATGAACAAAAAGTTAGCATATGAATTCTGTTGGAAGTAGAGATGCCTAGAATTGGGAGTTTCTTTTCTATTTAGTCCTTCCTAAATGAGATCCAGACAACTCATACCTTCATGGTTACAGTACAATAAGACTACCCATTGCCTGGTTTCATTCTCTTAAACATTATGCAGAAAAAGAGGAGCCATGCAAATTTCCATACATTTTGCTACTACAGTGAAACCTGTGAGTAATGCCAAAAAGGTAAATTCAAAATGTTGTCAAAAGAATAGTTGAAAGGTGTCCACTTGCAATCTACAGAACTACAATTACTCCAGCATTTACTTGGCAGGGTGAAGTTATATCCAACTTTTAGTGAGCATTATAGGTTACTAATGTAATGGAGCCTGCCCATTCCATTCGTAACCTGAGGATTCGTGGGAGTGAATCTTGTACCTTGAACGGGATCACTCCCTCCTTTCGCCCACACATTCGCTAATCGAATGCACATGAGGTATTTCAGGGTGGGGAAGGCATGGGGGGGCGGGGGCTAGTGATGGAACAGGCCACCTACTTAAGAGCACCCAAGGCCTCCCAGCCCACTGAAATATCTCATGCACCTCATGATTGCTTTCTTCCCTACCCAACCTGCCATGCCGGGTCACTTACCGTGCAAAGATCCAGCAAGCAGTCTCGTCTCCAACCTCTCAGCCACATGCGCCCCTCCAACACTCCATTCAGGCCTCTGGAGGCCTCCCCCTGGCTTGTTGCAGGCTGAAATGGAGCTTTGGAGGCCCAAGCGGAGAGTCAGAGGGGTGCCTCTCTGGAGCTCCATTTCGGCCTGTAACATGCCAGGGGAGGCCTGCGGAGATCCAAACGGAGCGTCAGAGGGATGGATGTGCCCCTCCAGAGCTCCATTTCAGCTAGCAACATGCTGGGGGAAGCCTGCAGAGGAATGAATGGAGCTCCATTTCAGCCTGCAACGTGCTGGGGAGGACTGCAGAGGCTCAAACGGAGTGTCGGAGGGATGGATCTGCCCCTCCAGAGTTTCATTTCGGCCTGCAACATGCCGGGGGAGGCCTGTGCAGGCCCAAATGGAGTGTCAGAGGGGCAGATCCACCCCCCCGAACCTATATTTTGGCTGGCAATGTGCAGGACGAATGTTGCAGAGCCTCTGTGGTTGTTCATATGGGCGAACCACTACCGTGCTGCAATATTTATATTTTCAGGACTTGTTTGTAAATGCTAGAGAGTACTTATCATGTAACTTCGAACAATCACTAAGGGAACGTTCATAACCCATGGATTACCTCTATAAATATATATTTTTAAAAAATAAATATTTAATGTGCACTCAAGGTAAAGTCTAGATTCTATCCCATGTAAAAAATGACCAATAATGTACATCAGGCAGGTGTAATATCTTGCATGCAGCAAATAAGGCATCTGTTGAAATATTACCTTCCCAGAGACAATTTTCTCATAGATCTGAATAGGCTGGTCTGCAAAGAATGGAGGATAGCCAGCTGCCATCTCATAGATGAGGACACCAAGAGCCCACCAATCCACTGCTTTGTTATAACCCTGCAACAGGAATAAAAACTCAGATCACAACCAGAAGAAGTGGAATATTCAAAGAGCTGGGGGGCTCATTCAACCCTCCCCCAATTTGACCAGGCACAGAAACACAACATACTATCCATGGAGAATGCAGAACACTCACCTTACTCAAAATGATTTCAGGAGCCAAATATTCTGGAGTCCCGCAAAGGGTCCATGTTCGGCCTTTCACACGTTTGGCAAAGCCAAAATCTGTGACCTGAAGGCAGAATAGAATAGAATGGAATTTTTATTGGCCAAGTGTGGTTGGACACACAAGGAATTTGTCTTGGTGCAAATACTCTCAGTATACATAAAAGATACATTCGTCAAGAATCATAAGGTACAACACTTAATGATAGTCATAGGGTACAATAAGCAATCAAATCATACTAGGAAACAGTCAATATAAATCGTAAGGATACAAGCGACAAAGTTACAGTCATACAGTCACAAGTGGGAGGGGATGGGTGATAAGGAGCGATGAGAAGATTAATAGTAATAGTCGTGCAGACTTTGTAATAGTTGAACAATGTTGAGGAAATTATTTGTTTAGCAGAGTGAAGTCAATTTTAAAAATGAGAATTGTCAACAATAAAGGTGATGGGGTAGGAATGAACCTTAAACACAAATCCAACTTGGGTAAAGGGAATATTTAAGGCCAGAACAGATAGATTAAGGAGATTTGTTTTGGAAAGATCTCTTAAGAACAATACCAAGATTTCTGGTATTTTTCAAGATAAGAAAAAGGCTATACATTATTATTCAGAGTGCATTCAATTAGACAGTCTGGTTTTGGGCTATCTATTTCTATCAATCAAACACAAATAATTAGAGGATATGCTTTTTGCCAGCAATTCTACTACATTTTTATACAAAATTGCTTATGCATACAATATTCATTTACTTATACATAGTTCCTGCATGCTGACTATTTAGAGACTGCTTGATGTGACGACAATTGTGAAAAAATAACTTTACAGTCCATTTATAACCTTTATAGTTGTCTCTATCAGCTGGAAAGACCAGGACCACATGTGAAGTTCCAATTAATCTGATTTATTACTATTCATGCCTGTGTAGAGGAATCTACTCAATTAATGGCTAGCACTATTTTGGTGCTCGATAAGGGTCAACGGAATTCAAGAGGGGTTGGACTTAGTCCATTGTGGCTACATAGATTCTAGGCTGATTCCTCTTTTAACTCTGCCCCCTGGTTCTGCCACTCTTTCTCCTACATTCCCTCAGTCACATGATCACATTACAATCGCTGCATGTTCTGTGCCTGACTTATGGTTTTTTTTTTATTCTTTCCCCCCTTGCTTGATTGGAGAGAAAGGGTTTTGACGAAAGGAAGCTATTTCTCTTGAGATCTCTTTCTGTCCAATCTTTCTGTGAGGTGGTGGTGGTGTGAGAAAAAAAGCAAGTGATTTTTGTAGTAATCTTTTCTTTGCTTGATCTTTCCCTGCTTCCAGTGTGATCACATTGCTGTTGATGTATAAAAGAGCAAACAGTTTACTTTCTTGCAATTTTGCAATCAAGCAGCAGGAAAAGGTCAGGCAAAGGAGACATTGCCTACAGAAATCACTTGCTCTTTTTCTCCCCATCCCCTTCACCAAACAAGGAAGTTAGAAAAAAGGAGAGTACTTTAGCCTGTCCACAGTTGCCAGTCCTAGGCTGTGGCACCATTGCACTCCTTTCAATGTGTACAAGACAATAAACACTTGAGCATTCCAAAGGACAGGGGATGGTTAGGAGGCAAACAAAAGCAAAAGGTATAAAATTGAGAAATCCTCTTTCCAGCCAGAAAGGATTCTTGCAGTCACATCATTTCCTACTTAGAAAGCCCTTCACTTAGCAACAAAGTTATTTATCCCAATTGGGGTTATTTATTTAGAAAATGTATTGGCTGCCCAATACCCTGAGGTTCCTCAGGGTAACTCTGGGTGGCTTACAATCATAAAAAATTAAAACTGTACAAAGTGTAAGCAAAATACATATAAAATAAAACATACAGCAGCCCAATTAAAAGATGGGGAGGATGGGAGCAGGATGGGATCTGTTGTTTGATTATCAATCAATCCCCTCCACTGTGATGTTATTAAGCAAGCACACTACCTAAAGCCCCAAATAATCAGAGGCAGGAGCTTAGTTCACATATCATGCTGAGTCAGTTTATTTTATTATTTATTTATTTTGAGGACCCAGATTGTTGCGGGCAATATGCTGACTCTGTAAACTGTTTAGAGAGGACTATAAAACTATGTGAAGCAGTATATAAGTCTAAGTGCTATTGCTGTTTTATTTTAGAAAATTTATATTGCCACCAGCTGACACATGCCTACTTTGTTCAGTCATGGCCTGTGAATATAATCTAGTGATCAAATTTGCACTTAATGTTCACTGTCCCAGACTATTGACCATGGATAACAATTCTTAAGAGTGCTGAATATGAGTGTGAAATTGATAGAAATAGTGCTACCTCAATATAGCCCTGCTGGTCAATGAGGAGATTTTCAGGCTTCAAGTCTCGGTAGATAAGATCTAGTGAGTGCAGGTACTCAAAAGTCAACACAATCTGAGCGGCATAGAACCGAGCATGAGGTTCACTGTAAAAAAATATCAGGAAAACAGGGAGAAATATTTTCATTACTTATTTCCAAATGTCAGTTATCTTTCATTCTACACCAAGGGTGTCAAACTCGATTTCATTGAGGGCCACACCAGGGTTGTGTTTGACGTTGGGGGTGGCGGCAGGGGAATGGTCGGGAGGGGCATGGCCAGCTTAACATCACTCATTGAGGCTCCATTTTCAGCTGTGATGGCCTCCTATAGCCTTCTGCCAGCAAAGACTGCACACAGCCCACCCAGGCTCCATTTTTGGCCACAACAGCCTCCTTGAGCTCCGTTTTTACTGGCAGAGAGCTGCAGGAGGCCATTGCGGCCAATAATGGAACCTGGGCGTGCCACGTGTGCCCTCTCCGAGGTCAGTTTTTCCTGGCACAGGACTGCAGGAAGTTGTCGTGGCTCAAAATAGAGCCTGGGAGGGCCACAGGTGGTCCTTCTGAGCTCCATTTTTGCTGGCAGAGGCACCGCGGGCTGTCCTTCGATGTTTCCAGGGCTGCCCTACAGGCCAGATCTAAGCACCCTGGATCCAGTCCGTGGGCCTTGAGCTGGACACCCCTGTTCTACATTGTTCCCCAGACACTAACAAGGAGCCAGATGATCCTTTCCCTTTTTTAAATACAAACTTAACTTTTCCATCAACAGTCTTACAAGAGCAGCTCTAAACTAAAGTTTTTTCTTACTGACTTTGCCAATGTTATGCCCAAATCAATCAATATCATTTGATGAAAAGTGTTAAGCTCCAGTGACCCTACCAGGCTTGGCCATCTAGCCATAAAAGAGTTTCCATCCTATCTTTTGACTTTATCTCAAAATGCATAACTCTGTATCAGAGATTAGCAGGGTATACCAAAAAATTCATACATTTTTCCCAGATATACTTAAGTACAAGGTGAAAGAAACTGGAAAAATGATTACTAGGTTTGCTCCCTCCTTTAATACCTGGGAATCAAATATAAGAACTACAATGCCCAGTTCCTTTGTTCCCACTAGCATAATTCCATCCGTGTAGTGATGAAGGAATACACCTACCTGAATCTGCCAATCCGTCGTAGGTGGGAGAACATCTCACCACCTGGGATGTATTCCATCACCATGTATAGATTTGTATTATCCTGTAATTGAATGCAGAAATAAACTAAGAGTGATAATAACAAGCAGCACTTTGTTCCCCCCTTCACCTCTGATGATTCCAGATACACAACTAATCAATTATTACAAAAAGACAACCACCTTTCTAAAGTAATGCAGTAATGTGCAGAAAGAGGAAGGAAGAATTTCTTGTAAACAGAATTAATTGTCTTGCAAACTGGTGCAAGAAATGAATCCAAGTATCTTGCTTTATAGTTACAAAGGAAACCTCCCACCTCCATTATTTTTACAACGCCTATGAATCTGAGCTGGCTACAGAGCAGATTTTACTGCTTAGAGTTCAATATCAATATGTTTTTCCTCTTTTGTTATGGCTAATTTACTAGAGATATGACAAACAATTCAATCTTACAAATGTTCCAACTCAGGAATTAGATCAATCTGATTTTACCAGAAACATTCCATCCAAGCTAGTTTACAGAGTACTCCAACCTTCATTTTGCTGTTGGAATAGCAAATTGTTCCAGAAATGAAACATTTTGCATTGTTTACTTTTCTCCAATCTAATTTTACTTTCCATCTATTCCCTTTGTGTATAAATGCATTGTTCCTGCCCCACCAGCAATGTCTACACTTGAAAACATAGAAATACACGCATACACACACACAAATATTTTTTATTTAAGTTATATGGACATACAATCCAAAAATAAGTCGGAGCAACTAACAAACAACTTAAAAAACAATAATAAAAACACATGGGAGAAACAGAAAAAAATTGGTAGAGGACACCATCAATATACTACAGTGCCTTTACAAATGGATTCATTCAACACTCTGGCCCATCATGCACAGTTTTCCCACAACCTTAATAAAAGCCAATAGGGCTATCCAATTTTGGGAGGTTGGTGGGGGGGTGGGGCAACATGCTTTCATAGGGCAGGTACCATATCAAAGAAAGCATTCTTCCTGGATTGCATTAGTTGCCATTACTTGTTGGAAGACACCCAGAGCATATCAATTTTGTTGGAAACTCAGTTCTACTTAAATAGTGTAAAGTGATGTGCATTATCCCCAAACCCAGTAAAATTTTCTTATAGAGAAATTGGGTCTGAGTTGTATGCAACTAACAACAATATCAAAAAAAGACTCTAGAGGTTGCAGATAAATAAAGGTCAACTAAGTCTATGGCAGCTGTGAAAAATGCAAATTTTCTACCAGGAATAATTAGAAATGAGACTGAAAATAAAACTGTCCATAATTGGGATATTGCTAGGAGTCAAGCAGCATGTAAATTTAATAAAAATAGCAATATTATATTTTACAATTACAGCTGCTATGTTTAAAAAAGTAATAATAACAGAGTTGGAATAAGTACAAATGAGGATAACTAAATGATCAGATAATTCAAATATTTTCCCTTCGAAGGCTAGAATATTAGACTAAGTAAAATCAGACATGGCATAGACAAAGTAGACAGGCTTTCTTTTCCTCATATTCTCAAAACACTAGAGCCAGAGGTAATTTAACAAAGAAAGTGACTTTTTATCAATTATTCTATGGAATTAAATATTATAAGACATGATCATGACCACTAGGAACACAAATAAATAAATAGACAACAAATCTAGTATGGGCTATCAAATACCAGTTGTAGGGTAACAATGGAGGAAGAGGGATATGTCACCCTCAATTTTCTATGTGACACCAGTGATATCTGGAGGCCATTATGAAAAACAGAATGTTGGACTAGAATAGACCTTGGCTTGGTAACTATAGGTAGTCCTCACAACCATTTGTTCAGTGACCATTTGAAGTTTCAAAGGCACTGAAAAAAGTGACCATTTTTCACCCTTATGAGTATTGCAGCATTCCCATGATCAAAATTCAGATGATTGGCAACTGACTTTTGTTTATAACAGTTGCGGTATCCCTAGGTCAGGTAATCACCTTGTGCGACCTTCTGACAAGCAAAGTCAATGGGGAAGCCAGATTGACTTAACAAACAGGTTACTGAAGTAATTCAGTCAACAACTATGGGAAGAAAGTTTGTAAAATAGGGCAAAATTCACTTATCTTGCTGAGGGATGAAAATTTTGGTCAGTTGTGGTTGTAAGTTGAAGACTACCTGCATTCTATGTCCTTAATGCTACTGAAATCATAAGAAGTAGCATAAGAACCCATTGATTACCACTTCTATTTCATTTCTACACATTATTACACAGTTCAGTTATTCTCACCCACAATGGGACAAATTAAATATGCTGAGATACATTTTATTGTAAGTCTTCAGTCCTAAATATTGCCGTTAGAAAGTCACTGCCATAAATTTAAAAGTGATTAATTACTAAATAAACAATTGTTTAGAATCAACTTTCAATCCTTATCTCTAGAGTCAACAGATGCTATATAATGTACAAGGCTTATATAATCATGTGTCTCACCAAGGAGTTTTGTGCAGACTGGAGGGTGTTTTTAACAAAGTAATATATTCACTATAACCCACTGCCCCAAAAGATAGTACTGCCAAGCATCTTGAAGCATAATCACCACCTCCAGCACTGCCATTACTTTGTTAGCTACAGTGGTGGAATGCTGCTGGTTTAACAACCGGTTCAGTGAGCGTGTGCTTGCATGCAGCACTGAAAATGGAGCATTTAGAAGCTCAGCTGCTTACCTTCCAAGTCAGCAACAGTAAGTAGAATAGGGGGGGGGGGGGGGGGAATCAACTGTGTCGCGAGATTGAGATGAGCTACAAAGCAGGAAATAAAAAACAGGATAGGGCGGGGGCGGGGCCAACTGATTGTCAGAACTACCGGTTCGTGTGAACCGGTCATCATCCCACGACTGGTTAGCTATGGAAAAGCAGATTGGCAGGAAGATATTCCTTTAGAGTTCATGGTGATTTTTAATTTATCGATGCGGCCCTTTCCGCTCTACAAGTTGTACAGTTCTGATACTGCATAAACTACATACAATGTCTCTGGCAAATTGAGTCATTAACACTGTTTTTTTATTGTCAAGGACTGTAATGCTTGGGGAAATAACTAGCACAGATCTCAACTGGGCATATTTACAGACAAGTACTAAGTTCATAATCTTAGCTCAAGGTTGTGCAGAAGGTAGATCAGGATGTTCTGGTAAGCCTTTTGGTGATTTTCAATAGATAAAGATGACTTGTTGCTCCTAGATATTTAACAAGTCTCCTTCAATCATAAATTAAAATATTGGAATAAAACAAAGTTTGGACACAGGAAGTGATTAACCCAGAGAGGATTTTTGTGTGGAAAGGCCATGAGCTTGTTGTTCCAGGACACATTCTTGGATTCATAAGTCTTTCATGTTAGATCTATTCTTCTACATCTGGTGGATCTCAAGGTTTTTAGCAAAACCCAGACACAATATCAACACAGCTTAGCCCATCTTATGTTATAAACATGGAGAATACCAGAAGGATTTTAAAAACTCATGTTGCACTTTACAGCAAAGATAGGTTGAGCTTAATGGCTTTTTATAATCTAGTCTGACAGGTGGATTAAGTAACAGAAACCCTTAGAGCAGGCCTGTCAAACTGGCGGCCCATGGGCCGGATGCGTTACGCATAGACCACACCCACCCTGGCTCTGCAAAGGCAAAAAATGTCAAAATATGTCACGGTACATCATGTGATGCAATTGAGTTTGCCACCTGTGCCTTAACGCATTTTGAATGGTCAAGCCTGTAAAGCAATATGATCTCATGTTACGTATCCTAAACCTATATGCTTACTACGGCAGTTTCATATTGGTCATTTCAAAGTTTTTTTTTCCTAGACTGCCACTATGAAATCATCACTGAGACATTTTGTGCACATTTCAGAATGTTGCACATTCATTTCAGGGGCAGACTTATTCCCAGGACTGACACTTCAACACTGAGAGCTGTTATTTCCCTTCTACTACATGCAGAAAATTTATGATGAGTGTAAGTTTTGCTGTTTGTATGTGTTTTAATTGCAAAGGACACTACGTGAAGATACTCACTCTGTTCATCTGCTCACTGCCTCTAGAAAGGAAAATTCTTCCTTGGAGCCAAATTTCTGATGACTTTAGAGCAACAGATGTTCAGAGAATTACGAATCCAGCAGGGGAAAGAGAAAGGCTGTTACTTGACATCACCTACCTTGAAAGAATACTCTAGCCTGACAAGGAATGGGAAGTTCACAGCCTGAAGAATGCGTTTTTCATTGAGGGTGTGCTCAATCTGCTTCAGTTTAACAACCTACAATACAGAAACGAGATCAAATCAGGTACAACTTCCTCTTCAATCCTGCTTTGCAAAGCAAAGATCATCAGCACGTCCAGACTCACTTTCTGCTTATCAAGGATTTTCATGGCAAAATAATTTCCAGAGTCCTTGTGCTTCACAAGCATCACCCTTCCGAAAGAGCCTGTACCCAGGGTCTTGAGCCGGTCGAAATGATCCAAACTGGATGTGTTCTGCAAAAAGGAGAAAGACAGGGAAATGGCTTCGTATAACAGGCTATAGCTATTACATTTGGAGAGACAAAGCTTCAAGTTGTGGGATGATTAGGTTTTGTCTGATTGATAGCCCACTTCCTTTGCTATATTATAGGTGATTTCAAAGGCCTTCACCACTTCTATGTTCGGGCCAAGTGTTCAACTATTATTTTCATCTATTATCAATCTCTTATGTAGGATTTGGAAGAGTTAGGATTCTACCACCAGAGGGCACAAGATGTAAATCCTTTCAATAGGCTAGTAGGACATACAATACAAGCAAACTTAATCCACCAAGAATAGATTAATATATATTTTAGCTCTAGCCAACAACACTTATCAAATAGTAAAATAAGACCACCACAACCTGGAATTTGTAGTTTAACAGCATAATAAATCCCAATGTGCTAGTTAGGCAACCAGGCTAGATAGTGGAATAGAGAGAAAAGACTCTGAGGTTGAGAACTGATGGTCTGTGGGCAATTGAATATTTTTAAACAGTTTGTATCATTTGTCCACTCCTGGTACATGCAATCATCCTGATAAACACTGCTGATTCTTAGTGACAGATAGCTTCCACAAACTAAATTTATGGAAAATAATGTCCTTCAAAGAGAAAAAACGTGTTATATATTTCAAGATTATTTACATATAAAACACTAAACAAAATCACAATTAAATCACAAGATCAGGAATCTGAACCATGGGTAAATTTTTAATTATACAAATAGCCTCAATTATTTAATATAGTACTCACTCCCGTGTAGGCCTTTATTTATTTAGGAGATTTATATGGCCCCCGTCTCATATACACAACTCTGTACAGCTAACAATTAAAGCAGAATAAGAACAATAAAAACAACCAGAATAAATAATAACAGAAATAGCATAAGGCAGCAGTCAAAAACTCTCAGTCTAACCAGAAAACAGGCTCACTCCTAAACACTCAGCATAAACACAAAACATATTTGTCACGTCCCCAGGCTTAATAACAAAGCTCTGTTTTTAGTGACTTGTGAAAGGCCAGTAGAATAATTTCTGAGTGGGTGATGTTCCAAGGGATGAGTCTCAAAGCAGAAAAAACACTTCTTCTGGATCCCAACAGAGGACTTTTTCTCAGGCATGGGACCCAGAATATGCCTCTCTTGCTAGATTTAACAGGATGCAAATGCCCCAGTAGAGAGAGATGCTCCAGTAAGAAGCCTGGCCCCAAGTTAGGAAGGGTTTTTATAGGCAACCACCAGCAACTTGACATGCATACTGGTATCCTTTCAACTGAACTGACTGATGGGGTAGGATCATTATTTTTTCATACAGACAGTAGTACATGTTGGATGATTCTGTTATGAAATAAATGAAACCATTTCCAAAATTTGGAAAGGTGGATTTTGTTTCCTTTGTGTATCAGTTGGACCCATATGAAGCTCTCATAAAGATAATGCAAAGATTCAAAATATCTGAAAGAAGATGAGTACCTTTTCATTAAACTATCCATCTACAATCATGGTACTGGTTTTTAAGTGTGCCAGCATTCTATAAGGCAACATTAGAATTCTTGACAAACTTTTTAAATGCAGTTTCAGTCCAATGGAAATTTAATAATGTGTGATTCCTCTACATACCCATTGTCATTTTAAAATTGGGCTGAAGGACAATTTTTATTTCATTATTCCTACAGACAAAAAAAAAGAGTTGACTATGAGAAATGCAAGGGCACCACCATACCTGTGATGGATTCTCCCATTTCTTAAGGAATTCTTCTTTGGCTTTTGCAAGAAACTCCTTCACTGTAAGAAAGCAGAGGGGAAGAAACAATATTGAAAAAGAAGAAAGATGTTTGAAGACCTCAATTGTTGAATAATATAAATCGAGGAGACTTCGGTGGGAAGCAAGAGTCTTTTTTTAACAAGGTTCTCTCTCACTCCTTTGAGTGGCATATTGATGAATACTAGATACAAGTCTGACGTCTACACAGATCTTTCCAGGATTCAGCTATTATACGCTATTATATCAGAAATGATCAACGATTGAGCTATGGCTGAACCCATGGTAAAGACTTATCTATTAAATCCATACTACTCTAAGAGCCCCAAATCCAATCCAAATAATTAAAAAAGCTCTACTGTAATCAGCTCTGTTCTAGATTACAATTGCTGATCTATAGGTCTATCAACATAATACTTAATGGGTTGAATTATACATGTTGTAAAAATATGACCATTAGAATGATTAGAAAAAGCTACAGAAAACATTAACTTTTTGACATTGATTTTTGCAGCTCCAATGATATGTCCTAATATTGGGAAGGTATCAGCATTTATTTATTTATTAGAAACTTCCCCAGAGATGCCACCAAGATGATAAATAAACCAAAGTACAGGTAGTCCTTGACTTACGACCACAATTGAGCCCAAATTTATTGTTGCTAAGCGAGACATTTATTAACTGTGAGTTTTGCCCCATATTACGACCTTTCTTGCCACAGTTGTTAAATGAAACACTGCAGTTGATAAGTTAGTAATCCAATTGTTAAGTAAATCTAGCTTTCCCATTGACTTTGCTTGTCAGAAGATTGCAAAAGGTGATCAGGCACCCAGGGATGCTGCAACTGTTATAAACAAAAGTCAGTTGCCAAGCATCTGAATTTTTATCTCATGACTATGGGGATGCTGCAAATGGTCATAAGTGTGGAAAAATGGTCGTAAGTCACTTTTTCAGCACCTTTGTAACTTTGAATGGTCACTAAACGAGGTAGGTCAAAGACTACCTGTACATTAAAACGCCATTTAAAACTACAAATAAACTTTTTAAAAAATTAGGATTGCCTTACTTGGTTTTCAAAATGCTGAGAGAACAAAAACCAGTATTATCTCTTCTTACATGTTCCCCATATGTCACATTAGAGTTTCAGGGATCCCAGCCATTTAATCAAGAGCAGGCAACTACTATAGTTTGAACAAGTGAGGGAGAGACACTTTGAGCTTTCACCCAGGTTTCAGAAAAGAAGCGAATGAACAGGATTAAAAATGCAATAGTGAACCCACTAGCTATTTAAGACTAAAAAGCTTTTCTTCATACTTTTTTTTTCTCAGAATGGCAATTGCCAAATTCAAAACTTGGAATTTGATACAACTGCTTTTACAACTGGAAGTTTCATGAATATATTCCTTCTTTAAGGAAATTTTCATGACAGACCCTATAATTTATTTATTTTTTGAACTTGCAGTTATGGGGCATCTTCTAGAAATGAAATTCTCAGAAAAATCTGAGCATGCAGAGATTCTTTTGGAACTCATTCAATACTTCCAAACTGTTGAGAAAAATGGAAGTATTTGCAACTAAAATGTTCCTTTTAAGCATTCAGCAGCCACCACAAATTCATGGAAAACAGCAACTGCAGCGGTAAGTTTAAAGCAATAATTATATATCGTATCATATGTTTGTATGTGGAAATATACATTTTATCAAATTACAAGGCTACACAGGTGGGACTGATTAACATAGATTAATTTTGAGAAAGCATACTCATAAAGAAAGATGAATTCCCAATAAAACAGAATCCTGGAAGGATCAGGACAGACAAAAGGAACATTTTATTTTTATACTGCACATAATTAAAGTTTGGAATCTGCTACCACAAGTTTGACTGGCTGCAAAAATGGTTTGGACCAATGGACAGAAGTCATGGGAAGCAATGTGTATTAGCCTGGGACTGCTTCTGAAGGCTACCTGTTGGAAGACTAATGGGCTTTCTTATGCAACTGGTTGGCCACTATGGGAATAGAAAGCTGGACTAGTTGAGCCAGAGATCTCATCCAGCAAGCCATTGATTATGCACTTATGTTTCTAAGGCAATGTCTACAGTAGTGGGAATTCCAGAGCTAGACAAGCGCTCCAAAAAAACATTTGAGGGTATGATGGAGAGGAGAAATCTTTCTTTCTAAATAGTAGGAATCCAAAAATCCCAGCCCCTTTTCTCTGCTTTAATTAGACCACAGTAAAATAAACATAATTTATGTTGTTACTTTTATGTGCAAATCTGGAAGAGAAATAGAGCCCACAACTTAATTACTTAAATTATTTAAAACTACTACTTAAACAATTTGGGTTGGTTATAAGACAAATAATCATATCCTCATTTTGTCCATTATGTAAGCTTCATATTGTTCTTGATTATAAAATGTTGGGTTTTGCCACGAAATAGCTCAATGTTTATGGAGATCTGCCAACATAAGAAGAATAGACTTTAGAAAGCAAAGGGTGTAGCTCTAGGCTGAGTCTGTACAGCTTAAGCAATCAGGCAACTAACTCCTCATGCCAAAGTCTCCATCTGAGCATGGCATCTTGCCAATGTTACAATTAGGAAATGGAAGACAAATTTTACCAGACAAAACTGAGTAGTACTGCTTGAATAGTAAGGGATGCGATCTATTTACACTCACATTGCTGTATTAAGGAAGTCTCCAAACCATAGTTATTCTATATATATTAACTTAGAAGTCGAATCCTCAGGGGCCCTCTATTAGGGACAAACATATTACAGTTTACTTAAAATGGTCTGGAGCAGTAAAAAAAGTCCTTCCCATTTCTATACTGGATACAGAAACATGGCCTGGAAGTACATTCCCAGAACCCTGAATCTCAGCTTTTTTTTCACCCACTTACATTTTCTCTTCACTTACTGAAAGAGGTTTCTGCTACCATTATTACTGCTAGAAGAAAGGGCTTTTCCTATATCACAGGACTGCACTTTCTTCCAATATGAAACCCAGAAGGCAAAAAACAAAACCTGCTTTTGTAAGATTTGCACCAAGCCATCTGGCTGCCTTAAAGAACAATGCTGCTGAGCACAACCAAGTGATGTTTCCACCCTAGTCCTCCCAATTCCTTCACAATGCAGCAGAGAAGTTTTCCCGAGACATGCAAACATGTAGCTGCAGTTCACAGCCTGTCTGACCTACTTTTATCTTTTTTTACTTACAGAGAGACACTAGTCTACACTTTCTTGCACAGTCTTCTTCCCATTCCTCACAGCATTTTTTTCTGTTACAGAGAAAAATCAGGCATTTTGTTCCCTTGCGCATGGTCTCTGCTTAGGCTCCGTATGACCCATCCAGATTAGCAGGTCCCTTTTCTACCTCAGGTCATTCACTTTTTTTTATAACCAGAGCAGTGGTGGGATTCAAATTTGTTTACTACTGGTTCTGTGGGCATGGCTTGGTGGGCGTAGTGTGGCTTGGTGGGCATGGCATGGCATAGCTTGGTGGGCATGGCAGGGGAAGGATACTGTAAAATCTCCATTCCCTGCCCACCCCACTAACCTGCTTTCCAGCTCCATTCTCCTGTGCAGGACAACAAAAGAAGACCCAGCCATCAGTGGAACTCATGAGGCAGAAAATAGATGGGGTTTGGGGCTAGAGATGGTATTTGCCAGTTCTCCGAACTACTCAAAATTTCCGCTACTGGTTCTCCAGAACTGGTCAGAACCTGCTGAATACCACCTCTGAATCAGAGGGACCTGAGTTTATGGCAAAATATCACAAGCCTTAAGGCCAGACTCAACACTGGGTCTAATTTGACCCCCACCTTAGGCAGGCACTCCTGCTGGCACATGAAGCAATTTCCAACTAAACCCTCACATATATTCTCTTACTATCTTAGCAGGGGAAGAATTGAACCATTGTGAATCATAAGATTCAGCAGTATATAAATTATCAACAAGACTCCTTAGCAGCTACTGTAAGCAGAGCAGTTGGACACAGTAGGAAAGTTGGGATGAAAGACAAACTCCTCACATTTGAGTTCAGTCCACAACAAAGTTCATGCTACTTGGTCACAAAAGTTCAGAAACATCATTGTATACAAATATGTATCTTCATAATAAAAATACATTAATAAAGATGAAATGCTTCATAATAAGATATTCCCTTTTCCTCCATTATATGTGAGCTGGGATTCTTAAAATTCAGATGGCCAACCAGGACAAAATAAAGACCCAGAAATTTGCTGTGAGCGACTGATCCCCCTGCCGTTCATTTGTAATTTATTTATTTTTTTATTTTGGATCACAATCTTACCTTAAGACATTGATTATGATCACATAACCCTCTTAAGCTGGTTCCTGAAAATTCCCTTTTCTTAGTTTGCCCATTTCACTGAATCACAGATCTAAAGTGGCTGGCTTTGCAGAACTGTCTATTGCTCACCCCACAACACAAAGGAAAACAGAGCAATGATCACACGTAAAGTTAATAATAAGCAAGCTTCACACATTTTGAATGCAGTTATTCCTTAACTAATCTGGGTAAGCATGTGGTATAAACCATGTCAAGATTTATTTCCTATGGTCTAAGAAACTATTCAATAACAGGGGGTTTCCTACACAATCCATATATTATGCAATGTTCCCCTAGCTTTCATCTATGTTGTCACAGTCATTGTGGTGTAGCAGAGAGAGTTGAACTTGGACCGAGAATATTTAATGCTCAAACATATTCTCAGCCTCAGGAAGAGGACACTTGTTAAAGCTACAGCCTTACCCTAACTTCTGAGTTTTGAACAAAATAGGCGTTGGTTCTTACCTGATACGCCGGTTCTCTTCGAGCTGCAAGGAGCATCCAAATGAGTGGGGTTGGTTCAGTCTTCCTTCTGAAATCTGTTCATCTCGCATATGCTGCCTTGATTCTGAGCAGGATAAACATGTTCACAGGCAAGCACTTATTTATAATCTTACTATACTGCATCTAGGAAAATAGGAGTCTGCTCCCAAATGAAATATGCATTGCAGTTAAATGTGTAATGTACAGTATCATTCTATGTGACTACAATGCATTCTTACTTAGACATAATTATGTTAAGGATTGCCTCTCTCTAGCATTAAATACACAGGTGTATGTATTTATTTATTTTTATTTTTTATTATTAGATTTTATATACCGCCCCCTCTCCCAACGGGACTCGGTGTGGTGTACAGCCAAGTAAAAACGACACACATTATAAATACAATTTTAAAATAGAATTAAAAGTGGATTAAACTGGTGGCTGAAATACAATGAAAATTAAAAACTGAACAAGGGAAAAATTTTAAAAATTGCAACCATTAAGACCAATTTAAAACCCTAACCAGTAACTCTAGGCCAGACCGGCTTATTGGAAAAGGTGGGTCTTCAGCGCGCGCCAGAAGGTTCGCAGGCCAGGGATAGTTCTCATCTCCGGGGGTAATTCATTCCAGAGCGAGAGTGCTCCCACAGAGAAGGCCCGCACCCTCGGGGCCGCCAGCCGGCATCACCCAGCTGACAGCACCCTGAGGAGGCCCACCTTGTGAGAACGCACTGGTTGACGGGAGGCTGATAGTGGCAGCAGGCGGTCCCATAAGTACCCAGGTCCCAAGCCATGGAGCGCTGTATTTGCTCCAAGGGCCACAGCTGATTGTCAAGTAAAGCTTCAAATAATAATGGGCAAGGCCAGAACAGCAATTGTATTTTATTGTGGCTCACAACTTAATTTTAAATATCAGTTATATTATTTTTCTCTAATCACATATTTAATGTGATACACACTCATACACACGTGTGTTAACAATTATATTATTATACAAATGATAATTTACAACATCTTTTGAAAGTCTCTGCAGGCCACAAGTAGCCATAGAGTAGTACCTCAAGCTGTACACTCTAATCTAGTCCAGTATTGTTTTTCCAACAAGGGCAGACTCAATAACTATTCCATACTGTTTGTCCACAGACTCTGGCAAGCAGATATATAATCTGTTTGTTTACAATCTGAATGATTTACAGTTATTAATAGATTTACCTGCAATATACGATACTGTTTTGGGAAACAACTAGCCAAATTTCCTGCAGTGAAGTTCTTGAGTTCACTATCCATTGCATAAAACAGTAATTAACTAAAATTTGTCCTGAATTTAATTGCTGTCATGTTATCGTTCAGTCTCAATTGATAATGTTCTGAAACAGGAATGCTTACTCTCTCTCTTCACAGGATTAGTAAATGATCTTTAAGACTTTCTTTAAAGACAGTTCCTACCAAAATGCATGATATATCTTCTATATTTTCCAGTATCTATTAATTTCTTTACTTTTCCCTATACATCCTTTTAAAATATATATTCTGAAATTAGACTTGAAATTGCATGATATTCTGAGGGTAAGCAGACTACCAACATATAATGTTAGTTTCATTTGCAATCTCTTTCATAAACAATCCACTATGTGGTTTGTCCTTTTCAGCAGCACAATGCGCTGACCTGGTTCTCCATCGTTGTAATGAGAAGAAGCATTCAGGTAAGGCAACACTCTTTTTCTTTTCTTTTGTCCTATCAGGGAATACTATGCGTTTGCTAAACTTTGAATCTCATTTACCATTAAGCAGCATGTGTGAATTATCCAACTTGAAGATTGCTTTGCAGAAACATTCAAACAGGCTGTTCGTTGACTTATGACTGGTTGCTTAGTGACTGTTCAAAGTATATGAGGGACTCCCAAAAGGTATTTATGATCTGGATTCAAACTTCATAAGTCTGGCCCCCCTCCAAATTATGTCATCACATTTTGGGTGCTCAGCAATCAGCCTACATAGATCATTATTTACAGCATTCTGCTGCCAAGTGACAATGATTTATGACTTTTCCCCCCAGAAAGCACATTTACATCCAGTTTCTGGCAAATGCTTACTGTGGCAATGGGTTCACTTACAACCACTGCAAAAAATGTCATAAAATTGCACTGGTGACATGCGTGCCTTGACTTATGACCGTTATGATATCTGACAGAAATTCCAGGCTCCAGTACAACAGGAAGTGGACCTGTACTCTTTTGTAATCTTTTTCCTAGATGTTTTAGAATCCCAGTCGTCTATGCTACAATACAGTAATATTCAATTATCTTTTTTTTCCTTAAACTAAGATTCAATTCTAATTCCTTTTATTTCCCTAATTAATATCCTATGGTTTTATAATGTTTATTTTAACAAGTTTTTAAAAAATTGTTTACTAAGTGATTGTTACCTGCTGTGTTAGCATCTTATAAATATTTTCTGAGCAGTGGAACATAGGCCCCACTTTCACGTAAGTCCTTATAAAACGAATTTTGCATTGTATTTCTAGCTGCAACAGATAACACTGCTGTGGCCCATCTTTATCAGGATTGGGACTCACATATCTTGTTTTCTAACCTACCCCAAATAATCTTCCACTCTATTAAGGACAGGGTGATTGGGACCGTTTCCAACTTGGAATGCAAAGTTTTGGATTCCTACAGGGATCGTTTAATCATTGCCAGTAACCCCATTACTTTATATGTGTGTATGTGTTAGTTCACTAATTCTAGGTGTGACTCCTCTCTTTGTTCCCCAAGGGAGGAGAAAACAATGATTTGAATTTTGGAGGAGGTTAATAACAGCTTATCCCATATTGAATGTGCAAAGTCCAGCTGATGGACTTTCCCAGCCATATTTAAAATACAGAAGCTTCTGGATAGTAGAAAGCAAAAAGGGTAACTTGATCGCATTTATATGCTTAATAAATACATATCATTAAAACTAGATATATTTTAAAAACTAATTATAGAATAATACCAATACATTTTAACTATAAAATCAAATATGCAAATGGGTTGCAAATGCACTGGTGCTCTTAGAGGCAGAGTAATGCTTTCAGGGTCCTACTACAGACTGAGATAACATGCCCATGGAAATAATATTTATTTGACCACCAGAGGGCTCTTTTGCCTTTCCATCTAACTGTTATCACTATCCAATGATGGGAGGGCCCTGAATAGGATCTGCCAGCCATTTCAGTTCTAACAGACACCACATATTTTCAACCACTGCCAGAATTGCAAGCATTACAAAGGAATACCAGTACAATAAATGTTTCAGGAAAAGATTCAGCAAGGAAAAGAGCAGAAACATATAACATATGTCTCATTTTAACAAAGTTGCAAAGAAGACTTTCCATAACACAATGTTCCCTTGCCCCAATGAAGTTGGTAGCACTCCACAAATAAAGGAAGCAAACGTCTATGGAGATTCTCAGCCATCCAGGTCATGGTTGTCCCAAAGGTGCTTTTTTCAAGAGGCAATTGGACTTTCTGGTTTTTCTTTGAAGACGTTTCACTTCTCATCCAAGAAGCTTCTTCAGCTCTCTTCTTCAGGTCTTCAAAGAAAAACCAGAAAGTCCAGTTGCCTCTTGAAAAAAGCACCTTTAGGACAAAGGAAACAAACCTATTTCTGTTGGTTTGGTGAGACTCAACAAATCCACCATATGGATTAAACTAATCCTGTTTAATCTCACCAGAGCTTAATATAGTGATTTACCCCAAATAAGCCTCAGGGATAGTAATAATAATCCTTCAAAGCCACTGCTATCTACTTCATGTATCTAAACACAATAACTAGTCCATATATGGATAGACAATGCAATCTTAATAAAAATACCAAGTAATAAAGCAGAATAATCACCTTTACTGACTGATGACCGCACAATCCTGAGTTCATGTTATTCCCCATGTGTATATATAATCTCTCACTGCACAGAAATTGTGATAATTAGATATATAATTTCAAACCTTCTTCTCTTGCCGTCAGCAAAAAAAAAAAAGCAGAAGCTTTTCATCAAGAATATCTTGTTCAGCATGCAGCACTACTCCAAGAAAGCTGCTAAAGCTGGTAAATCACCTATAATTCACATGTAATCTGAATAGGATTTTCATGAACCTGTTCTATCAAAAGCATAATTTACAGACTTACTTCATTTTCCTGTATCTCAGTTTAGAAGAATGTCTTTGAGGAGTGAGGAGCAACCTATCATACATTCATTCATTTATGAAATATGCTGTCCATCTTGCTATAAGGCAACTCTGGGCTGCTTACAACATTAAAATAAAATTATACACATGTGTATGTGAATGTGCATTTGTGTATACACACACTGTACCTATCAAACCACATTAAAATTGCAATAAAATACAAGTTATAATTGAAGATGAGAAGGGAGCAGTATATAAGATGGGGGAGTGGGAACTGCTATTATATGTCAGTCAACCACCTCTGGTGTGATATTCCCCCATTGGAGCCTCAAGCCAAGTGGTAGAGTCAGGTCTTTAGGTCTTGTGGAAAGTCCACTCCATAAAAACCACTCTATAAAGCCTTAGTAAGACCATACCTAGAGTACTGCATCCAGTTTTGGTCACCACATTATAAAAAAGATGTTGAGACTCTAGAAAAAGTACAGAGAAGAGCAACCAGGATGACTAGGGAACTGGAGACTAAAACATACGAAGAATGGTTACAGGAACTGGACATGGCTAGTCTAGTGAAGAGAAGGATCAGGGGACACATGATAGCAGTGTTCCAATATTTGAGGAGCTGCCACAGAGAGGAAGGGGTCAAGCTATTTTCCAAAGCACCTGAAGGCCAGGCA
This sequence comes from Bungarus multicinctus, assembly GCA_023653725.1. Classification (NCBI taxonomy): domain Eukaryota; kingdom Metazoa; phylum Chordata; class Lepidosauria; order Squamata; family Elapidae; genus Bungarus; species Bungarus multicinctus. The sequence continues at coordinate 107,132,880 of CM042834.1, forward strand.
AGGAATAATGGATGGAAACTGAACAAGGAGAGATTCAACTTGGAACAGCTTGCCTTCAGAAGTTGTGGGAGCTTCATCACTGGAAGCTTTCAAGAAGAGACGGGACTGCCATCTGTCAAAAATGGTGTAGGGTCTGCTTGGGCAGAGAGTTGGACAAATGACCTACAAGTTCCCTTCCAACTCTGTATCTAAGTCAGGAGGGTAGGAGCCAATCTCACCTCAGGAGCAGCATATTCCAAAGGGCAAGGGCCATGGCAGAGAAGGTTCTTCTGGACCCCACCAGTTGGAATTCCTTGATGGGACCCGTAGCATTCCTTCTCCGCCAGCATGGGTGGGGCGGGCTTTTTCCATAGGGGTGAGACGGTTCCTCAAGTAATCTGGACCCATACCATGCAAGGCTTTATAGATAATAACCAACACCTTGAATTGTACCTGGAAGCAAACCAGCAGCCAGTGAAGCTATTGGAATGGGCATTGGTAAATTTACCCGTAAACGCCATTTCTATCTATGCTGCGAGAGAGCCCAGGATGGGTAGACTCCTTCTTACGATGTCATTAAGATGAGTCTGTTCTTGTATATAAAAGCCAGCCCCCGGGAGTATCCCCAGCTTTGGCAAAGATACTTGACAGACTGAAGAAATGTCTCTGAAAGCAAACAATCCAATACATTAACATGCCTTACCATCTCCAGACAAACCAAGGGAGGGGCTGGGCTCTCTCACAGCACAGATAGAAAGGGCGTTCACAGATAAATTTACCAACGCCCATTCTCCTCCATGCTGCAGCGAGAGCCCAGGGTGGGACATACCAAAGCTTTCATATCCATGGGCGGGTCCCATCTGGCCAATCACTCCGACTGTGAAACCACTTGCTGAAGTACTCGTCTGCCGAAGGCGGCAGTCACTGAGGCAAAGGCATCCAGATGCTGGTGTCTGATGAAGGGAGATGGGGATGTCCACATGGCCGCTCCGCAAATCTCTTCCAAGGGTGCCTGGGTGGCCCAGGCAGCTGAAGTGGCTGCACTTCTGGTAGAGTGCACCATCAGACCTCAAGGCACTGGAAGAGCCACTGCTTTGTAGGCTTGTGCAATGCACGTCTTGACCCAATTGCTAATAGTAGGGGAAAAGGCCTTGTTCCCCAAGTGAGAAGGGGAAAAGGAAACAAACATGGCTTCTATCTTTCTAAAGTAGGAAGTGTGCTTGATGTAAATTCTAAGAGCTCTTCTGACATCTAGAGTGTGCCACTTGCACTCTAAGTCATGGTGTGGAAGAGGACAGAAATCAGGCAACAAGCATGTCCTGAGAACGGTGGAACCAGGTGTTAACCTTTGGGATAAAGGAGGGGTCTAAACGGAGGACAACCCTATCATCGTGAAAGGTGCATAGATCCTGTCTGACCAAGAGAGCGGCCAGCTCTGACACCCTTCTGGCCGAAGTGATTGAAACGAGAAAAACTACCTTTAGTGTTAAAAATTGGAGAGACACTGTTCTTTTTTTAAAAAAAATATATTGAATTTATTACATAAAAACATTAAAAAGTATATAATTCAATAACAGCTGTTTGTGGTGTATTAACAATCATTTGTTTCGATAGTAATAATCAGATAAGATCAGATAAGGAAATATTTAAGAGAAAAAAGTACTCATGAAATTAAGGATGAGATGAAAGAACTGTTGATGAAGGATATATCTATGACAGAATTAAAACAAGCAATTAGAATCCAGAAAAGTAACAAAACTCCAGGCCCTGACAGCTTCCCAGCAGAATTTTATAAAGTAATAGAAGAACAGGTAGGACCAATATTGGTGGATTTATTTAATGAGATATTAACATCTGCTAAAATGCCAGACATGTGGCATTTCGCAAATCCCAAAGGGGAACTCATATCCCAGGATGATACAAAATTATAGACCAATCTCTTTATTGAATGTTGACTATAAAATATTTACTACTATTATTGCTTCCAGATTAAAGATAATTTTGAATGAGTACATATACCCAGATCAAAATGGATTTCTCCCAAATAGACAAATTAGAAACAACTTAAGAATAATAATGGACGTTCTGGAATATTATGAAGGTCTCAATGGGCAGAGTGGATGAAAGAGGACAGTATCAACATGTATCAACAAGTAGCATTGGATCCTCACTGGAACAGATCGTAGCAAAGCCACCAATGCTGCTAGAATCTTTGTGAAGACTCTTGGAGCCGAGGAGAGTCCGAAGGGAAGGACTCAATACTGGTAGTGGGCATTCTGGTAACAGAAATGGAGAAACTGGCGATGATGAGGCCAGATGGGGACGTGGAGGTAAGCCTTCGTGAGATCAATGGAAGAGAGGAGATCGCCCTCCCGTATGCTCTCTAGAATAGAATGCAGGGTCTGCATTTTAAATCGCCTTTATTTGGCAAAATAATTGAGAAATTTTAGTTCAAGGATGGCTCGCCACCCCCAAGGCTTTGGGGACAACAAAAAGATGAGAGAGTAAAATCCACGTCCCTGTTGTAAGGTGGGGACTGGTTGAATAGCCCTTATGTCTAATAGGTGTTGAAGTGTCCCGTGAAACGGAACAAATCAAAAAAATTTCTAGGGGTAACAACAGAAATTCCAATTGCAGCCCTGACCTAATGTGTCTGTCGTTGACTCCTCCCATTTGGAGGCGAAGAAGGCTAAACAACCTCTGATGGGTGGGGAGAACAAGATATTACTTAGAGCGATGGAAGGAATGATCCCCTCCCCCACGAAAAGGCTATTTATCCACAGAAGGTTGTTGTCTGCCAGGTGCTTCTGGGCGTTGTTCTTGGCTTTGAGATATGCCCTCTGTGGCATATCTAGTTTCCACCTGGATGGCAGGTGGGCGATAAGGAGCTGGGTGATAGTCTGCTTTTTTCCCTGAGGAGGAAAGAATTTTCCATTTATCTCTGGTCTTAATGAGATACGGCTCTAGAGCCTCATCAAAAAGCTTATCTCCTGTGCAGGGGGCAGAAGCCAGCTTCCATTTTCGGCGTGACTCCGCCAGCCAATTTCGGAGCCACAAAAGCCTTCTTGCCGCCACTGAAGATGCCATGGCCCTTGATGCAAATTTGGTGGAATTGAGGGTGGCATCTGCAGTAAATTCTGCAGCTGTTATGACTTTGTTAAGGTCCTGATGACACTTGAGGTCAGAGGCTGGCAGTCGGTCCTGTAGTTGGTGCAGCCATTGTAGAGATGCCCTCGTAAAAAACGACACAGGGGTTAAAGCCCGGACAACCCACGTAGCTGCTTGGTGGTTGCGTTTGAGGGTCGGTTTGGAGCGCTTATCTTCTACCTTAAGTACATGTCTGTGTTTTTCTGCCCCCAACTCAGACTGAGTTGTCTTTTTAGTGGGTTGGAGGGCCTGTTCCACTGGGGGATAAGGTCTGCATGAGCCCTGTTCTGATCCTTATCAAATATAGGCAAAGCTCAAGCATTGTGAGAAACGGCTCTCAATATGAGCTTGAGGCTGTGCAGAGGGACAAATTGAGTCTTTTGGCCAAAAAATGGCCGTCGGGCCACTTAAAATGGCCGCTCACCTCGTGCTCTGAAGGATCTGTACTCCAAAATGGCCACTGCGCATCGAGGGCTCTGAAGGTGAAGTTGCTCCTTCGGCTATTGCAAGCCCCGAGCGATAGGATCAGCCAGAGAAGGTAACCGCCACCGCCTGAGCAATCAGCTGGCTGGCGCTGTTATTCATTTGCCGACCAGATTTACAATCGTGCAAACTGTGGGCTGAGAACGGAGCCCCGCTCTCCTCAAGTTGCAGCTACCCGGATCCCCGGGAGCTGATTGAAGCAAAGATAGCTTCTTTTGAAATCTACTGAAACAAATCACTAACGCTTTCAGAAACACAGCTGGGGATACTCCCGGGGGCGGGCTTTTATATACAAGAACAAACTCAGCTTAATGACATCATAAGGAGTCTACCCATCCTGGGCTCTCGTTGCAGCATGGAGAACAGTGGTATAATGTCGGGCACTTTAGGAGCCTCAGACTGCCCACGGTGCTGTGGTTTGCACTGGTTGAAGCTCCTGAATGCTCTTCAAGGGTAGCCCCATGTAGAATGCATTACAGTAGTCAAAGTGTGAAATGATTAGGAGTTCAATGTTTGGAAATTTATGTTCTTGCACTTAAGTTGCTGTACAGCTTAAAAGCTGTAATGTTCTAGATCTAGATGGCATACTGTATTTGGTTAAAAATAAAAAACAAAACAGCAAACGAAATGAACCTTGCACTATTAATAAAAATCTTGGTGTTCTTTAGAAAAAATAAATTTGTAATAGAGAAGCAGCTGACATATACTGTATATATCAATGGAAAGCAGCATCTCTTATTTTGTGCACATATCCTGACAATTATGGTATTTAAATTCATGCTCTAGTTTAAGTTCATGCCTAGCCAACACAAAACTAGAGTACCACTTATCTGCAATGAACCCCCAGAATAGATGCAACAGTACAATACAATGAATCTGGAAAAAAAAGTTGTTTTTATTTATACTGGTCTGTTGCCTATTTTTGAGATGTGAGTGTTCTTTATCCAATGTGGATTTATAAATTCAACTACATTCATTAAACACTTTGCTCATTCCACTTCAAAAGTAGGATTCATTCCCAAGGAAGCTCTTACTGTATGACTACTTCTAAATTTCTGGCTGTTTTTCTTCTTCAGGTTTTTCCTGTGACCATCTGTTTCCTTTCAGTCCAGTCTAGAAACTATTCAGATAAAAAAATCCAGGACCCATCTGAATGCTATTTTCTATCACTGAAGAATGCCACAGGCTAGTCCATGCTCATCACCTGGCAAAGATGCAATTTGTACAATTCCCCAAGGGGGACGGGGGGACGGGGGGGGACTGCAAAAATACTGAAGTCAATTCTAGTAATTCAGCATTAAGTGGCATTACTCGATATAGTATTACTCGGAACAGAGATAAGAACTTAACATCAGTTCTCTACTTTTGGCACCTAGAGGGTTAAATCAAGATATTATTCTGCACTGGGGAACATTTCCTCCAACAAGGTTTCCAAAACAACACCTATAGAAAGTCAACATTTTGACTAACAAGTCTCTTGAGGGGCAAATAATGGCAATGGTGTATAACTATTGTTTGATCTCAGAGGGGTGTTTAAATAGCTAAAGAGCTTCAGCTCAAAGCAAGCAAAAGTCAGCCTTAGCATTTGCAAATATTCTTAGGATTTTTTTCTTCCATTCAATTGTGTCCAATTCGAAGACTGCCTAGACAAGTCTCTCATTTCATGATTTTTGCAGTGCCTGAAATTCCAATCAAACTATGTTAAAAACAATTTCTATTTGCAGATTTCATTTTGGAAGTTGTAGATATTTTTTAAAAGTACCATACAAGTATAGAACTTACATTTTTCAATATCACTGATATCTCACTATTCCGGTCAAGGAACTAAAAGTAGCATACCTGATTCAATTCACCTGTACAGAAAAAATGTACTGTACAGATAGTTTTGACTAAATGTACAGTTAATATCATGGGTAAGAGTGTACAGATAGTTCTCAACTCTTACTACAATTGAGCCCCAAATTTCTGTTGCTAAGTGAAGCAGTTAAGTACATTTTGCCACCTTACAACCTTTAATACCATAGTTGTTAAGTGAATTACTGCAGTAGTTAAGTTGTAACTCGGTTGTTAAGTGAATTTGACCTCCCCATTGACTTTGCTTGTCAGAAGGTTGCCAAAGGTGACCACATGACTCTGGGACCCCGTGACTTTCATGAGTCAGTTGCCAAGATCTGAATTTTGATCACAGGACCATGGGGATGCTGCAATGCTCCTAAGTGTGAAAAATGACCATAAGTCATTTTTATCAATGCTGTTGTAACTTCCAATGGTCACTAAATGAACTGTTGAAAGTTGAGGACTATTTGTATCTAGTATGTCAGTCCTCGTCCAATGCTCTAACCAGTGCTAAGTACTGTAAAAGCACATAGTGGCTTTATTTTTTAAATGAAACTGGTACAGGAAGTCTACGTAAAAGAAGCTGGAATTGTTGAACATGAATTTGACCTTAGTCATTAGATTTTTGAACACAGGCCCAAGGGGTTAGAAGATAGTACCTAGCCGTTTCCTCACTGCTGAATATACACAGATTACTTCACAGAACTGTTATTATGTTCCAAGGCCAGAAGATGCAACTTTCAGATAAACATAAGCAGATATTATTAGCAACATAAAAAAGCTTTCCTAAAAACCAGGAAAGAGATATTTATCACTGAAAACCAAAATAGATGCAGTGCTAAATACAAATTAAGGATAGAAATATTAATACTAGACAGAGACAGGAGTGATTTTAACCCTTCTCATCCCACTATTATCCCAAATAAGGTTTTTACCCACTATTATTACCTCTGGGGAGTGGGAGAAAAGTACTCTATGCACCTGAAATAAGTGACAAATATTAGAACTTTAAAAAGCAGAACCTACTTCATTATAAAAAAAAAAAACCCTTTTAAATGCGAAAACTCAATGCATATTACTGACACTATCTTCTTTAGGAAATAAAGGAGATAAAGTCAAGGATAAGTCCTACAAAGGTGAAAATTTAAATAGCTCACCTATATATGACAATATACCTGCTGCAGGCAAAGAATGTAGATCCCTTTATTTTCAACAATCTCCTGTTCCAGATTCAGCATCATAAACGGGATTATAAGTACACATGCTGTTTTAGTGATCCTTGCTTTTCAGCATATCCTGGCAAGAAGACAAACTGGTCTGTGCGGGGGGGGGGGGGGGTGGGGGTGGGGACAGGGAAGAGAAGCAGAAGCCAATGCACTTTCATCCCATCTGGAAACCCATTATTCCTTACCATCCATTTGTTAGGCTTCAATTCCAGGATCCCATCAGGTGACCCTGCTGTTTTCGAAGTCACCAGCATATAGTTCGCATTGGGTTTTTGGAAGGGCTGACCTGATGGCTCATGAAGGACTTTGTTCTCGGAGGCAAAAGCAAACAGGGCCCTTGCCTCCAACACAGTGGTTCTGCAAGCCAAACGGAGCACCTCAGACTAAGCACAGCAAAGGAGACCTGTTATCCCACCCTTCTTTTCCTTTGAATGCACCAGTATGGACCTCAATGTAATAAAAGGGAGGAATCCACCGTCATGGTTGAAAAATCACTTTGCAAAGGCCAGCTGGTTCCTTGAACTCCTTAGGTTCTTCCTGGAAGATACACCATGTTTCCTATTTCTATGGCTTCAGCTTGGAAAGCAGAGATATAACTTGGCATCATGGTCTCAGTGTAACTTTAGACAGATCCACTGTGATTGCTGTACAATCATCTCCTCAATGATACAAATCCCTCTTCCACGCAAGTTCAGAAAACAACGCTTCTGCAAGTGGAGCACAGTTAGTTATAAAAGAAGGATGGCTGCCATTAGCATATCTGCAGAGGTGGTGGGAAAGGGAATTGCCTGATGACAATTCGAAGGGGAGAGTTTTGTTGCCAGTCACAGGCAGTTCATTCACTGGCCTATCACAATAATTGTCATAGATCCTCCCACACTCCCTTCAGAATCACCAAGCCAAGAGTAGCTGGCATTGTTAGGCAATCGACATTTCCTTGTTTTCAAGTAATGTAATACACATCCCTTTGTATTCCCCAGAAACAGAGCAACTATAACAAAAGTACAAAGAGAAAGACAAGGTTCATGCTGGTCCCCCTCCCCAAATAAAATGAAAACAGCAAGAAATCTAGTCTAAAAACTCCTTAAATCTTTTTTTTTCCTATAGAAATTGGTCTGGAACCATCTTATCTCTTTGGTTTTTGAATATTGTTGCCAAGGTTTTTGTTTTTATATAACAAGCAAGACCATTACTCAGATAAGAAGACCCTGACAATTAAAAATAAAAATAAAAGAATCCTCCATAGAAGCAATATTATCAAAGACAGATGACTTTAAACCTCATTTTGGGAAAAGAAAAAAAATAGCACAGGCTTATGATTAATGTCTATAGGATCAATTCTTAATTCATAAGAAAGTGCCAAGAAATAGGTACAGCAACTTGTTTAAATTTTCTTCAACAAAGGCCAATAGATTCAACAAGGCATGACAGATATGTCTTGACAGACAGAAACAATTGCCAATTTACTACAAACTTCAATGCTTGCAACACTCACAGTCCAAGTTGATAAAGCACTACTCAGACCTTATCATGTGGTAGAAGTACAATGCAAATGCAGCTGAGTTATGGAGAAAAGTTTTAATTAGCTTCAATACATCCTACAGGTAGTCCTTGTTTAGGAATTACAATTGAGACCAGCAACTCAGTGTTAAGTGACATGGTCGCTAAGTGAAACGGTGACCGTGCTTACCTTATTTCAGCTTTTCTTTGTTTTACAGACCCATGAAGATCATAAATGCGAGGATTGCAAAGTTATTTTTTCATTACTGTTGTAATGTGAACAGCCACTAAATAAGGATTACCCGTACTATCTTGGAATAATACAAAAGCATGAACTTACATCAACCAATAAATTCTGCATTAAGTTACAATTTGAGAAATGAAATATTTTAATTATTAAAATAAATAATTAAAACTATACTAATAGAAATGAACAATAATTGCAAATATTGAGCACACAATATAAAAATATTTAAGCAGCAATTAGCAAGTGAGCTAGGTATATCTGAAGCAAGGAAAAGGGGATGAAATATTGGTTAGTATGTTCTAAGGAAGAGGCAAAGGAAGTAAGTACCAGTTGATACAACTGTTAATTATTCGATAGTGTTAATTCTTTCTTTGGTACTTTAGTAACCGAAGTTGAGCAAGGACAATTTTCATCATCTCAGTTCATTATCCCTTCATAGACAGTAAACCACCTTTGTGGTCTTCTGATACCAATATCAACACCCAGGCCCAGCATCAGCCACTACTTTTTGTTCGATGTCAATATCTTTAGGAGGACCTTTTTCCAACTACCCACTTATAGATGACAATATCAGTTTTCCAACATAGTTGTATTAGATGTATGCTTTGTCTAACTGTCCAAAGTACAGATAAGCCTTAATGACCACTCATTCAGCAATGGCACTGAACAAGGGATGCTTACAATTGGTCTTTTGGAGTTCCATCCATATTAGCATTCCCACAGTCATGTGATTGTGCTCCAGGTATTCATTCCCAGTTCATGATTATGACATTGCATTGTCAAGCAGTTGCTATTTGTCAATTTCTTTGCTATCTTCCAACAAACAACCAATGGGGAATCTGGCAGGAGGCTGCAAGTGGTGACCATGTGATATTATCAGTTAAAGATCTCCAATAATTTGTTTAATGATGTCAACTGGGAGTTTGAGAATTGCCATCTTGCTTAATAATTGCATTGCTTAGCGATAGCAATTCCAGTACTAATTATGGTTTTTGAGGACTATCTGTAAAATTGTTAGGGCCAGCCCCATGACACATCAGGGTGAAGCCATCTGTTGGCCACCATTTGAGAGGTGGTGTTGAAGTGTATTGGCTCATAATTATAGAGCGGAAGGAGACACATTTGGACTCTACTTCAGGCAGCAAAATGTCTTGGATTTGCATTACATAGGTTTCTTGCTCATCAAATAATCTTTCCTTGTGCCAACTGAATTCAGATGTTCTGGGCAGCTGTGTGTTGTCATGATGGAAATTTTTGTTTCAAGGGTTTGACAGTCACTAATCTTTTTTTTTTTTAACAAACAACACAAAATGCCTCCGCTTGCATTTCTGTTTAGTAACCAAAGTCAAATTAGTTTGATTTTTTTTTCAATTTTGCTTTAAAGATTCTATTTTCTGTCCTGATCATTTTGAGAAAAAAAGTCAGGTTTTATTTTTGTCATGTTTTCTCCTATCTGCATTTTTTTCCACCCGCTAAAATTTGATTGTCTAGTTTTTATAATTTTTAAAAAACATTTGCTTTTATTTTAGCTGCTCTTCTTCCTACTTTAGCCATCATAGGTCATGATGCTAACAGTTCATAATCACTTTCTCTTAACTTGGTAAAGTTTTAGTCTCAAACATTTTTTTCCTATTAGTCAAATTCTGATTTAAAAATAGCACACTCCAATTATTTTCTTTTTGAAGAATACATTTGTTCAGAACAAATTTATGCTCCATTAAAGAGAATTTTCAACAGATAAATCATTTGTCTGAAATTGTGTAGGGTTTCCTGCCTAAGCACGGGGTTGGACTAATCAGTAAGTCCCTTCCAACTCTGTATTCTATTCCATTCTGCCCTAATGTTGTGTGTTCTTAATATTAATTAATAAGACTATTTTATCCCCAATGGGAAGAGATGTTAAATGACTGGGCATTATACAGTAGGAAGAATTTATTTCCTAGTTACCATTTCTAGTTTCACGAACAGAATGAAGGCCAGCCAGGTTACTGTAACACACTACAATTTCCATAATTCATTCTGGCCCATCTAATTTGACCCAATGTTACTCAGAGCACAAGAACATTATGATCTGATTCCTATAATGCTATTTATCTCTCTTATAATCCGAGTTAAATTCCTACTTCCTACTTAACTTTGCAGAAATCCACTTAATTTTACTTCAGTGCTTATGCAGTTGTCACAGTTGTCTTTAAATATATTCTTTGATAGAAATCTCAAATTATCAAAACATTTCATTCATCCTGTAATTTATCTTTGTTCCAAGTAAATTGAATTTCTAGTACTTGCCAAGGAGTTGTAGGTTGAAAGGAACTATATTTCAAGTTCCTCTCAATCAAGCAAGCTAACATTTTTGTAGAATTTGAGAATCATATAGTTGGAAAGGACATAAGAAGTCACCAAGTCCAACCCCTTGTGCACTGCAGTGGTTTACTACACCTTGCCTCATATATGACTAACCAACCTGTTCTCTTTTGTAAGGCTGTGACAGGTCAGGAATGGGAGTTGCTCTTGTCCTAGCTGCTTAAACTGAGTCTGTCTAAAAGGCTTATTAGCCTAGCTCCGCCCACCCTGGGGGGCTCCTTCCAGCTTTTGACTCAGTCCTCAGCCAAGACGGATGCAAGTCACTGCCTCTCCTGCCTTTGGGTTTTTTCCCCCACAAAGGCAGCCTTACTTACTCAAAAAAAAGAAAAAAAGCCTCAAACTTTTAAAAACACGCGGCTCTGACTCTCAAGCTATTCTTCAGAGCCGCGCAACAGCTGAGACTGCTCTGGCAGTCTGGAGCAGCCTGCAAGGGGCCGCAGGGCTGTTTTCGGGCTTCTGCAGTGAAGAGGAGGCCGCAAATCCCAAGTGGCTATTCCTTGGAGCGGGCGGCTTCGGCTCGCACTGTCCTCAGCTGCAGGGCCATTTTAGAGCCTCCGCAGTGAAGAAGAAAGCAGCAATTTCAGTGGCTACTTTAGGAGCTGTCCCTTCCTTCCAGGGAGCAGTGAAAGACCGGGGATCCCCCTCCAGGGCTCCTCGGTGAAGCAGGCAGTGTCGTGGCTGAAAGCGGCCATTTTGAAGACATTGCGGCCAAGGGTGGCCATTTTGAAGACTTCCTGAGCTGGAGGTAGTCATTTTGAAGAGTCTTGGCCTGCTCGTCCACAGCAAATCCTGCGCCTGGGCCAGCACTAGGCCATTGGTCTCTCGTTGCTGCTAGGCCACAAGACAACATAGGGTAGATGATGTTTAAATTACCTAATTCTTATGGGGGACGGGTCCCTATCCTGGAGTAGACCAGGGCCTTCAGGCCTTAGGCCAGGCCTGGTCTATATTTAATAGCCCTATTAGGCCCCAAAGGCCATGAGTCTCAGGAGGAAATGTTAAAACATCCTGCTGTAGATTGCATAGGGCTGAAGAAGAGTGGTTGTTGGAGATAGGGGGTCAGAAAGAAGATATTCCCTGAAATTGCTGAAAAATCCCTTTGTGTGCTCTCCTCCTTACATAGGACTACAAGTCCAGAGAAGGCCTTTCTGCTTTCAAGATGGCAGACACCCCTAAAGACAACAGAGCCTCCAAAACGACTAGATCACACAGGGCAGCTCCTGCTGCTTCAAGTAAGGGAACAGCCAGCAAAAAAGGCCTCTAAACTGGAGGAGAGGGATGCTTCCAGGCTCCAACAAGCCTTAGAGAAGCATATTGCCAAGGTACAATAGACCTCTACAATCAGATCTCCAAAAAGAGTATCTTCTCCTGCATCGCAACACAGTGAGGTGGACCTTCAGGATCAAGAGCCTGAACCTTCCTCCCGACGTATTGTCCAGACTTGGTCCCCCTGATGCAGCCGGGAGGCCTCTCTTCATCCCTCTGCTGACGTGGTGATCCTCAAGGAGGATTAAGGGCTTGGCAGGAGCAGGAGCGCAGTAAGCCTGTGGTGGAGGCCTCTTTTACTCATACTGCAGCTGGCCTAAGACCTACTGAGCCTTGAGTCAGATGTCCCGGTCAACCTGCAACTTTTAATTGATAGAGCTATCAGGAAAGGTATCTCTGAAAATATTCAGAGGTTTGCCCATCATTTTTCAGCGGCTTGTGAAGCTTTAGAGAGATGGTCCTGGGATTGAGAGGCTCTACTTTCAGAAAGGGATTCCTTGATTCAGGAACACATTTCTCCTTCTGCTTCAGACTATGCTCCGGCAATTGCTATTGAGCATTCCTTGGTTGGTGAACCAGACAAGAGGGAGTCTGACATGTCAGATGAAGGAATTACCCCTGACATTCCGGGGCTTTTTAAGCATGCTTTATTCACTCCTTTGTTGTTCAAAGCTAGAAATACTGCCAATCTGAGGGACACAGATGATGAGGAAGCAGCTTCTCAACTCCCATGGAGTTGGGTGTTCTTTTCGATGAACCGGCAGTAAGAAAGGAGGTGGTGCCATCTCCCAGGCTCTTTCTGAAAGTCCTTCAGAAACAGCTGGAGTCACTTGCCACAGGGCCTAATCCCTCAGACCACAGGTTTTTCAATGTCGGCCCTGAACTCACCAAGATCCTTCAGGTGCCCTTGGTTGATGCTCCTGTTGCAGCATTAGCTTCCACCTCTTCAGCTCCCTCCGATCAGGAAGATATCCTCAAGGCGGAGGAAAAGAGGATCGAACAATCTCTGCAGACGTCAAGGCATCTACAGCAGCTTCGTCCTTTATCAGGACATCTCTTAAGTGGTTGAAGCAGCTCCAGAAGAGAATTCTTGCAGCAGATATCCGGGCGCCTCAGGACCTCAATAAGATCGTGGCTGCGATGGAATTCTTGGCAGATGGGGCCAGGTTCGCCACCAAAGCTATCACTGCATCTGTGGCAGCCAGACGTATGTGCTGGTTGCATAATTGGCCAGTCAATGGAAGAAGGAAGTGGAAGTTTGCTTCTACTCTGGTTCAAGGTGACAAACTATTTGGAGAAGCCTTGGAACCGTTCCTGGTCGAAACCAAAGACAAGAGGAAAGTGCTTCCATCCCAGTTCAAGAAAGCAGAGAACTGACCTGCTCCATATTTCAAGCGCCCATCATTCAGGGGTGAATCGGGATCCAGCTCCCATCATTCAGCCAAGGCCCCTTATCAACGTCCTGAGCCTCCTCCAGACCATTCAGGCAAGGGCAAACAGCAGTTCTCTGCCAAACGGCCCTTTCAAGGAGGAGGAAGTTGCCCATACCGTCACCAAAGCTAATATTGCTCAGTCTCTCCCCATTGGCGGATGATTGGTTTGGTTTGCTGACAAATGGGGAGGGATAACTTCAAACGCCTGGGGGTTTGAAGCACAGTAAGATCGGGTCTTTCACTGAAATTCTACTCCACTCCTCCAAGGTTTTTCATCTCCTGCCCTGTTTCTAGGGATTCAGTGAGAAGGAGGCTCATGGAGTCAGCTACCCAGCAAATGCTGGGGCTCGGAGCCATCCAAATGATCCCGACAGACCAACAGGGGATGGGTTTTTACTCTAGGATCTTCGTAATTCCGAAGGCCTTGGGGTGGTGGTGGTGGAGGACAATTCTTGGTTTAAAAAGGCTCAATGAGTTCATTGTTTACAGGCGTTTTAAAGTGCATTCTCTCCAGGCCATTCTGGAGACCATTCCATCAACTTGACAGAAGCTTTACTTCACATCTTCATTCCTTCCCAATGCATCTGCAATGTTATTTAGATAATATTTTGATACTGTCTTCTTTTCAAAGGGCTCAGTGGGACCTGCAGAGCACCATCTCGGTTCTGCAGGATCTTGGATTCTCTATTAATATTAAAAAGAGCCCCTTCAACTTGCCCGCTTAATCTGGGCGCCATCATTGACACAGGGGTTTGTCAGTTTTTCCTTTCACAGGAAAGGCAAGACAGCCTTCAGCAGCTGGCGAATAGTATACTGAGTCAGAGCTCTACCCTTTTAGATCATCTCTCCCAACTTCTGGGTAAGATGATTTCTTGTATTGTACTGTTCCCTGGGCCAGGCTTCATGCCAGGGTCCTTCAGTGGTTTCTTCTGCCTCATCAGAAGGCTGGTAAGAGTCATTCCTTAATGAAGGTAAAGGTGCCCAAGCAAACGTTGCATTCTTTTCAATGGTGGTTCTCCAGAGCCATTCGGAGGGCCAGTCATTCAAGATGGAGGCAGACTTATCCTCACGACTGATACCTCCTTATCAGGTTGGGGAGCTCACCTGGCTTCTCACATGGCCCAAGGCTTATGGTCAGTGGAGGAGAAGCTACCTAACATAAATTAGTTGGAGCTAACAGCAGTCCATTTGGCTCTTAGAAAATTTAGTCAACGTGTCTCAGGCTCTCATGTCCTTGTCATGACTGACAATGTAGCCACCAAAGCCCATATTAACAGATAGGGGGGCGCCAGGTCCAAATCCCTCATGTCAGAAGCAGAAGCTTTGGGCAGATGGGCAGGGCGTCATCTTCTGTCCATCCGGGCTGAGCATATCTGTGGCTAGGATAATATGCAGGCTGACTGGCTCAGCAGAACCACTACTGACCACAGGGAATCAAGTCTGCACCCTTCTCTGTTTTTAAAGATTACTCAGAGATTCGGACTTCCAGTGGTGATTTGTTTGCCAGTCCTCTCAATGCTCAATTACCTAGATTTTTTACTAGATTTGCCACTCTGGAGGCTGCAGGGACTAACACCTTCAGTAACTGGCTGCCAGGTTTGCTATATGCCTTTCTTCCATTGCCTTTGCTGGCGGCGATGGTTCAAAAAGTTTTGACAGAAAGAGCTGAACTGGTTTTAGTGGCCCCTTATTGGCCTCGGCAGCCTTGTTTTGCAGACTTGATGTGGTTCTCTATAGTTCAGCCTTGGCGGATTCCTGAAGAAGATATCTCTCTCCTCCAGGGGTCCCTGAGTCATCCAGAGCCCCAGTGGCTACACCTGACAGTTTGGCGATTGAGTGAGCGTGCTAAAACGCGCCCATCTCTCCAACAGAGTAATCAGAACCATTCAGGCCGCCAGGAGACATTTGACCATCCGTATCTACAATGCAACCTGGCAAGCCTTTTCTAGTTGGTGCTCCAAATCAAACATTCAACCCTTACAGGCCTCTGTGGCAAACGTTTTGGAATTTCTACAGGCCAGGTTGGATAGAAGCCTTTCTCCCAACACCCTTCGCCGTCAGGTGGAGACGATTTCTTTTGGTGATGACTTGTAGCAAATTGGAATCTTTGGCACAGCATCCTACAATCCATAGGTTTCTCAGAGGGGTGACCAATCTTTGCCCTCTAGTGGTACACAGGTACCCTACATGGGATTTGTCCAGGGTTTTGCAGTCCCTTACTAAGACTCTGTTTAAGCCTCTAAGGCAGGCTAGTCTGCACCTTCTTACTCTGAAAGTAGCCTTCTTGGTGGCAATCACTTCATCCAGAAGAGTATCGGAGTTGGTCGCCCTCTCAGTTTGCCCTGATCTCTGTATGATTCACCCTCACCAAGTAATTTTGAGGTTAGACCTAGCATTTATCCCCAAGGTCAACACCTTGTTCCACAGGTCTCAAGAGCTGGTGCTTCCTGATTTTTGTCCCCATCCAGTCCATGACTTGGAGAAAGCTTGGCACATCTTAGATGTGCATAATGGCCGCACTTCTGGTAAAGTGCGCTGTTAGACCACAGGGTACCGGAAGAGCCACCACATTGTAGGCTCATGCGATGCACGTCCTGACCCACCTGTTAATAGTAGGGGAAGAGGCCTTGCTCCCCAAGTGAGAAGGTGAAAAGGAGACAAACATGGCTTCTGTCTTTCTAAAAGGGGAAGTGCGCTTGATGCAAATTCTAAGAGCCCTTCTGACATCTAGAGTATGCCACTTGCGCTCTAAGTCCTAGTGTGGAAGGGGACAGAAGTCAGGTAACACAATGTCTTGGAACCGGTGGAACCAAGTGTTAACAAGGTGTTGTCCTTTGGGACAAAGGAAGAGTCCAGACGGAGAACAACCCTCCAAAGGGGGGCTTTGTAAGGGCATTAAGAACCAAGTGAAGGTCCCATGAAAGATACCTGTGCACCACAGGAGGGTGTAGGTTGGAAGCCCCTTTAAAAATCTCCAGACCGAGGAGTGATGGACAAGGAAGGAAGCGAACCCCATGAAAGAACTGAGGAGAGAGCCGCTACCTGGCAATGTAAGGTATTGGTGGCTAAACCTTTCTCCAAGCCATCCTGAAGGAATCTAAGAACCTCTGCCAACTGGACTGAGGAAGGAGAGAGACCCTCCTTGAGGCACCATTGGGAGAAAACCCTCCAGATGGCATCATACAGGCACCTCATAGAAGGTTTGCGAGATGTCTGGATAGTGAGGATAACCCCCTCTGGGAGATTAGCCTCCCTTAGCTGCTGCCGCTCAACGCCACACGGTCAACTTGAACCACTGGGGTTCTGGATGGATCAGGGACCCTTGGTTCAGGGAGATGAGATGGGCCGAGATCCTCCAAGGGGAAGCCACAGACAGGTTGACCAGGTCCGCAAACCAGGTCCTCCTTGGCCAATAGGGTGCCAGGAGAATTAGCTCCGCTCGTTCCACCAACAGCTTCCATATGACTGCCAGAATGATGGGAAGAGGGGGAAAGGCATAGAGAAGACCTGCAGGTCATTTGCAACAAAGAGCATTGGTCCCCTCCGCTCCCTGGCAAGGAAACCTGGTGAAGAATCTGTTGACTTGGCATTTTGAGGAGTAGAGAAGAGATCCACCTTCAGAGTTCCGAATCTGAGGGAAAGATCCCAGAATAGGGATGGAGGAATGGACCATTCTGCTTGGTCAACTAAACTCCTGCTCAGCCAGTCGGCTTGGGAATTGTCGACTCCGGAAACGTGATCCGCTGAGATCGACAGCAGGTGTTTCTCTGCCCATAATCCCAAACATTTTGCCTCCCTCATAAGTGCCTTGGATCTTGTTCCCCCTGCCTGTTGACGTGTGTCTTTGCGGCCATATTGTCCATCAACACGAGAACACGAGCCAGTCACCGAGGCTCTGAAATGCTTGAGAGCCAGAGAGATAGCTCTGAGTTCTAACCAATTTATGGGATGGGTTCTGTCTAACCTGGACCAAACTCCTTGAGCTATCTGACCCTCCATATGGGAGCCCCAACCCAGAAGGCTGGCATCTGTGGTGATTACTAGCCTGTCTGGTTCCTTGAATTGGAGCTCCTTCCAGAGGGACGGGGAGAGCCAGCAATTGAGGGACCGCCAGGCCTGTTGAGAGAGCAGGACCTTGATTGACGAGTGGCTGGTTCCTGCTCGTTGAAAGGGAGCAGGAAACATTGGAGTGATCGGGAGTGAAGCCATGACCATGGGACGATGTTAATACAGGAGACCATCTTCCCTAGTAATTTGGACAGCAGTGACAGTGGAACAGTCTGTTGCTGAATCTGACTGATGATCTCTGCAAGGCTTTTTCCACAATCTGGAGGCAGGAAAATTTGGCAGAAAGTTGTGTCGATGACTGCTCCCAAATGTAGCAGTTTGGTCGTGGGTGAGAGATGGCTCTTCTTGGTGTTGATGAAAAACCCGTGGCTTTGGAGACAAGACAGGGTAATTTGTAAGTCCCGTAGGACGAGTGGATGGAGGACAGTATCAACATGTCATCCAAGTAGCATTGGATCCTCACTGGAACAGAACGGAGTGAAGCCACCAATGCTGCTAGAATCTTTGTGAAGATCCTTGGAGCCGATGAGAGGCCAGAGGGAAGGGCTCGATACTGGAAGTGGGCATTCTGATAACAGAAACTGAGAAACTGGCGATGATGAGGCCAGATGGAGATGTGAAGGTAAGCCTCTGTGATATCAATGGAAGAGAGGAGGTCACCCTCCCGAACGTTCTCTAAGATAGAATGGAGTGTCTGCATTTTAAATTGCCTGTATTTGACAAATTAATTGAGAAATTTTAGGTCAAGGATGGCACACCACTCCCCCTCCCTGAGGCTTTGGGAACAACGAAAAGATGAGAATAAAATCCATGTCCCCGTTGTAAAGTGGGAACTGATTAAATAGTCCTTATGTCGAGTTGGTGTTGAATGGCCGAATTCATAAGGGTCTCTTTGAAGTGCCCCGTGAAATGGGACAAATCAAAAAATTTTCTGGGGGTGATGATAGAAATTCCAATTGTAGCCCTGACTTAACGGTGTTGAGCACCCAGGCATCCGTCATTGACTCCTCCCATTTGGAGGCAAAGAAGGCTAAACGATCTCCGATCGGTGAGGAGAACGAGGTATTAGAGCGACAGAAGGCACGACATCCCCCCGAAAAGGTCGTTTACCAGCAGAAGGTTGTTGTCTGCCAGGTGGTCCTTAACATTGGTCTTGGTGTTGAGAATACGCCCTCTGTGGCTGAGGAAAGCAGGAAGTGGATTCCGCCCGAAAGGCAGGTGGGCGATAAGGAGCTGGGCGATAGTCAGCTTTTTTCCCCGAGCCTCCCAGGAGGAAAGAATTTTACGTTTATCTCTGGTCTCGATCAGATACGGCTCTAGAGCCTCACCAAAAAGCTAGTCTCCTGCACAGGGGGGCAGAGGCCAGCTTCCATTCGCGGCAGGACTCCACCAGGACTCCACCTCCAATTTTGGAGCCACAGAAGCCTTCTTGCCACCAACGAAGATGCCATGGCTCTTGATGCAAATTTGGCGGAATTGAGGGTGGTATCTGCAGTGAATTCCACTGCTGCTATAATTTTGTTAAAGTCCTGATGAGACCTGAGGTCAGAGCAGGCAATTGATCCTGCAGTTGGTGCAGCCATCGTAGAGATGCCCTCTTGAAAAACAATGCAGCGGTCGAAGCCCAAACAGCCCACACAGCTGCTTGGTGGTTGCGCTTGAGGATCTGTTTGGAACGCTTGTCCTCTGATTTAAGGACATCCTCTGGCTCGGTGGGAGTGCCAGAAGAGGAGAATGATGCCACAACTGGAGTGTCTTCTGAGGGAAGTGCAAGGGCGTTGGCTAGGGACGTGCTGACATTATAGAACTGCTTGTCCAAAGATGATGGACGAGGACCTGCCGAAGGGGAAGCACACTGTTCCTTGACCATGTCAAGAAACAAAAGGGGAGAAGGCAAAACCTCCATGTGTACTACTAGCTTGGAGAAGTACCCTTGTGGTTCAGGTGCTGCTTCCTCAGGTGACAACTTGGTAGTGACCAGGACCTTGCTAAGTAAGGATTTAAAGAGGGCTGGTTTAAAGACTAATGCAGAGGAGGGCTGATCTGGACGAGAGTCTTCTTCCTCTGAAAGATTGCAATCACAGATTTCACCCTCTTCGCGCTCTGAACGAGAGGAGCAACTGTGTTCAGATGGGGAGGCACCCTCTTCCCCTTCATACTCCTCCCATTCTGCCTGTGAAGAATGGATCCTGAGCTCTGGGGTCTGTGGAAATCTCGTTGTGGAGGTAAGGAAGCCATAGACTGAGAAGGGAGAAGGGCCTGAATTCTTTCCAGAGGCTGAAGAATCTGTTGAAAACCTTCAGCCAATCCCTGTCTAATGGCTAAGGAAACAACATCTTGGATCTCCTTGGGCCTGTTATCAAAGGTAGTGGAAGACCAAAGGCCAGCTGCAGTGGGCGTGAAGGTGGCTTCCGGCCTGATCTGGGAGGCTGAACTCTGGAGGGAAGAGAGGGGGCATAGGGCCCAGAGGTTTGCTGGAAATATGGCCCAGACCTGCTGAAATCCTGAGGATCTAGTTGTTCCTCAAATGCCTCAGGGGACCAGACCGAGGGGGGGGGGGTCCAAAGGCTCCATGAACAACTTCCCCTCCCCTTGGGGGGCTTCTCTAGAAACCCTGATGTTTGGCTGGCTGGGAAGCCTCTTGCAGTTGCCCTCTCATTTGTTGAATAGTCTTGTTAAATTGTCTCTCTAGAGCCTCATGTCTGCGTTTCTCTGCCTTCAAAACAGCCTGAGTTGTCTTCTTAGGGGCTAGAGCTTTAGCTCTGATTTTTGCAGCCACTTCCCTCTGAGCAGTACATTGTCTGCGTCTTTTCCTTTTAGTGGATTGGAGGGCCTGTTCCACTGGGAGGGGGGGGAAGCTCTGCATGAGCACTGTCCTGATCCATTTTAAAATAAGCAAGGCTCAGGCATTGAGAGAATGGCTCTCAAAAGTGCTTAAGGATGGCAGAGCCCTGAAAATGGCCGCCAGGCCACTTAAAATGGCTGCTCACTTTGTGTCTGAAGAGACTGCACTCAAAAGATGGCCGCTGCTCGTTGATGGCTCCGAGAAGTGAATTTCGCTCCTTAGGCTATTGCAAGCCCCAAGCGATCAGATCAGCCTGAGAAGGAAGAGATCGCCTCCCACGCGATCAGCTGGCTGGCTCTATTACCAGTTTGCTGATCAGTTTTATGATTGGACAAACTGCGGTTATGGGGAAGGTCTCAGATGCTTCCCTGCTTGCCTGGCAGCGCTTGGGAAAATGTTTATCCCAACGTTGCAGGAGAACGGAGCCCCACTCTCCTGAAGTTGCAGCTGCCCGGATCCCCGGGAGCTGATTGAAGCAAGGTTCAAATGGCTTCCCACTTTTGTCAGAGATACTACTGTAATTCTAGCTAATCTATGAAATACAAAATTAACCCAGAAGATGAACCCATAATGTTTCTTAACAAAAAGC
Source organism: Bungarus multicinctus (assembly GCA_023653725.1). NCBI lineage: Eukaryota > Metazoa > Chordata > Lepidosauria > Squamata > Elapidae > Bungarus > Bungarus multicinctus. The sequence goes on from CM042834.1 coordinate 107,153,863, forward strand.
TTGAAAGTTTCTCTTGAAACTCTAATTTTCATACATTCTGTAACTCCAAAAGCTTTGACTACATTGCTTAAAATGTCTTCTTTGTCCCTTACAATGGCTTTCAATACCACCTATCATAATATTCTTCTGAACTACTGGATGATTCTTTTGGATATTGTTTTACTGTTATTTCAATCATTTCTGGTTCCAAGGATAATACTGGGAGGCTACAACACAAGGCCACTGATCTACAGTTTTTCATAATCTACAGTGTCTCGTAATCATATGATTATTCCTCAGAATAATCATCGTACTCAGCAATACTGCTCTTTACCATTTGATTTCAAAGATGTATTCTGAAATTCAGTAACAGATTAGATAGTCATCTAAAAATCTGAAAAAAAGATTAAATTAAAAGAAATAGTTACGAAACTAGATCCAGGAATAGAGGGTTTATAGCTAAATTTATGCAACGCTCTCTGAAAAAAACAATTCTGAGAGTGCTCCATGATCAGCGAAAACAATGGAACATACATTCTCAGAAGTTGCATCTAGAGTCTAGACTTTGAGCATTTGGAAAATCTGTAACATGTTTTTCCTAGGGTTTTAAATATTAATTTAATTTACAGTAGTATTTTTAAATGTTTCTGTTGTTCCCTAATTTTCTGTGCTGATCAAGAGCTTATCACAGCAGAAAAGAAGGTATATTTCAAATAAATAAATAAGCAAATATTGTAATGAAAGTTTAACATTATTTTGAAAGAATTCAGCTCATGAACCAGCAACAGCCCTTCTTGTTACAATTTTCCATGCTTGGTGCAAATCTAATATATTATGTAAGAGGCTAATTAAATCCAGTATTTATAAACTTCAGCCGGTTCCATACCCAGTGACAAGTTATCTAAAGCTGTTTTGTTTGTGATAAAAGTCTGTCAAAACTGACTTCCAGTTTGTTTTCAAGTTCAAAGGGCATATAAAGAGAGGAAAATGCACAGAGAGAAGCAATGCCATGTAACACAGATGCAAACTGCAACAACTTCAACAGATTTGTTGTGTTAAAAAAAATCACTGAAATTTTGCCAGGAATAATTAATACTTGAATATGTACCATAGTGACATAATTTTGTCAATATATTTGGAAGTTCATCTACAAGTGGAGAATATTGCATACAACTGCCAACTTGCCCAGGGCCAGTTTTCACCAGCCGGTTCAGCCCAAGAGCAGAAGACTTGATTCTGAAATAAATCTCTAAGAACCCCGGAATTTCATCAGATGACCAACAGACAGTTCTTGTCACTATTGGTAAGAACATTGAGTCTGCCTTTAGAAAGAAGTTAGATATTACATCCTCTTCAGACAAACTATTGCTTAAAAACTGTAGACCTAGCTATGTACCATATCATTTCCCTGACTGCCTCTTTTTAAAAGTCACTTTTTGACTTATATAATAATTGTTTACATTGGAACTAACAAACTGTGTCATAAAAGGATCACCTAAACCAGTATGTCAAGTTTATCACAATAAAGTAATTCATGGAAGCCAAACAGCCACTCTAAAACTTAATTTTATGACCCTGTGAATCCAATAGGATGCAGGAAGTAAAGCCTGAGAATAAAACTTAACACAATGTGTTTGTTAGAAATGCAATTAAAATTAGTATTTTCATTATTGCTTCAAGTTAAATGAATAAGATGGGTAATATCTGGTGATCATGCAATTCTAACTGCTTTTTTGCAGCTGAATAATTATGGCATAATTTTCTTTCAGAGCCAGTGAAATAGTAAATGAATTAAAACTCCACTCTTTGAAAGTTACCTCTTAATCCCTTAAAAACAAGGAATCCTATGTTTAATTTCCATGCGTGCAGGTTTAAATAACATAGAAAGTACCTGTTCACATTTTCCCCCATTTAACAGATCTCCAATAGAATAGAATACTTTATTGGCCAACTGTGATTAGACACACAAAGAATTTGTCTCTGTATTACTGCATTATCCTGAAAATTACGTGGGATCTTTTCCCCTTCCCATTTGAATAGAACTGCTAAATTATAAAATGGCTGAAGAGAAGGGGGGGAGGATTTACAATGGCTACATTTCCCCCCCCCAGTCAGATATTTTTCTCTCTTTGCTCTCCCATTTCCAAGCAAATGCATTTTTATTTAAACTGGACTTTATCAAAATTTGTCTTTTTATTGCTCAACCTATTTTATCTATTTTATCCTGACTTTTTGACTAATGTTTTTTTTTATATTGTAATTTTATGTACTTGTCATTTTCATTTCACTGCTAGTTAGCTTAAGTTTGTAAGCAGAATACAAAATGGGAATAAAAAGTATGAAAGTACATCAAAAACATTTCAGAAGTAGTACAACACAGCTTCTGAGATCTGCAAGTGGTGTCACATACTGCCTAGAGGCTACCGTATGAGAAAAAATTATGCGTTGTAGAGATTGCTTGGAGGTGGGAAATATTTCCAATATAATTTACTGGATTCCCTGCATGGATTGCCCCTGTGACTATGTAGGACATATAAGGAGAAAGCTAACCACCAGGCTGCAAGAACACAAATGAGTGGTCACATGACAAGACCCGAACTCATTCAACTCACATTGCAATGAACAAGGACATATATTTAATATTGCAGCTATTAAGATTGTTGGACGAGCAGGTACAAAAACAGCCAAGGAAGTGACTGAAGCCTAGAAAATGGGCCCCTCATCAGTCAACAGGAATGCTGATTTACTTACCAAATACTTAAGAAGTGAGGGCTTGGAAGCAGAAGCAGCCGATGACTTAATAGCCACCATCAACCCCACAGTCAACAACTAAAAATCCACACACAGACAGGCACCATATAAATACAACACACAGAGTAGCCGAAAGCACATACTCTACTAGAGAGATGTTCCCTGAGGATGGGCTCCAGCATGAGTTTGAAAGCTCACAATACTAAACCTCTGGTATTGGTGACTGAACCAGATGGGATCCTGCAACATTATCCTGGACATGTATATTTGCCTTCATTTGTAATAAAATGAATTTCAATTCTCAGAACTCCCATTCAACTATTCTCCACGCATCTAGAAGTTGCCAAGATTGGGAAAACAACACTAGTTTACATGTTGGAACATAAATTATAGTACAAGTTAATAAGAAAACAGATCATACTTCACCATGATAACTTTTCATAAAAGTATTGTGTTAGTTGCTTCATGCAACTTTTCAATAATTTTAAATATATATGTGCAACTTCTGTTTTTAGGGAAGAGACAAAAGAATATCTAAAAATCCTTAGTAATCAAGATAATATCAGCTTGGATGTCATGCATTCGACATCTGCATTGTACAACTAACAGAAAGATGCTCTGGTGATGATTAAGATGATGTGGAGAAAGAAACAAATATCCCAGCTAATGCTAGTTTGCAATGACCAACGGAAGAAATCATTTTTACTTGGTATCAGAAATTCAACTACTCTTTAAATGTATGTCCTGACCTTTAATTGTCTTAGGTCATAAGACAGTATTATTTGAGGCATTATATCCCCCAATTATATCTATCCATCTCAATACATCTGGCAGGAAAGGCATGCTCTGCTTTTCATTAGACCAAGGGGCCCCAATCCCCAATCCATGGACTGGCACCAGGCTGTGGTATGCCTGAAACTGGATTGCATAAGCAAGCGAAGCCCTATCCGTGGGATACAGGCAGCATGCAAAACTATGCCCCCTCCAGTCTGTGAAAAAACCTCTCTCCACGAAACCAGTCTCTGGTGCCCAAAAGATTGGGGGCTGCCATATTATGTCATCCGATGAGGTCCAGGAAGACATTTTTTTCTGGCATGATACCCATCTTTGGAACATCAACTCAATAGAAGATTGGATTGGACCCAATCTTGCTGGTTCTTTGTAAGGTCTTAAAAGATACGATTACATTAAATATATAGCACACCCTGCAATAGTTACATTGAATTGTTGGCTGTTTGTTTTCTACCTAGGCTGTCAATTATGTATATATTGTTTTAATTGATATATACTTTATGGTGTTTTAACTGTTGTTTACCCATCCAGTACATTAGAGATGGGCAGCCATACAAATGAATCAAGCAATAAATAAATAAATTTGTAGCTAGATTTATAGAGTTCAAGACGTGCCAACAAATAAAGAAAACTTTTTCAAGCTCACTGATTGAATGGCTATCTAAAAACCCAACATTATACTGTATTTCCACAAGGTTTATCAGAACCACTCAGATATACTATCACATTTTTCTCAAGAGAATAATAGACTGGAGGGAACTTACAGTAGATTTAAAAACAAAGAAGAAACAAAAAGTATAATACTTCTAAACTGCCTAATTGTTAAACATCAATGAAATTACACAACAATTTGTCAAACCTTAGTCATATAAATGAGCAATGAAGATAAAAATTATCTCAAAAAGCACACAGAAACCACTTTTTTATCCATATCCCTAGATTCAGTAAGATCTTATTCCTGGATCTTTTGCCTCATATAACCTCTTCCCTTTCTGAACCTGCTATTCATGTACAACAGGCTCAAATGCAGGAAGGAGTAGGTAACAATGCCAAAAAATTAAAGGATCAAGACATCTGGCATCAGATGTTCCAGAAGCTTTATTTTAAACTAGTGGCAATTAAAAAAAACCTTATTGTGACAATTTTGTTTAAAAATGTTGGAGCATCAAAGTTTGCATTCACTCCTTCCTACTTAAAGGAGTCAATGAATAAAGCATAGGCATTGGAAAGCCTAGTACTTAGTACCATCCCATCATCTGAGATAGGCTATTCTAGGAATCAAGACTGAGCCAATGAGATAAATGAAGTACAATTTCAAACAAAATTAAATAAAAATTGTAACTTTTAAGTCACGAATGATAAAGGAAGCAATAAAAACACCATCAAGACTATGTCTGTATGATGTTTCATCTGCCTTGAACTGAAATTGCTATATCAAAAATCAGAATAGGTACTCCAATTGAAACACAATGAATGAAGTGCTTACAACACAGGTGAGACGAGGCCAAAGATTCAAGGTGGGAATCATTGCTTGAGATATTAAAGGGTAAAAAGAATTTGCTACTTTTTGCTACTTAAAAATGGTTTGTCTGCCAATGAATGGAAAATAACCAGAAACACGCATTATTCTCAGATACATATTAACACAAGCCAGAGGCCATCATAGAATTGATAAATTCTGGGAGGAAGTAGAAATATGAAAAGCAAATATACTTTTTCACCCATATGCCCATTCTCCAAAGCATTACTATAAAATTTAAGTGAGAACTGAATTCCATTTTTGTTTTCTTTTGTTTTCTTGTCATAGCAATGCATAAGTGGCTTATCACCTCTGCATGGAAAGATGTATTTGGGGCCTGTTTTCCATTTTCTATCTGGCAAGTTATTTATATATTTATCCGAATCACATTTTCATATTCCATGCAGATTACACTTAAGAGTATTGAATCAATAAGTTAGGTTCTAGTAACAGGATAGCCAAATTTGAACAAACCAGTCCTGTGGATTTTAGAATAAAATGCAATAAAACAATAAGCTCTAGTGTCATTAAGTAATCTACGTACCTATAAAAACTGGATAATTTGGTATAGAGAATGAGGTGGTTCCGTATTTAAAGCCAGAATGGCCTGCACAGTTGTGGTATCTATATTTATGGGCTGGACTGGGAGAGACCAGAGGCCTGTTTTAATGTTCTGCTCCACATTCAGACATTAATACATTTAACATGTCATTATTAAAGAGCAGCAACTTCTCTAAAGCTTCATTTGAGGAGCAGAGCTGTTGGAAACTGCATCAATTCCCACTCCCTTGGAAATCATGCTCAATTTGTCAACTCACTTTGCTTATTCCAGGCAGCTGTATGCTCTGATTCAAAGACAGCCTCTCCCGAGCTTGGTGCTCCTGCATCACTCCATGGCCCCCAGTAAAAGATCCGCCCTGCAAGATTCTCCAGTTTCTGTAGCGCTGACATTTTACTCCCGTTGTTCTTGTTGGAGTCTTGACTATTTATTTCAGTTCCATAGCTCATGTTTCCCTTAATTTTATCAGTAATTCTTTTGTCATTCCTGGTCTGCTCTCAGAGCAAACACAATTAGGCAGCTCAGTCAGGATTTAGGAGAGCGCTCTCTTTGATCATTGCTATTTACCCACTGGTAGAGGCAAGCAGGGTGTTTTTCCTGTCCCAAAATGTGAAGTGGAGGCTAAAGGAAGCAACTGGAGAGCAGACACACTTCCAGCAAAGCTCTTTACATTCCCCCTCAGCTGACTGATACAGACATTTGGCTTGAACTGATTGCTCTCAACTTCTAACCAGGACAGAATTTCCAACAAACCCACCTCCCTGGACAAAAGCACACATGTCAGTTCAGCAACAGCTACATAGCTCTCCAGAGCAATCATCCATAAACATGCCAGCTTTTCCCAACCCCCACTATGCCCACAAAAGCTCCACAATAGTCCATTCCATATTGGAAGCTTGATCAGTTATACAGCTGGTTATAGAGGGACAGCGGCAGACAGATTTGATTAATACAGAAAAAGGGAGGTCTGCCAGATCGAGGGTAGCAAAGGCCATGCAATAAGGCTTAAAATAGCTCAGAGATTCTTTGTATCTCATTTGCTCTCAGAGTTGAAGGCAGGGCAAATAACGATCTCATCAGGTAGGGAAGTCCTATTTTTTAAAAATATACATTAATTCTTTAACAGGAACTAGTTTCACAAACAGACATATTTAAATAATAATAACAGCCCCAAACAAAAACTGGTACAATAAATAGGACAAAACCTGGTGCAGCCCATAAAATACAAGTACAAATTAAGAGACTGCCCTAGGTCATATTTCTTTGGGTGTTCTACATTCTAGAGATGGCAATTTCCTTTTCTAAATGCTAAATTTAAATGTAAACAGCTTAACTGCAGTAGTGCTAACCACAACTTTTGGAATATCTAACCAATTCCAAAGAACTTACAAGGAATTAAACAGAAGTATGTATCTCTAATGTATGTATCTCCGATCCAGAATGTGCCAACAACTAATCAAATATAAGCTGCTATCCTGTTTTTGAAATCAATCTGCTGCTTTGATCATATCCCGAAGCTTTAAAAACCATGCTTAAATAAAGTCAGCCATAAAAGAGAAGAATGGGTGGGAGAGGAAGGGAGAGAAAAAGATAAGGTATAAGGCAGGTGTCCCTTTCTAAAAAAACTGCTTACCAATAAGATTCAGATTAAAGATGATAATTAAATATGACAGCAGAAATCTGAAGACCAAACTGATTAAAGGGCCAGGAAAAAGTCATTACTTTAGCACTCTGAAGTTACGTAAGATATAACTGACCAGCCGACCAAACAAATATATCCACAGAAAAAGTTGGGTCCAAAACTGGAAACTGAATTCAGAGTCACCTTCCCATGTATTTTGAGGACTGCTGGGTTTAGAATCCATATTACCACCTCCAGATTACAGAGAGTTAACACACAGTTGATCCAGATTCAGGCTGCAAGATCAGTTCTTCCAATATTGGATAGCCCCGTCATCTCCAACACAGAATTAGTTTGCAATTAAAAAAAAACTGCATGGCAAAAAAACACTGCACTTCATAGCATGCAGAATGGCAGAGTAGTTTTGCTTTACTGTTTCAGAAAAAAAAACCCCAAAGGAACAGCCTTGAAGCAAGAAATGGCTGGGCATGATGCCAACTTTGTTCAAAGAGTTTAAAGGAACAGACACCCAATTTCAGATCTTTACAAACAGACTTAATTTACAACTGCAAAAGGAAATTTTATACAGTACATCCCAATCATTTTACTACAGGGAATAGGCAAACTGCAGAACCAAGTTTCCCCAGCAATATCTACATAGCCGTAGGCCAAACTACAGATCACACTAACAAATTCTGACAGGAGATAGATAGACAGTTGCGAACTTTGTTTATGGACTAGTGATTAGAATAACCAAGTAAGATGATCAAAAAACATGATATGTCTAGAAAATATTTTAAAATTATATGTGTTAGCAAGCAGTTTCTGCAAACCTTTATGGCTTGTTTCAACATTAACAGATATACAAATTTCAAAATATTACTAAAATCAATTAGGTTATATGGTAATAAACAATGCTGATAAAATTATTATAGATAAAACTGCAAAGCAAATTTAAGATACATGTAGTGAAATATGTAAAATAAGGGAATAACCAATTCCTTTCTTAGAATTTGACATACATGCAGGAAGAGAACTCAAGTGTGTGGATAAACAACAGAAGATACAATTTCTTAGCTGAAAGAATTAGAAATCTTAATTGATTGCATTAAAACAAATGGATTCTCACTTCCAAAAAAGGGTTAAAATTGTACAGGTGAAGTTTCATTAGTTTTTTTAAAAAAATGATGTATATTCTTGGAAGGTAAATCTTTGGTGAATTCAGCACAAAAGCTCAAAGTATTTTTCTAATGATCATGCTGGAATGAATACATTGAGCTAGAACAGCAGAAAGCAAAGGTTGTATAAGTCAAGAAGTGGGACACAAGTAGGACAAACAGAATAATAATCCTTGAAAAGCTTTGCTTTCTCAGCAAGTCTCTGATTTCCCATGCTTCTAGAGGGTTATTTTATTTTATCACTCCAGCTATGGACATGCAAGAAGATTAGCAAGAATTTACCTACAGAAAGACTACTTAAACTGGAACAACTATAATCAGTATTGGTACATGTAAACGCTAATCTTAGACTCTTTCATGAAAATCCTATCAAGAAGAGAATTATGCCAAATATTTTCTAAATTTAGTAAAACTGTTGAAGAACACCACTAATTATTATTTAACACCACATAGTGTTACTTTCATATTCTGAAGAGGTAAGTATGGATATTATAAAATTTACAAAATACAAAGTTGTTTAAAGAACTGATTATATAAATTAATTAAAATTATGCCCTAATGTATACAAAATTCATCCTCAACTGTACAGCAGGCCTTTTCCTATAGATGGTACAAAAATTATAGTTGGAATTCTGGCAAGAGTAAAAATATCCATTAAACTTACCTTCATGAATCTCAATATAGATTTTAAGAACAAAATACTTGCTACTGCTAGTAAACAGAAATTTCTAAATTTCATAGGAATTAGTTTAGTTGGTAATATGTTATCAGAGAGTCAGTTCGACATCAACTAAATTATCGGGTATTAACCCTACAAAGCCTTATCTGTTGCTTGCTAGATGTTCAAGTTTAAACTCCCATAATTTCTCAACCTCTACAATCATGCAAGGTAGAAAGCTGTGGAAATTCATGACTGTAAAATTTATGTGCCGTAAAAACTCTTCATATGCCACAAAGATGAGATTAATTTATCTAGGAGCATGGCATCCCAATGCACAACTATTGCATTTTAAAATGAAAAGTAATCTTTAACATTTTTCTTATGAAGTAAATCTTCTAATTCAACCAATAATCAATAAAACATTTTAATTATATAAACTGGATAAATTCCTCCAAATTTGTTTTTTCTCTAAAACAAAACAATGATCTAGCAGAAAATGGCAAAAAGAATCAGCTTGGAATATTCTAAGAATATAATTGGATTAATTGCAGCCTCTGTGTACCGTGGAGGTTACAAATGTAGCACTGAAAAACATTATCAGAAAATAAGTTAATAAGGTATTCCAGAAATTATAAATCACTATCATTAGAAGAAACGGAATAAATCATAATCATAAACATTAAAAAAAAATCAAATAAACACTAGCATTAAATTACATTTAAAACAGCAGGGAAAGACATGTATTTACAAAGCCTTGCTGAGAGAAGACCTAGCCAATATTTTCCTTTCATTCATTTAAGCATAATAGTAATTAGTATGACATAAATTGATACAGACAACTAACTACCAAGATTATCTCACTGAAACTTTGCTGTTGCCTTCATCAGTGAAATGTGATGTAATATGCAAAGAGGATACATTTGGAAGACCAGTGGTCTTCCATATATCAAAAGTCATAAATATCCATATGTACCATTAACTGCAGAGATGGCAAAATCAGCCACTTGTTTTTATATTTCATGCATGACAAATCTAAGTTTAAGAAAATATCTTTAAAGAAAATTTAAAAAGCACTTTTGAATTTGTTACTTACTAATGTCCAGCAATTGAATAAGACTAGAGTAAAAAGCTATAAATTTCATCTTAATACACTATGATATTCCAAATAAAGGTTTCTGCACAGCATATCAAACTACTTTCAGAAACACACGAAGTGTTACTAGAAGCTTTAACAGTAAGATATAATTTTTTTCAATTTAGTTTTAAAAAGGCTAACTTATATGTAAGCACTAGTCAAGTGTACAAATGGTTTTATCAATATTTCATACCATTGTCACCATCACAGGAGAAGAGTTGTCAATGTTTTATAGAGGATTGTTATAGGTTTTCAGCAAACTTTGCTTGCATTACTATATATGCTTACAATATGACTTCAGAAAATGAATTAGCTAGTAATGCAGTATTGCTTTAGAATTCAGAGATTTGATGAAAACACATGGAACTCCAATTCTAAACTAAGGCTTTATTTTTCTTAAAGTTACCTAAAACAAAGTTAAGAATGATTACCGTACTTACCCTAAAACTTTTTAGAAATACTTATCCAAAGCATGTCAATATCAAATGCTGCAGTGATTCAACATAAAAGGAACCTGAGATGAAAATTTGCAAATAGGAGTGCTTTGCCTTCTATTCAGTTGTTTAAATCTGATTTTTAAAGTCACTAGCGTACTAAAATTAAGGATAATCTAGCTTCAAAGATCGGATAATGAGAAACATATTCAATACTAGTCAGAACACCACGAACCAAATAATGTATATGGCACTTGGTTTACTAATATGCATTCCTTTAATGGTGTATTGTTCTGGAAGAATTAGCATGCTGTAGTTTATCTGCTTTTCTATAAATATTTGGAATCATTATTATAAGTTAGAACATACTGCACCTAACCATCACTGTTGCTTACCTGCAAACTTAAATAATAAATTTTGCATAGTTAATCCTGATTTGCAAATACATCAATAAACAGCTGTAGCAAACTCTATCCTTTCCTGGAATAGGTCTGCAAAGTTTTAGAACTTATCAGAATCTAAACAAGCTATTACAGCATAAGGCAGAACAGCTCACAATAACAAAAATACATTTACACTTATTACAATAACGTAAGAAATAAAAAACCTATGTTTTGTTTTTATGGTATGTTTCTGTATGTTGTATCTTTTATCTTTATGATTCTGAAGTATAGGAAGGAGCAGGAAACTATTATTTGTGCTGACTGATGAGGGAGGGTTCAATTCCAAGCTGGACTAATCCAATTTGTAGCCTCACTCCACATTCAATGCCCACATAACTTTGTCAAGTTTACATATTAAACAAAACCATTATTTGTTCTTAAAAGTAAAATTCAGCCTGCCAGGCTGCAGTGCTAACCAATAGCTTACTTCCTGAACTTTCTGTTCCTTGTTTGCACTTCACCTTTTTTCTAAGAATATACTTGTAAGATTATATTTTGGCCCTCACAGTCACATTAATCTATTTACTTTTCTCAGCATGAATATTTTCTAATATATCAGCATATTTGACATCTTTGGTATGAACATTTCCACTAACTGTAAATATCTGAAGTCGCTCAATATTTAGTACAAATTATTTTATTCCCTCAATGCTTCTACTGTGCTAATGATTGATGCTGAAAAATATGTTATTTATATATCGGCAGAGGGAATCATCATTAATTTTCTCTCTGTCTCCAATAACTATGTTAATATTAAGCAACGAACAACAACAAAAATAAATATATCCTCCAAAGCTTGTCTCATTAAAAGAGGAAAGAAGAGAGGGTTGAGTGAAGAGAGTCTCGGCCTGGAAAAGCAATCTTCAATAGAATAATATGCTTGAAAATAATGTATAATATCTCCCTCTAGTGGCTGGACCATATAGAACAGGACCAAAGTATAGTAGAGTTTTTAACTATAGTAAGAGCAACATATCCTCCTACAAACCTACACCAAATGTTTTAATCTTTTCATCAAAGATACTGGATCAAGACTTGGGAGGAACACAGTTGGTATTTAATAGTGTTCTGGATTAATAACTTTAATTATATTTACTAATTAATTACAACCTTTTAATAAAACTTATATAGTATGTAATATAGCATTATGTACACATCGGATAATGTAGTGGAAGGACTATGTTTCACTCTTTCCATGTATTTGAAGTGGACCCAGAGTGGAAATTATGTGAAAGTCAATATAATATTACATTTATAATTATTTCCTAGTTAGATGTGCAATACGTAGCACTTTCTCATAATAATCCCATGAAGTTGAGTTCTCAGACTCTATAGCTTAAGGGGGAATACTAAACAAAAACCATCCAGTGAATTTCTACAACGAAGGGTGGATTTAAATCTAGGTCGCCCTAGTTGTAATCTAATGCATTAACCATTTACACCACATTGTCTTGCCAATCTTCTGTATCAACATTCCCCAATCTTTTTGGCACCAGGGACCAGTTTCGTGGAAGAACATTTTTCCATGGACTGGGAGTGGTGGTGTTATTTCGGTTACACTTGCTTACCCACCACTCACCTCTACTTGTGTGACCCACTTCCTAATAGGTCTCCAAATGGATACCAGTCTGTGCTCCAGAGGTATTCTATACGAATACTGAAGTATACAAATTCTTCAACTGTTTAACATTCTGCAATACTTCCTCATATAGTTGCATTTATTCTAGCATTACACTGACAATTTCAAGATAACATAATTATACTGTTTAAAAATCCACATCAGTATGCTATATATAAATATTCCTAAATTAGTTTATGACCTTAAGTTAAACAAGGTATTTTCGGTGGACCTTGGCGCCAGAAAACTTGCCTGTATAGTATTTTTTGCATAATATATATCCGTATATACGCTAAAAATAATCTGCACTGTATCACATTAGTATACAGAAAAAAATCAAGAGGTCTATAAGGCAGCTTTAATTCTTCTGGAAGTCATATATGTATTTTTATTTATTCCATCTGCTTTCTAAGTGTGCTGGGTAACTGAGGGGGGAAGTGGGGGAGAGCTGTTTGTTTTGGACTCACATGAAAATATATTGAATAGAGATGATCCACAATAAAGGAAGCACTTCCCCAAAACTCACTGAAAGATAAAACATTTGTTTTAGGAAAGTAGCACCTTTTTTCCTCTTTGAATTGTTATTATCTTAAAGCCACTGCTTCTTAAATTATGTAATTTCTGTTTCAGTATGCTAATACTGTAATTACAAACTATTCCCTTTTCCAGAGAAATTTGATTTAATATTATATATTTCTGAATAAAACTAAAATTTCACAGTCTATTTGTTTACTGCAATATTTTTGCAATCACAATGGAACTGCTCCTGTATTCAATGTTCAAATATGAACATTATTAATTCTTGGTTTATAGAAAGGAGATTCACAGAAAGTAGATCACTTCTATTAACAGATATCTGATAGCTTTGCAGCAGCTCTGAAAGTTTATAATCTCAGCTGTTTTAACTACTTCAACAAAGTATCTTCCCCTCCAAATTTCTGAAATGAAAAAGTAGGGATGACAGTGGTAACTAAATTGGTTTTTCATCTGGAAAGATAATTCAGCAATCCAGGTGAACCTCTAGACTCAAAATTCTTTAATGTTAAGTCTTTTATATTAACTTTAGCTAGTGAATCTCAGGGTTATTAAAAACAAAGGTGATCCACAAAGTCATCTCTGGGCCTAATGAAGTCTTCAGAGCCATTAGCCCTTGTTTCCCAATCATTTGTACTGATATTCTAAAAGAAGTGGGATTAAGATTTTGAATTCCTACGTTTGCTACTTTCCGCTTTCAGAAAGAATACCCAGAGAATAGTTCACTGCTGTAAAGTTTTAGCTCCGTAAACTGGTTGTTGCAAAACAGTAAACATCCCATATCTCCATTAAAGAACGTAAAGCTGAATTAGTATCATTTCCAACCTAGCACAAGAGCGAGGCCACAGAGGCCAACAAGATAAGAATAAGATGACAAGATATAGTAAGCTGAACTGATATATAAATCAAGAGGCCTACCTTTTTTAAAAAAAACCCGATTCTGCAGAAACCCGAAGACAGCCAGTTCCCAAAACTATTCTTCACCTTCCTAAACTCCTTTGCTGGGCCCATATTAGATCCACCTCATGGTAGTGTGGAAATTTCCAATCAAACCTCCCTCCCAGAACATTATGATCACCATCACCTATTCCTAGATAATGCTACGGTACAGTTCCTTTGGCCTCCTCACAAACATCAGGCCTACCCTCACATGACCAGGCAACCTGTTACTCCTCCTCACCTCCAGCATCCATCTTGCCAGCCTGGAATGTGGCTTCTCTGCACTCGCCTACGGCTCCCCAGAAGGGTCAATCCACACTAACTGCTTGCTGGGGCTCTTAAGAAACCAACTTCAGAAGCAAGGAGGGAAACTCAGAGAGAGGGAACACAAAATGAGATGGACCATATCCCCCAACACCATATTTGTTTGCTTCACCACATATTTCTAAGAAATCTAAGCTAAAATGCACTGACTTCTAGCTCTCATGTAGATTAGAAAGAAGAATGTGACCCAGCTCATCATACATGCCTACATATATGCACTTTAACAGACTTTCTCCGTTTGGATGAGAAACAGGGATGGATTTCTTCATAATTAGAACCTGTAATTGACTAGCATGTTGTTTAATTTGGCCAGCTAAAGCAGAGGTCCCCAACCGGCACCGGGCCGCAGCATGCCAGAAACTGGGCCATGCAAACAAGTAAAGTCCCATCCGCAGAATGCAAGCAGCATGAGAAATCATGCCCCCTCTGGTCCATGGAAAATCTTCTCTTTGGAACCAGTCCTTGGTACCCAAAAGGTTGGGGGCCACTGACATTATAGCAATGTTTTTCAGCAGTGTCAGGAATTTCAACTGCACAGAGAACAAATGCAGTGATTTAGGGAAACCAGATTTAAATTTTCATGTATATAAGCTAGACGTAACTCACATAATTATTGTAAAGATACATGGAAGCGCTATACACTTGGTCTAAAGTGCTTAAAGAAAAGGAGAAAGAGATGGCTTTAGCTAGCTTTGATAAAGATTGGTTATCAAAATCCACTCTCAAATGTATTTGGATTCATTACCAATTTTTATCTCAGTCCAAATGTTTTTTCACCGCTAATTTCAAAACTTGTCTCATTTTTTTGAAGATGTATTACCTTCAGCATGTGAACTAACACTTCTGAGTTCGCTTAAGAGTCATGTTACTGGTTTCATTATTTATTGTGGACTTGTGACTTCTTTGGGACAAAATTTTGGAAGTTCTTTAATGAAATCTCAAGAGTAATTTGTTTAGAATCTTCATTTTTTACATGTTTGAATTGGCATTGGAATATCCAAAAGCTGAATTCTCTTTATTCTTGGTGTTTTGATTTTGCATTTTGTCAATATATATATATTCCCTTTAAAGCCAAACAATCCATAAGACGACACCTTGTCTCGATAGCAGCCAACAGCAACATCGATTTTCATCTTAAATACTCACAATAAAGTTCATATTTCATACTTTGATCAGCATGTCATAACAATAGGTTAGCTGAATTTGATAAATAAAACAAATTCACCAACTGTGAGTGCTCTTTTGTATTTGACACTTTCTCCACAAAGTGGCATACAGTATACAGTATTGTCCACCATTTATTTGTGCAATCATCATGTGAGATGAGTATTATGAGATTGGAAACTTTCCTAACAGGGAGGTGAACTCCATAGCACAAATCCTATTATAACACTAATAATATTGGCTCTGGTTTCCTCGTATTTTAAGGAAATATTCCTTATTCCACATAAAAGATCGTTAAGTGGCTAAAAAAAGACTAACTCTGTGTTTTCTTCTGGCAAAAATTTTCAACCGACTTTCCACAAATATACAACTATTTAATCATCCTATAAATGAAGGAAGCACTTGATCTAATCAACATATGACCAGAACATTTCCCTCTCTTTTTAATATAGGCCCATTTTTATTACTGCATATCTAAAAGTTTGAAAAAGATGGGTACTCAGTACATTTCATTTAGATACTTCTCATCATTTAATAATTATGGTGAAAGAAATTAAGGCCATGTCTGATTCTATACAAAGCTACATTTGTCACACTCAGCAAGTCACAGCCTGCTCTTGATCTACCTGTTTTGGAAAATAAGGAAAAAGTGATACTAAACCTATTGGTGAAAAGACTAAATTATATTTATAAATATTCAGTTCTAAAATGTTATTTAGCAGAAAATACATAAAATCAATCTCAATCTTAATTCTATATCAGTTAATGAAATTATGATGTATATCTCTATTTGTTAAAAATGTGTAGTTTATATTTTAGTGTTACATTTATTTGAAATAAAGCGTAATACTTTCAAATTTACTTTTAATAGCATATTGAAATTGCTGAGGATATTGCAATGATTAATATTAAATGAGGATCTTCCCTATTCAGGTTTTTCTTCCTTTTGGGTAAATATAGAAATAGTATTTTGAATTTTCTATTATATACAGTATCTTAAAACTTTAATTTAAGCAATATCTGGAGAGCAACAACTTTTTACAATTAAGCATTTTGTTAATTGTTCCAGCAATTAAATAGGAATGGGAAAATGTTGATGTGAGCTACTTTGACAATATCTACAAACCTTTGGAAAGTGAAATCTAAGTATTATTTGAGAAGAGGACCATGGAACTTCCAGTAACAGCACCCACCTTAGTCAGCTGGTAATGAGGCAAGAGGGAAAGTTGAAAAGAGGATTTTCTGTTATACTACAAAAGGTCTGGCAGCAAGGAGAAAAATATGAGTATGGTTTCAATCTGTTCCTATTAATTGGCACCTAGCATAACCAGTAATAGGCTGGAAGGAGGCCCCCTGAAAGGGAGAAGTAATGAGCACTATTTTTTTTTCAGATTCATCCTGGAGGATGATGTAGAATGAAACATTGGGCTTTCCTAAGACATTCAAATACTATCCTTATCAAGAATTTGAACCTGGATCTCCACTGTGTCACAGGTAGATAATATCATAACTAGCTAGTATCAAATAAAAGACTGAGTTGATGAAAAACAGAAGGCAGTATTTGCTCTGTCCTGAAATATTTCTGGTACATAGGAAACAGTTAAAAACATGTAGCCCGATGTCATATTTGCAGTATAACACAAAACAACATTGTGAGGAAAGACAGGAGAAGAAAATATGCAACAAGAGATGCACTTACTTTCTGTAAGATATTGGTGTCTCTACCGCCCAAGCTCACTATGCTACGAGAGCACTAAGATCCACCAAATAGATTGAATATAAAGACAAGTAACCCAAGAAAAATATCCTTTAAAATTAAAATCAAATTTTCACCCCGCAGGATGTAAGGTCATGTTTAAAATCTGATCTCAGAAGCTTGGAGAACAAAGCCTACAGAAGCTATAAAAAATATAAGTCTATTGTAAATTTTACTGCACTACCAACAGACCTACGAAAACTACATTAAATAAATGGCAATTAAATTTGCATAATTTGTAAGCACTTTGAAATATGATTGCAACAAATATCAATTATCTTTCAGGAACACTGGGTATGGGAAGAATGTACAATATACATAAATCAATCACAAATAATTTTTTCAAGCTGCATTTATTATTACCTGTATTAAGATAATCACATATGCCCTGAAGTTTAAGTAGTGCCAAACCTTAAGAAATGCTTCCCTAAGAAAGATTTTATTGCAATACTCTTGGTCTTCAGATGGCAAATTAAAAGCTCTCTTCACTAGTGGTTAGATGATTTAACTTCTGGGAAACTTGAATGTGAGCTATAGTTTTGTATTTATTTGTTTATTTAATTCAATAATATTGATATTTATTTTTAACACAATGTAGGATTAAACTTTCTAAACTCATTCTACATTGAACTGCAATTCCCATGAGTCGTTGAAAGCATAATCAAAGTTAATGCCAACTGGGAATAATCACAGGTCTCATCCAGAATAAAATACACTTTTTATAGTGACTTGACATGCTAGCAATTTCATTTTAAAAAGCTACTATCAATTCAATCATAAAATGCACATTTTTCCAACCAATATATTTTGTTGACGAGATTGTCTGTGGTTGCTGTTTTACATTAGCAGGCAAAAGTGCAGACATCTGGATGTTCCATTTAATTATAATAATACTGAAAAAGTTTAAGCCCTGAAAAGCTTCAGGCACATCATCTATATTTAGCTGTTTAAAAGGCAAAAGATTATTAGTACAGATCCTTCCTGGATCAGACAGCACATCTGTAAGGAAGTTCTATGCAACAAGGGTGAAATTCTTTTTTCTTCACTCAAATTTATTGAGAGCAGAATTGGATGTACGAATCAATAAAGGAGCCTATTTTGTATTGCTGCAAATAAAACAGAAATCCAGACAGAGCAACATATATAAGTATTTTCCTGTCTAGCCCAGAACCTAATTCTTCCTTTTGATTTTTAATTTTATACCAATACTAAATTTTACATGCAATTCATAAACTATATTTTATTTAAATTATATCTTGCCTTTTTCCTGCCTACATAACAGTTTGAAAGAATGCAAATGTGAACAAATAGGTACCACTATGGTGGGAAGTTAACAGCATTCGGTGCACCTTGGCTTATAGCCATACTGACCACGTGTCAGTGGAAATGTCTTCGGATGATATTGGCTCTTTTGGCTAAGAAACAGAGATGAGCACTGTTCCCTAACGTCAGACACAACTGGACAGGAGAAACCTTTACCTTTATCCTGCCATTATTTTTTCCAAATAGCTCAAGGCAATGAAAGTACCTAATGCGCCTTCATCCTATTTTCCCCATTTGTACAACTACAGTGGGGCAAAAAAGTATTTAGTAAGCCATCAATTGTGCAAGTTCTCCCACTGAAAAAGATGAGAGAGGCCTGTAATTGTCATCATAAGTATACCTCACCTGTGAGAGACAAAATGTGAAAACAAATCCAGACAATCACATTGTCTGATTTGGAAAGAATTTATTTGCAAATTATGGTGGAAAGTAAGTATTTGGTCACCTACAAACAAGCAAGATTGCTGGCTCTCACAGACCTGTAACTTCTTCTTTAAGAGGCTCCTCTGTCCTCCACTCATTACCTGTATTAATGGCACTTGTTTGAACTTGGTATCAGTATAAAAGACACCTGTCCACAACCTCAAACAGTCACACTCCAAGCTCCACTATGGTGAAGACCAAAGAGCTGTCGAAGGACACCAGAAACAAAATTGTAGACGTGCACCAGGCTGGGAAGACTGAATCTGCAATAGGCAAGCAGCTTGGTGTGAAGAAATCAACTGTGGGAGCAATAATTAGAAAATGGAAGACATACAAGACCACTGATAATTTCCCTCAATCTGGGGCTCCACGCAAGATCTCACCCTTTGGGATCAAAATGATCACAAGAACGGTGAGCAAAAATCCCAGAACTACACGGGGGGACCTAGTGAATGACCTGCAGAGAGCTGGGTCCAACATAACAAAGGCTACCATGAGTAACACACTATGCCGCCAGGGACTCAGATCCTGCAGTGCCAGATGTGTCCCCCTGCTTAAGTCAGTACATGTCCGGGCCCATCTGAAGTTTGCTAGAGAGCATTTGGATGATCCAGAAGAGGATTGGGAGAATGTCATATGGTCAGATGAAACCAAAGTAGAACTGTTTAGTAGAAACACAACTCATTGTGTTGGAGGAGAGAGAATGCTGAGTTGCAACCAAAGAACACCATACCTACTGTGAAGCATGGGGTGGCAACATCATGCTTTGGGGCTGTTTCTCTGCAAAGGGAACAGGACGACTAATCCGTGTACAGGAAAGAATGAATGGGGCCATGTTCCGTGAGATTTTGAGTGCAAACCTCCTTCCATCAGCAAGGGCATTGAAGATGAAACTTTCAGCATGACAATGATCCCAAACACACTGCCTGGGCAACGAAGGAATGGCTTCGTAAGAAGCATTTCAAGGTCCTGTAGTGGCCTAGCCAGTCTCCAGATCTCAACCTCGTAGAAAACCTTTGGAGGGAGTTGAAAGTCCGTGTTGCCCAGCGACAGCCCCAAAACATCACTGCTCTAGAAATCTGCATGGAGGAATGGGCCAACATACCAGCAACTGTGTGTGACAACCTTGTGAAGACTTACAGAAAACCTCTGTCATTGCCAACAAAAGATATATAACAAAGTATTGAGATGAACTTTTGATATTAACCAAATATTTATTTTCCACCATAATTTTCAAATAAATTCTTTCCAAATCAGACAATGTGATTGTCTGGATTTGTTTTCACATTTTGTCTCTTATAGGTGAGGTATACCTATGATGACAATTACAGGCCTCTCTCATCTTTTTCAGTGGGAGAACTTGCACAATTGATGGCTGACTAAATACTTTTTTGCCCCACTGTAGCTGTAAAAAATATACTTTTCAAATCCAGCTTTTTCTTGGCATCCAATCTACTGAATAGAGCTCCATACCATAGCAACATATAAAACAGTGAAAGCAACCTAACAATATGAAGCTCCTAAGTATTATTTGCTGTTTATGGAGTCCAGTTTAACCACAGTTAATGATTACTGGTGCCGTTGCTTGTCATTTGAAATGGCAAACACACAAAAATATATGCTCTAGTAGAGCTAACATATTAACATAACAACCTCTTAAACTATCTCTAAACAAGTCCAAAAAAATAAACAAACCTGGTATCACATGTGTGTGACAATTCCTCTGCCTAGTCATTTCCCCTATATTGGGCATGAACTGTATTGTTGGCATGTCATGTAGCTCTGAGAAAGCCAAAAGTTGTCCATTTATCATGCAGAAGTTTTGAAAAGCTCATATTTTGCAAACTTCATGTAATAGTTTCCAAAGGATGTTATGGTCAAAATGTACAGATTTAATTGCATAGATTAGGAAATGTTTATTAGAATATGAAAACTAGAGGACATGTATGTATGTGTATACAAACACTACACATATATATACACACACATACATGCACACTAAATTAAAAGACATTTAATCTAACAAGCATATAGGATTCAGTTACAATAATCCAAATATAGTTTAAATTAAAACGCCTACTTTGTTTCTCTAATTTTTTCTGCAAATGAGCAGTGTAGTCACAATGGAAAAATTGTACTTTTTTCTTAAATACACAAAATAGCTGAGCTACTATCTATCCATATTCTACACATAAAATATTTTGTAGATCATTTTTCTATTAAAACATTTGAATTTCTGACCATATTTAAATTCAGAATTGAGCATAAATATATACTTTTCAAATTTAACTATAACTAAACAAATCATTGAACTTTATTTCTAGTAAATTTGTTATTTTGCTCTGGCAACAACAACTTGAGGTTAATAAGAGAAATATGAATCAGGATATTGATGTTTAGAAATTTTAAAATATGAATTCAACTTGGTTTATGGCAGTGAAAAAGTGTTCAGTAGGGAAAAAGCAAACTATTGTGTACATTCCAATTCCATAGCAATAAATAGTATAATTTTCTTAAAAGAATGACTAAGGATAGTAAATGATCCACTGAAATTGTGATTGGAGATTCTCAATCATCCAGGTCATGGTTGTTCCAAAGGTTAGGGTTAGGGTTCCAAGAAGCAACTGGACTTTCTGGTTTTTCGCTTCTGATCCAAGAAGCTTCTTCAGTTCTGTTCAGTTTAAGAAGTTTCTTGGATAAGAAGCAAAACCTCTTGAAAGAAAAAACCAGAAAGTCTAGTTGCCTCTTGAAAAAGTACCTTTGGGACTGGATTTGCGACCTACTATGTAGCTGCTCCTTGAACAAGGATTTGCTTCAGTCTCAGTACCATTAGGTAAATTGAGCAAGAAACTTTACTCCTAGACAAATAGCCAGATATCTGAATTCCACCCATAATTCTGGGAAGAATTCTGAGAGGATATACTCAAGCAAACACTGAGTCAACACCTGCTTAGGGGTAGCAAGCAATAGGCAGGACTATTATTGCTCTGTATTAAGAGATATGATTGAGTACTACCAGTAGTTTCCAAGTCTGTTCACTTTAAGTTTTGACCATTTTCTCATGTGAGGAGTGATGGACTCTTCTATCATACATTAACATCTAGAAGTTCCAATTGATCTCCTGGAGCTATTGATCTTCTGCAGCCTAGTTCTGAATGGCTCACAGCCTATAATGGGTTACAGCCTGGGGGTTGGGGACGCCTGTTCTAGAGTATATAGACTTCATAAAAAATTGGTTGTTATTCTTTCTCGTTCTTTCCAGATATTTTAAATCAGTATCTACTTCCAATCTACAGTCCATGACACACATGCAGTCCTGGACAGCTAGCAACACAGTCCCACAAGATGATATAACAAATGAAGTTTGTTATTTATATAAACTATATATTTCATATGTGGCCCAAGACAAATACTCTTCACTCAATGCAGCCCAGGCAAACTAAAAGGTTGGGTAACCATGCTTTAAATTAAACCTAGTTTTAAGGATATCAATTTAGTAATTGTACAGAGAATATCAGTTGTATTTATATTAAAGACATTTTATTATTAATTTAGTATGCTTCCAGATGAACAGCTCTTGGTGCTAACAGTCAAAAGATATTCATCTATTAGCAAGCCACACTATGTTTTATTAGGTTTGGGTCAATGTGTTGTGTGTTGTATAGCTGTGAGAAAATTAGTAGTGAGAATGCAAACAGCTGTGGCTTATTCATATAATACAACTACGATTTAACTATTCTGTCTTGTCCTCCTTAAATAACATTTTCCAGTCAGAAAGGAGACAGGAACACTGACAGAAAAACATAAGGCGAAAAGTAAAAAATGATTTTTGGTAAAATTCCATGATTGAAGAGATAATTATGCAATATAAGTTTCATTTGGAACATCCCAATAAAAACAAAAAGCCAAATTCGCATTCATAAACAGCACGGTGCCACTAGCTTTTAAAATAAAGATAAAAGGAGTTAATCAAAAGAAAAGGGGGGGCAGAACAAATTTTTAAAAAGTCTCTGAGATCTGGTCATCATCCTGTGAATATACTCTTGGCTAAAAGGTTCTGTCTTCTGCTTCCAGTATAAAACTTACACAGAACTCTCTGCCTACCATCTAGATAGGCTCTACACACATTGCTTGTTGTTAATACTTCCATCTGAGGGCTATTTTCCTTCCTTCCTTTCTTCCTTCCTCCTTCCTGACTGCCTGCTCAATTTGCAAATCCAGTTCTGCATCTTCCTTTAGGGGTGGGAGGAATACTTCCGTCTGTCTTTCCTGAATTAAGTAGCCTTCATTTGCGTTTTAACAGAGCCAGCTGTCTACAGACAGGAACCTCTCATATCTGCCTAGAAGCAACAGCAAAAAGTGTTAGCAAGAGTGCAATGTATATCCTTATCAGACAAACCAAGCTAAGCAACCTGAATAAAACATTACACACAAATGTTTCTATCTACTTGTCACTTTAGGGCAAGGTAATTAACAAAGGGTAGCACAAAGGCCGTTAAGAGTTTTAGGTGCAGAAATATGACCACATGAGGAAAAAAAAGAGAAATCGCATAGACTGGCTGTCCTTTCCTTTCCCGAGAGCCAACCCGGGCGCAGACAAGAGACAGACAAAGCCTTCCTGGGAGAAAAGGGTTTGCTCTGCGCCGAGCAGCTCAAGAGCGGCTCCATGTGGGAAAGCTAATTCCAGCTGAATCCCAAAGGAACTGAAGGGACCAGGAAGCCTAAAAGCACAGAAGCCGGGAAGGTCGGCTTGCAAGGCAGGTAATTCCGGGAGCCCACGAATTAGATGCGAAGGCAGCGGCCAGATATCCTTGGAAGGCTTCGGCAAAGGCCCTTAAAGGGGATTCGGTGGCAACTTAGGCTGTTTCCTCCTTGGCTGCTCTTCCCCGCAGCTGCCAGCCAGGGAGAGCCACCCTCCCTTCTCTGCACCCCCATATCCTTCTCCGCTCTCCGAGCCCGATTTCCCGAGAAAGAAAGAGGTCCGAAGCATCGGGACCCCGCATCTCGCTTGGCAGTCTTTGCCGGACACGGGTTCGAGCGCGAAAGCCCTCGGGCCCGGCTTCCCCGGTAGCTCCTACCTCGCCCAAACCCGGCTTGCAGTAATCGCTTACACACCCCCCCGCCCCCCTCACTCACCGCTCTCAATCTCGCCGCCTTTCTTGGCCGTGGCGGCGTTGCCCATGACCAGGCGGGGCCGGGCTTGGGCTGGGCCCACGGGGAGGGGGCGTTCTCCCCGCACAGTCGGTCCAGGCTGCAGGAGGCTCCGGCTGGGCCCAGCCAGGCCCAATTCCCCCCCTCCCCGGCAGACCCGGTGTTGCCTCCGCCCACTCTCCCCCCCCCGCCCAGCAGCGGTAGCTACGAAGGCACCGCCCCGACCTCGCATGCTATTGGCTTCCCAGCTTCGCTCACCTTCGCTCACTGGTCTCGTCGGCATGGCCCAAGCTGTTATTGGCCCTCAGCTCGTGACGGGTTCCTCACATAGGGTCGCCTCCTTCCTGCGCAAACGTGCCGGATTGAAGCGTTTACGGCTCTACGATTGGCTAAGTGACGATGTAGAGACCCGCCCATTCTCTGGAGATCCGCTCGTTGGCTGGGCCGGGGAGATGAGAGAGCGCTCAGGTCTCGAGATTGTCCGTGTTTCAAAGCATAAAGGGTGGAGCTCGGAATGTATTTTAGGAAGGCGCAGGGAGGGGGCGGAGCGTCTGCGCTCTAGATTCGGGACACGGTCGGGAAGGGTTATTGAGCAGAAATAAATGCAGGTTCCATTGCACCGCAGGGAAAAGGTTTTTTTTTTTTTGCTTTTGCTTTAAGCTCTTCTCGTGTCCTCAGTTGACCAGTACTACAGTACGGTCATTTTTTTCAAATGGTGGTCAAAGCGATCGGCATTCGGAGCACAATTGATGTTCGGTTGAGCCATGTGCTTTAACCTCGCCTTGTACTTATTAACGGCTAGCACGCTTCATTCGTGCAGTTAAGAGGACAGGGAAGGGATTTTTTGGAACAGTCTTTGTACATCTGTGCTTTGTTTACTCATCCTATCTTGTGCTTATGTTCTAAAAACCGGTCGGTAGTCGGTCTCCTTCGCCATAGCTGAAGAACTAGGTTTAGATCATGGGAAACGAGTTAAAAGTAAATTCGGACATTTCTGCAGGATTACAGCATTTTTTTAAAAAAAATAATCTTGGTAAAGTGGGAGAACAGGATTCGGTGTTTATGTAAGGAGGTTTTCTTAGGTATGTAATGCAATACGTAGATTTTGCAGCACACCACTGGTTTGTGTTAGCATCTTTAACAGATGTTCTTACTTTGGACCCAGAGTTCTCACTTTCACATTTCCACTGATCGTTTGCTTGATCGTTAATTCTTTAACGGGCAACTGTGTATCATTGTCATAAAAATAAATGAATTGGTCAAAAATCTGTCTTACGACACCTTAAACACTAATATATTTAATATTTATAATTGGATTGTTCTCA
Source organism: Bungarus multicinctus (assembly GCA_023653725.1). Classification (NCBI taxonomy): domain Eukaryota; kingdom Metazoa; phylum Chordata; class Lepidosauria; order Squamata; family Elapidae; genus Bungarus; species Bungarus multicinctus. The sequence continues at coordinate 107,179,492 of CM042834.1, forward strand.
TTGGCATCAAATTCATCCAGTATAGCTAAATGCAGTATAATAAAAGAAAGTATTTCTTTAAACAATACATAAAAGAGCCTCTGTGGCACAGTGGTTAGAGTGCAATATTGCAAGCTACTTCTGCAGCCAGCTGCCTACAATTTGGCTGATTAAATCTCACCAGGTTCAAGGTTGACTTAGCCTTCCAGCCTTCCGAGGTGGGTAAAATGAGGACCCAAATTGTTGGGGGCAATATGCTGACTCTGTAAACCTCTCAGGACTGTAAAGCACTATAAAGCGGTATATAAGTCTAAGTGCTTATTGCTATTGCTATAAAGAATTAAAACTTCCAGATGTAATTTAGGTGGCTTTAAAAAGGAAGTACAGTTTAATGGAGAGAACTGTTGAAAGGCTGAGGCCTTCATAGCTACCTAATTTCACCCAGAGTACCAAGTCCCATTTGTAAAAATACAGGTAGTCCTTGACTTATGACCACAATTGAGCCCAAAATTTATGTTGTTAAACGACACATTTGTTAAGTGAATTTTGTCCCATTTATGACCTTTCTTGCCCCAGTTAATTATTGAAGTTAAGTTAGTGACATTGGCTTCCCCATTGACTGCTTGTCAGAAGGTTGCAAAAAGTGACCATATGACCCCAGGACACTGCAATTGTCATAAATATGAACCAACTGCCGAGCGTCTGAATTCTGGTCACATGATCTCAGGGACACTACAATGGTAATTGAAAAAAGGTCATAAGTCACTTTTATTAAAGCCGTTCTAACTTTGAATAGTCACTAAATGAACTGTTACAAGACGAGGACTATCTGTAGAGTTATTACTTGTTGATTCATTAGGTATGGTGAAAATTAGCTCAAGATCTTATGGTCCTATGAGGACACATAAAAAGCTAATATTGTAATCAAAATTATAAATTTATGAAGTATCGTGCAGAATATATGAGGATCAAGACAGTATAATTTCTGTTCTCTTGTGGTCCCAAGAGAGGCAGAAAGATGCCATAGACAGCTATAAATATTCCCTGGAAGTTGGTTAAAACTAAAGATAAGCAAGTGATTACAGAGCAAGAGTAATACCATATGTACATTTTATGGAAAATGCATCCAGGTTCAGATACTCTGGTTGCATTTAGCTTGTTCTGTGTTATATCCTGATTGATTTCTCCTCAGGTCTCATGTTTATTTCTGGAATGTTCTACAGAAGGTGGCCTTGTTTTTATTTGCCTCCTGCTTCTCCAAGAGAATGTCAGAAAGCAGCATGACAAATCTATATTCACATGAAAAAGTTGTGTTGCAATAATGTGCATATATACTTACGAGGACCAGGGGGGTTAGTTCAGGAGAACATACTGTATATGAAATCTGGTAAAACAGATGCTTGAAGTTTATCACATTAGGTTCTTAGAATAGCTATGTAATGACATTTCTTCTTTCCTTCAAAAATCTTACTTTACTGCAAAGCTTTCTTGAACAACTTGTTTCCTTTATATGTTATATATTTCAGCATATAACTATTGTACAGTTACCTCCCCTTTTATTATTTGCTTTACCTTGAATTTTAGGTTTTGATCTTGTTGGAGCATAGACCTGACTTTTCATATTTTGTCTAGCATACTTCTACTGTCATATAAATAAGACATTTTACTGCTGATCTTACAAAATCTTAGTTGGTAAACATACCCATTTGCTTTTATTTTTATACATAGTTTTGACAAAGAATGGAACATAGAGGGAATGTGCAGTACCATTGATGTGCCATACTATTCAATGGGATTTAATCTTAGTTGTGGTGGTTCACAATTCAATTATAAAGGTACTACTGTTCTAGTATGTGCTATTTGATAAAGTATGTCCTACCTTTTTATGTTAAGCTCTCAAGATAATATTAGCAACTCAATAATACAATTTCTAAAAATATAAGAAAAGGCAGATAAGACCAATGCTTGTTTATTCACTATCCTGTGGTTTGGGGTATAGTGTGAATAGGGAGAATTCCCTGATGGATTTGATCTGGGAATGGATTATTGCAAGGGCAGGGGAAGGAACATTGCATTTAATGCCATGCCATCCCCACTGATTAGGCTGGCTACACATAGTAGTAGCTCATGATAAATATTAAATGGAACTCCCTGACCTAGATCCAATCTCTTTCTCCCATCTGTTTGTGCTCAGAAATAACCAATGCTACATTGCTGTGTTATAGTAAAAGGTATTTTGCTGTATTTGGGGATTAGGTATATTTATTTTTCTTTGTTTTTTTTTTAAGGATGTTAATTTATACTTAGAACTGTGCTTGCTGGAGTTAGGCCGTGTCTATCCAAAACACTTAGAGGTTTTTATCAAAGGCCTTTCATGCAGGGTCTCAGTTTCTATGCAATAGGCCACATTTCTACTAGTTGCCCTCAAATTCAATCATTAGATGTATTGCTAAAGGAGTAAGAAGACAGTTCAGGACTCCCGAGGAAGCATGGCATGAATTGAAATGTACTTATACTGCACAGCAAGACCAACTTTAAACCACTTCCCCTAAAAAAAAATCACTGAATAGGTGGGTGAAATTCAATTCCTTCCTGCTGATTTCAGTGGGAAATAATTTCAGGGTAGTACTGCCCTCTCCTTTAATGCCACCCCAATGGTGAAATAAAAGAATTCTGGGAGCTTGCCGCATCCAGTCATAGAATGACACCATCAATACATGAACTCAATGTAAGTAGGATTTAACAGGCTACAGGGCATAATGACTATCTCTATATCTCATGGCAGTATTCACTAAGGTGAACATTGATATTGCTTGACTATAGTGAAAAGGCACTTTTCCCTTAGAAGTTCACTGCATCACAAAATGGAGACCTTGGAAAAAAAAATCTACACAATGTTTTCTCTCTTCTTTCATACCTGTGCTTAAAAATTTACTGGTTTCTGGTACCAGTATTACAGCTGCATTTAATGCAGGATTATAGCTGCATTAAAAACTCAGGTTGCTAAGGGGTCTCCTAAGTCCAGATCTGCTAGTCTGGAGGCAGCAGCTAGGATTAGAGCCAGAGCTTTAGCCCCCAAAAGACCCTCCAGGGCTGAGGATAGACAGGCCAGGCGTAGACAAAAGGCCATGGACAAACCTTTTGACAGGGCAGTGAGGTCCAGAATGGTAGATAGCAGAGCAACCCCTCAAAATTTGCCTCCACAAGAAGACACAGTCAGACCAACTGCCAGATAGGCAGTACATGACTGTATGGTCTCCTGGTGGCTCAAGACTCAGGATTTGCAGGGAAATCTCCAAATCAGGGCAGAGACCTCTCATAATTTTTCTAAGCCACCCCCAGGGGAATTTGATGGAAGCTCCTGCAAACCAGCTCCCCAGTGGATCCAGACCGGTACCTGCAGCTACTTTTACACCTACAGCAGTGGGCTTACGACCTGAGGAGATCCAGATGCCAGAAATGCCATCCTTTATGAGGGCCTGGATTTCCCAAGCAATAAGACAGGAGTTGCAAGGAGAGGCCAGCCACCTGCGCCAGCTGTCTTATTTCGACACTAGCAGAAGCGCCTTTCAGGAGCAAGGGCAGGCCACGATAGAACAGCCTTCCCACTTCAGAGAGCCTTCTGAAAGCAGCCAATTTTATGGCTCCGAGAGAGACCTCCCTCTAGAGAGGGACTTTTCAGATGAGGAGACGGAGGTAGCAGGTTCCCCTCCCTTTAAGGGCCTTTTTCAGCCGGCTCTTTTCAAGACTCTGCTGGTTAAGGCTAAGACCACAGCCAATCTTAAGAAGGACATGGTCACTCAGGATCTTCTCATGGAGAGAGATGATCAGGAGGATTTCCTGTTCACGGAGAAAACATCTGTGGTGGACACTGTACCTGTGCCCCAGATATTTCTGAACCTGATAAAGAAGCAGTGGGAGGCCCCGGAGGTGTATACCAACCCCACTGGATCTGAGGCTACCTTATTCAACGTGGACAAGGACCTTTTGGACACTATGGAAGTGCCAAAGGTAGATGGCCCAGTGGTAGTCCTAGCTTCCTCATCTGTCATCCCTCCTGATGCGGAGGATGCCTTAAAGGCAGAGGACCGGAAAGAGGAGCTGGCGCTCCGGAGAGCTCATCAGGCCGACACCTGGGCCATCAGAGCATCAACGATCGCATCCTTTTTTACTTGTGCATCATTCAGGTGGCTGAAACAGCTTCAGGGCAGAATTCCACCTGAGGATCTCAGGATGCACCAAGACCAGAACAAAATTATAGCGGCGACTCAATTGACTACTGATGCTACCCTGATGTCAGCCAAATTCGCTTCCAGAGCCATGGCCTCTTCCATATCAGCTCGCAGGTTTCTCTGGTTGAGAAATTGCTAGATGGACCTCAGAACCAAATGGAAGCTGGCATCTGCTCCATTTAAAGGAGAGAGACTCTTTGGGGAGGCCTTGGATCCCTTTTTGACGGAGACCAGGGACAAAAGAAAGATCCTTCCCTCCCAGGGGAGGCGCTTTGATTCCAGGACTCCACTCTACTATAGGAAGCCCTCCTTCAAGCAGGGGGAAGCTGGGGCAAGCTTTTTCCGTCAACCTAGGCCCTTTTTCCAGAGAGCATCATCCCAAGCCAATAGACAGGCTTTTACTGCCAAAGGGTGACAGAGGCAGGACGGCCTTTAGGGGTTCCAACAGACCCTTCAGGCACAACAAGTGATGCCCAACCCTCAGTCCCCATAGGGGGCCATCTGGGTCTGTTCTGGCAAAGGTGGGAACAGACCACGATGGACGCTTGGTCCTGTCAACCTTACGGTCGGGTCTCTCTGGAGTTTCTCTCCTCTCCCCCCAAGGGCCTTTGTCCCATTCCAAGGACCCCTCCAAGAGGGATTTCATGGAATCGGCGATCCACCATCTTTTGGACATTTGAGCCATACAGCCAGTTCCAGTAGACCAGGAGAGACGGGGGTTCTATTCCATATTGTTTGTGATCCCAAAGGCCTCGGGGGTGGTGGTGGAGAGCAATTCTCAACCTGAAAGGGCTCAACAGATACTTAGCATATCGAAGGTTCAAGATGTACTCCCTCCACTCCATTCTTCAGGGACTGCGGGAGGGAGACTTTTTGGCCTTGATAGATTTGACTGAGGCCTACCTCCACGTGCCCATTCACCCCAACCACCGTCAGTTTCTGAGGTTTTGCTACGGTGGCCGCCATTTTCAATACAGAGCACTTCCATTTGGTCTATCATCAGCCCCTTGCACCTTTACCAAGATCCTGGCGGCAATAGCAGCATTCCTTAGGGCCTTACCCATAAGAATCCAGTGCTATTTGGATGATATCCTGATAGCATCCTCTTCCCGTCCTCAGGCGGAGGAGGATCTGATTTCAACAATTAGGATACTTCGAGAGCACGGGTTCTTGATAAACCTGGACAAATGCCACCTAGTACCATCGACTTGACTTCTGCATTTGGGGGCTGCCATAGACACCTTGACCGGGCAGGTTTTCCTCTCACAGGAACGTTGAGACAGTATCAGGGAGATCACATCACTGATTCTGTCTTCCAGAGAGGCACCTATCATCTTGCTGTCCCAACTCCTTGGCAAGATGATATCGTGCATCGGAATTGTCTCATGGGCCAGATTCCATGCCCGAACCCTCCAGTGGTTTCTGCTCCCTTATCAGAGGGTGAATAGGGGCGACTCTCCAAGGAGGTTCGCGTTCCCCTGCCAGTCCGTCGTTCTCTCCATTGATGGCAGTCCAAAGCCATGGATCAGGGTTGCCTATTCAGGGAACCTCAGAGAATCACCATCACAACAGATGCCAGTCTGTATGGTTGGAGGGCCCACTTGGGAGTCCAGGTCACCCAGGGGACATGGTCCTGAGAGGAGCTCGCCCACAATATAAATTGGCTAGAGCTCAGGGTTGCCCACCTAGTGCTCAAAAATCTAAGACAGGAGGTGGTGGGGAGACATGTCCTTCTCCTCACAGACAATGTGGCTACCAAGGCCCACATAAACTGGCAGGGGGGCACTCACTCCAGACCTTTAATGCAGGAGGCGACTCGATTGTGCAGGTGGGCGGAGAGACACTTTTTGTCCCTACAGGCAGAGCATATCTCGGAAGTATCCAACATGAGGGCAGACTGGCTGAGCAGGGCCTCGGTTGACCAGTCGGAATGGTGACTACATCCCAGCCTGTTCCAGGAGATGACAGAGCGCTTCGGCCGACCGATCATGGACCTTTTTGCTTCCCCAGAGAACACCCAGCTCCCGAGGTTCTTGTCTCGATTCCCAGCCCAGGGAGCAGAAGGGGTGAATGCCCTCTGGTGCAGGTGGCCCCAGGGACTATTATATGCCTTCCCCCCTCTTCCTCTGATTCCGGGGGCAATCAGGAAAGTACTGATAGAGAGGACGGAGATGCTCTTGGTAGCCCTTACTGGCCCAGGCGCCCTTGGTTCGCCGGCCGTCAATTGTCAGACCTTGGAGAATTCCCCCACACAAGATCTCCCTCAGCCAGGGCCCAATCGAACACCCAGATCCAGCCTGGTTTCATTTAAACGTCTGGCACTTGAGCGGGGGATCCTGAAGCAGGAGAAGTTTTCTTCTAAGGTCATTCAGACCATCCAGACAGCCAGAAGACCCTCCACAACCAGAATATACAATGCAACTTGGAAAATTTTCTGCAGTTGGTGCGCTAGTCATCAGCTGGAACCCACTGTTGCTTCAGTTGCCAGTGTATTAGAATTCCTGCAGGATAGGTTGGATAGAGGTCTCGCTCCCAATACCTTGAAGAGGCAGATGGCAGCATTGGCATCGGTGATTTCGGTCAGGGGCTCTTCTGCTCTGATCCAACATCCTAGGGTGAAGGCTTTCCTTAGAGGAGCCTCGAATTTGAGACCTCCGGTAGTCTACCGCTATCCCACCTGGGATTTACCTAAGGTCCTGCAGGCCCTGATTTCTCCCCCATTTGAACCCTTGCGTAAGGTCAGCCTTTGTTTACTCTCGTGCAAGGTGTCATTCTTGGTAGCCATTACCTTGGCTAGGCGTATCTTGGAGTTGGCGGCCCTATCCATTAGGAAAGATCTGTGCATATTCCATGCAGACAGGGTGGTTCTGTGGTTGGACCCTACCTTTCTGCCCAAGGTGAACTCCTTATTCCATTGCTCGCAAGAGCTGATTTTGCCTAACTTCTGTCCAGAGCCTTCCCATGCACTGGAGAGAAAATGGCACACCTTGGACGTTAGGAGGGCCCTCTGTATCTACATCAAAAAAACCTCTCCCCATAGGAAGATAGAGGCCCTGTTTGTTTCCTTTCAGCCGTCAACTCTGGGGCGCAGGATGACATCCTCCACAGTAGGTTGCTGGCTCAGAGCCTGCATCGCAAAGGCCTATGAGTTATAGAGCCTTCCTATACCCAGGAGAATCACTGCGCACTCAACCAGAAGTGCAGCGACTACTGCTGCCTGGGCGACGCAGGCATTGATTCTGGACATTTGTAGAGCAGTGACCTGGTCATCATTGACCCCATTCATTAGGCATTACAAGATCGACTCCTTTGCCTCAGCAGAGGCTGCCTTTGGAAGGCGAGTACTGCAGGGAGTTCATGCAGAAGTGGGGACCTCCGACCAATCCAGTTCCCACCCGTAGGACTGCCATCAGCCAGCTTTGGTAGGTCCCAGCCTGGACTCTCCCTTCGACTCAATGGAGAAGGGGCGTTGGTCTTACCTTAACACTTCTTCTCGAGGGGCCGAAGGGAGAGTCCAGTCCCACCCTTAGTCTGTCATGTCAGAGTAGGGAGGAAATGTCCCTTTTTTTCGCAGTATCCACTAAGAATTTTCTTGGAGGATGAGGAGCAGCTGATTTCGCTTCAACGTCGTTCAGAACTGGGGACTGTTACCAGAGGGTGTGTCCTCAGTTTTTCAACTTGGTCTGCAGAACTAGGAGACTAGAAATTACCCAGCCTGGACTCTCCATTCTTCCGCCCGAGAAGAAGCATTCAGGTAAGACCAATGCTTCTTCTGTACACATTAATGATAAACATGAGAATTCAGCTTCCATAGTGGATAAACTAATATGTTGTTGCCTAATAGACTTCCATCCTATTGAAGTATTACCCAACATTACCACTATACCTGATGTTGACTTACGAGTCATTATATCAGTAGCAAAACTTGCATCAGCACATGCAGTTAACACTAACTCATTACTTGGTTCTAAATATAATGAAAATGGATTGTGTGTTTTAAAAACCTAAGTATTTGCTTAGCTGCTTGCCAATGCCTTTCATTTAGTTCAGCGTTATATCTAGCCAATTGGTTTACACTGTAAGATATATCTGGTCTAGACCAATCAGAATGGTCAAACAAATAGCAACTTCAGATCTCAAGAAATAAATGCTCTGTCTTACATATTGGCAAAAAAAATCAGAAAATAAAATACAAGCTGAAGAGTCAAGACCTTGTTGATGATCCAAGTTCTGTAAAGGACCTTGGAATACTCATCTCTAGGTAATATAACTACTAACTAGAGCAGGGGTCGCCAACCTTTTGGACCTCAGGGACCACCAAACTCATAATTTTAGATTCCAGGACCATTAACTCGTTTTGTGGGCGTGGCCTAATTTGTGGGTGTGGCTTGGTGGTCATTAGGCGTGGCCTAATTTGTGGGTGTGGCTTGGTGGCTGGGCATGGCTTGTATGTAAATATTATAAATATTTATATAAATATTGATTTTTTTATAAAAAAAAGAGCAACTTTTACCCAAAAATCAGGCAAAGCAGGCAGGCAGATTGAGTTGCTCACAGAATCACAGATTCATTCAGAAATCTATCTATCTGCCATTGGCTAGGTCAGTGTGACACATAAAATTTGCTTGCAAGCAAACTCAGAAAATTAACTCACAACACACCATGTATGTAAATATTGATTTTTTTATTTTAAAAAAGTAACTTTATCCAAAATCAGGCAAAGCAGGCAGATTGAGTTGCTCACAGGATCGTTCAGTCATCTATCTATCTACCATCGGCTAGCTCAGTCTCTCAAATTTGCTTGCCGTGAGTCTGCACTGAATTTGCTTGCAAACAAGCCTTTAATCCTAAGGGAGGTTTGGCTGTGCTTTGCTAGAAAGCAAGAAATCCAACCATTTCCTGCTTCTTAGCTAATCTAAATCTCCCAGCACAGCAGAACAGATGATGGTCAGAAAAAGGAAAAATAGCAACTTAGCAGACAAGTTTGCCAGGTAAGGAGTGAGTGGGCAGGGAAGGTTCCCGCGGGCCATGTGGGCTGAGCAGCCTTGTGTTTCTGCGCAGCCTGGATTAATTGCTTTGGGGGGGTGAGATTTCTCTGCGGCCCACCAAAATTTTCTCACGGCCCACAAAACATTTGCTAGACCATACTCGAATACAGCTCATCAGTCTGGAACCCACATTACGTATCTGATATAATACAGTTGAGAAAGTCCAGAAATATTTCACAAGAAGAGTTCTCCACTCCTCTACTCGTTATAGAACCTTATGCCACCAGACTTGAAATTCTAGACCTAGAAAACCTTGAATTATACTGTCTTCGGTCTGATCTAAGTATGATATATAAAATCATACATTGCAATGACTTACCTGTCAATGAATACTTCAGCTTCAACCATAACAACACAACAGCACACAATAGATATAAACTCAAGGTTAACCGCACCAAACTTGATTGCAGGAAATACGACTTCAGCAACAGAGTGGTCAATGTCTGGAATACTCTATCTGACTTTGAGGTTTTTTCCCCAAATCCCAAAAACTTTAACTTTAGACTGTCTACTATTGACCTCACCCCTTTCCTAAGAGGTTTGTAAGGGGCGTGCATAAGCACAGCAACGTGCCTACCGTCCCTGTCCCATTGTTTATTTTTCTTATATGTACCCATTTCATGTATTCATAACTATGTATATACTTATACCTATTATCTTGTAAGCGATTGACAAATCAAATAAATAAATAAATAAATAAAAATTACCCAGATATGATAGACTACTGATTAAGGATTGATATATTTCCTTATCAAACATAGGACTTTTAATATCACTATGTGTAAATTCCTTACTCATTGCTGTCTTAGCAGATTTACAATGCTCCATGTTATAGTATTTTAATAATTGGCTAATCTTGGCTTGCAAAATTTTAAAACCTTTATTCATTTTCAGTATATCAAGACCCAAATAATTTCCCCTAAATTTCTAATGCTGAACTTTTTCTGTAATCTGTAAACAATATCATTTGCTTCTTGTTCAGTTTTAATTATAATTGCTATGTCATCTGTAAATAACAGTAATAGAGAAATTAAACCATCTTTTTCTCTTCAGAACAAACAAAGATTAGCTATACCAGCTTCAAAACCTATTGAAACTAATTCCTTTACTATTCCATTCATAACCAATTGCTTTAGACCATAAATATTTTCCTTAATTTCCAATAATCAGTTTTTTCATCATCCTTTAAACCTAATGGCTTTTTCATATAGATGGTATGTTGTAAAGGTGCATGTAGATATGCAGTTTCAACATCTACATGGTTTATTTTACGTTTATTCTTAGCTGCCCAAATTAATGCTGTTCTCAATGTATTTGCTCTCAGACTAGGTGTAAACACTTCATCATAGTCCTTATCTGACTGAACAAATCCTTGAGCAACTAACCTTGCTTTATGGGTAATAGTCCCATCCACACTAGTCTTTATCTTATACACCCATTTGCAACCTCACCTAGTAGTAACTTTACATCCTCATACATCTCTAAATCCTTTAACGATTTTAACTCCCTATTCATAGCTTCCTAGCAAGCTACCTGATCCTTTGTAGGATACAGTTTTATTTCATTGAAGTTAGAACGTTCTGTATTAACCTGACGTACAATGCTTGCTTGAAATCTGTCAGGTGGACATCTCTCCCTAGGCAACTCAGTACATGTTGTTGGCATGTCCTCTTCCTTTACCTCCCCTATCAAATCTTTGTCTTTTACAAGTCATAGAGGGTTCTTCTATTGATGATTCCTCCATTATCTTATCATCAATATTATTATCATCAGGTTTATCGGTAAATAATGGAGTCTCAACAACAACACTATCCTGTTCCTTATTATGATCCTGTTCAAGCTTTCTCCAGCCAACATGCTCCAAAAATTTAGCACTTGCACATTAGTAGTATACATTAGTAGTACCTGGTTCTCAAAATCTAAATGATCTATGATTAGCTTCATAACCTACAAAATATAATTGTCTCGCTCTATGTTGTTCCTTTCGCCTTACTTGCATAGGAATATGAACCCATGCTGGGGTTCCAAATGTATGTAAATAACTGAGATCTGGCTTTTTTCCATTCCAATGTGTAAATGGTAAATCACCAGTCATTGAATTCGCTGTTATTCAAAATATGGTTAGCACACATTATTGCTTCACCCCAAAGTTTCTCTGATAAACCAGAATCTGAGATCATAGTCTTAGCCATAGCCTGTAATGTTTGTCCTCTATGTTCAATGTATCAGTTATGTTGTGGTCTATAAGGAGCAGAATGCTGATGTTCAATGCCAGCTTTCTGTAACATGGCTTCAAATTTTCTATTGGTAAATTCAGTACCATTATCTGTTACTAAGCTAATAACTTTCTGTTTCTTTTTCTTTTCAGCAAATTTTAGCCAGTTTACAAAATGCTGGTATGTTTCCGTCTTCTTTTTCATTAAATAACAGAAACCATATCTGGAAAAATGATCAATTATACTTAATATGTAACAAGCTCCATCTAAACTAGGTTTCTTAGGTCCAATAATATCAGCAAAAACAATATCTAATGGTTCACTGGTTTTGAATCCATTTAACCTATTTGCAGGAGTTACCTTGCTTTTTTCTTGATTGCAAACATTGCAATTTAAATACTTTGTACAAGGTTTTAATTTTATACCATTAGATAACTCAACAGTTTTCTTTAGGATTTTGAAATTTATATGTCACATACGTCTATGGAGCAGATGAATACATTCATCATGAGGCTTTTTATTCTCATAAACTGAGTTAGCATTAATTAATGGATTATCATGGTTTACAGTTGTAGTTGTACTTGATATGGCTAAATTAACATTTTTATAAGCTCTCTGTATATTAATAGCATTCTGTTTCTTATCCTTTTTACAGTATCTGGCTATATGACCTTTAGCCCCACAAGAAAAACATTTCCTAACAATATAGGCAGTTGAAGAGTTTTTCTTCCTGTGGTTGTTTTTCTATCAGTTGATTTCTATCTTGCCTTCTTCTTGATTCTTCTAACAGTCTTCCAGTTATGCCAGTCAATGTAAGTTCATCTCTATTTAAAACTTCCAGTGAAGACACATAATCATCATACGTTTCATCCAAAGAAAAAAGAATGATGTAAACTTGATGCAATTCCGAGAAAGTCAGCTCCTTTTCTTTTAGCTCTTGTAAAGTCCTTTTCATAAACTCCAAATGAGCTAACATATCACCTCCTTTTATACGACGGGCTCTAAACAGTTTACGTATAAGGTGTACGTGTGCACCCACACTATCTCAAACATAAATCCTCTTCAAAATATCCCAACACTTAGCAGAAGATTCTTCACCACGAATATGGACTAGCTGCTGATCACTCAGTGCCAGTCCAATTATACAAAGAGCCTTTTCATTATCCTGGTTAGTCAGCTATTTTGTTTTTATCTTCATCATTCAATGGGTCCCAAGCTGTTACATCCGGTGGACTATTAACTACAATCCATAATCCGTCTTTACACAGAAGTAGGCTGCATTTCATAGACCAGGAATCATAATTTGTTCCATCCAACCAGGTTATCTGGGATATACTGGTTGACTGTTCTTGTGCCATTGTAGTTTTACAATAAACAGCAATCAGCTGGCTGAATATAATAATAATAATAATAATAAATTATTATTATTATTATTATTATTTATATACCGCTCCTCTACCGAAGGACTCGGAGCGGTGCACAGCCATACAATTAAAACATTAAATATATAAAAGTTAAAACTAGATTAAATTAAAGACCCTGGCTGAAAACAATTAAAACCCCTCCCTTAAACCCTAAAATTTGATATAAAACTTAAAATACCCAAATCTAAAATCAGCCCAAGCCGGCCTGGTCAAAAAGCCAGGTTTTCAAGGCACGCCTGAAGGTCCCCAGGTCCGTGGCTGTACGTAACTCTGGAGGCAGCCCATTCCAGAGGGCAGATGCCCCCACAGAGAAGGCCCTATTCCTCAGGCTCACCAGCCGGCACATAGATGACGATGGGTCCCGCAATAGACCCTCCCTGTGGGAGCGCACCGGACGGTGAGAGGAAACTGGCAGAATGCGGTCTTGTAAATATCCTGGTCCGATGCCATGGAGTGCTTTAAAAGTTAACACTAAAATCTTAAAGCGCACCCGAGAGGTCACTGGCAACCAATGCAGCTCGCGCAGGAGGGGTGTCACATGAGACAACCTTGGCACCCCCATAACCACCCGCGCGGCTGCATTCTGCACCAGTTGAAGCCTCCGGATGCTCCCATTCGGGAGCCCCATGTAGAGGGCGTTACAGTAGTCCATTCACACTGCTTCTCAATATCTCTCTGGGCCCATGACCAATGTTATGATATGTACAGAATAACCCTTGAGTAACAAGGATATGCACTTGGAAATGTTTATGAGAGTAGTTATGAATAATTATTCAGCCATACACAGTTACACTGATTTGAGCACAGTCCAATAAACGGTCCAGGTCATATACATTTAACAGTCCAAAGAATATCCAATTACAAAGTCTTCTTACCGGTTGCTTTTATCATTTACAGTAAACAAAGATATCAAAGTATAAGCACAGCAGCAACAGAATGTCAGAGATACAGAATGTCAGAGACAGAATGTCAGAGAGAGAGCAAGCTATGGTCTCTCTAGCTCCTTCTTATGGCAACTTACAATACAATCAACCAATCGGAATCAATACAGTGATTTTGTCTTAAAGCTACAAACATACATTGTTGGTTTATATATTGCCAACCCAACTAATTGTTGGAAAGATTCCTAACAGATACCGAAAGGAAAAAAATTACAAGGATGTTATCTTTTTTTCAACAAATAGTGGCTAATTAAGAAATTAGGCAGTAAATAATGGTTTATTTTAACTGATGATTTATAAAAAAAAGCCACTGAGATTGAGCTGATACATAATATTAAAGTGTTAAAAATAATACTTTAATATTTTATTGATTAGCTATTAGACCACATTAGAATATAAAATATAAAATACAGAATAAAAGATCACGTATACAAAATAGAGTACAAGGCATAACTAAAAAATGCAAATCATATTTCTGTGGCATCTCTACAATTCACTCCTATCAGGTCCACATAGGCAATTCTCAGTTGTCTTGTTTTGTTCATGTAAAGAACTGTATTATTTGTAAAATTATTGGATTTACCCAATACGTTAGGCAGATGGTAGATGGATGGGCTTACAAATTGTAGGTTTTGAAGCTAAGAAAAACTAGGAATTTCTATGGGGTAAAGAAATTCTGCATGCTCCCTGATTTTTAGACCCTTATTAGAAATCCCTTACTTTACTTACCTCAACTAGAGAAGAAAAAAACATATTACAAACTACACATATTGACTCACACGTAAATCTCATCATCTTCACTGGGTTTACCACCTAATTAATGTGCTGGGAATAGTAGTTTTGAGTCCATTTTTGATGTTTCTTAACAATTACTCATGATAGTTCTTGACTTTCACTGCCTGATACTTAACTTCCCCTGAATAGGTAACATATTGTACTCCAGGGCTTCTCAAACGATCTATGATGAAGAACCAATTTTTAAAATCATTTCCAACATACTGTGTACTGATATTTTTGTAAAATACAATAAAATGAATTATTAGAAAAAAATGAAATAAAACTCCCCAGTGACATATAAAATACAAATAACTTTTCAGAGATTTAAAGTGAGGTGTTAACAAGAGCTGGTAGAGCTGAATGCTATTTCATGAAGTTCGGGCTATTTCCTATTCTACCGCCCTGAAATGACCAAGTTTAAGATGTGGATGTAAATGTGAGCTCTTCACCATGGCAGAGCACTATCCATATATATGTTTCATGTGGGCAGGTATGACTTTAGATGATGAGTCACACCACAGGTGGTCTCAATCATGTCATGTGCTTTTAAGAGCTCACAAGGGAGAAGCTTTGGTAATGGAAACCTGTGGAGAAAGGGTACTTTGCACACCACAGGAGAGCACTCCACATTTAAAAACCAACCTCTTTGGGGAAAGAGGTTGGGAGAATATTAATCCTCTTCACTTGAAAAAGTGTGTGTTCACCTGCTCTACTAAAACCCCCACAGATTAGCCTCACCAGGACTATAGCAAGAAGGCCTAAATACCTCTCCAGGAACAAGGTTATCTTGAACATGATATCCACATCCGTAAACCAGGGAAGGGGGAAGGAAAATTCTATCAGCATCAATGGCCAAAGTTGTCTTCCTTGGCTTACTTTACATACATTTCATGTTAACACTGTGTACTGCTTGTGTGGTATAAGCCAAAGTATAGTGACATACAGTATATTAGCTTCTAAGAGAAGGCTTGGTACAGTCCTCTCCCATTCCTGCAATATCAGGAAGATGGAAGGTGTGGGTCTGATCAGGAAGGGAAAAATGGACTAAGGGTTTCCCAAACTGCCAATACTAGTGCTTCACTTTCTCAAAATTCACCATTGATTGCTGTTGAAATGCAGACAGCTAACACAATTTGTTCTTAACTTGATGATTGTTCCCAAGATTAGGCTGTTGGTTTGAGCTCTGAGCTTGGCAATTTGGTTGCAAACATTGCACCATTCGAGGAGACATCATCACAGCGTTTTGAACTGATGCACTGACAATGTCTTTTTGAGTGGTGATGAAACATTTGCAACCAAATTGCCAAGCTTGGAGCTCAAACCAACAGCCTAACTACCAACCCGAGCTACTACCGCAATATTCAAACTCATTGTTCCCAAGATGTTGTGCATCTCTCCAGAACCTGTAATTAACTATGATGCATTTACATAGGTGTCAATATGGCATCTGTCATAACACATTAAAAAACATATTGCTCCCATTTCATTTCCCCTGCAATAGGATGCTCAAGCCACATGTACTTCTGTATTCTCCTACAGCGTAGATTAAAACAACACTACATTGCTATGTTAGTTCTCTTATAAAACAGCACAGATGACTGCAAATATAGTCTTTTCCTCCATTTTCCTTTGCAGATTCAAATATAAATATTAGCCATTTTAGTGTTGCACTAAAATGGGAGCTAACTATGTTGATATATATAGATGAATCTTTTAAACCCTTTATCCAGGCTTCTACATTCATATAACCCAACACCGATATGCCAAAGATATGGTATTAGATATCACATTATCACCCCTGACCATTATTAAAATCATGGGATGCATGTTACATAAAAAAGGCTTAAAGTGTTGGACTTATTTGACCATAGAATTTATCAGTTGCCATTGGGCCAATTGTTTTCAACCTAATACCTTCTCAGAATTGTTTTATTGCAAGATAAATGCAACGACGTATTTGCAGTAACAGCTTAACTAGAAACTTTTGTATTTCCTCCCTCACCTCAGATTCCTAACAGATAGTTTCAAATATAGTTTGACCATTGAATATACCAGCCAGATGGATTGTGTAATGTAAGCCATCTGGCCCTACCAGAAAATAGATTTTCCTGGCCAGGGCTGTTTCCTGAGGGTGGAAACTGTCTCATTGTTAAAATGTGGGCATTGCATATGTTGATACAATGAGAGATACTTATATCAGGTGGGCTGTACCAAACTCATCCTGTCAGCATGGTCTTACTTATCTTTCCTCCATTTGCCTGATAGGGCATGTCTAGAGCAGTTGGCTTAGTACTTCGCCTATGGACAACATGCATATCTTACTTCCCTGACTTGTTCTAATGGGCTAACACACTACCCCCACCCTAAGAAGACTGTCTCCATTGTTTCACAGGACAGACCCAGTAATACACATACAATTGTGGAAGTAGATACCTAT
The DNA here is from genome assembly GCA_023653725.1 of Bungarus multicinctus. Classification (NCBI taxonomy): domain Eukaryota; kingdom Metazoa; phylum Chordata; class Lepidosauria; order Squamata; family Elapidae; genus Bungarus; species Bungarus multicinctus. Next base: position 107,196,546 of record CM042834.1, read on the forward strand.
GTTAACACTAATTCAACATAGCAGTCTGATTAGGCTTGAACTATAGTTTGGAATACCATATAAAAAACTGTTGTAAAATATCTGAATCTTAGAATAGCACAAAGTTCTGGTAATTATTTCTCGCAGTTATTAATTATTACTGAGAAATTTTTGAGTTGGAATAATTTTGTTGATGCCAGCTTCAGTTTCAAATAGTGCAGACCTCCATTTCTTGTTAAAGTAAATACTGTGAGGAGTATTTGAACCCGCTTTTCTTTTGTGGATAAAAACTCAAGAATAAAATTAATTGCCAACATTCTTTTTTCTTTTTGCAAAATTAGAATTTCAAGATTAATTAGGAATTTCAGCAAAAAACAGAATGGCAAGAAAATAGTACAAACAGGGGACTCACCTGAGTCCCTGATCCATAAAAGATCTCAGTCTAAGTGAATGCAACAAAATACAGGTAGCCAAGGGCATCGCTCATTTTTAAAGTCCCAGAATGATCTACCAAGCACCACATCCCAATTGTTTTTTTTAAAATATAAATTATAAACAGAAATAGAAAACTAGCATATTGCAAAATAGAAAACTAGCATATTGCACCTAAAGATACCCAAAACATTCAGAGTGATTACAGAGTTTTGTCTTCCGGTCTGTGGATGTTTTGTGATTGATTATATCCAGAGTAATCCATAAGATACTTTCAGTATTTTAAATATGTCAATTGGCTAAGAAGTGTTGGGTTTCCTGGGGGTAACTGGAGCCCCATTTCTATCATATCTTTCAAAAATCCTAAAACAGGAACATTGATAACAATGATCCTGAAGGAATTGGCAGCAATAGCAGCATCGAAGCAAGAGAGCCCTGTTATATCACAGACATTTGCAATATAAAAAAGAGGTTTGCTGTAAAATACTGTGCATACAGGAAACAGAGACAATCAACAGTTACAGTTCCTGGTGATCTGGAGCAAATAAGAACTATGGTACTTCTGGGTACCCAAAGTGATTGTACTGCTGCTACTTCTTGCTTAATAATAAAGTGGGTGGGCTAATAAAAGCAGGTAATGGGAAGTAATTGTTTTGAGAAAACACTAAAACACAGAAAATAGTTGTAGCGGAAGAGTAGCAGAGCACCAAAGGCAAATATTCAGATGCCAAGAGAGAATTCTGTATCTGTATTGAAAAGAAATTACAGGTAGCCCCTGACTTATGACCACAGTTGAATCCAAAATTTTTGTTGCTAAGTGAAATATTTGTTAAGTGAATTTTGCCTCATTTTATGGCCTGTTGTCCACAGTTAAATGAATCACTGCAGTTGTTAAGTTAGTAACAGTTGTTAAGTGAATCTGGCTTCCCCATTGACTTTGCTTGTAAGGTCACAAAAGATGATCACATGACCCCCATAAATATGAGTTAGTTGCCAAGCATCTGAATTTTGATCACATGACTGTGGGGAAGCTGCAACGATTGTTAAGTGTGAAAGTCATTAGTCACTTTTTTCAGTGCCGTTGTAACTTTGAATGGACACTGAATGAATTGTTGCAAGTCGAGGACTACCTGTACTTTTGCCTAATGGCTAAAAGGCAGAACAACAGTCATTGATTCTGAGTAAAGTTTTTGAACTCTTTCCTTTACTCAGACTACTGAAATCATGTAGGAATCATCTATCAATAAAGTAGCAATCAGCAATGAGGTGTTTGCAGGCACCATAGTGCAATTATCTCTTCAGATAATCTCCACAGAATCCAGTCCTTAAATTAAAAATTTGAAGAAGTGATTAAAATGGCTAAAATCATGTACTCGGGTGGGATTCTACCAGTTCGTACCTATTCGCTAGAACTGGTTAACATTCTAAGCAGTTCAGAGAACCGGTTGTTAGAAGAAATTACTGGCCTAATCCTGTAAGGAAGGTAGGAAGGAAACATTCTGGTGTTGCTTACAGAAACTGTCTCTCTGTTAACCCTTATTACATTCTTGACAGGACTAGACTCTGTCTCAGGAACTTCTCTGGAGTTTTTTCCCTCCTTTGCTGATACTTTGCTTGTGTGGAGTGACTATTCAAAGTTATAATGGCACTGAAAAAAGTGACTTATGACCATTTTTCACATTTATGACTGTTGCAGCATCCCCAGTCATGAGAGGCCAGGCGAGGAGATGCGTGCCTCGATGTGAATGATATTGAGTTGGCCACGCCCAGCCAATAACATGACCACCAAGCCATGTCCACCCAGTTACATGATCACCAAGCCACACCCACCAACTAAGCCATGCCCACAGAACCGGTTGTTAAAAAATTTGAATCCCACCCCTGCATGTACTGTAACCTCAGCTGTCATAATTTTACTATTTGCAGCTGAAATCTTGTAAGATTTGAGAAGATTTGCAGTTTTAGTTAACTTCCTTTAAAAACAATGCTTAATGCCCTCTCTAGGGATACCTCGAGTAGTTCCTTGGAATATAGATTAGGATTTATGGCTTTGTTGTAGAGAAATTTAAAAAGAACTGTGACAGTTTCAAGGTAGTTTACATTATAAAGGGGAAGATGATCATGAGATGTCAGGAAGACCACCTAGATAGAAAAAAAAATCAGAACTTTTAATTGGGCTCAGAAACCAATTAGAAATCATTTATCTTACAAACACTATCATCTTTCTCCACTCTTGAGTCTTTTCCTCTATTAAGTTTGTGAGCTGAAGCAATATTATTGATTATGAAGAAGTATCACATAATATAAAATACAATATGATGGTGAATATCCACTTACATGTCAGAGACAGCAGTACAAGACATTTTCTTCGCTTATTTGATCAAAGTTTTCATATTAGAATTTTACTAACAGATTTTGATGAAAATAAAATCAGGCACCTAAGATATATGCAAATGATTAAAGATCACAAAAGCTTTGGGACTCTGACATCAGATTCACCTTGTAGGGGATATGAGAGGCATAAACATTTAATTAATAAAATTCGATGTCGCAAAATAAATAAAAACCAACCTTGACAGTCAAAGATTAACTTTCCAAATTCTGTTCTACATCTTTTTAGAAAAATTAATCATTTTATTAAACATTGCATTATAGTTAAACAGATTAAAATCTAATGCAAACTAAAAAATATTGCAGAAAACAAAAGTAGAAAAAATAACAGTAAAAAAGAAATAAATGATTCCCCCCTCATTACAAATATAAATTATTTTAGTAATTTAATTATTTTAGCACTTCTTTTAACATACAAATGATCTCTTCTTCCCATATCTCATCTCTTATTTATAAACAAGTCCAGATCATCAAAAATCCATTAAGAATTATCAGAGATAACGTATCTACTTTAAAACTGAACAAATAAATCTTTATATTCTTTTTACTTTTAATAAATAATTTTTTGATCTTTAATCATCTAGGAACATGATTTATTTTCCTTTTTCTTTATCCCTTCTCACAAAATTTTCAAAGCTTTAACAAGTTTCTTCTGTAAATCCAACGTGGGAAAATTATATATATACTTTATTTGCGGTCACGGACCAAAACACAAGTACAACTAAGAAAGAACATGGGAAAATTAATCATGAACCAAAAACTTGACTAAAGGGGAATTACAGCGTTTTCCTCTGATGGTTACAACTCTTAAAAAAAATTTGGAAACCTGAGAAGTAATGTATGAGGAGCCATCTCCTAGACAATATAAGAACAAATTACTAACATTGGATCTAGAAGGGTCTGTTCCAAGGAGAGACAGTAACTTAGATCTGCCTGCATTATACATAGGACAATATAAAAGGACATGCTCCACAGTTTCAACCTCAGCTCCGTCATGGGCATAGCCGTTCGTGAATCAGGAGCCTCTTAAATCGCCTGTCTAGTAGTGCTGAGGGTAAGACATTAAAGCGAGCTAGGGAGAAAGCTCTTCTATACTTGGGAATGGTTAGAGTATAAAAATAGGAAGCCGTCCGTAATTATTAAATTGGCTGAAGATCAGAGTGGAGCAAGTTTTGTTAGATTTGGCTCGTAGATATTGCAAGTCAATGTCCACAAACCGTTGGACTATCCTAAACTGGGCGTCCTTAAGACCATAATCTCCCAGGGCATCCCCCGTAAAACCTAGTAGGTGTAATTTCTTCATCAGCTACCTCACCCAATGAGAAATATGAGTCAGCAAACGCCAGGGAGAGGCAACATGGGAAAATTATTCATGTCATTCTTTTGGTTTGTTTCTATATCCTTTTCAATTATTAAGACAATATCCAACTTTATGTTTATATCCAGAGTATAGGTAGTCCTCGAGTTATGACCACAATTGAGCCTAAGTGAAACATTTGTTAAGTGAGTTTGAACATTTTACAACTTTTCTTGCCACAGTTGTTAAGTGAATCATTGCATTTAATAACCACATTAAGTTAATAACATGGTTGTTAAGTGAATTTGAATTCCCCATTGACTTTGCTTGGTCGCAAAAGCTGATCACATGAACCCCTCCCCAAGACACTGCAGTCATCATAAATAACCACTTGCCAAGCATCTGACTTTTGGTCATGTGACTATTAGGGATGCTGCAAGGTCATGTGAAAAATGGTCATAAGTCACTTTTTTCAGTGCCACTGTAACTTTGACTAAATGAACTGTTGTACTATCTGTAGTTCTTTTTCTAGATTATTCCAGTACCCTGTCATTTTTTAAATGACAGATCATTTTATATCAGTCTCAGTTTTGTCCAGTATAACTTGTTCCTCTTCTGTAGTCACTTTTAAGTGTAATCTAGCTATTATGACAGACACTCTTAAAATTATTTTCTAGGTCCATTGTACAAAAATATCCTCCAGTACTTTTAATATTAAAGGATTTTGTCCATTCTTGATTAGCCAGATATAAATATTATTCTCCTTTAATTGTAATCTTTGGTTCTTCTGGTCTCTTCTAGTGTTCCACCTTCAAAGTCCCATCTTGTCACGCTTTTTAAAAGATTTTTTTTAATAAAAGAAAACATTTCCCCAAAGGAATAATTATTAAAATTGTAAATTCATTTTTCAAATCCATCTAGACTTACATGTGTAATGTTCCAAAATCAATATATTAGTAATCCTTTTATTATTTTTAAAGTCCTTAAACTTGTGTTTAAAACTTCTTTTGCTAAGGATTGAAGAAAACTCACCCAATGCTATAAACGTATCAATTTTAAAGATTCCTAATAGAAGGAAATCAATTTCCAAGAGTGATCGGAAAAGAAAGTACAAGTAGTCCTTGACTTATGATCATATAAATTTATGTTGCTAAGTGATTCTGGCCTCCCCCATTGACTTGCTTGTCAGAAAATCACAAAAGATCACATGACTCCGGGATACTGCATCTGTCAAAAACATGAGTCAGTTGCCAAGTGTCCAAATTTTGATGGGGATGCTGCAATGGTCATAGGAAAAATGGTCCTAAGTCACTTTTCTTTTAGTGCCATTGTAACTTTGAATGAATTGTTGCAAGTTGAGGACTACCTATATGCAAAACCAGTATCCCTAAAGGCACCAACTGTGGTATGTGTGAAAATGGCTTTTCCTTATGTCTTAAAGCTCTAAATCCACTGGATTGCTGATTTGCATTCTCCTCAGGAGAAGCAACTTTCTGGAGCACTTGTGGGTGGTCTCAAGTCCTCTCCTTATCTAGAAAATAATTATAAAGAGCTGTTCTACTTGCCAGGTGCCCATTCCGCTTTTATTGGCTTGACTTCTAGTGGAGTGTCTTCGGTTTGCCTTTCCTTCCCCAGAAATCTGTTTAGAACTGTTCCAGTGGTGGTATTCCAATTTTTTTACTACCGGTTCTATGGGTATGACTTGATGGGCGTGGCAGGGGAAGTATACTGCAAAATCTCCATTTCTACCCCACTCCAGGGGAAGGATACTGTAAAATCCTCATTCCCTCCCCATTCCACTAACTTGCTTTCCAACTCCATTCTCCTGTGCAGGGCAACAAAAGAAGACCCAGCCAATCAGCTGAGACTCAGGAGGCAGTGAATAGATGGGGGCGAGGCCAACTAGTGGTGGTATTTACCAGTTCTCCGAACTACTCAAAATTTCCGCTACCGATTCTCCACAACCTGTCAGAATTGGCTGAATACCACCTCTGCTCTGTTCATTAATTTTTACCAATATTTAACAAATTTAGATTGAGATTAGTTAGAAGCAAAATTCTGATACACTAGTGAGTAGACACTGCAATCAACAACTGGAATCTAAAGAGTTATTTTAAATATAGCAAATGGGCAAATTTGACTTTTTTCCCTTTGGAATATAGAAAGCAAATTAGTTCAACTTGCAGATTCCTCATACTACTCTGAAGTAGCAGAAACATTCTGAATTCTGGAACATGTAAAAAGTAATATAACCTACCTTACAATTTGGAAGTTTTCTTTTTAATATTACATCTGTGTTAACATTTTAGAAATTCAAAATTTATATATTTCTAATGTTTTGGTAGCATAAACAAGTGTCTTTATTATAGGATAAAAAGATTGGGAGGAAAAATCCTTCTGTTGCTCAAGAGAGATTTATAAAATACATTGTAATGATGCCAGACAGTATCTAATAAGGAAGAAAATATCCTGTTTTCTGCAGTGCTTATGCTATCTTATCCCTTGGGGAAAAGAACCTCCAGAATGATTAGATCCCAGCCATTGTATACAACATGAATGAAAAAATAATTGGCTTGTGTTTAGCATTGTGGGGCCACCCTATCATTATTGTAGCAGAATGGAAAATACTTACATAAAAATAAGAGACTTTTCCAGAAACCCCTCAATCCTTTCCACTTCTATATTTTCATTCCTGATGTACTATTGCTCTCCCATTATACTTGTAGCTTGTTTCATTTGGAAATAGCTTAAAAAGGAAGTAACCTTGAAGAAGATTAAAAGGTTTCATAAGAATCCTATCAAGAAATCTTCTTATCTCAGGGGAACACAAATTCAGGAAAAGCCGAGTTTATATTGTCAAGACTGAAAGCAAAACAATGTTTGTTTGCTTATGTTATAAAAGCTGGAAACTATAAAAGCTGCAAGTAGCATAAATCATATATTTACCCCCATTATTTAATAGAAGGCAGGCTGAATAAATAAAAGTATTTCTTAAAGAAAATAAATTGAAAAAAGTTGTTGAAGGTTGGTTCTTATTCATATATTTTAGTGAGGAATATAAATCAGTATTTCTATTAGGACTGCAATCGCTTACTTTCACATAAGAACCATCAGTAAAAAAAGATTGTAATAATTTTAGATGACTATCCAGCTTCTTGGATCTAAAGAAATTCTTCAATTATTTTTGAGGAGGCTGAAATAAGGAGGCAGTTCTGTCTTTCATAGAGAAGTCCTTGCTGTTGAAATAAGGATTAACTTTTAAAATAATTATATTTCACATTAATAGACTATTACTGAAATACACTGAAGCAAACTTAAGACACAGCAGTGCATAGCACAAGTGTTCTATAAAGGTAATAAGGCAGTATCTTTCAGTAATTGAGCAGTTTAGTTTCACTTAATATATTGAGAGTAGGGCCCTTTCTGGCCATATTTGGTTAAAAAAAAAAGATGGAATTTTTGGTGGACAATTTATAACAAAATTGCCATAAGAAATAGGACACTGGAAAAGTGGCAAAAATGAAGCAAAACAGAAAAATAACACATTTATAGCATACAACATATCTGTTCCATAGTAATAGCCTGTGGCAGATAAAATCCTAGAATCACTGGAGTTCAAAATAACATTCAAAATAAGATTAGACACTTCAAAGCTGAGGCTTATTCCACATTGAAATACATTGGTTCGCATTTTCTACCTTATTTTTGTCAAAAAAAATTACATGTGATTTTATTTTATTTTACATAGCATTAAATAAACATACTAATTCCAAGTTTTTCCATTTCTGTTTGACAATCTTTTTGTTTCAATTAAAACTCAGTATTTATATACTGAATTATGCTGATATTCTCAAATTATGGTCACAAAAATTAAAAGCATGTGTTCTATTTAGTACCTCTTGAGTTTAATGAAGGTTCATGTCCCAATTGATCTTAAAGGGGATATCTGATTTCAGCAACTTCTAGTACCTAAAACAGAAATCTTCATACTGACATCTCAGTATTTTAATATAAATCTGTCAAATTAGGTATTTTATTCCTAGACCTCATGTCTATTTTTTTTTACAACTTTTTGCTTTCAACAATCATTATGTTATAGTTTTATTATAAAATGTTTTTAATGTCCTTGTATAAAACAGACTAGCTTATATCCTTTAGTACTGACTGCAATTTGAACACAATATTCTGTTTTCAACAACTTCTGGGGCTCTAGGAATCTTTGCCATAGAAAGTTAAATACCTCAGAGGGAAAACCTGTCCTCATTTAGCTGACTTAAATTAATACCACTTGACAACTGGCTAAATCCCACATAGTAGGTTAGCTTTCCTCAGAATAATTGAAATATATTTCACAGCTGTAGTTGTGAAGCAACAAAACTGATCAGCATCAGTTTTAACTTTACTAAATATTAACTTATCAAAGAGGAGACACTCCATGTTTTATGCCACAAACACTATTATGTAAATTATGTAGTTTTTGCACAATTTTTTATTGAAAATCCTTTCCATAAAGACTGCTGTGCAGGATATTTATCAGGTAAATAGTCAAATACTAAAGAATGTAATCCCTGAAAGCAAGTAAGCCTGGTAAAAACCAACAAACATAAACTTGTCCTGTCAAAAAGGAAACCACATTCTAAGAGGTGCGAGGCACTTAATATAGTATAAGTGCCTGCATTAACTGTTTGTACATCTTAGGGTGGGGTTTCCTTTTTGATAGGACAAGTATCTAATAATGACAAGAGTCTGTATAAAATGTAAATAGCATTTTAGAGTGCAGTAATTATAAGATCACAGGTGAAGATGCATACAAAGATATATAAGTTCAGCACTGGCCTATTCTTGCTACTCAGACATTGGAAGAATCATTTTGAGGTTACTAGCAAATAGTTGTGGCATGCTAGAACACTCTCAAAAGCAGCATTATGACTGCTATATAACCAGCAGACTTTTCCTCTAAAACTAAACTTTCCTAATCTTTGATGCAAGACAAGTATCTTTGAAGCCAAGGAGAAAATGGCTATAAAACAGGAACAATCAAGTAACAGCTATGATATATCTGGTCATTTATTAAAAGCATGTCCTCAAGAGTCACCTCTCTGTATTAACAACAAAAAAAGAGAAATTCAAATTGTCCAGAAATGAGAGTGCTTGCTGTGCCAACTTTTAGGAAATGGATGATCAGAATAATAAGTTAGTTCCCACTGTTCTGAGTCTTCAGGAATTATGGCACAAGATTTTTCTGTGTCAACTAGTGTTCATAAGAAGTCAGCACAAGAGGATCCAATTTTCACTCAAGAAATAACATGACAAAATTACAGATCTATAATGGATAAGACATATTTGTTATAAATCCAGATATGAAAAGAGCTCTGATATGTTTGTCTAATACAGATGTAACAATTAGGACTCCCACTGCTTTACTGGCCATAAGAATCCATATCTCTTCACAGATTTTTCAAATAATTCATTTAGTTGCAATTTTCTGCATCTTTAAATTCTTCTGCCTATTTTACATGCAGTCCATTGAATTTTCAGGTTGCAAGCCTACAGAAGGGATCAATCCTTTGATGTAGGCACAGTTAGAAGATAGGAAACCATCAGGCTCTGGCTCTACATTTTCAATATTGTCCATCTGATCTTTAGGACCATCCCAATTGATGTGGAAACGGGTGACTCGAGGATTGGAGGCCAGAATATTCCTCTGCAACTAGAAAAGCAGCAGAAAAATAATCAGCATTATGTAGAATAATACTGTATAATTATAAACCTAGGATCCTTGGTACTATGTGAGCTTGATTTTTTCCTCTAGGCATTTCATTACCAAACTAGGTAATATCATCTGTGCTACTGTTCTGATTTGATAACAGGGTGGATAAAAATCAATTATTTTTTTAAAAAAATCAGATTTTTTTAATTTAAATCAGATTTTTTTAAATAAAATGCTTTTTGAGGAAAATATATTACCATCCAAAGGTTATTCCATCACAGGGTGGATAAAAATCAATTATTTTTTTTACAAAATCAAAGACACCAGATTTTTTAAAATTTAAATAGGATTTTTTTTTTATTTTTATCAAATTTATTTTAATAAAATGCCTTTGGAATAAAATCAATCTAAAGATAGTGTTCTATTTAAGATACATTAAAAATTTAGTTTATTCAGCATGAAATGGAGCGTGGTTATGTAGCATGAGGTTGTATATTTTGCAATTATTTACATTTTTGGTAAACTCGTTCAACGAATCCAAGATCTGCAAGCTGAGATAACATGCACTGCATTGATGCATTCACACAATTTCACAGCTGAGATGACAGTTGATCTTTAAAAAATATGATTTAAATCGAGTTGATTTAAATCAAGCCTCTTTACTAGTGATTTAAATCGTGATTTAAATCGAGTTGATTTAAATCAAATCCACCGTTTGATAATGAAACATCTTCAAGAAAACCACCAAGCTTAGCATCAAGGACCTCCACAGAGCTACAAATATTCTCATATATTTATAAATAGAAATACTAATAGAAACTGATTATGAATAATTCTTACTACTCTACAGTATTTCATCAAAGTAACCTCTATGCAAGAGACCCATGAATGTTTACTCCATCCCAACAAATCAATTTGCTTTAAATGTTTTTGTCAGATATATCCTTTCCTCAATTAGATTACCAAGTTCCTTTACTTTAAGATGATCAGTAATACTTGATATTAACTTTGAGGTTTAAATCTTAATACTCAGCAAGCAAAATTATTTAATCACACACAAAATTATTTGGTGTAGCTCAAAAAATACCCAGGTTCGTAAGGACTATAGATTTTTCTGCATACTATTCAAGACATAGTGACTTGTCTAGGAATATAGTAAATTGATAGAGCTGAAATCATTGTAACCACCTCTATCTGACCCAATTCTGGGATTCTAATATGTATAACAGCGTCTCTATAACTGCATATTCACCAGTACTACATAACTGCTGATTTCAAGAATTACTGATCAGCTATAGCTATTTGGAGACTGCCTACATTTTATTTTCTTCAAAACATGCTCTGTTTTAATAAAACCTATATACTATCAAACCTCTTGTATTTGTAACCTTTAACAGGGTGAAAAAATGCAACATACGGCAAAATTCTTGTCAACAAGGATTCCTGAAATGTGCTAACTTAGACGATACTGACTTCTTATTTCCAAGGGAATGAAATTTGGGGAAGTTGTGGCTGCTTCAGCACTGCTGCTGCTGCAGTCGTATAATCCTCATTTCTGTGAGTTTCCCAGCAACTTGGGCAATCCCTTACTTGCAGCAGCAGCAGCCGCCACTTAGCTGTCTGTTGGGAAGGCAGGGAAGGAGGAACGAAAGAAGGAACAAAGAGGAAGGAAGGAAGAGGGAGGGAGGAGAGAAAGGAAGAACAAAAGGATGGAAGGAAGATTTCCAATGCTTACTGCCAGCTTCCCACAATGGGTAAGCCAACAAGCCGTTAGTCCAGCTGTGATCATTCTGTTTCTCTTTTTAGATAAGGAAATCTCTTTGAAACTATGTGATCCTCATTTACAAAGGTCCCGATACTCTGTAAATGTGGAAGGCTGGGAAGCTTGCAGGGCGAACATCAATGGGGATCATGTGTCCACGGCTGATGGCAGGAGCATAGTAGTGAGTTTGGTCTTAACAATTTCCTTTCTGGGAAGCTTGCAAATAGCTCAGGTAAGTCTCCCCAACTCCTGCAGTCTCCACCAGTCCCTTTGCACTTGCATTGCATCACTTAGCCTTGACCCATGGATCATGGGTTGTCTAGTTCACTGTACTTGTCTATACAGATATACAAATAACTATTATCATATAAAAGGGCCATTGTACAAATATATAAGCAAAACAAATTATAATTTCCCACCTGACTCCTCATATTTCAGAAAATTATACCAGCCAATTTTCCTTCACCTAATTTCTAGGGGGTAGGTACTGTAATTTAGATAAGAGTTGTGTTAAACTGAAAAAATACAATGGGTTTCTTCTTACTAGTGTCTCACCTGGGAAAAGTCTGGCTTGAGAGGTGGGTTCTCCCTTAATTCAGGATTTATATATTCATTATTCACATAATACCCAATGCGGATAAACTCCTGACAAAGGTAGGTGCAAGTAATGAGTATTACTGTAACTCCCACAGCATCGCTTTCGGGGATTAGATCAGGGTTGGGACTATTTGCCTACAGAAGAAATGGAAAACATATTAATCACATTTGTATCTTGCTGTTTTTCCAAAGAATATGAAGCATAAATAGATTCTCCATTTTATTAACAGTAAGCCATGCATTACCCAAAAAACCCCAACGTTCCTAAGCTGAAAGAAGATTTAAATCCATCCCTAAATAGCCCAAATCAAATATTGTATTCAACAAATCTCACTGGATTTTAGTACAAAGGAAGCAAAACAGATCACTGGTCTGTTTTAGCACTATCGACATTGTAGCAGTTTTCTATGGTGTTAGTTCAAAATCTTTTCCAGCCCTTATTCTGAGATATTGGGAGTTGACAAAGCATGCACTGAATTGCTTAACTATGATTGAATGAATATGTAATTTAGGACATATTCATCCAGAACAGGGATACCCAACCCCTGCTGGTCTGTGAAGCCAGAAAAGTTTGGGAGCTCTGATCCAGAAGAACATTATTAGCAGAAATGTTAAAAGAAATTAATTTTCAAGTATTGTGTAGATTTGTAGAATATTTTCATCTCACTTTTCTACTTAAAAAGTGATTAGATTGCAAGTGATTAGACTTCTTTCTCCACTCATGCTGTGTTCCTGCTTTCTTTTTCCAAATAAAAAATAAATAGAGCTTACTTCAAACATAAACATATGTCTCCCAGCTGGAACAGGTCCTACTAGTACAGAATCAAGAATTTGATCATATTCCTCACTTTCTGCAGATCCCACATAGATGATCTTCCATTCCAAATCTGAAAAATAAAAACAGATATAATTGCAATATAAATGCTGCAATACTAAATCACTGAGAGAAATACACTATCTTTCACTCTTGCAAAACGAAAATATTGATACAAGTCAGTGAATTAATACATTTGGGGATGTTATACATCTATGCAAGAACAAGACTGATGTTGCTCTTATTGACTTCAGTAAGGCATTTGATCAGTAACCTACCCGTATTTTTCGCACTATAAGACACACCGGACCATAAGTCGCACATTACCTTTAGAGGAGGAAAACAAGAAAAAAAAAAATCTGCCTCTGCCTCCCAGCATTCATCCGTAGCCATCTAACTAGTGTCCTTGCAGCAAACAGCCTGGTCAGCTTCAGCATATTATCGCAGCCCCAACACATGTCTCGTCAACGCTCCACTCCGTTGCGCCCTCCATCGGTCAACTGAGCTGAGCTGCCACTGCTGGAGAACACGAGCCTTCACTGTCAAGCAACTGATTGGCAGTTGGATCGGCTTCCCGAAATACTGCCAATCAGCTGTTCTAGGCAGTGGGGATTGCCACTACCATCTATTGCTGCTGCCGCCATTCATCCAAACTATTTTCAGGAGCTGAGGCAAGTGATGGGAGCTTATCCCATCATGTAGCAGCAACTGGGACTCGAACGCCAGCCTACCAATTATCACACCAGTGTCTTAACCATATAAGCCATAATGGTCTTTGTAAGGTTGTTTATAAGTGAACTACATGACATTAACTTCAGTTATATATAAATAGAATCACATAAGAATATCAGCAATGCAAAACAGGGAATATTATCATGTTTCTCACTCTTTTCTGTAGCACTTCCTGGGTTTCTTTACAAAAGGAAAGTCAAACACTTAATAAGTCATGCTATAGCAAAAAAATGATTCCCAATTTCTTCCAAAGAAGGCTATAATTAGATAAAGTCATGCTCTGTATTTTTATGTAAGCAAATCAGTAGTATAAGTTGGATGTCATTTTTTTTTTTTTTTGGGGGGGGGGGGGGGGGACAAGTAAAGAAAATAGTGTCTTCTCAAAATCATTCTGAATCATAGCGTAAATGAAAATCCTATGAAATAATCAGTAGGAAGTAGAAATCAAGAGAATCAAATTTAATTTATCAGTCCAAGATACAGAATTAGATTAATAGAAAAAGAGACATCATGCCCCCATGTGTCTTTCCTGATTATATCTCCTGTAACAGATTATAAATTTAGATTTTTAGGCCAGACAATCATATCTTGATGTTACTAAGAAAACCACTACCAATTTGTTCTATATGCAACAATGGATTTGTTAGTTCATTTTCCACTTGAAGCTAAGTAATTAAGTAGACTTGCCTCTTTTAAGAATTGTACATGCATCTATGACAGGAGGAATAAAAGAAAAAATAATAAATGCTAAACAGCAGTGGAATTAACTCACCCTAGAGTGTAATGTGCAGATGCATTTATTTGACAATTTAAAGTTGGGGTGGAGGGGGATTGCCTTACATAAAAGGGCTAATACAACTGTCAAAAATCATAGAACAGAATAGAGCATAAAGCTTTTAATGAGCTGATAATAAAAGCTTTTGTAAGCTCTGTAGATTAATCCAACAGTAAACAGAATACTATTTCTGACTGATAAAATTATCTGAAAGCTTTCTGCACTGATAAGAAGCCCCAAGCAACATTCAACTGAAATCTGAAAGAATTCATGATTATTACAGTACTCTGAAAGTCCATCTAGCCTTCCAACAAAAACCCACGGTTTATTATATTCTGAAGCCAGAAAAGCCCTCCGTTTTTCCCATGGCAGTACTGTAAGCTTTTTGTGAACATCCCCAGCACAAATGTCTATTAGGAACCCCGCTTTCAATACTTTTCCTTCCCTACCCCCATCAAATAGAGAAAAGGGTGTTGCTGTTGTTGTTTTGTTAACAGTATGGAGAACTTGCTATTAATTCTTGGAGGCAGAAGCATTTGAAATTATTTTTGTGAAGAGATTGGGATAAAGTTATCAGACTACAATCGCGATTCCTCCTCCTCCCACCAACAGTAGGTATTTAGTTTCAATCTAAACCCACTTCTTTCCCAATAACTCAACGCTCCGCTTTTTGGTCCCCACAGCCACTTTGTAAAAAAAAGAGAGAGAGAGACCGGACAGCTACGGAACGAGAGTATAGCCAGGGTCCATTTAGTAATTAATTCTTTTGGCCGAACATCCTAGGAACCAAGACTTCCCGCCGTTACGCATCTCTGGTCCTAGAAACGCGGCCCGTTGGAGGGAGAGACTTCGCGTGCCGGTCCTAACCCAACGCCCGATACTCACCGTGGGGCAACGCCTCTCCGCATTCGAACTGCACCTGGAAGCGGAGCGGCTGGTCAAACGGGCTGGGATTCTCCAGCAGCGAAACTCCCAAGACCGACACTCGCGCCATGACAGCCTGGTTGGCTTCTTTGCTCTTCTGTCCCGCCCCTTTCGGGTTCCTTCCCCAAACCCGCTCCGCGCGGCAGCGGCTCAACGTCCCAGTTGCGCCACAGCCAATCCTCGCACTTCGCGCCTGAGCTAATCCGCTTCCCTCCTCCCACAGAAACCACGCCCACCTTCCCCGCAACCAATCACCTTTCTCTTTCTGCTCCCGGCGGGAGCTCAGTACAAAACAATCTGGCTTCGGCTCGGGTTTCCCGCTCTCGGGCCTGCTTAAGGCCCGCGCACAGCAGTCGGGTGCTGCGTCTGTTTTAAACGCTCAAACGCTAATAGCTAATTGGCTCTTTCAGTTCTGTGGTAAGTGGCCAAACCAAAGAGGATGTGAGCCAGCTGACTCGAAACTTCGCCTAGTGCACGGCCTTCCTTTGCTGTACTCTGGTCTAGAGTGAAGAGTCCTAGATGAAGGGACTCACGCATTCATACGCAGCTTTTGGAGCAAGACTTCTTACCGGCCTTGCGTAGTATGGAGGGTGGGTATTAGTGTGTGGGAACAAGCCAGGGGAATAAAGTAAAAGCAAACGGCCAAGTACAAAAGAACACCATGCACGCCATTAGGACACCCCCCCCCCCAAAAAAAATAGATATCTCATTATTTATTCTCTCCCGCAGAATCAAGTTTTACAGCCATGCACTAAACTAAATTTTATCCCAAGGGTGCTATTTCAAGAGGCAACTGGACTTTTTGGTTTTTCTTTGAAGACGTTTTGCTTCCCATCCAAGAAGCTTCTTCAGCTCTGACTGGATGGTGGGGAATGGAAGATTTATACTCCTTGCAGACAGCTAGTCATTTGCATTCTTTTTAGAGAGTTGTTGAGGCCATCAGGTTTATCTGTGTCCTCAGGGTCACCTGACTGGTGCAAATTGGTGTGGAGCCACCTTGGAACTGTTGGAAGGACTGTGTTGTAGATTGGAGATAGGTGATGTATCCCTCACCCTATATTGCGAGAGGGCTGTTCATTTTTGACACAGATCTTTCCGTTCCCCACCATCCAGTCAGAGCTGAAGAAGCTTCTTGGATGAGAAGTGAAACATCTTCAAAGAAAAACCAAAAAGTCCAATTGCCTCTTGAAAAAGCACCTTTGGGACAACCATGACCTGGATGATTGAGAATCTCCATTTAGACAAACTAAATTTTAATTCATTGAAAACTAACGCCAGCGGGGTCTGTAGCACTTACAATGAATCAATTGGCTTAAAATTAGAAAGATAGGCTAATGTTGTGAAATAAGTGTGGGGAAGCCAAAAGGATTGGGTGAATCAAATTTGATTTCTAAACACAACATTGCAAGTAACACAAATTTTTCTATTCAATTCTGTTGCATCAGAGTGGGAAGTTTGAGGAATACAAAATACAGCTGAATAGCTAAAGGATGTAATGCTGATGTGGATACTCCTTTGCTGTAACCTTATTTGAAGATGAAATGCGTATTTAAAAGAAGGTTAAAATTAATGCTAGAGATGGTGATGGGAAGAGCATTTGTTCCTTTTGTAAGGATTTCGGGATTTAAAATTAAACTAATAACCAAGCCAGTCAGACTCTTGTCCTATTGGGCACTGCCTTAAGGAAGAATTTCTTCAGAACTGAGAAGGATGTAAATGGAATTATGTGACTTTAATAAACTAGAAGAAGCAATTGATCATGACACTTGGATTATTTGTGCAGAGATTGTTACAGAGATTGATTTTGGTGTCCAAGATCTTAGTGACAGAGCAACTGATTATCTAGGATATTTAGTGACAAAGTGGGAAAGCTGAAGTGCTGAAAGACAATCCATTTCATTTCCATTCAGTCAGCCTTCTAAGAGTGGTGGAATTCAATTTTTTTTACTACCGGTTCTGTGGGTGTGGCTTATTTGGTGGGTGTGGCTTATTTGGTGGGTGTGGCTTGGTGGTCATGTGACTTGGCATGGCTTGGTGGTCATGTGATTGGGTGGGTGTGCTTGGTGGCCATGTGACTGGGTAGACATTGCTTGGTGGTCATGTGACTGGGTGGGCATGGCTTGGTGGTCATGTGATTGAGTGGGTGTGGCCAACTTAATGTCACTCACGTCAAGGGCTGCCTTGCCTGGCCCCTCCCTTCCCAGTCATTCCTTGTCACACCCAACCTCAACTTATCTATAGTTCTGTAAAAATGTTGTTCACCTTTTTTTGACTTTATTATCTACATACTATAGATGTATTTTCATGGATCACTGACAGGAGGAAATGGCTCACATGCTTTGCCCAAGGGTGTGATAGGCAACAAGCTTTTAAGGGGCTGCCAGAAAGAAAGGGGGAGATGTGTTTTCCAAAGCACCAGAAGGCAAAAAAGAAGCAATGGATGGAAACTGAACAAGGAGAGAAGCAACCTAGAACTAAGGAGAAACTTTCTGACAGTAAGAACAATTAACCAGTGGACCTGCTTGTCCCCAGAAGTTCTGGGTGCTCAATCACTGGAAATTTTTAAAAGACTGAACAGCCGTTTCTCTGAAATGGTATAGGGTTCCCCCTAAAGTTCCTTCTAAGTGTTATTCTGACATCTTTCCTAGGATCTCTACTCAGAGTTTGGCATCCTCAGTTTTCCTGCCTGAGCAGGGGCTTGGACTAGAAGTCCTCCAAAGTCCCTTTAAACACACATGTATTTAGGCTCTGGACTATAGACATTGAATGCATATAAACCCTGAAAACTTTGTGGTAGCCCTGGGCAAAAGAAAGGCAGTAGAATCACTCTAGGTATAATAATAATAATAATAATAATAATAATAATAATATTTATATACCGCTCCTCTCCCGAAGGACTCGGAGCGGTGCACAGCCGTACAGTTAAAACAATAAATATGTGGGAAAATAAAACTAAATTAAACCAAAATTCTGGCTGTAAACAATTTAAAACCCTTCCCTAAAACCCTAAAATTTAATAAAAAATAAAACACCCCAAAACTAAAATCAGCCCAAGCCGGCCTGGTCAAAGAGCCAGGTTTTCAAGGCACGCCTGTAGGTCCCCAGGTCCGTGGCTGTCCGTAACTCCGGGGGTAACCCATTCCAGAGGGCAGACGCCCCCACAGAGAAGGCCCTATTCCTTGGGGTCACCAGCCGGCACATAGACACCCTCCCTGTGGGAGCGCACCGGACAGTGAGAGGAAAATGGCAGAATGCGGTCTTGTAAATATCCTGGTCTGATGCCATGGAGCGCTTTAAAAGTTAACACTAAAATCTTAAAGCGCACTCGAGAGGCCACTGACAACCAATGTATAGGGACAGTGTAAAATATTAACACATGATAAATAATGGAACAATTAAAAATAATAGCACAAAGTTTTCTCTGTCAATCTATCTCCCTTCCTTCCTATTTCTTTTTCTTTCTTTCTCTTTGTCTCTTTCTGTATTTCTCTCCCTTCCTTCCTTTCTCTCTCTCTCTTTCTCTCTCTCTCTCTCTCTCACACATACACACACACACCACACTCTCTCCCTATTTCTTTTTCTTTCTTTCTCTCCCTCTTTCTTTCTTCTCTCTCTCTCTCACACACACACCACTGTCAGCCTCCATTCTCTCTCCCTCCAGCCACTTTACTCATGAGGGGAAAGGAATTCAGCATTGGGAAAGTTTTGCAAACTAACCAACACACATTTACAGAGCTCATTCAAACCTCTCTGTGGCTGGATTTCCTCCCCCCCCCCACTTCTCCAGCCTTCATTACCTCTCACTCCAGACACTTTACTCACAAGGGGAAGTGATACTTCTAGTGTCCATGAAGAATCCAGCCTTGGAGCAGTTTTGTGCTCTGCCCACAGTCATGTGTTTTCAAGTGGCTACTTGAAAATGCATGGCTTGGGCGGAGAAGCAATCCTCCTTTAAACTGGGGCAGGAAACATCGGGCAACCGGGTTGGAGGCATGGCCAGCTAGATGTTGCTACCGGTTCGGCGACCCACGGCAAATTCTTGCTACTGGTTCGCCTGAGTAGGTGAGAACCGGTTGAATAGCACCTCTGCTTCTAAGTGAGGGGTCCTTGGTGCTCTCTGAACTTGCTTGTTTTCTTACAGACATTTCATTACCCAAACTAGGTAACATCATCAGTGTTACCCCTTAATTCAACCCTGAGCTACAAATATTTTCCTTTATTGGAGCCATCTTAAGTATTTCAGTAAACTGTACCAAGTATTTTAGCAAACTGAACAGCCTTGTATAGGGTTTTGGCTGAGAAGCAATCTAGTTCAATTTAGGACGAACAATGTTAGGCCTAGTGCTGCATTATGGAGTACATTTAGTGCTATGCTATGGAGCAGAAACATTCTTAACATCCAAGAGATACACTGTATGTCCTTTAATTGACCGGAAAGCAGCTTTTGATTCAATTCCTAGAGATAGCCTCTGGGCACAACTGATCTCCTCGTTTACTGATAGAAAGTTTAACTTCTGATCATGAAATATAATGATTTTTTAAAAATGCAAATTAGATGTGCACCAATCCTCTCTCAAAAGGGAGTAAAGCAAAGCTATACACTTTTTCCCATTTATTCAATTCTGTATCTGTTTTATGATCTGAAAAAGTGAATTCCAACTTTCAATACTGTATATGGATGCTGGGGCTATCTTCTCTGCAACAAGCCACCAAGCTCTAGCTTTATTGTGGAGAGGAAAAAAATGTTAATTATTCCAAAGCAAAGGTTTAACCAAAAGCCAGACTAATCATACCTGCTGCTGGGAAATAAATAAAATTTATATGGAATAAACTAAGATCTTCAAATACCTGAGAATTATTTTTTAATCCCTTGCTTCCTCAAGGGAACACACTAATTTGCTACTAGCTAGCCCCATAAGATTGCTAATTTATTTTAAATTTTGCTGGCAGCAGACGTAGTAATTATGTCTTTACCACTATATAGCAACTCTAAAACTAGCATAATGAACTTCCTGCATTATGTGTTATAATTTTGTACTTTCCAAGATTTAAGTTTTGCAAAACTCCAATTCAAAATTTTAAGAACTATACTTCCAGCTCCTTACCAGAAGTGCTGAAACAGGCCCGTTTTTCGGCCTCCAAAGGCTGCAGAGGCTTCCCTCAAGCCCCTGGGAGGGCG
The DNA here is from genome assembly GCA_023653725.1 of Bungarus multicinctus. Classification (NCBI taxonomy): domain Eukaryota; kingdom Metazoa; phylum Chordata; class Lepidosauria; order Squamata; family Elapidae; genus Bungarus; species Bungarus multicinctus. The sequence continues at coordinate 107,217,138 of CM042834.1, forward strand.
AAAACGGCCACCCCCGGGCTTCAGTGGCCCTCTGGAGGCTGAAAATGGGCATTTCTGGTATTTCTGGAAGCCCCGTTTTTCCCTTGAGCCTCTGGGAGAATGAAAACTGCCTCAAACAGGCTGAAAATCAGCTGGGAGGTGCATGCGTGTGCAGTGCAGGTAGGGGCTCGTGTGCCCAATAAATAGTTGCGTGCCATCTGTGGCATGCATGCCATAGGTTCGCTATCACAGCTTTAGCATAAAGCATTAATTTAGATGATATTGCAACAAAAGCTGCTGCTCTTTCTGTTTTTTTTTATTTTCTTCTTTCCACTTTTCTCCTGTTGAACTTTAGGCTTTTTCTTCTCTGATCTGCCTCTTGTCAGGAATAATTTGTTCTACTTCTTTTGCCTTCATGTTCTTTAATCTGTACTTACTATCTGTAAACAATTGTTGTCTTCCCTCTCTGATAGCCTTTGGTAGGCTCCCTACATGCAGCCCATTGTGGCTAAAGTTATTTCTTTATCATCTTGCTTGTCCATTCCCATGGTCATGTAGACAAAGAGGGACAAAGAGCAGAGTTGTATACAAATTCTGAAATTTTGTTGTGTCCCTGATCCAACTCCGTTAGCTCAGCAAGTTGCCAACAGTTGTGGGTATATGCAAAATTTAATCCACATCCAGCCTTAACAGTTTTCAGATGTATAAACCATTCCAGAATTTACAAATTTATTTCATGGACTTGTCACCTTGCAAGGGATATTACTACTTAATGAATGTAATATGTGCATTTTCAAAATGCCCTGAAGCCTTTCTTACCTCTAAGATTAATAGAACAGCATTAGCAAATTATTTACTAAAAAGGTTGTTCCAATATTAGATAGTCATTCCATATAATTAATAATGACTGTGGTCCACATTTTATGGGTTTACTTTTTTCAATGCATATCTAAAGCTTTGAATACTGAGCAGTTCTATACCCTTTACCATCAGGATCTAGTGAGGAGATAGAATGATTTAATGGATGGTTGAAAACCCTTCTAGCCAAATTCCATGTTGAATTGGAGGTAATTTGAGTAGATGGGCGACTACGTGCCATTCTATATCCATACAGTCACCATAACCAGAAATCTGATTTGACCTATTTTAAGATTTCGTTTGAGAGACCTCTGCTAATAAACGGACTCATCCTGTTGCTTATAACTCTGCACTTTGCGGTGGTGGATTGTTAAGAAACTAATCTGCAGGCCTTTTTCAGCCTTCTAGAAGTGCAGAGAAGCCCAGTTGGTACTTTTCAAGAATCATTCAATCTGAGGATCAGATCCTCCTCAACAGGCTCTACAAGGATAAGACTTATCTGGAATCAAGTGGGGAAGGTCCATATCTTGTCCTATTTACCACTGAGACTGCAATAAAAGTACAAAGGAGAGAAGCCTAGTAACATGGTACCCAGGTGACAAAGACAACAGTGCCAGTGGAAGAGGAGCACCACAATTTTGATACCAATAGTTCAACTCCAGAAGAAGTGACCCATGCACTAGGGGAAAAGAAAACCAAGCATGGATCAGAGAACCATGTGAAAAATGCAGCATTATACGTAGATTTTTCTGTCCATACACACTTAATCATAAAGTTTCTAAGTAATGCACAATTATTATCTGTACTAATCTTATATATCACAGACTATTTACTGTTTATTGCTATTTTAAGTGTATTGTTCATTGCATTGATATAATACAATATACTACTAATATGTATGTATGTATGTATGTATGTATCATGGTTCTAGGACTGACTTTAAGATCTGGTCCCACTGGGCATTGTGCCTACAGATTCATCAATGCAGCCCCTTCCTTCATCAATACTGATATTTTTTCAGGTCTTTGCTCAGCCAGCACTGATACCTCTTTGACCTACATGGTGCCAAGAAACGGGGAAATCATCCCAGCCTTATGGAATCCTATGCCCCTTCTAAATAAGTGGCAAACTGCCGATTCTTCAGGTAAAATTAGTATCTCATTATTGGAACCACTGACCAAGAAAAGTTTCAGCTGTGTGAGCTCAATGGCTGAGGATTTAAGCCATGCATTGAATTCCTTCCATTGCTTGAAGCATCTTTGGCATCTAGCTTTGCACTTCATTTTTTCTTGCTCCTGACTCTTGTTTTGTTTTTGACCTTAACCTGACTTAAGTCTCTGGCTTTTCCCTCAATACCTTCAAGATAGTACATGTTTTTGGATTATAAATTGTCTGATCTAGTTTTGTTTCCTTCTTAGCCTACCAGTAAATTGTCATGCACACGCACACTGTTCATTCTCTTTTCCTGACTTGTGTTTTTGTCTGCTTCTGCTTTCCTTTACATGTGCTCCCTCATGCCTCTGCCTTGCCCTCTTGTCATGCTTCTCCATCATCCCAAACAAGGGTTACCTTTAATTCCTGTATTTCCCCACAGTAAAGTCTTATTTGCTCTTTTAAAAACCAAAGATCCTTCTTGATATTTCCCTTAAATGCTATTACAGTAGTCTCTGTCAATATTCCCATCCCCTTAGTAATGCTTCCAATTGTTTTTTTTCACCTCATATATGTACTGGGTTTTCTCTCCCAGCTTACCTTTGTAGTAAACAAAATCAACCTGCTAGCACAATCCAGTGTCCAGGTAATCCTGTGGGTCATGATCCTTTTGTAATTAATCATTAAGGTCATGGTATCAAGTCACATCACTTCCTGGCAAATAGAAGGAGAAGAAATGGAAGCAGTGACAGATTTTATTTTCTTGGACTCCAAGATCACTGCAGCCATGAAATTAAAAGCTACTTGCTCTTGGGAGAAAAGTGATGACAGACCTAGCAGCATAGTAAAAAACAGAGATACCAACTTGCAACAAAAGTCTGTATATCAAAGCTATGGTTTCCCCAGTAGTAATTTATGTCCATGAGAGTTGGACCATAAGGAAGGCTGAGTGCTGAAGAATTGATGCTTTTGAACTGTGGTGCTGGAGAAGACTCTTGAGAGTCCCTTGGTCTGCAAAGAGGCCAAATCAGTCAATCCTAAAGAAAATCAAGCCTGGCTGTTCTTTGGAATCACAGATTATGAAGCTGACGCTCAAAATACTTTGGCCACATAATAAGAAGAGGGGACTCAATGGAAAGATACTGATGTTGGGAAAGATTGAGTGCAAACGGAGAAGGGGATGACTGAGGATGAGATGGTTAGATAATGTCATTGGCGCAATGGGCATAAATTTGAGCAAACTTCGGAAGAAAGTAGAGAACAGGTGGGCCTGATGTGCTACGGTCCATGAAGTCACGAAGAATTGGACATGACATAGCGACTGAACAACAACAACAACAACATGGAAGTTTAATTAGAAATGTAAGAATCTCTTCTTGATGACTTATTTAACCCATCTTTCATAAATGTGATAAAAGTTATAGGAAAGTAACTTTTTTCATTAGTCACTCAATTTTTGGATGATGCAATGCCACTAAAGAGAAGGAATACTTGTTCTGTTGGGGTTTGCAGGCACATCTCTTGCAGCTCTGGGAGCATTCTGGATTTGTGAATTTTGGCCTGAATCATTTTTATTTTCATTTGGATTGGTACTTGCACTTTGACGAACTGTAGTCCATGGGGTGTACATTATCAATCTTTAGAACGGATTATTGTCTTGTATTGTTCTACATTGCACTTCAGATCATTTCAAATCCATTTCTAGGAGAAGCCAGCCCATATTGGTTTGCCTTCAGAGTGTTATTCCGTTGGATGGAAGCACAGGAATTAGAATATACTATTCAGAACATGTTTAAAGAATTTGAGCTGTTTGCCAATACCATCATGAATATTACTTTGGCCTTACAAGATGAAATTAATTCAGTAGCTCAAGAGGTTCTTCAGAATAGATTAGCCTTGGACTATATCCTAGCAGCTCAAAGTAAAGTTTTTGTTTACTTAAATTGAACATGCTGTGCCTATGACCATCATTCAGACATCATTGAAACAGATGGATTTATTCTAGCTAATATTTTGCAGTATGCGTTCTAACTAACTTTTCATGGCTATCCCTGGTGTCAGCTCTACCATCTCTTAATTGATTTGGCAACTGATAGTTGCTTCAATAACTTTTTGTTTGTGGAATTATTTTGCTCTTCTGTTGTCTACCATATTGTTGCTCATTGTGGACCCCCTTTCTTCCACCACTTGTGATATCACTTTTAGAGGTTAGATTAGTCTAAATATGAACCAAAACCAAAAGGAAGGAAGAAACCAAAAGAGGAATTGCAAGGGATGAAAAGAACCATACTCCTGGAAGCTATTATGGAGAACTCTGTGTTTTGTCTAACTTCTTCATAAGGAAGCTATGAAGGTATTTCCTCATTCTAAGAGAAAAGATGTTCTGGGCAATATGCAAGAAAAGGGTGGCTGAGGTTTAGTAAAATGCAGCTTCTATGATCAAGCAGGTCAGCATGTGTTATAAGTTACATTTTGATTGGTTACAAATCAAAATAAAGATGGTGTCCCTTTCTTTATTCAGGACATTCATGAAGGGAATATTTTCTTAACACATTTTCTGTGCTAAGAAAATAAAAGTTATCATATATCATTTGGTCTAGTTCATTAACTCTTAAGGTCAGACAGATCCAGTCTAGCTCCCAATTCCTGCTCAGGGCTAGGAACAATCCTATGATGCCTGAGGTTAGAAAATCAGCCAAATAAATAAATACTTAGTAACAATCTTAAGGCTATGATGTGGGTGATCTGCTTTTTTAAAAAACCCATCAATCCATAACTTTCTATTTTCCAGGAAAGATCACTTATTCTCTATAGATGCTTGCATACACAGGAGCTCAAGTTCATTTTCTTGAAAAATACTTTCTATAGATTATACTTTTCCAGCATGCATAAACTTTGATTTGAAGAATGCTGTATCTCCTGCTTTAGGTGGAGGCACTCTGCTGCCACTTTAAGAAGTCAGAGAATGTGAGAGCTAAAATCATGTGAATATTACATGTGAGATTTGTGTTTTCAAAAAGATGTTAGTGTTCAAGTTGTTCAAATTTCTATATTTCAAATTCTGAATGGAGAGAAAGTGGATGTCTCATTGCATGTCAGTGAATAACTTTACTAACAGCATTATGGCTTAACCCAATCAGTTTTCCCACAATTGTATAACACAACAAATAACGAATAGATTTTGCATGCTAGACTTAAGTATAGTTGTTCTTGGTGTTTAAAAAGTGCATAATTTATTTACTCTGCTTATCAGTTATCTCCTGTGGAAATATAGTCAGTTTATTGCTTTAGATCAGGGGTGTCAAACTCAAGGCCCACAGTGCCTCTGCCAGCGAAAGCGGACCTCTGTTTTTGCTGGCAGGGGGCTGCAGGAGGCCGTTGCAGCCAAAAATGGAGCTCAGGAGCCCGTTTTCGCTGGCAGAGTGCTCGGGCCACCACAGGTACCTCTGACATGAGTGATGTTGAGCAGGCCACACCCACCCTGGCTACACCCACTTCAGTCCCCCGAGGTCAAACATAGCCCTGATGCAGCCCTCAATGAAATGGAGTTTTTGACACCCTTGTTTTAGATATACTCTAATTTGGAATAACATTGGGATTAATTTAAAGAGAAGTCTGTAAAAGCATACTAAATACATGGGCCTTAGCATATTTAATATGTTATTTATAGTATATTCAGTATTAGCATATTCTGAGAATATGTTGTCCCTGGTATGTTAAATATGGGGATATTTATTTTATTTTAAAGTAACAATGCAACGTTACTAAATTCTACGTGGATTTCCATATGCTTTACTTCAAATTTGAAATTTGTCCTAAGAAAAAAAGCAGTTCTGTTTCAGAAGTCACTGGACCACAATATGATTTGAGATTTTTAAAAATAGCAATGTATAGTTGACGTCTTTAAGAACCCAATCGGTGTTTGTGTAATCCATTAGGAAACTCTCATCTCTTCTACATTGTTGTGTTTTTGCATATGTACATGTTGTATGATCAACTAAACCCTGTTTTGCTGAGTCATCTAGGAGCAAGATAATTTCTAAGTAAAAGACTGTGGGGCACATGGAGATAAATATATGTATGGATAGATGAAATCAAGGCTTTCATACTACCTGTTTTGTTTTGTTTTGGTTAAGTGTGAACTATAAATCTACCTATTGTAATTTGGAAAATACGGATTATAATTTAATACTACCTGTGAGCTTCCAGCTTATACAGATAAACAAGCCATGGATTAACATGATTTACAAATCCAATCACTGTTGTAAACTAAATGACAGAAGTTCAAGGTTGATCTTAAGTATAGTATATATGTTGGCTCAGCCTTCCATCCTTCCAAGGTCAGTAAAATGAGGACCCAGATTGCTTAGGGCTGTAAAGCACTGCGAAGCTGTATATAAGTCTAAGTGCTATTGCTATATGTTTACATGGTATATATATATATATATGCAGGTCTTGGTGTGTTCGGGTCTTTTCCCGTGTAAGATTGAGACTATCTGGGCAACGTTTTGACGAGATCTCACTCGCCATCTTCAGGCTGGTGCTTTTGGCTTTGTGCGAGCAAAGCGTGATCTGAGCTGCTGTCTCCCTATATATACTGGTGGGGAGGTTGGCTGTGTTGTCATTTCTTGATTGGTTGATGGAGTTGATGTTTGCAGATTGGCTGGCTTTTTCTTAAGAACATGTGTAGCTGAGGTATTGGCTGTGTGTGTATCCGCCTCCTGTGTTGTAATGACTTGGGTAATGGGTTGTGTGATGACCTTCTGAGTTTTTATCTTCTGACCTCCTGGGTCTTGTATTGTAATCTCCTGGGTCATTGGTTGTGTTGCAACATCCTGAGGTTTTGTGGTGTAGCCTCCTGAGTTCTGTGATGTGATATCCTGAGCAGGTGGCTGTGATGTGACGTTCCAGGTTTTGGTTTGGCTCCGAGTTTGAGGCCTGGCTCTGTGTTCATGGCGTGTGTCAGTTTGCTTGATTTGGGTGTCGGGGTGTGTGGCAGCTGGTGATGCAGCCATGGTCTGGTTTCTGGATGGTGGTTGCCTTTCATCTACGGGGTGGGTTTGGGTTTGAGTCTGGTGAGAGAGATTGGTGGTGGCGTCCTGTGTTGTTTTGGGTCCAGTGTTGGTTTTCGTGGTTGGGACTCGTTTGTTGATAAGGGCTAGTTTCCAAATGTCTGATAGGCGGGAGGCATCGTCCCGTTTGTTCATGTTATGGGGGTGTTTCTCTATTTCGATGGCTTCCCTGATTATTCTCTTGTTGAAGTCTTCAGTATTGGAGATTAATTTGGTTCCCTCAAAATTAATTTCATGTCCTGTGGCTTTAAGGTGCTGGAAAAGGGAGGAACAATTTTCTTCTTTTCTGACTGCGTTCTTATGTTCTGCGATGCGTGCATTTATTCTTCTGTATTATTCTCCAAAACTTCAGCCACTGAAAGGATCCTGAAAAGAATGGAATTAGCTCTAATCAGAAACGAACTCCACAGGAAAAGATTCCTACTAGATCAAACCAACAGGGACCTACTTACTATCCACCTCAAACTCAGCAACAAAATCCACCCAGCACTCTGGGACAAATCCAAACAACTAGCCCTCTGGAGAGCCGAAACAGAAACCTCCCACAAGACAGACACACACACCAGCAAACTCCATAGACTAGAGAAACACCAGAAGCCCAACCCACCCCCCCCACAAGAACGCATGAAACAAACAGTACACAACATATCAGACAGAACCCTCACCAGAGCAAAAACCAATGTCCTTTCCAAGGGATTCAACTTTGCAGTTGCCACCAAACGCATCCCCACTGAAAACATTATATTTGGAGTTGAAGCTAGCCTAACCAAAATTAACCCAGATGTAGCCAATAAAATCAGACTTGAAGTCACCAACTTTCTCTGCTCCAGCGAGAAGCAACTTACACAGAGAAGAACAAAAAGCACTCACCGACTTGAGGAAAGACAAACATAATCATTTTCCCAGCAGACAAAGGCAACGCCACGGTCGTGATGAACACATCACACTACCAATCCAAATTATCCAACCTACTCCAAGACCCCGCTTACAAACCTCTAAATACTGACCCCACCACCTACCTGGAAAAAACCACCAAATCCAAAATAAAAGCCTCCCCCATCAGTGAAGAGATCCAGCAAAGAATCATCCCCAGAGAAAAATCATCCAGATGCCCTAAACTCTATGGCCTCCCCAAGATACACAAAGAAGGAACACCACTCAGACCCACAGTCAGCTTCATAGGCTCATCTCTACAGAATCTTGCCAAATTTCTCACCAAACAACTCCAGCCCTATACACAATCCATCACCTCACACGTACAAAACTCTTTCCACTTCATAGAAACAATAAAGAAACAAAACCTACAACCCGGCAACCTACTCGTGAGCTTCGATGTCATAACCCTGTTCACCCAAGTACCTACTAAAGAAGCCTTGACAGCCATCTAAAACAAATACATCCCCCCTAAGCACATCCTAGATCTGACCAACACATACTTCATCCACAATGGACAAAGATACAAACAGATAGAAGGAGCACCTATGGGATGACCCCTCTCACCCGTCATCGCTAACCTATACATGGAACACTTTGAAACCAATGCTCTAGACCAGTGGTCGGCAAGCCGCGGCTCGCGAGCCACATGCGGCTCTTTACACACTTTAATGCGGCTCTTCTGTGTGCCGGGCGCCCACTCCCCTCCCTCCTCTCGGGCGGCCGCCCCAGGAGTCAGGACTCTGCAGCTAGCCTCTGTCAGTGCGCGCCCTGTGTGCAGCCCCGGCGGCCGGCTCCACACAGCTCCAGTCGGGTCATGTAGTATAAAGGGGGGTGACTTTCTGTGTAGTGCTGCGGCAGCGAGGCAGCATCCTCTCTCTGTCTGCCGCCCTCAGAAGAAGACTGCGCCTCCCAAATCAGCAGCGTGTCATCAAAAACAGTGTACCATCCTATGTATTTTCGGTTTTAAAAATGTGGCTCTCAAAATAAATTTCAATCATGGTTTTGGCGAGATTTGGCTCAGTTGAAAAAAAAGGTTGCCCACCACTGCTCTAGACAAATCTGAACACAAACCCAAACTCTGGCTTAGATATGTAGATGACACTTTCGTAATTTGGCCACATGGGAAAGAAAAACTGGACAACTTCTTCACACATCTCAACAGCCTATACTCCAAAACACAATTCACCATAGAAACAGAAGCCAACAACCAACTTCCCTTCCTGGACCTCCTAATTTACAAAAAACTCAATGGCTCCCTAGGACACACCATCCACCGAAAGAAAACACACACCAACCGCTACTTAAATGCACAATCTCATCACCACCCTGCACAGGTCAACTCCCTAGCCAAGACCCTCATCTCCAGAACCAAATGCCTAGCTGACAAAGACCACCTGAGAACAGAATTACACATCTTCACTAATGTATTAATTTCTAACGGATTCCATTTACCAACCTAATCCTAAAGGAGACACCCCCCAGAAACCGAGACATAAAACAGGACAATGGTATTGCCCTCCTCCCCTACATCAAAGGCACCACAGATAAAATCAGCAAAATTCTCCACAAATACAATATCAGGACAGCCTTTGGTACTGACCAAAAAATAGCCAACATCCTAAGAAACCCCAAAGACAAGATCCAGCTAGAAAACCAAGGATTTTATGAAATACCATTGCAACAATTGCACAGCCACATACATTGGACAAACCAACAGGAGAATAAATGCATGCATCGCAGAACACAAGAACGCAGTCAGAAAAGAAGAAAATTCTTCCTCCCTTTTCCAGCACCTTAAAGCCACAGACATGAAATTAATTTTGAGGGAACCAAATTAATCTCCAATACTGAAGACTTCAACAAGAGAATAATCAGGGAAGCCATTGAAATAGAGAAACACCCCCATAACATGAACAAACGGGACGATGCCTTCCACCTATCAGACATTTGGAAACTAGCCCTTATCAACAAATGAGTCCCAACCACGAAAACCAACACTGGACCCAAAACAACACATGATGCCACCACCAATCTCTCTCACCAGACTCAAACCCAAACCCACCCCGTAGATGAAAGGCAACCACCATCCAGAAACCAGACCATGGCTGCATCACCAGCTGCCACACACCCCGACACCCAAATCAAGCAAACTGACACACGCCATGAACACAGAGCCAGGCCTCAAACTCGGAGCCAAACCAAAACTTGGAACGTCACATCACAGCCACCCGCTCAGGATATCACATCACAGATCTCAGGAGGCTACACCACAAAACCTCAGGATGTTGTAACACAGCCAACGACCCAGGAGATTACAATACAAGACCCAAGAGGTCAGAAGATAAAAACTCAGAAGGTCATCACACAGCCCATTACCCAGGTCATTACGACCCAGGAGATTATAGCACAAAACCCAGGAGGTCATAAGATTAGAACTCAGAGGGTCATCACACAGCCCATTACCCAAGTCATTACAACACAGGAGGCAGATACACACACAGCCAATAACTCAGCCACACATGTTCTTAAGAAAAAGCCAGCCAATCTGCAAACATCAACTCCATCAACCAATCAAGAAATGACAACACAGCCAACCTCCCCACCAGTATATATAGGGAGACAGCAGCTCAGATCACGCTTTGCTCGCACAAAGCCGAAAGCACCAGCCTGAAGATGGCGAGTGGGATCTCATCGAAACGTTGCCCAGATAGTCTCAATCTTACATGGGAAAAGACCCGAACACACCAAGACCAGCATACCTGTACCTGTGAAAATCTACGAAAATATATCTATATCTATAGCTATAGATATATGGTATAGATATATATACGGTATAGATATATACAGTTTATATATATACGGTATATATATATGCTGTATATATACATACATATATACACATATACATACACATACGGTATATATATATACGGTGTGTGTGTGTATATATACACACTAAGTAGCTTGAAATAGATCTATACTAGTCTCCCTTGTTTAATTATTTATTAGCTCAAAAACCTAACACACACACACACACACACACACACATATATATGTTTTCTTATGTTTTCACGGGTATTTTTACGTATGATATTTAGGTTTCTTCGGGTATTTTCCCACGTAATTATGTGGAAAAATACCCGAAGAAACCTAAATACCATACATACATACATACATACATACATATAATGGGTGCACACTTATGTGCAGGCTGAATTGTTCAGTACCAAGTTTGCTTCATGGACATTGGCTGAATTTCATTCTACACTCTCTGTTCTTAGTGTGACAGCATGAAAGTGCTAAACTGAAGGGTTTTTACAAATTTCAATCCAGTCCTGATTCTGGTTACTCACAAATACATCTAACTGATTTCATTTGGTTTTATTTGTGGGTATTTTGATTTCCTACTTGTTACCAGCCATTCCCTGGCTCCATAGTGAGTTAGCACGTGTGCCATCTCAACTGTCAAAATTGTCAGAGGCAATATTTCTCATGAGTCTGGCTCCTATTCTCTGCCTGTCTGCAGTGTCATTCATGTCAGTTTCATGGTCTCACCAGCAGAGAGCAGAAGGAGTCCTTGCCTTACTACAGTACTTGTAGAGACGGAATATGGGCTGGGGCTCAGCTAGGGCAGATACTGGAAAGGTTTACAGAGGGTTCCATCTGGTTTTCATACATTTGTAACATATGTCAGATGGAATATTTAGACAGACATATGTAATATAGGCAATACACGAACTAACCTTGCTTCTGTATACCTCTGCTTATGTTTTCAGCTGCCCATTCTATATGTTCATGCCCACAGGCACTAGCATGCAAATATGCTTCCCATATGCACATTTGCATCCTCCTGTGGTGTGTTCCTATTATGTTAATAGTCGAAATAATCTTGCTTATCTTCAGAGAAACCTTGAGATTCCTCTGTAGTGTTTGTGGTAGCAGATAATTGTTATATTATTTATACAACCCCCACCTGTACCGATTGTTGCCTGGAGAGCTTAACATAAAAATTCAACTCAATAAAATAGACTAAGGCTACATTAGAAATCTATTTTTAAGGTAATTTAAATAAAAGAAACAGCGTGTGACAAGGCATATGGTTCAGAATCTTGCAGCCAAGCAAAGCTGCTTGTGGCTAAAAGCCGCCTAAAAGAGACACATTGCAGGTCTATAATATTTGTCTGTAACTGGTTAGATAGTAGATGTGCAGACCAATTAACATCTCACAACAAATAAGACGGTTGTTGAAAGAAATATCCTTCTGGGTTCAGTTCCAAGTGGGGAAAAAGACACTGGAAACACGGAGGCTGCTTGGAAGGTTTAATGGTTACAGGGCCACATGGCCTGGAGCTCCAGAGAAGAATGATCACATGCTTCAAGGTGAGAAGAGAAGAGGAAAAAGGGAAAAGAGAAAAGGAAAAAGGAAAAAAGTGTTGAGGTGCTGAGAGTACCTGGGTTTTATACTCTCTGTTTGGATTTGAATTGGAGCTTGTATTCTAATTGGTTGTCAGACTCCCAGGGGCGGGGGTCTTAACTCTATAGGCTTGGTCTGGACCACATGGCTTTACCTGAATGCTGGCTAATGCAATCTTCCCAGACCATGTGGTGAGATGGATAATCCTATCATTTCCTGAGGGCCATCCTTAATCCCATCAGCCTGGAGTTCCTTCTTATGTAAAGTATTCTGGCCCAGGCCTTAATGGCCCACTCATTAACAAAGGTGGGGGTGAGATTCTGCTTCTGGGGTGAGTTTCTGCTTCTTGAGTTTCTACTCTTCTTAGGGGAAATATTCTGCCTTTCTAATATTTCCTAGGCTATTTCAATTTTTCTAGGAGAGGGGTGGATGCTAACTTCCTACACGGTAATGTGTGAAGAAGCTTCTTGGACATTCATGCATTCATGCATTTTCCCACATTCCCAATATCATACAACCATATAATACATTCCCATCACAACATTAGCAGTACACAACACAAATCTAACGCATCAAACATATTTCCTAAGGGCTAAAACTGCAGTAAGGCATAGAACCTAATTTTAAGGAAGCCAGCTGAAATGCATGCTAAATTGTGGATCTGCTTATTATACTAAGCCAAAGTGAGGGCATCTCACAGCCACTGGGCCACAGGTTATCACAGCATCATTTGTGTTACCATGAGGATCCCTAAGGTGAGAGTTTAAGAGGGCAAAATTAGCATCTCAATCCCATGATTTAAGGCACCCATTAAAATAATCTCAAGCTTCAAGAGCCTTTGCCTCTTGATATTTTAAGAGGCAAAATGGGTTCCTTTTGCTTTTGTAATCCTTAGCAAGCAATTCACCCCCCCTTCCCGCCCCATGGTTAATCCTTAGTGTGGTTAATCCAACCAATTGTAACTCACCAAAATATGCCCATCTAGCTTTCATATGGAACAAAAAAAAAAGGGGGGTGTAGGCAAAGAAGGGAAATAATAGCAAGAATGAAAGTGAGATAGCATAAAGGATATGAATGAGGTAAAAAACCTAAACTGCCAGCATGACACACAAGCCATGCTTTGTTTCTTATTCACAGCTGTCTTAGATTTTTGGAAGAATGATGATAGCAGTCAGTTTATGGTGAATTATTATATATTTTGGAAGAGAGAGGGCCCTTCCATAGCTATTTGATTTTAAATGCAAATTTAAAATACATTCTTGCCAAAAATCTGACCCCCCAAATGTTCAACACCAATATTCTGCAAAATAAGAAGTGGTAGAATATGCATGGCATAGAAATATCTATTGTAGTATTGCTTCAGGGATTCAAGTGCTCTGGAGTTATGAGAAAAATATATCTGTTAACTTTGGAGATAATTAGTTTCATTACCATGCTTGAATTGATTTGAAATATAAGGTCTGTAAAATGAAAAATTGAAACCCACAGCCCAGTTCTTCTGTGACTGCAGCCCATTCTTGCACTGCTGCAGAAATGCACTCTTACACATACAAACAGGTTTCTCCATACCTTGAGGGCTGCTCCGATCTGTAGTATAATTAACTCTGACATAATTGGAATGTTTTTAATGTTAGTAATAGCTTGGAATAGTATCAATTTTTAACCATTTTTCAGACATTCATGGTAGAGGGAAAAATCATTCACAAAGAGCCTGCAATGGTGCTAATTGGCAGAGCTAATACGGGGCACTAGAGGCACCATGCTGAGCTGGATTAATAACTTACCTAAGGCAAAATACTGTTACCACAGTGTCCAACTAGGTAACTCTTAAGAAGTTCATAAGCCATGACCTAGGCACAGTAGTGTCCTCCAAGTTTATAGCAAACAGAATGATAACTGGCTTGTGATGCTGTGTAAAAGAGTCGTCAACATTTCCATTCCAAGATACTGTTGGTTGAATATTTTAGAGTAATTTTACCACAAATGATGCAATAAATCTATTAGCACATGGGAATCTATGATGTACAAATATGAGAAACATAGGGCCCTTGTTTTTAAAGTCTTCTTAGAACCATGGTAGCAAATATTAGCTAATTAGCACCATTGCAGGCTCTTTATTAATGATTTTTTCCCTCCACCATGAATGTCTGAAAAATGATTCGAAATGGACATGACACAGAGCTATTAAGCAATGAAACAGTTTACTCTTTGAAATCATGGTATTCCATTGTTGGAAGATTTTGACAAAAGACTGGACAGACATTTGTCTGACATGGTATGAGGATTACTGCGCTAAACTGGGTGTTGGACTTGAAGACTTCCAAGGTTTCTTCCAACCCTATGATTCTATAATTCTCAAAATGTACCCAATTGCCAAATATTTGGGGATTTCTGATCTTACTTATGACTAATCCTCAATATTTACTGTTTACTGGCCAGAATTTTTACAATTCTGAAAAAGATATTTAAAGAACAGCTTGCCTTCCAAAATTGTAGGTGTTCCATCGCTGGAGGTTTTAAAACAAAATATTGGACAGCCATTTGTCCTGGATGGACTCCTATCTTGGGCAGTGGGTTGGACTAGATCTCCAAGGTTCCTTTCAGCCCTATGATTCTATGAATTAGGAAAGAATGTACAGCACGAGTAATTGCTCTAATGCCTGCATCACTTAAAAGAGATCCTGAAGAGAAAATAAAGGAGAAATTTGCAAATATGGAAGAAAAGATGAACAAAGACCTGGAAAAAAATCTACAATCCAGATCAGTGGAATGGTTAACCAAATCATAGAAAAAGAGAAATTGTAGAGAATAATACAGAAATAATAAACAAGAAAAATAAAGGAATCTATATCCTTTATAAATGTGGCATTATTGGAATTAAGAGAGAAAGAATTTTGTTTTAAGATTAAGAGCAGTTTCAGAAGAACCTGGTGAAGATATTACAGAAAGAATCATAGAATTCCTAACATTTTGGGAATGGAATGAAGAACATTTGAATGCAAAAATAAATAAACTTACAGAATTAATACAAGAGGAAGAAGACAAGAGACCAGGTTCCACAATACACTTCAATAGAATATTATAGATAAGTAACTCAGAAATAATTGTGCTCAAAGAAGTGCCTGCTAGAATTTTGTGCAAGAGAAACAAATATACTTTTTGACAAATAAACTTAAACAAAAGAATACAATTTTGTTGGAATATACTGGAAGAAGTAATCCTAACTTTTAATCAAAAAAGATATCAATTCAGTCCAAATGATGAGAGATGTTTATAAAGGCTCAAAGAGGAGATTGACAAAGCAAAATTGTATCAAAAATAGAAAACAATACAACAAATATAGCAAGCTGCCTAGAGTTATCTCGGTAAGATGGGCATAGAAAGAAGACAAAAAAACCCTACAACATTAGGCACTACTGGCATAGACTTTTTTAAATTTATGAACACAGATTTTACTAAAAAAATTAAAGCAAAATGTAATTTGTCTCCAAAAAAGCATATGTAAAAAAAGATAAATACTTGATTTAAAAAATATTGGACAAGAATTTGTATCAACAGGGAGTAAAATGGAGTTATTTTGTATATAAAATAACTGTATATTGTATAATGTATATTTTGTATGTTATTTGTATATTTTGGTTACAACCAAAACTGATAATGAACAATGGCTATAGCATATATGTAAGGGTTGAAATTAATTGGAATGAAACTAAAATTATGATATAGGGAATGTATGCTCCAAATGACAATAAAGTCATGTTTTCAAGGGACTTCTGGAAAAATTGATAGAATTCTCCTATGAAAACTGGTTTTTAGGGGAGATTAGAATGGAGCGATGTGCTCCAAAAGGAATCTCTGTTCCTATGTAAGGAACAGATACATTAATGGAAAAATTAAAGGAATTTGATGTGTTGCTGGACTTAAAATTAGTAAGGAGAAAACAAAAATGTTAACAAAAAACAGGATGAAGGAACTGATTGCAAAAACAGGTTTTTCAGATTGAGAAAAATATGTAGGTGGTATTATGACTAATACCAGTTTTATGTTACTTCAAAATAATTACGTTCAGGTATTTATTTTATTTATTTATTTGTATCCTGTCTTTATTATTTTTACAAATAACTTAAGATGGTGAACATATTGACACATTTCTCATCTCCTATTTTCCTCACAACACTAACTCTGTGAAGTGAGCTGGACTGAGAGAGAGACCCAGTTGGTTTTCATGGGGACTTGAATTTAATTTTCTGTTTTCTAGCCTGGTGCCCTAACCACTAGACCAAGCTACTCTCTCCATAAAGTACCATATGAAATTTTAAAAGATGCATTAAAGTGGGAAAAGTTGCAATTATCATTGTTTGGAAATATTCCTGTGGTAAAAATGAATGTATTACCTAGAGAGATGTTTTATTTCAAACAATATCTGTTTTTTAAAAATGATGCATCTTTTAGTCAAAGGCAAAAAGACATATTCAGATTTATATGGCAGAGTACAAAACCAAGGATTAACTATAAAAAAACTTCAGTTTGCAAAAAAAGGATTACAATTGCCTGATTTTAAAATGTATTTTGCAGCCTGAAGCTTGGTTGGGCCATGAGAAAATTTTGGTGGGCTGCAGAGAAATCTCACCCCCAGAGCACTCCCCAAAGCAATTAATCCAGGCTGCACTGAAGCACAAGCCCACATGGCCCATGGGAATCCTCCCTTCCAATCACTGCATACCCAGCAAACTTGCCTGCTAAATTGCTATTTTTCCTTTTTCTGACCATCAGGTGTTCTGCTGTGGCGGGAGATTTAGATTAGCTAGGAAGCAGGAAATGGTTGGATTTCTTACTTTCTAACTAGTCTTTAGATCTTCGGCTCTGCTTTTAAGCACAGCCGAACCTCCCTTAGGACTGAAGTTTCTATTATTCAGTGCAGACTCACGGCAAGCAAATTTGAGAGAGCTGATGGCAAATAGATAGATCACTGAATGATTCTATGAGCAACTCAATCTGCCTGCCTGCTTTGCTTGATTTTGAGTAAAAGTTGCTTTTTTTTAAATAAAAAATTCAATATTTATAAAAATATTTATAATATTTACATACAAGCTATGCCCACCCAGTCACATGGCCACCAAGCCACACCCACAAATTAGGCCATGACCACAGAATCGGTTAGTGGTCCCTGGGATTTAAAATTATAAGTTTGGTGGTCCCTGAGGTCCAAAAGGTTGGTGACCCATGGTTTAGACAGGAGGCTCCACATGGGATGAAAGGAACCATCTTGGATACAGTGTCCTGATAGATGGGAGGCCAGTAATAAAATCCAAACTACTTTCCACGTTTTCTCTCTGAGATAAGGCAAGGGTACAATAGACTGCAGGGTTTTTATATTAAGTACTTGGCATGCTGGCAGGTATAACAAGCAGGGTTTGACATCTGCTCAAACAAAAGCCACCAAAAGTTCAGAAACAGAACTGAGCACTCTTAAATATGCTACTAACATGCTATTGTGGTAGAGTTTCAATTATTCAGGGAAAAAGGAGTACAAGTCTTCCCATTTTCAGTAAAAGCAAGACGATGGATTTAACAGAGCCCACAAATATAAGTCTTACTATTGTAAACAAATTCATTTGATGAACTTAGAATATGCCCCCGCATCACCAAGAGTTGCATCAATCAAGGCCGGTAGCAGAAGTAGGGGAGACAGAGTTTTCAGATTACCAGACAGATTCAGGGACTGGGCCAGAACAAGAGTGCAAGGCAGAATGAAGTCAGTTTTGATAGGACACATTCTAGTGTCTTCAGAAAAGATATGGTGTTCTATAACCAAATAACACTTGAGTATTCAACATCAGCCTTTTGTAATTGACTGATAGTGAATTTGTCAATGCTATTAGTATTTAAGTGGCATACTAGATATTTTGGAATTATACCCAAGGCATCAATTACAATTGGTGCTATTTTTGTTTTATTTTGCCACAATCATTCTACTTTTATTTGCAGGTTTTTATATTTCATGATTTTCTCCAGTTCTTTGTCTTCCCTTCTGCTGTTACCAGGTACTGCAATGTCCACTATCCAGACTTTTTTTTTGTCTTTCTTATCAACAGTTGTTAAATCTGGAGTATTAGGTAGCAAGTGCTTGTCTATTTGAATTCAAAAGTCCTGAAGCGGTTTACATTGAGTTTGTATCTGTTGTGTGCTCTTATATTGTTGTGGTTGAAGCTGAAGTAGTCATTGATTGGTAAGACATTGTAGCAGATAATTTTGTGTGCGACGCTTAAGTTTAACCATAGGCGGTGTAGTTCAAGGTTGTCCAAGCCCAAAATATCAAGCCTGGTGATATAGGGTATTCTGTTGTGAGCAGAGGAGTGTAGTATTCTTCTCGTGAAATACTTCTGGACTTGCTCGATTGTATTAATGTCTGATAGGCAGTGTGGATTTCGAGTATTGGTCTGGCAAAAGTTTTGTATGCTCTAGTTAGCAACTCGATATTTCTGGAAGAGAAGCTTCGTAAGATTAGCTTTACAACTCTTAATGCCTTCTTGGCAATGCTGTTACAGTGAGCTCTGGCGCTTAGGTCATTTGATATGAGAACTCCCAGGCCCTTGACAGAGTGAGGATCATCAACAAGGTCATATCCGCCTAGTTTGTATTTGTTTCACTGATTTTTTTTATCAATGTGTAATGTGTCATTGCTGCTACTTTGTCATGCTGTTGTTTCTAGCCAGTCTGTGATCTTTTTGCAGCAATTAACCAAGTAGTTCACTGTTTCTTCACCTTCTTGCAGAAGTGGTATTTTCTGTCTGTTGCTGGCTTCTCAATTCTAGCTTTGTATTCGTGTGCTCTTAAGACTTGGTCTTGTGCAGCCAGAATTAGCCCCTCTGTCTCTTTTTTCAACTTTCTTGCTCTTAGCCATTGCCAGGTCTTGTTGTCTGCTTTGCCTGCCATCATTATTATTTATTATCTAAGCTACCAGCAAGACAACTGCTTATGGATGAGTTAGCACATAACAACTCTATCCATTTTTCTACTTATAGGTCATATTTTCTGAGAAGTTATGGCTGTTACCTACTGCTGGATTCTGCCCTAGCCTCTCACATTCCTGAGGTTATACATTTTCTACAGGAACTTCAGGCAGTGTATCAGTTCCTTGGGAAACAGCTGGATCTTGTATTTTGCCTGAAACTTCATCTAGTATGAAAATAAACCCAATTTTCCATCTTGTATTTCTGATCCTTGAATCCCTTCCATGTCACTTGTATTCTCCCATCTTGTTTTCCAGTCTCAGTTGGGGAAGGAAAAATATGACGTGGAATATATATTGGATTCCTGATGCAGAAAGAACAAATTGGAATACTTGATCTGCTTGAAGAATACACAGACTGATCCAAGGAAGCAGAGAAAATATCCATGCCCCCACTTGCTTTGTATGTTCCATTTGGAAAACCTGCCAAAATCCAAGCTTCCTAAATGATCTTCCAGTTTGTCTAAAGCCCGGGTTTCAATCTTGCAACGTCATGTCATCATGTGACGTATCACGACTTCCTTCCCTTCGCTAAACGGGGAGTGTGCATGGGCAGCTGTGACACATCCGGCCTGTGGGCTGCAAATTTGACACCTCTTGTCTAGAGCACTAATGATTCTTCAGACTAACGGGGAAAGCACTCCTTGGGACCACAAGGGAGAGCTGTAAGGTTGACTGCCTACAAGAATCCTGTCCTGTCCCACATTGACCTGGGGATGGGAAATGATTGCTTTCCCTCTTTTCCTACTTCCCTCCTTCAATTCTAAGGTTGATAAGAAAACCCTTTCATCTTCCTCACCAACTCCAAAACTTGGGAATGGAAAATGACTGACAAGGAAGTTTCCTGTAAGGTTTCCTATGGAGGAGAAATTTACTTTGGGAAAAGAAAAATTGAATTGTTTCTTTTGTTTCTTTTATATTTTATTTTTCTTATATATACCCATGTATTCATAACTATGTTTTACTTATACGTATTATCTTGTAAGTAATTGACAAATCAAATAAAATAAATAAATAAATAAGAATTCAAATAGATAAAATTGTTATCTTGTTTCTGCAGGACTGCCATCTGTCAGAAATGGTATAAGGTCTCCTGCTAGGGTGGGGGGTTGGACTAGATAATCTACAAAGTTCCTTTCAACTCTGTTAATCAGTTAATCTGCTAGGAGAGAATGGAAAAAAAGTTTTGTCATTTCTGCAATTGGATGGAAGACATCTTTGGAAAAATCACAGCTTCCTTCTGATATACAGTATTTCACATTCGTTAAATCACATTCGATTTTTAGATCTTTGCCTGAACAAGTTCCTGCATCTTTCTTGGCAAGGTTTTCAGAACTGGCTTGCCATTGCTTCCTTCCTAGGGCTGAGAGAAAGTGATTGGCTGAAGGTCCCCCAGCTGTCTTTATGCCTAAAGCAGGATTAGAACGCACAATCCCCCAATTCTAGCCTGGTAGGTTAACCACTACACTAAACCAGCACTCTGTTCTCTATATAAGATTTATCTTATTCGCAACGGTTGCTGGAATTCATTTGGGATGACTGTTTAGCTTCTCTTCAGTAAAATTCTACATCAGAAGTTCCAGGATTCCTCTGTATCTGTTAATTATTCCAGTCTGGCTTGCTGAGGGACAGGGAGTAGGACTGAAGAACCTGACAATTCATGCTTTATATCATTTTATTATGATTTGTATTTTATTCTGCTGCTGCTCTTTTTTGCATTTAAGTATTGCTGCAAAGCAATGAACCCCACAACAGGCAGCTTCTAGAAGTACTCTGTGCAGTATATAAAATGGCACAGGAATAAGAAGAGTGTTTCTCCAAACCTAACATTATACAAGCAATAAAAATAATGGCCATTTTAAAACCCTTGTCAGTGAAAGCAGTGAAAATCCCATTGTGTAGTCATAGACGACCAAACTAGCAGTATACAGTTGGCAGAACCCAGCTCTCTCAGTTTAAATCAATCTTCTATGCAGCACAAAGAATGCTACTCCTGCTACTCTGCACAGTGCAAAGAATGTATTTTTAACCACAGATCTAGCACTCTCGATAAGCACTAAAGTTGGGTCTATTAAGAGGCTGCCTAAGATCTGACAAATACTTTGGAAACACTGCTTAGACCTAATGTGAGAAATGCTTCCATGGAAGCCAGTTGTCCATTCTTCCCTGCAATACAGCCAAAATAGCCATGGAGAGAGAATGTGCTCACAGGAACCTAAAACTATGTCAATGTGATAATGCATTATTACAAGAATGGAACAGCTTAAAATTGTCTCCATCCATGGGCTGGGATGTGATAAAGGCAATGTCACAAAGACATAGCATTTAAAAATGTTAACAGCCAGGGCATGGCCATGTTGCAGTAGGAGGACATGAGGATAAGACCATAGTGAGGGGGAAATGGCTGTTTTAAGATTCTGCTTTTCAGTATCTCTACAGGTAGTAGAAAAACCCCAGCTTTCTATCCATGTCTGTAGTTGGCTGCTGTAATCACCTATTAACAGGGAAATCCCCAGCCTATCTTTTGAAGGAGGAACTGTCAAGTGAAAGCATTGCAGGAAAATTCGTAGCTGTTTAATGAGGGACTGAGAGCGAAGTTACATGTGACATGCACTCAAACAGTTCTTTCTCCAGAATTTTTTTTAAAAAAAAATAATAAAAAGCGGAGTCTCCAATACAAATGTCATTTCTGTCATAAGCTCAGTAGGCAGATTCAAGCTAGCTACCTCTTCTCAGTTTCAAATAATATAAAGCTCCTAATAACATCTTACTTCACAGAGTTTTCACAATCGCTACTGAACGACCAAACGTAGAAGCTTTCTAAGCTACTGATAATACTGTTTATGAGGAGCAGTTGTAGTATTTTCAGAAACTGATGTAGACAATCCTGTACAAATACAGTGTGTAGAATTCAGATTTGTTGGAATTGCTTTGTTTTTCAACCTGACTCCCAAGATATAGTAATTGAGGTCATTGCAAAATAGTTCTATAGGCATAGTATATAGACACAAAATTAAAAAACAGAGTACCTCTGAGCATATATACGCTCAGCCCAAAGATAGTTTTCAAATCCATAATCAGGTTTTATAATTCTGTCATTAAAAAAATCAAGACATGCTTTAAAAAGTTTTCTTCGTTTCTGCAATTATATTCTTTTCTGGACTTTGTTATAGTTCCAGAACAGGGATGAAAATCCCAAAGATCTACTACTGCAAATAGTAATAGATGTATTAATAGGTCCAGATTTACCTTCTGACCACACCTGCCTTGACTTACTGAATTCTAGCTTGACCCTTCAGACTTTCCAGTCATATGCCTGCTTGGCTCATGGTCATTACATCATACTTTGTTGATGAAAAAAACAGGCTGAATGTTTGAAAAAGGGCCAAGCACCATGTGGTGGTACTGCTGCTCTCCAGTCTGGACTAGGACCAATATTTTTATTCTAGAATACAGGCTTAGTGGATTTTTTCCAAGTAGAGTTTACCAATTACTCAGTATATCCTTCTTTTCCCTGGGATTTCTTTGAGAAAGTCATTTAGCAAACGGATGCCTAGCATTACTCATCCTCTCACAATATTTAAATCTGTTTGGGGCAACAGGCTAGTGAAAGGTGGAGCGATTTGTTGTTTTTTTAATGCTGTTTTATCACTTATGCAGAAGTGGTTCTTATTAACATTTGGGAGCAATTTACCCTGCAACTTGTACATATTTAGTGAGGATTCCGTGAAGAATTGTAGCCCATGTTCTCTGATGCTGTGGCTGCACAAATGACCCCTTGGGAAAATTGAGAGTGAGTGGCATTCCTTTTGAACAGATGGTATCTGGAGAGAGGAGATGTTGCTCTAAAAAAAGTTGGGTAGGAGAGAGAGGAGTGCCAAGGAGTGCTGAATGAAGGGACTAACAACCCCAGGGATCACCAGCCCACCTGCAATTGGGACCTCAGGGGCATTTTAACTTCCCCCAACTGTCCATCTTCCCCATCTATGCCCTTTTGGCCTCTTGCACTCCGCAGCCTTTGACATCTTGGCTGACCTTTGTCGTCTTCCTGCTTTTCCTGATGACAAGCTACTTTTTTTTCCAAGCTTGCCCATTTTTTTCCAGGCTTGCTTGTGAGACCTGGGGAACATGGCCAGCAGATGCCTCATGAAGGGCCAGGGCCAGAATGCCTCATCAGGAGTATGGGAGTAAGAAGATGGGGAAGGTCAGCTAGACCAATGGAGCGCAGGACAGCTGAGGCTGGGACTTGACTGGGGTAACCGTGGTGGCCTGGGGCAGCTGTACTGTCCCAATGCCCTGCAGCTCAGAGGCTTTTTGCAGCCAGCCTCAGAGCTGCAGTGTGCCAAGAAGCCCTTAAACTGCATTGTGGCAGGAAACCAAAGAGTCATGTAGTTCTGGGGCTGCTTGCTGGGTGAAGGGTAACCAAAAGGACAGAGATGGGAGAGAGGGAGATAGACAGGTGTGGAGAGTTAGAGGTAATTTCTTATCTTAATGAGACTTGAGACTGAGAGAGATCCACCCCAGAATGGCTTGGAGCAAGGTAAATCCTTAACAAATTTACTAGTGAAATTTGGTTAATGATTGCAATGAGAAGTGCTGAGATTGCTGTTGCTAAGCAATGCAGTCACAAAACATCACACTTTACTGCTGCATCACTTGGCAACAGAAATTCTGGTTCCAATTGTTATAAACCGAGAACTACCTGCTCTAATACCTTGCACTTACTGCCTGTGGTTAATGGATCTGCAATCCAATGTAACTGGAGGGCAAGAGTTGTGATAGGATGCTTTAGATCATCCCCACTTTTACACCAGTTAATAATACAAACAACTTATTTCCAGTTAGCAGAACTTAAAACTCTTTCAACTCAGCCTCCGCAGATTTAATTTACCCAGAATTAATGATGGCCAGCCTCTCTCTAGGCAGCAGAAATGAGGCCCCTCCCTTCGGTTCTGCAGATGAGTGTGCGGGAATTGGTTGCAGGACTGCCTGGCAGTGAAGGAGCCAGCTTGTCTGGTATTGATTAATTCTTACTCAGTTTTATATGAAGCTTTTAGATCTGGGTAGTGTCTCAAGGAAGGGGGAGTGACGAAGGGAAGACCATAGTAATGGGAGGTCAACTGAGGTCAGTCCTAGGATTCATCAGCACTATAGTTCTGTAACATTGGACACAGGGTGAAATAAAGATGTCAGATGGAATTTAAAGGAGAGTGAGAGGCTAATTCACATGCAGACTAGGCAGGGCTGAATCCCTTCAGACTGTACTAGGAATAGGGCAACTTATATGCAGAGCAATTTGGACTGAATTCTAGTACAGTGACGATTCCATTCCTGTCTCTTCTACATATAAGGAAAGCCCTTCTTCTCCCCTATCCATAAAATCATTGCTTTTTAGTGATGAGAGTGCCTGATAAATGGATAGAGTAAGTTTTTGTCCTGAGATATTTTTAAACAAATTAAAAGTGATTCTGAAGCTGCCTCTGGGTTAACATAGACTGTTCTGGAGGGGGCAGCTGTATGAAATTAGAATAACTTTGATGTTTACAAATGTGCAATTTGTTACAGAGTTTTTTTTTAAAAAGATGATTTAGACAAGTGTATATACATCTAAGGGTTTTTTGTGTTCAGTCACAGGAATTTCTTGGAGACTGCTTGGACAAAGTTTCTAGAATCTAGAAACTAGATCTAGAATCTAGAAGCAGCCAAATCCAGAAGCAAGCAAAGTTATAACCAGAAGCCAACATGGGTTTGTCAAAAAAAAGATCATGCCAAACAAATTTTATTTCATTCTTTGACAAAGTAACTAAATTATTGGACTAGAAAAATGCAGTGGGCATAGTATACTTGGATTTTACTAAGGCATTTGGCAAAGTAGACCACAATCTCCTTTGTAAGCTAGAAAAATGTGGGATAGCCAGCATCACCCCCAAATGGATTTATTTTCTTTGATGAGATATAAAGGATATTTTTGGTAAGAAATTGATGGTTTGAACAGGGAGTTATTTGCTGGCTGAGCCCCCACCCCCTCGGTGTCAAACATGAAGTGGTAAGGTCTTGCAAATAAATAATTCAGATAATGCTCAAGTTATAGCCACAATTTCAGTTGCTAAGCAATGCAGTTATTAAGCAAGTCTTCAAATAACCCGATTTTATAATAATTTTATCATGGTTATTAAGCATATCACAACAGTTGTTAAGTGAACATGTGGTTGTTAATGAATGCAGTCATTAAGTGAACCCGGCTTCCCAATTGATTTTGCTTGTTGGAAGCTGGCTTGGAAGGTTGCAAATCACAATCACATGACCGTAAGATGTTGCAACCACCATAAATGTGAGCCAGTTGCCAAGCACCTAAATTTCAGTCGTGTGATGTGACTGAGTGGGCAGTGCAATGGCTGTAATCTCAAGGTCAGGTTGTAAATTACTTTTTTCAAGGTTGTCATAACTTTAAATCATCAAACAAATATTTGTAAGTTAAGGACTGTCTTTGTCTGAAAGGATTAGGATTGATAGATTGGTAATTGCTGGATATAACATGAGCATTTTCATAGTGACCTACTTTCTAAAAGGACCTGAAATGATAGGGAGAAATTTATATCAAGTGAGGTTTAAATTGGAGCCATGCAAAATAGTGTTAGTAACTAAATCTATAAATTATTTTTTCAGGGTGACTAGTCAATACTGTTCACATACTGTTACTGTCTTTTCCTTGCTGCAAAAAAAGAAAGAAAGAAAGAAAGAAAGAAAGAAAGAAAGAAAGAAAGAAAGAAAGAAAGAAAGAAAGAAAGAAAGAAAGAAAGAAAGAAAGAAAGAAAGAAAGAAAGAAAGAAAGAAAGAAAGAAAGAAAGAAAGAAAGAAAATTAGATCCAGGCAAGAAATGCATAATAATTCTGTATTTACTCCATGAAATAAAGATTAGCTGGAAAGGCTTCCAATGATAGACTTATGCCAATTTTATAGAGTTGGACTTCAACTTGATTTAGATTGTTTCTTCCACTTAGTATATGGATTGGTTAACTGAGGCAAAACATGGGTTTCAGGGGATGGAAGGCCAATTTCTACATGAAGAAATTCTGATCTGAAATCAAAAAGGACAACAAAGGCACTTGAAATTAGGCACAAAGTCTCCCATGGAAGTCCTGCCAATCTCACTAATAAAACTGGGCACCTTGTACATTTAACTCCCCAGAACCATTTCTGTTCCTTTCCATTTATCTCAGGACTTCTCATCCAAATGTTTTACCTCAGTTTTTTGATTCCACTGCATTACGCACATTAGAGGAGTTGTTGGCATCAATTTTGCATGCAAGATAGCAATCCCATTTCCCATTACAAGGAAACCTAGCCTTAGAAAAAACTCTTTTGTGTGTTGTGAACAGTGTCCTTTCCGACAGAATCTTTTGGCTCACCTGGCAGGTAATTTGCAGTATAGGTGTCTGGTCCATGCCAACTGCCAGCTGGAAGGGAATAGCCAAGGGAAACAGGACAGATGCTTCAGTCATCTCCTTATCCCCCCTTCAACTTACAGTTTCTTGGCATCTCTGCAGATGTTTTTATAAGCAGTAATGTAACAGAAATCTTCAAACACCTGGATCCACAAGTGCATAAGGACCTTCGTGATTTGGTAGTTATTAGCAATTCATCTCTTGAGCTTTTTATTGTGAAATCAGTGGCATTACCTGTTGTCTTTACTTACTTATCTAAACAAAGTCAGCTCTGATGTTTAAAAAAAAAGGCAGCTTTATAACTTTGACAATTTCCTGACAATACAACCAGAAAGCTTTTGATTATTTTCATGCCATATCTTCCCAGAATTTCAGTTTAGGCAGAACTAGCATAGTTTAGGTCAAATCCTCCCACCTAAAAACTGGCCTAGAAAATCCTGTTGGTGGTATGTATGATCGGTGGTGAAGTCCTTGAAAAATCTGGACTGTGAATTGGGTTTCTGAGACGGTGGGGATGCTCGCGGCAGTTCGAGGGCTAGCCCGGGTCGTGCTGAGAGTTGCTGGGCACTCTGCAGTCCTATTGCAGACTCGGTTTGAAGGAAATTCTTCTGCTGAAACTAAGCCCACAATTAGACCCAAGGATGAAATAGCACAGAAACAGCTATCTGCCTTTGGATAATATGTTGCTGAAATACTGCCTAAATATGTTCAACAAGTGCAGATAACATGTTACAGTGAGCTGAAAATTTTAATTCATCCAGATGGAATCCTTCCTGTGATAGCTTTTCTGAAAGATCACACAAATGCCCAGTTCAGAAACATAGTTGACCTGACAGCAGTCGGTATTCCAAGTCAGCAATACCGTTTTGAAATTGTCTACAATTTCTTATCACTACACTATAATTCCCGAATTCGTGTGAAAACATATACTGATGAACTGACACCAAATGAGTTTATAATACCATTATTTGAAGGGGCAAATTGGTATGAAAGAGGTCTGGGATATGTTTGGAGTATTTTTTGCCAACCACCCAGATCTGAGGCAAATCCTTACAGATTACGGTTTTGAAGGTCATCCTTTCAGGAAAGATTTTCCTCTTTCTGGATATATGGAGATCAGATATGATGATGAGGTGAAGTGAGTAGATGCAGAGCCACTGGAATTGGCTCAGGAGTTCCGCAAATTTGATCCGAACAGTCCTTGGGAGGCTTTCCCTGCCTATCGCCAGGCTCCCCAAACCAGGAGAGAAGAAAGGAGATGGGAAACAACAGTATGCATGCACGTATGTATGTCTGTATGTATCAGAGGTGGTATTCAGCAGGTTCTGACCGGTTCAGGAAAACTGATAGCGGAAATTTTGCGTAGATCAGAGAACTGGCAAATACCACCTCTGACTGGAGATTTTACAGTATCCTTTCCCTGCCACGCCTACCAAGCCACGTCCACAGTAAAAAAAATTGAATCCCACCATTAGTATATGTACTGTATGTTTGTCCCATGCATGTATTTTGATGCTTTCAAGTCAGGATTAATTTCTAGAAACTGTATGGACAAGTTCCTGCAATTTTACAAAACTATCCACTACCCAATGGCTTTATAACATGCTCAGCTAGGTAGAGTGAAGGGTTAATTGATTTATTAATATAACCACAAGGGCTTATGTTTGTCCCAAATAGATCTAGTCATGTACAGAGTTAAACTATCTCTATTTACAGTGTTAAACTATCTCTATTTACTCTATTTATCTCTATTGTGAGAACATGGAAACCTAGGCCGTTAATTTGTCTATATATGGTCCTCCAAGAAAAAGAGCTGGAGAGAAAGTGCAGTAAAAAGTAAGCCCTCTCTATTACAGAACTCAGTGCCAGAGCTTGGCAGCAAAGCCAAATCTCCCAAATATTAATCTGTTGCGGCAGCTAAGCCCTTCCTGCTGCTGCGGTTTGCTTGACCGAGGGGAATGGGCTAATGAATTCAAGACCCCTTGCCAGCACTTTGCTGGTATAAGAGCTCAAAGAAATACCAGTATTTTCTGGAGAAAGCAGGCAGACTTTGTATTGTTGCAGTAGCTGCTGTTTCCTCCTCCTCCTCCTGAATCAGAGTTTCCCCCCACTTCTCTATTAAAATGCTAGCCATACATTCTTGAGTTGGCAGAAAAGTATGCTTGCTTCAAATATGCTGTCCCCATTTCCAGTCTCTATCTTGCCTCTACCACCTCTGTTCAGACTCATAGCCAAATGATGCTTTTTTATTTTGCATATGCAGCTCGTGATAAGCAAAACAACTGGTTGATTCTTTTGGCTTTGCTCTTTTTCTTCTTTTCCATGACACAATCAGTGAGAAAAACATTTGTCAGTCATACGGTCACAGTAGAAAAGAATGGATTTTGATCCAGAATTGTTAAGTTCCTATTCTAATCTCTTTCTTGTATCTTTTCTCCACATTCTATCATAAGCAAAATATAAATGAGGTTTTTAAAAGTCAGGAAGAAAGCTAGAGTCACACACAGCTCTTTTATTTATGATTCCCTTCCTTTTCCTACCCTCCTTATACAAACAAGAAACACTGACCTGCTGGTTCTTTCATACTCTGTCCCACAGCCAAAAGAGTGAAAGTTGGTCTTATTCCTCTATTGTGCTATTTGTGGGCTCATCCACAAACCTCTTTGCTCTTGCTAAGGACATTCCCCCTTACTTTACTACTTACTTTACTTTAGTTGTGGCTATGTTCTCATAATGGAACCTCCATCTAGAACACTGAAGCCAAGTGGTCTGTCTTGAAAGTGGCAGTTTCCCTGGGAAAATGGAAGATACTTTCCCATATGGGCATTTTAAGTCATATAGAAAAAGACCATTTAGAGCTTTGCTGCTGTTGGTCCACTGCAGGACCATCTTCTTCACTGGCTGCTGAGGTTTGAGTCTCCAAAGCCATAAGCTTTGGCTGCCAGAGAGAACAGAATCTCATCCAGCAATTTTGTTCTGTGTGTCATTTGGTGGAAAGCTAAATGCAGGTCTTCCATACATTCCTTTGATGTATGACCCGCAACACTGCCTGACATACCTCGTTGCCAAGACAGCACTTTTTTTAAAAGTAAATTCCTCTCATATTAAGAATGGGACTTTGATTGATTTTGAATGACCCTTGGCCTTCCACTAAACTGGTAAGAACCATAGAATTGGGGCATTTACAGCATTACCAGCTGAACAATCTGCTATTCACTTGATGCCTGTGTAATGGGTAGCAAAACATAACTGATGTTATATCTTGTGGGTTCTGTTGGATACTACTGGTTATTCATTCAGTGGAAATTGCTGATGGTAGTATTGCAGTCTCCTGTTGGGAATAAGATGAAGGCAATGTCCTTGGAACATAGCAAAAAAAAAAGTTATGTTTGCACCATGATTGCATACTGCCACAATCATCAGTAAGGAGATTTTACTGGATTAATGGTTGCTGAGTTTTATGCAAGCTTTATGAAGTCAATTTATCACAGTTTACACACAAACATGCACGCACAGAAACATTCATTTATTCTTAGCATGATTGGGGTAGGTGGAGAGAAACAGAAATATTAAATTCATCCATTTTAGATAAGATAAATTCCTAAAAGAACAGGTTAGAAGTTGTAGAAATGTAATCTTTTTAAAAAATGAGTATGGTAAGAGCATTATCTGGAATCAGATCTGCTTCATACCATCAATGTCCATTGTGGACTGTCCTGAATGACCTCAGTGCTCTCCTCTCTTTGCCAGCCTTACTATGTTGTGGAACAGATGGGGATTTGAACCCAGGACTTTCTATCTCCAAATTATGTATTTTTGCTAGGGAGTGTGTTACTTGGTGAGATAGAATTGTTTTGGGGCAACATCTTTAGTGATTTTTCATTTGTTTGTTTGTTTAAGTGCTGGACTTAATGGCATTTTATTCAGAATGGTACTTTATTTTCAGAAATTGCTAGTGATCCAGTCAATTTGTGTGTTTTTTATGCACAACAATACTTTGTTTCAAAATCTGTTAAAATGCTCATCCTCGATTACCTAAAATAGCATTGTATTTTTGAAATTTTATTGTACTATTATATTGAAAAAGATATCCAAGCCAAAATATCAGGAAACTACATTTAATTCCTCAGATTATCCAGAGAATAAGGAATTCTATATAATGAGATCTCAGTGCAATAAAGTTTGTTTACCATGGAAAATGTGCCTCACTTATGTCATGAGGCAGACAATTGCTCATTTTGTAAGCTTTAAGCACCGATTACTTGCTTCTTTCAACTTCTTGTCACCACTGCCCCTGGTGATGCATAAGATAAAAGGCTGAGGGGTCATCCTTACTGTTTAATGAAAAGTGATATTAAGGATAATGGCTCAGAAGGACACCTCTAGATCCTGGTAATAACTGTAAATAAATAATCGTAACAGTGAAGAAAAAAGAGGATTCCTTCCACACAATCTTTTCACTGCACTATGTTTTAGGAAAATGGAAGCTAAACATGTACTTATTCCTCTTACGTCTTTTGTTTTTCCAAGTCATTTTGGAATCCTGTGGAAGGGACCAGCTTGACATGCCCACCAGGTGTTGCATTCTAAATAAGGGAATTTAGGAGACAGAATGATGAAAAGTCCTTCCTCCTCTATCCCTGTTCAAATGCAGAAAACCAAATGCACAGATATAGAATAGGCTCAACAGTAGTAACTCTGAGAAGGATCTTAGAGTCTTAGTAGACAGTCATTTAAATATGAGCCAGCAGTGTGCAGCAGCTGCCAAAAAAGCCAACACAGTCCTAGATTGTGTTAACAAAGGCATAGAATGAAGATCAAATGAAGTGTTAATATTACTTTATATTGCCTTGGGAAGACCCCACTTGGCATATTGCATTTAGTCACCACAATATTAAAAAGCTGTTGAGACTGTAGAAAGAATGCAGAGGAGCAACAAAGATGATTAGGGGATGGAGAGTAAACTGTAAAATATATGAAGAACAGTTGCAGGAATTGGGTATGTCTAGTCTAATGAAAAGAAGGGCTAAGGGTGCCATAAAGAAAAGTGGGGGGGTCAACCTATTTTCCAAAATACCTGAAGGCAAAACAGGAAGCAATGGATGGAAACTAATCAAAGAGAGAAGCAATCTAGAAATAAGGATAAATTTCCTGACAGAACAATTAATCAGTGGAACGATTGAAGTTGCAGTTGCTTCATCACTGGAGTTTTTAAAGAAGAGATTGGACAGCCATTAGTATGAAATAGTATAGGATCTCAACAGTGAAGAGGATGGAGTGGCAGCTTTGCTTGGATTGGGAGGTCAGCATGGCCTTACTGGGACTCAGGAGAAGCAGGGGCAGCCTTCTGTTAAGGGGGGGTTTGGGAAGAATGGGGAGAAAAGGACAAGCAACTATGGAGGCAAGCCATAGTATGGAACCTCTTCCCCTTCTGTCTTTCCATTTTTTTCATACTGGGAGTTGAGCTTCAAGTAAAGTAGACTGATGAAGAGATAGCATTTTCCCAAATGGGCACCATTTCTATATGCTTATCCCAGAAGCTCATTTGTATCATGGTTCACCTCATCTCTGTGATACATTCTGAATAACAAATAGCCCTCCCTCCAAATAGTGTTTTAAAATGAGGTTGTATAGGACAGCCATCCTAGAAAAAAGCCACATTATTTGTGAAACACTTGCCTATGACTTTTCCATATCCCAAGGTAGATAATTCAAGCACATATTTAATGTTAAAAGTGTTTAATATTAAGAACACTGAGCCAAAGCCAAGTCCAAAAATGCTTGAGAATTTCTGGCATTCTGACAAATTGGCCATCAACAAACACATAAGCATAAGCAATATCGACATACTGTGCAAAAGAGACAATCGATAAGCCAAAAAGGGAACAAAAAGACCTAAACACCTCTCGACCAACAATCAACACTCAGATGAGCATAGATTAACTCTAAGATTAAGATCAGACCATCAATCAAGCAAAAATACCCCTAACAAGAAACTGCCAGTTAAGCCCAACCAATTGCCATTGGGGCAGTAGGACCTCCAAGACCACTCCTACAAACACTAATAGGATAAGCACTAGAATATAAACTGAGGGCAAACCTGACTCCTAACTGGCACTGATGATGTTACCTGATGATGTTAGTTTGGGCAATGAAATGTTTGCAAGAAAAGAAGCTCACAGCACCAACTTCATTTCACTTCTGAGCTACAAATATTCTCCTTTATCAGATTTTATCCCCAGTGAAAAATCATTAGGAAATCTCAACTAGTATTTCCAGAAATAAGGTAACTGAGAAACATGTATCCAGATATTGTATGCAAAAGACAGTCACCTTATCCATTTATTCAGGACAGCAACAATCACAGAGTTCTGGTGATTAGAAACTCCACGCAACTTTTTGAAGATTGTAAGATACAGTTTGGAATCACCTTATGGATGTAACTGCAGTAAACTATGCAGATGCTGAAAGTGCAGTACTGAAAAGGCAACTGAAAAAAAATGTACCTGATTCTGGACTAAAGCTAGAGAATTATGTGGCTTTAATCTCAGACAATGCCTGAGCAATGATTGGCAGGCAGAGTGAAGTTCTGAAGCTTCCAAAAGAAATGAAACTGTGTGAAAATGTATGGTGTTGGCTGAGCATGCCACTTAGCACACCTAGCAGCAAAATATGGGCAAGGACTCTTTTCTTTGATCCTTTCATTATATAGATGTTTTTCTTGCTTAAGTTGAAGGATAGACTCCTTCCACTGCGCTTCAGCCCAACCCTTATTCATGGAACCATACCACTGGTGGCATATACTGGTCATATAATTTCATGCCAGGGTGATTGTGTATTTTAGATTCAATTTGGGGTTATTATTCAGCAAAAAAAAGTCAGTTTGGGGAAATCAGGCACATTTTTGCAGCTGTATCCAGTCTGTAGGTAGAAAACAAGAGGAAGTAATAAAGGAGGCAGAGGAGATTGAAGGCTGCAATCCTCTACAGTTGCAATGGCTGCTTACTCACTACCCCCTTCCCTGAGTCTTAAATTGTAAGGCAAAATGCTAGATTCACTTTGGAAGATGATTGGAGTACAAGTGATGTGGGAAGAATGCGTCAGCAAAGTCAATGGCCTTGAGGTAGGAATAATATGAATACAGGGATGACAATTGCCAATATTTGGTGTGCTTCATTATTTAGATATCATCTTTGGTTTGGATTTGTGTAAGGCTGGTCTTGGTCCTATTTTCTTAAGGCTGAAGAGATATGTGCTGGTGGTGAAGCAACAAGCAAAAACAAACACAACCGTGTATGCTATGCTATGTGCAGTGCAATGAACAAATCATATTCCTATTTCTGTTTCTGATCTACTGGCGAGGGTGTCCTCCTAAATTAAAATGGTGTTGAAGCTAGATATAGTAAAGATCTTTTTCCTGTATCTGGATAGATAGATAGATAGATAGATAGATAGATAGAGAGAGAGAGAGAGAGAAAGAAAGAAAGAAAGAAAGAAAGAAAGAAAGAAAGAAAGAAAGAAAGAAAGAAAGAAAGAAAGAAAGAAAGAAAGAAAGAAAGAAAGAAAGAAAGAAAGAAAGAAAATTCTTTATTGGCCAAGGGTGATTGGACACACAAGGAATTTGTCTTGGTGCATATGCTCTCAGTGTATATAAAAGAAAAGATAAATTCGTCAAGAATCATAAGGTAAAACACTTAATAATAGTCATAGGGTACGATAAGCAATCAAATCATACTAGAAAACAGTCAATAAAAATTGTTAGGATGCAAGCAACAGGCTACAGTCATATAGTCATAAGTGGGAGGAGATGGGTGAAAGGAAGGATGGGAGGATTAATAGTAATGTAGACTTAGTAAATAGTTTTGACAGTATTGCGGGAATTGTTTAGCAGAGTGATGGCATTCACTCTCCTTGTGTCTAGTTATTCTGATGTGCAGTGCTCTATAGCGTCTTTTGAGGGTAGGAGTTGAAACAGTTTATGTCCACCCTTCAGATCCCTGTTTTTTTATTTGGCGCTACAATAGATGCTGTATGCCTAGTGGTAGACCAATGCTTATTTTTAAAGTTTTCCGCTAGCTATTTAATTCTGCTGATCATTTTATTCTTTTTATTATTTGCATGTCAACATTACTTCTTCCAAATGGAGCCCAGCGCACTATATTATATATGTATAAAAACATGCAAATAATAGAAGTTGTGGACCTAATTCACACAACACATGGAATGCAGAGAAGATCTGAATTGTTTATTATTACCTTTATTGTCAGAGTACAACATGTGTACAATGAGATTCTCCCTTCGTGCATCACCCCCCCAACACAACTCACAGTGGGGACAAAAGTCCCTAACCCAGTTCCAATCTTATTACACTATGTGACTTTGTTGCACAACACGCCGGCCCCGCAAGTCTATCATACTATGTTGACATGAAGTTATTTTCCGTTTAGAAGTCTGACATGAGTAGAAACTGTTGGTGCGGCTGGCTATGCTTCTATATCTCTTACCCGATGGTAGGAGAGCAAAGAAGTGCTGCCCTGGGTGTGATTCGTCCCTGAGAATTTTCCTTATTTTTCTAAGGCAGTGAGCCCTAGCGAGGTCATCTAGTGGTATCAGGGAATAGCTCACAATGTTTTGTGCCGTGCTCACCACCCTCTGTAATGCCTTTCTATCCGCGGCTGTCAAGCCAGCATACCACACTGTAATGCAATATGTGAGGACGCTTTCTATTGTGGACCGGTAAAAGGAGGTCATCAGTCGTTGTTCCACTTTATTCTTTCACAAGAATTCCTGCTCCCTGTTCTTGTTGCTATAACCAGTCTGCAGTTAGTAAACTGAAGAAAAATGTCTCTAAAGTGGTAGAACAGGATTCGTTCACTTTTTATTAAAACACACATACCTGCACACACATTTTGTTCTGTATGTGAATGGTATGCATTGAAATGGATTGCTCCATTGCATTCTTTATTTTTCAGAGTGCATCTTTGCAAGGATATAGTAGATCCAGAATTACACATTTCCTATTTCGGTAGCAATTGCCTGAACATAGTTTCCTACTGAGCCCAGTTATCTTACATGTTTAACTTCTCAGAGTTACCTGTTTTATGTGACAATTATATGGATATTTTGAGTTTGAACAGTTAACATGTTACCCTCCACAGTATTGTCACCTACAATAGATTTGCCAAAACAGTTTTGTGGATCCCCCTATTATCTCATACCAACACACTACAACGTATTGATTGGGATATTATGGAAGTTGAGGTCCGTACATTTAAGATGCTGCAGTTGAGAAACACTGTTTTGGACATTCAAAATGTAACCAAAGGAAACATCAGGAAAAACAATTTTCTGAAGAATCCAACCACTTACATTTTTCTTGCAACAGTACTCCAAGTACATTATATCGTCTTAAATTGAGGTCAGGGGTAACAGTTTGATTCATCTACATTTTCAAGTTCATGTCAATTACAGCTGATTTGCATTATTTTAAATTTTGGGGTCATTTGTGGTCGTACATGGATGTTATGTATGTTAGTTAGTGCATCTTTGCTGAATTCAACAAAGATGTGTTGGAGGATACAGCACAGATGAAGTAGGATACAGCACAGGTGAAGGATGGCTGCATTGTTGCACATTTCCATTGAACAGGATTTTTTTTGTTGAACATCAAACCCTTTCACTTATAGAGATTCTCTGTGCACAATGTGAATTAAAATCATATACTTCTTTTGGAAATATTTCTGAGACAAAGCTTTGTTCCCTATCTCTGTTGACAATAGTCTCAATCTATCTATTTAATACTATTTAAAAACTTGCACAGAGTTTTTCACAGGCACAGCACAATCTTTGGCATGTTCACTTAGAAACAGCTTCCAGTTCAGTATCTTGATGGCCACTGTAATCAAAGTAATGATTCATGATAATTTAAAGGACTAATGGACTTGATGCAGAGTTCAGTTTCTAAGATATAGCAACAATGTATATGTTACACACATATGTAGGTACATACATATATACAGAAACATATACACACATACAAACGTATACATATACATGTATATACATAGCCATGGCTGTAGAGACAGAAAAGAATGCAATGCAAACAGAAAAGAAAATACATAATATAATACAAATACAAATAAGTCCTTGACTTAACAACCATTTGTTTAGTGACCATTCCAAGTTATAAAGGCATTGAAAAAAGTGACATGACTTTTTCCTCACACAACGATTGCAGCATCCCTATGAGCACATGATCAAAATTCTGATACTTGGCAACTGGCATGTATTTATGATAGTTGCAGTGTTATCTTTTGTGACCTTTTTTGTGACAAGCAAAGTCAATGGGGAAACCAATTTCACTTAACAACGACTGCAGTGAAACACTCAACAACTGGCAAGAAAGGTTGTAAAATGGGGCAAAACTCACTTAACCATTTTCTTTAGCAACAGAAATTTGGGGCTCAAGTATGGTTGTAAGTTGAGGATTATTTGTAAGTTAAGTAAATGTAAAACAAACTAAGGGTGAGGCATAAAGCAATGCTGATGGCCAATAGTATCAACTTAGTTACATTAATATCCTACTGAGATTAAAAAAAAAACCACACAATCACAATAATAAAATTAAACTTTTTGATACAGTGCAATTCAGTGGTCATTTCCTATTCTGTGGTCTGTTCCTATGAAGTATATTTGGGATTGTGACTTTATCTTACTTGCAGAATTCCTCTCTCCAATGTTCATCTTAACTATATGGGACAGAGTTAAATGAACTATCTATATTAGGTTCCAAAAGCTTTTGATTTCTGCAAAAGTCCTTCAGAAGCATACACATTTAGGATGTATCAATGCCTAAGTAACCCAGCTTATTTAGTCTTGTGGTTTCTTCAGCATTCAGGCTCTCCTAGGCTTCTGTCAGTTAGATTGCAGCTGAAAATCAGAATAATTGAAATGGAAGCCCAAAAGGATCTTTCATTACTAGGACCTCTGGATTTGCTCCTTGGTGCGCATCAATTAAACAGCAACATTGCTAGAAGAAATATCCAACAAAAATAGACCACAGTAATGCTAGAAGGGCATTCATTGCCCTTCGTTTCTAAACAATACCATCTATGCTTTGTATTGACAATATTTTTTAAAAAAACACAAATTGTATTTATAGTACTAATTGTATTGAAATTTGCTGCTGCATTATCTTTTTGAGAAAGTATGTTCTAAATCTATATCCATGTGAAATTTTATATTGAGATTTAAAAAGTCTTAACAGAATGTATGCACAAGCTTTTATAAAACTAAGGCTGAGCCTATCCATGGTTACAATTCAGAGACATGTTCACCTACTGAGAAATATGTCTCCCCTTTCAAGTAATTTTCCTGCTCTCTTTGAGAAAGAATACAATCCACATAGGAATAAATGTAAGGAGAAAAAAGAGAATAAGTTTCCATTGCCAAAGGGGACAAGGAAAATATTAAAATGTATTTATATATACATAGATGCATACAGATGTAAGTACATTTAGAGGCTGCTTGACTCCAGATGATTCTATGTGGCTTATTTCCCCAGCCTGACACACAGCATCTTGGGACAAAACACCAAGACTAAGAAATATAATATAGCATTGGATTTTGAAGAAGCAGGATAGAGAGAATAGTGACAGTTCTGAACTTGGGTGTTGAAAACCTGAGAATATCATAGCCAAGAAAACAAATACATGTACAATTGGATCAATTAATTTACTTAAGGTGCAAATAACTAGGCTCAGATTACTATACTTTAGGCATATTATATGAAGACCTTTTTGGAGAAGTCTATAGTGCTGGGACAAGTAGAAGGAAAAAGAGGAAAACAACAAACAGCAACAAGGTGGATGGACTCAATTACAACGGTAATGAATGCACGGTTAGAAAATACAAAGGACTGAATTGGAAACAGATTCTCCTGGAGAAGATCTATGTCATCAAGAGATGACACTAATTTGATGGCAAATAATAAGATAAAAATCATTAGCATAAGGATGATGCCAGACCCTGCATCAACAGAGGTCCTTGTACAGCAGTTTTTACAGATGTTAAATAGAAGGCTTGAGAGTGATGAGGCCTGAGGCACTGCACAAATGAAAGGTCAAGGCCACAATCACTTCTCACTGAACACAGAAGGAGGAGAACCATCATCACATGGCCTCCTTGTCCAACTCATTCAAAATGATGTCTCTGTACTGTACCCCTTTCTGAAGCTGACTGAAATGGGTTTAGATGATCTTTCTCTAGGATTCTCTGCGATAGTATTTAACCATTTTCTTAGCAATGTTAACTAAAATGGGGAAGTTAAAGACTGGACAATAATTATCCAGAATTGTTGGGTCTCAATACCCCACTATTGGTGTTAGCATACCACTATCTCTTTTGAGCTAAGAGGAACCACTTGTTCTATTAAGTCAACACCACTGCATGTATTCATGGATTGCCTCAAAAGTGATCTGAAACTTTAACAACCTAGGTGAAATTCAAAGGATCCTGTGTACTTCATCAAGAGTAACAGGTTCAAACTTATTCCACATAAACCAAAAAGACTGTCCTAGAACCTTCCAACTAGAGTCCAATTCTAAGCAGATCTGATTTTCCTAAATTTATGCTGATGTGAATTGCCCAAAAATCTAGTATAAAGAAGGGTAGCTGTTAGATTGTGGGAATGAGACTCAGGACACCAGCATGATAATCAGTTGTCTTTACTTCCTTCTAGAACTGAACTCGAAGAAACCACAGCAGCCCTTTTACAGTCAGGCTGCTCGTGGCTGTGGCCAGTGACGACTCCTCAATTTTCCCGCTGTCACGGACCGACCAATTGCAGGTAGGTATGTTAATACATAACACCCCTCCCCACCTGATCTGATCCAACCAATCTGAGCCTCGCCTACTGCACGTAATCACGTAGGTGGGGCTTTTATGGATCCGACTGGACCTGTGCAGCTCAGTTGCGGTTTGGCTTCTGGACTGTTCAGACAGATCTGTTCCTCCCATCCATCTTCTTGGAACCTCCTGGAAGGTTGAGTCGGCCATGTCGCTCCTGCCAGGCATGGCCTGGCCAGTTGAATTGGTCTAGCCACTCCCGCCAGGGGCTGCTTTTCCTCCATCCTTCTGGACCTATTCCTGTCTCCCCGAT
This sequence comes from Bungarus multicinctus, assembly GCA_023653725.1. Taxonomy (NCBI): domain Eukaryota; kingdom Metazoa; phylum Chordata; class Lepidosauria; order Squamata; family Elapidae; genus Bungarus; species Bungarus multicinctus. The sequence goes on from CM042834.1 coordinate 107,257,165, forward strand.
CTACCTTCTTCCCTGATCTCAGGTACATGTCTGCATTTTCTGACCAGGACTAATGTTAGTAGTGGTTGTTGTATAGTTGTCAGGGTTTATTCTGTTGTTTTTCTTACTCGTGGAGGGTCTCCCCCTCCCTCTCTGGTTGTGTTTTGCCTGTTTGAGGGGTCTCCCCCCTCTTCTCTGGTTGTGTTTTGTTTGTTTGAGGGGTCTCCCTCCTCCCCTATGGTCATGTTTGAGGGATCTCCCCCTTCTTCCATGGGTCGGTTTTGGTCACCCTTTGTAACTCTAGATCTGAGCTGGTCTATGTGCCACTTCCAGCTCCTCCCATCTGTGGTGTCTACCCTGTACGATCGGGGTCCGGTTATCTGAGTCATTTTTGCCAGTATCCACAATGGTTTCCCTGTAAGAATTTTTGCGTATACTGGGTCCCCTGTTTGAAATCTGCGGCAATTACTGGAGGAGTCTGCTGGTTTTTCTGGGTTATATGTGGGGTGTAGTGATCTTAGTTTCCTCCCCATTAGTAATTCCTCTAGGGTTTTATTTGTTGTGGCACTGGGTGTTATGTGCTGTATGCTTAGTAGCTTATCTATCTTTTCTTGTGTGTCTGCAGGCCCCAGCTTTTGTAATGTTTCCTTCGTGTAACGTACCATGCGTTCCACCCATTCATTCATGGATGGGTGTCACGGCGCTGTTAGTGCATGCCTTATCCTATGTTGTGCTAGAAGTCCCTCAAATGTTGTTGCTGTGAATTGTGGCTCATTGTTGGATACAATTAAATCTGGCAATCCATGTGTTGCAAAAAGTTTCCTGAGCTGTCTAATGACAGCTTCTGTTGTGGTGGAGTGCATGATGATTACCTCTAGCCATTTAGAGTAAGCGTCTACGACTATTAGAAATGTGTGTCCTTTGGTTGGGTCCACAAAATCAATGTGTAATCTTGACCATGGTCCCCTTGGTGTTTCCCATTTGTGTTTTGGTGCTGTGGGGGGTGTTGGCCTAGATTCCTGGCAGCGTTTACACATTGCTACCCAGTCCCCTATTTCCTTATCCATCCCTGGCTACCATACATAACTTCTTGCCAGAGATTTCATTTTTACAATACCCGGGTGTCCCTCATGTAAGATTTCTAGTATGCTTTTCCTTAACCTGTCCGGTATGACCACCTGATCCCCCAAAGTAGGCACCCCTTCAGCATTGAGAGTTCTGTTTGTCTATTCCGGAATGGTTTGGCGGTCTCGTCGATCTCAGTTTCTGGTCTTCCTTTTCCTACCCAATTTAAAATTCGTACCAGGGTTTTGTCTCTAGTTGTTTCCCTAGGGATGTCTGCTGCTGTTATGGGTAGGCTTTCTAATGTCTCTATTTGGAGGGTCAATGTGGTTGGTGCTGGGTCATCTTCTTTGTCAGGTAGAGGGCAACGGCTGAGCGCATCAGCATGATTTATGTCCTTTCTGGGCTGGTATTTTAAATTGTAGTTGTAGGCAGCCAAGAATTCCGACCACCGGGTCATTCTTGGTGACAGTATGTTAGGTGTAGCTTTGTTTCCTATGATGATGCCAGGAGTGGCTTGTGGTCTGTGACTAGTGTGAAAGTTCTCCCATAGATATATTCATGGAAATGCTTTATTCCAGTGACCATGGCCAATGCCTCCTTGTCTAGTTGGCTGTAGTTCCGCTCCAGCTTTGATAGGGTTTTTGAATAGAATGCTATGGGTGCTTCTTTCCCATCTGGTAATATGTGGCTGAGGATAGCGCCGACACCGAACGGTGATGCATCACAGGTTAGGGTTATTGGGAGTGTTTCACTGTATTGTATTAGTACGCGGTCTGATGTGATTAAGTTTTTTTTATTTCCTGGAGTGCTGTTTCTTCCTGTTGCCCCCATGCCCAGGTTGCTTTCTTGTCAAGCAACTTGTGTAGTGTTTCTGCAATGGTTGTTTTCTGTGGTAGGAATATATTATAAAAGTTAATGAGTCCTAAGAAAATTTGCATATCAGTTTTATTCATGGGTCTGGGGGCTTCCTTGATTGCTCTGATTTTATTTTCTGTGGGGTGGGTTCCTTCACTGTCTATAAGGTATCCTAGAAATTCAACTTTGCCAGCAGCTAATTGGCACTTCTCCTTTTTTACTTTTAGTCCCACCTCCTTCAATTTACTTAGGACTTCCCTTAGGCGGTCTCGCAATTGTTCTTTGTCCTTGGCTGATGCGAGGACATTGTCAAAGTATGGCACCACCCCTTTTATGCCTTGCAATAGGCATTCCATTAAGCTCTGGAACACCTCTGGGGCGACGTTGTAATCTGTTGCATTTTAATGCCCCCCTGTGCGTCATGATTGTCTGGGCTTCTGCTGTTTCGGGGTCAACGGGTAATTGTTGATAGGCCTGTGCGAGGTCTAGTTTCATGAAGATTTCCCCCACTCCCAGGGAATGTAATAGATGCTGTACCACTGGGACAGGGTATGCGCTTTGTTGGAGTGCGTGGTTAAGGGTTGCTTTGTAATCCCCGCAGATGCGTACAGACCCATCTGGTTTAATTGGTGTCACAATTGGGGTTTCCCACTTTTCGTGGTCAATTGGTTCTAGAACCCCTTGTGCAATGAGTTTATCCAATTGCTCATCGATCTTTGGTTTTAATGTGAAAGGAATCCACCTTGCCTTTAACCTTATAGGGGCTATGGTTGGGTTTAGGTTAAAGGAAATTGGGGACCCCCGGTACTTGCCCAGCTCTCCGTCGAACACATCTCGGAATTCTTCCACCAGGTCCTCTTCCCACTCTGTCTCGGTGATGCTGTTTATCCCTGTGACTTCGATTCCTAGTGGTGCAAACCATTCGAGTCCCAGTAGGCTTGGCCGATTCCGGTCAACTATGGTTAGTGGGAGTATTTTGGTATATTTTTTGAATGTTACCTTGAATTGTCCGGTGCCCACTACGGGTATTTTATTCCCTTTCAGCGTCAGTGTTTGTTTTTTGAGTCCTTCCCAATTTATATTTGGTATCAGTCTTTTTATAGTGTCCCATGATACCTTTGTTAAATATGACCTGGAATCCACTTCCATCCAGCAAGGTTGGCCTACTATGGTGATCTGGACATATACCTTTCTGGCATTTGTCGTGTTGGAGTGCCCGATGGTCACTGTCTGGTGTATTTTATCTCTTCCGTTGCTTGCCTCTTTCCTCACCTGTTTCTGTTTTGGGTTCCAACAGCTCCCTGTTTGTCTCTCCTTCTCTCGGGGGTGTGTGTGTTCCATCTTTGTCTAGGGCCGTAGTTTTTTCTTGCTCAGCATGCCCTAGCAATATGTCCCCGCCGTTCACAATGTTTGCAGATTGCATCTAGGAAATGGCACTCAGAACGTGGATGGTTCCCCTCGCAGCCAGCACAACGAAATTCCTTCTTTTTTCTGTTCCGGTCCCTTCTGCCTCTGTTCTGAACAGAGTTGATATACTCCTTCTTCATCCTTGCCATCTTCCAAAGTGGACTCGATGTCCTCATGATAGGTTGTGGTGGTGTTTTTAGGGTTTTCTGATGGTGCTTTATTCATTTTCCGCATGGCGGCTGCCGATTTCTATGTTGTTTCTGCTGCGGTAGCCTCTTCTATTGCTTCTTTGAGTGTTATTTTGGGTTTTGTTAATAATCAACCCTGTAGTGTAAGATCTCTCAGCCCCAGGACCACTCTGTCTCTCATGGGTTCATCCACGTTTAGGAATTCGCACGCTCCGGCGATGTCCCTCAGAGTTACAACAAAATCGCTGATGCTCTCGTCTTCTTTTTGGTCATGCCGATAAAATTTGTGTCGTTTGATGAGGCAGGAAATCGTTGGTGTGTAGTGAGTCCTCAGTATTCTTTCCAGGTCCAGCCAGGCCATCGTTTTCACATCGGTGGGTGCATTAATACTTTGGCCATCTTAAATACCGTGGGACCGCAATGTGTGAGGAAGACGGCTCTCTTCCTGTGTTCGGATATATTATTGAGGTTGCTCCCTTCAAGGAACATGAGGAATCGGTCGATGTACAATTCCCAGTCTTCGGTTGCTGGATCGAACGGTGCGGGTGGCGTGTTGTTTCCGGCTATTTCATTTTGATGTGTTGCCAGTGTTCGTCGGTCACCATGTGCTCTCTGATTCCCTTTGTCTCAGGATCCCATCCTCGTTGCCAGTGTTAGATTGTGGGAATGAGACTCAGGACACCAGCATGATAATCAGTTGTCTTTACTTCCTTCTAGGACTGAACTCGAAGAAACCGCAGCAGCCCTTTTACAATCAGGCTGCTCACGACTGTGGCCAGTGACGGCTCTTCAATTTTCCCGCCTCCACGGACCGACCACTTTCAGGTAAGTATGTCAATACATAACAGTAGCCTTATGTCTTTCAAACCAATTGTTCCCTCACTGAGTCTATATGAACAGTTTGAATAATTTGAATGTGCAAACTATTGAAAGCAATGCAATATAGATGGATATAATCTGTGTTCAAGTCTCTATTCACATAAATAGCTTACTCTGTCATATAAGATTAATAGTACTGGATATTTTTTTTTTATAAAAACATATTTAAATCTTGTTGGCTGCTCAGACTTTTTGTTGAATGGGTAAAATGAATTAGCTATTTAATAAATAAAGGTGAAATACTCTACTATGCCAATAGCCAATTTAACTACCCAATACACCAACTCAACATACCAACAATTATGCATTACACCAACAATTAAGGGACTAATGTAAATGTGATAATTATTTAGAAAATAGCAGCAAATGGTCAGAAGTTAATGTATTAATTATGGTTCAGGTGTCAAAATATAATGGCCAGCCTTAAGCAGAGGTGGTATTCAGGAGGTTCTGACCAGTTCTGGAGAACTGGTGGCAGAAATTTTGCGTAGTTTGGAGAACTGGCAAATACCACCTCTGACTGGAGATTTTACAGTGTCCTTCCCCTGCTATGCCCACCAAGCCACGCCCACAGAACTGATAGTAAAAAAATTTGAATCCCACCACTGGCCTTAAGTACTTGATTTATGTGTATTTGTAGCTAGGGGAGCAAAAAATATTTAGACAAGCTTTATATTCCTCTTTTAACAATCTCGGTCTTTAATGCATTTATATAATGTTCTAGAACCTGATTTCATTTTTTTTCTTGTCCCTTTTCACCAAAGCTCTCTGTTGTAAATCCAATATAAGAAAGTTATCCAAGTCAATCTTTTGGTGTGTTTTTTTAATAAGTCCTCTTAATTATTAAGACATTACATGGTTGTGTACCTACAAATCATCTTTTTCCATTCCTTTTTTTTTAGCCTATCATTTTTTAAAATTCACATTCAAGTCAATTTCAGTCTTGTCCAGTAGAACTCGTTCCTCTCCCATAACATAGTTTCTGCACAGTGTATCTATAGTCACAGACATTCCTAAAATTAATTTCTGAGTCTGTTGTTCACAAATATAGTTCAGTACTCCCAGTGTTAAAATATTTTGTTCCAGTCTGGCTTAGCAAATTGAATTTCTGTGTTTTCTCCTTTAATTGTAATATTTAGTGTCTCCCCCCCTTCCCCCCCCCCCCCCCCGTTCTCTAATGTCCAAGCTTCAAAGTTCCACCCTATCATTTTTTTAACAATGCAAAATAACAGCAGTTTTCCACAGGAAGGATTCTTATAATTAATTTCAAAATCTTATTTCATATCTATCTGCATCTTTAGCTCATCTATGACTTTCCAAAATCAACATTCTAAGAACCTTTTTGCTGTTTATTTAAAATACTCAGAATATTTTTTTCTAAGTTCTTAAATGTGCATTTAAAAACTTCTTTACTAATGACTGAAGGAAATTCACCCTGTGAGTGCCATAGAGACTTGATGTTCTGAAGATTTTTAATATTTGAATACCACTAAAAAAAATTTCAAAAGTGATTAAGAAATTAGCCCTGGCCAACCTTTTATCCATATAAGCTACATTATGACTATAAGCTTAGCTAGTCTTCAGCCATCAACTCATAAGCTGACTGCAAAAATGTCAGTTTGAGCAGTATACTCATGAGGACTAGCTGTCTAGAATACATGTTGGAAATCTCACAAACTTTCCTTTCTCCAAAGAGATCTTGCAGATTAGGATTCACCATCTGCCTGCCAATCTTAGATGTAATGCTGTCCCCTCTCTTCAGGGAAGTCTAGTTCACCTTGCTTTCACCTATAGTCCCATTATGTGGAAATATCCATATGGTTATATGGCATGTCACTATCTTCTGTCAGGATGCTTTTCAATTTTTCAATCTAGTATACAGCACCAGCATTTTCTGGAAACTTCATATTGAAATACAAATCAGGCCTGATCTTATGTAGCTACCAAACTTTTAAAAATTCAAATGCAACAAAGTGTATTCAATTCAATGCATAGTATAATGACAGCATCCTAATAATCTTGTCTGATCGTGTTGGACTTATGTAAATGGACAGGGTCCTCATGACCATCAGGTAGGTCACCTGTATATTAAATCCATGTCCACCTTGGATGGCTAAGGCATCCCAATAATGGTTGAACGCTGCTGCTGCTGAATTATTTGATAACACTTAGAGAGGATAAGCTTCAGTATTATTATTCGATACCTATAAAACGTTGCAAGAAACATGGCTGGTTGAAAATGAAAATCAAATTAGTTCTAAGATTTATCATAAACAAAAGGAATCTGCTCTCTTGTCTTAATGCTTTTTAGAGGAAATGAAAATATAAATTTTTTAGAAATCCATTTTGGTGAACATAATATTTATATTGACATTATAGGTAATAGTCACTGAATGTCCATAAATGGGACACGGTTGTTAAGCGAGACATCATATGATCATGACTTGTGAATTTACTGCCAGCTTCTCCATTGGCTGCTGGTCAGAATTCAGCTGCGAAGGGTGCAAATGGCAATCACGTAACCATGGGACACTACAGTGGTCATAAAAGCCCACCAGTTTCAAAGCACCTGAATCTTGATCATATGGCTGCAGGGAAGCTGCAGTGGTTGTAACTTTGTCAAAGTCTATCTGTATAAGCAGAAAGTAATAGTATAACCACCATTAGAATTTCAGCACAACAGAGTTCTTGTGGGAAGAACATAAACAATTCGGTAAGTTATTAGACTGGATTGATAAGATGTTTCATAGAGGGAACTGATTATACCATGGGTTTTGCTTGGGTCCAGTTGCTACTTGCTGTTATTTTTATCATTTATTAAAGGTAAGACAAAGAGAGCAGTTTGGTCTAGCGATTAAGGCTCCAAACTAGAAAGTGGGAGTTTGTGAGTTTAAGTCCTGCCTTAGCACTAAAAACCAGTTGGGTGACTTTTGGCCAGCTACTTTCTCTCAGCCCAGCCCACCTCACAAGATTGTTATTGGGAAAATAAGAGGAGGAAGATGTAATTGAGTTATTTGTAAACATAATAATAGCAGAATAAAGGTAAAGGTTCCCCTTGCACATACATGCTAGTTATTTCTGGCTCTACAAAGAGCTAAGCCGAAGTGCCAGCACTGTCTCCGTGGCCATGTGGTCAGCATGACTAGACGCCAAAGGCGCATGGAATGCTGTTACCTTCCCACCTTATTTTTCTACTTGCATTTTTACATGCTTTCGAAAAGCTAGGTTGGTAGAAGCTGGAACAAGTAATGAGAGCTCACTCCATTACGTGGTGCTAGGGATTTGAACTGCCGACCTTTCTGATTGATAAGCTCAGCATCTTAGCCACTGAGCCACCGTGTCCCTTAATAGCAAGATACAAATATATAAATAATATTAGCAGGATCATGGCAGAAGGAATTTGGAAAAGAAACTGGTTGCATATTGGTAGAAGAAAACCAATATGTGGATTAAGCAGGCTCCATAACAGTAAGTTTCCAAGAACAGAAGTGTGACAGACCCCATCACTCAAATTTCACATGGTCTCATCTTGTTTTTCAACGTTAGACTTATACTTGTTTATCCTTCACAGTTCCTCCCTCCTACAGTTGGGTCAGGTTTGTATTTCAGGGAATTTCATAGTTAATGTGCCTGATTATTTGGCTTTCCTGTTGTTGGAAGAAAAATTTGGTCCTATTCCAAACCGGGAGAAAGATGCTGGAAATAAAATAGAGGCAGGCTGCAGGAAAGGAGGTCTCTATTTATTTGGTAGTCAGAAACTAGTGGTAGCAGCATGTTTCTGGGGTGGCTAAAAAAATGGGGTCGAGAGTATATATTTTATACATTCTTTGGGGTTTTGTGATTGAGATGCCTGTTGCTATGCAAGAATATGTCCTTTAATATTTTAATGGTTGTTGCCCCGTATGGGGTCATGTAGGGGTCATGGATGGCTCTACTGGCAAAAGGGGAAATGTAACTCCTAGGTGTTTATTTGCCTGAGCTACTGTTGTCAGTTTTGTCTCCTTGCCTAATGTGTTGCTCATTTGGAGTTTCTGGCTGTTCTTTGTTTATGAATAGAGTGGCCCAGCTTTCTGAATGGATATAAAATATCAATTCCTAAAAACTAGTCTTCTTCAGGTTTCTGCTTGAGACTGTTTTCCTATAGCAGGAAGACTCGGGCTGCTTTCTGCCTTTAAGAAGATGTCTCTCCTCTTCTCTTCAGGAGAAATATTCTATTCTGTCCCCTTTTAATTAGTAGTAGTAACAATAACAACAACAATAATAAAAATAATAGTATTCTGGTGAAGAGAGGTTTCCTATACTGTTCTACTTCTACTGCATTCATTTATTCAAGGTTTATGTTTCCTTTTTAGGAGATACTATAGCTCTGGCAGGGGAAAAAAGGCAAAATGAAAACAGCCTAACCTCAGCAGAAATACTTAATGACAGCCTGTATCATGTGTAATGAACCACACTGAAGATCCTGTCTTCCCAGTTCTCTTATTTGTGTTCACTTTTGTTTCATTCTTTTGAAGTTATGAGGGTTTGTAAAAATATGTCCAAAAGTGCTGAAATTCTGGAAAAGCAGAAACAAATTATTTTTGTTATCTGATGTTTTGGGACAGTTCTTGTATTTAGTCTTTCTAGCTTTCTTCAGCAATCATCCTTAGACAACAGTCAAAAGCCAGACAGAAGAAGAAACAAATGCTGTTGATTTCAAGAATATATCTTTAAATCTCAAATATTATACACACCTGTATAAGTACTTAAGTTTCATCCTAATGTAAAAGCGTCTTTCTTTCACCTTCAACTTGAAACTTGGCTTGAGCGCAGCAATAAATTGTCGATTCTTTGCAGCACCCTGTAAAAACCCAGGAGGTAACTATCTAGATTAGAAGATATAAAGCATTCCCCCAAGGACTAACATATGCTAACTATGTAATCTGCTACAGCTTTACAGTCATTCTGAGAAAATGTTTGGAGGTTGGGTGTTTACTTCTCCCTGGAGTTTTGGTAGATGTCCTAGGGATATTGCATACTATGTGGAAGTAATTATCTCCTAAAAATAAGTTGTTTAGATGTACTCTTAATCATTCAGGCAAGCATTATCAGGAAAGGATTTACCCTCTCATGTCCACTAATGATGTAAATTTACGTTTACAGGTACACGGAATAGGGCTTTCCCACATAGTCTAACCTCAGTGCAGTAGCACAAGCTGAAAATGTACAATATGGGCTTTTATATGAATAATATTAAAAGCAGATTTGCACTTGGTCGTGGGATATGTGTGTTCATTTTGTTGTACAATAGCACACTGTCTTAAGCTGTACAGTACAATTACTGTGTGTCTGTTATTACACATTGTAAAACAAGGTGTGGAGAAAGACTGCCAGGTACAGTGCACAAAGAAATGTGGTAAGCCATGTGTGAAAAATCGCACGCTAAAAATTAACACACAAACATTTTGATACAATTACTTAATAGGACATAATCCAACCTACATAAAAATTGAGTGGACACATATAGTCCACTAAATCTTGATTTGCTCATACTGGATTGTTTTATATTACAATCAGTAATGTTTACAGTATTCAACTGCACATACAGAAGAAATTCATGTCTTTTTAAAAAAACCCATTCTCTGTAAAAGCTCATCCTGGGTTATGTGTTAAATGATAATTTTATCTTCCTTCATTATTATAATCTGTAGAATAACTGTACTTAGATCTTTTATTTTATGTGTTTTATTGTAGAGGGGACATTTTAAAGTAAAAATGACAACCTGAATTACATTTAACTTAGAAAAGCAGCTTAATTGTAGATAGAACAAATCCCCAGTACAGTAGTCTGATTCATGGGATAATAGCCATAATATTCTATAAATTAGTACTAGGCCTCTATTACTGCGTCATTAAATGAGCCCACTGTTCTGTTTCTGAGGTAAACAGGCCAAGCATTTGATGTGTGGAATGCATCCATCTTTAGAAAAAGGCACATTCTGTTCCAGAACATCAAGAATTCTACAGAAAAAAAAGGGGGGGAAACCTGGTCGGTCAATATGGCTGCTCTATCTCATTGTTTCCTATCACTGAAATAATATAGGTAGTCCTCAGCTCACAACAGTTCATTCAGTGACCATTCAAAGTTACAACAGCACTGAAAAAAGTGACTTACGATAGTTTTTCATACTTATGACCATTGCAGCAACCCCATGGTCACATGACCAAAATTCAGATGCTTGGCAAAGTGGTTCATATTTATTGCAGTGTCCCAGGGTTATGTTATCACCTTTTGCAACCTACTGACAAGCAATGTCAATGGGGATTCCAGATTCACTTAACAAGCATGTTACTAACTTAACAAATGCAATGATTCACTTAACAATTGTCGCAAGAAAAGTCCTAAAACGGGTCAAACTCGCTTAACAAATATTTCACTTAGCAGCATAAATTTTGGGCTCATTTGTGGTCGTAATTCGAGGACTACCTGTATTAGGAAAAAAGTACAGTTGTCACACATACAGACTTAGGTGATACTATGCTAGGAATTTAATTAAATGCAAGCAGGTCTTCACAGCCACCCCCATCTTCTTTCCATCTGGAGCATGCAGTTTAGAGGATGGAAATTGGTAGAGTATCAGCTTGTAAAAGGCTGGTTTAAGACTTTTGAAGTGGATAGCAAATTGTAATAGGGATATTCATTTTTGAAGAACATACAGTAAAAAAACAAACAACCCGTAATGATCATTATGTAAAACAGAAAAAGCTACAGGGAGGAGAGGAAGAAATACATTCCTGAAGAGACAGCAAATACTTAGCATGCTTCAGTGACCTTCATCTTTTCCATTCTAACCTGGTTGAGATGTAATCTGAAGAAATAAGTTGGACTTGTTTTCTCAATCTTTTATCTTTCTTTTATTGCTTTCTTCCTTTTCTCTTCTTAAAATTATAAACAATAAAGTAAATGGAAGTCCATGATATACCAGCTGAAATGCCTAGAAAATCCCCAGCAACCAGCTAGAGGCAAATGGTCTTTAACATATTTTCTGTAGATGAGGAGAAAGCCATTTTCAGTTGAATAATAGTTGTGGTTTTGTTTAACTCCCATGTATGAATGTAATCTCTTGCTGTGAGCAGAGGTTGCACCACTCCCTAGCTTCCTTCTGTTTGATCATACCAGTACTTTTGTTTGCTCGTGTCCCTCATTGTCCCTAATATATGAGAATTAGTTATTTCAGTTGGAACAGTGAACACTTGAAGAAGCAATGAGGTGATTGGCACCTGAGCCATATAATAATAAATCAATAAAGAAGCAGTTCTTAACATCAGCCTTCCCATCCAGCATGCCTCCAGATATATTGGACAGCAAATCCTGAACTTTTGAGGTTTAGTTCCAACATCTTTGGAAAGTCAAGGTCCTGTCACCAGCCAAGAAATGAGCTTGAACATTATATTCAAATTGAGATCTAGTGTAATTTTTTTCTTGGTTATATATCTGGCTGTATTTTATAGAAACACTTTATTCTCATATCATGATGATGTCTACAGAATATGCATTTTTCTCACAGAGCCTTTGGAAGCTACCATGAAAGCTGCTTTCTCAGATGTGAATGGTTAGCTGACCCAATATCAAAGTTCACCATTTCATAAATGCTCACTTGCCACAGAAGAGGCTAGAGAGCTTGAAACCCCGGACATTCAAATTTACCTTATGTAACACACACACACATACACAATTAACCAGACAAATAACTGTGTGGGCCCATGTTCACTGATTAAACTCCTAGATATTTTCCTAGTGTTGCAAATGTAGTTTACATAGGTGGAGGTGATCACTTTTATTTTAAAATATTTAAAGGGCTGCAAAATCCAATCTCCAATGTCCCATCTAGTTTGTCTATTACTGTGCTTTGCAATTCTTTTCCTGCCATTACCTCCCATTATATTTGTTAGACTGATTTATTAGACAAGGGATTCAACAGTTACATAACATATTTTCAGCATTGTTCTCAGTTGGAAGTATTTGGAAGTTGCCAAATGAATACAGTAGACTATAGGTAACTGGGGAAAAGTATTTGAGGGAAATGATCTACCTTGAAAAAATACACACACACACACACACACCTCATATCCTCTTGCATGTTCTGTACATAACATATTAAGTGTTGAGTTTTAGTGTGATAGTTCATTCTCCATTGAGCTGCTCCGAGCATCCAGAGAGAGTGGGAGGTGCTTAGTCTCTCTGGTCCGATAGGCTGAGCTTAATTAGTAGGATGCTGTGGCTCCTCCCTGCCTCCTTCCTAGCGTCCCACAGTTTTTGCTCAGCCTTGGAGACGATAGGCAGCTTTTCCTTGCTTGGAGCAGGACAGTTAAAGGTGGTTAGTTTCTCTTTCTTTTCTTCAATTGGACTTATTCAAATTAATTTCTCAAAATTCTTTAACAGCCGACTGCGATTGCATTGAAGCAGTCGGAGCAATCGCGGATCGCCACAGGCATTCCGATCGCAATTGCGATCTCCCTAGCACTAAAACTCTTTCAGACGCTCTGTCTTAAAGAAGCGTTTTTCTAAAACACTGTTTCTCTACCGCACCTCCCCTCCTTGCCATTGTTTGCCAGTATTGATCTATTCTTTTAAAAATAGTTGATTCCTCCCCACAAGAACGCAGGGGTGAGGCCGTTGGAGTCAGGTTCTCCCCTTCCGCCACTCAGCTGTTACATTTAAATCAAATTGAGCAGCGTGATTCTTTGGCTGTGATTTTGGTGCCAAATAGAGATCTGCGCCATTAATTCCAGGGACAGTCCGCCATTGTTGAGCACGCGTTTCCCAGGCCAGACCTTAGCACATGGCATCGTGTTGTCTTGTATTATATGTTTAATTGGCTGTTGAGTGGTTTGTTTTCCCTCAATCTCTAGGCAAGAGAAGAGGGTGTTAAAAAAAAAATCTTTACTCCCTTTTAACTCTGGTTTTTGGGAGTTTTAACTCATTGAAATGTTGGCTACCCTCACAGCTCACAATTTTTACCTTGAATCACAGCATTAGCAGTGTTACCAGGGCCTGGGGCCTGTGGGGCAACTGTTGAGGGCTATTGTGGATATCTAAAGCCCTACATATCTGAAGTTCTCAAATTTGGCTTATTTGGTTTTATTAAGGTTATTTCTCATTCTTGTACATACATAATAATTGTAAATAAGTTCTTAGTGTAATTGTAAATATAGTAATGCTAAGACCTTTTTTTCTAAAAAAAAAAAGGGGGGGGGAGAAGTACATTGATTGGGTTCCCTGTATCAGTGGAGATACAGGTCCCTGGACATGCCAACAGTCCAATTATTTTTGATATATTCATTTATATATAAAGAATTATATTTAACATATTGCAATGGCAAATAGAGGGGGGGCCAAGCCTCGGACCCAAGACAAGTCTAAAAAGAATAAAGGTCCTTCTAAGGCCACAGATAAGGACGCCTCCAGATGTCAGAAGGCATTAGAAAGACAAATAGAAAGACACACAAGAGAGAGAGAAAGGGTTTCTTTGCCTCATGATAAGTCTCCACAGACTCAGGTTCAAAATACACCAATACCTTTAGACTTATCCTTACCATCTCGCCCATCTGGTACAACAGACTCTAGTCATTCACAGACCTCGAGAAGGGTTCCAGAAGCAACCTTCACACCGACGACAGCTGGCTTGAGACAGGAAGAAACTCTTCCAGAGGAGGTTCTGCAAGCATTAAATGGATGGTTCTGCAAGCATTAAATGGATGGAGCTGGCGATCAGCAGGGGAATCGCAGATGGACTCCAACAATCTCTCAGGACCAGTCAGGTATCAACGTCAGACTGTGACAATCAATCAATGCGATCCTTAGGCAGAACGGACCTTCATTATCCTCAGGTTCCTCCCCGAACCTTCTTTAATTTCCCATGCACCTTCCCAACATGGTCAGGAGGAGGGAGAAGGAGAGGATCATATGGACTAATTAGATACTATGTCCCTCCAAGATAGTGACGTTTCTCTGGATGACGAGTCTCCAGAAAGGGGCATGTCAGAGGACAAAGACATCAGGCCGGACCAACCTACTTTTACGGGTCTTTTTCATCCACAGCTTTTCAAATCCCTCCTATATAAGGCAAAAACCACAGCTCGGCTTGATAAGTCTCCCTCTGCTCAACAACAAGTGCCTCAAGAACAGTCGGAAGATCTTGTTTTCTCCCAACCGGTTAATGAGGTCGAGGTCATTCCGGTTCCAAAAATGTTCTCAGATCTACTCCAAAAACAGTGGTTCTCCGCTTCAATGCATCCCTTGCCCACAAATTTTGATAAAAAAATTTTCAATCTAGCCCCAGATTTTTCAGAATTCCTGAATACTCCAGTGGTAGATGACCCCATTGTTGCATTGGCATCCTCATCAACTGTTCCCACCGAATCAGAAGATGCTCTTAGAGCGGAGGATAAGAAAATTGAGATAACACTTAGAAAGGCACATCAGTCTGATGCTTGGGCCATAAGGACGGCTACTGCCGCATCCTTTTTTACTAGAATTTCCCTCAGATGGCTCCGCCACCTGAGGAACACTATCCCAGATTCCAACATCAGGGCGCATCAAGACATCGCCAAACTAATTGCTGCAGCAGAGTTTTTTGCAGATGCCACATTTAATTCGGTAAAATTTTTGGCTCGAGCCATGGCTTCTCAGACTATGGCCCATTGTCTACTCTGGCTCAAGAATTAGCAAGCCGACTCCAAAAACAAATGGAAGCTGGCCTCTTCCCCAATTTTGAACAAAATATTGTTTGGCTCACATCAACAGGCAGGGGGGTACACATTCAAAATAGCTCATGGAGGAGTCAGAGAGGCTGTTCCTCTGGGCGGAAAGGAATTTGGGTTCCATCACAGCGGAACACATTTTGGGGATAACGAACACGAAAGCAGATTGGTTGAGCAGGGCCATGGTCGATCAATCAGAATGGCGCCTGCATCTGGATTTGTTTCAGGAGATGACCCGACGGTGCGGTCTTCCGGTTGTAGATCTGTTCGCCTCCCCCCAAAACATGCAGCTCCCCAGATTCATCTCGAGATATCCAGCTCAAGGGGCAGAGAACTTCAATGCCCTCCATTGCCCATGGTCCCAGGGTCTCCTCTACGCCTTTCCGCCTCTTCCACTGATACCCAAGGTGATCCAGAAAATGTTAGAAGAGAGGGCGGAACTGATCCTGTTGACCCCGCACTGCCCAGAAGGCCATAGTCGCGGACCTCAAGAGGTTATCTATAACCGACCTTGGAGGATTCCGCCACAAAAGGTTCGGCTTACCCAAGGGCCGATCCAACACCCCGAACCCCAATGGTTACAACTAACTGCCTGGAGGTTGAGCGGAAACGTCTAAGTCAAGAGAAGTTCTCAGATAGGGTGATCAATACCATTCAGGCGGCTCGGCGTCCTTCTACGAACCACATATATAATGCTACATGGTCTATTTTTTATAAACGGTGCACCAAATCCAAAATAGACCCGTGTTCACCACGGGTCTATTTTGTACAAGTTGTACAAGTTTTGGAATTTCTTCAAGATGGTCTAGACAGGGGTCTCTCCCCAAATACTTTAAGGCGACAGGTGGCAGCCATTGCTTTGGTAGTGAGATGGCTTACCATCTATTTCCCATCATCCACGAATAAAGAGTTTCCTAAAAGGAGCCATGAATCTATGCCCTCCAATGATTCATCGTTATCCCACCTGGGATCTTAATAAAGTTCTTACAGCTCTCACCAGGGGTCCATTTGAACCACTGAGATCTATGAGCCTCCATTTTCTTACTTACAAGGTGGTGTTTGTTGTAGCCATCACATCAACTTGATGCATCTCTGAAATAGCAGCCTTGTTAGTCCGCAAGGACCTCTGTATCTTTCATGCGGACAGAGTGGTACTTCATCCGGACCCCACATTCACCCCTAAGGTTAATTCGACCTTTCATAGGGCACAAGAACTGATCCTCCTGAATTTCTGTCCCAGGCTGTCTCAGGGTCTAGAACACCAATGGCACAGTCTGGATGTCCACAGGGGTATCCGTATGTACCTCCACCAAACGGCTTCTTTCAGAAAAACGGAGGGCCTCTTTGTATCCTTTCAACCAGCTACTCAGAAGCAGAAGGTATCTCCCTCGGCTATTGGCAGATGGTTGAAGGCCATGATAGCCAAGGCATATGAAACTCATTCATTACAGGTGCCAGAGGTATCACGGCACATTCAACAAGGAGTGAGGCAACTTCGGCTGCCTGGGCTACCCAGGCTCCTATCCTCGAAATCTGTAGGGCGGCAACATGGGTTTCCCCATCGCCTTTCATTAGGTATTATAAAATTGATATATTTGCTTTCGCTGAGGCCTCCTTTGGCAGGAGGGTGTTGCAACAAGTACATTCAGACAGGGAGAGAGTCCCAAATCAGACGGAGACCCTCCCGTAGGACAGCCAAGGTTTGGTATGTCCCACTCTCTGGATGCTCAGAGCAGCTCAATGGAGAAAGGGCGTTGGTACTTACCTGATATGCCCATTCTCAGTGAGCTGCAATGAGCATCCAGCCCTACCCGATTTCCGTCTATTAGTTCATGCTCTGATGAACAATAATCTCCATAATGCTTTTCTGCAATTGAACAGAATGTCAATGGAAAGGACGGGGGTTCCATTGCCTCATCTTCGCCAAAACTGGGGGGACGCTAGGAAGGAGTCAGGGTGGAGCCACAGCGTCCTACTAATTAAGCTCAGCCTATCGGACCAGAGAGACTAAGCACCTCCCACTCTCTCTGGATGCTGGTTGCAGCTCACTGAGAACGGGCATATCAGGTAAGTACCAACGCCCTTTTCAGAGATATTCCTAAAAGACAGAATTGTCTCAAGCCAACTTTTATTGCCACTGTCCTTTTAATAAAATGTTTGTGTATGTGTGCTGTGAATGTGGAAGCTCTAAAATCTGTCATTCCCATCCAGTCAGCCTCATGCCAGATGTACATTCCACTTACATGAGTAAGGCATAGCTCTCGGTCATGTGTAGAGAGGCAGATTCCCTATGCCTTCCCACTGCTGGAAGTAGGAAGGGTTTATGTTTTTACCAATAAAATAGATGAACAGGGGAAAAGTCCAGAAGAGTGGCCAGACAAGAGAGGGTTCACCACCTCATCAGCCTCTGATTAAAGTTAAGTTCTCCAGAACACTGGAAGTCTAGGTAAAGCAGAGAAACATTAGATTTAGAAAACTGATATTTTCAATGTCTAAGAAATTGCATTACAGTTTTTTAAATTTCTTTTTATTCTGTGTGGTGTTAAGTGTGATTTTTCTTCTTCTCTTTTTCTCTGTATAAATAAAGAAATTGAATCTTATCCTCAGCTTTGCATTCCATTCCTCAGGGTGGGCAGGAAGCAGTTTTTATTTATAGCTTTTTTGCATTAACTCCTAACACACAGGGAGAAAACATTCATTTATAGCAAAGCAATAATATGTTCTGGTCTGTCTGGAATTTTATTTTTTCTATTTAACTGCCAACACTGATTAAGGCAACATTTTGCCTCCTTTTCTACAGCACTTAGTGTATGGCCTTTAAAGTTGAACCTTAAAATGGGCTGTATGAAGAAATCTAGTTTGGTATAGTGGTTAAGGCATCAGGTGAGATACTGTATGTTCTTGTCAACCTGAGGCCAATGGGTGACCTTATGCCAATTACTCTCTCTTAATCCTAGGAAATAGGCAGTATCAAACAACTTTAAAAGTCTTGCCAAGAAAATAGCAGGGCCTTATTCAGGCAGTCACCAGAACTCAACACTGACTCAAAAGCATCTCCATCTAAAATGGGCTGTATATTTCACCTCTTTAAAAAAATAAGTTTGGCTTTGTTTATGAGATGAGTGAGATGATATATATCAGAGGTGTCAAACTGGCGGCCCATGGGCTGGACGCATCACGCACAGGCCATGCCCACCCAAGCTTTGCAAAGGCCAAAAAGTCACGATACGTCATGTGACATCACGTGACATGATCGAGTTTGATCTATATCACAAAATGGGATGGGGGAAGGAAGGTCTGAGCCCCTCCTAATCATACATCTCTAAGATAAATGGCCATAGCAGGAGCTACCAAGCTGATAACCCAAGCAGAAGGAGTGGCTAGAAGTGAAGATCTAAAAGATTTCTAAGAGAGATTTGAGACCTCCCCCTCCCCCATGGGCGCATCCATTCCAACATCATTTATTAAATGAGTAACATAAAGATTTGAAAACAATTGCTCTTCATTCTTGAGATTTCAATTCTTTGCTTAAAAATGGAAAGCATCAGATTCCATGCACATGTACTTGAGGCAAACCTGTAACCTTAACTTGGCCCTATGATGCTGCTGATGGCATTTAATCTACTCTAGCTTGTCAATATTTCTTACCTAAATCATAATTTTTGATGATTCCCAAGTGCTTGAAAAACAAGTTAAGTGCTTGATGCTTTTTCCAGAGCTCAAAAGTGCATTTCCTTCTGAACTACTGTCAGAGAATTTACTGTATAAAAGGAAAGAACAGCATAACATGAGTCAATGTGAATAAGCATCCTAAATGTCAAGATATGCAGTAAGCTCTGGTATTACACTTTACAGTTATTAAGCTGCAAATCACATATTAATACAGTGTATGCATTTGTGCTTTAGATATATGTGCTGTGGAATGCTGATTCCAGCTTTGAGCATCCTGCAGAATAATGACCATTTTACATGTGAGCATCATACTTATTTCCCTACAGGGAAACCTCAAGCATCAGCCTCACTAAGCAAGGTAAAGTTACTTTGGATCTTTTGGATGTAGAGATGACCTAGCCCCATTTCCTTCATGGTGCTCTTGCAAATGCTACAGGGAAGGTCACTTTAGTTGTATGTGAATTCCATTCTGCAACTATTTTGTTTAGAAAGTTACAAGGAGGCCTGATTTGGCTTGTGTAGGATTTCATTAACTCCCTCTTATGCATTCCCACAAGTCCCAATCAGCACACCTGCTGAGAAGGCTGATCTAGCCTTGTGCTAATGCTCTTTCTACCACTTATGATTTATTTATTCATCAGATTTATACCTTGCCCTTTCTCCTGGAACTTAAAAGAGTATACATGGCATTCCTTCTTTCCATTTTCCCCATTGCGAATGATCAATGACTTTCCCTGGCTGACAGTCCACTTGAACATGAGTCTCCCTAGTGTTAGTCCAGCACCTTTAGTATCAGTACATACTACTACAACATCTCTTTTAATAGTTTGTCTGACTACTAGCTTGATCTCACTCTCTTTTAGTTCTTCCCTCTCTTAGTCCAATAACCTGTCTCACTGATGATGGTTGCCTTGTGCTTTGCTCATTTCTTGCTAGTCTTATTGTAAATCATTCAGTTAATGGGTTGTAAACATTTGCATATATATGCATATTTGCACTGTAATCTTACAAAGAGATTTTGACACCTGTCAAAAATGGTGCAAATGTACCTTTGACTCTGGTCAGCATGGTTTTTCTCAGCCCTCCATGACTAATGTAACTGCATTACTCTAGACTGGAATGTCAATTCTGGCTATGAAAACTTTGCTGTCCTGACTTAAATTTCCTCTGAAGAAGATAAAATGAAAAAGGAACCCAGTCCTCAAGGCTTTCATGTTTGAACATGTCCAGATCCATACCACCTTCTTATAAACAGTCTGACAAGTTTGATAATATATTCTATGTAATAATCCTGTGGGGGGTAGACAACCCCAGATGGCTTTGTAGACGTATCTTGCGAGCCATTCATTAAGTAGATAGCCAATCAAAGAGCTGAATATAGTTTTTCATACTGCTATAGGTATCTGTCATGAATAAGCCCCCAGGTTCTCTGGGTTGGAGCCCACTCAACTGCCTTGAATATTTTACCATATTCTCCTGAATTATTAACCATGTATGTCTGAGTTAATTTTGTGTGTGTGTGTGTGTGTGTGTGTGTGTGTGTGTGTGTGTGTGTGTGTGTGTAGGGCAAGTCTCTGGCATGATGACAGTAAGAGGTCTTGGAAGGCAACTAATATTGTAGGTCTGAGTTCCAGAAATAAAAGATGGCAATTCTGTGATGCAGTGTTAGTGATGTTCATGATGCGGTGTTGGTGAATGGAGGGAAAACAATTCCCAACATGATTATATATTAACAATCTATGTATCTTTTCCAAAGCCCTTATTGTCATCCTGCAAAATGCTTAATTGTGTTTTATTTTTTTACTGGTCCACAGAACAGAAAGCTGTTCACCATTTTAATATCTTCAGTGTCAGTTAAAAGCTAGTTGCTGGCTTGTGGTCATTCTCTTGTTCTTATTTATATTTAATCTTATTCCCATTTGTTATTGTGCTTCTTGACTTTCAATATTAGAACATGTGGATTATTTGCATTTTTGGCAGTCAGAATAGCATTGTTAACATAGAGCAAGTTATGGGTCTTTCTTTCTTCAATTTTAAAATCAAGTTCATCTTCTTCCAGTTTGATATATATATTCAACATATCACCTGAATAAATAAAGATCATTGTCTTACTCCTTTGCTGGCATAGAATTAGACTGTTTGCAATGATTGTTTGAGACTATGGCTTTCTGTCCGGTGGATAGATAGATTTTATTTATTGATTAATTTTATATCAATTGTCTTGATTTTATATCAAGACAATGAGATGTTCTGGAATTCTCATTTTGCTAAAAACATTCTATAACTCAACAGCACAATCAAAAGCATTTCTACAATCAATAAAGCACATTTTAACTTTTTTCGTTATTCTTTGACTTCTTCAATTACCCAGCATTCCTCAGCCATAAGGTCTCTTGCTCTGTGGCCTTTTCTAAAACCATCTTGAATATCTGCAATCTCCTTTTCCGTGTAAGTCTTCAATCTGTGTTGGATGATGCTAAGCATTTATTGCTAGCATGTGAAGTTAAGGTTATTGTACAATACTTTGCATACTTTGTTAAGTCTCATTTGTTTTGTATTCATATATAGCTTGACCTCCTACAATCTGTTGGCCGCTGTGGTGGTCTCCAGATTTATTGCCACAGCTTGGATAAAACCTTTACTGATTTTTTTTATATCTTTGTCATATTTCCATGTTATTCCATAAATTCCCATAGCCTTCTAATCTGGTAATGAGCAGTGTTGATTTAATACCAGTTTCTAATACTAGAGGTTCTTGTAAAAAGGGAATATTTTTTAAGCTATTTTGGACATTGATACACCTATCTTAGAGAATTTCAGAATATTCTTCCCATCCTTGTTTATTCTTTGAATCAGTTACTATCTGCCTATTGACTTGCTTTAAGCATATCAATTTGAGGTTGAAAATTCCTTCTTAGTTAAATCTGTTGGAAGATTTTCCTGTTTTATGTGTCTGCTTCCATCTTCAATATCTTTACAGATATCATTGTAACAGTACTTCTTGTCTCTTACAACAGCCCTCTGAAATTCTTTGTTAAGCTTCTTGGCTTTGGCTTCTCTTCTCTTCTTGGCAGTTTGTAGTTTGCTTTCTTCTGTTTCTTTGTCTTTGGCAGTCTCTTTGAAGGTTCATTCTTATCAGTTTCTTTGATTTCATTGCACAGTTTTGCTGGTTCCCTATGAATGTTCAGGACTTCAAAACAATTTCTGCTGATTTTCTTGAAAGTGGTGTATGTATGTATGTACTGTGTTGGTCTGAAAATACAACCTACTCAGAAAATAAGTCCTAGCTTGATTTTTACATGTGTTTCATTCAGTGCTTATCTTAAAAGGTTTCCTCAAAGCCCAATTGACATTATTTGGTCATTGACTGCAATGTAGCAAGTAATGTTTTGCTGTATCATTCGTGAATATGGAAACAATTCCATTCTTTCTTTGAGACTTGAGTAATAACAGCACAATCTGACAGAAAGTGCCCAATTCTCGTTCATTTTTTGGGCTGATGCTTAATAAGTCAATATGTAGTCAATTCATTTAATCCTTTATTTGTTGAGCTTTTCCACATTCATGTCTTTTATATTCCCATTGTAATCCTGTCTTTGCATCATTAGTACTTCAAAATTGAGTGCCATCCTGCCTGAGGAGTTTGTTATCCAGCACTACATGGTCAATAGTCAATCACATTAGCTTTATTCTTTTGTTTTCCCCACCACTACCACCACTATGCATCTGATCAGAGAAGGGAGGACGTTTTTGAGAAAGATAAGGAAGAATGCTGAGAGTACATGGAAAATATTTTCTCCCAATAGGGTTACTCAAGTTATGAAGATCATTGTAGTTTCTCTGCTAAATCAAATAGACACCATTTGGGCAGCATGAGGATAGAAAGGTGCTGGAAACAGATGATCACTTTAGACAACAGCAAAGAGTTTATTTCATTCTGCACAAGTATTGTATTTTACCAAGAAAATCACAGAGGTGAATAATTTTAAATGATTGACAATATAATGCCAAATGATGGATTATGTGTTTACCCTTAAAAAATAGCATCTAGTTCTTAGAATTGTTAAGGTTTTTGTGATTAATAATTTGCAAAATTAAGAAATGTTCCCACAGCCTGGAAATCGATACTGGCTGGCTAAAGATTGGCTCAGCCTTCTATCCTTCCGAGGTCAGTAAAATGAAGACCCAGATTGTTGGGGACAATATGCTGATTTTGTAAACTACTTAGAGAGGTCTATAAAGTACTATGAAGCAATATATAAAGCAGTAAGTGCTACTGCTATCATGTGCTTCGTCAGGAAGACTAATGATCAAATTTTCCATAGCACTTTGATACTAGATTGATAATAAAAATATAATTGTACTTAAGGAAATTCCAGTTAGAATGCTATGAAAGAGAATAGTATTTTTCCTCTGGCAAGCATAAGTAGAAAAATATTACATTTAGATGGAATACTTGGAAGGGGTGATTTTTAATTTTAAACCAAGATTTTTTTTAATGGAGTGACAATGACAGTTATTACTAACCAAACGTCACAACAGATATAAGTTACTGATGATGATTCCATATAGGGCACTATGTGCATTGACTTTTCTAAAATGGTGGCCCAGCTGTGGATTATAAATGTTTAATGTGGAAAATTATGAAATAAATGCTCCCCCCAAAAGAAGAAAACAAAATGTGATTTGTTTATAAGAAATGCATATTAGAAAAAAGGTATAAAATATTTGAGTAAAAAAAATGGGCGACGACTTTATTTCAGTTGGAATTAAAAAAACAATGGAGTAGTATTGTATATAAATCCCCAACTGTATGCAAAACGTACATTGACTGATGATTGTAGCAAAGATCTTATTGTAGAAATTGAATTTATTGCATGATAAGGCTTTGATACTGGGAATGTATGCCCCAAATTAAGTAAAAAGTAAAAAAGCATTAAGTAAAGTAAAAAATATTGGACTTTATATTTGAAAATTGGTGTCTCCTGGGAGATGGAATGGAGTGATTGCTCCAGAAAAAGATAGAACTTCTGAGAAAAATATTAAAAATACACAAGTTAAATTACCAATTACCAAAAGACTCTTTTTTAATTTAATGATAATTTGGAACATTGGTGCATGGAGATGTAAAAATATATTCTCAAAAGAATACGTTTATTTTTTTTGAAAGATATAGATCTTTTTCAAGGTAGATATGATTTGGTTTCTAAGACTTTGGCTATTAATGTTTTAAAATGGAGACATTACCAAAGACTTTTTCAGATCACAGTCTAGTGAGTTTAACTTTTAAAAGGAAAAAATGGCTCTTTTAGGTAGAGATTGAATATTGCTATAAAAGGAAATGGTGGAGATTGAATATTGCTATAAAAGGAAAAGGATTGCAAAAAGAAGTAAAAATATTTTTTAAGAATAATCTTAATAAAAGTAAGAATGATTTTGAATGCTAGGAAAGGTTTTGTAATAGGATACTTCATACAATATAATAGTGAACTTGAAAAGAAAAGGCAAGAGAAAATACAAATGATTTTAAATTAGATAAAAAAATTGAAGCATTTCAAACTTCCCTAGGGATGACAACTATTACTTATCAAATTGAGTTTATATATAGGCAATTACCTACATTAATAGTGAGAGAGATGGAAATGAATTATGCACAAAAAGTTTTGAATTTGCCAATAAATTGGGGAAATGGTTAGCATGTAAATTGTGAAAAGAAAAAGAAAAGAAAGCAATATTAAAATTAAAAGAAGAAAATATTGAAATAACAGATAATGCAAAATGTAAAAAATGTTTTATTAATATTATTCTGCTTTATATAAAGGTCAATACATTTTCCTAGAAAAATGGATAAATATTTACATAAACAGAAATTACCAAAGATTGCAGAAAATCAGAGGCAAATTTTCAATGGACCTGTAACAATAAGGGAAGTATGTGATGCTATTGAACAGAATAAAGCAGGAAAGGCATTTGGCTGTCAGCTTCTTATTATAAATGTTTTGAGAACGAGCTTTTACAAATATTACAACGAACAGTGAATATTATTTTACAGAATGGAAAGATTCCTGATCGCTGAAAAGAAACGAATATAGTTTTAATAGCTAAAGAGATTCAAGACATAACTTTAATAAGAAATTATCATCAAATATAATTATTGAATAATGACTATAAATTATTTAGAATAATTTTGGCTTTAACTTTATGATGAATATCAATGTAAACTTTTACCTAAAAGACAATTACAAGGTAATGTTAGAAATGTTTTGCTTATTCTGGAGTAATTTGATAAACAGAATGAAAAACAAGCTGCACTGATCCCGTTGGATGCAGAGAAGGCCTTCGACGATTTGAATTGGATGTTCTTGTTTGGATTCCTAGAATTTATGAGTCCAGGAAATAATTTTATTAAAGGGTACAATTCATTTATAGTTCATAGAAAGCATAAATAATTGTTATTGAAGAATTAATAAAATATTTTAATGAGATTCATAAAGGAACAAGACAAGGATGCTCACTGTCTCTATTAAAGAAAAGACTGCATCTACATTCATTGATAACTGTCATGGACTTTTTGTGTAAAAATGAAACAATGAATTTGTGATTTATGATTTTGATGGTTAGACAGGATAGATTATAAAAAGAGAGTCAAAATGTAACTTTAAAAAGAGTGGTTGAAAGATAATATATTTATAACTGCTGGGAAGAATATCAGAAACTACTCCTTTATACCTTTATACCTTTGTTTATACCTGCCTTTTTATTATCTTTTCTTATTGCATTTTTAGTTTTTTTTAATGTTGTTTTATATATATATGTATGTATGAAGAGGATATATGTATAGAATAGCCTTTCTTTTGTTGTTGTTTTGTTGTTTTTGTGTTCTAATTTAGTTTGTATTCTTAGTGATTTTAAACTTTTAAACTTTCAAGAATATATATATGTGTGTGTGTGTGTGTGTGTGTGTGTTAGGTTTTATATATATATGCAGGTCTTGGTGTGTTCGGGTCTTTTCTCATGTAACATGCCAAGACCTGCATATCTGTACCTGTGAAAATCTACGAAAACAAAAATATATATATATATATATGATGAAGAGGATAAATGTATAGGATAGCCTTTCTTAACTGAGTTCTGCATTACTTTAGGATTCTGTGAGAGATTGTGATTAGAAAAGTAATCATTTGTGTGTTTTGTAACTTTATATGCCGTGCAATCTTAAATGGAAAGTTTTACATGTTGCAACTCAGTTGCCTGAGACCTAAAAATTATTTCATGTGTTCTACCAGGGTAAAAAATGTTGAGAAAGGCTGATATAGAATATCTATAGCTCTGGTCATGGATAAATAATTGATAAAGACAGATAGGAAAAAAAATTGCACTATAAGAGTCAGAGATAGAACCAAAACTACCAGGTGTCATCCAAACCAGAGATCAAATGGCCAGCATTAACTGCTATTCTCTACTGCAAACTTATCATCCACCACCAGGAATGATGAAATAAAATTACCTACCATAATTCTACATATGGGTTCTATGACATCTGAAGTTTGGCTTTCTCTTATCATAAAGCTTTAGTATATTAGTTCCTGTCTGACTTATTAAATAAAGACAGGACTTTTTATAACAGATATAAACTCTTGTTTAATCTGCATTCTGACTAATGTTTCTTATTTCAATATTCAATATTCCATTGAATATTGATTTTAATAGTGTCTATGGAGATTCTCAAATCATGATTGTCCCAAAAGTGCTTTTTCAAGAAGCAACTGGATTTTCTGAGTTTTCTTTGAAGATGTTTCGTTTTCCATCCAAGAAGCTGCTTCAGCTATAAAGAAGTTCTGAAAAAGCTTCTTGGGAGAGAAGGGAAATATCTTCAAAGAAACATCAGAAAATACAGTTGCCTCTTGAACAAGCACGTTTTGGATTTTAAGGGTGGTTGTATTATTTTATTATTTTACTGGCAGCAATAATATTACTTTGAAATTTTTGCTCAATTAGATATAGCTTGTACATTTCTTGTTCATGTTTTTCTTATTTCTTTTCTGTTTTTTTTTCTCCTGGGTTGTGCTTTCAAATATCTTTAAAAAAAAAATGGTAAGTAGTAGTAAAATTACCTACCAGTCTGGTAAGCTTGCATGTGGAATGGCAAGAAAAATAAAATTCCTTGAGCCGGCCCAAGATATCATATGGCTCCATGACTTATGCAAAGTTTTTTTATACTTCTATTTTTTTAAAATAAGAGAGGTCTGAATACTAAACTCTTATCTCTTTGGAAAAGATGGGTACTTTGGAAATGTTAATGTCAAAATTTGTGTTAGCTTCAAAAACTGATAAAGCGCTCCATGGCATCGGACCAGGTTACTTGCAAGACCGCGTTCTGCCAGTAGTCTCCCACCAACCGGTGCGCTTCCACAGGGAGGGTCTTCTTCGGGTCTCGACAGCATCCATGTGCCGCCTGGTGACCCCGAGGAATAGGGCCTTCTCTGTGGGGGCACCCGCCCTCTGGAATGAGCTGCCTCCTGAATTACGGATAACCACTGACCTGAAGGTGTTTAGACGTGCTCTGAAAACCTGGCTCTTTGAGCAGGCCGACCTGGGCTGATTTAAATTGGGGTTTAAATTGGGGTTTGAGAATCTGTTTTGTATTTTAATTATTGGGATTTTAAGGTATAATGTTAGCAGCAGCCTTGAATTTAATTTAATTTTAACTGTTGTAATTTTATATTGTGTTCTTATTTGGCTGTATACTGCCCTGAGTCCCTCGGGAGAAGGGCGGTATATAAATCCGATAAAATAATAATAATAAATAAATAATAAGCAGTGAATAGAGGATATCTGACAATGAAGTAGTTTCCAGAGCAGACGATCAAGTTCTGAAACAGTTGGCAATACAGGTAGTTCTTCACTTACAACAGTTCATTTAATGACCATTCAAAATTACAATGGCATTGAAGAAGTGACTTATGACCATTTTTCACATTTATGACTTTTGCAGCATCCCCATGGTCACATGATCAAGTGTGGGTGCTTTGCAATTGGTTCATATTTATGACAGTAGCAGTGTCCCAGAGTCATTGTGACCTTCTGACAAGCAGATTCAATGGGGAAGCCAGATTCATTTAACAACCACGTACTGTAACTAACTTAATAACTGCAATGATTCACTTAACAACTATGGCAAGAAAGGTAATAAAATGGGGCAAAACTCACTTAACATATGTCTCACTTAGCAACATAAATTTTGGGCTCAATTGTGGTCATATGTCAAGTATTACCTATAGAGCATTCTTGGAAGTAAGGCATTTGAATAAACGGTATAATGTCTTAATGTTTCCTCTTTCTCTTGTCTGGGAAAGTCTGCAAGTATTGGGTTGCATCCTGAAATGGTTCAGAAAATGGAGTTCATTTATCCCTAGATTTCTTGACATTCCAGGACTTGAGGGGAGGGCAGATGTGCTAAGATTCTATGTGAGAACAAACTACAGTTTCTTAGCTGCAATACACATAGAATCACCAGCCAAGAAAGTGACATCTGGTTGTTAATATGCAATAAAACAGCCATTGTAAATTTCATTAAAATTGAGTTATGACAAAACTTTGCCAACAATATAAACAGGACACAGCCAAAATCTACAGCTTGGAAGACAGACATGGTCTATTTTCAGGGTCTTGGCTATCAAAGCTTATTATGTAGTCTACAGGCTTATGATTTAAGAGAATAGGGGAAGAATCTTCAGAAGGCACTCCACAGACACTGAAGCTAATGGGTTTACTCATGAATCTGTTACTGAGATAATGAAATAATGACAAAATGTATGGTGTTATATTAAAATCAAACTTGCCTTTTCATATTTACATCTGATATCAGATACAAGTATGTAAATCATATGGTTATACTGCAAAACACATTTTATTATCTGCCTACTCACTCTCTATACCTTGACATGTATGTGAACTTGGCTGATGGAATCAAAGAGTTGGAAGGGGCAGTTTAGCCCATCATCCAACATTTTTCTCTGCATGACTCCAAATTAAAGAATCCTGGACATGGCTGTCTACCTTCCATTCAAACACATCCAATCCTAACCTTTTGGTGTAATTGGTTCCACTGTTAAAATACTTTTATTGTTAAGATTTTTTTAGTACTATATAGCCTTCCAGTAACTTAAAACTATTATTTGGTGTCCTGCACTCTTGGAACAAGAAGAAAAGATCTCAACTTACTTTATAATATCCTTTCAGGTATTTGGAGTTCTATTATATCCCCTTTTATCCATCTTATCTCAGGGCTAAACTTACCCAGCTCTTTCAATTTCTCTTCAAAGGACTTTTCTAGTCCCACTAGCATCTTTATTGCCCTTCTCTGAACCTGTTCCAAGCCTTCTTAAGAAATGGACATAGTATGTAAGGTGGAATCTGACCAAAGAACAACAAAGTGGATCCATTATGTCTCATGATTTGGTTTCTGGTAATTATTATTTTCAAGACATTTACAATTTTGTGTTTTTATGATCTGCTCTTAAATCTTTACCAGAATCACTGTCAGACAGAATGATCTGTAGTTTGCTGACTCTTCCTTTTTCCTCTATCTTTAGATAGGGACAACATTTGTTCTTCTCCGCTTATTTAGCACTTCATCAATTTACCAGATCATCAGTTAGTGCGATGGAATGTAGTAAGGAGGTGGATTTCCAGGAAAAAAGGGGGGCATTTCAGAAAAGTAAGGTGCAACGCACTCCAGGTGTTACTTGTGAAAGAAGAAGGGTAAAGACAACCCCTCCCTAATAGTAAACAAAGTATATTCTAGATGCAGATAGTTGAGTCTTCAGTCTGGCAAGATTTTGTCTATAGGTGTGAAACCAATAAAGAACGCAGCTTGGAAAAATCACCATGTCTCATTCTTGGTTTGGGGCTTGACAGTTTCTTTAGTAACACATGATGCAATTGATATATTCCTGATAAAATCATGCAAGGAAAAGAAATATTTCCTGCTCATGTTATGATTAATCTCAGTCTTTGATCCTCCCCCTTCATTATGCCTTTTATAATTTCCAAGTGAAGCATGTGATTTTTTTTCTTTGGAGAGAACTAAGAAGCTGAATAGTCTTGATAAGTCTTCAAAGTTTTGTCATGTCTTTGCTCATTGCAGTAGCATACTTCACAATCCAATGGGTTGGTCAATATACAATTGTTTCAATTCCTCATAGTAATGAACTACCAACTACTAGGACTCTTCTCTTAGTTTCCTTACAGCCACGTTGTGCCCTTTAGTGATTCACCATCCACTCTGTTATTCTGCAAAGTCCCTTTTTCTTCCCTTTGAATACTCAGGACCCATTTAATCTACAAGGACCTTAAAAACTCTTTCTGAGTTTGAAATATGCAAAGTATCTTCTATATCCCATGTTATTGTTATTCTCATCTACTGTGCATTTTCCTCTGTCCAGCTTGTTGTTGGAATGTTGTTTCCATTGTCTTTTTCTATTGTAGAACCTTGGTGGTCACACATGTATATGTTTGTGTTTGTGTATGCATATCCACCCACCCACCCGTCTATCTATCTATCTATCTATCTATCTATCTATCTATCTATCTATCTATTTTTTTCATTTTAAAGAATCAGATATGTAAAGCCTTTATTTCTTCTTATTCTTTCCTCAGGATCCCACTTTAGCCAAGTAAAAACATTTGACTTAGAAAAAAGGATCCTCACTCCATTGCAGTATTTCCAAAAACCCTGTTAGTTAATTCACTGTTCTCCCATTCAAATATCCATGAGAAATTCTCCCCCCCAATAGCTGCAATTTTTTCTTATAATCATTTATATTTCTAATCCTCCAAGCTCCCTGATTTCAAGTTGTATGATTTTTCAAAAGGATAACTTTTTTCATACCTTTCAGTAAAAGCAAAAGTTTCTAATTTTCTATGATTGGGAGTGGAAGGAAGCAATTGAAGTTTCTCCCGAAATGGGATATCTACATATTTGGGAGGACTTCTGGCTGACGTTGCAGTGAGAATGAACATAGAGCAGGTCTCCATGCTCCCTGTGCCGAGTTCTCCCCCTTGGTGGGCTCTGAAAGGAGCCAAAGCTGCCCTTGTAGGGGCAGCGAAGCAAAGAGGGGCACCCTGTGTGGTCCGGAGAGTCACAACTCTCCTGCTTGATCTGGGGCTTTCTTTTCCCTCTCAGCCACGACGAGGAGTAGAGGCAGCCTAAAGATGGCTGCCACAAAGCTGGGACAGTTGAGGAACAGCTAAGAAAAAGCTGGAGTGGAGTAGGTGAACAGTGACTAGGTGAGAAGATTCCTTTTTACTCAAAACTTACCCCAAAAGGGAAAATTTGTTAAAGTGGCAATTGAGCATTTTGAGAAAAATTCTACATTGGAAAGAAAAGACCAAGAGAAGAAAGCAAAAAAACAGATAATACAGATAATTTGATTTTTAAATTGAGAAGGCGTTGTTTCGGGAAGACATTTTAAAATGCTGGAACTATTTACTTAAAAAGTTAACCCTGCTTTTATAAATTGAATTAAAACCAAATTGGATTGAAACTGGTTGGTCTTGTAATAACACTGGAATTTAAACTGAGAATGCCACCTGCTGATGAAAGGAAATATAACATATATTTCCAAGCCTGGCAAGATTTTTGATAATGGAATAAACAATACTTATCTGGAGAACTGTGAAGATATTTACTGAGTTATATACATCTACCTCATGACTTCTGGAGATTTAAATGTAAGAACAAGGAAGATGTCTGATTAAAGTGACCCCTGAATGTTATAATACATGATTGAATCTATAAAGGGGAATTAAAGAGATTTTGAACAACTTCCTGGACTATTTAAAGAGAACTGAAGGATTAATTATGGGACATAAGGAATTATGATCAGTGTATTTTTGAAGAGCAATTTTAGGTTGGAATATATGGTTCCTGGACTATTGGATAAAAATGGGAATTATTAAAACAAAACGAGATGCTCCATCAGGAGGAAATGAATGGAACTTTGGAATATATGGCATTGATGTATCAAAGTATAAAGGACATTATAATAAGAAACCACAAGGAGATTAAGAAAATAATGCATGGCATAGAGGGAAAGCTGGAAAATATAATACAAAGGACAATGAGTAAACATCAAGATGCCCAGAAAAGGAAGGAGCAATAGAAAGAATGGCGGAAAAAATAGAACAGATGAACCAGCAAACAAAAGAAGAAGATAAGAAGGAGGCAACAATAAAAATAACAATGACTGACGAAATAAAACTAGGGGAAAATATTTTAAGAGATTTAAAAAGAGACATAGAGACCAAGAAGATATTTTCGAAAGGAAAACGGGCATGGGTAGATACTTTGAAAGCTAGGCAATGGAAGAGGGTACAGACGGGAGAAATATCTAGATTGAATAGTCATGATGTAGATGCAGACAGAAACAAAGAACCAAGACAGGAATATGGGAGGCAAGTCAAAAAACGAATAAGAATTAAAATACTAAGGCAGACAAGAGATGATGGTTAGAAAGGAAATGACTTTTAATGTAAGGGTGGCATGATTAAAAGTTAGAATAGAGGTAGAAATTAGAAAATGGGGAAATATTATATAATAAAATAAAAGCATCAATAAGGTGGAAAAATTAGAGATTGAATGGTGTTATGTATGTTTAAATAATATTGTGATTGGCATTGGAATAATAGATTGAAATATTGAATAATGAAATAATGAAATAGCATAGATGAACATAAATATGTATATTAATATTAGAGCTACATTAGCTTGATGAAGGTAATGAATATGATTAATATTATTGCTTTTGTACTAAAATGAAAGCAAATAAGATTTAAAGTATTAAAGTGACAAGAGATGAGGGGTAAAAAGGAAATGTTTTTAAATATAATGGTGGCATGATTAAAAGTTAGAATAGAAACAGAAATAAGAGTGAGGGGGATTGTTAGTATACACATTTTATATAATAAGATAAAAGCAATAATTAGAGAGAAGATTAGAAATTGAATAGTGGAATTATCATGTATGTTTAAACAATATTGTGATTGGCATTAGAATAACATATTGGAACATTGAATAATTAAATAATGAAAGACTATAATTTAATACAAATATATGTATTAACATTAGAACTACATAAGCTTGATGAATGTAACAAATATGATTAATGTTATTATTCTTATTTGCACCAAAATGTGTGATACCCAGGTGCCACACTGTTCACACATTGATGTGTATATGTAAAATAAAATAAAAACTTGGGGGGGAAATGTTTGCTCAGTCACATAATAATGATCACAAACTATCACTTTCATTCTTGGTTGGCTTTACATAGTCAGGTTTTGGACATCACACTCATCCAATGTGAGTATGGCATACTGTTCATTTCTCAAGGACAGAAGCAGTGACTCCTTTAGCTGCCCTCACTTGAACTGGAAGGCAATCTCTATCTTTTTCTGCTACACGTCAAAAATAATGTTTTCTGACTTGTATTTCTGCAGTTTAATAGTACAGGTTTCCAGATTCTACATGGGCTCCAATAGAAAATAGTGGATTCTCAATAATGGGCTATATGGGTTTTAATGCTCAGACTAACATTGAAGATTCCTTCCGACATGTCTTACTTTCTTGGATTGCCAGATTTATGGGTCTTCTCAAAATGAAACTTTTGTGGGAAGGGTAAAAAAAGCAGATGTGGGGAAAAAATAAGGAGAATCCACTAATCAAGGAACTTGGTAAACATTGTTTAGACAAAACATTAAGCCATTTCTGTGCACAAAATAGAAGAAGAAATTGAATTCTGGAAAGGTGACTGGGATTGCCTACGACTATTTTAATCAAAAAGATTTGCCTACAAAATGATACTGAATCAGCAGAAAATGTGGCAAGTAGTGCAAAAAGTAAGGTTATTAATATTTGCATGTTTTATTTTTTCCACTGCTGTGTTCCCAACATTATTTTCCTCTGAAAAATGAAATCAGGTAATATTTGGTTCATGAATTCTTAATTTTGTGCTAATCTTGATTAAATATATCAATTATTCAGTCTCTCCCGATATGTAGGCAAGAACTAACCAAGGATTGTGGAAAGATTGTAGTGAATTTGACTCTTTCTGTTTTGCACTAGGCATTGCCTTACAGCCTTTCTGGTTGTGCTGATTCTTAAATCCAAGGAATACACTGTGACAATTAGCCTACAGTTCTTCATCTTGGAATTATTGTCAACCATTGTGTTCAGAGAACTGGCAGGAAGGATTAGAATAAGAAGGAATAGCTAGCAAAAAGGATTGTACATGCAGCTTTTTGGTAATGTTTATCTTAATTTTTGGAACAAATCCAAGGTGCCTCAGTGAGTTTAAATTTAATACTTTCATTCTTTCCCCACTTTTCATCTTCATTTCTGTCGTTGCCAAATATGCCTTCTCTATTCTTCTTCTTCCTCTATCTCCATATTTTTATCCCAGCCACAGCATTATTTATAGGCGAACTAATTCCACAAATTGAGAAAGGAATAAGTTTGGCCAAGTTTTATGAATTCAAAGATTCCAAGCTGTTTATATTTGAAGGGGCAGCATGAACATGAATAAATGTGTGTCCTGTTTGACAAACTTCTCTACCATTTCCTTTATTGTAATGGGTAAAATATTTTTGTGTGTACACTCACATACTGTACCTACTTGTACATACATACATTTGGTGCATCTCTTGTTCCCCATCACTCTGTGTGTGTGTGTGTGTGCAAGTGCGTACACGTATGTGTGATATCTTATATCTTTGATGGTATGTATTTCTTGATAAGTCAGTATTGGAAGAAATATCCAGGTCCAGTTCTAAGCCAGGAGAAAGGCACTGGAGACAAAATGGAGGCTGGAGGCTGATTGGAAAGTATTTAGTATTTATTTGATTTATCAACTGCTTACAAGATACAGGTATAAAAATAAATATAGTTTTGAATACATGAGATAGATACTTATAAGAAAAATAAAAAGAAACAATAGGACAGGGACAGTAGGCACTATTGGTACGCTTATTAACTGAGGTTTGTGATTCTGGTGCAGCTGACAAAATGGAGTTGGGGGGGGTTATACTTTCTTTGGGCTTTGTATTCGAGTTTCCTGGTTGTGTGTAAGAACATGTATTCTATTGGCTGTTGTCAGATTCTTATGGGCTCAGGTAGAGGTTATGTAGGGGTCGTAGCTGGCTCTATAGGCAAAAGAGGAAATGCAATTCCTAGGTACTTGTCTGAGCTAATTTGATCAACCTCTGGCTTATTATTTATCTGAGCTCTCAGGTGAAGTTTGGACTGTTCTGGGAGTCATGCAATGAAGGGGCGTGTGTTGGACAATTCCTGTTGTGGCTTAATGGCTTTGTTCTGTGTTGGAACTTGGGTGAGGGGCTGCTTCTAATCCTAACAATCTACCTTTGTTTCAAAATATCCTGTCTTGAATGGATTACCAAATCTGCATTTCTAAAAACTGCCTCCTAAGTTTCTGCTTGGGGGTTATTAAGAAAGAGTTTGGGCTGACTCCTGCTTCTAAAAACATGTGTCTCCATTTCTCCTTTAGGGAAATATAATTTCTTGCCTTTTTTAAAATATCCCTCAAAATATTTCATTATTTGGGGGGGGGGGGCTTCCCACATCAGCATTGCATTTTTCTTTTTGTTTCCCTATCATACCATTATGTCATATTTAATGTATGATCCTCTGTTCTTAGGAGCACCAATATTGTTCTGCCAGGTGCTGCAGACAAAAGGTGAGAAACAATCTCAGCCTCAAAGTGCTCGGAGCTTGTGAATAGCTTCCAGCAAAAAAAAAAGCTGGGTATTGTACACAAGCGTGCTGCCTCAGCTCAGTGGGGCGGGATGGGGGAGCATGCAAGAGAGGAGAAATGGAAGAAAGGTAGATCTGTGAGTGAATCTGTGATTCTGTGAGCAACTCAATCTGCCTCCCTGCTTTGCCTGATTTTGGGTACAAGTTGCTCTTTTTTATATAAAAAAATTCAATATTTACAAACAAGCCACAGCCAATCATGTGACCACCAAGCCACGCCCAGTCAGCAAGCCACACCCACCCAGTCACATGACCACCAAGCAACACCAACAAAGAACCGGTTGTTAAGAAATTTGAATCCCATTCCTGGGCGACAGGTTTACATTTGGACTAACGTGTGAACAAAATTATGTAAAGGTGTTGGCTCTCTGCTTGTCCGTCAGGGGGAAAACACTCAAACACAATAAGATGGAGCCAAACTTGGTGTATTAAGAAAGGTTGGCCAGATGATGCAGCCAGAAATCTTAGAGAAAAACATTCCAGAAACAAATCTTCTGGTACTTTCCTTTGGGAGAGAAGCAATGACATGGATGGAACGTTGTTGGCTCTTTCATTCTAGATCCCTCTCCATCTTCCTTCCCAGCCAGAATTATTTTTAAGAGATTGGAAGGAATTCCATAAGTCATCTTTTACATGCTTTCCTGAGCTTGTTCCTTTTTTAATTCAGGGCACTGCAGATGAAGAGGAAAATAGAGCAGCATTTTTTTTTCAGCAGAGTCATAGACATGGTTGTTATGCTTCCCTCTAGCCTACAGTTGCCCAACTTGCATCATGTGACATATCATGACATATTGTGATGTTTTTTGCCTTTGCAGAGTCTGGGTGGGTGCGTGGCCTGTATGTGATGCATCCGGCCCACAAGCCGCCAGTTTGACAGGCCTGCTCTAGCCTCTCTAAGTCCACTTAAGATGCTAAGTCCAGGATGTGATTATTTATCATTTATTGAATACTGTTGGTGTTACAGAGACTCTGCTCCTAGATTGGTTTCTGATTGGTTTCTGGCAGGGCAAGGAGATGGGAGAATACAATCCAGACCATTTTGGTGGGTGCACATAAGCCAGCTACATGGAGAAAGGAGGTTTTATTTCTAAGTGTACTGAGTGAGAACAAACATGTACGAAGGGGAGCAGAGACTATGTCCCGCCTGTATTTAACCATAATACAATTGTCCTCTAGCAACACCAAAGGTGGTATTCAGCAGGTTCTGACCAGTTCTAGAGAACCAGTAGCAGAAATTTTGAGTACTTCGGAGAACCAGCAAATACCACCTCTGACTGGAGATTTTACAATATCCTTCCCCCTGCCACACCCACCAAGCCATGCCCACAGAACCGGTAGTAAAAAAATTTGAATCCCACCACTGAGCAACACCAATCTCTTGCCTTTTTCTATAGTAGCTTAAGTCATCATTAGCTTCATCAGAATAATTTTTTTTTTTTATTTGTCAATTGCTTACAAGATAATAGGTATAAGTAAAAAAAACATAGTTATGAATACATGGATACATATAAGAAAAATAATATATATATATATAAAAGAAATAATAGGACAGGAACGGTAGGCACGTTGGTGCACTTATGCACGCCCCCTACAAACCTCTTAGGAAAGGGGTGAGGTCATTAGTAGACAGTCTAAGGTTAAAGTTTTTGGGGTTTGGGGAAGAAACCATAGAGTCAGGTAGAGTATTCCAGACATTGACAATTGAAAATGTATTTTCCCCTTCAAACTAGCACCATTCCAGCATAATTTTAAGGAATGTGTATATTTGAGAACTGTACAACCCTCATTACTTGGTAGTAAGCTCAGTGGAAGTGTAATTGCAGATGTGTTTGAGGTGTTTCTAGTTGTGAATGTTTATTTTATTTTATTTATCTATTTATTTGATTTGTCAATCGCTTACAAGATAATAGGTACAGTGGTACCTCTACTTACGAAATTAATTCGTTCCGGAAGCCGTTTCGTAACCTGAAAATTTCTTAAGTAGAGGCACATTTTACCTGTAAAT
Source organism: Bungarus multicinctus (assembly GCA_023653725.1). Lineage (NCBI taxonomy): Eukaryota > Metazoa > Chordata > Lepidosauria > Squamata > Elapidae > Bungarus > Bungarus multicinctus. The sequence goes on from CM042834.1 coordinate 107,294,789, forward strand.
ATCCTAATCCGTTCCAAGCCCCCGAACTGTACTTCTTAGTTCTTACTTCCTGCTTTGCTGGATTGCTAGCACGAGACTGAGAACGCGGTGCGGTGCGCGCGCACAGATCCGTCCTAGCCAGGAAGACATGCCAGGAAGATAACCAATGGCAGCACAGCTCGGACGCGCCATTTTCCAGGAAAGCCTTTCGTATCTTGAAACATATTCGTAGGTAGAGACGATTTTTTCTCGAAGACGCGTTTCGTAACCTGAAACTTTTGTAGGTAGAGGCTTTCGTAAGTAGAGGTACCACTGTATAAGTACTGTATATACATAGTTATGGGTACATATAAGAAAAATAAAAGAAACAATAGGACAGGGATGGTAGGCATGTTGTGCGCTTATGCACGCCCCCTACAGACCTCTTAGGAAAGGGGTGAGGTCAATAGTAGACAGTCTAAGATTAAAGGTTTTGGGGTTTGGGGAAGAAACCACAGAGTCAGGTAGAGTATTCCAGACATTGACCACTCTGTTGCTGAAGTCATATTTCCTCCAATCACGTTTGGTGCGGTTAATCTTGAGTTTGTATCTATTAAGTGCTCTTGTGTTGTTATGGTTGAAGCTGAAGTATTCATTGAAGGTTGCAGTATATGATTTTATATACCATACTTAGATCAGACTGAAGACGGCATAATTCAAGGTTTTCTAGGTCTAGAATTTCTGGTGGCATAAGGTCTAGAATTTCTGGTAGCATAAGGTCTTCTATAACAAGCAGAGGAGTGGAGATCTCTTCTTATGAAATATTTCTGGACTTACTCAACTGTGTTAATATCAGATACGTAATGTGGGTTCCAGACTGATGAGCTGTATTCGAGTATTGGTCTAGCAAATGTTTTGTATGCTCTAGTTAGTAGTGTGAGATTACCAGAGAAAAAGCTGTGTAGGATTAGGTAAACAACTCTTAATGCCTTTTTTGCTATGTAGTTACAGTGGGCTCTAGCACTTACATCATTAGAGATGAGTATTCCAAGGTCTTTTACAGAGTTTGGATCATCAACAAGATCTTGACTATTCAGCTTATATTTTATTTTCTGTTTTTTTTTTTTTGCCAATATGTAAGACAGAGCATTTATTTGTTGAGATTTGAAGTTGCCATTTGTTTGACCATTTTAATACATAATCAAGATCTTTTTGAAGGGTAGCAGTATTGTCTGTGGTATTGAACAGCTTTACATCATCAGCGAAGAGAATGCAGTTGCTCTTAATATGATCACAGAGGTCATTTATGTAGAGTATGAAGAGAGTTGGTCCTAGAACACTGCCTTGGGGGCACCATTATTGACAGGTACAGAATTTAATAGGACACTCCCAATTTTGACCATTTGTTGTCTGTTTGACAGGAATGCTTCTATCCAGTTATGCAGTTGTCCAGAGATACCATAAGATTTTAGTTTTAGGAGTAGTTTGTTGTGTACCACTGAATCAAAGGCTTTACAGAAGTCTATGTAGATTGTGTCTATTATTTTGCCCTGATCGAATTGTGTAGTCCATATGTTTTTGCAGTGTAAAAGTTGCAGATTACAGGATAGTTTTTTTTTTAAACCAAATGGTTTATTAGAGAGTAGGTTGTTTGTCTCTAAGTAGAGGATAATGGATTGGTTAATAATTGATTCCATGACTTTACAGGTGACACAGCATAGAGAGATTGGTCTGTAATTTTCAAGTAGGCTGGGGTCTCCCTTTTTGAAGATGGGGATGACCATGGCTTGTGACCATAGGTTAGGCAAGGAGCTGGTCCTGAAAGATTTATCAAAGATTATGCTTAGAGGTTCTGCTATGGCAGTGGATAGCTTTTTTAAAAAGTAGGCACATATTCCGTCTGGTCCAATAGATAGAGATGGTTTTAGATTGCGTAGTGCTTTTTCAACATTGTCTTCTGTAAAATCGATATGTATTAGATCATAGTAGTTTTCTGTGGTTCGGCTAGGAAATGTGTGTGATCCTGTGATCATTAGCCACTTTTCTCAGTTTATTCTCTTTGCTAACATTGCTTCTTGTGCTCTGTTCATAGCCACAATCTTCTCAACCTTACATCTGATGACAGGAGGGCTTCTAGGCTTCTGGCAAAACAGAGGGCAGCAGAGCTCTACAATTCTATTTGAGAAAGAAGAAGGGGGATATTCCAGTTTAACAGTATTCTGAAATGCATATTTATTGTATGGTACAATCTTTCTGATTTGCCTCATTGCAGCACCCACAAAATAAAGAGGGTTTGTGAACTGTACATCTGTGATTTATTTGCCAGTTTTCCTGTCTATCAATTCCAGTCATTTCTTCTCCTTGAAGTAAATGATTGCTCAGCATTGTATTCTTAGGACTTAACTAGATGCACAATCACAGAAGGATCTGCCTTCCTCCTCTTTCTTTCTGGCTATTTTTGCCTAGTGTTTCCTGATACATTAAATTATACTGATTTGATGTTTTATGTTATAATTGTTTGGTTTTAATATTTGTATGCTGCCTAAGGTCATTCCTAGGTGAGACAGGTGGCTACATGAATTGTTTTTTTTTTAAATAAATCAATAAGCTAATTTCTCTATTGTAATTTTAAAAAAAACATGGTGGATCCTGAATAGAACCAACCAATACAAACATTTGGAATGGAAACCATCTTGACTTAGAGCATGGGTGTCAAATCTTTTGCTGCCTGGGCCACAGTGAGTGAAGAAGAATTGTCTGGGGATGCATATAAAATATATAACATAGTTGATGTATATAAATAACAAATTTCCATTATTTTTTAATATTTTTATTACATCTTGTGGGGCCACATTGTTAACTGTCCAGGACTGCAAGTGGTTCACAGGCCATGGATTGGACAGCCTGATTTAGACAGAGGCTGGAAATACAGAGAGATGCCCACACACCTACTTTTGATCAGGACTCCATATATACCTTTCTGCTTGGCTGCCTCCATTGTGATTGGCCATCAAGGCTATGTCCCTGGCCCTGCTTTGTTTAATGTTCAGCTCTTCACTGTTTTGTTTAATCTACACGTATGTAAAACTTTATGTATTTTCCTTCATTTACCATTTTTTCAATTGAAGTAAATGCAACATCTGCAGTAGATTTACATTGGTTTCAGTCATGGGCAAGACCTCTCTTTAGCTAACTGATTTCCTTCTTGTCCTTCTTCCCACTTGTTGCCTTCCATCACTGCATTTGTCCCTCTTGGTAATCAGAATCCTTTGCCGCCACCACAGTTTTAGGGCATGTACCCTACTTCCTCTATTGGAAAAAAATAGAGAGAAGATAGGTAAGGCTGTGTTGCTGCAGGAAGCAACACATTGTATGAGAAGCGAATCTGTCCACCCATTGAAGCCACCAGGTGATAGATTAGATTGGATAGATGGATGGATGGATGGATGGATAGATAAATAGATAGATAGATAGATAGATAGATAGATAGATAGATAGATAGATAGATAGATAGATAGATATTGATTTATCTTTTTACCTTTTTGCAATCCCAGAGAACCCTAGGTGGCAAACAGCAATATAGCAAAAACCCCAAATCATAAAACCTCAAAAACAAAATCCACAAGGTGAATGCTGCACTCAGATTACTAGGGTTCAAAGGCTTAGTGAAACAATACAGCCTTTGATTGCCTTTGTAATATGATCAAGTCAGGGCTGTGCTTACATCCAGGGGGAGAGTTCCATAAAGTGGGGAAGAAGACTTGCCATCTGGCCCATATTCTGTGAAGCCCACAATGGGGAAGCAACGTTTCATAGGTGCTTCCTAGAAGGCAGGATTGGTAGATGATACAGCTCAGTTATCCTCAATTAACAATAAGAATTGGGACCAGCAAGTCCATTGCTAAGCAACACTACCATAAAATGCGATACCACATAAACATGTCAGCTTATGTCAACAATTCCAGTTGCCATCTTTAAGTGAAGCCTGAAGTCATTAAGCACAACATCATGTGATTGCCCTTTTTATTTCCTGTCAGATTCCCTATCGACTTTGTTTGTTGGAAACTGGCAGTGCAGGTTGCAAATAGTGATCATGTGATTGTATTATAATTGTGAGTTGGTTGCTAAGCACCTTATCACGATCGTGTGAATATGGAGATGCTGTGCCAGCTGCAACTGTGAGGACTGGTTGCAAGTCCCCTCATTCAGGGACATAATAACTCTGAACAATTGCTGAACAAGTGGTCGTTAAACAAGGACTTCCTTGCATATACTATAGATTACAGGAATTTAAAGGTAACAACCAAGGCTTTAAATTGGTTGCCAAATATTTTGAGTGTGAATGGATAAAATTAGTTATAATATTTTATTGCTTCTATATTTTGTTACTTCTGATCTTCTTGAACTATATATCTTTGCACATACATATAAACATACAATCAAGATCCTATCTTATGTATAAGATAAAGTAGACTACAGTCCAGGAAAGTATACATATATCATTTTAAATGTGTCAGTTTTTAACACAATTTAATATTTAATTGGCTTTCCTTATATGTCAGCTTCATCAAAGGCATTTAATGAGAGAGAGAGGGAAAGACGGGGGGAAGGGGAGGGAAGGAGAGAGGGAGAGAGAGAGAATGTGCTTTGTCAGTTTTTATGAAGGTGAATAGGCCATGCATGTGTATGTTTACAGGGCAGCATACTGTTCTCTTTATGGAGCTAACTATTATAGATTGTGCTGCATATAGCTAATCTATGAATGATGATGATGTTAGTGATGATGCATTATATTGGACACCCATTTGTCTGAAATGGTATAGGGTTTCCTGCCTAAGCAGGGGGTTGGACTAGAAGACCTCCAAGGTCCCTTCCAACTCTGTTATTCTATTCTATTCTATTCTATTCTATACCTCCAAAGTTCTAAGTATCCAGAACATACAGACATTCTCACTAAGTGAGCTTTTCTGGGCAGGTCAACACATTTGTGTATCATCTTTTGACTCTCCACTTGGATTGGAAGTAGCCCAATATAGAGAACTTGGAGAACTGAGTCACCGCCTAAGAAAGCCAGACCTGGAATCAGGAGACCGTTTAAGGCTAAGTCTAGTTACAGCTCTTGTAAAGTGCAGAGAGAGAAGAGAGTTGTTTACAGGGGTAGGGATTAGAATGAACCCCAATTCTGTAACTTTTTGTCCTGTGTACAGTCACAGGCATATAACAGACTACTGTAGCAGTTCTATTTTGATTCTTCCCATACCATGTACCAGCAAGAGACATGTCCCTGTCCTGCTATTAGCATATTTATGAGATTCACTGGAGCACAAGAAGCCTAACCTTCTGCCAGTTCCCCTTTTTGCATCATCCATTCCCTTTCCCAGCAAGGTGCCATGAGATATTCATGAGTAGACTCATTCCTTTCCCAGTAGGGCCTTGCTGCTGGCAGTAAGTACCATCTTTTTTTTAAAGTACCATCTTTTTTTAAAAAATTTTACTCAGACACCTGGTAAGGTGTGGTCAGACACCTGGCCAATGTGTGTGCACGTGTGTGTACATACAGCCTAGAACTACCACAATGTTAGATCAAGACAGACAGTATCACAGCTTGATTCCCAACTATCCAGATCTGCTCTGCACCCTGTCTCTGTAGGCCTAGTTTGCACTTGTTACCTAAACAGTGGTCAATGAACTAATGTGGGCCTTTATTTTTTATTTTTATTTTATCATATCCTCAAATGTACAATATTAGTTCACCTAGATTCAGATTGAGAGGTTAATGGTTCTGTGGCATGGTAATCAGGCCCTGAGCATAATGGCAAATCCCAAACTCAATCTCGTCTAAAACAAAAAAATATAAAGCAATGTGCACAGCAATTGAACTGATCCCCTCCAGGTCTTTTCCCTTTGCCCATTCTGATCTTGATCTTGTCTTGCTTTGTTCCTGGACCTTAGCTTTGCCTTCTGGACATGAGTCAAAAAGAGGGCTGTGAAAATATTTACAGACCCCTCACATCCCGGACATAAACTGTTTCAACTCCTTCCCTCAAAATGATGCTATAGAATACTGCACACCAGAACAACTAGACACAAAAACAGTTTTTCCCTGAAAGCCATCACTCTCCTAAACAAAAAATTCCCTCAACACTGTTCAACTATTGCAAAGTCTGCACTACCATTACTGTTAATCTTCTCATCACTCCTTATCACCCATCTCCTTCCTCTCGTGATTGTAGGACTGTAACTTTGTCCCTTGTATCCTTACGATTTATATTGACTGTTTCCTAGTATGATTTGATTGCTGATTGTACCCTATGATTATCATTAAGTGTTTACGTTATGATTCTTGATTCTTAACGAATGTATCTTTTCTTTTATGTATACTAAGAATATTTACACCAAGACAAATTCCTTGTGTGTCTAATCACACTTGGCTAATAAAGTATTCTATTCTATTCTATTCTATTCTATCCTCCCTTGATTCTAGTACATGAATATAAATAACTGTTGTGCATTGGTCAATCTTCGTTGGTCTATTTTCTTTTAATTCATCCCTCACTTGGAGGGAAGTAGAATTGGCTTTAGCATGAACACTGTTGCAAGCCAAAACTGCATAGGACAGTTCAGGCATTCTCCCATGATTTCACTCTTTGGTAAGGTATTCCAGCCTAACTGCAAACATTCCTGAAGTGTGAGAACTGGTCTTAATAAATGTTTGAAATTCTATCAGGTTATTTCTACCCCCACTCCTCCTTGGAAAATATTTCAGCATAGCAAATGGGTCAACTGCAGATGTATGGTTTGGAGATGCATGCTATTTCTTGAAATTGACACCTTTCCCTCCAGGCTGCTATTTAGAGCTAGTAACCACACAGAATCAGAACCAATTCACAAAAATACAAATTAAACATTATTTTTTAAAAAACCCGCACTGGAACAAGATAAGGCGAAAATGAGACAAGTAAAGTAGACATGAAACTTACATATTGTATTCTTTTCTTAACTACAAGTGGTCCTCAACTTACGACCATAATGGAGCCTGCCCATTATGGTGATAAGTCATGCCAATACTTAAGTAAGGTGTCCATATGATTGCCTCACTTAACAACTACTGTCCCCGTCTGCCTGTTGCAATCTTTAAGTGACTGTGTAAGTCATTAAGCATGGGTGCCTCAGGCTGTGAGAGTGACCCTGCCCTTTAGGACCTGCCAAACTCACACATGGTCTGCCTCACTTGCCCGCTGAGGTATCTCGAAACAGGCCCTAGGTCTGTGGGCACCAATTGGTTGAGATGGGGGACGTTGGGTGGGGGGTAACTGGTGCAGTGTCCCTGCAGTTCATCATAAGGGAAGGCAAATTGCCAAGTGCCCAATTTTTGTTCACATAACCCAGGGATACTGCAGTGGCTGTAACTTAGTGTACACCAGGTTGCATGTTCCTTAGATCAGCATCAAATGTAAGCAATACACACACAGAGAGAGAGAGAGAGAGAGAGAGATTTGTTTGATTTTGGTTACCATATTGCAGAAACCTAGCCATTTTGTAAAATATATGACTTACAGTGTTGCACAAATAGTTAAACATAGCTTAGCACAGCATGTGAATTAGTGTGTCAGTGGTTCAGTGAGTGAAAGTTTTGTGCACTGTTGACATTTCAGTGAAGAGGATCACTGGTTAGGAGGCAAAACTAGCATGTGAAAAAGAAGACAAGTCTTCAGAGAGACTGAGGCTCAAAGTATATTATTTGAAAAGCATCTTTTTATTAGTGCTGTTTTTTTTTTTTTTTGAAAATGTAGATTACATTCACTGAAGGAAGTAGAAATAATTATTGAGACTAGCAGACATGGTATATGTTCCAACCTCAGTTGCAGAGGAAGTAGAATAGTTCCATGAGGAATTGCAACATCTTGTTGACACTATATTCCCAAAAGACACCCTATCAATTATAAGAAACTAGAATACTAAAGTTGCAAGTAAAACAGAATCTGGCCTGATAGAAAAAATTGGTTTTGGAAATTCCATTTGCTGCTGAAGCACCATGTAAAACATCTATGTGTAAGGGACTAGCAAAGTCAAGGGCGATTGAATGTAGCTATGCTGGACCACAGAAAAGTTTTCTAATTCTTTCTAAAAAGGAACTCTTTTCCAGTGCCAAAAATGCATCCTAACTTGATATCTCTGCACTTGGTATATCCCATAATCTACAAAAGTAGCCTTTTTCTTGTTGCTGAATAGTAAGATCTTATTTTTCTTTTTATGGAGATTCTTAATCTGGCTCTTCTCATCTGTTTACCTGTATCAGTTAAAATGGCTTCAATGACTCTCAGAGAGCTCATGACCAACCTTCAGAGTGCTAATGACCAGATGACTGGAAGGAATATAAGTCCGTCCATTTCCCATCATTTAGTCAGAACTGGAGAAACTTCTTGGATTAGAAGCAAAATATTTTCAAAGAACTCCCCCCACCCCCCACCCCCACCCCCCCAAAAAAGTATAGTTTCCTTTTTGAAAAAAGCACTTTGGGATCTTCTTTTTCCCACAGGCAATGGATTTCTGGAAAATCAAAGGGTGTGCAGTTTGGCACGGAAGGTTGTTTTTATTCCCACTTCCACATCGTCAGTTGGTTTGTCAATGGACTGGGAGAATGATTTTGTTTTGTTACGTTATTTTGCTTTTCTGACCATATGAACGGGCATATTGGCAATCAGAATGCTGTACCAGTTCCAGGCCCTGCAGATCGAAAGAAGGATATGTTTTGTAAAGAGAATGCTAGCTAGCACCAGCACTGAGTGACTGTACAGAAGCAATTTTTGTTTATAACCTCTTTTATGCTGTTTCACTCTGGATGACTCTAAGTGGCTTACAAGTCAACAGGGCCCTCAACAGTGACAGTAAACTAGCAGATAGATCAACAATATAATGTACAGCACTCATGGCAACGTATCTTAAACAGAAAAATGCTAATTCATCCTAGTCTTCAAAGACTTTCTGAAATATGCAGCTTTTAACAATGTCTCAGAAGATCATAAGGAATGGAACTACTGTTGACTCTGAGAGCAAACTGCCACACGAGGAGGGAAAATACTCACTTTTGTGCCTTCCTGTTGGATTTCCCAGTAATGAATCTATTTGCGTAGATAGGGCAGGCAAGTGCCGTTCAGAAAAGGCCATCTCAAAGATGCCCTGGTAATATAAGGTTGTAGATATACTAACCTGCTTTAATAGCATTCAGAGAGTGTTCCTGCAGCAGAGATGGAAGATAGCAACAATGGGATTGGCATCATTTAGATAGCCACAGTCAGCATCAGGTAAAGGTTCCAGGTGACTCTCAAGTGCATCCTCACCAGGACTATGGGTGTCAAACTCATGACAGCACGTTATCGTCACGTGACGTATCGCGACTTTTCCCACCTTCACTAAAATGGGTGTGGGTGTGATCAGCACATGACACATCCGGCTCAAGGACCACGAGTTTGACACCCCTGATGCAGAGCAAATTACAGTAAAGAGTTCACAAGATGGCAAGTGTATGAGTGACTGTAATTGGTGCTTTCTGTTCTGGAACACTTGCCGTTCCTGGCCTTTCTGGCCTTTGCTTCCAAGTAGGTATACAGATAATCTGTGAGTCCAGGCCCCGAGAAGAAACCCACCCCCCATTGTAGGCCTCTTCTTTCAGAAAAGTGTAATCACATTTGGAGTCAATCTGGAATTGGCTAGTATCTGAATTAACAGCCATTCCACCTTCTTAGGGTAAGCCAGAAACTTATTTCTCATTATCCAGGCCTGATATCCTCCAGGGATTGGATCATCTCATCTCTTCAGCCAAGAATTGAGATGTAATCATGTATTTTCTACATACTGATCCTACTTAATCCTATGCCAATCAATGACCTCACCTAGTCAACTAGACTAATAGACACAAGAACAGTTTTTCCCCGAAAGCCATCACTCTGCTAAACAAATAATTCCCTCAACACTGTTCAACTATTTACAAAGTGTACACTACTATTACTGTTAATCTTCTCATCGCTCCTTATCACCCATCCCCTCCCACTTGTGATTGTAGGACTGTAACTTTGTTGCTTATATCCTTACAATTTATATTGACTGTTTCCTAGTATGATTTGATTGTTGATTGTACCCTATGACTATCATTATGATTCTTGATTCTTAACGAATGTATCTTTTCTTTATGTATACTGAGAGTATTTACATCAAGACAAATTCCTTTGTGTGTCCAATCACACTCGGCCAATAAAGTATTCTATTCTATTCTATTCTATTCTATTCTATTCTATTCTAGTACTTTCATATAGCCATTCAATACTATGGGAAAGAAGGTTGACCCGAGGGCATCCTATGCTCGAGTGCCTGAAGGCTTGACCTGTCCTGCCCCATGATCACCAACTGAAATCTCACTCAGGAAGAAGCAAAGTTACTGTAATATGGTGCTCTTACTCCTAACCTTCACAGAAGCCCTGGAAGGATACTATGTCCGGTGATATCAAAGGTTGATGAAACATCTCCTAGGCAAGGACAGTTGCGCTGCTGCCTTGAACTCCTGCCACAGATCACCCACAAGAGGAACCAGGGCCCTTTTTTGTCCTGTGCTCTTATCTGAATGCTGGTTTTAGAAGACAGGGAGGCCAACTCTGCCTCATATCTCTCCTCCCAAAACTCTGGGAACTCTGATGCCTAGAGCAATAGCCACTTGGTGCTGTTTTTTCTGCTGACACAAGTATTTCCTTTTGAATAGCAGGGACCTTGAAGATTTTGATTGTTTTTTTCTAAGCTAAGAAGAAATGCACTGATGTTAAGGAAATGATTCTATACACACTTCCCAGGAGTATGCCCGGGTCAATGCCACAGAGCTTACTTCTGAGGAGAAGTGCATTGGACTGTAATATAAGGTTTGTTGCAAAGGGATATATCATCAATATTGTTTATTCGGTTTATTACTTTTTATCAAACCTTTTTATTGTTGAAGCCTTAACCAATTTCTGCTTTTTTTTCTTCCCTGCCCCACTGAAATACCATTTTATTTAAAATTCTGCTAGGGATCACATTTGGCCTCTCTTGAAATTAGATGCAGTGGTAGATTAGAGTAGGATTTGTAGGCAAAAATCCAGGGGCCCCACTCAACAGAATAAGCAGGAGTGACTTGCCATATGTTTATGTTTGTGAATAAAATATGTAATTATTCAAAGGAGAGTCCTTCCAATAAAAACAGGGACTAAGTGTCCCTGAGGCTAGGCTCAAAAAGCAGACTAAACTCTTGGGATGCTTACTACATGGTTTTCATTCAGAGTATTGAGTGAAGCATAGTTTTGGAGTCTGGAAAGATGGGGGCAGAGTTTATTTCTTTATAGCCATCTGATAGCTGCAGGGGCATGGCAGGAAGATAATTGCATTGCTGGGGAGATGGGACAAAAATGTGGCTCTTTTGAGAGACGTTAGCAATTCAGGGAATTAAGGAAAATAGGATCTTTAAACCTGGTAGCACTTAATGCACCTACTATTTTATGTATTTGTATGAAAGAGAGTGAAAAAGGGGAGCTTAATTATTTTATTGTTCAATCAATTATTGCATTATAATTAAATATTATTAGAGAGTTTGTGTGGTGTAAGTGTTAGACTAAAAGCCAGGAGATCTAGGTTCAAATCCCTCCTCATTTACAAAAGGTCTAAGGGTGAATTTGAGCCAGTCACTTTCTCTCAGCCCAACTCCCCTCAGAGGGAGAGATATGAGGGGGTGAGGCAAGGCTATATAATGAACTAGCCCGGGCCTGTCCCCGATATTTAGTTTCCCTCTAATAAAATCTCTAATCACTAATAAAGGTAAGACCATTATCATCCAAGGCACGTGTTAGTCTGTTAGAATGTATTTGGAAGGATCTGCTCACCTAGATGATGAGCTGCTGGCAGAGGTGGGACATTTATCCAAATGAACCAGTGTTTTGCTGCACAGGAGAAGAGAGCTAATTCTGAATTCAGGGTCCATGCTCAATTAGAATAGTAGAGAAATTTCTACCTTTCTGAGAATTAGAGGAGGCCAGAGGAACGGCAGAGTGTGAAGGAGCTGTGCTACTTAAATAGCACTATTGAAACTCCTTTCATATTGCAGCACTTGAGGTCAGTGTGTGATGGGTGCTGCACTGGTAGAATACCTGGCTGTTTTCATAATATTTTTAATTAATTTCATAATATTTTTAAAAATACAAAGATAAAAGGCTAATACAAGCTAAGGATAATATAAAAAAGAGAAAAACAGAAAATACAAAAAGGAAAAAACTGGGCAAGGGAAAATTTTATTAAAAAGAAAGAAAATATAGAAAGAAATGATATTTCCCTACATCAAGCCAGCTACAAACACTTTAACTCAACATCTTCTCTAATATTTCAACCAAAAATCTCTTCATCCCATATATCATCTTTTGTCTATTGGCAAATAATAAAGCCTCATCTTTCAATCTTAATCAGCAAAAGTCCATTAAGAACTATCAGAAATAACTATATATATATATTTACTTTAACCAGCAAATCAATTTCATATATCTTTTCCTTACAGAGTACCTTGTCATTTTCTCTAAAAATACAAAGAAAAACAATCTTCTTACAATGTCTTATCTTATTCTAAAAACAAATCTTTAAAATCTCATCATTCAAACTTAATCAAGAAAAATCCATTAAGGGCTACTAGAAACAACAAATTAAAAATATTAATCTTTAATCCCTTCAAATGATGTCCCACAAATTAATTTGTTATCTTCTCTTCATCTCCTCTCAATTTTAATACCATAACTTATCACTTTCTCTACAAATTCAACAAAGTCTCTCCTTCCCATATCTTATATCTATAAACAAATCTTTAAAGCCTCATCATTCAGTCCTAGTCAAGAAAAGCCATTAACACCTGGCTATTTCTCAAGAGAAGAGCAATCCAGCACTTTTGGAGACATGCAACTTGGACTTGAGCCACCATCTGCTCTTGAATGAGAAGATGCCCTCACTGGAGCGGGCAGAACAGAAGATACCTCCTCCTTGGCTTTAAGCTTTTCAATAAATGACTTTAGTTTTCCCTGTTACTCAGGCTAGAAGGCAAGTGGTTTTGAAGTGCGTGGTGCTACAACACAAGGACGACAGGATTTTTATTTTAACAGATGCAGCAGAGTAAATATTTGTGGAATAAGATAGCTGTATGCTTAGATCTGCATACAAAAGCTAGCAATCATGTAAACAGAGCAGGCAAAAAAAGGAACAGAAAGTGGGAGCAAAGGTAAAATAATCCAACTGAGCAAAGCAGTTCCAGAAAGAAATAAAACATCCCTGATATTCTGACTGCACTTTTCCTGCCAACACTCCCTCACTAGTTCCAGCTCTTCAGGTCTTTTGATCATAGGATCCTAGTCAACGTTCAATAAGGAAAAATCTGCTTGCTGTGTTTGCTACTCCCAGGAGCAATAGCCCATCCAAACTCAGGGTGGGGGATAAATTTTCAGCTGCATCTCCCATCCTAGATTCCCCTCACTGGAAAAGGAGAGTGGCTTTTAGACTTAATCTTATTTATTGCTGCCAGCCAATCTACAAAACTTAGAACCGCCGTTGTACAATATGTCATATAAATATATCTAATGTGTGTGGATAAGTGGGTGTAAACACAGCAGGGAATGGATTCAGCTCTGCCTTCCTCCACTTTTCTGACATGCTTTAAAAACAGTTCCACTCTTAGCAACCAGATTCAAAGGAAGACAATGGGATAGGAGCTTTGTGGTGCATTAGGAGCTTTGTGGTGCATTAGTAAAGGGGATCTGAGCAGTTGTAACTTCTGTGCCATACTTGTTCTGCTGCCACATATTGTTCTCTATGCCACTAATCCTTTTTAAAAGTTATATACAGCCCAGCTTGAAGCTTTTTTCTCCTGCCCTAGTCCATCTGCATGTACATTTTTCTCATCTAGCATTCCAGAGAAATCCCATTGCTTCTCTCTTGCTGTGATATATTGTCTGCAGGATGTCCATTAACAGATGTCAAACTCCCTTCTGGGTCTTTGCTTGGATGCTTTCCATAACATTCCATGATCATTTCACAACTCAGAATCCTACCCGATGAATATAATATTAAGAATCATAATTTTTCTGCTTGTCATATACATAAGGAAAAATTACAATTTCATGGAATGAACAACTTTTTATTGAAAATGTAGTGGTGGTAGAAATACTCTAGTATAGCATCACTTGGTAAGTGGCCATGTAAATTGAATAAAATAAAATCAAAAGTCCTTATTAAGTAAATATTTGATTTTTTAAAGACATATTTCTTAGCTTTTCCCCATGCCAGTTCCAGTGAAATCTTTGGAGTGGAACACAGAAAGTTATTTTATATCATAGATCCTCCTAATTCAGTATTCATCTGTCTACATTGATCGGCAGCCATCTTCTAAAACAGCGGTCTCTAACATTTGTGGCTTAGCAGCCTGTCTGGAGGGGGAGAGGGGAACAGGGCTGCATGAGTGGCAGCCCAGTACACATACAAGGCTCAACTTGTGCGAGGGACAGGATGGTACAAACATGCACACAGCTTGACTTGCATGAGTGGTGGGCCAATGCGCATGCACATACAACTCAACTTGTGCAATTGAGCTACATGCATGTGAGAACGCATGCTGTCCCACTGCTCACACAAGTTGAGCTGCCTGTGTGCATGTGTGTGCTGGCCCACTGCTCATGCGGCCTGGTTCCTAATACCCCATGGCCGCGTAGTAGGCCATGGCCAAGGGTTGGACACCCCTGCTCTAAGATTTCAAGCATGAATCTTCTTTATCCCTGTGTGGAAATGGAATGGGACAACTCACCACAGGATAACTCATTGCAGGACAGTCCAAGTGGGATAACTCAATGTGATAAATGTTATCTACCACTCTTTCTTCAACCATTATTTCCATTGACAAAAATGGAAATAATGTAGAAGAAACAGTAGCAGTCAACATTTATCATGTTGAATTATCCCATGTGGATTATCCCACAGCAAGTTGTCCCATGGTCAGTTGGCCGTGGCAAGATGGCCACAGTGAGCAAATTTTCTGCAGTGAGATAGTGAATTGTCCTAGACCCATGTGGAAATGGCAAGAAGAAGAGAACAATGAGCTTTTTTACGTTATGATCTTTTGTATCCTAAAACTTACTCAATATTTTCTCCCTTCTCCTTACATTAGCAGCACTTATTAAGGACTCGAACAATTGCTAATTAAGAGAAAACATCTCTTTTGCTAGCTCCACTAGAAGAGCAGCTAGATTTTAGGAGTTGAAGCTTGAAAATTATAATTTAATTTGGAGTCCTTTAATTTTTTAATACACATAGGTCTCATAACCACTGTTTCTGTAAAAGATGCTAGAAGAAACTTGGTTTCAAATTCTGGCTCCAAAATTCCAAAATGGCTGCTGCTCAGGATATGAATAAAACAGTAAATTTTCAGTTTGAGTTAATAAACCATGCCTGAGAATGATAAGATGGCCATTTGTGTGTAGTTACCCAAACTGTTGAGCTTAGTATGCCATACAAACATGGCTCTTGGCACCTGACATTGCCAACCTTTCTATGCCTTGGTTCTTTAAAAAGCAATGAATCTGTCATTGTCATTGTTTCTGTTGACCTGAAAACTGGAGAATAAGACAAAAGAAAGAAACTAGGAGGTGTGGTGAGAGGAGAATTCCCACCAATGGGGCAACTGACTACACAGAAGCTATGCTGAGTTGCTATACTTCAAGAATAATGATTGGATTTGCTGGGGTTTCATATACCTTGCAGCAGAGCTAATAATATATTGACCCAGCTCCTGGTGTCTGCTGATCTCATGAGAACAGACAGAATTGGAGCTGATTCCACGCTGCCACAAAAATTCCATGCGGAACTGCCTTTAGTTATCTGCCAGTGTTTCCATCAAAGACAGTCAACCCATGCGGTTTTCTTCTGACAGTGACCTAGTTCATAGTTGTACTAAGTCATGATTTATTTAACCACGATTTATTAAATAAGCCACAATTGACTGGTCACATGCACCATACTAGGTTAATAGCTGCTGTTTACAAGCCAAGTGACTCAAGTAAATTGAGCCTGTATGCCATATAGTACAGAATACTGAGAACTTGGCCATAATTTCTTTTTGATATTAGAGCAGAAAACATGCCCACTTTGTAACTAGGCAAGAATCAGAAAAACTACAAATAATAAGTGGCCAATTATTAATGCTCTGTTTTAATTACAATTTGCATCTTTGGTCCAATAGCCCTTTCGTACTGATACAGAAGATTTTACACATTATATGGTTTTTGGCAATTGCTCTTGGATTATGTCATATGTACTTAATAATTAAGGCATGCATCCTACTGCAAATGGTAATGTTGCAGGTTGTAACCATCATATGGAATGAAAAAGACAGCAATAGCTATTATTCCCTCCACCACTTTGGTTTCTAGATGATATTGTTTTTGTGGTGTCTTGAGTGTGGTGGAATGTCTAGCTAAGTTAGAGGGAGCGGTCCAAAGGGGCCTGAGTTTAGGGTTGTTGAAGTGCAGTAAATGATGACACAACCTGGATCTCTCTCAGAAACCTTGAAGCCTTATCTTGCCATTCCCAAGGTGAAGCAGTTAGACTGGTAAGGTTTTTGTAATATAGTGGACTAGCAACAAAATGAGACTATTCATCTGTGGTTCTGGTTGCTTTTGTCTGACATTGAGCCAGTATTGATCCCTGGGGGCTACTTGGATAAGTCCCTGCAGTTTTCTTTGCAATCTTTTGGGAAGCGGTTTGCCACTGCCTTCTTCTTAGGGCAGAAAGTGAATGTCCCAAAGTCACCCAGTTGGCTTTGTGCCTAAGACTGGACTAGAATTTACCCTCTCCCATTTTGTAGCTTTCTACCTTAAACACTACACCAAAGTGGCTGTAGATTATATTGCTCTCTCTTTTTTCTTTTTATTCAGGAAAACAGGATTTCAATTTTTGCCTCTATTATAGCAGAAGGAGGATTGGAGGTACAAGATTTCCTCAGATTTTGGCTTAAAATTTGGGAACTGACTTGTAATTCTGGAATTTGAAGGACAGCTTAGATATGATCTAAGTGACAGTGGGTCAGTAAAAAAAAAGACAGAAATTGCTACTACATTTGTTTTATGTGATATAGGTCATCAACATTTCTTCCTCTATCTGCAGCAAATTTCAAAGATAATAAATAATGATCCATTTATTCCCTAAACAGCTGCCATTATTCCAGGGGTAGGATTCTGCCTATACATAGAATAATTATAAATTCTTAAAAGAAGACTGTAATAGTACCACATGGTAATTCTGGCCACAAGAAACATAGATTGCTACAGATGTCACTCATGGTTATCAGCAGTTATAATGATACCTTATAATTAATTGGCATGGAAGAAAATAATTATTTTATTTCTGTATGTCGTAAGTGAACTTACACATATCTGTAATACTGTAACTGGGTCCAGTTGGTTTTTATAATCAATTCCTAGGTTTTTTTAAATGGACCTGCAAAAAGTGGCCCCTAATGTTGAAAATATATACTATCTGTCTGTATTGTTCTGTTCGGTAATTATTGCTATTTGCTATTAATTATTACAGTTGTGTTTTAACAGTCTCATTCCCATTGAAAATACAATGGTGTGCAAATTTGTCCTTGAGGGACTTTGCCAAGAGTAAGAAATCTCATTAAGGGGCTTGAGGTTGTTTTCTTTTTCTTTTTTTAAATAGATTAGGGTTTCTGCGTTGTGTTTTTCTTCCTCCCTATTTGATTTGAATTAGTGAGATAATGAGCTCCCAGAGGGGTGAGATGCCGACAATTCCCAATCAAAGCACCAGAGAGGAATTAAAGAGAAAATGTTAAGGCACTCCTGTGCTCCAAAAAGATCTAAAGCATCACTTTAGGATATCGAACTAGTATTTCTTTTGGACCCAGTTGAGTACTGAGAGAAATGAAGATAGGATTTTGGAGTCAAGAATTCAGAATGCTGATCAATAAAATGAGTAGGGACTCTGTTGGCAGGGCTTACTACAGATGGAAGTAAGTGAAACACCCATATACATTTCCAGCTAAACTAAAGCAATAGTAAGAATGCATTTATTGAGGCCAATCAAAAAGCCATAAATTAGCTAGCAGCATTGGTGGGCTTTCCTTCATTCCAAAAATTACATTAAACAACAAGGAGCAACAGTGGAAATATGGTAGAAAGACTGCAGTATAAATAATATAGATATTAGAAATATAGAAAATACAATTTTTGAAGTAAGAGCATGAATTTGGTTTTTTTGAGATTATTATACAAAGGTGCAGTGAACATGTTATAACTTGGTACTAAATCTGCAAACATTTCACTGAAATAGTACAAAATAGTGACTTTGAAATTACAATTTATCTCTTTTTGCAGTGAAAGTATTTTAATCTAATGTGATTACTTTCATGCTTATGGCACTGATATCTATGGCTTCTGGTATTTTTCTTGTCTCTTCTGTATTTATCAAATGTTATTGCTGATATAATTTCAGTTGTTTTATATTAACTATATAAATGATCTCCATTTCTGGCTGCCAGACTTGCAGCTAAATGAGAAGGGATAAAGAAGTAATGTAGCTTTTTTGTCTATATAAGCACCTGCTGATGTGGCATGGAATTTCAGCATATACAATTCTTGCCTTTGCTGGACAAAAATCACAGAATGATCAGTCATTAAAAAAAAACTTTATTAAGCAATAGATAAAGAGATAAAATGTAAAGTATAAAAAGTAATATAAATGTAAAATATAAACAAACAACCAAAAATTAAAAAAGAAAAGTTAGGAGTGCAGAAAAAGAAAAAATAGAAAAAGTAATTCCTGACTTTTTTTGGTACACATGCAAATATAAAATTCATTGACCCTTTAACTCAGATTAATAATAATACATGGTGTTTGCTATAATCATAAATAGTTCCAATTGTTAAATCTCAAAATTAAAAAAAATTCCAAAAAATTCATTTTTTTCAGTTTTAAGCAGAAAGTTCAAATGTGATCTCCACATAGAAACATTGACAAAGTCTTTTCTTTGATCAAAATACTGTAATTAATTTTGCCATCTCAGCCTATTCCATTAATTTTACAATTCACTTTTCCATTGAGGAAATTTGTACGTACTTCCATCTTTGTGCTTACAAAAGTCTTCTTGCTGTTGTCATACAAAACAACAAAATCCCATTTTCTTTCAATCTGTTCATCCATCAAACCTAAAATATAAATCTCTGATTTCAGTTGTACATTTAAGAATTATCTGAATTAAATTACATACATCTGATCCCAATATTTCTTAACTCTCTTAC
Organism: Bungarus multicinctus; assembly: GCA_023653725.1. Taxonomy (NCBI): domain Eukaryota; kingdom Metazoa; phylum Chordata; class Lepidosauria; order Squamata; family Elapidae; genus Bungarus; species Bungarus multicinctus. Next base: position 107,314,102 of record CM042834.1, read on the forward strand.
ATGTCCATCAAAGATAATAGAAGTACTTTCACATTGGTTAAATTTCCAACATATATTTGACATTCCATTATACATATTTGATAATTTATCAGGTATTAAATACCAACTGTATATCATCTTACAAAAATTATCTTTCAATTTATAATTCAATGAAAATTTCAGTCCTTTATCCCAATATTCCCCCATTGATCAAACCTTATACTATATTCAAAAAATTGCCCATTTAATCATATAGTCTTTAACAAAGTCATCTTCCGCATTTATACATCTTAGCAAAATGTGCTCATTATTAGTACACAAATCCAACTCAAAGTCAGTGATAATGAAAAGAAACAACTCTGAAATGATAACTTGTAGATCCAACAGGGATTAATTAACTTCAACCCAATGTCAAAATGTAGCTGATGAGGAAGACAATACAGCCTTAATGTGAAAATGCTATACAGTTTTAAAATAGGTATATGCTGGTGCACACAAATACTGTTACGTTCACAGAATCATATAAAGAGTCTTAACATCAATTCTGACATCTAAGGTTTTTCTGCTAGTTTTTGAAGTTGTTATTCCAAGTCAGTAACGGAACTACACATGAGATGTTTAGACGTTGTCTGTTCTAGCTGGAAATTTCTCCTAGTTTTGGGCATAGCCAAAAGGCTAGATTAAATTGTTACCTCCACTTGTAAGAACTGGCAGAGAAGTATGGACAAAAAATTGGCTGTTCTCATCATTGACCCATTTTCTGCCTCAGTAATGAATCTGGCAACTAGTATTGTCCTTAATGTTTTAGTGGGGGACAAATTAAGGAAAGTGATTGATAGATAACTCTGGTTTCATTTCTCCTCCCACTATGTATCAGCTGCCAAAGAAAAAACACCATCAATAGCTCTCCTGAATGTTTGCATCATGGATATATTTTACTACACCATATATACCTGCTAGTTGGTGGAGTGCAGGCACCAGTATATTACTATGCAATGTAGTTTATAGATTAAAAATCTTAATTTGCATAGTACAGCATGAACTTGCCAAGAAAAATAGGTATTTGCACTTGTGGCATATTAACTTTACTTCCCACAGGGAATGTTAAACATGGCACAGGCGTGATAATGGTTGGAACCAAATGTACAGTACATTTTCTCTAGGCTACTAAAAATGCAGATTAATCAAGACTATGATGAGTTGCCGAGTCATCTAGAGGCTCCTTCGGTGATGACCAGGGCCTATAGAAGATTGCAGTGTGGATTATAAAACACCAACTAAGGAAATGAAATTGAAAGCAGGCATGTTGTATGTTCATGAAACTTGAGAAAGGGGAAGTTATATTTGAATAAAGATGGCATAAACTTGTGAAGTGAATGTATAATGCAAAGAAGTAAAGGCACAGGTTTAATTATGAATGAAACAGTTACAATGCATGTGGGAAATATGAATTGACATCATCTAGATTAAACAGGGTGATTATGAAATTTGAAATCCATAGGTTGGTGATAGTTGGATGTAACATTTCGATGTGTTGATAATATTTACTAGTAGAGAGGAATGTGAGCAGGAACTCTGCTGGCTGGAGATGCTTGGACTGAACCTTAGCTTTTCAATATGGAAACACCTATTGGATCTTGAATTCTGATTCTTACTACCCATAATGACCTATAGAAGAGATTAGGCAATCTTCTTGGGGAAAGATTTGTGCTGCTATAGAAACTTAAGGAGATATGCAGGCATCAGCAAACTGATGAAATGGACATTCTTAGACCAGAGCTCTGTAGCTAACAAGTTTTTCATCATATCTGGGCATAATAGACTATTGGAGATCAATATGTAGGTAGCTGAAATAATTTAGAGATTAGCACTCCTCAGACCAGGTCTGCTATCTTGGGATTTGTGAGCTGTACTCTAAAATAAGTTTCCTATTTGCATTTTGTTGTGTTGCAAGCCACTTTGTGAAGTACTATAGAATATAACACTGATAGACAAATAAATAAATTATACATTTGAAAACATTGTCTTATAGCCAAGCAGAAGTCAGAATAGAAATATTGTTTTCATTTTGGTTCAAGCTCTCTCTCTCTCTCTCATCTACTTACCTACCCACCCACCATCTATTCATCCATCCATCCATCCATCTTTATCAACCTCCTTAACCCCCATTTCCCTCATAGAGGGGCTCTGGGCAGTATTAATCAAGCATGTTTTTTTTTACACTGAATAAAGCTTATGCATGATATTTCTTACAGTACATTATAATCAGAACTATGAACACTTTCCATTCAAATCTTTATTACTCCTGCATTTATTGGGCACAGATGGAAATAACTTTTATCTATCCACTTGTAACCTTAAGATCATTTCTGAATCCTCTTAGTCATTTCTCACATCCAGGCAGATGCCAATTGCTGCCGCTGCTGCTTTTTCAACATGTTTCCCAACCTGCTGTTTTCTTCTTTATAATTATCACTTAAACCTTACACCAAACCTCTCCACTTTCCCAGATTAGTGTAACCTCTATGTTGCTGCTCTGGTTTCTTGCCTCCAATCAGTTCAGAACAATTCTGCTAAATCCATTGTTCTCATTTTTTAAGACTCTGCTTTAGTATCTTGCCAGTTTTCTACATCAACACCAAGCATCCAGTCCTCTCAATTTAAAGTTATTTAAAGCTTTCAGTTTCTTCACCTCAATTACATATCCAGGTTTTTCTTCTTTCTCTCAGCCAAACTCTTTCAGACTATCACTTTTTTCCTTTCTGTAGTACTGTAGATTTGCTCTTGCATTCTCAGTCTAGAAAGCAGGCACAGTAGGCACCCACAATTAACCTCATATAGAATTCCCAGGCTCCATTATGTTGCCACAGATAAACAACTGCTATTCTATGGAACAGCTGACAGCAGTTAAATTATCAACACAAGTGCTCTACCATATTGTTAGCTACAGCAATGGAGGGATCAAAACGTCAAAATTGTGATCACGAATTTTTTCTCCCATGCCATCATTCTGCTAAACATCTAACTCCCACAGTACTACATGGGTAAATATCTTTAGGCATAAGTATTGTAGTAGGGCTCTATTGCTATTATCCTTCCTACTACCTTCTCCTATTACTATAACTAATTTATGATCAATGACTTATCACTTTGTTGTTTGGGTATACACTGAGAGCTTATGCACTGTGTGTCCAATCACATTTCGCCAATAAAGAATATTCTACTCTATGGTGATCATGACTGCAGTCAGATCCTCCTTCTTTATGTGTTCAGTGTTGACATAAGTACCAAACATATTTGTCAATTTGACCCATGATCTCTGTCTCCTGTCTTATATGCTCCTCATGGCCTTCTTTGATATTTCCCCCCACTCCTTATATACCCCATAATCGGCCCAAGGTTTGCATGGTCTCCATAGGCTGGGGATAAGCCACAAAGATTAAAACACTGTTGTCAGCAAGGTGCTCACCCTGTCATATTCTCAGGAGAAAATCATCATAATAGGATGTGGTATTTTTTTCAAATTATCAATTGGTCAACATAACATAGGACTGCCTTTCCCTCTGCATTCAGTACTATTTGGTGTCTCTTGGGTTTAGTCTCTCTTTGCCTTAAAAAGAAATGGTTTTATTTCTTCATTACAGCTGGAGGTACAATACTTAAACTAAAGGAATGAGATACTATTATAAATTGATCGTGTCATCAAGATGCTAATCAATAATATTTTAGCCAAGATGGAAACATCAGTTGATCCATTTTGGTCGAAAATGCTTCTTGACTAGAGTCTAATAGCCTTCTGGCTTACATATTATTCTCTTGTGGTAACATTAACTAGATGAAGCGTTTATAGGAAGATATGTGATAGCTTTGGCTTGATAGATGAAATACCAGGCACTATAATTTAGACACAATTGGCAATTGTATTGCTGATATTGTTGCATGATGCTTATATCCTTACCACCAACAACAGGGGGAAACTGTTTGGAAACATGCATACATTTTTTTTAAAAAGTCTGCAACTGAAAGGATTGCACAGGAAAAGTCGATTCTTGAAATTCAGGAAAGACACATCCCTTTGCAATGTATGTGAATTTCTCCAAAAATCCCAGGTGAATCTGAATTAATGCTTCCATTCCTCCGTTAACACTTCTAAAATTGCAGACATTGCCTAAGGGAGCCATAGAAGTAGTCATCTAGCAAGATCAGTGCTGATTTGAACCTTTTTATTTAAGTCAGAAGGAAAGAACAGATTGTACTGTACATAATTTTTGCTAGTGTTAAAGGGGAAAAAGTAGATTAATCTTGAGATACTGGAATAATCAGTAATTCCAATATTAAAATGTATCAAGTCCTGCTGATGCTGTTATATCTGGAAAAGAAAGGTCAGGCTAATAATTGAGACATCTTATTTTTCTCTGATCTTTATGCTAACAAATCTTTTTTTAGCCCCTTTAGCCTAGGAAGGAGCAGGAAGAAGAGATTTTCCACTGATAGATATCAGTGGGAACTTAGTTTTGTTTCTTAAAATTTGTTAATTTCTCCAGGGAAAAGATAACCCAATAATAACCCCAATCGAGCCAATCAGAGGAAAATAAAGATTTATCTTTAACTGGGAAACCCTCTCTTTTCCTTTCATATAGTTTTAACCTAAGAGAAGCTAACCCAGCTTCCATCACGCACAAGCTAACATATACAGATAAATGTCCTTTCAAAAAAAATTCTGGTGAATTTAACCTGTCTCTTGCCCTTATATTTTAAGCTTGTTTTATCCACTTGTCATCCTATTCTTTTCCCAGAGTCAACCTAATGCATTGTGAAGATGCATTTAACCTAAGATCTATGTGTTAGCTTGCAAATATTTGTAACTACTGAATACTTTCTCACATTTGCCATTAGTCCAAATATGTATGTATAATAAATTATAGCCATTGGTTATTACTTAAAGCTCCATTTTTGTGCTTGCTGAACACACAGCCCTGCGTAATAACCTTTGAGTCTATTCCTGTGGAAAATCATGCTTGTTACAACATCACTGTGATATTTCACTTATTCATGAGGCACTCAACCTGACATTCTAACCTGACTTCCTCACTATTCTGTTTTTTCCCCAGGCTTATATGTTAATTGTAATGGATACACGTGATCATGTAATATATCCTATTTCTCCCATTATATTAAGCCATAGCATGATTTATTTATTAATATAGCATATTTACCAAACCTGTATAACAGGTCATGGTGGTTAAAATAGTGCATTAAACCCTAGCCTGGTATTACTATATATCTGAACCAGATGGTGGATGCCTGATTGTAGGAGCTATTACAGTAGCTTTAAAAAGAAATGGTGAGCAATGCTTTCTATATCAATCTATCTACAAATATTTAGGTGAGGAAGAGATATGGAGAAGAAATAAATTGAGAGGTAAGAGAGCTGAAAACAAGTGAATAGAGGAGAAGAAATGAGATGGGTATAGGGATTCTGAATGTGGAAGAAAAGGTCATTATATTTGTAGTCTTAATGCTTCATAACATTTGGTATGAGGTGTAGTTCAAAACTACACCCTGCAATAGCTGCACGTAATTCCTCCAGAATCATGCATTCAATACATGATTTCTCACAAAACAAACTAAATAAGAAAACAGCTGTGGTCAGAGTTCATACGTAATCACTTTATGTGATTTCTCAAATTTAAAATGCTATAGATAAGTAGCCTGAGCTCTGTTGTGTTCATGACCAGGAGCCAACTAAGCAACAATTGCAGTTAGAGGAAATATCATCACCATGGTGCCTTTCAGACCAAACAGGTGATATATTAGTGTGGACATAAGATCCTATTTAGATCTTACTGAATAACTTATTGATCCCACTCACTCCATTTCTTTCTCTCTTTCACAATCAAAATTATGCATTTGTCATTTACCTTATTTACCTTATTTCCTTCTATTCTGAATTTTGCACCTGTGCCCCTACACTGGGAGATTAGGGACTTTGCCTAATTCTGAGATTTACTGGACTCTGAACACTGTGGTTATTTTCCCAGAGATGATGGAATAATGTTTATTCAAGGTAAATAGTACCAAGAGGCTGGAGTTTGTGATATATTCTGTTTTTTTTCCTGCTGCTCTACATATCATCTTGTTTACTCCCTTCTCTAAGCCTTAACCTTATGCACATCCAATGCTGCACATGTTCTCAAGTAAAGCCAGCTGTTCCCCAATATCTTAGATTTGAACTCCTTTTTTTTTCTCTTCCATTGTTGTTCCTTTGATGTTCTGTGCATTTATTAACACACCTCCAATTTGATATCTACAGAAATTCCAGATTAGTTCAGGTCTGGGCTTCTTTGCTAGTTCCATCCACTAAGGGTTACTCACTGATTGGCCATACTCCACATTTCTTGCTGTGTTTCTTTCCTGTTTTCTGGAACTCCATGTTCTAACAATTTAAGCATTTCAGACATATATGTAGTTTAGTTGCCCCTGAATTTATTTCAGCTACTGTTTTGTTCATGGCTCCTGTCATTAAGTGATTGGTGTTGCATGACTTAGGTGACTCCATGAAGGACAGGCGAAAACATAATTTGGTATCTGAACAAGGCAAGGGGATCCCAATGGGCATGGAAGTACAGTTTCTACTTGCTTCAGAAAGTCGTTGAAAACTTGGCCGTTCTCTCGGGCCTTGGAGCAAAATAGTGGTGGAGCCAGTTTTAGTATTTTTCAGTGTTTGATTTTTGGATGCTTATGAACTGTTTCTTTTTATCGTTTGTTTATTTCAATTTAAACCACCCAAAGTCATTTGGAGTCAAAGAGCCTCTAAATTGGAAAGCAGAAAGTAGATAGGCAGGCAGGCAGGCAGGCAGGCAGGCAGGCAGGAAGGAAGGAAGGAAGGAAGGAAAGTTGGGTTCTGCTTTGGGTAGCAAAATTCTCTCTCAGAGTGATATCATAATAAGGGGATAGCATTATCAGTCAAAATTGGAAGACCATTTCTGGATCAGTTGCAGCTCCTAGACATTTTTCTTTTATACATAACTGCTAGCAAAAATGATAAAGGAGAGTTTTAAATGGCAGGCAGAACTAGTTTGGTGACATTTAGTGTTGTATGTGTAATAAGCCCGAACATTTGAAACATTTTGGAATGGGAAAACCTTACCCTTTTCCTCTATTTTGCCACATTGTATGAACAAATATTAGAATAAAGTGGTAAGCTGATATTTGAGAGCCATTTATTATATTTATATGAAAGAAAGATTACTCTCTACCTACCCTTTAAATTTTCTGACAATAAAGTCAATGGGATAATGAATCTTTTTCTGCTTTATCTTCTGATAATGAGCAGTCATCTTACACCTTGGATGGTTTTTCTTTTAAGTGAATATGACATTTATTTATGATTATTTTTATAATCATTTTTGGTGCAAAATGGGTATAATCTTGTAGCTAGCCATTTAGTGTACTGGTGTCTTGGCACGAAGACACTTAGTGCTCAAAGATACTAGGCCATTTCAGTGATGGAGGTGTGGAAGATCTAACATGGTTGTTTGCTTGCATTGAAGATGTTACTTATGCTGGTAGCAAAACACCTACAAGAAAAACAGTCTGGCTCTGAGAGCACCTAGGATTCCATAGTTCAAACTTGAGCTACATATATTCTCTTCTATTAGTATTGATAGATTAGTTACTTCCTATATGTTCATAAAATGGAATATTTATGATTGAAAAGATGAACTGCTTTGTTTGGAGCAGGAAAGATTTCAGAAGTAAAACAAAAGCCTAATTAAAACACATTTCTCAGTAGCTTCTTTTTTGCTTGATTTCACCATAATAAGCAGGTTTCACACTTGCTTGGTTACTCTATTGCACAAAAATGCATTAGAATTTTTTTTCCAGAATCCTGGCTAGTGGTTATCAGCAAACATCAGCTGATCCATCCTGTTTGGCTCTTCTTGCAAATGGAGGAACTAAATTATTCAGAAGCCTGGTTAAAAACAAATCTGGATCTTGGCATATTGCCAAGTCTGGATCCAAAAACCTACTGTAAATTATGGCTTCAAATGAGGTTAATTAAAAGAAGAAGCAACAAGAAGCCCAGCATGGCTATACCATTAAACTTTTCAGATATTTTAGGTATTGTGATTGCTCCTATTTATGGGGAAGCCAATGTTGTATAACCTGTGGATCAAACAAAGACATTTGAGAGATAGGGGTAGATTTTCCATAGCATGTTTTCAATATATAACTCCAGTGATTCTGCAACAATGCCAACATATTTAGACAGCCCAAAGCAATTGAATAACATTATAAGAAGCCATTGCTGATATATTTCTAGGCCCACCATAGGCATGAAAGCCAGCTGGATGACTCTGGGCTAGTTACTTTCTCTCAGTTCAACCTTCACACAGGGCGGTTGTTGTGCAGAATATATGAGGAAGAAGTAATATTAGATATGTTCACCACTTTTGGCATCTTATTGCTTGTTCTTTTCTAGGCTAGTAAAAGGTTTGCCAATGGACCAAATAATTTGATTGGCCTAAAATATTATACAGTAGAATCTCTGGTCACAAACACTTCTGACCAGAACCAAATCAGGTTTGACCAAAAAATTCACAAAATTTTTGAATCTGGTCACAAACACATACTCGAGTGGCGATCAAACATATCCATGCCCAATTTCCCCTTCTGTGTCATTTTTTAATAGCGCCAAATTTTCTGTTGCTTGTTTACAAACAACAGCAATCCACATGTGGCCACTGCATTAATTTTGCAATTAATCATGGCCTCTAATCAAGTGAAGAGTGGTAATGTTGGTGAGAAGAAGGTTTTAAAGAAAATTTAAATCGAAGTGAAGAAGGAAATTATTGAAAAGTATGAGCGTGGTGTGCATCAGAGGTGGTATTCAACCAGTTCGCACCTATTCGGGCAAACAAGTAGCGGTTATTTGGTGTGGGTCGCTGAACCGGTGGTGACCCCTGGCTAGCCATGCCCCCAACCCAGTCGCCCAGTCGCTCACTTGTGATCGGTCTCCTAGCTTTCTGTTCCCCACGTCCTCTTTCTCCCCGGGGGAAAGGAAGAAAGGCATGGACACTGCAAGTATTCTTTCCCCGTGTGAGTAAAGTGTCTGGAGTGAGAAGGAGTGTGGACTGACAGAGGGGTGGGGGAATCCACTCCAGCCTTGGAGAAATTTAAAGGAGCTGCTTCCAAAATGCTTGTCTGTTAAGTGCTCTGTGTGTGAGTGTGTGTGTGTGTGTGTGTGTGTCTGCGTGTGTGTATGAGAGAGAGAGAGAGAAAGAAAGAAAGAAAGAAAGAAAGAAAGAAAGAAAGAAAGAAAGAAAGAAAGAAAGAAAGAAAGAAAGAGAAAGGGAGAGAAAGAAAGAAAAAAAATAGGGAGATAAAACTCTGTGCTATTATTTTTAATTGTTCCACTATTTATCATGTGTTAATATTTTATACTGTCCCTACACCTAGAGTGATTTTTCTGCCTTTCTTTTGCCCAGGGCTACCACATATTTTTCAGGGTTTACATGCATTCAATATCAATAGTCCAGAGCATAAAATACACATGTGCTTAACAAGAGTTGAAAGGGACCTTGAAGGTCTTCTAGTCCAACCCCCAGCTCAGGCAAGAAAACTGAGGATGCCAAACTCTGAGTAGAAATCCTGGGAAAGGTGTCAGAATAATACTTAGAAGGGACCTTGGTGTGAACCCTATACCATTTCAGAGAAATGACTGTCCAATCTTTTCTTAAAAACTTCCAGTGATTGAGCACCCAGAATTTCTGGAGATAGGCAGTTCCACTGGTTAATTTTTCTCACTGTCAGGAAGTTTCTCCTTAGTTTTAGGTTGCTTCTCTCTCATCCATTGCTTCTTGTTTGCATTCTGCTTCTTTGGAAAATACATGGTCCCCCTTTCTTTGTGGCAACCCCTTAAAAGCCTGTTGCCTATCACACTCTTGCGTAAAGCATGTGAGCCATTTCCTCCTTTCAGTAGTCTATGAAAGTACATCTATAGTATGCAGAAAATAAAATCAAAAAAGGTGAACAACATTTTTACAGAACTATTGATAAGTTGAGGCTGGGTGATAAGGAATGGCTGGGAGGGGAGGGGCCAGGCAAGGCACCCCTTGATATGAGTGACATTGAGTTGGCTACGCCCATCCAGTCACATGGCCACCAAGCATGCCCACCCAGTCACATGACCACTAAGCCACACCCACCCAGTCACATGACCACCAAGCCACGCGCATCAAATAAGCCACGCCCACAGAACCGGTATTAAAAAAAATTGAATTCCACCACTGGTGTGCGTGTTACTGATCTTGCTGCAGAGCATAAGAAATCAAAGTCTACAATCTCGACTATCTTGGAACTGACAACGGATGAACCCGTTGCACTCCAGAATGAGTAGCACAAGGTGCTCACTGAGGAGCAGTCATTGGAGAAAGAAGATGAAAGGGAGGTGATTAAAAGTGATGTGTTGAAAGACATCATAGGAAAATGGAATGAGTGCCAGAATTTATTTGAAAAGCACCACCCCGACAAAACTCTTACGAATAGAGTGTTGAACATGATGAACAATCATGTCATCTCTCATTTCCGTAAAGTTTTGATGTGCAGGAAAAGACAGGTCACGTTAGATCGGTTTTTGGTCATTGCCAGCTAAAAGGATAAAAAAACAAGAAACCCCAGAAATTCCTGAAGACAAAGAAATTGCAGGAGAGAAAACACCTGAAGGAAACCTTCCATCGAGAAGGTGGACTCTCCCTCAAAACAATAACCCCACCCCCTCTCTCAGAATTGACCGACTGAACAGTTTTCTCTGTGGTTTAAAGTTTTCTCAGTGTCATTAAAGGATTTTACATTTTACTATTACACTGTGCCATAGAACTCACAGTGTAATAGTTACAGAATAACAAGAGTTGGAAGAAACCTTGGGAGATCTTCCAGTTCAACCTTCTGCTTAAACAGGAGGAGCCATTGGATAAATGGTTGTCCAATGTCTTATTAAAAATCTCCAGCGATGGAGCACCCAACAACTTCTTATTAAATTGGTACAATAAGAACCAATTGTCTTTAGAAAAAGGCTTTCCCTCTCTCATACAAATATGTTCACAGCCTGAAAGAATCAGAGTTTGCAAAACTCTCAGTGGAAGAGTTACTAGGAGCCCTACCAATACAAGGCCTCAGTATTTAAGAGTACTTAAATACAAAAAGGAAGTATTAATTGTTCCCAAGAAGAAACTTACTCAGCATAGCCAATCAGCTAATGACTGCTAGAAATCTGTATTTGCATAGATCTTTGCAACATTTCTTGTGGGAAGATAACAGAACAGAAGGGACTTTTCCACTTCTAATCCACTCAACCTGGCTCTTAGTACAGTTGACAGAAGCCAGTTATTAATAATTCTTGGAACAGAAGTATATCTCAGTTATAATTTATTTATTTATTTATTTATTTAACTTTTATACCGCCCTTCTCCCTAGGGACTCAGGGCGGTGTACAGCCAATCTAAAACCCCAACAATAATACAAAAGTTAAAAAAAATTAAATTAGATATTTGGCCTAATAAAAAGCCCACCCCACCCCCTTAAAACCCCCAAATTAAAATTAATGGAGACACATTAAAACCCTCTCTCAGCCCAGGCCGGCCTGCTCGAAAAGCCAGGTCTTCAGCGCGCGACTGAAGGACCTCAGGTCCATGCCGGTACGCAGTTCCAGTGGCAGAGTATTCCAGAGGGCAGGGGCCGCCACAGAGAAGGCCCTACCCCTTGGGACCGCCAGGCGACACATGGCAGCCGACGGAACCCGGAGAAGGCCTTCCCTGTGTGCTCGCACTGGCCTGCTGGAGATCACCGGTAGGATGCGGTCCTGTAGGTAACCTGGTCCAATGCCATGGATCGCCTTAAAGGTCAGAACCAGAACCTTAAAGCGAACCCGGAAAGCCACTGGCAGCCAATGCAGCTCGCGCAGGAGAGGCGTCACGTGGGCGCTATGTGACGCCCCCATGATCACCCGCGCGGCCGCATTCTGCACCAGTTGGAGTCTCCGGGTGCTCCCCGCAGGGAGCCCCATGTAGAGGGCATTACAATAGTCCAGGCGAGAGGTGACAAGGGCCTGAGTGACCGTGCGCAGGGCGTCCCGATCCAGAAAGGGCCGCAACCGGTAGATCCGACGGATCTGATGAAATGCCCCCCTGGAGACGGCCGCGACATGGTGTTCAAGCGACAGCCGCACATCCAGGAGGACTCCCAGATTGCGAGCCCTCTCTGTGGGGGGCAAAATTTCCCCCCCAATAGCCAGCGACGGAGTCAACTGGCTATATCGGGGCGCCGGGAACCACAGCCACTCGGTCTTGGATGGGTTGAGCCGGAGCCTGTTCCCGCCCATCCAATCCCGCACGGCCTCCAGGCACCTGGACATAGCCCCCACAGCATCGTTGGGGTGGTCCGGGGTGGAGATGTATAACTGAGTGTCATCTGCATAGAGATGACACTTCACCCCAAGACCACGGATGATCTCGCCCAGCGGTTTCATATAGATGTTGAACAAAAGAGGGGAGAGAACCGACCCCTGAGGCACCCCACAAACCAGGGGCCTAGAGGTGGACCTCTCCCCTCCCGCCAACACCAATTGCGAACGGTCGGAGAGGAAGGAGGAGAACCATCAAAAGACGGTTCCCCCAATTCCCAACCCCTCCAACCGTCGCAACAAGATACTATGGTCGATAGTATCGAAAGCCGCCGAGAGATCTAATAGGACCAGGACAGAGGAGAACCCTCTGTCGCGAGCCCTCCAGAGATCATCAACCAACGCGACCAATGCCGTCTCAGTGCTATGCCCAGGCCTGAAGCCCGATTGGAACGGATCGAGGTAAGTTGTTTCCTCCAGGTACTGAGGAAGCTGACGTGCCACCACACTCTCAACAACCTTCGCCACAAAGGGCAGGTTGGAGACTGGACGAAAGTTATTTAAAACAGCTGGATCCAGGGAAGGCTTCTTGAGGAGGGGCCGCACCACCGCCATCTTCAGGGCAGTCGGGAGCGACCCCTCCCTCAGAGAAGCGTTGATAATCCCCCGGAGCCAGCCTCGTGTCGTCTCCCTGGCGGCCGAAACCAGCCAGGAAGGGCACGGGTCCAATAAACAGGTGGTGGCATTCAGACTCCCCAGCAACCTGTCCACACCCTCGGCGGTCACAGGATCGAACTCTCCCCAGATAACATTCACAAGACCTGCCCCGGACACCTCCCCCGGGACCATCCAATTGGAGTTAAGCCCCTCCCGGATCTGAGCGATTTTATCATGCAGGAATCGAGAAAACTCCTCTGCTCTACCCTGCAAGAGGTCATCCCGCGCTCTCGGTTCGAGCAGAGAGCGGGTCACTCTAAACAGGGCGGCAGGCCGATTTCCTGCCGACGCAATAAGGGCGGAGAAATACGAAGATTTCGCCGCCCCTATCGCCACAAGGTAAGTCTTAATATGAGATCTTACCTGTGTTCGGTCAGATTCAGAACGAGTCGCCCTCCAAATGCCCTCTAGACGTCTTTTCCGGCACTTCATCTCCCGTAGCTCCTCCGTAAACCACGGAGCCAAATGGGATCTGTGCCGGGTCAGAGGTCGCAGAGGCACAACTCGGTCTAGAGCCCCGGCGGCCAACCTATCCCAGGTGGCCACCAGGTCTCCAGGCGAGCTGAGAGCCAGAGATTCAGGAAATGGCCCAAGCTCCCTCTGGAACCGCTCCGGGTCCATTAGGCGCCTGGGGCGGAACCATCTAAGTGGCTCCGCCTCCCTGCGGTGGGGGGTGGCGGAACAGAAGTCCAGTCTAAGGAGGGAATGATCTGTCCATGACAAGGGAGTGATGACTAAATCCCCGCACTTACAGTCATTCAACCACTGCCCAGAGACAAAAATCAGGTCCAGCGTGTGTCCTCCTATGTGAGTGGGAGCAGAAACTAACTGGGTCAGGTCCATGGCCGTCATGGAAGCCAAGAACTCCCGGACCAACCCAGAGGTTTCACCGAGCGATGGCAGGTTGAAATCCCCCATGACTAAAAGCCTGGGGGTCTCAACCGCCAGCCCGGCTATCACCTCTAGGAGTCCGGGCAGGGCTGATGAGACGTGGCAGGGAGCCAGGTACGTCAACAAAAGGCCCATCTGAACCCCTTGCCCCCACTTCACAAAAAGAGATTCACAGCCAGCCGTCTGAGGGACAGTGGCCTCCCTAGGACAAAGGACTTCCTTTATAAGCACCGCCACCCCGCCACCCCTTCCCTGAGCCCTAGGCTGGTGAAATGCAAGGAAACCTGGTGGGCACATCTCAACCAGAGGGACACCTCCCTCTGGGCCCAACCAGGTTTCGGTGACACCTACCAGGTCCGCGGCCTCCTCCTGAACCAACTCAGAGATCAGGGGGGCCTTATTAATCACGGACCTGGCATTGCACAACAGCAGCCGGGTATTCAGGGCCTGAGATTCTGGACAACCAGGACTACAGGATGGGTAAGGAGGGTCGGAGCGCGCTACCGCTTGTAAACATCGGGAGCGCGATCCCCTAACCGGATATGGCCCTCTACCCCCCGCATACCTACCTCTCCCAGTCACCGTGCTAATAAAATTGGACCCCGGCTGCCCACCCTCTGTCTGCCCTCCCGACACGGGAACCCCCGAGGCCCCCCAGGCGCGCAAGCCGGCCCGGCTGCCCCCAGTTCCGTGCGGGCTGTCTCCCCCACCCGCCCTGGACCTTTCCCCCTTAAAAAACCCCATTAAAAATTTGATAACCCCAGGATTACAATGCTTTCCCCGGTTTCCCCGGTCCCACCATGAGCTACAATGATGAGCTACAAGCAAATACAAGCAAAATGAGCTACAATAATGAGCTACAAGCAAAGAATATGGTAGCCCATTTCCATGATACATTTTCACACGTATGTAATCATAACAAGGATGCCAAAATCAGCAAGTAGTGCTGAAATTGGCCTGGAGAAGCAAGAGTACATATGTACACAATGGCAAGGCTTGTATTCTCAATAGGCATGGAACTGATTGTTTTGCTAATGATAACCAAACATCTCGGTTAAAAAGTGGAGTTTTCCTTTTATGGCACACCGTTCTCCCCTCCCCTCCCCCCATGTTTTCAAATAGTCCTTCTTTGAATAAAACAGCATTCTAGAAAACAGATTCTAATAACATTTTTTATCCAAAGAGGTTCACTTCCCAGATTGGAATCCAGATTTCAATTTTGAGCCAAACTCTATCTCAGTTTTTTTTCCCCTTTTCTGCAGAGATCCATAAGGTTATCAATGAATCACAGAAGATATTAGGCCAAGCCTGTGCCATTCGTTTTCTGTCTCCCCAGAAGGCAATCCAGTGCTAACACGTGTCAGCAAATGTGGTTATGGGGTATAATCCAAAGAGTGCTGTGTCCCCTTCCAGGCCCAGATTCCCATTTGTACCCAGCCAGCTCTTTTCTCTCCTCTGCTCTTTTTCCATCTTTTACACTGTAATTCATATGCAGCCTTGAAAAAGGAAAAAGTTGCCAAGGCTGCTAAGCAACAAAACACAAAGGGATAAGTCTTTGGCTCCCAGCAAGTCTTTTGGCTCCCTCTGGCCTTCCCTGGCTACACAGAAAATGGCTGGCCAGCCAGCCTTGGCCCTGCCTTCTTTTCCTCTCCCCCACCCCAAATATTTTAACAACAGGATTCATATAGATTCAGACATTCCTGATTTAGAAACAATTATGCCCAATAGCTTACTACTTGGTGATTACTCAAGCCTCCCCAAACACCTCCCCCCACAGCCTTGACCTAGTGGGTCACAATGACAACTGGAGACAACAACTAGGCAGGGAATATGCAAATACTGCCCCCCAGCACTACACCCAGATGGTGCCTGTGTTCCATCCCTGTGCAGTACCATGCAGGTCATTGCCCATGGCATACAGTTCTTAGGTCCTCTCATGAAGTTGCTTTGGGGTTGGGATTTTTATTTTTATACATTTACTGCTTTACACTTTGGAAAAACTGACGCTACTGGTAACCCCCAGAAACCATGTTCAGTGCTGCTGCGGTAGGTATGTGTACATTTTACTGTGGTGATTGTAGATGCCTCATGATGACCTGGAAAACTAAAATACTATATCCTGAGCACTTTGTGGCTACTTTCAAAATTTAAGTCTGTGTGAGGGGAGGAGTGCTTGTGAGAGAGAGGGGGAGAATATATGCTATTCCATATGAGTGATGACTATGTTGGGGGAAGGGAAGATTAAATCAATGCAAGGCTACTTACACCTTTTTGCCTGTGATTTGACATGCAAAAATGCTTTTCATCTCCTTTTTCTAAGATTGTTAATATTAAAAATAAGTTTCTCTGCAATAGCATGAATAGATGCCAATTTTTCAGAAAGCACCTGAACAGCATGCTACTCTTTTTGACTGTTTTATCACATTAATGATTTCACTGTTTTAAGCATTTGAAATAATCTACCTACAGAGCTCTAGTTAAGGACTAGATTAAAAGCATAGTCAGTCAGAGTTATGTGAACTCTTCTGCATCTTTTCCTGTCTAAGTATCTGCAATGCACAGTGGCTCTTAGGGCATAATTTCTCTTTGCATGGAAAACAATCTGTCTAGGTGGTCAGAGAGGCACTTCTTCATTCTAGGTAGTGTACATTTGCAGAAGCTTCAAAGGAGGCCTTTGGGCATAGTCTCTCACATCACACCTTATACTGAAGTCTTTTGCTTAGGATTAAGAACTCTGTAATTTTTTATCAAAAGTTGATAGTGCCATTCAAAACATATTGTGCTTGCTGTCAGGTCAGGGAATGATGCCATAACAAGAGTTTAACTAGAGCAGAAAAATACCCTGCTTGCTCCAGTGGCTGATTCTGGCTATAAAGTTACTCCAAGCTGGTGTGCTCATTCATGTTGGACGGAAAGGGAAGTAATTATTGAAGTATATATATTAATCCTATAGCCTTGTCTATCACTACCTATTTTGTCTGTAGGGGCAGCAGCTATGGAGAAGGCACATAATACCCAACAGACTCTTCTGTAATCTTCATACACTTCCAAGGGGTCCATAGTTGAGATAAACATGTTTAAGAAGTGCTGAATTTTACTCAAAACTTTAATCAGAATATTGGAACCCAACCAATGTCTGGCTTTCTACAAACCCGTCAAATAATTGGCTCACACAAAACAAGACAGCTGACCCCTTCCTTTTTGTCTATCCTGCAACCTTATATTCATTGGCAGATTATCTGGGCCTACCCTTGGACTTTTAGATCTTAAATGGCTGTGCTAGCAGTTTCCCCACCATAGGAACTCCGTTACTTGAGAAAGAAATTGAATGGATCAGGGATCCTACTTATATCAGTTTCACCATGCCATCTATTCTCATGAAGCAGGGGAAGAAGATTCAGTCCCCAAGAACATGGAGCTGAGAGGCTCTCTTTTACCTCAGATTCTTTGTGGAATAAGTGTAAAATTTTCTTTAAGAAGAGTGTAACTTTTGTAACCCTATCACTTTTCTTTAAGAAGAGTGTAACTGTTGTAACCCTATCACTTATGCCACTAACATGTTTGAGAGGTTTTCTTGACAACAGTCCAGATGTAGTTTCCAATTGTTTTTTTCTGGGATGTTTATAGAGATTCTCAGTCATCCAGATCATGGTTGTCCCAAGAGGCAACTGGACTTTTCTGTTTTTTCTTTGAAGATGTTTCACTTCTTATCCAAGAAGCTTCTTCAGCTCTGACATGGTGGGCAATGGAAGAATTTATACTCCTTGCAGACAGCTGGTCATTTGCATTCTTTCAGCGAGTCGTTAAGGTCACCTGAAGGCTTATCTGTGCCCTCAGGGTTACCTGAATGATGCAAATGGGTGTGGAGCCTTCTTGGAATTGTTGAAAGAACTGTTTTGTAGACTGGAGATGGATGATGATAGATGGCTGTTCAATTTAGACATAGATAACTTCTTTGACTCCTCTTTCAAACTAGTGGTCCTCTTTCCCCCTTCTGAGGCTTGCAGTGCATTGCCTAATAAAACCTTTTTCCCCCCTAAAAGGGAGATGGAGGTGTTGTTCCGTATGTCCTTCTTTACTTTAGGAAACAGTATGCAAGAATCCTGACTGCAGTATAAGCAACCTACTTTCTTCTCCCAGCTTTTACATCAGCAGTTCCTCAAAATTCAAATGCTTTCTTTTCAAGATGTCCAAACTATCATCTAAAAGTAGTCTTTATCTTAATGTTGAGGTACAGTGCTTCATCTGTTTTTTTTAATTTATTTATTTATTTATTTGTATCCTGCCTCTGTTATTTTTACAATCAAAGGTGGTAAGCACATCCAACACATCTTCTTCCTCCTCCTATTTTTCCCACAACAACAATCTTGTGAGGTAAGTGGAGAGAAAATGACAGGCCAAAGGTCATCTAGCTGGCTTTCATGGCTAAGCCTGAACTCACTCTCTCCCTCCTTCCCTCTTGTCATCTAAATATGTGTTTTTATAGTGAATTTTTAGTTTCAGTAGCAATGTTAAATTTTCTTCAAATCATTTAGGCAGAACTTTCTTGGCTTCATAGGATCACTATATGAGCACTACATACTGATCTTTCTCCCAAAGTATGTTCATAACAGTCATAACAGAGTGTATCCCTAAGTTTGCATACCTATTTATAGAACACTGCAATAGTTATCAATAAGAAACTGAACAATACAAAATAATATAAAGCATCATAAGCATGTCAAGAAGGACAAATATTGAAGATATAATAGCATTGCTAAAAGTATACAGCACATCTCTAATTTGAGAGAAGGCAAACTAAAAGTCTGGGGATATCTAAAGTTCTCCTGGGATAGAAAGAAAAGGACCGTACCAAATGTTGTTCCTTAAATTGGAATATGACCCCAAAAGACAATTTCTCTGATATTCAGTTGTCACACTTCACATGGCTTTGTAACCCAACTCTTCTTGGAAGAGTTTTTCAGAGTTTGGCTCGGCTTGACTGAGCAAATGGAAGAGGAAGTAACAATTTCAGTAACCTCCTAATTCTTGAAGACAGTGCAGATAATGAAGAGTTTATACGCAGAGTTGTAATCATACGGTCCCCAGTAATAATCTTGCCTTTTTCCAAACTAGATGAATTTTCTGAATGATGCTTAAGGCAGGACTGGATATAACAAATATAACACCTGGCCTCTGTCCAATATTTTTGCCTCTAGCAAAAATCCATTGGCATTGGCATGCTGGCTGCAGTTTAATGAGAATTGAAGTCCAAAAGACTTGGAGGGCACCAGGTACAATCCCAAGAGGAGTTTAGGGGAAGAAAATACAATGATTTTTCTCCCCCAAGGGCATTTCCTTCATAATTCGTCCACCATCTGCTAAGAGTTTTCATTTTAGAAATCAACACCTTAATCTACGTTTATAAATATAATTGTCAATGACAGCTGTAATTTTCTTCTCCTCATATCCCCATCTTAAAAAGCACCCAAACTGCTAATTTTCTGGTTCCAGCATTATGTATTAAGACAGATCTACACTTTCTAATCTCCTTATCACCATTATGGACCACCTGCTATTTCTTGAAATTGGACCAATGATTTCATCCTCCACCCTTTCTTTTTTCTTTTTTTGTCAAGTTTTTTTATTTTATATTGCTTATACATATCAATGCATGAACAGTGTGATACCTGGGTATCATACATTTTAGTACAAATAAACATATTATTACTCATAGTTATTACATTTCATTTTCATTCATATTATTTAAACATATGGTGATACTATTGCCATTCAATTTCTAAACCTTCCTCTTAATATCTTATTATATTAAAATATGTATATTGTTGTTCCCCTCTTATTTCTATTTCTATTCTACCTTTTATTCATGTCACTGTAGTATTCAAAGATGTTTCTTTTCTGTCTTCCATCTTTCACCTGCTTTATTATTCATATTTCCCTTATTTAACTCTTCACATCTATATAAAGTATAGTATATATTAGAGTTTCATCCTTCATTCTTTCATTATTCAGTGTTTCAATATACAATTCTAATACCAATCACAATTCAACATATAGGGTAAATCTATTCATATTCCTTCTATTCACCCAATCCATATAATTGTTCTATTAATACACATGCTTATATTAAAGTATACTCTTTCATTCTTTCATTGTCTAATTACTCATTGCTTAATTTTATTATTAATATTTACACCCTTTCCAGTCCATTTCAAATATACCTCTTATCTATGTTTTGATGTTTCAGAAACTGGTTTTCTATCCTAAGTCGTCTTAAGCCCTCCTGAGCAGAAGATTCAGAAGGCTCTTGACAGACATGAACACTGGGCCCTATACCAAAAAATGCAACTTAGTGATGAGAAAAGAAACGTCCTACACTTAGGCAAGAAAAAGCAGACACACATAAATAGGGTTGGTGGCACCTGGGTCTAGTATCTATTGTATCTGAGAGGGCTTTAGGAGTCCTAGTGAATAACCACTTAAATATGAGCCAGCAGTGTGCTACAGCTGCCAAAAAAGCCAATGCTGTCCTAGACTACATCAACAGAAGGATAGTATCAAGATAACATGAAGTGATAGTGCCACTTTATACTGCATTAGTGAGACCAAACTTGGATACTTCCCAAGAGGAAGAATTGGAAGGGATACTGGGTCCAGTTCTGGTCACCATTATACATAAGGAGATGCTCGAAAGTAATAATAATAATAATAATAATAATAATAATAATTTATTTATATACCGCTCCTCTCCCGAAGGACTCGGAGCGATGCACAGCCGTACAATTAAAACAATAAATATGTGAAAAATTAAAACTAAATTAAACTAAGACCCTGGCTGTAATCAATTAAAACCCTTCCCTAAAACCCTAAAATTTAATAAAAAAGTAAAACATCCAAATCTAAAATCAGCCCAAGCCAGCCTGGTCAAAGAGCCAGGTTTTCAAGGCATGCCTGAAGGTCCCCAGGTCCGTGGCTGTATGTAACTCCGGGGGCAACCCATTCCAGAGGGCAGACACCCCCACAGAGAAGGCCCTATTCCTTGGGGTCACCAGCCGACACAAAAATGCCGATGGGACCCGCAGGAGACCCTCCCTGTGGGAGCGCACTGGACGGTGAGAGGAAAATGGCAGAATGCAGTCTTGTAAATATCCTGGTCCGATGACATGGAGCGCTTTAAAAGTTAACACTAAAATCCTAAAGCGCACCCGAGAGGCCACTGGCAACCAATGCAGCTCGCGCAGGAGGGGCGTCACATGCGAGAACCTTGACGCCCCCATAACCACCCGCGCGGCTGCATTCTGTACCAGTTGAAGCCTCCGGATGCTCCCATTCGGGAGCCCATGTAGAGGGCGTTACAGTAGTCCAGTCGGGAGGTGACCAGGGCACAAGTGACTGTGCGTAAGGCATCCCGATCCAGAAAGGGCTGCATCTGGCGGATCAGGCGAACCTGATGAAACGCCCCCCTGGAGACAGCCGTAATGTGGTCTTCCAAAGACAGCCATACATCCAGGAGGACACCCAGATTGCGAGCACTCTTTGAAGGGGGCAAAATCTCACCCCCAATAGCCAGCGACGGAACTATCTGGCTATATCAGGACGCCGGAAACCACAGCCACTTAGTCTTGGAAGGGTTGAGTCGGAGCTTGTTCCCACCCATCCAGTTCCACACGGCCTCCAGACAATGGGACATGACCTCCATGGCATCGTTGGGGTGGCTTGGGGTGGAGATGTACAGCTGAGAATCATCAGTGTACAGATGACACCTCACCCCAAAGCCACGGATGATCTCCCCCAGCGGCTTCACATAAATGTTGAACAGGAGAGGAGAGAGGACCGACCCCTGAGGCACCCCACAATCGAGGGGCCTAGAGGTGGATCTCTCCCCCCCTGCCAACACAAATTGCAGATGGTCAGAGAGGAAGGAGATGAACCACCGTAACACGGTGCCCCCAACCCCCAACCCCCCCAACCGCCACAATAGGATACTATGGTCGATAGTATCAAAAGCCGTTGATAGGTCTAATAGGACCAGGACAGAGGAATAACCCCTGTCATGGGCCCTCCAAAGATCATTAACCAACGTGACCAATGCCATTTCAGTACTATGTCCGGGCCTGAAGCCCAATTGGAAGGGATCCAGGTACGTATCTTCATCCAGGTACTGGGGAAGCTGATCTGCCACCACACTCTCAACAACCTTCACCACGAAGGGAAGGTTGGAGACAGGACAATAGTTGTTCAAGAGAGTTGGGTCCAGGGAGGGCTTCATAAGGAGGGGTCGCACCACCGCCGTTTTCAAGGCAGTGGGCAGCGAGCCCTCCATCAAAGAAGAGTAAACAATTCCCTGGAGCCAACTCCGTGTCACCTCTCTGGTGGTAGAGACCAACCAGGAGGGGCAAGAGTCCAATAAACATGTGGTGGCATTCAGCCGCCCCAGCAACCTGTCTATACCCTCGGCAATCACAGGGTCGAACTCATCCCAGATAACCGTCTCAAGACTCGCCACGGTCACCTCCCCCGGGACCTCTCAACTAGAGTCCAACCCGGCCCAAATCTGAGCGATTTTATCATGCAGAAATCGTGAAAACTCCTCCACCCTTCCCTGCAAGAGATCCTCCCTCGCTCCCGGCCCAAGCAGGGAGCAGGTCACTCTAAACTGGGTGGCGGGTCGATTTTCTGCCGATGCAATAAGGACGGAGAAGTGAGAACGCTTTGCCGCCTCTAGCGCCTCTAGGTAGGTCCTAATATAGGATCTAACCTGTGTTCGGTCGGACTCGGCACGACTGGCCCTCCAGACACCCTCCAGACGTCTTTTCCGGCATTTCATCTCCCTCAGCTCCTCAGTAAACCATGGAGCCGAGCGAGATCTCTGCCGGGTCAGAGGTCGCAAAGGCACAACTCGGTCCAGAGCCTCGGCAGCCAGCCTATCCCAGGCAGCTACCAAGTCTGTGACCGAGTTATGAGCCAGAGTTTCAGGTAATGGCCCAAGCTCCGTCTGGAACCGTTCAGGATCCATCAGGTGTCTGGGGCGGAACCATCTCCTCGGCTCCACCTCCCTGCGGTGCGGATTGGCGGTACAGAAGTCCAGTCTAAGGAGAGAATGATCAGACCATGACAAAGGTTTGACAACTATATCCCTAACCGATCATTCAACCACTGTCCAGAGACGAAAATCAGGTCCAGCGTGTGTCCTCCCGTGTGAGTGGGTCCAGAAACTAATTAGGTCAGGTCCAAGGCCGTCATGGAGGCCAAGAACTCTTGGGCCACCCCAGAGGATTCACTGAGCAAAGGCAGGTTGAAGACACTCATAACTAGCAGTCTGGGTGTCTCCACCGCCAGCTCTCGGGCTATTACCCCGAGGAGCCCGGGCAGGGCCGGTGATACATAGCAGGGAGCCAGGTACGTTATCAAGAGACCCATCTGCCCACCCTGAGCTCACTTCACAAAGAGGGACTCACAGCCAGCCATCTGAGGTACAGTGGTCTCCCTAGGACATAGATCCTCCCTAATAATTACCACCACTCCACCACTCCTACCCTGAGCCCTCGGCTGATGAAATGCCTGGAAACCTGGTGGGCACATTGTTACCAGGGGGAGACCCCCCCTCTGGGCCCAACCAGGTTTCGGTGATCCCTGCCAGGTCCACGCTCTCATCCTGTATCAGATCAAAAATCAGGGGGGGCTTATTCATAACGGACCTGGCATTGCATAACATCAGCCAAGTGCTCAGGGCCTGAGACTCTGCACAACCAGGCCTGCAAGACGGGTCGAGAGGGTCGGAGCACGTTACCGCTTGGAGATAGCGGGCACGCAATCCCCTAACCTGATATGGCCCTCTACCCCCGCCATATCTGCCCCTCCCACTTATGGTGCCAATAAGGTCCACCCTCGGTTGTTCTAACCCTGGTTGTCCCCCCAACCTCCGGTCCCCCGGGTCGCCCCAGGCGTACAGAGAAAAGCATCGAAGATGATAAGAGGTCTGGAAGCTAACCATATGATGAATGGTTGAGGGGACTAGATATGTCTAGTCTAACCAGGAGAAGGACTAAGGGCGACACAATAGCAGTCTTCTAGTGCTTGAGGGCTATCAGGGAAGAGTGGGTCCATCTATTCTCCAAAACACCTTGAGGGCAGGGCAAGAAGTCACAGGTGGAAGATCATTAATAATAGAGCCAACCTAAAACTCAGGAGAAATGTTCTGACAGTAAGAGTAATTAATCATGGAATGGCTTGCCTCCAGAAGTTGTGGGCACTCCATCACTGGAAGTTTCCAAGAAGAGATTGGACAACCATTTGTCTGGAGCGGTATAAGGTCTGGTTGAGCAGGAGGGTAGACCAGACTAGAAGACCTCCAAGGTCCCTTCCAATCTTGTTATTCTACATTACTCTATGTCTTATTTTATTTGGCTGTTTTTCCCTGTTTACTGGTGGCTGCAAAGCTTCTAAAATACACATCCTTTCCCATACCTGTTTGAAGTTGCAGCTTTATAGGCTATATTGAACTTAGGGAAAAGACTAAGAAGGGAGGAAGGCCACACAGGGGCCTGCAATTTTTCTAAGCAGCTTGCTCCTCCACATGGATTTGGCTCCAATTGGCTGTAGCACCTGGCATACACACACACACACACACACACACCAACCAGCAGATGTGCCACCATTTTGCTGTCAGTTATGGGGTGCTCTGTTCTTTAGTGGGCAGCAGCTGCCTTTTTTATTGTTGATCCACAAAAGACCCATTAAGGCAATGGCCTTTTCTTGCCCCATGTTACCCATTCCTTCTAGAAATTCATTGTTCAATATGTATATCCCTCAATGGGCACCCTTTTGGGTATATTAAGTGATAGAAATGATAGTCCAAGCATACAAACACAGACCTATAATCTGGTTGTTTTAGAGCTGTTGTGGATTTCCAATAAGTGAACAAAACATCCTCTGATAACAAAAGCTGAAATTGTCCATTTTGAACCGTCCCACACAGCTTGGTTGAAGGCAGCTGCTTAGGGATCTTTTGGTCACTCATTGTGATTTGCCCCTATTCGGCAGGTTGTTTGATTTTAGATTTTGTAAGCTCAGAAGAGGAAGATAAATCTCTTATAATAAGATGATCATGCCTGAGAGGCAGATGCTGTGAGACCACTTCCATTATCTGGCCCATGCCCCCCTTTAAAAAAAAAAGGAGGAATAAGAGGACACTTAGCTTTTCTTAAATAAAGGATTCATGCATACCTGGCTGCTTACACATTCCTGAATCTACTACTATTGAAGTTCTGGGTGTAGTCCAATAAGGCACTAGGGTGAAGTAGATAAGATGGATGCCCATGTTACGTGTTATTGTGGTTGAGCTCCAGAAGAGAAATATATTGAAGTGAACTCTGTTTCAGGGTGACTCACCAGACTTTTGGCAAGGATTGGAGGCTTCCTACTGTATTCTCCTAGCAATGATTGGAAATTTGGCAGCAGTTCAGTTTGACAATACATTCCTCTCCTTTTTAGTTTTTTCTGTTTTTTTTTTTTTTTTACATATTTAATCACATCAATTTGCTTTAAACTGCTCCACTCATTCCAGTCACACAAATAGTAGATGAATTACAGCTCCAGAGACTGAACTATTAGTACCATTGTTAAAGATTGAATTGCGACTTAAGAGAAAAGTAAATTTCTTCTCCATATCTAAGATTTTAAAACTTCTCTATAGCTGAACAATAATCAATTTCATTATAGTTCCCACTTCAGTACTCTCTGTATGGCAAGAATGATTTTATTTATTTATTTTTATTTATTAGATTTGTATTGCTGCCTATTCACTCCTTCCCTCCAACATTTGGCATCTATTTTTTGTTTCAACTGCCAATAAACAAAATATTGTTCTTTCTGAACTTGACAATTGCAACAGTATTCTTAGATGAATAAAAAGAACGAGAGGATAAGGGTTTTTTTTGCATTTATAAAAGTATTCTGCCAAACTTCTACTCGTGCCCCCCAAATATTCCTAAATGAAGTACTTGCCCTAGTTGTATATAGAGTAGGTGTTGAGGCAGCATCAGGGGTTGGGATGAGTAAATTAGCTGAATCAGCACTCTGTTGTCAGTATGATGGTAGCCAAGAAGATCTTTAGCAGCTTGCCCCATCATAGCCATCTGTCACTAGAGGCATGGTTTGCTCCTACTGAGGATGGAAAAACTCACCCAGACAGAAGGTGACAGTATCTGTATGCTCCCATCTTCCCATAGACAGGCAGACACTCTCTTCCATGTCAAGCTGCTGATGGCAGATGCTTCTCCTCTCTTCTCAGCACACGTTGCCCAGGACTATCAAGCAAGTTCACTGCATTACTATCAAAATAATTTGTTTGCAGGGTCACCATACAATGTCTTCTGAGTGCCTACCTTGCACTCAGGTGGAAAGAGAATTACCGCTGGCTGGTCTCTGACTCAACAACTCTGGCTCTTCGGCTACTGAGGCACAGAGAAGGGAGTTTCACAAAGTAGAGGTGGTAGCCTTGCTGGGTGACTATGCCCTTAAAAGGGCTTTTGGGAATTTGTCATAGCTTTACCAGGAGTTCCTTGTTATGCAAAGTATTCTGGCACAGGCCTTAATGGCCCACCCATTAACAAAGGTGGAGATGAGTTTCTGCCTCTGAGGTGAGTTTCTGCTTCTTGAGTTTCTATTCTTTTTAGGAGAAATATTCTGCCTTTTTAATATTTCCTAGGCTATTTCAATTTTCTAGGAGAGGGGTGGGTGCTAACTTCCTACACAATAAAAAAAGGAAACACATGACCAGGAAGTAGTATTGACTGAAACCGGCTATCCTTTATTTTAGAGGAATCTAAGGAAATACTAATTAGCATTATGCCTGTTGGGAGATTTTGTCCTCTCAGAAGTAGAAGCAACACTGAATCCTGTAACAGATATTTGTTCATATGTTTGTTTTTATGTAATAAAATAAAATGGATATTTTAATTACTGAATGAATAAAAACAACCTTTGTCTATTTATTTGTTCAATAGTTCATTTTAAAACTATTTTACAATAAAAAAACTATTTCACTGAAAAAAAAGTCAAATAGTCAACTGTGTGTACAGTTCCCTAAAGAGCACAGCGAACAGGAAAGAGAAAGAACTGTGAAATTAAAACAAGTAGAAATCTCTATTTAGAAGATGCAGATAAGATAAGAGAAAAATAACAGAGGGGAATAGAAATACACCAAGAAAATGAGGAATATAGGGACATCAATAGACTGAATAGACTATAGACTATTTTGTTTAGATAGCAGCTAAACTGGGACTTCTAAAATAAACTTTACAAGATTTGTTTGGCTAAATGGTGCTGTCATCAAACTTCAGAACTTATCTCTGGTAACAAATTGTCCTTTATTTTTTATCAATATACCATTCAAGCTATAATTTGAAGATGGTTTATAAATCTTGGCTAACAATGGTTTCTAGTTATGAATGAACTCAAAGGTGGGCTACTCTTGGTTAGTTTTGATGCTAATTAGAAGCAATCAACCCTTCCTCTGCAGAATTTAATTTTGTGCTTTTGCTTCCAATTTCTTCACTTTTTAGCTAAACAATAGTATTTCCATACTTAATATCTTCCTGAGCACAAGACTAAGATCTGTCCCTCCGCAAACCAATAAAACAAAAGGCGGTACTTAGCAAGTGTTCTTAGAGACAAAGCACATACTTATTTGACATTAAATTCTAGAACTGCTGCTGAGATTCTACAACAATATAACATTCTCAGACAATCAGTAAAATAAATAGTCTATCAAAAAAGGGAAAAGCCCATCACCTTCTGAGGCACTCTGCTATGTTATTAACCATCAAAAAAATTTCAAAACATTGCCTACTTTTAATACAAATTTGTACTCAAAGTTTTACAAAGAACATCAAAACACAAACTAATAAAAAGAAGCAGAAAAGGGTGAAAAGAAAAAGACAGAAAAAATACAGAAATACAGAAACTAAGAAATAGAAGCTTTGATTTGCAGCAAATATAAGAACAGTTACAAAGTTATTTCTTATTCTATGATTACAAAAGAAAGCTCACTCTTTTCTACTATCCATTTTTTCTAGCCATCAAAACCACAATCTTAAGTGCATTTTTCCATTTTATGGAAAAAGTCTATAAGAGGTTTCCAGTCAACCATAAATGTAAGTATTGTTTTCTCTTAAGCAAAGCACATCTATGCAAGTTTCATCATCTTCAACAACCATTCAATATTATTTATTTTAATAGTTTGTACCAGGGCTTCAGATCTTTCTTTGAAGCAAGAGGAACGAAGTTGCTTTGATAGCAATATGAGATCCTTTCAAATAGTTGGTGACGATGTTCACTGCTTCTTCTTAAGTTAACACCCAGTTTGACATCCCTATTTTAGACTTATCAGGCGGAATGGATTCTTAAACCTTATAGATCAATCTATATCAATCATCATAGAAAGCAAGAGTTGGTTGTTTGGCTAGTTCTGGAATTAGAAGAGGGCTTGCCAGTTGTTATTCTTCAAATAACATCTCATCTCCCTGTTTAGCTGGAAATAAACTATTCCCAGAAAGGAAAAGCAGCCCCGGCTGTCTGTTGGCCAAGCATAAACCAGGAAGGACCATCTTGGAAACCTATTGTTGAAGAAGATAGGGGGAGAAGAGGGTGCTGGTGAAAGCACCAGCTTTCAGATTTTGCCCCTCCTTTGTGAGTTGTTTGAGTGTGAAAGAGAAAGCGACCGGAAGGATAGATGAAAAAGAGGGGAATATAAAAAGCATTTGGAGCTATAATTATTCCTAGGGGCAATCAGGGAGAGACAGGGCATGCCTTAACAGCTGGAGATGTTCATGCCAGCCTTCCTGCTGCAGAGGGATTAATGATGTGGCACTGGAGGAGACAAGAAGGTTTTGGCCTAAGCTTATTGAATGGTTGCCTGGGTTGCTGTATGTATTCTTGCTAATAGGATGAGATTGTTCTTGGGGAAGGCTTGCCACAGGTCAGTGTACCACCTACCCAGACGTCCCCTCACTCTGTGGTCTCCTCCTTCTCTCCTTTCCCCATTTCTCCCATGGCTCATCCATTTTCATAGTCCTCTCTCTCTTCCCTTGTCAGGCTGGTGCCCGGGGCACAACTGGCAGCCCATTATCTCAGCAGGCTCCTGCACACTGACAGCTACCCTGCCTCTGATTCAGTGGGATTAACACAGCAGTGGTATGATCTGTGCAGGCCCACCCTTCAAACCATGGACCCCACTCTGGTTCCTGAAAGAGTGCTAACATATTTGGTATACTGGCTCTTTTTCATCCTTTTAAGGATCCTAGTTCTCCTCCTGTTTATCCTTATTTATTTATTATATTTTTGAGTTGCTGAGAGCAGTAACAAGCAAGCAAGTAATAGAAAGCAATAAAAATCATGGGAACATCTATATTTGTATCAATTCATGTACAAAAAATGTGGAATTGTCACAGGGGTTAAAGCAGTGATATAGCCTCCACCATTTTAAAAATGAATGTTGTTGCATTTTAAATGCTATCACATTTAAATTAATGGCGTAAACTTTTAAAGATTACAGCCCATTTTGTCAGCTACATGAATTGGTATCCTGAGCAACAGATTTGTATAGACATAATATATGGGATGCTGTATAATAAGGCAGGGTGAGATACAATTGGGTATCTTAACAGTGAATCAGAGAGAAATGACATGTTGGAAATGCAGACCGTAACATAGTTTGAATTGTCATTATTCATACAATTGTGGTTATTGATTAAAATATTTTCTGGTATCAGGTAAATCAGCTAATACACGATTTATTTAAAAATAATAATAATCTTCACCAAGTTTCAGGGACCTCGTAATGAGTTGTAACTGAGACATCTTTTTTGTTCAGTTATAGCCAAATTAAAATATTTTAACTTATTTGTTTATGCAATTTATTAATTGCTTCAATTCAATTGGCCTCTAGAGCAGTGGTGGGATTCAATTTTTTTTACTATTGGTTCTGTGGGTGTGGCTTGGTGGATGTGGCAGGGGAAGGATACTGTAAAAAATCCAGTCAGAGGTGGTATTTGTCAGTTCTCCAAACTACTCAAAATTTCCGCTACCGGTTCTCCAGAACTGGTCAGAACCTGCTGAATACCACCTCTGCTCTAGAGGTATACTGTATTAATAATAAAATAACAACTGCAAAAAGCAAAGAATTGTTGGATTCGTAATAACACAGTACTGAAAACTGTAGTTGAGAACAAAAGGTTAAGATCCTATGAGGCTTCCAAATACAAACTAATGACATTTTACTCCGTAATAAGACAAATACGAATGTGTTTACAAAGAATCAAGTATGGTTATTTGATGTTGCACTAGGTGAAGATAGACAAGTCAATGAGAAAGAACTAGGAAAAAATGGAATAGAAAGACCTTCAAATAGTTTGAGTAAAAGGCAAAAAAGAAAGCTGTAGTGGTACCAACAATAGTTGATGTACTTGGTGACAAACCAAAAAACATCTGAGAAAGCACCTTTTCTCAATAATAGAAAATAATAGAACTGGATCAATTCATCCATTACAATTTTTTTCCTCAATGCTTTTTACTTGGAACAGCATATAATTACAAAGATATCTTTAGCTACCTTAAGTCAATAGAAAGGTTGCGATAGTAAAAAAAAACACCAGATCCAATCAGAGCTATCTGTTAAACAACAACAATAATACAAACACAGTTAAAAACATTAATACAGAAATGTACAATAAAACTAATACTATATTGTACAACTGTATTCATTGTATACTGCCAAAGTAACTGTGTGAGTGAAATAGATGGTAGCCAAGCTTGGAGAGTAAACCATTGCCAAAAGGTGGTATCAAAATTCAACAAACAAGCAAACAAGCAAATAAATAAAGTAATGGCACTGATGGCTCCACAATCAGTATCTTTCCAAAAGAGTTGGGTTTTTATCAACTCATGGGAAGTCAAGAGAATGAGGGCCATCTTCATTCTGCTGCAGTGATATAAACAAGTGCCACTGGATTTTTTCTGGGTGGCAGGGGACCTTCAAGGATAGCCTCACAGTAAATCACAGTAATACAAGTAGCAGGTGACAATTGCAGAATCAGAGTCAATGCATCCTATTTTCAGTAAGGCTACAACTGGCTGAGGTTGGGCAAAGGCTTTCCATCCATTCTTCCAGCAGGCACTGTGAAGCTAGAAGCAGAGTCCCCACAAAGAGTCAAAGGTGACATAGTCCTGTAATTAGCAGGTGTCTGAATTAGCAGCCATTCTGTCTTGCTTGAGCTTAGTTGGGCCTGTTTCTCCCCAAATAGCCACCATGCACTGGGTCAGTTCTTTTATTACATCTCCTATTAGGTCTTGGGTAGAGCAATACAGTTTGTGATACTTCATATCAAATTGACAAATGACTTTTCCTGACAATTTCGAGATAGGATAGGTGAGAGGACTGAGTCTTCAGAAATCTTATAACAGATTTTCTAACAGCTTAACCTCTTGCCCTGACATCACCAATTGGACCAGGAAAATTCTAGAGCATATCATAAAACAATAAATGTGTAAGCATGTTGAGATCATGGGTTTGTAAAGGCCAAATCTTATAAGATAAATCTTAATTCATTATTTCATCAGGTAACATCTTAGAACATTATGGGATTGCTGTGGTGATCATAATATGTTTTGACTTCATCATAAAATTTCCAGTGCACTCTGATAGTCTCATCAGCTAACAGATTAACATATATCACAGTTGGCATAAATTGTGCTCAGAAAATGTTCATAAATGATTCCACTCAAACGGAAATAACCGGTCAAGTTGGATGCCATAAAGTTCAATCCTCGGTACTCTCCAGCATTTTATTAATTATTTAAATGAGGAGATACATAATTTGTAAATGGAAAAAAAAGTGGATGAAATAGCAAATGCTTTATATGACAGAAATATAAAGATACATCCTTTTCTTCACATCTATGTGGAAGTGATGTGTCCTTGCCTTCTTTCAGGAGATGTTCTGGTTTTCCAGCCCTGATATCCCTTGTAGGCTCCCACTTAAGTAAAAACCAAACCTGAACCTGCTTAGCTTTTAAATTCAGACAAGGTTGGCTAGGTGCTGCCACCTGCTGAGACAAAAACCAGAAACAAAATTCAAAATGATCTTGACAGCATGGAGACAGCATGGCTAGAAAGAACAGAATGAATAGTGGAAGTAAATGCCAAGTTCATTTTCTTAAGACACTGTATTTTAAGAAGGAGCAGGTGAAAAGTAGGGAAATGATGATGAACAGAGGATTGGAAACTCTGTCTCATAAGAAGAGAAGGAGAGAACTGGGTATATCTAGCCTTGGGGAAAAAAAGAGCTATATCACATTGCTGCTTGACTTTCATGACACACAGCTATGGTACTTTATGTTGAGGCCAGAGCAGTTTCTTCTTTTGGTAGCATCTTTCCTATAAACTGCTTGTCCTGACAACTGCAGATAAGCTCACTTTTTCCCATTAGGGGACTAGAAACTAAGTCTTATAGAGACAGATTGAAGGAACTGAAAATGTTTAGCCTTGAGAAGAGAAAAACGAGGAGGATTTGACAGCATTCTTCAAATATCTAAAAAGATGTCACTCAGAAAAGGCCAAGCCTGTTCTGTCTTGTTCCAGAACTGCAGGATGCAGCATAATGGATGTGTTTTACAGGACAGCCGATTGAATGTTAAAAAAAAATCCTTTATAACCATTAGATCAATTTAACAGTTGAACCATTTGTCAAGAGAAATGTTATGATCCGTTTCAGTGGATGAATCAGAGGCTGGACAAGATAATCCTCTATTTGGGGATATCTTTGGAGTCCTGCATTGATGAAAAGTTTGGGCTTAGTGACATAAATTATCTTTTCCAATTCTGATTTTATAATCAGCCTTCATCAACAAGGCACGTCCCCAGACATCTTAGTCAATCACTCCCAGAATTTTCAGTCTCTATAGTCAAGTAAAGCTCTGAGAATTGTTGCCTCAGTATAGTTTGAGCATCCAAGTTCAGAAGGGCTATTTAACTACCAATGTCCAAAGCCATAAAGGACATTAAGTTTAGAAGAAAATCAGTAATCTGAATTCGTCCCCCCCTCAAAAAACACAAAGAGATAATATACAGTAATAGGATTGTAATCCCCATCAACATTTCTAGTGCCGTATTTACTAAACCGAATTGTCCAAATAACCCTCAAAGGCATTATAATAATCTCAAAAGGTGATTATTTGATTATGGATTAAATCTCCATGTCCTAATTCACTTCTTTTTTAGATTGATAATAGGTTGTTGGTATAAATGGAACTCATATTTAACTCTAGCTTGTGACACTGAACTAGGGTTTGCTCCGTTTTAAGGTAGGTTAATTTCAGAGCATCTAGTACAAACCAACCCCCCCCCACACACACACACACATATACACACACACACAATCCTATCAGGATTTAAAAAAACACATGAAGGAGGGAGGGCGGAAGAAAAAGAGGACATCCATGGCAAACAAATGAAACCTAAATCAAATTAAAGTTGTTTCTTTTTGTAATTGGGTTACAGATAGATTCCAAGTCAGAAAGGCTGAAGCTGCATTCAATCAGAGATGACTGTGCCCATTTTGGGACCTGTCTTGTTATACTGTAGCTCAGCTGGAGAAATGTTATTTGACAATTTATTTAAAGCCAGTTTGCAGCATCTACCTCCTACTGAAACTTTCATCCTCTACTGGAAATCACAGCTTTTTTAGCATTTCAGCATTGCAGGCCATGATAAAGTGGCTTCAAGGACGATGAATCCTGCTTCTGTGCATTCAGCTGGGATCTATGGATTCTGCTTCTCATCTTCCTTCAGCCACAAGGAGAGATTGCTCCGGGCCCCCTTCAAGAGCAGTTTGTGTTCGTGCTATTTTAGGGAATGATCTGATCCCAGAACCTGAGATTTTTAAAGGCTGTCAGCTGAGCCATATTATGGCCACAATGCTTCAATTGCAAAACAATCTGATTTTACATTAACCCCATCACTAGTTCCCTGGCACATACTTGCTATCTTCTAGCCAGTCTAACCTGATGTTCTCTTTGCTGCAGGAAGGAGGTAGCTAAAAATAGCCTCTGTCCAGGAAAAGATATTCCTGGGGGCACTGTAAGTTCAAGCAATTCTGGCTGCATGAAGAGATTCCCTTTTTCCTCATTCTCTTTAAACAAGGCTCTGTTTTATTTTGGCACAATTTCCCTGTCTATCTTGGAATAATTTTTAGTTCTGCATAAAGCAAATGTCAGATGATGGATAGGGTGCAGGTATTGTTGGAGGTCAGAGGATTGGGAATCAAATATTGTTACAACGAGATGCAATAATGCAGAAAATCATCAAATGACATCTATCCCTCCCCCAATATCATCAGCTGAAGGAGAGGGGCAGCCAAATGTTAAAAATTGACAATAAACTATACTTAATTAGTGTCTACTAATCAGGGATTTATTAAATAACAGAAGAACGCGCATGTGTAACCTTTATATATTAGAACTCTTTGAATTTAGAGATGAGCAACTCAGGCCTTCCAGGATGTGGTCTTTCAGTCCCCAGATATTGTGTGACTGATTTTTAATTATAAACTGTCAAGAAACCATGATCTGGATTTGCATTATTTTTCCATAAAGAAAATCTGGTTTCTATATTTCCGTTTAAACTTAACACATCTAAGAATTAAAACAGCAACAACAAAAAGAGTTTACCGAAATAAGAAAAAACAAAATCATGGAAGTCTTGACTTACCATTTCAAGGATATAATCACATTATGTTGTCTATTGTAGCTGTTGGCTGCCCAAAACAACAGGGACAAAAATATCAGTGCCATCACTCCTCACGCACTTCCTCTCCATAACAATAAAGTGTTTCAAGCTGAGCCCAAACCATGGTGACTTCTGGCCCAACTAAACCTGGTCATTGTTGCTCCAACACATCCCAATGTTGTTGGGGTGAGGTAATCTGAAGGCTGGAGTGGCTTCAGAGAATTTGAGAAGCCTTTTAAAGCTCTGGCCCTGATCCCTGGTCCAGTCCACAATTTCATATTCAAATAACCATGAAATGTTTTATAGGACCAAATTATAAATGACTAAAATCTTAGTTCAGAGTAGGCAATTATGAAATTTATGTTGCTCAAGCTGCACTGTAAAAAATGTACTTAAACAATTCTATTGTTTTCTTCCTTCCTTCCTTCTCTTCCTCCCTCCCTCCCATTTTGCTATCAAAATATCACTGGAGGAGATAGTTTATAACTTTGCAATGATAAATTTCAGAAAAATGTTGATTAAATATAAAACGGACTGTTCAAGTGGTTTAACATGTAGATCTATTAAAATTAAAAAAGCAAATAGGATAATATTTGTATCTAGGTCAACCAAAAGAAAACCAAGCAAACTTTGCCTGAACCCTTTTTTCAGGCTAGATGCAATATTAAATTAAAATATCAAAAGAGAATCAGAGTGTTTTAGGGTAATGACCAAAGTGTTCCTTTGTGACTACAGTATAACTTCAAAAATGTAGAAAATATTATTTTGGAATTAAAAATAGAAAAAGCATATAATGAGTTGAAGTATTGCATGTGCCCAGTGGGATCCTGGGTACAGGTGTTGCATATTTTTCCATGCCTTTCAAAATTGTGCTTTGACCCTGCTCAGAACCACAGAGGTGCGGGTGGCTTCAGAAGTGCTAGGGCACAAGCATTCTTTCCGAACTCCCTGTACCGTATTCATCTGAGAAGGGAATAACAATGGCCCCACTGCTACAGAGCTAGCTTTCCAGCCTTTTTATAAACCCTTTAGCCCCAGGCTGCAAGGACCACTTCTGACTGACAGGAGGAAAAAATCTTTAGCACATCATTTTTCCCTGCTACAAGTCTGATGAGGGAGGCATGATCAGAGTTTGGTACATACAAACAGTGCTGTGAAATGAGACCGTATGCAATTACCGCAATCTGCCGCCATTATGTTCTGTCACACACACCCCGGGAACCCAGTTTCATGAATCCAGGCCAGCAGACAGACCACACAGTCAGCAAAATAGCACTGGCCAGTGCTT